>OZ020185.1:14507662-16939013 GCA_963971135.1 Stenus bimaculatus | reverse complement strand
AAATGTCGTTTTAAAATTTTTTGGTCGATTAATTTTAAAATTATAAAAAAAAAACGTTATTTTTAAGAAATAATGCGTTTTTCTTAAAAATCAAACAAAAACTGCTGTAACTTTTTTATTTCTTTATAAAAAAATGTATATTTTGTTTAAATTATTTTAGTTTCATAAAATCTAATTAGAAATGCCGTTTTAAAATTTTTCGGACGATTAATTTTAAAATTATAAAAAAAAAAACGTTATATTTAAGAAATAATGCGTTTTTCTTAAAAATCAAACAAAAACTGCTGTAACTTTTTTATTTCTTTATAAAAAAATGTATATTTTGTTTAAATTATTTTAGTTTCATAAAATCTAATTAGAAATGTCGTTTTAAAATTTTTTGGTCGATTAATTTTAAAATTATACAAAAAAAACGTTATTTTTAAGAAATAATACGTTTTTCTTAAAAATCAAACAAAAACTGCTGTAACTTTTTTATTTCTATATAAAAAAATGTAAATTTTGTTTAAATTAATTTATTTTCATAAAATCTAATTAGAAATGCCGTTTTAAAATTTTTCGGACGATTAATTTTAAAATTATACAAAAAAAACGTTATTTTTAAGAAATAATGCGTTTTTCTTAAAAATCAAACAAAAACTGCAGAAACTTTTTTATTTCTTTATAAAAAAATGTAAATTTTGTTTAACTAATTTTATTTTCATGAAATCTAATTAGAAATGTAGTTTTATATTTTTTCGGACGATTATTTTTAAAATTATACCAAAAAAACGTTATTTTTTAGAAATAATGCGTTTTTCTTAAAAATCAAACAAAAACTGCTATAACTTTTTTATTTCTTTCTAAAAAATGTAAATTTTGTTTAAATAATTTTATTTTCATGAAATCTAATTAGAAAAGTAGTTTTAAAATTTTTCGGACGATTATTTTTAAAATTATACCAAAAAAACGTTTTTCTTAAAAATCAAACAAAAACTGCTGTAACTTTTTTACTTCTTTATAAAAAAATGTAATTTTTGTTTAAATAATTTTATTTTCATAAAATCTAATTAGAAATGCCGTTTTAAAAATTTTCGAAAGATTAATTTTAAAATTAAACAAAAAAAACGTTATTTTTAAGAAATAATGCGTTTTTTCTTAAAAATTAAACAAAAACTGCTGTAACTTTTTTATTTCTTTATAAAAAATGTAAATTTTGTTTAAATAATTTTATTTTTATGAAATCTAATTAGAAATGCCTTTTTAAAATTTTTAGGACGATTAATTTTAAAATTATACAAAGAAAAACGTTATTTTTTAGAAATAATGCGTTTTTCTTAAAAATCAAACAAAAACTGCTGTAACTTTTTTATTTCTTTATAAAAAAATGAAAATTTTGTTTAAATAATTTTATTTTCATGAAATCTAATTAGAAATGCTGTTATAAAGATTTTCGGACGAATAATTTTAAAATTATGCAAAAAAAACGTTATTTTTAAGAAATAATGCGTTTTTCTTAATTATCAATCAAAAACTGATCTAACTTTTTTATTTCTTCATAAAAAAATGTAAATTTTGTTTAAATAATTTTATTTTCATGAAATCTAATTAGAAATGCCGTTTTAAAATTTTTAGGACGATTAATTTTAAAATTATACAAAAAAAAACGTTTTTCTTAAAAATCATACAAAAAATTCAGAAACTTTTTTATTAAGAAATAAATGAAGACATAAAACAATGTAAATTTTGTTTAAATAATTTTATTTTCATGAAATCTAATTCGAAATGTCGTTTTAAAATTTTTTGGACGATTAATTTTGAAATTATACAAAAAAAACGTTTTTCTTAAAAATCACACAAAAACTGCAGAAACTTTTTTATTTCTTCATAAAACAATGTAAATTTTCATTAAATAATTTTATTTTCATGAAATCTAATTAGAAATGTCGTTTTAAAATTTTTTGGTCGATTAATTTTAAAATTATACAAAAAAAACTTTATTTTTAAGAAATAATGTGTTTTTCTTAAAAATCAAACAAAAACTGCTGTAACTTTTTTATTTCTTTATAAAAAAATGTATATTTTGTTTAAATTATTTTAGTTTCATAAAATCTAATTAGAAATGTCGTTTTAAAATTTTTTGGTCGAATAATTTTAAAATTATACAAAAAAAACGTTATTTTTAAGAAATAATGCGTTTTTCTTAAAAATCAAACAAAAACTGCTGTAACTTTTTTATTTCTATATAAAAAAATGTAAATTTTGTTTAAATTAATTTATTTTCATAAAATCTAATTAGAAATGCCATTTTAAAATTTTTCGGACGATTAATTTTAAAATTATACAAAAAAAACGTTATTTTTAAGAAATAATGCGTTTTTCTTAAAAATCAAACAAAAACTGCAGAAACTTTTTTATTTCTTTATAAAAAAATGTAAATTTTGTTTAAATAATTTTATTTTCATGAAATCTAATTAGAAATATAGTTTTAAATTTTTTCGGACGATTATTTTTAAAATTATACCAAAAAAACGTTATTTTTTAGAAATAATGCGTTTTTCTTAAAAATCAAACAAAAACTGCTGTAACTTTTTTATTTCTTTCTAAAAAATGTAAATTTTGTTTAAATAATTTTATTTTCATGAAATCTAATTAGAAAAGTAGTTTTAAAATTTTTCGGACGATTATTTTTAAAATTATACCAAAAAAACGTCATTTTTAAGAAATAATGCGTTTTTCTTAAAAATCAAACAAAAACTGCAGAAACTTTTTTATTTCTTTATAAAAAAATGTAAATTTTGTTTAAATAATTTTATTTTCATGAAATCTAATTAGAAATGTAGTTTTAAATTTTTTCGGACGATTATTTTTAAAATTATACCAAAAAAACGTTATTTTTTAGAAATAATGCGTTTTTCTTAAAAATCAAACAAAAACTGCAGAAACTTTTTTATTTCTTTATAAAAAAATGTAAATTTTGTTTAATCTATTTTATTGTCCTAAAATCTAAGTAGAAATGCCGTTTTAAAATTTTTCGGACGATTAATTTTAAAATTATACAAAAAACGTTATTTTTAAGAAATATTGCGTTTTTCTTAAAAATCAAACAAAAACTGCTGTAACTTTTTTATTTCTTTATAAAAAAAAGTAAATTTTGTTTAAATAATTTTATATTCATGAAATCTAATTAGAAATGCCGTTTTAAAATTTTTTGGACGATTAATTTTAAAATTATACAAAAAAAACGTTATTTTTAAGAAATAATGCGTTTTTCTTAAAAATCAAACAAAAACTGCTGTAACTTTTTTATTTCTTTATAAAAAAAATGTAAATTTTGTTTAAATAATTTTATTTTCATGAAATCTAATTAGAAAAGTAGTTTTAAAATGTTTCGGACGATTATATTTAAAATTACATCAAAAAAACGTTTTTCTTAAAAATCACACAAAAACTGCAGAAACTTTTTTATTTGTTTATAAAAAAATGTAAATTTTGTTTAAATAATTTTATTTTCATGAAATCTAATTAGAAATGTAGTTTTAAAATTTTTCGGACGATTATTTTTAAAATTATACCAAAAAAACGTTATTTTTTAGAAATAATGCGTTTTTCTTAAAAATCAAACAAAAACTGCTGTAACTTTTTTATTTCTTTATAAAAAAATGTAAATTTTGTTTAAATAATTTTATTTTCATGAAATCTAATTAGAAATGTAGTTTTAAAATTTTTCGGACGATTATTTTTAAAATTATACCAAAAAAACGTTATTTTTTAGAAATAATGCGTTTTTCTTAAAAATCAAACAAAAACTGCTGTAACTTTTTTATTTCTTTATAAAAAAATGTAAATTTTGTTTAAATAATTTTATTTTCATGAAATCTAATTAGAAATGTAGTTTTAAAATTTTTCGGACGATTATTTTTAAAATTATACCAAAAAAACGTTATTTTTTAGAAATAATGCGTTTTTCTTAAAAATCAAACAAAAACTGCTGTAACTTTTTTATTTCTTTATAAAAAAATGTAAATTTTGTTTAAATAATTTTATTTTCATGAAATCTAATTATAAATGTAGTTTCAAAATTTTTCGGACGATTATTTTTAAAATTATACCAAAAAAACGTTATTTTTTAGAAATAATGCGTTTTTCTTAAAAATCAAACAAAAACTGCTGTAACTTTTTTATTTCTTTATAAAAAAATGTAAATTTTGTTTAAATAATTTTATTTTCATGAAATCTAATTAGAAATGTAGTTTTAAAATTTTTCGGACGATTATTTTTAAAATTATACCAAAAAAACGTTATTTTTTAGAAATAATGCGTTTTTCTTAAAAATCAAACAAAAACTGCTGTAACTTTTTTATTTCTTTATAAAAAAATGTAAATTTTGTTTAAATAATTTTATTTTCATGAAATCTAATTAGAAATGTAGTTTCAAAATTTTTCGGACGATTATTTTTAAAATTATACCAAAAAAACGTTATTTTTTAGAAATAATGCGTTTTTCTTAAAAATCAAACAAAAACTGCTGTAACTTTTTTATTTCTTTATAAAAAAATGTAAATTTTGTTTAAATAATTTTATTTTCATGAAATCTAATTAGAAATGTAGTTTCAAAATTTTTCGGACGATTATTTTTAAAATTATACCAAAAAAACGTTATTTTTTAGAAATAATGCGTTTTTCTTAAATATCAAACAAAAACTGCTGTAACTTTTTTATTTCTTTATAAAAAAATGTAAATTTTGTTTAAATAATTTTATTTTCATGAAATCTAATTAGAAATGTAGTTTCAAAATTTTTCGGACGATTATTTTTAAAATTATACAAAAAAAACGTTATTTTTAAGAAATAATGCGTTTTTCTTAAAAATCAAACAAAAACTGCTGTAACTTTTTTATTTCTTTATAAAAAAATGTAAATTTTGTTTAAATAATTTTATTTTCATGAAATCTAATTAGAAATGTTGTTTTAAAATTTTTTGGACGATTAATTTTAAAATTATACAAAAAAAACGTTATTTTTAAGAAATAATGCGTTTTTCTTAAAAATCAAACAAAAACTGCTGTAACTTTTTTATTTCTTTATAAAAAAATGTAAATTTTGTTTAAATAATTTTATTTTCATAAAATCTAATTAAAAATGTCGTTTTAAAATTTTTCGGACGATTAATTTTAAAATTATACAAAAAAAAAACGTATTTCTTAAGAATCACACAAAAACTGCAGAAACTTTTTTATTTCTTCATAAAACAATGTAAATTTTGTTTAAATAATTTTATATTCATGAAATCTAATTAGAAATGCCGTTTTAAAATTTTTTGGACGATTAATTTTAAAATTATACAAAAAAAACGTTATTTTTAAGAAATAATGCGTTTTTCTTAAAAATCAAACAAAAACTGCTGTAACTTTTTTATTTCTTTATAAAAAAAATGTAAATTTTGTTTAAATAATTTTATTTTCATGAAATCTAATTAGAAAAGTAGTTTTAATATTTTTCAGACGATTATTTTTAAAATTACACCAAAAAAACGTTTTTCTTAAAAATCACACAAAAACTGCAGAAACTTTTTTATTTCTTTATAAAAAAATGTAAATTTTGTTTAAATAATTTTATTTTCATGAAATCTAATTAGAAATGTAGTTTTAAAATTTTTCGGACGATTATTTTTAAAATTATACCAAAAAAACGTTATTTTTTAGAAATAATGCGTTTTTCTTAAAAATCAAACAAAAACTGCTGTAACTTTTTTATTTCTTTATAAAAAAATGTAAAAAAATGTAAATTTTGTTTAAATAATTTTATTTTCATGAAATCTAATTAGAAATGTAGTTTCAAAATTTTTTGGACGATTATTTTTAAAATTATACCAAAAAAACGTTATTTTTTAGAAATAATGCGTTTTTCTTAAAAATCAAACAAAAACTGCTGTAACTTTTTTATTTCTTTATAAAAAAATGTAAATTTTGTTTAAATAATTTTATTTCCATGAAATCTAATTAGAAATGTAGTTTTAAAATTTTCGGACGATTATTTTTAAAATTATACCAACAAAACATTATTTTTTAGAAATAATGCGTTTTTCTTAAAAATCAAACAAAAACTGCTGTAACTTTTTTATTTCTTTTTAAAAAAATGTAAATTTTGTTTAAATAATTTTATTTTCATGAAATATAATTAGAAATGTAGTTTTAAAACTTTTCGGACGATTATTTTTAAAATTATACCAAAAAAACGTTATTTTTTAGAAATAATGCGTTTTTCTTAAAAATCAAACAAAAACTGCTGTAACTTTTTTATTTCTTCATAAAAAAATGTAAATTTTATTTAAATAATTTTATTTTCATGAATTCTAATTAGAAATGTCGTTTTAAAATTTTTCGGTCGATTATTTTTAAAATTATACCAAAAAAACGTTTTTCTTAAAAATCACACAAAAACTGCAGAAACTTTTTTATTTCTTTATAAAAAAATGTAAATTTTGTTTAAATAATTTTATTTTCATGAAATCTAATTAGAAATGTAGTTTTAAAACTTTTCGGACGATTATTTTTAAAATTATACCAAAAAAACGTTATTTTTTAGAAATAATGCGTTTTTCTTAAAAATCAAACAAAAACTGCTGTAACTTTTTTATTTCTTTTTAAAAAAATGTAAATTTTGTTTAAATAATTTTATTTTCATGAAATCTAATTAGAAATGTAGTTTTAAAATTTTTCGGACGATTATTTTTAAAATTATACCAAAAAAACTTTATTTTTTAGAAATAATGCGTTTTTCTTAAAAATCAAACAAAAACTGCTGTAACTTTTTTATTTCTTTATAAAAAAATGTAAATTTTGTTTAAATAATTTTATTTTCATGAAATCTAATTAGAAATGTCGTTTTAAAATTTTTTGAACGATTAATTTTAAAATTATACCAAAAAAAACTTTTCTCTTAAAAATCACACAAAAACTGCAGAAACTTTTTTATTTCTTTTTAAAAAAATGTAAATTTTGTTTAAATAATTTTATTTTCATGAAATCTAATTAGAAATGTAGTTTTAAAATTTTTCGGAAGATTATTTTTAAAATTATACCAAAAAAACGTTATTTTTTAGAAATAATGCGTTTTTCTTAAAAATCAAACAAAAACTGCTGTAACTTTTTTATTTCTTTATAAAAAAATGTAAATTTTGTTTAAATACTTTTATTTTTATAAAATCCAATTGGAAATGTCGTTTTAAAATTTTTTGGACGATTAATTTTAAAATTATACAAAAAAAACGTTATTTTTAAGAAGTAATGCGTTTTTCTTAAAAATCAAACAAAAACTGCAGAAACTTTTTTATTTCTTTATAAAAAATGTAAATTTTGTTTAAATAATTTTATTTTCATGAAATCTAATTAGAAATGTAGTTTTATTTCGGACGATTATTTTTAAAATTATACCAAAAAAACGTTATTTTTTAGAAATAATGCGTTTTTCTTAAAAATCAAACAAAAACTGCTGTAACTTTTTTATTTCTTTATAAAAAAATGTAAATTTGGTTTAAATAATTTTATTTTCATGAAATCTAATTAGAAATGTAGTTTTAAAATTTTTCGGACGATTATTTCTAAAATTATACCAAAAAAACGCTTTTCTTAAAAATCACACAAAAACTGCAGAAACTTTTTTATTTCTTTATAAAAAAATGTAAATTTTGTTTAAATAATTTTATTTTCATGAAATCTAATTAGAAATGTAGTTTTAAAACTTTTCGGACGATTATTTTTAAAATTATACCAAAAAAACGTTATTTTTTAGAAATAATGCGTTTTTCTTAAAAATCAAACAAAAACTGCTGTAACTTTTTTATTTCTTTTTAAAAAAATGTAAATTTTGTTTAAATAATTTTATTTTCATGAAATCTAATTAGAAACGTAGTTTTAAAATTTTTCGGACGATTATTTTTAAAATTATACCAAAAAAACTTTATTTTTTAGAAATAATGCGTTTTTCTTAAAAATCAAACAAAAACTGCTGTAACTTTTTTATTTCTTTATAAAAAAATGTAAATTTTGTTTAAATAATTTTATTTTCATGAAATCTAATTAGAAATGTGGTTTTAAAATTTTTTGAACGATTAATTTTAAAATTATACCAAAAAAAACTTTTCTCTTAAAAATCACACAAAAACTGCAGAAACTTTTTTATTTCTTTTTAAAAAAATGTAAATTTTGTTTAAATAATTTTATTTTCATGAAATCTAATTAGAAATGTAGTTTTAAAATTTTTCGGACGATTATTTTTAAAATTATACCAAAAAAACTTTAATTTTTGGAAATATTGCGTTTTTCTTAAAAATCAAACAAAAACTGCTGTAACTTTTTTATTTCTTTATAAAAAAATGTAAATTTTGTTTAAATATTTTTATTTTCATGAAATCTAATTAGAAATGTCGTTTTAAAATTTTTCGGACGATTAATTTCAAAATTATACAAAAAAACGTATTTCTTAAAAATCACACAAAAACTGCAGAAACTTTTTTATTTCTTCATAAAACAATGTAAATTTTGTTTAAATAATTTAATATTCATAAAATCTAATTAGAAATGTCGTTTTAAAATTTTTTGGACGATTAATTTTAAAATTATACAAAAAAAACGTTATTTTTAAGAAATAATGCGTTTTTCTTAAAAATCAAACAAAAACTGCTGTAACTTTCTTATTTCTTTTTAAAAAAATGTAAATTTTGTTTAAATAATTTTATTTTCATGAAATCTAATTAGAAATGTGGTTTTAAAATTTTTTGAACGATTAATTTTAAAATTATACCAAAAAAAACTTTTCTCTTAAAAATCACACAAAAACTGCAGAAACTTTTTTATTTCTTTTTAAAAAAATGTAAATTTTGTTTAAATAATTTTAGTTTCATGAAATCTAATTAGAAATGTAGTTTTAAAATTTTTCGGACGATTATTTCTAAAATTATACCAAAAAAACGTTTTTCTTAAAAATCACACAAAAACTGCAGAAACTTTTTTATTTCTTTATAAAAAAATGTAAATTTTGTATAAATAATTTTATTTTCATGAAATCTAATTAGAAATGTAGTTTTAAAACTTTTCGGACGATTATTTTTAAAATTATACCAAAAAAACGTTATTTTTTAGAAATAATGCGTTTTTCTTAAAAATCAAACAAAAACTGCTGTAACTTTTTTATTTCTTTTTAAAAAAATGTAAATTTTGTTTAAATAATTTTATTTTCATGAAATCTAATTAGAAATGTAGTTTTAAAACTTTTCGGACGATTATTTTTAAAATTATACCAACAAAACATTATTTTTTAGAAATAATGCGTTTTTCTTAAAAATCAAACAAAAACTGCTGTAACTTTTTTATTTCTTTTTAAAAAAATGTAAATTTTGTTTAAATAATTTTATTTTCATGAAATCTAATTAGAAATGTAGTTTTAAAACTTTTCGGACGATTATTTTTAAAATTATACCAAAAAAACGTTATTTTTTAGAAATAATGCGTTTTTCTTAAAAATCAAACAAAAACTGCTGTAACTTTTTTATTTCTTCATAAAAAAATGTAAATTTTGTTTAAATAATTTTATTTTCATGAATTCTAATTAGAAATGTCGTTTTAAAATTTTTCGGTCGATTATTTTTAAAATTATACCAAAAAAAACGTTTTTCTTAAAAATCACACAAAAACTGCAGAAACTTTTTTATTTCTTTATAAAAAAATGTAAATTTTGTTTAAATAATTTTATTTTCATGAAATCTAATTAGAAATGTAGTTTTAAAATTTTTCGGTCGATTATTTTTAAAATTATACCAAAAAAACGTTTTTCTTAAAAATCACACAAAAACTGCAGAAACTTTTTTATTTCTTTATAAAAAAATGTAAATTTTGTTTAAATAATTTTATTTTCATGAAATCTAATTAGAAATGTAGTTTTAAAATTTTTCGGTCGATTATTTTTAAAATTATACCAAAAAAACGTTTTTCTTAAAAATCACACAAAAACTGCTGTAACTTTTTTATTTCTTTATAAAAAAATGTAAATTTTGTTTAAATAATTTTATTTTCATGAAATCTAATTAGAAATGTAGTTTTAAAATTTTTCGGTCGATTATTTTTAAAATTATACCAAAAAAACGTTTTTCTTAAAAATCACACAAAAACTGCAGAAACTTTTTTATTTCTTTATAAAAAAATGTAAATTTTGTTTAAATAATTTTATTTTCATGAAATCTAATTAGAAATGTAGTTTTAAAACTTTTCGGACGATTATTTTTAAAATTATACCAACAAAACATTATTTTTTAGAAATAATGCGTTTTTCTTAAAAATCAAACAAAAACTGCTGTAACTTTTTTATTTCTTTTAAAAAAATGTAAATTTTGTTTAAATAATTTTATTTTCATGAAATCTAATTAGAAATGTAGTTTTAAAACTTTTCGGACGATTATTTTTAAAATTATACCAAAAAAACGTTATTTTTTAGAAATAATGCGTTTTTCTTAAAAATCAAACAAAAACTGCTGTAACTTTTTTATTTCTTCATAAAAAAATGTAAATTTTGTTTAAATAATTTTATTTTCATGAATTCTAATTAGAAATGTCGTTTTAAAATTTTTCGGTCGATTATTTTTAAAATTATACCAAAAAAACGTTTTTCTTAAAAATCACACAAAAACTGCAGAAACTTTTTTATTTCTTTATAAAAAAATGTAAATTTTGTTTAAATAATTTTATTTTCATGAAATCTAATTAGAAATGTAGTTTTAAAATTTTTCGGTCGATTATTTTTAAAATTATACCAAAAAAACGTTTTTCTTAAAAATCACACAAAAACTGCAGAAACTTTTTTATTTCTTTATAAAAAAATGTAAATTTTGTTTAAATAATTTTATTTTCATGAAATCTAATTAGAAATGTAGTTTTAAAATTTTTCGGTCGATTATTTTTAAAATTATACCAAAAAAACGTTTTTCTTAAAAATCACACAAAAACTGCAGAAACTTTTTTATTTCTTTATAAAAAAATGTAAATTTTGTTTAAATAATTTTATTTTCATGAAATCTAATTAGAAATGTAGTTTTAAAATTTTTCGGTCGATTATTTTTAAAATTATACCAAAAAAAACGTTTTTCTTAAAAATCACACAAAAACTGCTGTAACTTTTTTATTTCTTTATAAAAAAATGTAAATTTTGTTTAAATAATTTTATTTTCATGAAATCTAATTAGAAATGTAGTTTTAAAATTTTTCGGTCGATTATTTTTAAAATTATACCAAAAAAACGTTTTTCTTAAAAATCACACAAAAACTGCAGAAACTTTTTTATTTCTTTATAAAAAAATGTAAATTTTGTTTAAATAATTTTATTTTCATGAAATCTAATTAGAAATGTAGTTTTAAAATTTTTCGGTCGATTATTTTTAAAATTATACCAAAAAAACGTTTTTCTTAAAAATCACACAAAAACTGCAGAAACTTTTTTATTTCTTTATAAAAAAATGTAAATTTTGTTTAAATAATTTTATTTCATGAAATCTAATTAGAAATGTAGTTTTAAAATTTTTCGGTCGATTATTTTTAAAATTATACCAAAAAAACGTTTTTCTTAAAAATCACACAAAAACTGCTGTAACTTTTTTATTTCTTTATAAAAAAATGTAAATTTTGTTTAAATAATTTTATTTTCATGAAATCTAATTAGAAATGTAGTTTTAAAATTTTTCGGTCGATTATTTTTAAAATTATACCAAAAAAAACGTTTTCTTAAAAATCACACAAAAACTGCAGAAACTTTTTTATTTCTTTATAAAAAAATGTAAATTTTGTTTAAATAATTTTATTTTCATGAAATCTAATTAGAAATGTAGTTTTAAAACTTTTCGGACGATTATTTTTAAAATTATACCAAAAAAACGTTATTTTTTAGAAATAATGCGTTTTTCTTAAAAATCAAACAAAAACTGCTGTAACTTTTTTATTTCTTTTTAAAAAATGTAAATTTTGTTTAAATAATTTTATTTTCATGAAATCTAATTAGAAACGTAGTTTTAAAATTTTTCGGACGATTATTTTTAAAATTATACCAAAAAAACTTTATTTTTTAGAAATAATGCGTTTTTCTTAAAAATCAAACAAAAACTGCTGTAACTTTTTTATTTCTTTATAAAAAAATGTAAATTTTGTTTAAATAATTTTATTTTCATGAAATCTAATTAGAAATGTCGTTTTAAAATTTTTTGAACGATTAATTTTAAAATTATACCAAAAAAAACTTTTCTCTTAAAAATCACACAAAAACTGCAGAAACTTTTTTATTTCTTTTTAAAAAAATGTAAATTTTGTTTAAATAATTTTATTTTCATGAAATCTAATTAGAAATGTAGTTTTAAAATTTTTCGGAAGATTATTTTTAAAATTATACCAAAAAAACGTTATTTTTTAGAAATAATGCGTTTTTCTTAAAAATCAAACAAAAACTGCTGTAACTTTTTTATTTCTTTATAAAAAAATGTAAATTTTGTTTAAATACTTTTATTTTTATAAAATCCAATTGGAAATGTCGTTTTAAAATTTTTTGGACGATTAATTTTAAAATTATACAAAAAAAACGTTATTTTTAAGAAGTAATGCGTTTTTCTTAAAAATCAAACAAAAACTGCAGAAACTTTTTTATTTCTTTATAAAAAATGTAAATTTTGTTTAAATAATTTTATTTTCATGAAATCTAATTAGAAATGTAGTTTTATTTCGGACGATTATTTTTAAAATTATACCAAAAAAACGTTATTTTTTAGAAATAATGCGTTTTTCTTAAAAATCAAACAAAAACTGCTGTAACTTTTTTATTTCTTTATAAAAAAATGTAAATTTGGTTTAAATAATTTTATTTTCATGAAATCTAATTAGAAATGTAGTTTTAAAATTTTTCGGACGATTATTTCTAAAATTATACCAAAAAAACGCTTTTCTTAAAAATCACACAAAAACTGCAGAAACTTTTTTATTTCTTTATAAAAAAATGTAAATTTTGTTTAAATAATTTTATTTTCATGAAATCTAATTAGAAATGTAGTTTTAAAACTTTTCGGACGATTATTTTTAAAATTATACCAAAAAAACGTTATTTTTTAGAAATAATGCGTTTTTCTTAAAAATCAAACAAAAACTGCTGTAACTTTTTTATTTCTTTTTAAAAAAATGTAAATTTTGTTTAAATAATTTTATTTTCATGAAATCTAATTAGAAACGTAGTTTTAAAATTTTTCGGACGATTATTTTTAAAATTATACCAAAAAAACTTTATTTTTTAGAAATAATGCGTTTTTCTTAAAAATCAAACAAAAACTGCTGTAACTTTTTTATTTCTTTATAAAAAAATGTAAATTTTGTTTAAATAATTTTATTTTCATGAAATCTAATTAGAAATGTGGTTTTAAAATTTTTTGAACGATTAATTTTAAAATTATACCAAAAAAAACTTTTCTCTTAAAAATCACACAAAAACTGCAGAAACTTTTTTATTTCTTTTTAAAAAAATGTAAATTTTGTTTAAATAATTTTATTTTCATGAAATCTAATTAGAAATGTAGTTTTAAAATTTTTCGGACGATTATTTTTAAAATTATACCAAAAAAACTTTATTTTTTGGAAATATTGCGTTTTTCTTAAAAATCAAACAAAAACTGCTGTAACTTTTTTATTTCTTTATAAAAAAATGTAAATTTTGTTTAAATATTTTTATTTTCATGAAATCTAATTAGAAATGTCGTTTTAAAATTTTTCGGACGATTAATTTCAAAATTATACAAAAAAAACGTATTTCTTAAAAATCACACAAAAACTGCAGAAACTTTTTTATTTCTTCATAAAACAATGTAAATTTTGTTTAAATAATTTAATATTCATAAAATCTAATTAGAAATGTCGTTTTAAAATTTTTTGGACGATTAATTTTAAAATTATACAAAAAAAACGTTATTTTTAAGAAATAATGCGTTTTTCTTAAAAATCAAACAAAAACTGCTGTAACTTTCTTATTTCTTTTTAAAAAAATGTAAATTTTGTTTAAATAATTTTATTTACATGAAATCTAATTAGAAATGTGGTTTTAAAATTTTTTGAACGATTAATTTTAAAATTATACCAAAAAAAACTTTTCTCTTAAAAATCACACAAAAACTGCAGAAACTTTTTTATTTCTTTTTAAAAAAATGTAAATTTTGTTTAAATAATTTTAGTTTCATGAAATCTAATTAGAAATGTAGTTTTAAAATTTTTCGGACGATTATTTCTAAAATTATACCAAAAAAACGT
This sequence comes from Stenus bimaculatus, assembly GCA_963971135.1. Lineage (NCBI taxonomy): Eukaryota > Metazoa > Arthropoda > Insecta > Coleoptera > Staphylinidae > Stenus > Stenus bimaculatus. The sequence goes on along the minus strand of OZ020185.1, from coordinate 16,924,713 downwards.
TTTTCTTAAAAATCACACAAAAACTGCAGAAACTTTTTTATTTCTTTATAAAAAAATGTAAATTTTGTTTAAATAATTTTATTTTCATGAAATCTAATTAGAAATGTAGTTTTAAAACTTTTCGGACGATTATTTTTAAAATTATACCAAAAAAACGTTATTTTTTAGAAATAATGCGTTTTTCTTAAAAATCAAACAAAAACTGCTGTAACTTTTTTATTTCTTTTTAAAAAAATGTAAATTTTGTTTAAATAATTTTATTTTCATGAAATCTAATTAGAAACGTAGTTTTAAAATTTTTCGGACGATTATTTTTAAAATTATACCAAAAAAACTTTATTTTTTAGAAATAATGCGTTTTTCTTAAAAATCAAACAAAAACTGCTGTAACTTTTTTATTTCTTTATAAAAATTTGTAAATTTTGTTTAAATAATTTTATTTTCATGAAATCTAATTAGAAATTTAGTTTTAAAATTTTTCGGACGATTATTTTTAAAATTATACCAAAAAAACGTTTTTCTTAAAAATCACACAAAAACTGCAGAAACTTTTTTATTTCTTTATAAAAAAATGTAAATTTTGTTTAAATAATTTTATTTTCATTAAATCTAATCAGAAATGTAATTTTAAAATTTTTCGGACGATTATTTTTAAAATTATACCAAAAAAACGTTTATCTTAAAAATCACACAAAAACTGCAGAAACTTTTTTATTTGTTTATAAAAAAATGTAAATTTTGTTTAAATAATTTTATTTTCATGAAATCTAATTAGAAATGTAGTTTTAAAATTTTTCGGACGATTATTTTTAAAATTATACCAAAAAAACATTATTTTTTAGAAATAATGCGTTTTTCTTAAAAATCAAACAAAAACTGCTGTAACTTTTTTATTTCTTTATAGAAAAATGTAAATTTTGTTTAAATAATTTTATTTTCATGAAATCTAATTAGAAATGTTGTTTTAAAATTTTTTGGACGATTAATTTTAAAATTATACAAAAAAAACGTTATTTTTAAGAAATAATGCGTTTTTCCTAAAAATCAAACAAAAACTGCTGTAACTTTTTTATTTCTTTATAAAAAAATGTAAATTTTGTTTAAATAATTTTATTTTCATGAAATCTAATTAGAAATGTTGTTTTAAAATTTTTTGGACGATTAATTTTAAAATTATACAAAAAAAACGTTATTTTTAAGAACTAATGCGTTTTTCTTAAAAATCAAACAAAAACTGCTGTAACTTTTTTATTTCTTTATAAAAAAATGTAAATTTTGTTTAAATAATTTTATTTTCATGAAATCTAATTAAAAATGTCGTTATAAAATTTTTCGGACGATTAATTTTAAAATTATACAAAAAAAAGCGTATTTCTTAAAAATCACACAAAAACTGCAGAAACTTTTTTATTTCTTCATAAAACAATGTAAATTTTGTTTAAATAATTTTATATTCATGAAATCTAATTAGAAATGTCGTTTTAAAATTTTTTGGACGACTAATTTTAAAATTATACAAAAAAAAACGTTATTTTTAAGAAATAATGCGTTTTTCTTAAAAATCAAACAAAAACTGCTGTAACTTTTTTATTTCTTTATAAAAAAATGTAAATTTTGTTTAAATACTTTTATTTTTATAAAATCCAATTAGAAATGTCGTTTTAAAATTTTTTGGACGATTAATTTAAAAATTATACAAAAAAAAACGTTATTTTTAAGAAGTAATGCGTTTTTCTTAAAAATCAAACAAAAACAGCTGTAACTTTTTTATTTCTTTATAAAAAAATGTAAATTTTGTTTAAATATTTTTATTTTCATGAAATCTAATTAGAAATGTCGTTTTAAAATTTTTCGGACGATTAATTTCAAAATTATACAAAAAAAACGTATTTCTTAAAAATCACACAAAAACTGCAGAAACTTTTTTATTTCTTCATAAAACAATGTAAATTTTGTTTAAATAATTTAATATTCATAAAATCTAATTAGAAATGTCGTTTTAAAATTTTTTGGACGATTAATTTTAAAATTATACAAAAAAAACGTTATTTTTAAGAAATAATGCGTTTTTCTTAAAAATCAAACAAAAACTGCTGTAACTTTCTTATTTCTTCATAAAAAAATGTAAATTTTGTTGAAATAATTTTATTTTCATGAAATCTAATTAAAAATGTCGTTTTAAAATTTTTCGGACCATTAATTTTAAAATTATACAAAAAAAAAAACGTTATTTTTAAGAAATAATGCGTTTTTCTTAAAAATCAAACAAAAACTGCTGTAACTTTTTTATTTCTTCATAAAAAAATGTAAATTTTATTTAAATTAATTTATTTTCATAAAATCTAATTAGAAATGCCGTTTTAAACTTTTTTGGACGATTAATTTTAAAATTATACAAAAAAAACGTTATTTTTAAGAAATAATGCGTTTTTCTTAAAAATCAAACAAAAACTGCTCTAACTTTTTTATTTCTTTATAAAAAAATGTAAATTTTGTTTAAATTAATTTATTTTCATAAAATATAATTAGAAATGCCGTTTTAAAATTTTTCGGACGATTAATTTTAAAATTATACAAAAAAAACGTTGTTTATAAGAAATAATGCGTTTTTCTTAAAAATCAAACAAAAACTGCTGTAACTTTTTTAATTCTTCATAAAAAAATGTAAATTTTGTTTAAATAATTTTATTTTCATGAAATCTAATTAGAAATGCCGTTTTAAAATTTTTTGGACGATTAATTTTAAAATTTCACAAAAAAAACGTTATTTTTAAGAAATAATGCGTTTTTCTTAAAAATCAAACAAAAACTGCTCTAACTTTTTTATTTCTTTATAAAAAAATGTAAATTTTGTTTAAATTAATTTATTTTCATAAAATATAATTAGAAATGCCGTTTTAAAATTTTTCGGACGATTAATTTTAAAATTATACAAAAAAAACGTTGTTTATAAGAAATAATGCGTTTTTCTTAAAAATCAAACAAAAACTGCTGTAACTTTTTTAATTCTTCATAAAAAAATGTAAATTTTGTTTAAATAATTTTATTTTCATGAAATCTAATTAGAAATGCCGTTTTAAAGTTTTTAGGACGATTAATTTTAAAATTAAACAAAAAAACGGTTTTCTTAAAAATCACACAAAAACTGCAGAAACTTTTTTATTTCTTCATAATACAATGTAAATTTTGTTTAAATAATTTTATTTTCATGAAATCTAATTAGAAATGTCGTTTTAGAATTTTTTGGACGATTAATTTTAAAAATATACAAAAAAAACTTTATTTTTAAGAAATAATGCGTTTTTCTTAAAAATCAAACAAAAACTGCTGTAACTTTTTTATTTCTTCATAAAAAAATGTAAATTTTGTTTAAATTATTTTATTTTTATAAAATCTAATTAGAAATGCCGTTTTAAAATTTTTCGGACGATTAATTTTAAAATTATACAAAAAAAACGTTATTTTTAAGAAATAATGCGTTTTTCTTAAAAATCAAACAAAAACTGCTGTAACTTTTTTATTTCTTTATAAAAAAATGTAAATTTTGTTTAAATAATTTTGTTTTCATGAAATCTAATTAGAAATGTCGTTTTAAATTTTTTTGGACGATTAATTTTAAAATTATACAAAAAAAAACGTTATTTTTAAGAAATAATGCGTTTTTCTTAAAAATCAAACAAAAACTGCTGTAACTTTTTTATTTCTTTATAAAAAAATGTAAATTTTGTTTAAATAATTTTATTTTCATGAAATCTAATTAGAAATGTCGTTTTAAAATTTTTCGGACGATTAATTATAAAATTATACAAAAAAACGTTTTTCTTAAAAATCACACAAAAAATGCAGAAACTTTTTTATTTCTTCATAAAATAATGTAAATTTTGTTTAAATAATTTTATATTCATGAAATCTAAATGGAAATGTCGTTTTAAAATTTTTTGGACGATTAATTTTAAAATTATACAAAAAAAAACGTTATTTTTAAGAAATAATGCGTTTTTCTTAAAAATCAAACAAAAACAGCTGTAACTTATTTATTTCTTTATAAAAAAATGTAAATTTTGTTTAAATATTTTTATTTTCATGAAATCTAATTAGAAATGTCGTTTTAAAATTTTTCGGACGATTAATTTTAAAATTATACAAAAAAAACGTATTTCTTAAAAATCACACAAAAACTGCAGAAACTTTTTTATTTCTTCATAAAACAATGTAAATTTTGTTTAAATAATTTAATATTCATAAAATCTAATTAGAAATGTCGTTTTAAAATTTTTTGGACGATTAATTTTAAAATTATACAAAAAAAACGTTATTTTTAAGAAATAATGCGTTTTTCTTAAAAATCAAACAAAAACTGCTGTAACTTTCTTATTTCTTCATAAAAAAATGTAAATTTTGTTGAAATAATTTTATTTTCATGAAATCTAATTAAAAATGTCGTTTTAAAATTTTTCGGACCATTAATTTTAAAATTATACAAAAAAAAACGTTATTTTTAAGAAATAATGCGTTTTTCTTAAAAATCAAACAAAAACTGCTGTAACTTTTTTATTTCTTCATAAAAAAATGTAAATTTTGTTTAAATTAATTTATTTTCATAAAATCTAATTAGAAATGCCGTTTTAAAATTTTTTGGACGATTAATTCTAAAATTATACAAAAAAAACGTTATTTTTAAGAAATAATGCGTTTTTCTTAAAAATCAAACAAAAACTGCTGTAACTTTTTTATTTCTTTATAAAAAAATGTAAATTTTGTTTAAATTAATTTATTTTCATAAAATCTAATTAGAAATGCCGTTTTAAAATTTTTCGGACGATTAAGTTTAAAATTATACAAAAAAAACGTTATTTTTAAGAAATAATGCGTTCTTCTTAAAAATCAAACAAAAACTGCTGTAACTTTTTTATTTCTTTATAAAGAAATGTAAATTTTGTTTAAATAATTTTATTTTCATGAAATCTAATTAGAAATGTAGTTTTAAAATTTTTCGGACGATTATTTTTAAAATTATACCAAAAAAACGTTTTTCTTAAAAATCACACAGAAACTGCAGAAACTTTTTTATTTCTTTATAAAGAAATGTAAATTTTGTCTAAATAATTTTATTTTCATGAAATCTAATTAGAAATGTAGTTTTAAAATTTTTCGGACGATTATTTTTAAAATTATACCAAAAAAACGTTTATCTTAAAAATCACACAAAAACTGCAGAAACTTTTTTATTTGTTTATAAAAAAATGTAAATTTTGTTTAAATAATTTTATTTTCATGAAATCTAATTAGAAATGTAGTTTTAAAATTTTTCGGACGATTATTTTTAAAATTATACCAAAAAAACGTTATTTTTTAGAAATAATGCGTTTTTCTTAGAAATCAAACAAAAACTGCTGTAACTTTTTTATTTCTTTATAGAAAAATGTAAATTTTGTTTAAATAATTTTATTTTCATGAAATCTAATTAGAAATGTTGTTTTAAAATTTTTTGGACGATTAATTTTAAAATTATACAAAAAAAACGTTATTTTTAAGAAATAATGCGTTTTTCCTAAAAATCAAACAAAAACTGCTGTAACTTTTTTATTTCTTTATAAAAAAATGTAAATTTTGTTTAGATAATTTTATTTTCATGAAATCTAATTAGAAATGTTGTTTTAAAATTTTTTGGACGATTAATTTTAAAATTATACAAAAAAAACGTTATTTTTAAGAAATAATGCGTTTTTCTTAAAAATCAAACAAAAACTACTGTAACTTTTTTATTTCTTTATAAAAAAATGTAAATTTTGTTTAAATAATTTTATTTTCATGAAATCTAATTAAAAATGTCGTTATAAAATTTTTCGGACGATTAATTTTAAAATTATACAAAAAAAAACGTATTTCTTAAAAATCACACAAAAACTGCAGAAACTTTTTTATTTCTTCATAAAACAATGTAAATTTTGTTTAAATAATTTTATATTCATGAAATCTAATTAGAAATGTCGTTTTAAAATTTTTTGGAAGATTAATTTTAAAATTATACAAAAAAAACGTTATTTTTAAGAAATAATGCGTTTTTCTTAAAAATCAAACAAAAACTGCTGTAACTTTTTTATTTCTTTATAAAAAAATGTAAATTTTGTTTAAATACTTTTATTTTTATAAAATCCAATTAGAAATGTCGTTTTAAAATTTTTTGGACGATTAATTTAAAAATTATACAAAAAAAACGTTAATTTTAAGAAATAATGCGTTTTCTTAAAAATCAAACAAAAACTGCTTTAACTTTTTTATTTCTTTATAAAAAAATGTAAATTTTGTTTAAATAATTTTGTTTTCATGAAATCTAATTAGAAATGTCGTTTTAAATTTTTTCGGACGATTAATTATAAAATTATACAAAAGAACGTTTTTCTTAAAAATCACACAAAAAATGCAGAAACTTTTTTATTTCTTCATAAAACAATGTAAATTTTGTTTAAATAATTTTATATTCATGAAATCTAATTAGAAATGTCGTTTTAAAAATTTTTGGACGATTAATTTTAAAATTATACAAAAAAAAAACGTTATTTTTAAGAAATAATGCGTTTTTCTTAAAAATCAAACAAAAACTGCTGTAACTTTTTTATTTCTTCATAAAAAAATGTAAATTTTGTTTAAATAATTTTATTTTCATGAATTCTAATTAGAAATGTCGTTTTAAAATTTTTCGGACAATTAATTTTAAAATTATACAAAAAAAACTTTATTTTTAAGAAATAATGCGTTTTTCTTAAAAATCAAACAAAAACTGCTTTAACTTTTTTATTTCTTTATAAAAAAATGTAAATTTTGTTTAAATATATTTGTTTTCATGAAATCTAATTAGAAATGTCGTTTTAAAATTTTTTGGACGATTAATTTTAAAATTATACAAAAAAAAACGTTATTTTTAAGAAATAATACGTTTTTCTTAAAAATCACACAAAAAATGCAGAAACTTTTTTATTTCTTCATAAAACAATGTAAATTTTGTTTAAATAATTTTATATTCATGAAATCTAATTAGAAATGTCGTTTTAAAATTTTTTGGACGTTTAATTTTAAAATTATACAAAAAAAAACGTTATTTTTAAGAAATAATGCGTTTTTCTTAAAAATCAAACAAAAACTGCTGTAACTTTTTTATTTCTTCATAAAAAAATGTAAATTTTGTTTAAATAATTTTATTTTCATGAATTCTAATTAGAAATGTCGTTTTAAAATTTTTCGGACGATTAATTTTAAAATTATACAAAAAAAACTTTATTTTTAAGAAATAATGCGTTTTTCTTAAAAATCAAACAAAAACTGCTTTAACTTTTTTATTTCTTTATAAAAAAATGTAAATTTTGTTTAAATAATTTTGTTTTCATGAAATCTAATTAGAAATGTCGTTTTAAAATTTTTTGGACGAATAATTTTAAAATTATACAAAAAAAACGTTATTTTTAAGAAATAATGCGTTTTTCTTAAAAATCAAACAAAAACTGCTGTAACTTTTTTATTTCTTTATAAAAAAATGTAAATTTTGTTTAAATTAATTTATTTTCATAAAATCTAATTTGAAATGTCGTTTTAAAATTTTTCGGGCGATTAATTTTAAAATTATACAAAAAAAACGTTATTTTAAGAAATAATGCGTTTTTCTTAAAAATCAAACAAAAACTGCTGTAACTTTTTTATTTCTTTATAAAAAAATGTAAATTTTGTTTAAATACTTTTATTTTTATAAAATCCAATTAGAAATGTCGTTTTAAAATTTTTTGGACGATTAATTTAAAAATTATACAAAAAAAAACGTTATTTTTAAGAAGTAATGCGTTTTTCTTAAAAATCAAACAAAAACAGCTGTAACTTTTTTATTTCTTTATAAAAAAATGTAAATTTTGTTTAAATACTTTTATTTTCATGAAATCTAATTAGAAATGTCGTTTTAAAATTTTTCGGACGATTAATTTTAAAATTATACCAAAAAAACGTTATTTTTAAGAAATAATGCGTTTTTCTTAAAAATCAAACAAAAACTGCTGTAACTTTTTTATTTCTTCATAAAAAAATGTAAATTTTGTTTAAATAATTTTATTTTCATGAAATCTAATTAAAATTGTCGTTTTAAAATTTTTCGGACGATTAATCTTAAAATTATACAAAAAAAACGTTTTTCTTAAAAATCACACAAAAACTGCAGAAACTTTTTTATTTCCTCATAAAACAATGTAAATTTTGTTTAAATAATTTTATTTTCATGAAATCTAATTAGAAATGTCGTTTTAAAATTTTTTGGACGAATAATTTTAAAATTATACAAAAAAAACGTTATTTTTAAGAAATAATGCGTTCTTCTTAAAAATCAAACAAAAACTGCTGTAACTTTTTTATTTCTTTATAAAAAAATGTAAATTTTGATTAAATACTTTTATTTTTATAAAATCCAATTGGAAATGTCGTTTTAAAATTTTTTGGACGATTAATTTTAAAATTATACAAAAAAATACGTTATTTTTAAGAAGTAATGCGTTTTTCTTAAAAATCAAACAAAAACTGCTGTAACTTTCTTATTTCTTTATAAAAAAATGTAAATTTTGTTTAAATAATTTTATTTTCATGAAATCTAATTAAAAATGTCGTTATAAAATTTTTCGGACGATTAATTTTAAAATTATACAAAAAAAAACGTATTTCTTAAAAATCACACAAAAACTGCAGAAACTTTTTTATTTCTTCATAAAACAATGTAAATTTTGTTTAAATAATTTTATATTCATGAAATCTAATTAAAAATGTCGTTATAAAATTTTTCGGACGATTAATTTTAAAATTATACAAAAAAAACGTATTTCTTAAAAATCACACAAAAACTGCAGAAACTTTTTTATTTCTTCATAAAACAATGTAAATTTTGTTTAAATAATTTAATATTCATAAAATCTAATTAGAAATATCGTTTTAAAATTTTTTGGACGATTAATTTTAAAATTATACAAAAAAAACGTTATTTTTAAGAAGTAATGCGTTTTTCTTAAAAATCAAACAAAAACTGCTGTAACTTTTTTATTTCTTTATAGAAAAATGTAAATTTTGTTTAAATAATTTTATTTTCATGAAATCTAATTAGAAATGTTGTTTTAAAATTTTTTGGACGATTAATTTTAAAATTATACAAAAAAAACGTTATTTTTAAGAAATAATTCGTTTTTCCTAAAAATCAAACAAAAACTGCTGTAACTTTTTTATTTCTTTATAAAAAAATGTAAATTTTGTTTAAATAATTTTATTTTCATGAAATCTAATTAGAAATGTTGTTTTAAAATTTTTTGGACGATTAATTTTAAAATTATACAAAAAAAACGTTATTTTTAAGAAATAATGCGTTTTTCTTAAAAATCAAACAAAAACTACTGTAACTTTTTTATTTCTTTATAAAAAAATGTAAATTTTGTTTAAATAATTTTATTTTCATGAAATCTAATTAAAAATGTCGTTATAAAATTTTTCGGACGATTAATTTTAAAATTATACAAAAAAAAACGTATTTCTTAAAAATCACACAAAAACTGCAGAAACTTTTTTATTTCTTCATAAAACAATGTAAATTTTGTTTAAATAATTTTATATTCATGAAATCTAATTAGAAATGTCGTTTTAAAATTTTTTGGAAGATTAATTTTAAAATTATACAAAAAAAAACGTTATTTTTAAGAAATAATGCGTTTTTCTTAAAAATCAAACAAAAACTGCTGTAACTTTTTTATTTCTTTATAAAAAAATGTAAATTTTGTTTAAATACTTTTATTTTTATAAAATCCAATTAGAAATGTCGTTTTAAAATTTTTTGGACGATTAATTTAAAAATTATACAAAAAAAACGTTATTTTTAAGAAATAATGCGTTTTCTTAAAAATCAAACAAAAACTGCTTTAACTTTTTTATTTCTTTATAAAAAAATGGAAATTTTGTTTAAATAATTTTGTTTTCATGAAATCTAATTAGAAATGTCGTTTTAAATTTTTTCGGACGATTAATTATAAAATTATACAAAAGAACGTTTTTCTTAAAAATCACACAAAAAATGCAGAAACTTTTTTATTTCTTCATAAAACAATGTAAATTTTGTTTAAATAATTTTATATTCATGAAATCTAATTAGAAATGTCGTTTTAAAATTTTTTGGAAGATTAATTTTAAAATTATACAAAAAAAACGTTATTTTTAAGAAATAATGCGTTTTTCTTAAAAATCAAACAAAAACTGCTGTAACTTTTTTATTTCTTTATAAAAAAATGTAAATTTTGTTTAAATACTTTTATTTTTATAAAATCCAATTAGAAATGTCGTTTTAAAATTTTTTGGACGATTAATTTAAAAATTATACAAAAAAAACGTTATTTTTAAGAAATAATGCGTTTTCTTAAAAATCAAACAAAAACTGCTTTAACTTTTTTATTTCTTTATAAAAAAATGGAAATTTTGTTTAAATAATTTTGTTTTCATGAAATCTAATTAGAAATGTCGTTTTAAATTTTTTCGGACGATTAATTATAAAATTATACAAAAGAACGTTTTTCTTAAAAATCACACAAAAAATGCAGAAACTTTTTTATTTCTTCATAAAACAATGTAAATTTTGTTTAAATAATTTTATATTCATGAAATCTAATTAGAAATGTCGTTTTAAAAATTTTTGGACGATTAATTTTAAAATTATACAAAAAAAAAACGTTATTTTTAAGAAATAATGCGTTTTTCTTAAAAATCAAACAAAAACTGCTTTAACTTTTTTATTTCTTTATAAAAAAATGTAAATTTTGTTTAAATAATTTTATTTTCATGAATTCTAATTAGAAATGTCGTTTTAAAATTTTTCGGACAATTAATTTTAAAATTATACAAAAAAAACTTTATTTTTAAGAAATAATGCGTTTTTCTTAAAAATCAAACAAAAACTGCTTTAACTTTTTTATTTCTTTATAAAAAAATGTAAATTTTGTTTAAATATATTTGTTTTCATGAAATCTAATTAGAAATGTCGTTTTAAAATTTTTTGGACGATTAATTTTAAAATTATACAAAAAAAAACGTTATTTTTAAGAAATAATACGTTTTTCTTAAAAATCACACAAAAAATGCAGAAACTTTTTTATTTCTTCATAAAACAATGTAAATTTTGTTTAAATAATTTTATATTCATGAAATCTAATTAGAAATGTCGTTTTAAAATTTTTTGGACGTTTAATTTTAAAATTATACAAAAAAAAACGTTATTTTTAAGAAATAATGCGTTTTTCTTAAAAATCAAACAAAAACTGCTGTAACTTTTTTATTTCTTCATAAAAAAATGTAAATTTTGTTTAAATAATTTTATTTTCATGAATTCTAATTAGAAATGTCGTTTTAAAATTTTTCGGACGATTAATTTTAAAATTATACAAAAAAAACTTTATTTTTAAGAAATAATGCGTTTTTCTTAAAAATCAAACAAAAACTGCTTTAACTTTTTTATTTCTTTATAAAAAAATGTAAATTTTGTTTAAATAATTTTGTTTTCATGAAATCTAATTAGAAATGTCGTTTTAAAATTTTTTGGACGAATAATTTTAAAATTATACAAAAAAAACGTTATTTTTAAGAAATAATGCGTTTTTCTTAAAAATCAAACAAAAACTGCTGTAACTTTTTTATTTCTTTATAAAAAAATGTAAATTTTGTTTAAATTAATTTATTTTCATAAAATCTAATTTGAAATGTCGTTTTAAAATTTTTCGGGCGATTAATTTTAAAATTATACAAAAAAAACGTTATTTTTAAGAAATAATGCGTTTTTCTTAAAAATCAAACAAAAACTGCTGTAACTTTTTTATTTCTTTATAAAAAAATGTAAATTTTGTTTAAATACTTTTATTTTTATAAAATCCAATTAGAAATGTCGTTTTAAAATTTTTTGGACGATTAATTTAAAAATTATACAAAAAAAAACGTTATTTTTAAGAAGTAATGCGTTTTTCTTAAAAATCAAACAAAAACTGCTGTAACTTTTTTATTTCTTTATAAAAAAATGTAAATTTTGTTTAAATACTTTTATTTTTATAAAATCCAATTAGAAATGTCGTTTTAAAATTTTTTGGACGATTAATTTAAAAATTATACAAAAAAAAACGTTATTTTTAAGAAGTAATGCGTTTTTCTTAAAAATCAAACAAAAACAGCTGTAACTTTTTTATTTCTTTATAAAAAAATGTAAATTTTGTTTAAATACTTTTATTTTCATGAAATCTAATTAGAAATGTCGTTTTAAAATTTTTCGGACGATTAATTTTAAAATTATACAAAAAAAACGTATTTCTTAAAAATCACACAAAAACTGCAGAAACTTTTTTATTTCTTCATAAAACAATGTAAATTTTGTTTAAATAATTTAATATTCATAAAATCAAATTAGAAATATCGTTTTAAAATTTTTTGGACGATTAATTTTAAAATTATACAAAAAAAACGTTATTTTTAAGAAATAATGCGTTTTTCTTAAAAATCAAACAAAAACTGCTGTAACTTTTTTATTTCTTTATAAAAAAATGTAAATTTTGTTTAAATACTTTTATTTTTATAAAATCCAATTAGAAATGTCGTTTTAAAATTTTTTGGACGATTAATTTAAAAATTATACAAAAAAAACGTTATTTTTAAGAAATAATGCGTTTTCTTAAAAATCAAACAAAAACTGCTTTAACTTTTTTATTTCTTTATAAAAAAATGGAAATTTTGTTTAAATAATTTTGTTTTCATGAAATCTAATTAGAAATGTCGTTTTAAATTTTTTCGGACGATTAATTATAAAATTATACAAAAGAACGTTTTTCTTAAAAATCACACAAAAAATGCAGAAACTTTTTTATTTCTTCATAAAACAATGTAAATTTTGTTTAAATAATTTTATATTCATGAAATCTAATTAGAAATGTCGTTTTAAAATTTTTTGGAAGATTAATTTTAAAATTATACAAAAAAAACGTTATTTTTAAGAAATAATGCGTTTTTCTTAAAAATCAAACAAAAACTGCTGTAACTTTTTTATTTCTTTATAAAAAAATGTAAATTTTGTTTAAATACTTTTATTTTTATAAAATCCAATTAGAAATGTCGTTTTAAAATTTTTTGGACGATTAATTTAAAAATTATACAAAAAAAACGTTATTTTTAAGAAATAATGCGTTTTCTTAAAAATCAAACAAAAACTGCTTTAACTTTTTTATTTCTTTATAAAAAAATGGAAATTTTGTTTAAATAATTTTGTTTTCATGAAATCTAATTAGAAATGTCGTTTTAAATTTTTTCGGACGATTAATTATAAAATTATACAAAAGAACGTTTTTCTTAAAAATCACACAAAAAATGCAGAAACTTTTTTATTTCTTCATAAAACAATGTAAATTTTGTTTAAATAATTTTATATTCATGAAATCTAATTAGAAATGTCGTTTTAAAAATTTTTGGACGATTAATTTTAAAATTATACAAAAAAAAACGTTATTTTTAAGAAATAATGCGTTTTTCTTAAAAATCAAACAAAAACTGCTTTAACTTTTTTATTTCTTTATAAAAAAATGTAAATTTTGTTTAAATAATTTTATTTTCATGAATTCTAATTAGAAATGTCGTTTTAAAATTTTTCGGACAATTAATTTTAAAATTATACAAAAAAAACTTTATTTTTAAGAAATAATGCGTTTTTCTTAAAAATCAAACAAAAACTGCTTTAACTTTTTTATTTCTTTATAAAAAAATGTAAATTTTGTTTAAATATATTTGTTTTCATGAAATCTAATTAGAAATGTCGTTTTAAAATTTTTTGGACGATTAATTTTAAAATTATACAAAAAAAAACGTTATTTTTAAGAAATAATACGTTTTTCTTAAAAATCACACAAAAAATGCAGAAACTTTTTTATTTCTTCATAAAACAATGTAAATTTTGTTTAAATAATTTTATATTCATGAAATCTAATTAGAAATGTCGTTTTAAAATTTTTTGGACGTTTAATTTTAAAATTATACAAAAAAAAACGTTATTTTTAAGAAATAATGCGTTTTTCTTAAAAATCAAACAAAAACTGCTGTAACTTTTTTATTTCTTCATAAAAAAATGTAAATTTTGTTTAAATAATTTTATTTTCATGAATTCTAATTAGAAATGTCGTTTTAAAATTTTTCGGACGATTAATTTTAAAATTATACAAAAAAAACTTTATTTTTAAGAAATAATGCGTTTTTCTTAAAAATCAAACAAAAACTGCTTTAACTTTTTTATTTCTTTATAAAAAAATGTAAATTTTGTTTAAATAATTTTGTTTTCATGAAATCTAATTAGAAATGTCGTTTTAAAATTTTTTGGACGAATAATTTTAAAATTATACAAAAAAAACGTTATTTTTAAGAAATAATGCGTTTTTCTTAAAAATCAAACAAAAACTGCTGTAACTTTTTTATTTCTTTATAAAAAAATGTAAATTTTGTTTAAATTAATTTATTTTCATAAAATCTAATTTGAAATGTCGTTTTAAAATTTTTCGGGCGATTAATTTTAAAATTATACAAAAAAAACGTTATTTTTAAGAAATAATGCGTTTTTCTTAAAAATCAAACAAAAACTGCTGTAACTTTTTTATTTCTTTATAAAAAAATGTAAATTTTGTTTAAATACTTTTATTTTTATAAAATCCAATTAGAAATGTCGTTTTAAAATTTTTTGGACGATTAATTTAAAAATTATACAAAAAAAAACGTTATTTTTAAGAAGTAATGCGTTTTTCTTAAAAATCAAACAAAAACAGCTGTAACTTTTTTATTTCTTTATAAAAAAATGTAAATTTTGTTTAAATACTTTTATTTTCATGAAATCTAATTAGAAATGTCGTTTTAAAATTTTTCGGACGATTAATTTTAAAATTATACAAAAAAAACGTATTTCTTAAAAATCACACAAAAACTGCAGAAACTTTTTTATTTCTTCATAAAACAATGTAAATTTTGTTTAAATAATTTAATATTCATAAAATCAAATTAGAAATATCGTTTTAAAATTTTTTGGACGATTAATTTTAAAATTATACAAAAAAAACGTTATTTTTAAGAAGTAATGCGTTTTTCTTAAAAATCAAACAAAAACTGCTTTAACTTTTTTATTTCTTTATAAAAAAATGTAAATTTTGTTTAAATAATTTTATTTTCATGAAATCTAATTAGAAATGTCGTTTTAAAATTTTTCGGACGATTAATTATAAAATTATACAAAAAAACGTTTTTCTTAAAAATCACACAAAAAATGCAGAAACTTTTTTATTTCTTCATAAAACAATGTAAATTTTGTTTAAATAATTTAATATTCATAAAATCTAATTAGAAATGTCGTTATAAAATTTTTTGGACGATTAATTTTAAAATTATACAAAAAAAACGTTATTTTTAAGAAATAATGCGTTTTTCTTAAAAATCAAACAAAAACTGCTGTAACTTCTTTATTTCTTCATAAAAAAATTAAAATTTTGTTTGAATAATTTTATTTTCATGAAATATAATTAGAAATGCCGTTTGAAAATTTTTCGGACTATTTATTCTAAAGATATACAAAAAAAAACGTTTTTCTTAAAAATCACACAAACACTGCAGTAACTTTTTTATTTCATCATAAAAAAATTTAAATTTTGTTTAAATAATTTTATTTTCATGAAATCTAATTAGAAATGCAGAATTAAAATTTTTCGGACTATTTATTCTAAAGATATACAAAAAAACGTTTTTCTTAAAAGTCACACAAAAACTGCAGTAACTTTTTTATTTCTTCATAAAAAAATTTAAATTTTGTTTAAATTATTTTATTTTCATGAAATCCAATTAGAAATGTAGTTTTAAAATTTTTCGGACGATTATTTTTAAAATTATACCAAAAAAACTTTATTTTTTAGAAATAATGCGTTTTTCTTAAAAATCAAACAAAAACTGCTGTAACTTTTTTTATTTCTTTATAAAAAAATGTAAATTTTGTTTAAATAATTTTATTTTCATGAAATCTAATTAGAAATGTAGTTTTAAAATTTTTCGGACGACTATTTTTAAAATTATACCAAAAAAACGTTTTTCTTAAAAATCACACAAAAACTGCAGAAACTTTTTTATTTCTTTATAAAAAAAAAGTAAATTTTGTTTAAATAATTTTATTTTCATCAAATCTAATCAGAAATGTAGTTTTAAAATTTTTCGGACGATTAATTATAAAATTATACAAAAAAACGTTTTTCTTAAAAATCACACAAAAAATGCAGAAACTTTTTTATTTCTTCATAAAACAATGTAAATTTTGTTTAAATAATTTTATATTCATGAAATCTAATTAGAAATGTCGTTTTAAAATTCTTTGGACGATTAATTTTAAAATTATACAAAAAAAAACGTTATTTTTAAGAAATAATGCGTTTTTCTTAAAAATCACACAAAAACTGCTGTAACTTTTTTATTTCTTTATAAAAAAATGTAAATTTTGTTTAAATACTTTTATTTTTATTAAATCCAATTAGAAATGTCGTTTTAAAATTTTTTGGACGATTAATTTAAAAATTATACAAAAAAAAACGTTATTTTTTAGAAGTAATGCGTTTTTCTTAAAAATCAAACAAAAACAGCTGTAACTTTTTTATTTCTTTATAAAAAAATGTAAATTTTGTTTAAATAATTTTGCTTTCATGAAATCTAATTAGAAATGTCGTTTTAAAATTTTTTGGACGATTAATTTTAAAATTATACAAAAAAAAACTTTATTTTTAAGAAATAATGCGTTTTTCTTAAAAATCAAACAAAAACTGCTGTAACTTTTTTATTTCTTCATAAAAAAATGTAAATTTTGTTTAAATAATTTTATTTTCATGAATTCTAATTAGAAATGTCGTTTTAAAATTTTTCGGACGATTAATTTTAAAATTATACAAAAAAAACGATATTTTTAAGAAATAATGCGTTTTTCTTAAAAATCAAACAAAAACTGCTGTAAATTTTTTATTTCTTTATAAAAAAATGTAAATTTTGTTTAAATTATTTTATTTTCATAAAATCTAATTAGAAATGCCGTTTTAAAATTTTTTGGACGATTAATTTTAAAATTATACAAAAAAAAACGATATTTTTAAGAAATAATGCGTTTTTCTTAAAAATCAAACAAAAACTGCTGTGACTTTTTTATTTCTTTATAAAAAAATGTGAATTTTGTTTAAATAATTTTATTTTCATGAAATCTAATTAGAAATGTTGTTTTAAAATTTTTTGGACGATTAATTTTAAAATTATACAAAAAAAACGTTATTTTTAAGAAATAATGCGTTTTTCTTAAAAATCAAACAAAAACTGCTGTAAGTTTTTTATTTCTTTATAAAAAAATGTAAATTTTGTTTAAATAATTTTATTTTCATGAAATCTAATTAAAAATGTCGTTATAAAATTATTCGGACGATTAATTTTAAAATTATACAAAAAAAACGGTTTTCTTAAAAATCGAACAAAAACTGCAGAAACTTTTTTATTTCTTCATAAAACAATGTAAATTTTGTTTAAATAATTTTATATTCATGAAATCTAATTAGAAATGTCGTTTTAAACTTTTTTGGAAGATTAATTTTAAAATTAAACAAAAAAAACGTTATTTTTAAGAAATAATGCGTTTTTCTTAAAAATCAAACAAAAACTGCTGTAACTTTTTTATTTCTTTATAAAAAAATGTAAATTTTGTTTAAATACTTTTATTTTTATAAAATCCAATTAGAAATGTCGTTTTAAAATTTTTCGGACGATTAATTATAAAATTATACAAAAAAACGTTTTTCTTAAAAATCACACAAAAAATGCAGAAACTTTTTTATTTCTTCATAAAAAAATGTAAATTTTGTTTAAATATATTTATTTTCATGAAATCTAATTAGAAATGTCGTTTTAAAATTTTTCGGACGATTAATTTTAAAATTATACAAAAAAAACGTTATTTTTAAGAAATAATGCGTTTTTCTTAAAAATCAAACAAAAACTGCTGTAACTTTTTTATTTCTTCATAAAAAAATGTAAATTTTGTTTAAATAATTTTATTTTCATGAATTCTAATTAGAAATGTCGTTTTAAAATTTTTCGGACGATTAATTTTAAAATTATACAAAAAAAACGATATTTTTAAGAAATAATGCGTTTTTCTTAAAAATCAAACAAAAACTGCTGTAACTTTTTTATTTCTTCATAAAAAAATGTAAATTTTGTTTAAATACTTTTATTTTTATAAAATCCAATTAGAAATGTCGTTTTAAAATTTTTTGGACGATTAATTTAAAAATTATACAAAAAAAAACGATATTTTTAAGAAATAATGCGTTTTTCTTAAAAATCAAACAAAAACTGCTTTAACTTTTTTATTTCTTTATAAAAAAATGTAAAGTTTGTTTAAATAATTTTATTTTCATGAAATCTAATTAGAAATGTCGTTTTAAAATTTTTCGGAGGATTAATTATAAAATTATACAAAAAAACGTTTTTCTTAAAAATCACACAAAAAATGCAGAAACTTTTTTATTTCTTCATAAAACAATGTAAATTTTGTTTAAATAATTTTATATTCATGAAATCTAATTAGAAATGTCGTTTTAAAATTTTTTGGACGATTAATTTTAAAATTATACAAAAAAAAACGTTATTTTTAACAAATAATGCGTTTTTCTTAAAAATCAAACAAAAACTGCTGTAACTTTTTTATTTCTTTATAAAAAAATGTAAATTTTGTTTAAATTAATTTATTTTCATAAAATCTAATTATAAATGCCGTTTTAAAATTTTTCAGACGATTAATTTTAAAATTATACAAAAAAAACGTTATTTTTAAGAAATAAAGCGTTTTTCTTAAAAATCACACAAAAACTGCTGTAACTTTTTTATTTCTTTATAAAAAAATGTAAATTTTGTTTAAATTATTTTATTTTCATAAAATCTAATTAGAAATGCCGTTTTAAAATTTTTTGGACGATTAGTTTTAAAATTATACAAAAAAAAAACGTTATTTTTAAGAAATAATGCGTTTTTCTTAAAAATCAAACAAAAACTGCTGTGACTTTTTTATTTCTTTATAAAAAAATGTGAATTTTGTTTAAATAATTTTATTTTCATGAAATCTAATTAGAAATGTTGTTTTAAAATTTTTTGGACGATTAATTTTAAAATTATACAAAAAAAACGTTATTTTTAAGAACTAATGCGTTTTTCTTAAAAATCAAACAAAAACTGCTGTAACTTTTTTATTTCTTTATAAAAAAATATAAATTTTGTTTAAATAATTTTATTTTCATGAAATCTAATTAAAAACGTCGTTATAAAATTTTTCGGACGATTAATTTTAAAATTATACAAAAAAAACGTATTTCTTAAAAATCACACAAAAACTGCAGAAACTTTTTTATTTCTTTATAAAAATGTAAAATTTTGTTTAAATACTTTTATTTTTATAAAATCCAATTAGAAATGTCGTTTTAAAATTTTTTGGACGATTAATTTAAAAATTATACAAAAAAAAACGTTATTTTTAAGAAATAATGCGTTTTTCTTAAAAATCAAACAAAAACTGCTTTAACTTTTTTATTTCTTTATAAAAAAATGTAAATTTTGTTTAAATAATTTTATTTTCATGAAATCTAATTAGAAATGTCGTTTTAAAATTTTTCGGACGATTAATTATAAAATTATACAAAAAAACGTTTTTCTTAAAAATCACACAAAAAATTTTTATTTCTTCATAAAACAATGTAAATTTTGTTTAAATAATTTTATATTCATGAAATCTAATTAGAAATGTTGTTTTAAAATTTTTTGGACGATTAATTTTAAAATTATACAAAAAAAACGTTATTTTTAAGAACTAATGCGTTTTTCTTAAAAATCAAACAAAAACTGCTGTAACTTTTTTATTTTTTTATAAAAAAATGTAAATTTTGTTTAAATAATTTTATTTTCATGAAATCTAATTAGAAATGTAGTTTTAAAATTTTTCGGACGATTATTTTTAAAATTATACCAAAAAAACGTTATTTTTTAGAAATAATGCGTTTTTCTTAAAAATCAAACAAAAACTGCTGTAACTTTTTTATTTCTTTATGAAAAAATGTAAATTTTGTTGAAATAATTTTATTTTCATGAAATCTAATTAAAAATGTCGTTTTAAAATTTTTCGGACCATTAATTTTAAAATTATACAAAAAAAAAACGTTATTTTTAAGAAATAATGCGTTTTTCTTAAAAATCAAACAAAAACTGCTGTAACTTTTTTATTTCTTCATAAAAAAATGTAAATTTTATTTAAATTAATTTATTTTCATAAAATCTAATTAGAAATGCCGTTTTAAAATTTTTTGGACAATTAATTTTAAAATTATACAAAAAAAACTTTATTTTTAAGAAATAATGCGTTTTTCTTAAAAATCAAACAAAAACTGCTCTAACTTTTTTATTTCTTTATAAAAAAATGTAAATTTTGTTTAAATTAATTTATTTTCATAAAATCTAATTAGAAATGCCGTTTTAAAATTTTTCGGACGATTAATTTTAAAATTATACAAAAAAAACGTTGTTTATAAGAAATAATGCGTTTTTCTTAAAAATCAAACAAAAACTGCTGTAACTTTTTTAATTCTTCATAAAAAAATGTAAATTTTGTTTAAATAATTTTATTTTCATGAAATCTAATTAGAAATGTCGTTTTAAAATTTTTCGGACGATTAATTTTAAAATTATACAAAAAAAAAACGTTATTTTTAAAAAATAATGCGTTTTTCTTAAAAATCAAACAAAAACTGCTGTAACTTTCTTATTTCTTCATAAAAAAATGTAAATTTTGTTGAAATAATTTTATTTTCATGAAATCTAATTAGAAATGCCGTTTTAAAGTTTTTAGGACGATTAATTTTAAAATTAAACAAAAAAACGATTTTCTTAAAAATCACACAAAAACTGCAGAAACTTTTTTATTTCTTCATAATACAATGTAAATTTTGTTTAAATAATTTTATTTTCATGAAATCTAATTAGAAATGTCGTTTTAGAATTTTTTGGACGATTAATTTTAAAAATATACAAAAAAAACTTTATTTTTAAGAAATAATGCGTTTTTCTTAAAAATCAAACAAAAACTGCTGTAACTTTTTTATTTCTTCATAAAAAAATGTAAATTTTGTTTAAATTATTTTATTTTTATAAAATCTAATTAGAAATGCCGTTTTAAAATTTTTCGGACGATTAATTTTAAAATTATACAAAAAAAACGTTATTTTTAAGAAATAATGCGTTTTTCTTAAAAATCAAACAAAAACTGCTGTAACTTTTTTATTTCTTTATAAAAAAATGTAAATTTTGTTTAAATTATTTTATTTTCATAAAATCTAATTAGAAATGCCGTTTTAAAATTTTTCGGACGATTAATTTTAAAATTATACAAAAAACGTTATTTTTAAGAAATAATGCGTTTATCTTAAAAATCAAACAAAAACTGCTGTAACTTTTTTATTTCTTCATAAAAAAATGTAAATTTTGTTTAAATTATTTTATTTTTATAAAATCTAATTAGAAATGCCGTTTTAAAATTTTTCGGACGATTAATTTTAAAATTATACAAAAAAAACGTTATTTTTAAGAAATAATGCGTTTTTCTTAAAAATCAAACAAAAACTGCTGTAACTTTTTTATTTCTTTATAAAAAAATATAAATTTTATTTAAATTATTTTATTTTCATAAAATCTAATTAGAAATGCCGTTTTAAAGTTTTTAGGACGATTAATTTTAAAATTAAACAAAAAAACGGTTTTCTTAAAAATCACACAAAAACTGCAGAAACTTTTTTATTTCTTCATAATACAATGTAAATTTTGTTTAAATAATTTTATTTTCATGAAATCTAATTAGAAATGTCGTTTTAGAATTTTTTGGACGATTAATTTTAAAAATATACAAAAAAAACGTTATTTTTAAGAAATAATGCGTTTTTCTTAAAAATCAAACAAAAACTGCTGTAACTTTTTTATTTCTTTATAAAAAAATGTAAATTTTGTTTAAATTAATTTATTTTCATAAAATCTAATTAGAAATGCCGTTTTAAAATTTTTCGGACGATTAATTTTAAAATTATACAAAAAAAACGTTATTTTTAAGAAATAATGCGTTTTTCTTAAAAATCAAACAAAAACTGCTGTAACTTTTTTAATTCTTCATAAAAAAATGTAAATTTTGTTTAAATAATTTTATTTTCATGAAATCTAATTAGAAATGTCGTTTTAAAATTTTTCGGACGATTAATTTTAAAATTATACAAAAAAAAAACGTTATATTTAAAAAATAATGCGTTTTTCTTAAAAATCAAACAAAAACTGCTGTAACTTTTTTATTTCTTTATAAAAAAATGTAAATTTTGTTGAAATAATTTTATTTTCATGAAATCTAATTAGAAATGCCGTTTTAGAATTTTTTGGACGATTAATTTTAAAAATATACAAAAAAAACGTTATTTTTAAGAAATAATGCGTTTTTCTTAAAAATCAAACAAAAACTGCTGTAACTTTTTTATTTCTTCATAAAAAAATGTAAATTTTGTTTAAATTATTTTATTTTTATAAAATCTAATTAG
This sequence comes from Stenus bimaculatus, assembly GCA_963971135.1. NCBI lineage: Eukaryota > Metazoa > Arthropoda > Insecta > Coleoptera > Staphylinidae > Stenus > Stenus bimaculatus. The sequence goes on along the minus strand of OZ020185.1, from coordinate 16,902,022 downwards.
AAATGCCGTTTTAGAATTTTTTGGACGATTAATTTTAAAAATATACAAAAAAAACGTTATTTTTAAGAAATAATGCGTTTTTCTTAAAAATCAAACAAAAACTGCTGTAACTTTTTTATTTCTTCATAAAAAAATGTAAATTTTGTTTAAATTATTTTATTTTTATAAAATCTAATTAGAAATGCCGTTTTAAAATTTTTCGGACGATTAATTTTAAAATTATACAAAAAAAAACGTTATTTTTAAGAAATAATGCGTTTTTCTTAAAAATCAAACAAAAACTGCTGTAACTTTTTTATTTCTTTATAAAAAAATGTAAATTTTGTTTAAATTAATTTATTTTCATAAAATCTAATTAGAAATGCCGTTTTAAAATTTTTCGGACGATTAATTTTAAAATTATACAAAAAACGTTATTTTTAAGAAATAATGCGTTTTTCTTAAAAATCAAACAAAAACTGCTGTAACTTTTTTATTTCTTTATAAAAAAATATAAATTTTATTTAAATTATTTTATTTTCATAAAATCTAATTAGAAATGCCGTTTTAAAATTTTTCGGACGAATAATTTTAAAATTATACAAAAAAAAACGTTATTTTTAAGAAATAATGCGCTTTTCTTAAAAATCAAACAAAAACTGCTGTAACTTTTTTATTTCTTTATAAAAAAATGTAAATTTTGTTTAAATTATTTTATTTTCATAAAATCTAATTAGAAATGCCGTTTTAAAATTTTTCGGACGATTAATTTTAAAATTATACAAAAAACGTTATTTTTAAGAAATAATGCGTTTATCTTAAAAATCAAACAAAAACTGCTGTAACTTTTTTATTTCTTCATAAAAAAATGTAAATTTTGTTTAAATTATTTTATTTTTATAAAATCTAATTAGAAATGCCGTTTTAAAAATTTTTGGACGATTAATTTTAAAATTATACAAAAAAAACGTTATTTTTAAGAAATAATGCGTTTTTCTTAAAAATCAAACAAAAACTGCTGTAACTTTTTTATTTCTTTATAAAAAAATATAAATTTTATTTAAATTATTTTATTTTCGTAAAATCTAATTAGAAATGCCGTTTTAAAGTTTTTAGGACGATTAATTTTAAAATTAAACAAAAAAACGGTTTTCTTAAAAACACACAAAAACTGCAGAAACTTTTTTATTTCTTCATAATACAATGTAAATTTTGTTTAAATAATTTTATTTTCATGAAATCTAATTAGAAATGTCGTTTTAGAATTTTTTGGACGATTAATTTTAAAAATATACAAAAAAAACGTTATTTTTAAGAAATAATGCGTTTTTCTTAAAAATCAAACAAAAACTGCTGTAACTTTTTTATTTCTTCATAAAAAAATGTAAATTTTGTTTAAATTATTTTATTTTTATAAAATCTAATTAGAAATGCCGTTTTAAAATTTTTCGGACGAATAATTTTAAAATTATACAAAAAAAACGTTATTTTTAAGAAATAATGCGTTTTTCTTAAAAATCAAACAAAAACTGCTGTAACTTTTTTATTTCTTTATAAAAAAATGTAAATTTTGTTTAAATAATTTTATATTCATTAAATCTAATTAGAATTGTCGTTTTAAAATTTTTTGTACGATTAATTTTTAAATTATACAAAAAAAAACGTTATTTTTAAGAAATAATGCGTTTTTCTTAAAAATCAAACAAAAACTGCTGTAATTTTTTTATTTCTTTATAAAAAAATGTAAATTTTGTTTAAATACTTTTATTTTTATAAAATCCAATTAGAAATGTCGTTTTAAAATTTTTTGGACGATTAATTTAAAAATTATACAAAAAAAAACGTTATTTTTAAGAAGTAATGCGTTTTTCTTAAAAATCAAACAAAAACAGCTGTAACTTTTTTATTTCTTTATAAAAAAATGTAAATTTTGTTTAAATATTTTTATTTTCATGAAATCTAATTAGAAATGTCGTTTTAAAGTTTTTCGGACGATTAATTTTAAAATTATACAAAAAAAACGTATTTCTTAAAAATCACACAAAAACTGCAGAAACTTTTTTATTTCTTCATAAAACAATGTAAATTTTGTTTAAATAATTTTATTTTCATGAAATCTAATTAAAAATGTCGTTTTAAAATTTTTCGGACCTTTAATTTTAAAATTATACAAAAAAAACGTTATTTTTAAGAAATAATGCGTTTTTCTTAAAAATCAAACAAAACCTGCTGTAACTTTCTTATTTCTTCATAAAAAAATGTAAATTTTGTTGAAATAATTTTATTTTCATGAAATCTAATTAAAAATGTCGTTTTAAAATTTTTCGGACCTTTAATTTTAAAATTATACAAAAAAAAAACGTTATTTTTAAGAAATAATGCGTTTTTCTTAAAAATCAAACAAAAACTGCTGTAACTTTTTTAATTGTTCATAAAAAAATGTAAATTTTGTTTAAATAATTTTATTTTCATGAAATCTAATTAGAAATGTCGTTTTAAAATTTTTCGGACGATTAATTTTAAAATTATACAAAAAAAACGTTATTTTTAAGAAATAATGCGTTTTTCTTAAAAATCAAACAAAAACTGCTGTAACTTTTTTAATTCTTCATAAAAAAATGTAAATTTTGTTTAAATAATTTTATTTTCATGAAATCTAATTAGAAATGTCGTTTTAAAATTTTTCGGACGATTAATTTTAAAATTATACAAAAAAAAAACGTTATATTTAAAAAATAATGCGTTTTTCTTAAAAATCAAACAAAAACTGCTGTAACTTTCTTATTTCTTCATAAAAAAATGTAAATTTTGTTGAAATAATTTTATTTTCATGAAATCTAATTAGAAATGCCGTTTTAGAATTTTTTGGACGATTAATTTTAAAAATATACAAAAAAAACGTTATTTTTAAGAAATAATGCGTTTTTCTTAAAAATCAAACAAAAACTGCTGTAACTTTTTTATTTCTTTATAAAAAAATGTAAATTTTGTTTAAATTAATTTATTTTCATAAAATCTAATTAGAAATGCCGTTTTAAAATTTTTCAGACGATTAATTTTAAAATTATACAAAAAAAACGTTATTTTTAAGAAATAATGCGTTTTTCTTAAAAATCAAACAAAAACTGCTGTAACTTTTTTAATTCTTCATAAAAAAATGTAAATTTTGTTTAAATAATTTTATTTTCATGAAATCTAATTAGAAATGTCGTTTTAAAATTTTTCGGACGATTAATTTTAAAATTATACAAAAAAAAAACGTTATATTTAAAAAATAATGCGTTTTTCTTAAAAATCAAACAAAAACTGCTGTAACTTTCTTATTTCTTCATAAAAAAATGTAAATTTTGTTGAAATAATTTTATTTTCATGAAATCTAATTAGAAATGCCGTTTTAGAATTTTTGGACGATTAATTTTAAAAATATACAAAAAAAACGTTATTTTTAAGAAATAATGCGTTTTTCTTAAAAATCAAACAAAAACTGCTGTAACTTTTTTATTTCTTCATAAAAAAATGTAAATTTTGTTTAAATTATTTTATTTTATAAAATCTAATTAGAAATGCCGTTTTAAAATTTTTCGGACGATTAATTTTAAAATTATACCAAAAAAACGTTATTTTTAGAAATAATGCGTTTTTCTTAAAAATCAAACAAAAACTGCTGTAACTTTTTTATTTCTTCATAAAAAAATGTAAATTTTGTTTAAATTATTTTATTTTTATAAAATCTAATTAGAAATGCCGTTTTAAAATTTTTCGGACGATTAATTTTAAAATTATACAAAAAAAACGTTATTTTTAAGAAATAATGCGTTTTTCTTAAAAATCAAACAAAACTGCTGTAACTTTTTTATTTCTTATAAAAAATGTAAATTTTGTTTAAATTATTTTATTTTCATAAAATCTAATTAGAAATGCCGTTTTAAAATTTTTCGGACGATTAATTTTAAAATTATACTTATACAAAAAACGTTATTTTTAAGAAATAATGCGTTTTTCTTAAAAATCAAACAAAAACTGCTGTAACTTTTTTATTTCTTTATAAAAAAATATAAATTTTATTTAAATTATTTTATTTTCATAAAATCTAATTAGAAATGCCGTTTTAAAATTTTTCGGACGATTAATTTTAAAATTATACAAAAAAAAACGTTATTTTTAAGAAATAATGCGCTTTTCTTAAAAATCAAACAAAAACTGCTGTAACTTTTTTATTTCTTTATAAAAAAATGTAAATTTTGTTTAAATTATTTTATTTTCATAAAATCTAATTAGAAATGCCGATTTAAAATTTTTCGGACGATTAATTTTAAAATTATACAAAAAAAAACGTTATTTTTAAGAAATAATGCGATTTTCTTAAAAATCAAACAAAAACTGTTGTAACTTTTTTATTTCTTTATAAAAAAATGTAAATTTTGTTTAAATAATTTTATTTTCATGAAATCTAATTAGAAATGTTGTTTTAAAATTTTTTGGACGATTAATTTTAAAATTATACCAAAAAAACGTTATTTTTTAGAAATAATGCGATTTTCTTAAAAATCAAACAAAAACTGCTGTAACTTTTTTATTTCTTTATAAAAAATGTAAATTTTGTTTAAATAATTTTATTTTCATGAAAGCTAATTAGAAATGTCGATTTAAAATTTTTCGGACGATTAATTTTAAAATTATACCAAAAAACGTTATTTCTTAGAAATAATGCGTTTTTCTTAAAAATCAAACAAAAACTGCTGTAACTTTTTTATTTCATCATAAAAAATGTAAATTTTGTTTAAATAATTTTATTTTCATGAAATCTAATTAGAAATGTCATTTTAAAATTTTTCGGACGATTAATTTTAAAATTATACCAAAAAAAAAGTTTTTTTAAGAAATAATGCGTTTTTCTTAAAAATCAAACAAAAACTGCTGTAACTTTTTTAATTCTTCATAAAAATATGTAAATTTTGTTTAAATAATTTTATTTTCATGAAACCTAATTAGAAATGTCGTTTTAAATTTTTTCGGACGATTAATTTTAAAATTATACAAAAAAAAACGTTATTTTTAAGAAATAATGCGTTTTTCTTAAAAATCAAACAAAAACTGCTGTAACTTCTTTATTTCTTCATAAAAAAATTAAAATTTTGTTTGAATAATTTTATTTTCATGAAATATAATTAGAAATGCCGTTTGAAAATTTTTCGGACTATTTATTCTAAAGATATACAAAAAAAAAACGTTTTTCTTAAAAATCACAAAAACACTGCAGTAACTTTTTTATTTCATCATAAAAAAATTTAAATTTTGTTTAAATAATTTTATTTTCATGAAATCTAATTAGAAATGCCGAATTAAAATTTTTCGGACTATTTATTCTAAAGATATACAAAAAAACGTTTTTCTTAAAAGTCACACAAAAACTGCAGTAACTTTTTTATTTCTTCATAAAAAAATTTAAATTTTGTTTAAATAATTTTATTTTCATGAAATCTAATTAGAAATGCCGTTTTAAAATTTTTCGGACGATTTATTTTAAAATTATACAAAAAAAAACGTTATTTTTAAGTAATAATGCGTTTTCCTTAAAAATCAAACAAAAACTGCTGTAACTTTTTTATTTCTTCATAAAAAAATGTAAATTTTGTTTAAATTATTTTATTTTTATAAAATCTAATTAGAAATGCCGTTTTAAAATTTTTCGGACGATTAATTTTAAAATTATACAAAAAACGTTATTTTTAAAAAATAATGCGTTTATCTTAAAAATCAAACAAAAACTGCTGTAACTTTTTTATTTCTTCATAAAAAAATGTAAATTTTGTTTAAATTATTTTATTTTTATAAAATCTAATTAGAAATGCCGTTTTAAAATTTTTCGGACGATTAATTTTAAAATTATACAAAAAAACGTTATTTTTAAAAAATAATGCGTTTATCTTAAAAATCAAACAAAAACTGCTGTAACTTTTTTATTTCTTTATAAAAAAATATAAATTTTATTTAAATTATTTTATTTTCATAAAATCTAATTAGAAATGCCGTTTTAAAGTTTTTAGGACGATTAATTTTAAAATTAAACAAAAAAACGGTTTTCTTAAAAATCACACAAAAACTGCAGAAACTTTTTTATTTCTTCATAATACAATGTAAATTTTGTTTAAATAATTTTATTTTCATGAAATCTAATTAGAAATGTCGTTTTAGAATTTTTTTGACGATTAATTTTAAAAATATACAAAAAAAACGTTATTTTTAAGAAATAATGCGTTTTTCTTAAAAATCAAACAAAAACTGCTGTAACTTTTTTATTTCTTTATAAAAAAATGTAAATTTTGTTTAAATTAATTTATTTTCATAAAATCTAATTAGAAATGCCGTTTTAAAATTTTTCGGACGATTAATTTTAAAATTATACAAAAAAAACGTTATTTTTAAGAAATAATGCGTTTTTCTTAAAAATCAAACAAAAACTGCTGTAACTTTTTTAATTCTTCATAAAAAAATGTAAATTTTGTTTAAATAATTTTATTTTCATGAAATCTAATTAGAAATGTCGTTTTAAAATTTTTCGGACGATTAATTTTAAAATTATACAAAAAAAAAACGTTATATTTAAAAAATAATGCGTTTTTCTTAAAAATCAAACAAAAACTGCTGTAACTTTCTTATTTCTTCATAAAAAAATGTAAATTTTGTTGAAATAATTTTATTTTCATGAAATCTAATTAGAAATGCCGTTTTAGAATTTTTTGGACGATTAATTTTAAAAATATACAAAAAAAACGTTATTTTTAAGAAATAATGCGTTTTTCTTAAAAATCAAACAAAAACTGCTGTAACTTTTTTATTTCTTCATAAAAAAATGTAAATTTTGTTTAAATTATTTTATTTTTATAAAATCTAATTAGAAATGCCGTTTTAAAATTTTTCGGACGATTAATTTTAAAATTATACAAAAAAAACGTTATTTTTAAGAAATAATGCGTTTTTCTTAAAAATCAAACAAAAACTGCTGTAACTTTTTTATTTCTTTATAAAAAAATGTAAATTTTGTTTAAATTAATTTATTTTCATAAAATCTAATTAGAAATGCCGTTTTAAAATTTTTCGGACGATTAATTTTAAAATTATACAAAAAACGTTATTTTTAAGAAATAATGCGTTTTTCTTAAAAATCAAACAAAAACTGCTGTAACTTTTTTATTTCTTTATAAAAAAATATAAATTTTATTTAAATTATTTTATTTTCATAAAATCTAATTAGAAATGCCGTTTTAAAATTTTTCGGACGATTAATTTTAAAATTATACAAAAAAAAACGTTATTTTTAAGAAATAATGCGCTTTTCTTAAAAATCAAACAAAAACTGCTGTAACTTTTTTATTTCTTTATAAAAAAATATAAATTTTATTTAAATTATTTTATTTTCATAAAATCTAATTAGAAATGCCGTTTTAAAATTTTTCGGACGATTAATTTTAAATTATACAAAAAAAAACGTTATTTTTAAGAAATAATGCGCTTTTCTTAAAAATCAAACAAAAACTGCTGTAACTTTTTTATTTCTTTATAAAAAAATGTAAATTTTGTTTAAATTATTTTATTTTCATAAAATCTAATTAGAAATGCCGTTTTAAAATTTTTCGGACGATTAATTTTAAAATTATACAAAAAACGATATTTTTAAGAAATAATGCGTTTATCTTAAAAATCAAACAAAAACTGCTGTAACTTTTTTATTTCTTCATAAAAAAATGTAAATTTTGTTTAAATTATTTTATTTTTATAAAATCTAATTAGAAATGCCGTTTTAAAATTTTTTGGACGATTAATTTTAAAATTATACAAAAAAAACGTTATTTTTAAGAAATAATGCGTTTTTCTTAAAAATCAAACAAAAACTGCTGTAACTTTTTTATTTCTTTATAAAAAAATATAAATTTTATTTAAATTATTTTATTTTCGTAAAATCTAATTAGAAATGCCGTTTTAAAGTTTTTAGGACGATTAATTTTAAAATTAAACAAAAAAACGGTTTTCTTAAAAACACACAAAAACTGCAGAAACTTTTTTATTTCTTCATAATACAATGTAAATTTTGTTTAAATAATTTTATTTTCATGAAATCTAATTAGAAATGTCGTTTTAGAATTTTTTGGACGATTAATTTTAAAAATATACAAAAAAAACGTTATTTTTAAGAAATAATGCGTTTTTCTTAAAAATCAAACAAAAACTGCTGTAACTTTTTTATTTCTTCATAAAAAAATGTAAATTTTGTTTAAATTATTTTATTTTTATAAAATCTAATTAGAAATGCCGTTTTAAAATTTTTCGGACGAATAATTTTAAAATTATACAAAAAAAACGTTATTTTTAAGAAATAATGCGTTTTTCTTAAAAATCAAACAAAAACTGCTGTAACTTTTTTATTTCTTTATAAAAAAATGTAAATTTTGTTTAAATAATTTTATATTCATGAAATCTAATTAGAATTGTCGTTTTAAAATTTTTTGTACGATTAATTTTTAAATTATACAAAAAAAAACGTTATTTTTAAGAAATAATGCGTTTTTCTTAAAAATCAAACAAAAACTGCTGTAATTTTTTTATTTCTTTATAAAAAAATGTAAATTTTGTTTAAATACTTTTATTTTTATAAAATCCAATTAGAAATGTCGTTTTAAAATTTTTTGGACGATTAATTTAAAAATTATACAAAAAAAAACGTTATTTTTAAGAAGTAATGCGTTTTTCTTAAAAATCAAACAAAAACAGCTGTAACTTTTTTATTTCTTTATAAAAAAATGTAAATTTTGTTTAAATATTTTTATTTTCATGAAATCTAATTAGAAATGTCGTTTTAAAATTTTTCGGACGATTAATTTTAAAATTATACAAAAAAAACGTATTTCTTAAAAATCACACAAAAACTGCAGAAACTTTTTTATTTCTTCATAAAACAATGTAAATTTTGTTTAAATAATTTTATTTTCATGAAATCTAATTAAAAATGTCGTTTTAAAATTTTTCGGACCTTTAATTTTAAAATTATACAAAAAAAACGTTATTTTTAAGAAATAATGCGTTTTTCTTAAAAATCAAACAAAAACTGCTGTAACTTTCTTATTTCTTCATAAAAAAATGTAAATTTTGTTGAAATAATTTTATTTTCATGAAATCTAATTAAAAATGTCGTTTTAAAATTTTTCGGACCTTTAATTTTAAAATTATACAAAAAAAAACGTTATTTTTAAGAAATAATGCGTTTTTCTTAAAAATCAAACAAAAACTGCTGTAACTTTTTTAATTCTTCATAAAAAAATGTAAATTTTGTTTAAATAATTTTATTTTCATGAAATCTAATTAGAAATGTCGTTTTAAAATTTTTCGGACGATTAATTTTAAAATTATACAAAAAAAACGTTATTTTTAAGAAATAATGCGTTTTTCTTAAAAATCAAACAAAAACTGCTGTTACTTTTTTAATTCTTCATAAAAAAATGTAAATTTTGTTTAAATAATTTTATTTTCATGAAATCTAATTAGAAATGTCGTTTTAAAATTTTTCGGACGATTAATTTTAAAATTATACAAAAAAAAAACGTTATATTTAAAAAATAATGCGTTTTTCTTAAAAATCAAACAAAAACTGCTGTAACTTTCTTATTTCTTCATAAAAAAATGTAAATTTTGTTGAAATAATTTTATTTTCATGAAATCTAATTAGAAATGCCGTTTTAGAATTTTTTGGACGATTAATTTTAAAAATATACAAAAAAAACGTTATTTTTAAGAAATAATGCGTTTTTCTTAAAAATCAAACAAAAACTGCTGTAACTTTTTTATTTCTTTATAAAAAAATGTAAATTTTGTTTAAATTAATTTATTTTCATAAAATCTAATTAGAAATGCCGTTTTAAAATTTTTCAGACGATTAATTTTAAAATTATACAAAAAAAACGTTATTTTTAAGAAATAATGCGTTTTTCTTAAAAATCAAACAAAAACTGCTGTAACTTTTTTAATTCTTCATAAAAAAATGTAAATTTTGTTTAAATAATTTTATTTTCATGAAATCTAATTAGAAATGTCCTTTTAAAATTTTTCGGACGATTAATTTTAAAATTATACAAAAAAAAAACGTTATATTTAAAAAATAATGCGTTTTTCTTAAAAATCAAACAAAAACTGCTGTAACTTTCTTATTTCTTCATAAAAAAATGTAAATTTTGTTGAAATAATTTTATTTTCATGAAATCTAATTAGAAATGCCGTTTTAGAATTTTTTGGACGATTAATTTTAAAAATATACAAAAAAAACGTTATTTTTAAGAAATAATGCGTTTTTCTTAAAAATCAAACAAAAACTGCTGTAACTTTTTTATTTCTTCATAAAAAAATGTAAATTTTGTTTAAATTATTTTATTTTTATAAAATCTAATTAGAAATGCCGTTTTAAAATTTTTCGGACGATTAATTTTAAAATTATACCAAAAAAACGTTATTTTTTAGAAATAATGCGTTTTTCTTAAAAATCAAACAAAAACTGCTGTAACTTTTTTATTTCTTCATAAAAAAATGTAAATTTTGTTTAAATTATTTTATTTTTATAAAATCTAATTAGAAATGCCGTTTTAAAATTTTTCGGACGATTAATTTTAAAATTATACAAAAAAAACGTTATTTTTAAGAAATAATGCGTTTTTCTTAAAAATCAAACAAAAACTGCTGTAACTTTTTTATTTCTTTATAAAAAAATGTAAATTTTGTTTAAATTATTTTATTTTCATAAAATCTAATTAGAAATGCCGTTTTAAAATTTTTCGGACGATTAATTTTAAAATTATACAAAAAACGTTATTTTTAAGAAATAATGCGTTTTTCTTAAAAATCAAACAAAAACTGCTGTAACTTTTTTATTTCTTTATAAAAAAATATAAATTTTATTTAAATTATTTTATTTTCATAAAATCTAATTAGAAATGCCGTTTTAAAATTTTTCGGACGATTAATTTTAAAATTATACAAAAAAAAACGTTATTTTTAAGAAATAATGCGCTTTTCTTAAAAATCAAACAAAAACTGCTGTAACTTTTTTATTTCTTTATAAAAAAATGTAAATTTTGTTTAAATTATTTTATTTTCATAAAATCTAATTAGAAATGCCGATTTAAAATTTTTCGGACGATTAATTTTAAAATTATACAAAAAAAAACGTTATTTTTAAGAAATAATGCGATTTTCTTAAAAATCAAACAAAAACTGTTGTAACTTTTTTATTTCTTTATAAAAAAATGTAAATTTTGTTTAAATAATTTTATTTTCATGAAATCTAATTAGAAATGTTGTTTTAAAATTTTTTGGACGATTAATTTTAAAATTATACCAAAAAAACGTTATTTTTTAGAAATAATGCGATTTTCTTAAAAATCAAACAAAAACTGCTGTAACTTTTTTATTTCTTTATAAAAAATGTAAATTTTGTTTAAATAATTTTATTTTCATGAAAGCTAATTAGAAATGTCGATTTAAAATTTTTCGGACGATTAATTTTAAAATTATACCAAAAAACGTTATTTTTTAGAAATAATGCGTTTTTCTTAAAAATCAAACAAAAACTGCTGTAACTTTTTTATTTCATCATAAAAAATGTAAATTTTGTTTAAATAATTTTATTTTCATGAAATCTAATTAGAAATGTCATTTTAAAATTTTTCGGACGATTAATTTTAAAATTATACCAAAAAAAAAGTTTTTTTAAGAAATAATGCGTTTTTCTTAAAAATCAAACAAAAACTGCTGTAACTTTTTTAATTCTTCATAAAAATATGTAAATTTTGTTTAAATAATTTTATTTTCATGAAACCTAATTAGAAATGTCGTTTTAAATTTTTTCGGACGATTAATTTTAAAATTATACAAAAAAAAACGTTATTTTTAAGAAATAATGCGTTTTTCTTAAAAATCAAACAAAAACTGCTGTAACTTCTTTATTTCTTCATAAAAAAATTAAAATTTTGTTTGAATAATTTTATTTTCATGAAATATAATTAGAAATGCCGTTTGAAAATTTTTCGGACTATTTATTCTAAAGATATACAAAAAAAAAACGTTTTTCTTAAAAATCACAAAAACACTGCAGTAACTTTTTTATTTCATCATAAAAAAATTTAAATTTTGTTTAAATAATTTTATTTTCATGAAATCTAATTAGAAATGCCGAATTAAAATTTTTCGGACTATTTATTCTAAAGATATACAAAAAAACGTTTTTCTTAAAAGTCACACAAAAACTGCAGTAACTTTTTTATTTCTTCATAAAAAAATTTAAATTTTGTTTAAATAATTTTATTTTCATGAAATCTAATTAGAAATGCCGTTTTAAAATTTTTCGGACGATTTATTTTAAAATTATACAAAAAAAAACGTTATTTTTAAGTAATAATGCGTTTTCCTTAAAAATCAAACAAAAACTGCTGTAACTTTTTTATTTCTTCATAAAAAAATTAAAATTTTGTTTAAATAATTTTATTTTCATGAAATCTAATTAGAAATGCCGTTTTAAAATTTTTCGGACGAATAATTTTAAAATTATACAAAAAAAACTTTATTTTTAAGAAATATTGCGTTTTTCTTAAAAATCAAACAAAAACTGCTGTAACTTTTTTATTTCTTCATAAAAAAACTATTATTTTGTTTAAATAATTTTATTTTCATGAAATCTAATTAGAAATGGCGTTTTAGAATTTTTCGGAGTATTTATTCTAAAGATATACTAAAATACGTTTTTCTTAAAAATCACACAAAAACTGCAGTAACTTTTTTATTTCTTCATAAAAAAATTTAAATTTTCTTTGAATAATTTTATTATCATGAAATCTAATTAGAAATGCCGTTTTAAAATTTTTTGGATGAATTATTTTAAAGTTATACAAAAAAACGTTATTTTTAAGAAATAATGCGTTTTTCTTAAAAATCAAACAAAAACTGCTGTAACTTTTTTATTTCTTCATAAGTGAAGATGATTTCCACATAAGTGAAGATGAATACGTATGCTGCGTAATCGGTATCGGAAATGTGGATCTAGATTCTGCCTCTACTTCATCCCTAAGTCAATCTACCTGCATTGATATTTCACTTGTTTCAATAAATAATGCCGTAACCTCGTTAGCCAATGATTTTAAATTGCAAAGTGAGGCCATCAACGAGTTGAAGAATGTAATGGTTGCAGTTGATCGGCTAATAACCGAGAACATTACTCTTCGACACTATAGATTGGCCGTGTGCGGAAAATTCATCGTAGAAAGTTCATCGCGGAAAATTCATCGCAATCAAATTCATCGCAAGAATATTCATCGCCAGGAAAATTTATCGCAAGGAAAATTCATCGCAGAAAATTCATTGCGAGAAAATTCATCGCATAGAAAATTCATCGCGAGAAAATTCATCGCATAGAAAATTTATCGTCTGAAATTTAATTGGAATTTTTACCTTTTTTTACAAAGTGAATATATTTTTTTAAATACATATATCCAAGTATTTCAGTAATTAAAAAAATCCAAATTTTCCTAAAAAGGTCTGTACAAAATTACACCACATATTCTTAAGAGGATAGTCGCAAAATTTGGAACTCCGTGGCTTGGAAATTGGAAACATTTTACATACAAGTTCGAGAATTTGGACGGACGTGTGCTTACTTTTTTGTATCTCTTTATATGGTCCTACAAAATTTCATTTTTCTTTAATGAGGGACCTTCAAATTGACATTTAAAAAATTTTCTCTTATCTAAATACACAACTTCACAACTGTCATTATTTGTTTTTCCGATTATAGCGAGTATAAGGTTTAAAATAGCAAGCAAAACTTGCTCATTTTTAGATCAGTTTTGATAGTATATAAATCAAAAAATTCAATAAACATACAAAAAACAGATATTGACACGTGTTATGCCAAGTATTAATGAACTACTATAAAAAAATATAGAATTTCATTTACTGGCTTGTCTAAAAAATAAAATAAACAATATCCTTTAAAAATAAAATTCTTTTATAAAAATTAAACAGTTATCTGCGTATAATAATAAATCAGAAAGGAACTGAATCAATAAGCTAAATTGTGTCACCTCTGAGATATTCTAAAATATCGCGATTTTGATAATCAATAAAACATATTGATTCGATGAATTTTCCCTGCGATGTATTTTCTTGCGATAAATTTTCTTTACGATAAATTTTACCTGCGATGAATTTTCTCGCGATGAATTTTCTTGCGATGAATTTACCCGCGATGAATTTTCTAGCGATAAATTTTCCCTGCGATGAATTTTCTCGCGATGAATTTTCTGGCGATGAATTTACCCGCGGTGAATTTTCAGCGATAAATTTTCCCTGCGATGAATTTTATCGCGATGAATTTTCTGGCGATGAATTTTCCGTGAACCTAGATTGGCAACTCTCATATAAAAAAATGGATCGCTGTTTAGTTCTGACTACATCTACTTGGCGCTACTGTCGACGAATAATTGGCAACGTCGCGACGTGGACAACCAACGTTGCCATATAATGCTTCTGTTGTTCTTAGATCCGTTTTAAATAATATAAAAACGATATTCAACAAAATAAGGGATTCCTTGGTAACATTAATTGTTAAAATTTCAAAATATACTGAGATTTAGAAAACCAAAATTGATAATTGCAAGTTTCGATTTTATTTGTGTTGTAAAACAACAAAAACTGTTACTATAATATAAAAACATTATAAAAAATCAAAATAGAGAAAGACACAAATAAGTATTAAGCAAATTAAAAAAAAAAAACCTTAAAAAATTCATGAAGAGTACTATTTTATGTATTTTTCACTGTTTCTCAGTTTGGGTATTAATATCTCCCAAACCATTGAAAAACGATCATACAAACCTTATATCAATAGAAAGCTTGTAAAAAATCATATCGATCGATGTTAAAATATACAGGGTGTTCTATTTGAAAATTTCGTTTAATTGTTTAATTTGCGTTTCATAAGGCACTCTAATAAAAAATTATCACAAACTTAAATTTGACATGATAGTTATAGACTACACGATGTTGAAAAATTTTTGAGAAAATTTCAACCCAAAATATTTATCTTTCAAAAATGGATCTTTTTATGGCTTAAATAGCAAATATCAGCAAAACGAGTAATGATAGACCCATAAAAGTTTATACAAAGTATAATTATTTTTTTATAAGGAATCCAAAAATGTCATAATATACTGGGTGTTCCATTTAAAAAACATTACTTTGGTCCGCCATCTTAGAATGTACACCCTGTATATTACTAAAATATTTTTAAAATGTGCGCTTAAAGGTATTGTATATTCTATCGAAAACAGCATGCCGATATCTTTTTTTCATTTTAGAGTAATGTTACTTCCTCGCAGCGCTGGGACACCCTGTATAATATTATATTATTTTCTCTAAGTAAATAACATATAAAGAATTGTAATCTCTTATTTATATAGAATAATTTACATTTACCATTTCCTATATGTATATTTTATATAAAAATAATACTAATATATTATTAATGTAAAATAATGAATGTATTACTTACATTAAACATTTAACGTAAAATATATATAAAAATTATGTGTGATTTATATTAAATATTATACATTTGCAATACATAATTTCCGATATGTATATTTTTTACATAAGTATATAAAATAACAATCCCAGTAAACCAATTTGTAACTTATATATAAAATACACATAGATAGCTCGTAAATTCTCCTATGTAGCTAATTTAACGTAAAATATATGTATATTTTACATATATAATATTATATTATTTTCTCTATGTAAATTATAAGTAAAATTTATAATGTCTTATTTATATAGAATTATTTACATATACAATTCATAAGTTCGTATATTTATATTTTATATATAAATAATAATTTATTATTAATGTAAAATATCGCCTGTGTTATTTACATTAGACATTTAATTTAAAATATACCTACATAAATTATTTACATATATTCTTTATGTAAATAATTCATACATAAAATATAAAATAAAATAACTTATTAGAAAAATGAATGGAAGTTGGGTTAGAATTTATATATTTTGTTATAAATAATTTTAACTACTTAATTTTTATATTTAATGTCTTTATTTTGAATATTTTTAAAGTTTCGAATTTTTTCTTAATTTTTTTTTTAAATTATGCGAGAAGGGTTAAAATTCATTGTTTATTTTGTTATAACTTTTTTTAACTTGACTAATTTATATTTATGAATATTCAATATATTTATGAAAATAATATATAAAAATTCTGGCCAAGGATATTATGCATAAAATAATAAAAGCAAAATATACTGCAAAATTGCGCTTACCAAAGAAATCCAACATTCAACACCGACATTATTAGAAAAAAGTTGAGTTATAATTTATAATTTATTTATTTTGTTAAAAATAATTTTAACTACTTAATTTTTATAATAATTGAACTTCTTTTAACTTCACTAATTTATTTTTAATTTTTTTTTATTTGTATTAAAACAAATATATGTGGAATTGCTTTAAAAAAATGTTTTTGTGTCTTCATTTCATGAAGCCTCGATGGTCGAACGGTTAGGTGGCTTGATTCGACAATTTCCGACTGCAACGGCGTGGGTTCGAATCCCGCAAATCCCACTTTAAGTTTAACATGGTTTAAGTTAAGAAAATATTAATGTATTATACTTGTGATTACTTAGTAGAAATGGCCTGGTAGCAGCTATTTTACGTTAAATTAGCTACATATGAGAATTTACGAGCTATATATGTGTATTTATAAATAAGTTACAAATTGGTTTACTGGGATTGTTCTTTTATTTTAGATAAAAAAAATATTGAAGAAAATATTAAATTTTTATTTACAAAATCAAGTTGGCATAAAATAAATATCTGTTTATTTTTAAATAAAATAACAAAGTTATTCTTTTGTTATTTTATGCCAACTTGATTTTCTAAATAAATAATTAATATTTTTTTTTAATTTTTTTATTATCTAAAATAAAAGAACAATGTGTGTTACATCATTTAAATTGAATTTTTTTTTCTATCCAATGGTATAAAAATCAAATATCGCGCCCATAAGAAAGTCAAAAGTTGGTTTAAAATAAATGAAATCTAGTTAACCTAAATTTTTTTTCCTAAGACCAATCCATGGAGAATGTCATGATGTAAAACTGCCAAATTGCAATCGAAAAAGTTAAGCGATTACAAAAATATGGAAGGAAAACGAAAATCCGAAATTTCAGATTTTTCATGAAATTTCAGGACTAGAGCAAGATATCTCGGATTTCTAAATAGATTCTAAAGGAGTTTGAAAAGGGGCAACTTTCTTCTCATTTAAGCAACTTTGTAAATGCAGCATATGCTCCACTCGGAAGGCACCCATAATATGTAGATAAAATTGTATGAACCTCTTATGGAGTATTACATGTAAAATACTCTTATTGATGGAAAACTTATTGCAATCGTCCCGCCGATTAAATAATTTTCTTTCTTTATTATTATTTCGAAATTCAAATTATTAATATTTTTTATTCAAATCAATGATTTTTGCTTAACTTATGGTGCCTTCCGAGTGAAGCATACCCAGTAAACCAAAAGAGGTATTATTTATGTAAAATATATATAACATGTAAGAAAATGTATGTAAAATCTAGAGAGAAATTAGGGATAAATCATGTCAGGATGTCAGCCATATTTGGGGATAGGTTATTATGTCTAAATAATGTAAATTTTTATATATAAAATATATATCAGATATAAGTAAATAAAAACAAAAAATATCAATTTTTGCTTGGACGGTACAATGTAGTAATTAGCTGCTACCAGGCCATTTCTAGTAAGTAATACATTAATATTATCTTAACTTAAACCATGCTAAACTTAAAGTGGGATTTGCGGGATTCGAACCCACGCAGTTGCAGTCGCAAATTGTCGAATCAAGCCACCTAACCGTTCGACCATCGAGGCTTCATGAAAGAAGACACAAAAACATTGTTTTAAATCAATTCCACATATGTATATTATATTTGTTTTAATACAAATAAAAAAAAATTAAAAATAAATTAGTGAAGTTAAAAGAAGTTCAATTATATATAAAAATTAAGTAGTTAAAATTACTTTTAACAAAATAAATAAATTATAAATTATAACTCAACTTCTTTCTAATAATGTCGGTGTTGAATGTTGGATTTCTTTGGTAAGCGCAATTTTGAAGTATATTTTGCTTTTATTATTTTATGCATAATATCCTTGGCCTGGATTTTTATATATTATTTTCATAAATATACTGAATATTCATAAATATAAATTAGCCAAGTTAAAAAAAGTTAAACAAAATAAACAATAAATTTTAACCCTTCTCGCATAAAATTTAAAAAAAAAATTAAGAAAAAATTCTAAACTTTAAAAATATTCAAAATAAAGAAATTAAATATAAAAATTAAGTAGTTAAAATTATTTATAACAAAATAAATAAATTCTAACCCAACTTCCATACATTTTTCTAATAAGTTATTTTATTTTATATTTTATGTATGAATTATTTACATAAAGAATATATGTAAATAATTTATGCAGGTATAATTTACATTAAATGTCTAATGTAAATAACACAGGCGATATTTTACATTAACAATACATTATTATTTATATATAAAATATACATATACGAACTTATGAATTGTATATGTAAATAATTCTATATAAATAACACATTATAAATTTTACTTATTATTTACATAGAGAAAATAATATAATATTATACAGTGCGGTCATAAATTAAATCCCCCCCTGCTAACTTTTGAACGGTTATGTTTTTGATTCTGAAAACTTGTCTACCTAGGAATCTAATTGCGAACTTTCTAACAAAGGTAGTTTTGATTTCGTGGAACTTGTGGTTATACCGGAAGTGGATGGCAACTTTCTTATTTTAAATGGAACACCCAGTATATTTTTATATTTTCGTGTTCTCCATAAAAATACCATTAAATTGATCTAGCATAGTGTGGTCTACGAATAACTCTTTCGGAATTACGTCCATTTCAAAATCGCATTTTTATGCAACTTCATTTACACCGGAAGTTGGGCCACACTGGCCCAACTTCGCTATTTTAAATGAAATAGTTTGCAATTAAGTTAATAATATTAAATTTAAACAAAATTATGTTTAATAGTAAGTTCGTTAATTTTGCTGATTAACATAACCACCTCCAACCTCTTGACAGTAATAAAATCTACAGGAAATCTCTTGGATTAAAATTTTGTTTAAATTTAATGTTATTAACATAATTGCAAAAAAAAATCATTTAAAATAAGGAAGTTGGGGCACTTGGGTCCAACTTCTGGTGTAAATGAAGTTGCATAAAAATGCCATTTTCAAATGGGCGTAATTCCGAAAGTATTAACCCTAGACCACACTATGCTAGGTCTATTTAATAGTATTTTTATGGAGAACACGAAAATGCAAAAATATACTGGGTGTTCCATTTAAAATAAGAAAGTTGCCATCCAGTTTCGGTATAACAGGAAGTTCCACAAAATCAAAAATACCTTTATTAGCAAGTTCGCAATTTGATTCCTCAGTAGACAAATTTTCAGAATTAAAAAAAAAAAATTTACGAGCTATCTATGTATATTTTATATATAAGTTGCAAATTGGTTTACTGGGTATGCTGCATATGTAGCCTGCTATGCGTTTCGTGTGGCGCATTTGCAGCATACGGTAGGTTTGAAGGTCGTGCATTTCGTACATACCGTGCACTACCTCTTGAGGTGATGCTCTGTATGCAAGCATGCGCACTGCACACTTACTATTTCTTCATTCTATTTCTTCACCTGTTACATTTAGTTGAGGGTTCTAGGCTCGGTTCTAGGTGGTTGTTACTTAAATTTTTTTAGGTTCCATTTTAATAATTTTTAACTGTTCGCGATTTGAGTAATGTTTTTTTGTTAATTGCTACTAATAACAACTACAAGTAATAAACAGTTGACGATTGACAGTTCAAAATTTCAAAAAACCGTTCCGAGTGAACTTCCTGCATATGCGCGCATTTCACTCGGAACGCAACATACGCATATGCGACATATGCAGAATATGTTCCACTCGGAAGGCACCCTTAGTTATTTCTTTGAACACTTAAATGTTTTTTAGGATTTTTAAACATTTTCCTCCTAAAAGCTAATTTCAAAAAGTGTATTTATGGATTCGTATTTAGCTTTGTCCACTGAAGGGAAATGTGCAAAAAAAAATTGTGCGTGCCTTCACCTCCAAAAATAACAATTACCATTTTGGAGGATGGCCTTGCAGGGGTATTTTAAAACTTTTCCGATCCAAAATGTTTGCACTTTTGGTAATAAACGTCATGATTAAAAAGACGTGAAAAAAAATTAAAAAATAAACGGTCGTTGCTGAACTTTCTGTTCACCCTGTATAAATAAAAATCATAGAACTTTAATCATAGATACTTTAATTAGAGGTTAGGTCATTTTTGGCAAATCATTGTTTTATAAATAACTTTCTTAATTTGATGGCTTCTAGTCTTGTAGTTCTTGTGCCAAATGGTCGTAGACAAACTGTTAAAGTCACCCCAAATACAACAATCTTACAGGTATACAATTTACTATTCATGTGATAAAATACAAACGTAGTGTAGGTTTTAGAAGAAGCATGTAATAAACATGGTTTTAAACCCGAAGAATATGATATTAAACACCATCGTAAAATTCTTGATACAACCACTACAATACGATTTTCGGGGCTGCCAAATAATGCACAACTCGAGCTTGTTGAAAGTACTAAGACCAGGAAAGAATCAGAGGTAACGCTTATGATTCAATCTGAAGATGGTAGAAGGTTTACAGGAGAATTTACGCCAGGAACTAGTTTATGGGATATTTTAACCAAATTATGCCCGCATGAAATAAATAATCCTGAAACTTTAGTCCTGATTTATACTAGAAATGAAATTATCGGAGAAGCAAATTTAAAACTGACCAATTTAAAATCAGTGGGATTGATGGGAGGAAGAGCGTTAATGAGGTTAATTCATAGGTAATTTAAATAACATAATTAGTTGATCTATATTTACTTTGCTCGATTAAGGTTTCCTGAAGAGTTACGAGTTCAAGCTAATGTTTCAGTACCTTTACCAAGCAAACCACCTGAAGAAAAACCTTACATTCGCCAATTCAAACCCATTTCAGAAAACGAGTTTAAACGACCTCCAGTGGATATTATTAAAAAAGAAGCAATTTCATCTCATGCTTCTTCAGCTACTGAATCATCAAATGAAAGACCAAGTTCGGATAATGCTCCAAAATATAAGGAATCTTTTAATCCACTGAAAGCAATTAGGCAAGAAAAACACAAGCAAACTCAAGGTTTAAAAAGTAAAAATGCAGTTCTCAATGTTGAACAACAACTAGTAGAAAGTACCGAGGATAATTTAGTGTTTGTAAGTAATATTAAATTTAGCTCTTTTTGGTATTTATTAAGTTTTGTAGTTGGGAGAACGAAATGCAATTTTATTTAGTCAAGAAACTTCTCAAACTGTTCAAAGTGATGATTTACCAGATGATTTCTTTGAATTATCAATAAATGATGTTAAGAAACTATTCAGGGATATTAAAAAGGCACGTTTGGAAATGGAGTCTGGTAATTTAATGACTTCGGCAATGCGAGAACTTGAGAATTCTAAAAAACAACTTCGGCAATTAAACCAATATAAAAAGACTGTTATAAGAATACACTTTTCTACAAGGATTGTATTACAGGGGATTTTTACACCCATTGAAACGGTTTTGCATGTTATGAATTTTGTAAGAGATTATTTAGAAGATAAAACGATGAGTTTTTATTTATGTAAGTTTCTCAAATGGTTTTAATTACTTTATCAGGAAATTTAAAAAATTTTAGTTACAACACCCCCAAAGACTGTGGTATCGCCTCAATCAACTTTATTGGAACTTGATTGTGTACCAAGTGCATTACTTTATTTCGGTTCTGATGTGAAACATGATACTTATATTAAAAAGGATATTCTGGATAAATTAACTAGTCCTTTAGCAGCAAGCTTTGCAGCAACTAAAACTAGGTTTGTTTCTCGTTGCAACATATTTCCTTATTTCATTTAATAGTTTGTAGGACGGAAAATAAACGTGCTTTAAATGATTTTGTTGATGATGATGTTATTATGGAAGATTTACTTAACCAAGATGTTAATGTAGGAGCAAGTACAAGTGGTAATTCTGCAAGCGTTTATGAAGATTATGATAAAAAAATTAGTTCTGCTCCTGCTGAAAAAGTTCCCAAATGGTTTAAACCCACGAAATAATCTCATTATATGGTTTTAAGGTCATTTATTAAATTTCTAATAAAATCATTACTTTAATTCAAAGTTTAATGTTTCTACAATTCCTTACATAATAAAACACTAAAATATAAACTTAGCGCGTTTATTAATGTGATTTAATTATAAAAAGGCATTAAGGTGATAGTCGAGAAATTTAAGCACTTGATTTTAAAATTCTCTTGTATTTGTGGTCTTGGTCATAATCTTTTTTTAGTAGACCTTTTCTAAAATTTCTTCATATTTTGTTTTTGTAAATTAACCAAATACTCCTACGCCAGCAGTAAAACGGGCACTTTATTTTTGTTTTTTAACATTCGCTTAGTAGCGTTTAAAACACTGATAAAAAACTAATTTTTTTCCAATGCTTTTAGGAATTTTCTAGTGCGCTATTCGCAAATTCTGAACTCACTCGGAGTTTTTTACATTCGCACTGGTAACATGAGAATATTACCAGTTTTATTAGTGTTGTGATCTAAAATAATTCAATAATTGGCTTTTATGTAAATTATAAACAAAATAGCTCCCCCTCAGGTAGACGAAAATGAGTCGAAATCACGAATAAAAAGTTTAAAAATAGACTTAAAACAAAAAACGAATCGGCGAACTCTTCGTTTATACCTTAACTTTTTGATAGTGTTGGAAAAAATATTATTTCAATTTGCCTTTCTCAAGAAAAATATTTTTCAATCATTTTTCTTTTATCCATAGATCTAAGGGAGATGATCACTTATTAATTAATACATCAGAAAAATTTTTATTTTAGTATTTTTAAATTCGTGACGTCACACCTTGGAATTTGGATCGGCAATTTTGAATATAAACGTTCTTTTTAAATTTAAGGTTGTCATTTTGTTTATTTCAACATTTGCGACGTCCTTGGCGTCTTTACTCTATGATTTAATCATTGTTGTAACAGAAAACATAGATGTCTTTGCTTTTTGAAATTATTTTAACATGAGGATGAAAACAGGAGGGGTTCAATCCTATATGAAAATTTAAATCAAGCGCCCCCTAATAAGTCTGCCGTTTTTGTGGAACTAATACGGCTGGTTGCTAAGATACTTTTAAATTTTATCTATTGTCATTTGACATTTCAATACTGGTAAATTTAAAAGCGAACTTTATTCTTCAAATCAAGTATGAAATTGGGAATTTCGACTAATGATAGATGGCGCTATTTTGACGTAAATTTGAAAAAAAACATGGAGGAAAAAGTAATAAATGATTTTTGCGCCGATTTAATTTTTATTGGTTTTAGTAACTGCGGCTCTGTTTGGATCAAGTTTTTTGTGTTTAAAAATTGATTTTATCTTTTATTGACCAGTGTGTGTTATTTCTTACTTGCATAATTGCTTAAGGGGTTAGGCCACTCTAGGATTAAAAAAAAGAAATTTTAAAACAGGCACGGATCAACTTAAAATCGGTTAGAAAAGAAGTACAGGACCAGGATATTAATGTGAAAGGCCAATTGTATGGTAGAGGCATCGGAAATTGAAGGTAGGTACATAAAAAAAACTTTGAAAGCATTTTTTTTGAAACTCCTAACTCATACAATTCTTGACCTATTGACTTTAAAATTTAACTGTTTATTCAAAATTACATTCTTTATACAAGTACGTAGGATTTTTTTAATATGTATATTGATTTTTGCAAATACGGCGCCCTTCTGAAGTAGAGAAGAAAAAATGCCATGAAAAATCGCTATAAAATTACCTATAACAAAAGATCTATTCAATATAATAAAAAAATCCTACGTACTTCTATAGAGAATGTAATTTTGAATATACAGTTAAATTTTGAAGTCAATAGGTAAACAATTGTATGAGTTAGGAGTCTGGCCGATTTGAGAAATGTTGTTTCGAAAAAAACGCTTTCAAAGTTTTTTTTATGTACTTACCTTGAATCTGCGATACCTGTACCATACAATTGGCCTTCCACATTAATATCCTGCTCTTGTACTTCTTTTCTAACCGATTTTAAGTTGATCCGTGACTGTTTTAAAATTTTAATATTTTTAAAATCCTAGAGTGGCCTAACCCCTTAAGTACATTGTTTTGGGGTAAGTAATAAATTACAGCCTGTAAAAAATATTATTATTTTAATATAGTAATAATAAACCCAAGGAAACTGATTTATAACTGCACGGAAATAAATTTTACAAAAACAGGTTATGTCAAGGTAGACCTTTTCTAGCTTCAGCAAATAGCTCCCAGAGGGCGTATCCCAAGTCGAAATTCCCAATAGTCGTTTTTCTTCACACGTCATTAAAGTACAGTCTTCTGTGACGTTTGGCAGGCTTTAAAATGTCACTTTTTATGTTCGTTGATTCTATGGTCACTTTGTACTGCCTAGGAGCAGAAGTAGTAACTTTGCACTGACAAGTGATAAAAGGGCGGAGTAGAAATGAATTTTAGGCAACCCAATATACATGTGTTGTATATAAATTAAATGTCAAATTTTAAAATTATTTGTTATATTATTATTTTAAAAATTTCTACGTTTGAAGAAAAAATAGCATGCTTTGTTCCGAGTGAAAGAACTTTTTGTGTCTAGCATGTATCCGCGGGACTCGCGAAGCTCGTCCCGAAAACCTACATGCTCACCACAAAAAGTGCTTGTTGTACTCCTAATAAAACAATACAGGGTGTCCCATTTGACGGTGGACTGTATGGGTAACTTTGTTATTATTGGAGATAGAAAGTCGGTTAAATGGACAAAGTAGTAGAGATTTTTTCGAATATTAATAATTCATTTACAAAAAATTTCGCATCGTGCCAACGCTAGTATTCATACTCCATGGTTTGGTTCATTTCCGGTCAATCCGTTAACGAAAAAAAATATTCATTTATTTTACTGCATTGTACACAAAAAATTATATTAAGTCAAAAAAATTTTTTGGTGCTACCGAAAATAACTAAGGGCGCGTTCCAGTAATGAACACTAAAGCCCACGACCACGACTGCAAAATTTTCCCGTTCCGCTAGCTCAAAAGGTCACCATTCAACAAACAACCACGAAAACCCACGAATAAATACTGTCGTTGTGAGCTTCTTACGGTCGCCATCGATGGACGAAAGAAAAAATGGCGGGCTTATGTAGAACGATTTTGCGGTCGTCGTGGGCTTTAGTGTTCATTACTGGAACGCGCCCTAAGTTGTAGCCATATTTTGAAAATCGCATTTTCTTGTTTTTTTTCAAGATTGCGTTGGAACGATGCGATATTCAAATTTTTTTTAAATGAATTATTAATATTCGAAAAAATCTCTACTACTTTGTCCATTTAACCGTTTTTCTATCTCCAATAATAACAAAGATACCCATGGAGTCCAATGTCTAATGGGACACCCTGTATACTATTTTTGGACAAATTACAAATCAGCAAGTTTGTAGATGTACAACAGTTTACTTCTAGATTTTTATAGCAAAATCTGAAAAGTAAGTTTTAAAATTTTTAAATATTTTGGAAATTCCATAATGTTAGTTTCTAGCAAAGGTCTATACCGGGTGGAAATGAAAACCGGGTCACCTCGATAACTTTTTTATTTATGAATAAAAAAATTTGAAATTTGGCTATGTTCTATGGTTCAAAAAAACAAATTTTATGTGCATTTTTTATTTTCGAAATCACTTCCGGTTTCACCGGAAACACCATGAACTTTGTTTTTTTAAATGTAACATCCCGAAGATTTTATCAAATATCTCACTTTTTTTAAATGCAATGATGCCGGGTCATTCGACTTTTTAAAAAGAGGATTTTGTAACGATTATTTATTTTATGTATTTGAATTATTTAGAATTAGTTTTGGTAATTTTCACCAACTTCGAAAACCTTTTTTTTTTGAAAAAAAATTTTTTTTCGCAAAAAATAAAAACTAATATCTCAAAAATACTTCTTTTTTAAAAGTATTTTAAGCCATGAATAAAAATATGGGATGTTATATTTAAAAAAACAAAGTTCATGGTGTTTCCGGTGAAACCGGAAGTGATTTCGAAAATAAAAAATGCACATAAAATTTGTTTTTTTGAACCAGAGAACATAGCCAAATTTTTAAATTCACTTTACTACCTCGGTGCATATAGAATTTTTTGCACTTTTTTAATAGCTAAAAGTTTCCACAATAATTTAATTATATGGTTATCGCTGTGACTAATATCGGTTGTCATCGGACGGCGACGGGTATTTTTATTCGCCCGTCACAATGATTTAAACAGCAACTTTCATAAAATATAGATAATTGTAGATTAATATTATAATTATTGTAATTGATTTTAAAAATTTAAAAAAATAATAATTAACTTCACAATAAATAAAGTAGGTAAGTTTTGATGCGGGAATAAAGTTTACCAAGTTTAAAAGATTTTGCCACATTTACAGATCTAACTAATTGAATTGAATCGATTCTGTGTACACTTAAAACACCTTTAAATTTAAAATTTAGTATCAATCTATAAAATAATAAACCGTACATAATACAATCCTCGACCCCAGAATAAAAATCAAGTTCCGTTCCAAACCAAACCAAATAAATTTATTAGAGGTTAGAATTTACTCAATATATTGGTGGTGTTTAGACTAGACTGAAGTTTGCAACGATTGTGATTTCTCGGCAAATTCAGACAAATTACAAGATTATGACTAATTTTAATTTTTAATGACAAGTTACGTGAGCGGGAGTAAAGTGATGACAAATGACGTGGGCGGGAGTAAAGTAATGACAAGACAGGGAGTAAAGTAAAATTTGACAAAAGACAGGAAATGTGACGTTTTAGTCTCTATCAATAAGGACTAAACTAGCTCATTATATATAGAAAGTGCAAAAAGTACATTTATTTTGAATTTCCCGCTTACGTAGTCTATCTCTTTTTATGACCCTCTCACACATTTTAGTTCCTGTAAAACGGCAGATTTATTAGGTGGAGCCACCATTCGTTTTGTTTTTAATTTTTTACATTGAATTAACCTCTCATACTATTCTTCTCTCTGGATGAAAATAAGGATTCCATCTATCAAACTTGATAAAAAATTATACTTTATTTAATTAAACGTGTTACTAGTTTTGCCAACTCAGTGGATTCATCAGGCACATAAAAAAGATTTGTCCAAGAACCATATCCGTTGACAGTGGCAGATTATGCCTTTGAGGGGCCAGAGGCATAACAAAATTTTGGGGCCAAATCTAAGATTTTACCAAAAATTTTATATTTCTGACTAAAAGAAAGTGAATAAATGCAGTAAACATTGTATTTTTATTCATATTTACATTATTTAAAAAAATAGAATGTTAGGTATAAAAATATATACAGGGTGATGATAAAGTTTGGAACAAAATTCGTAACTGCCGTATTTAATTTCAATTTTAGTTTTAAAAATGCCATCTCTTGGTATAAAAAAAAATTTTAATGACGTCACTGGTGATTTAGTAATGACGTCATCACCGATTTTTTTAAATGAAAGTCCCCACTTTTTTTTACTCGTTTTTGATAGAAAGTTATATCACTTAAACGATGACATAAAAAACAATTAAATTTTTAAACAAATTTTTGAATAAGAAATGTTTTTATTTTATAAAAGGAAATTTTTATTTTAACGAAAAAGGTTTTATAAAAATAAATTAAAATAAATTTGAAGTTACTAATCATAACAAAAGAAAGTAAATGTTTAAATAATTCGCATTCTAATGCGAATGTAAACGGTTAAATGTATTTAACAAAATTTAATAAATAGACTTGAAACACAAATTTTTTGATTCCATTCAAATATAAGGAAATTTACAAAGAACAAAATTTTAAATTTACCATTTTATTAAATCAGCCAAAATAAATCTTATACAATATTCAAATCTTTCAAATTTAATAGTGCAATTTAATTTAAAGTTTGCATTAAAAAATGTTTATACGAAAATGTGTCTATCAAAAACGAGTGAAAAAAAAGGGGGGGGGGGGTTCCATTTAAAAAACTCGATGCTGACGTCATTGCTAAATCACCAGTGACGTCATTAATATTTTTTATACCAAGGGATGGCATTTTAAAAACTAAAATTGACCTGTCCGAGCGATGAAGTTGGCAAAACTATGGATAGATGGAATCCTTATTTTCATCCTCAGATTAAAAACTATCCAAACCATCGCAAGTCTTCACATTGTTAATTATTTTAACTTTTATTTGTAAATATTATTAAATGCAAGTTAAAATTTAAATTTAACACTTAAAATTGCACCAGTGCATGCCAGTGCAAGTAATCCGAAAACGCTATTAGATTAGCAGTGTTTTAAATGCCACTAAGCGAACGTTTTTTGTAAATAGCCAAGGAATTCTTCTGTGTACTAAACTGAAATGAAATTTTAGAAAAGGTACACTAGAAAGAAAAGTTATGTCCACAATCAAATTTGCTCACTATCGCCTTAACTAAATGATTACCCTGATTATAAAGTTTAATATAAAAAAATGATTACATTTAAAAACTAAATTAATGGGGTGATTCTGAACAAAAATGTTAGCCGTAACAGCGATGTTAAATTTGACAGTCACCCTGATGTCAAAAAAAACGCAATTTTGGAAACTTTACTGCAACTTAACGGTTATTTAAAATAAAATTTTCGTGTTAAAATAACATACAGCAAAGTAATAATAATACATTAATGTATAATTGATCAAAATAATACATTATATAAATGTACAATGCATTTTAATACCGAAAATGTTATTTTATATTGTCGCTAAGTTACACTAAAGTTTACAGAATAGCGTTTTTTGACATCGGGGTGACTGTCAAATTTAACATCGCTGTTACGGCTAACATTTTTTGTTCAGAATTACCCCATAAGTAGAAAAATTAGTACAAACAATCACAGAAAATGAGACAAATTAAGGCAGCACCATTTAGGAGACTAATTAAAAAAATGGAGATCAAACTACTGACTTAATAATTTTGGATGAATTATTTTTTTTTAAATTGAGCTGGTATATGATTGCTTATGACAATTAAAAATTATTTTCAAATTACATATAAGTGTTTAATCCTCGGAAGCTTCTTCTGGTTCAAGATGAATTCCCATAGGACCTAGCATAGTGCTAGAAGGTCCGGCATCCCCCATCTGTGACTTATAACTTTCCATTATATTTTTTAAAGCATTCATATCAATGTCAACTGGTTTAAAATTCTCAATATCATCGAAATTCTCTTTAGTCTTCTCAAAACTCTCACCAATCGTTGTTTGAGCCAATTCAGCATCCATTTGCTGCATGTATTCACTCATTTTATTCTTTAATTCGCCATACTCCATTGGTTCTTCTTTTCCATAATCCTCCATATCAGAATCCGAATCTAAATTCCAACTATCATCTTCAGGTATAACAAAATTAAGAATATTCTGTACGGCACATGAAAATGAATTGGCATCAAAATTAACTTTATTTTCCCCTTCGTTTTTCTTATTTCTTGGAGGTCTAATTGGGGGTTCTTCAGTTGGAAATTCAGCACCTTCTAAATCAGAAATATGATCAAGAAAACTTTTGATTTTTCTCGTAAAATTAGTGGCATCTGAATCATTGGAAACACGGGTAATTTTTTTTTGCCCATATTGTTCCATTAACATCTTATCAAGTTCTTCAGGTGACACATTTAACCAATCATCGCTATCATCAAGTGGTAAATTCTTTTCGTTATTCTTTAATTCATCGACATCATAATTTAAATTCCTGGTTAATTCAAGAATTTCTTGCCCAACGAGAGGAGTGTGGTACATGGTATCTCGATAATTCGTGTAATACTCCTTTGCTTTTTTTAGCAAACTATTATAATCTTGCGAATTTTCTAAGAGGTCCTTAAAATAGTTTTTCGATTTTAAACTATTAATATATGTATTCCAACTTTTATCACTTTCAACATCATCACCTCCTTTAGCCTGTGAAGCCAAAATTTCAAACCCACAAGCTATTTTAACACCCAAACTATGAGGTTTGTAATTGGCATAAGTTGGTGGTGGTAAATTCCAACCTGTAGTACGTTCAGGCATATATTTACTATTTGTTAACATGGCGTATAAACATTTACTAAACCTAATACTGGTATAAACTCGATTTTCGGGTGGAAAATACTTCATGGCACGGCAGGCACGCATATCAATCGAATCTCGATTACAAAAAGCTAGCACAGCAGGAGATATTAAATTCGGCTTATGATTTAAAATAGCAGCTATTGCCACCGGTAAGAACACCCGTGTACAGTGTTGATTATTGATAATTTTTTGAGGATAATCCTTTATTTTTTTAATGATTGCATTTTGAATTTGAGGAGACGCGCAAGATAAACTCGAATTTAAACGAATTTCCTTTAAAGCATTTTCTACAGAAATTTCCTCATCATTATTTTCTTCGGGAGCCACAACATGCACCAATCCATTATAAATGTACACCTAAAAATGTTTCTTGCTTTAAATTGCGTCATTTATTAACCCTTCGGTACGCACGTGATTTTTTAGTGCGTCAATTGGGGATATTAATAAAAATATGAAGATTTAATTTTATAAACATTTAAAATAAAGTAAGTTAAAATAAAAATAAAAGTGAATTGATACAAAAATTTAACTATTATAAAAACATTTTGCAAAACAAAATTGATTAGTCCACAGTACAGGACCCTTTTTTATTAATGATTACTAACAGGCTGAAGTTTCGTTAGTAGTTTCGTTTTGATGAGACACCCAAATTTTCTCTCTGCGAAAATTCTCAATTGTGGTAGCTAATAAAGTGCCCAGGCGTAAAATATATACATTGGGTGATTTTCCAAATTTTGTTACCAACAGTTGAGTCAGCTTTTTAGTTATATTTTGAGACTAGCAGAAGTTACCTGGCGTTGCCCGGGAATAATGATCCCAAAATAAAACAAAAAATTAGCAAAAAAGCAACCGCTATATTTTCTAATAAAATTTAGAAAATATATACAGGGTGTCTCTAAAAGGTCTGTACAGAATGATACCACATACTCCTGAGACAAAAATAAGACGATTTAACCAAACTTATCTCTATCCAAAAGTGCTTCGTTAAGACGCCATCGACCTTCAAAGTTCAATTTTTTTTTTCTATTTTAGTCAATTACCAATAATCCGTTCAAGCGATTAGAATAAAATTTAGCATGTGATTATTTTGTGTAAAAATCCATTATGTAAAAACATGTTTGTCTTTTTGGAAGATATGCAAGTGGTCAAAAGTCGGTCATCAGGAGCTTGAAAGTACTATAACTTTTTAGTGGGCTACCAAAAACGCTTGAAACTTTTTTCTCATCTAAACAGTCTAAATTTGAACACATTTTTTTTCTTATAACATTTGTCTATCTGCTTAAGTTTAGTCAGAAAAAAATAATTTTTATTTTGTACACAACATAACCTACTTTCGCCATCATAAAATTGTCTTCAAAAGGTCTGTACAAAATAATACCATATATTCCTGGGACCAAAATAAAATGAATAAACCAAACTTATCTCCATCCAAAAGTGCTTCGTTAAGACGCCATCGACCTTCAAAGTTCAATTTTTTTTTTCTATTTTAGTCAATTACCAATAATCCGTTCAAGCGATTAGAATGAAATTTAACATGTGATTATTTTATGTAAAAAGCCATTATGTAAAAACATGTTTGTCTTTTTGGAAGATATGCAAGTGGTCAAAAGTCGGTCATCAGGAGCTTGAAAGTACTATAACTTTTTAGTGGTCTACCAAAAACGCTTGAAACTTTTTTCCTCATCTAAACAGTCTAAATTTGAACACATTTTGTCTCTTATAACATTTCTTTATCTGCTTAAGTTTAGTCAGAAAAAAATAATTTTTATTTTGTACACAACATAACCTACTTTCACCATCATAAAATTGTCTCCAAAAGGTCTGTACAAAATAATACCATATATTCCTGAGACCAAAATAAAATGAATAAACCAAACTTATCTCCATCCGAAAGTGCTTAGTTAAGACGCCATCGACAGTCAAAATTTATAAATTAATAATAGAACAATTTTACACAACTTATCTCAATGCAAATAGGCTACACCAAAGTTCTTCAGAATATTTATTTCCAAATT
The DNA here is from genome assembly GCA_963971135.1 of Stenus bimaculatus. Classification (NCBI taxonomy): domain Eukaryota; kingdom Metazoa; phylum Arthropoda; class Insecta; order Coleoptera; family Staphylinidae; genus Stenus; species Stenus bimaculatus. Next base: position 16,869,582 of record OZ020185.1, on the reverse strand, counting down.
AACAAAGATCAATTTGTACAATATTGACTGTAAAAAATAATTGAAACTATGACGAAGGCTGCTAAAAGTTAATTATCCATAAGCAAATATTTTTTATTTCTTTGACCGGCAGTACGTTCCAAAACCTTTAAAATTTGTTATATCGATTATTACGGCTGAACGTATTGATTTATTCAATAAATCAGTAAATTACATTTATTATCCAAAAAAATAATAACCAAATAAAAATAAAACTAGGTGTAATTCAAGATAATATTATTAACAAAACAATTTTTAAAGTAAATGTTCAAAATGATTTCCATTTTGACGGTAACATGCATTAATACGTCGTAATAAATTGAATTGTACCCTTTGCAGCAATTCAAAATTGTTTCGAATGATAGTCATTCCATTTTGAATTGCTTCCCATAACTCCTCTTCCGTAGCTATAGGCCTGGAATATACCATGCTTTTTAAAGCTCCCCATAGAAAATAATCCATAGGTGTTATGTCGGGTGATCGCGGTGGCCACTTTACAGGAGCTTCGTTTCCTCTACCGATCCATCTGTTTGGGTATTGTTGGTTTAAATAATTTCTTACATTTAATGTAAAATGTGGAGGAGCCCCATCATGCATAAACCACATTTCTCTCCGAAGATCCAGGGGAAGATTTTCCAATAGTAGTGGTAAAGTATTTTGTATGTGGTTTAAATAATTATCCCCGTTGAGTCGAAGGGGTAAACGTACGGGCCCAATTAATTCACTTCCAATAATTCCTGCCCACACATTTATTCTAAATTCATGTTGAAAATGCCTTATTCTTATTGCATGTGGATTTTCATCGGCATAAAAGTGTTCATTGTGAAAATTTGTTATACCCCTTCTTGTAAAACAAGCTTCATCTGTGAATAAAATTTTTCCACAAAAATTTAGATTATAAGCTCTCTTGTCTCTTATAAACTGGCAGAATTGAAGACGTTGTTCAAGATCGGGTGGTAAAAGGTCCTGCACCGATTGGTTGTGATATGGGTGAAGCTGCTGCTCTTTCAAAACTCTATTTATAATGTCTTTACCAACTCCCATTTGAAAACCTAAACACCTGGTACTTAATTTTGGGTTTTCAGCAACTCTTTCCAAAATATCCTCTTCAATTTCAGCAGTTCTTATTGTTCGTTTTTGTCCACAATCTGCAGTTTGAGGAGTAAATCGACCTGTTTCTCGAAGACGTCTCTCAACAGCGGAAAATGTTTGATGATTTGGTATTCTGCGATTTGGAAATCTTTCACGATATTCCCTAACACTTACGCGACCATTTCTATTACAATATCCAAACACCAATAACATATCCGTCATTTCTTCGAAAGGGTATGGAACTGCCATTATAAATAAGGATAATTGTAACAAATTTACCTTAATTTAAATTAAGCATTAACTTTAGTGAAACAAAATAATGACACTTCAATTCCAAAGCCAACTTGTTTTGTACATACCCTCTCAAAACCATTTTAAAATGATAAATGTGCGTTGTACTGAAGAGAAAAATATTTTCATTTAGATTAAGTTTAAGTTTTTATTTTGGTCTCAAGGATATGTAGTATTATTTTGTGCAGACCTTTTGGAAACAATTTTATGATGGTGAATGTTAGTTATGTTGTGTACAAAATCAAAATTATTTTTTTCTAACTAAACTTAAGCAGATAGAAAAATTTTATAAGAGACAAAATGTGTTGAAATTTAGACTGTTTAGATGGAAAAAAAGTTTCAAGCGTTTTTGGTAGACCACTAAAAAATTATAGTACTTTCAAGCTCCTGATGACCGACTTTTGACCACTTGCATATCTTCCAAAAAAAAAATGTTTTTACATAATAGCTTTTTACATAAAATAATCACAGGTTAAATTTCATTCTAATCGCTTGAACGGATTATTGGTAATTGACTAAAATAGAAAAAAAATTGAACTTTGAAGGTCGATGGCGTCTTATCGAAGCACTTTTGGATGGAGATAAGTTTGGTTTATTCATTTTATTTTGGTCCCAGGAATATATGGTATTATTTTGTACAGACTTTTTGGAGACAAATTTATGATGGTGAAAGTAGGTTATGTTGTGTACAAAATAAAAATTATTTTTTTCTGACTAAACTTAAGCAGATAGAGAAATGTTATAAGAGACAAAATGTGTTCAAATTTAGACTGTTTAGATGAGAAAAAAGTTTCAAGCGTTTTTGGTAGCCCACTAAAAAGTTATAGTACTTTCAAGCTCCTGATGACCGACTTTTGACCACTTGCATATCTTCCAAAAAGACAAACATGTTTTTACATAATAGCTTTTTACATAAAATAATCACATGTTAAATTTTATTCTAATCGCTTGAACGGATTATTGGTAATTAACTAAAATAGAAAAAAAAAATTGAACTTTGAAGGTCGATGGCAACTTAACGAAGCACTTTTGGATAGAGATAAGTTTGGTTAAATCGTCTTATTTTTGTCTCAGGAATATGTGGTATCATTCTGTACAGACCTTTTAGAGACACCCTGTATATTGACGCCAGTTATAAGGCTACTGAATGGTTCAGGGAGTTGTTCAAATGGAGGAAATTGCACCTTTTTCTTACTAAAGCGCATGGTAGTTGGTGCCTCTTCCTTCCACTTACGGTTTGTATAGTTAAATCATCATCATTGCCATATGTGAATCATAGCAAAACCCAGAATTCTCTTCTTAACCAAGAAAGTGCCCTTTGTTCAATTCTTATTTCGTTGCAGGTCTTCTATTAACCTCTGATTTGTTTGTGTATACTTTTAGACCGTCAGCTCACCGTAGAAAATCTGGTGCTGATCATACCCAGTATGCCCTTTAGGATCTTGCATATTCTTCATGTCCTGATCAATTATCTGTAGATTTAAAGAAATGACTCCAGTCATTTTCTTAGATAATGGATCTAAGGGCCGATATATAAGAAAATTTTAGGTTAACTAGATATCATTTATTTTAAACCAACTTTTGATTTATATTTATTTTAACTATCTTTTGCTAAAAGGGCATGCAATACTAAATCAGAGAAAAAAACCAATTTTTTGTGAAAATGGAAATGCAATTTTCCATATGATCGGAAAGCGTGCGGGGGTTTAGTACCCGCTTTTCTTTGTTCTTTATAATTTTGTTGTTTCGAGGTTATGTTGAAAAAGTCAGGTGTATGAATTGCTAAATAATTTAATAGTAAAAGCAATGAATAAAAGTAAATAATTGGTATGGTAATAAAGTACAGGACACAAAGTATCAGTAGCCACGTTTTATAACTGAAAAACTGGGTCGTTATCACGTAATAATAAATATAAATTCAATATAGGTTAGAGGTTAAACTTAAATCCTAAATTGATGAAATGGAGTGCATTAAGTGCAAAGAACCAAAGAATAAAGATCTGGCTAGGTGTGATAATTGTGGTAGTTCATTATGTAAATCGTGTAGCAATTTAACTGCATCAGAAATAAAGGTCATTCAACTTAAAGAAAGAAGGATGAAATACTATTGTCAAGCATGTGATGATGATGAAGAAGGAAATCTAAATGAAAAACTGAAGAATGAGGTAAAAGCAAAAGAATGTACAATTGGAGAAAAAAATATTATAATAAACCAACTCAAAAAGCAACTAAGAAGAATGGAGGAACAAAACGATGATACAAACATTGCAGAAGATATGAAGACGTTAAAAGAAAATAATAAAGAAATGATGCAAATGCTAAATATGATCGTGTCCAATATCAAAAGTGGTATAGAAGAAGCAAATGATAGTAGTAGTAGTAATAGTAAAAGTGATAAAATGTTTAATATTATGGGTGAAATTAAAGAAAAAGTTTGCGAGATAAAGACTGCATTCAATAGCAAAGATGATAGTGGAAGCAATGACCAGAATAAGAGTCAGAGCTATGCACAAATAGTAAATAAAAAGAATGAACATATTGTTATTGTAAAGCCAAAGGAGAAACAAGAGCCAAACAAGGTTAAGGAAGATTTAATTAAAAATATAAAACCAACGGAATTACAAATAGGGATAAACATTGAGAAGCGTACTAGAGAAGGAGGGGTAATAATTAATTGCACTTCAAAAGAAGATAGAATAAATCTGGAAAATAATTTAAATACCACCATGGGTGAAGCATATGAAATAAGTCAACCAAAAGGCATCAAAATCAAGAAATTAAAAATCATTGGAGTTAAAGAAGAGGACAATACAGATAATTTGATACAGAATATAATAAATCAGAATAAACTTGGGATAAGAGTAAATGACATAAAAATAATTAAAATTGGAAAAATAATCGAAAAGAGGTTTAATTTATACATTGAAATGGATAAAAATGTATTTGATAAAATTATAAATAGGGAATTTATATACATTGGCTGGAAAAAGTGTAAAATTTTTGAGGATTTTAATATAATTAGGTGTCTAAAATGTCAAAAGTATGGGCACTTTATAAAAGACTGCACTAGTAAAGACTTTAACTGTCCGATATGTGCTAAAAATCATAAGCAAACTGATTGTAAGAGTAATGTATCATTTTGCTCAAACTGTACAAATGCAAATAAGAAGTTTAATCTGGAACTGGACATAAATCACTGCGCGTGGGATAGTAATTGTGAAGTATTTCAAAAGATTTTAAGAACAAAGAAAGAAAGACAATAGCAATTACAGTATAATCACAAAAATCAACAAAATGTAGTATATTTTAACTGTCAAGGCTTCCTAAATAATAAAGACCAAATAGTCAACCTAATTCAAAGAACCACACCCCTTATGATATGCCTAACGGAAATGCATATTGACGAAAATATATATGAAAATGAAATTAGTATTAAGGGATATAATTTAGAAAAAACCCTTACAAAAAACAGAAGAACAGGAGGTATTAGTGTGTATATTCAAAAAAATTCCAAATACAAAGTAATTGCTAACTATATTGTTGAAGATTTTTTAAGTCTAATAGCAGTTGATATAAAGGTTGAGAATGTAAAGTATCAAATTACAACGATATATCATCCCCCTCAGAAGAATGATGCTTCGTTCTTGGATAAGCTAAGTGAATACATAAAAAATATGGAATGCACAGATAGGATACCTATTATAATTGGGGACTTCAACTTAGATGTAAGTAAATCATCCTTCTATGTGGATAAATTAAAGAAAATTATATATGAGGAGGGCCTAATACAAACTGTTGAAGATTTTACAAGAATAACGGAAAATAGTAGAACCATAATTGATCTTTTAATAACAACACCGTTTAATACAGTACAAAATAAGGTAGTTCTGAAACCAAAAATAAGTGAACATAACATCATAGTAATAAGCTTAATGAAAGATGAAATTAGTAAAGAAGATGTAAGACATACATGGAGAGATGTGAAAAATTATACGAGTGAAGCACTACAAAGTAAAATATATGAGATAAATTGGGATAATGATACAAGTGATCCAAATAAAATAGCACAAAACCTATTAAATCCATTAAAAAATATAGTAAATGAGTTATGTCCCATTAAAGTCATTACAGTAAAACCATGCCATGTGAGTAATAAATGGTTCAATAAGGAAATTCAAAATAAAATAAAGAGTAGAGATGTCAAATTTAGAGAAGCTACATTAAACAACCACCCGGATTTATGGAGTGAATTTAGAAAAGAAAGAAATGAAGTAGTGAAACTAATAAGAAAAGAAAAATGTAATTATTACAATGAAATTATTGATAAAAACAAAAATGATAACAGAAGATTGTGAAAAAGTTTGAAAGAATTATTACCAAACAAAAGAAATGAAACTGTTGATAACATCAAATTTGAAAATAAAATTGAATCGGATAGTGAAATAATTGCGCAAAAATTCAACGAATATTTTAAAAACAGCATTGAGGAAATTCTAAGCAATCTACACAAAAACATAAGTGACGAAAAGGTACTAGAATATGTGAATTACTATGGAAATTTCGAAAATTTTGAGAAGATTGAGATGAGGGAGTTAAGAGAAATTATGAAAGGGCTACCACATAAAAAAGGAACGGAAGAGGGTATTTCAACAAGGATACTAAAAGATAGCTTTAAAGTTATAGGAAATCAATTCCTAAACTTAATCAACTCATCATTGGAGGAAGGTATTTTCCCTGAAGAATGGAAAACCTCAACGATAATACCAGTACTTAAAGTGAATAATTCAAGGGAATGTAAGGATTTTAGGCCTGTAAATATGGTACCCGAATATGATAAAATGTTAGAAACAGTTGTTAAAAAACAAATTATGAAATTCTGTGATAATAATAATGTGACAGTGAGGAACCAATCAGGATTTCGTGTAAACCATTCATGTGAAAGTGTTATTATGGATATTGTGGATGATTGGGGCAAAGCATTGGACCAAGGAAAATATATCATATCAATATTTCTGGATTTCAAGAGGGCGTTTGAAACCATTAATAGAGATATTCTAATTAAAAAGTTACAAAAAATGGGTTTGAAAAACAAAGTAATAAAGTGGATTAAATCATACCTAAGTAACCGTAAACAAAAAGTTAAATTCAAGAACTCTACATCTGAGGTGTTGGGTCCTATTTTGTTTGTACTGTACATAAATGACATGGTGAAATGTGTTAAAAATTGTCAAGTGAAATTGTTTGCGGATGATACAATGATGTATATAGTGTGAGAAGACGTTAATGATATGATAAACCTCATAAATGAAGACATGCAACATCTCTTAAAATGGTTAAGTTATAATAAATTAATATTAAATGCAAGTAAATCCCAAGCAATGTTTATACATAACAAAAAAACGTCAGTAGATATAAGTAATAAAATTGTAATAAATAACGAATATCTAACGATATCAAAAAAAGTAAAATATTTAGGGGTCATTATTGATGATAAATTAAAATTTGAAGACCATATTCAATATATAAAGAACAAAATGTCAAAAAAATATATCTGATGGGTAGAATTAGTAACTATATTAGCACTAGCACATTATTAACAATTTTTAAATCAATAGTTATGCCTCACATAGACTTCTGTTCTACTGTTATATTTACCTCAACAAATGCGCAAATAAATAACTTACAAATCTTACAGAATAGGGCCATGCGTATTATATTAAAAGTTAACAAATATACGCCAATCAAACTAATGTTAAATGCGTTAAACTTTATGAATATCAATCAAAGAATAATATATAAAACTTTGTCTTTCATTTATCTCATACAAAATGGAATAGGTCCACTATACTTGCAGGAAAAGATAAAAGTATATACTGACATACACAATTACAATACGAGAATTAAGGACGATTTTCATGTAAATAAATATAACACCACTAGGATGTCAAACACGGTAATGGCTAAAGGGCTAGTGCAATTCAATGAATTACCAAAAAAGATAAGGAACGCTGATGATGTTAATAAATTTAAGGAAACTCTATGTAAATATGTTAAAGAAAATTATTAATATCTTTATTGATACTCTAATGTTACAAGGAGTAAATTGATGCAGTTAATAGATGTAAATATGTAAATATGTAAATGTAATATAGTTAAATAAGATTCATGTAAATTTATTTGTAGCATGATAGCAAATATTGCTAAATAAATATATTATTATTATTCTTATAGGGTAAATATAGGTACCATGAAAAATGTCAATTTAAGCTACAAATTCAAATAACAGAACGCTTAAAACTGGAACAAGGCATTTACAAAGACTATACACTAGTTTATTGTTTTTATTAAAAAGACCACTTTAAACTTTGTTATTTTTTTACGTCAATCAATTACATGCCAAAATCAGTTTGTGTGTTTTATTCAAAATGCGTTCAAAAACTGCTAAACCATAGACAAATTTCGTAAAATAATGTCGGCAACGTTGTAAGCCTTGTCAGTTGTAATGTCGTCCCGTTTCGTAAGCCGTTAGGTGTTATAGACTACCAAAAACTAGTAACTAACGACTCAGCTAACGTGAAAATTTGACAACCGAGATTAACTCGTTAGGGTTACAGACTTCCACCTCAGACTTCCACCTCAAAGGTGGAAGTCTGTAAAACTTCTAGAAAGGCATATAAATGCCATGGAAAAATTAGTAAATTTATTTACAAAAAAATCATGACGAAATTACGATGTAGTATTTAATCCAGGTATACAAATAAAGATTGCAGCTTAATCACATTGTAGATAAAATACAATTTTACAACTTCTCTCTACTTTCATGTCTTCTTCTTAATTCTTTTTTACGCGGTTTCGCCGTTTTTTTTCTGGAGCAAATCGGTAAAAATTCGAACTCTTTGGGCCTTGTTATTGTATGAATAAGCTTGTGCCGGAAAATCCGGTTAATTTCCACATCTTGCCGAATTTACAGAGATAAAATGATCGATATTTAAGTTCTCAGCCAGTGTTCTAGAGGTGCAACGTTTGTGCTCCTCCATATCCGCTAGAAGGACGTAGATAGCAAAATCCGAAGATCGACCTCTTCCTGACTTATATCGTTCCTTCGCCGAAAAAATCGTTGAAATCGAGAAATTACTTTCCACCCTTTCTCAAAGTGCTACAGCATAACTGAAGCATATAGATATGTGGTTTTGGATGCGCATTTCTATTTCCTAACCATATTGAAGAATTATAGGTACTATGAAAAATGTCAATTTAAGCTACAAATTCAAATAACAGAAAGCTTAAAACTGGAACAAGGAATTTACAAAGACTATACACTAGTTTATTGTTTTTATTAAAAACACCACTTTAAACTTTGTAATTTTTTTACGTCAATTAATTACATGCCAAAATCAGTTTGTGTGTTTTATTCAAAATGCGTTCAAAAACTGCTAAACCATAGACAAATTTCGTAAAATAATGTCGGCAACGTTGTAAGCCTTGCCGGTTGTAATTTCGTCCCGTTTCGTAAGTCGTTAGGTGTTATAGACTACCAAAAACTAGTAACTAACGACTCAGCTAACGTGAAAATTTGACAACCGAGATCAACTCGTTAGGGTTACAGACTTCCACCTCAGAGGTGGAAGTTTATAACTCTAACGTACCGACATGACTCGGTTAAACGTCAATATTTTGTTGTTGTCACGTCATCGTTTACGTTCATAACCGACATCGATAAAATTGGTAGTTTATAAGCTTCAATCTCGTTAGTAACGTGATTTTGATAACGACATTGAGTCGGCTGGGGGGAGGCAACCGAGTTAGAAACGGGAAGGTAAAACTAACTTCGAACTTTGATTAAAACGACAATATCAAGTCTTTTTAAATAATTTTACCGTATATTGCCTATCCAAATATTTAATTAAACTACCAAAAAAGGACGAAATGGGACTAACAATTCGCAAGAGGTGTAAGATGGAGATGTATAATTTTTTGATAGTAGGAAGCTGAGGATAATACCGAAGTGATACCCGCTCCTGCGAGGGTAAAGAGGATAGGGTTATTTGACGAGTCCAGTTTTATGGAGATTCCCTCAGTACCACCTGCGTAGAATCGTATAATTACGAGGAGGTGGTCTGTATAAAAGATTTTTTAAACCTCTTTAGCAAAAAATGAACCCAAATGTACTTAGTTTTATGTCTGTACAAAATAGTACCATGCATATTGCATCCAATGACACAAAAGTTAATTAAAGACTATGCCTTGGCCTTGGATTAAAATTCGAAACTCCATAGAGAGTAAAAATTATTTACTTCAAGAAACCACCATACCAAAGTGAAAAATTTAACTAAAATTAACCCACCACTTTTTTATTTGATCAAAAAAAAATGTAGGCAAATTAAAAAAAAACCGACTATTCAAGATATTGTTATTTCGCCAGGGTTAATAGGCCCTGGGTCATGTTGGTCAATTGGTTCGTTCTGTGAGGCCGGGCGAGCACCTAATTGGCCCGAAGTGACGTGGCAATAAAGTGATAAATGGCATAATCTCCAAAATAGTTTATAACAAATACAATAGCGCGAACTAAAGTCGTCGCGCAGTGGGGTGCCACTGGAAAAACTGCCTTACCACCCTAAGAGCGTCACAGTACTAGTTGTAAAGCGTTTCAAAAATGCCACTCGCCACACCACCTCAGTGCGCGCCCGGCCTATAACGTTTTCCAAAATAATTTTCGAGCGATATTTTATTAATCAGAATTTATCACCACAGTAAAATCGATTAAACACACTACAGATTCAAGGTTACGTTTATGATTAGTAGTCTGGTAGCATTCGAAAATCATCACAAATAAGGAAAACCATAGAGAAAATCATTAAAATAATGATGGCAACATTGCAACGGTTCTCGTTTGCAATTTCGTCCCGATTCCTAACTCGGTGTGTGTTATAAACTACCAAAAACACGTAACTAACGAAATCGAGCTAACGGGAAAAATGACAACCGCCTCAACTCGGTAAGGTTCCACCTCAGATTGGCCATTTCCCGTCCTTCGTAAAAACAGCCTTGATTGTACCACTGCACAAAAAAGGTGACAAATCAAATGTAGAAAACTATAGGCCCATAGCATTGTTATCAATTTTAGTTAGCCTGAGCACCTTGAAGACTTTTTACTATGCTTGCAAACAATCTCTACTAACATACGGCATAGTATTGTGCGGGAATAGCGTTTGCTGCCAAAGAGTTTTTATAGCCCAAAAGCGTTCTCTTAGAACAATGTTCAATGCTCCTTACCTGGCCAGCTGTAAACCCATCTTTAGGGAACACGGGATACTAACTTTTATACTCGAGTCAGTTTGCTATGTTAAGGACCACATTACTGAGTTAAACAAGAGCGGTGAAAGTCACTCCTACGATACGCGAGCAAAAAACAACCTCTCAGTACCATTCACAAAATCTACTCAAATTCAAAAAAGTGTACTCATTACTCCGCTTAATCTATATAATGCCTTACCGGAAAAGCTAAAAAGTGTAGAACCTCTAGAGAGACCAATTCTACTAATTCGTTCCCATAGGAGCATTTCGTATAGGAAAAATTCTCGGCTCCGAGATGAAAGTCTGTAACCCTAACGAGTTGATCTCGGTTGAGAGTTGACTCGTTAGATATTTGATGTCCCTCTCCACATAAAAACGTTCATAATGTGGAAACGAGACAAAAATTGTTATTAGAGTAATGTAGTAAACAGTGCACCGTTCTTGTTACGTTAGGCGTTATAGCTTCCAGCTCCGCTACGCTTTTCTCTCGGTCGACTTCCGCCAACAAAATCGGTATTCTCCTATTGCGTAGGAACGGATTCCTCCACTCGATTTATGTAACAGTGTTGCTGTGTTGTTTCAAACAATGAAAATTTTCGAAATATTCAAATCAGGTGTAAATGAGGTGAAATTTGCTGTCAGTTACATTGTTTCTGACAATTTACAAGTTTTTAAATTGATACAAATATTAATTGCTTGTGCTTGTTCTATTCATGGTGTTTTGTAAAAATAGTTAAAGGACAAAATACGAAAATTTCAAAGGAAGTGTTAATGATTGGTACAAAAATGAAAATTTAAAAATTGGATTTAAGAAAGACATGTAAAGAAGAACGAAGAAAAGAAAATATTTCAAAAGAACCGTTAAAGCTTTTTAAAGAGTGATCAAAATTATGATAAACATTTATTAACTATATTTTTAAGTGAAGTGGTTTACTTTAGATTCAAGATTTGTATTTAATAAAGATCTTAATTTGCATTTAAGGTTAGTTCATTTATAATTTTCTTTTTTCATTAATGAATCCGACCATCAGAACTACTTTCTCCTGCCATATACCCAGTAGAGAATAAATTTCGGGTGCGACCGATAGAATCGTTCGGCCGAAACGTTAGCAGAATATCAAAATATGTTCGACACCCCAAAATCGCTACTTCGACCGGTCGAGTCGATCGCCTCTATGCGATCGCCCGAAATTAGTAGAATAGGTATCTAAGTACCACAATATACTCCCTAGATGAGTTTCAAGAACACTGCTCTACTGGCTGTGCCCAGTAAAACAATTTTTATATTTTTAATGGGCACGTTCAACGGCACTAGCGGTCTTCTAGCGCTGGCAGCAGCGCTTTTCAAAAGCGCTAAGAGGTGGCTGAACGACTATTGCTTTAATGCTTTGTGGTAACCTAACTTTTTGGCGTGTGACAGTAAAATAACAATATTTTTATTTTATAAAACGCATAAGTACTTAAAATAAGTAATAAAAGGAAATAATAGAATGGACTATTCAACCCACAAGTGATTATTATTTGTGAGAAGTAAACGTCAAAAATATCAGCGACTATTCAACTCACAAGTGATTATTTTCTGTGACAAGTAAAACGTCAAAAATATCAGCGATTATTTTATGACGTTAATGTCAAATTTCAAAAAGTTTGAAGTTGGCAGTCAAAAGTGGAAAATGTTCGTTAAATAGTCCCTTAAATATGCACTCTTGTTCAAATTATAAGTCGAATATTTTTCATACATTACCACTCACGTCATTTGGGGTTAAAAATTCCCCTCCTGCTTAGTGAAAAATATTCGACTTAAATTTGACCACTCGTGATATTACATATAAAAATATTATAAATTATATCCTCTTAGATGAAATTGCAAATAATAATTTAGGTTTTTCACTTTGTTGTTTCATGCTTGACAGCCAATAAAGCGCTGAGCAATTTAGCGGAAAATTAATTCGCTAGAAAAAATGGCGACCGCTTGAGCTAGCGCCGTCACTTAGCGGTCACTTTTGCCAACCGCTAAGCCGGCGCTGCTCTAGCACTAGAGCGGTTGAACGCGCCCAATGTTTTATGTATGTTGGGTCCATTGTAGTTTTCATTTATGTTGGTTCCATTGTAAGTTTCGTTGTATTTTAATCTTTAATTTTAGTCTTTTGGAATTGAATGTAATGTAACAATGTACAAAATAATTTGTTTTATTCATGTATGTACAGTATTCTGATAAATAAATAAATAAATAATAATAAAATTCGAGTATTGTAGAACAAAAGTAGCGAAATTATTGTATGGTAAAATAGTAAAATATGATTGGAACTCTGCATGTGAATGGTTAAGTGTATTTTTCTCGAAAAGGGTGCATTCTAGAGTTGGGATAAGAGTAGCATTTTTGTCTAAAATTAAATAAGGAATAATATTATGAAAATAAATATTATGTTATGTTAACCATAAAAAAGTTAACACTATTTTCAAACACAACACTTAAAACTACCCTTTTGGAGGGTTCAAAAAATCTGAAAAAAATCAAAATTGTATCATCAGGGTATTATGCTTTACAGGAGGCGGAGTTACCTTAACTTTACGAACGGATTTGGATACACTCTACGGTTACTCTTACCCATCACTCTGACTTTTAGAACGCAATGTCAAACGCAAAATCAAGACAAGTTAAGAAATGATCATCAAGACAAGATTTCTTGTCTTGGTGAAACACTATTTAAAATAGTTAATAAAAAAATTTGAAAAAACGCTCGGACAGGACAACTTTTATTTGGAGGTGGACATATTTTGCAATAGAACTGATGTTTTGCATCAGTTCTATTGCTTTTTGATTTTTGATCCATTCATCCCTGTGTGCTATGGACACAACCCTTAAAATTATAATAGTCATCGTTGGAAATATCTTTTTACCTCGAGTAACATACAAAAAACAGAAGAAAAATCGATCAATTCATTTTAAAGAAATTTCAAATTAAAAATGTACAATGTAACATGTAAAATTTTAAATATCTTTAAAACTAATCGCTTGATTTAACTTTCGTTTTTTGCATTTTACTCCAGGTAAAAAGATCCCAAGAGGTATTACTTACCCTATCATGCGTTTTAATGAACACTACCCCTTAAATTTTAATATGGTAAGTTCTTACTCATTGGAAACATCTTTTTACCACGAGTAACATACAAAAAACAAAAGTTAAATCAATCGGTTTGTTTTAAAGATGTTTAAAAGTTAACATTAAATTGTGCATTTTTAATTTGAAATATCTTTAAAACGATTTTATAATTTTGAGCTAAAATTATCATTTTAAAAAACAACATCAAAGTAGGCTAATTTACTTAAAATATCATGTACTTAAATATGTGGGCTGCTCCATATGCAAGATACATGTCTGGTAATTCCGCATTTGAAAATCTATGCATTTTTAATATTGCAATAATACGACTGCTTAGAACTTAGAATAAACAAAATATTGTGGTAATTTGCTTACTTTGATATTTGTATGTTTTCAGATAAATCACGAAATTTTCATTAAAAAACCTAATTTGATGATGTTTTTTAAATTCATATTTTTAGCGAAAAATTATAAAATCTGCTTTAACTCTGAAACGATGCACGACTTACAATAAGAGTACCTTTTCTGTAGAACGTTGATCAAGGATTATTTTAGTACTTTTAAAATTACCAAAAACGTAAAGAAACAAAAGATATGATCAAAAAAAGTTGATGATTCCCCTAAATTTAACGCCCCTGAAAATATTTTTAAAACTTTTATTGGTCGTAAATGTGTATCCTTATGTGAAAAAACTATCGCCAAAATTTCAAATCTCTTGTAATACTTATTTTATTTACAAAAAACTATTTTTTTTTTAATTTTTGAAGTGATATAACTTTTTAAGGAAGCATTTCCGGCCAATACTATACTATAAGTCAAAAATGCTTAGTTTCACTTACTATATCACCCCTAAAAAATTGTCACAGTTATTCCGGAACACCCTGTATATTTATTCAATATATGCATCTGCAATAAAATTATCTTAGAAACATGAAAGGATAAAAATTTTCAGTATAAAGCAGTTTCTAGGACATATGCCCCCCGTTCCTTGTTTTTCAAGGTTTGCATTAGAGATTATGTTTATAATTTCTCTTTTTGTTCACAAATTTTCTAAAAAAATGTGGGATCCCAACTTTTGAGGTTCCCTGTCGGTGGCCGGGTTGGCCGTTATGTTATTCCGGCTCTTCGCTATTGTCATATTTCTTTTTGAAACAAAATAAAAATTTATGATTCACGGGACCGCCTCCTCTGGCCGTGTCCCTTGAGCAGCCGGGTCACCTACAAACAGCACTGTCTTGCTATATGGTAGTCCGCCCCTGCTTCGTTCAAACCATCCATTTTGTAGGACAAACGTTTTTTTTGAGTTTTTTCATCAAATTTAGACAACCACCCAATCGACATGATTTACATTTGCGCACTTTATTAGCTACTACAAGCGAGAATTTTCGCAGACACAAAAGTTGGGACGTCTCTTCAAAATGAAGCTACTCACAAAACTTCAGGCTGTTAGTAATCATTAATAAAAAAGGGTGCTGTACTGTGCACTGAATAAAAAATTCATTTTTAACAATTCCAAAACATCCACATGAGTTTTTGAAAGAAATACATACAGTAGTGGGAAAAAGTAGAGCAGCTTTTTATACAAAAATAAATAATCATACTGTACACTTTTTAAACGCAAATTTGCGATAAATTTTTGTATTGTATTAAAGTTTAGACATCATATTATTTGTAAAACCCAAAAATCGTACATAAATAATTTTGTAAGCATCTGCAAATTAAATTGATAATTCATATAACTTTATTGTCTGGAAAAAAGTATAGCAACTTATTTTTCGTTTACAAATAAATATTTTAAACAAGCCTTAAATCGAATTAAAATGAAAGTGTTTGCTCAGTATTACTTTGTTAATATGGCCCGCGGTTGTTCCTTATCAATAGATTTAAAAGAAAGAGTGATAAATGACTATAATAATGGTGTAATTGTTATCAGTTATAGCAACAAAATATTCGCTAAACAAATCTGTTGTATCGCGTGTAATTAAAAGTTTTAGAGAAAGGGGTCATCTTCAGCCTATTAAGAAGTCTGGGCGGCAAAAAAACTACCCCACGTTTGGATCGCGCAATTTTAAATTCTTGTCTTCTGGTCGTATTAGGGCACAAATTGAGGAAACTATGGGAATTTCTGTAACTTCTTGCACAATAAGAAATCGTCTAGTTGAAGGTGAATTGTTTGGAAGAAGACCTGCCAAAAAGCCACTTCTTTCAAACAAAAATCGCAAAACCCGACACGCATTTGCAAGAGAGCATTTGAACTGGACTATAAATGACTGGAAAAAAGTAATTTTTAGTGATGAATCAAAGTTTAATTTATTTAATAGTGCTGGAATTAAGTATGTGCGTCGTCCAATAGGCAAGAGACTCAACCCAAAGTATACAAGACCTACTGTCAAGCATGGTGGAGTATCCGTGATGGTGTCGGGCTGCTTTTCAGGATTTGGGATGGGTCCACTTCATCGCATAGATGGAAAAATGGATACATTTGTATACAGGGACATTATGTCAAATATTATGGTGCCTTATGCAGATGAAAAATGCCTCTACAGCACTTTTTTCAACAGGATAACGCCCCCAAACACAAATCCAAGTTGGTGTTTCAGTGGTTTAGTGAGGAAAAGATACGCTTACTAAAGTCTAAATTCTCAGCAAACATGAATTCTAACCTTACTGACAGTGAATCAAACCGGCGTTGCTGAATTTTCCCACCGCTCGTTGGAAAGTTGTGGTAGGGACTAGGGACTCCCACTCTGCTCTCGATTAGCATCACGCACCCAGAGAAATGTAATGAAATGAACAGCTCTGCGTTCCGATGAGGAATGAGGAGCCCCGCCCATTTCTCAGTTAATCGCGCCTTCTAAAATGCTAGGACATACGATAGTAATAGTGGATTCTCCGTTATCATTACATTCCGCTACCTTAACCAAGCACGTACCGCATTACTTAGTTCAACATACGTTCATGCGAAAGTTGCCGTGGTTAAATGTAAAAGAGAGTGAGCGAAGCTATTTGCTTGTCTACACCATTCCTGTTTGCAAAAAAATTAAACTATACTATGGTCATCTCAATCTCCCGACCTAAACCCAATTGAGAATCAAAGGGATAGTCTTGACCGCTCTATACGACACAAATCGTATAAAAATTTAGCAAATCTCTTTAGTGCTTTAGAAAATGGTTGGGCGGAGATAACACAAGTCCAAATTGACCATTTGCTTGAGTCTATGCCATGTAGATGTCATCAAGTAATTAAAAACAAGGGATACTTCACAAAATATTAGGAGTACCTAATTAAATAATATTATTAAGAAGTACTGTATGAATAAATAATAAAATTGCTCTACTTTTTTCCAACACATATCACATATTTTTTTATAAAACCTTGATGAATGTTACAATGTCGAAATAATTTGGTAATAGTAAATAGTTTTTAGAGTACTTTAATTCAAGCCAATGGATTTTAATCTAGGTTTACTTAAGGCCAATTTATGCAAAGAGATTTAAGAATTAAGATTTAGGACTTAAGTTTTAAGACTTATGATTTAAGAGATGAAGTACTTGGTTTAAATGAGACCGTTTATGCACCAGATTTAAGAACTATGAACTAAGATTTAATAGTTGGTGATATTTATATCTTCGGTCTTACATGTTAAATTTTACGTGAACTGTGCATGCGCTAAAATAAATTTAGTTGAAATTCGCCGTTTTTCATTTAAATTTTGATTTAATATATCTAAACATAAACAAAATAAGAACTTAAAACACAAAAAATTCATAAAAATTAAAAATTGAAGAAAAGAAGCGCGTATTTTTGTTTTTAGGTTATTAAGTGTTAAATCTAGGTGCATAAATCCTACACTATTCTTAAATGATAAGTGATAAATCTTAAATCTTAAATTAAATGATAAATTTGTCTGCATAAATAGACCTTTACTTATTTAAATTTAAATAAAATTAAAAGTTGCTCTACTTTTTTCCACTACTGTACATCTGGGTGTCGTGATAAAATTTTGTAATACTATACAGAGCGGTCATAAAGAAAATCCCCCCCCTGCTAACTTTTGAACGGTTATGTTTCCGATTCTTAAAATTTGTCCACTAAAGTATTTAATTGCGAACTTTCTAATAAAGGTATTTTTGATTGTGTGGAACTTCCGGTTATAGGTCAATTTAATGGTATTTTTATGGAGAACACGAAAATGCAAAAATGTACTAGGTGTTCGCATTTTGAGTCCTCTGTAGACAAATTTTCAGAATCAAAAACATAACCATTCAAAAGTTAGAGGGGGGGGGGGATTACTTTATGTCCGCACTGTATAACTATTTATGTATCAACTAATTATTACTGGTGGTGCACTCTGTGACAATGTGTGTTTCGGAGAATTAATTAAGGTCATACCCGTTTATCACATTTTTCAGGATTAGCCCAAGGTGGTAGGTCATCAGCGGCTTCAATTAATATAAATTCTCCATCTGCATCTGTTACTCTAGCTATTAAGCCATCAATGGTTTTTGTTAATTGAATTAATAAATAAACAATAAACCACTCGTCTTCTATGTTGTCACCAAAATGAGTAATACCATGAAGGTGATTTGGGAGTGATTCTAAAGACGATAAATTTTATTAAAAAATTAATAAGCCCATAAATTAATTAGTTACCTCGAGATTTACTTCCACTTAAAATATTTGATACCGAAGTACGAGCACTTAAAGAAAATTCATCGCGATGCCATAAGTAATTTGTTGAATATTTTCTAAATATCGCCTTGACTTCTTTTAAAACACTGTTGATTATTAATTCTTCCTCTTTATTATCCTTTGAATTCTGCGGTTGAGGAAATAGGTAATATTCAACATAATCCTCTTCTCGAACAAACTCTAATATATCCGACTTATCAGTCATTATTAATTATTTAATTTCTTAGAGACGTCTCGTGTTACTTTTAATATAAGATTATTTTATTAATTATTATTTGTGGTGGGTCAATGTCACCATACTTATTCACTATTGTTTGAGGTTATGTAGTGATTCATGTTTTTATACACTTTTCATTTGGATGCACTGAGTAGCTCCGCGCTTGAGACTAAAATAATCGAACGAACTTTAGTGTTCGTGTAAATGTCAAATCTGTCATATTAATCGCCCAAAATAATAAGCAACCAACAATACATATTAGCAATACACTAATCATATTAAAATCAATACAAACATGATAAAAATTGCAAAGATGAATAAGAAATACAATGCAAGACCATAAAAGTAAATATTTTTGTAAAAAATTAATTAAGATGCCTTATTTTCTTAATAATTTTCCATAATGGTTTCGAGGAATGTGTATAACAGGTGGATTCGGAGGTACAGGCTATTTTTTGTAATAGGTATAGTTATTTTATCATTCCAAGTTTATTTGGCCTTACGTTTTTTTACCATAAACACGGAAAAGAATAATACTAGTAATGCGTGGAACCCATATAAACTAAAGAGTGACGATTTGGAAAATAGTGTAAATTCTGCTAGAAAAATAAAAGATTCACTCGTTATTGACGATGAAGATGTTCAACAAATTAGTAGTAAACGTACACTGAGTAACCCGAAGCAGAAGTTAAATTTAGATGAGCTCGATTTTATTCCTGCTTGTGATATTGTAACGAAGGAAGCTATATCTGCCATTCATAGAGCAAAAACGCAGAAATGTAAACAGGAGATTTCAAATATCACGTGCCTTATACAGAAGGGACTGTTATATCCTGAAGAATTACCTAATTATTGTTTGAGCGAAGGATATGAATCAGGGAAGTCTTTAGGCTGTTTTAAAGATGAAAAAAATTTTAGAATATTAAATGGTTATTATGGTAATAGTAAAAATAATTCACCAAAGTATTGTATGCGACTGTGCCTTCAGTCTGGTTTTCCCTTTGCTGGAGTACAATATTCGTAAGTAGTTTTTTTAATTATAATGTTTATTATTGGGAATTTTAACTATGTATAAATGGAGGATATTCGGTACTTGTCAGTGTCAAAAATTGTGTTTAAAATGCATTCTTGTAACTTATAACTAAATATTCAACAAAACACAAATAGATTTATTATCTATACAGGGTGGTCACTCTTACGGTGCACACCATTGGGATCTTGTGAACCCAAAGAGTTACAAAGTTGCTTAAATGAGAAAAAAGTTGCCCCTTTTCAAACTTCTTTAGAATCTATTTAGAAATCCGCGATATCTTGCTCTAGTCCTGAAATATCATGAAAAATCTGAAATTTCGCATTTTGGTTTTCCTTCCATATTTTTGTAATCGCTTAACTTTTTTGATTGCAATTTGGCAATTTTACATGATTTGACATTCTCTATCGATTGGCCTTAAGAAAAAAATTTTAGGTTAACTAGATTTCATTTATTTTAAACCAACTTTTGATTTTCTTATGGGCGCGATATTTGATTTTTATACCATTGGATAGAGAAAAAAAAATACAATTTAAATGATGTAACACACATTGTTCTTCTACTTTAATTTAAAAAAAAATTGAAAAAATATTAAATTTTTATTTACAAAATCAAGTTGGCATAAAATAACAAAAGAATAATTTTGTTATTTTATTTAAAAATAAACAGATATCTATTTTATGCCAACTTGATTTTGTAAATAAAAATTTAATATTTTTTTTCATTTTTTTTTCAAAATCCCAATGGTGTGCACCGTAAGAGTGACCAACCTGTATATTGTGTATACTTGATACTAATTATTATTCTCACTTTTCTGTTATGTTTATGAAATATTACTAACATAAATGAATCTGTATATTGTGTATACTAGATACAACTTATTATTATTCTTACTTTTCTGTTTTCTGTTATGTTTTTGAAATAATATGAAAACCATATACCAGAATATCTTTTTCTGTCTGGGTTTCACCTTTACTATGTAAATATTTCCTTACTATTAAGGGTCATTTATGTTACTCACGCCGTGCACCGATTTAAAAACTAAATACTCAATTTAAATAAATAATAACAATATACACAGTTTTACATAATAATTGAAAACTATTGTACATATTATAAAAAATCTTCCGCATCTCATTATTTATGTTTATGAGTTTTTTTTTGTTGCTGCGTTTAAATTGGACAACTTTAGTTCAAAAACAACGTTTCGTACCGCACAAATAACTAATTAAAGAAATTTTTCTTTGGCATGTTTATGGTACCAATCAATTCATATTTTATGGCTTAACAAATTATCACAAGTTTAAAGAGTACTTTAAGGGCCTTAAAAAATACACCTACTGTTAATATTTTTTAATTCTTTTGTGTAATTTTGTTCATTATAAATATTTATTCATGCTATCAAAATTTGGTACAAAAAAATTAAGTAGTTTATGAGTTATTTATGAGGGCGTGGCACCCTATTTAGCATACTAAAAAAATATTGTTATTTTCTGTAATTTATTTATCTTTATTTGTATTATGTAATTTGTTTATTAACACATGTATTTTCTTTAATAATGAATAAAAATTTAAAGCTTCAGTAAATCTCAAAAAACATGTACCAATGTGTTAAGGTCGTATGACACTGGCGAGTTTACTGTATAAAATTCACATGTTTTCTTGTAAGTTTTCTATGGTAAAAACTCGCAAGTATCATACACGTTTTTTTAATAGAGCTTTCTCGCGGGTTTCTGTAATCACTTGTTATTTTTTATTAGAGAAAACTCACACTTGCTTTTTGTTAAATTAAAATTTATTTACATTTTGAGGTTACTTGTTTATAAAGAAAAAATAAAAAAAAACTCACGAGAAAACGTGAAGATTATATACATACAGGGTGCTGGAAAATTCGCGGACCAACTCAATGGTGCGATGTTGAGGAACTCTTAGAGAACAAGGGAAAAATAATTAAAAAATTCTTTGTTGCTTTACCTCGAACATATATGAGTTTTTAAAATCTTAAATTTGGCAACTCTGTGTTAATTTTAGTTATTTAAATTAAAATGCCATGATCAGGTGTAATTCGTTTCTATTTAATTTTTCCATAACAACCAATCGCATGCATAAATAACTAAAAACATTTAAAAAACTTACTTTAAATAATACACAAACCTGCAAACTTAAAGGATTACTAACAAAAAGTTCGAACTAATAACAAGAGAAACTACACGATTCAAAAAATTTAAAGTATTGCTAAAGCGAACACAATAAACAATAAACAAACAAAAAACAGATAACGACAATAATAAATTAAACTAAAGGAACTGCTCAAAATTACGGCCTTCTGCATCTAAACAAATCTCAGCTCTTCTTACAATATAATTTTGGACTCGATCTAGCATGGCTGCATTAACTAATTGTGCAGCCTGGTAAATACGGTTAGTAAGTTCCTCCACATTGTGGACATTAGTACGATACACGTATTTTTTTACAAATGACCAGAAAAAAAATCGAGAGGGGTGGTCGAATAAGGACTTCTTGGAGGCCAAGCAATGGGACCTCCGCGACCAATCCATCTGCCAGGAAAATTTTGATTTAACCAGCCCCTCACCTGTAGCGCGTAATGCGTACTGCTAGTGGGATATCATCCACGAAATTATCTAATTGGTTTTCTAAAAATTGAAGGAAATTTTCTCCTCCCAATCGATCTGGTTTAATGAAAGGTCCAATTAATCGATTCCCTAATATTCCGGCCCAAACATTTACACTAAAACGATGTTGATGTCCTCTTTCATGTAAGGTATGGATTGTTTGTAGCGTAATAGTGATTATTATGTTGGTTAAACATTCCACCCCTACTGGAATTTGCCTCGTCAGTCCAAATCACCCTTGACGTAAAATTTCGATCCTCCTCAACTTTTCTAAGTAACCAATTACAATAAATTAGTTGGTGATTGTAATCTTGAGGTAACAATTCGTGTACCTTGCAGTAATGATATGGATGGTACTGTTCTTGATTCAAAACGTCCCAAACTAATTTTCTATCAGCACCTAATTCGTCTGCAATTCCTCTGGTGCTTCGTGTAGGGTCTTCTTCGACGCACTGAAGAATATTGTCTTCCATTTCTGGATTTCTCACATTTCTTCCTCGACCACGATCTGTTCCTATTAATAGGAAGCTACCGGTTTCTCTTACTATTTGTTTCAATCTTCTAAATACATTTTTATTCGGATGTCTTCTCCCAACATATCTCTCTTCATATAGCCTAGAAGCTGCTGTAGCATTATTTCTACATTCGCCCAATATTAAAAAAATATCAGCATATTCGTTGTTACTATACATTTTACTACTTTTTTTGACAAATTCGTTTGACCAGTCAGATCAGTTTGACACTGACAATTGTACCTATTTGTAATTTGTAATTAAGCTACAACGTTGACACGTTTATTTATGTGCAAAATTCCAATATTTAAAATGTAAAATAGCATGTTTAACAATACCATTCTTAAGTAGGATGGACAAGGCTAAATATCTTTGCATTTCTACATAATTTACGTGTCATACCAAAGCATAAATATGGGAAGATTGCAAATTAAAAGAGTAAAAAATTGAAAGTTTAACTTTCCATAACTTCGATATAAAGCAACAAAGAATTTTTTAATAATTTTTCCCTTGTTCTCTAAGAGTTCCTCAACATCGCACCATTGCGTTGGTCCGCGAATTTTCCAGCACCCTGTATAGTAAACTCGCAAGCTTTTAAATCAAAAAAGTATGTACCGAATATCGAAGTTCATATTTTGCCACCAGAGGGCGAGCGGAATCTAAAAATTCCCAATAATCAAAAAACCCATAATGATTACATACAGGGTGTAAAAAACTTCGGCAACGCCCTTTTAATTTCCAAATGATGCATTTTTTAAAAAAATGTTTCAAACAAAAGTTGTACGATTTTTAGTGACGCACTGGTTGGTATTTAAAAAAAAGTTAAGTGATTATCGTCTCACCTTCACCTTTCTGATCAAGGTTATCACAATATTTCTAAAAAGTGCGTCACTAATAATCGTACAACTTTTATTTAAAACAATTCAAATTCAACAAATTTTTATTGACACATATATACAATACTATACAACACGTTGTACGATTCCACACACATACCAAAGGGTAGTTAAATTAAAAATAATTATTTTCAAACAAAAATTTTTGATTGTACTATTTAGATACAATATATACCGGATGGAAATGAAAACCGGGTCATCTCGATAACTTTTTTATTTATGAATAAACAAATTTGAAATTTGGCTATGTTCTATGGTTCAAAAAAACAAATTTTATGTGCATTTTTTATTTTCGAAATCACTTCCGGTTTCACCGGAAACACCATGAAATTTGTTTTTTTAAATGTAACATCCCATATTTTTATTCATGGCTTAAAATACTTTTAAAAAAGAAGTATTTTTGAGATATTAGTTTTTATTTTTTTTGTAACTATTAATTTTTAAACTTAGTTAATGAAGTTTTTATCAAATATCTCACTTTTTTTAAATGCAATGATGCCGGGTCATTCGACTTTTTAAAAAGAGGATTTTATAACGATTATTTATTTTATGTATTTGAATTATTTAGAATTAGTTTTGGTAATTTTCACCGACTTCGAAAACCTTTTTTTCTTTGAAAAAATTTTTTTTTTCGCAAAAAATAAAAACTAATATCTTAAAAATACTTCTTTTTTAAAAGTATTTTAAGCCATGAATAAAAATATGGGATGTTACATTTAAAAAAACAAAGTTCATGGTGTTTCCGGTGAAACCGGAAGTGATTTCGAAAATAAAAAATGCACATAAAATTTGTTTTTTTGAACCATAGAACATAGCCAAATTTCAAATTTTTCTATTCATAAATAAAAAAGTTATAGAGGTGACACAGTATTCATTTCCACCCGGTATGTAAAAAAAAAAAAGACATATCTTGATATGGAATGGGTTGAGTCTGCACATTGTTTAATTTAAAAGTTCCCTAATTGAATCGGCAAGATGTTGGTGTGGCTTCTTTTTTCTTAAGGGGGGAGTAGCTGGAAGACACAGAAGGTCCATAATTTCAATATTAATTGGTTTTTCCACAAATTTTTTGACGATTTTCTTCCTTCTGGTTTCGATAGGTTCTATGTGAACAGTTTCATAAAGGTGTACGTTGCTGACATTGAAAATTGGATTGTTGCGGTTTCTTATCTTCGTAATGATCCTAATACTAGCTCTTTCGGCTACATTGATGTTATTGATTGTAACGGGAGGAGCATTTAGCAATAGCGGAGCTGCATAGTCAAGTAGAGGACGGCATATTGACTTATAGATCTTGGTGGCACAATTAGTACTAATTCCTTGATTGCAGAATTCTTTTGATTTCTGTTCAATTTTCTGTGATTACAGCGCCATCTGTCGCAAATAGAAAATATTTTTTCGGACAAATCGTACGTAGCTTTTGACGTTGAATCCGAATCTGCGATAAAAAATAGGTGTTCATATTTAAGTTTCAAATTTTCCGCCGGCCCTGCCCCCAATGGGTGTGGAGGTGGGAGTAATTACATACTAACATATGCCTCCCTCAGAGATATTAAAGTTTCGATTTGGAAATTTTCCTGTGCGATGCATATTTTTCGAGATATTCCAGGTTAAATGAATCACCCGGTATACTCTAAATGTCTAATTCGGCTGCTCGATATATGGTATATGCATAATGCGGGACGCACCCCAAATTTTGAATTGACAGGTTTTGTATTGTCTTCCTGTCAATTTAGACATTAAAGTAGTTCTTAAATTGTAAGCCTTGTCGGTGACATCGGCCGATGATCGGCCATTAAAGTAATATCACTGTGTATGATTAAATACAGGATCCACCAAAAAACGGAAACACCTCAATATTTTTTGACTTTTATTGAATTAAAAAACAAAGTTTAAACAAAAGTTTATTCAATTTAAACAAGTTACCATTTAAACATAATATTTTTAATATACAGGTACAGGGTGTTCGTTTTGTTAGTGGTACAGCACATAACTTGGCTTTTCTTAGAACTCTTTATTATTTATAAAAAGCTAATAAAACGTTATCCTTATTGTCGAACTTAACATTAAACAATTGCTTGTAACTCAAGAACGAGTTTTATAAAAAAATGATTTCTACAAAACTTTACTCAAATTTATTGTAGAGTCCACAAATATAAAAATGTACAGAGTGTTGCATTTAAAAAACTGAAGTTAGGTTCCGTATCACTAATTAACAAGCACCCTGTATGTTAAGTGCCACTAAAGCTACCATTTAAATTTTTTTAGCCAGGAATTTTGGTCAGCAAGGTACAATTGGTCCCAGCTGGAAGTAGGACAAAAGTAATCACGATCACGTATTCTTTGTCCTACTTCCAGCTGGGAGCAACTTGACAGGCTCTAAAAAGGCACCCAAGTGGGTGGCATGCCCCATTTCAGCGATATTTGAAGGTCAAGATTTTTTTAGATTCAAAATTCATAATACTGAGTATACGTCCAAATTTACCACAGATGTAAAGTTTATTTAAATACCAACATTTTTTAGAGTATTAAATGTTAAAACGTGATTTCAAAAAAGAAAAAGGCTCGCCCTCTTAACCCCCTGCTTACGACGCTGATAAAAATGTCATCAAAACTTAAATTATAGTTCCAACTTTAACTTGAAAATTTTTGGAATTTTCGTAAACCACATATTGATCTTAAACCATTTTTTTAGATGAAATTGACATTTTTGTGTTTTAAAAACAAAATTTTTGTGTAACTTTTTTAATTATTTTTGGATTTTAATCATACTTTTTTTGTTTTGTACGTAAAACTTTTTATTATCCCGTTGTCTAAATGTAAAAAAAAATTAAATTTGATGTTTTAGTGTAATTTTTAGATCTTTGTGATTTTAACATTTTGCAGGTTCTTAAAAAATCGGCAATAAAATCAAAATTATTGAAACAACATACGAGAACTGTAAAGATAAAACTTATTAGTTTTTATTGATTTATTAAAGTCAAAAATTGGTTAGGAAATGACGGAGTTATAACTTTTTTCGAAGAAAAAATGATGTGAAATCATCAGTTTTTAGGTTAACTCGCGATTTTAGAGCTAAAAAATAACGAAAATTACAAAATTACATATTTTTTTGTAATAAAATTGGTCTTAAAAATCAAAATTCTTGCATAATTTTTTTCTTTATCAATCGATTTTGATTATCCTTGTTTGATTTTGTGTCTCATGTGATAAATTAAAAAATTAATTTGTTTGTAGTAGTTTCGTGTTTTTTTTTGTAATTTTTAGATTTTACAGCTTCTACAAAAATGGCGATAAAAACGAAAAAATTAAAACTCAAACGAAACAAATTTACTTTTCCATTGCATAGTTCCAAGTTTTTAATGGGTTTTTAAATTAAAAGTTTGTTTAAGGCGTTAATATTTATCCAGAATTTCAACTTTAAATTTTGAATATTTTTAAACTAAAGCTCAAATAACCCAAATAACCCAAAAATATTAAAAAATAAATTACAAAAGAGATTTTAATTGAAGTTTGAACTTCAATTTAAGTAATTGTTATTTTTTTTAAATTACATTATGATTATAAACCACCTTTTTTGACAAAAATGAAAAAAATTCTGTTCTATAATAATCGAAATTCTTGTCCAAGTCTTTTGTTTATCAACAGATTTAATTATTCTTGTTTAATATTGCGCATGCCAAAAAAAAATTTGTTGTAATTTTCTGTAATTTTAAATTTTGTAGGTTCTTAAAAGATTGTCGATAAGATCTAAAATATTTAAGACTGAAACAAGTCTGAAATTCCATTAAAAAGTCAATAAATGTAGGTTTTTAATGTTCATTTAAAATCAAAAATTGGTTAAAAAATGGCGGAGTTATTAACGTTTTTGAAAAAGTTTGAAAATTATTAAGAATTTCAGTTAGCAGGATAAAAGGCGACCAAATGGGGGTAAGGGGCAGCGTGCTCCTTTCGGCGATATTTGAAGGTCTAAATTTTTTTGAGATTCAAAATTCATAATACTGAGAGTACATATCCAAATTTACTACAGATCTAAAGTTTTTTTTAAATACCAACATTTTTCAAAATTTTAAATGTTAAAAGGAATTCTAAAACAAATGGGGCTTTAATAAATAAATATTTTTTTATTAGATAAGATAATTTAGATAAGATAATTTTATTGTGCCATTAATATTTACATATTTTACACTTGTCAAATATTTATTACAAAAAAAGAAAATAAGAAAAATGTATACAGGGTGTCGCTAAATTCGACCAACATCAGTTAACTGGAGAATGTTCCAGTTTTTTAGCAACTTTTTTTAAGTAGTAAAAATGTCATTCCGAACTAAAGATTTTTGTAGAACCTGTATAATTTTCTTTTACACCTATATATATTTTTTAAATTTAAATTAGTTTTATACTTTGGATTTTGTTTATGTCCAATTCCTTTTTTTTTGAACTAATTAGGAGCATTTTTAATTTCCCTTACTAAAATTAATGAATCTGAAGGGCTTGAAGTTAAAGAAAGAATCCAAAGCAGCATACTTTATAACTTTATAGAGGATTCATAACTCCGGGTCTTGTCTCCACATCCTGGCATAATTAGAACTGTTATTCTCTCTTTCTCGGTTAAATGCATTTTTAAGTATTTAAATAAAAGCGATTGATTTGGGTATTTTAAATTGGTTTGGGAAGTTAAGAGGATAGTCGTTAAATGTGAGCGCTTGATTTTGAAATTCGCTTGATATTTACGGTTTTGCTCATAATTTTTTTTCTATTGAAGCTTTTTTAAAATTTCTCTTTTTGGTACACAGAAGTCTTATGGCTACCAATTTCTTCTGGTTTTGGTTTTGTATGTTAAACCAAAAACTCATACGGAAAACAACACAAATTTATTAATAGATATGTACATTTACAAATTAGTAAATATAAATATGTACGTTTACTCTAACATTACAATCAATACAATTTGTTAGACCAAATAAAGGAGGTACAACTTGCTCAATTATTTTTTTTAATAAGGTGATGGTTATGTCTGGCTCAGTAGTATTTGCATTCGAAATAACCATTGTCCCAAAATTGAAAACGTTTGTTCAAATAATTAATTGGAAGTGCAAAAAATTTAATATGCACCGCTGGAGCAAAGTGCATTTAATCCTTCGTGTGGTTGGTGCCCTCGACTACGTCTCGGGGAACAATTTCCACACTCAGGATTAAATTACTCACTTTGCTCCCTTGGTGCATAAATAACTATTTTTCAACCCTAGCAATAAGTTAAAGTATAAACAAAGAGTTCGACGTTGCGTTTTTTGTTTCAAGTATATTTTTAAACTTTTTACTGTATCCCAAAAATTAAGTTAAATTTTAAGAAATTTTTGGACAGCTGTAAAAAAACTTTAAAAAATGGATTGGCTTTTGTTAGAACTTTTTAATATTTATAAAAAGTTAATAATAATACCTTATCCTTATGGCCGAACTTAACATTAAAGAATTGCTTGTAACTCGATAACGAGCTTTATAAAAAAATGATTTCTACCAAAATTTTACTCATATTAAACGTAAAATCCAAAAATATACAGGGTGTTGCATTTAAAAAACGGAAGTAAGGTGCCATATCACTAATAAAACAAACACCCTGTGTATTAAAAATATGTTTACATGGTAGCTCATTTAAATTTACCAAACTTTTGTTTAAACTTTTTTCTAAATTCAATATGGTTCAAAAAATATTTATGTTTCATTTTTTTGCCGGACCCTGTATTTTATGGTTTTAAACAATTTTATGTTAACCGATTAGCTCTAGGTTAAAGTTGTACTCAACGTGGTACATTGCTATGTTATATCCTTCTGTTTCAACACCGTAGTTAAGTCCCTAATGATGCCGATAAAGGCGAAACTATTTGCACTTATTGTTTTTTATTTATGGTAATAGTAGGGATTTGAATCATTCTTTACCACACCATCAAACTTAGTGATTTTAATAATGACAAAACACAATGATTGTTTTCCAATTAAATTTACTCTAGTATCTAAACCTGACATTTGGTGAACTAAAGCCCTGTATATTTAATAATTTGAATTTTAGCACTGAATGCTTTTGTGGAAATGAAGAACCGTCAGTCACAGCAAAGTTACCAGATTCATCTTGTAATATGAAATGTCCATCTGATCCGCATTTAATATGCGGCGGTTATTTTACTACTAATATTTACCAAACTGGAATAAAAAGTATTATTTTAATTTCCCACCTTTTTTCAGTATTATTAAAGTGTTATTTTTTTAGAATTTTATCCTCAAGTAGCAGCAACTTCAAGTACAAGTACAAATAAACCAGTAAAAATAGTTTACCTTTTAACTTTAAACGGTAGAGCTCTGAGACAAGTAAAAAGATTAATTAAAATATTGTATAACAAAGATCATTACTTTTATATTCACGTAGATGTTGTAAGTACACTATACACAAGAAATATTATTATTTTATATCATAATTTTAGAGACAAGATTATTTATTTCGCGAGTTATTGAGCTTGGAAAAACAATTTCCAAACATAAGACTGACAAGGCGTAGATTTTCTACGATATGGGGTGGAGCATCATTATTGAACATGTTGCTCAGCTGCATGAAAGAACTTTTATCAATGGACTGGAAATGGGATTTCGTGTTAAATTTAAGTGAATCCGATTACCCGGTGAAAACAACAAATCGTTTGGTAGATTTTTTAAGTATGAATCGAGGAAAAAACTTTGTTAAATCGCATGGACGTGAAGTACAGCGATTTATTCAGAAGCAAGGTTTAGATAAGACTTTTGTGGAATGTGATACGCATATGTGGAGAACCGGTGATAGGAAGTTACCGTGGGGACTGCAAATTGATGGAGGAAGTGATTGGGTGGCCCTGTCACATAATTTTGTACAATATGTAGCCACTGACTATCCCGACCAACTAATTGAAGGTTTATTAGTTATTTTTAAATATACTTTACTTCCTGCTGAATCGTTTTTTCATACAGTTTTAAGAAATTCTAAATTTTGTAATACCTATGTCGATAATAATTTACATGTAACTAATTGGAAACGTAAACTAGGATGTAAATGTCAATATAAACATGTCGTTGATTGGTGCGGTTGTAGTCCAAATGATTTTAAACCAGAAGATTGGTTGAGGATACAAAATACTGAAGCTAGACAATTATATTTTGCTCGAAAATTTGAACCGGTAATTAACCAAGCCGTTATTTTACAATTAGAACAATGGTTATTTGGGGTAGATTTTGGTAAAAACATTACAAATATAAATTCTTATTGGCAAAGTGTTTTCAATCATTTAGATTTAGGATTTAATAATGACGACAGTTTATTTACAATAAGTCATAGCCTAATAAGACATAAATTAAAATCTTTAAGAAATTGTCCAATTCCTCACAAAAGCAGTATATTAGAAATTAACTCCTATCATCTTAATGATATTAATGAAAAGATATTGGTATTATTTAAAATCAGCCATAAAAACGCAACGTTTATCTTAGAAACTTCATTTAAATCTAAAAATATGTTCCTATTAAAAAAATCAAATCAATTTTCTTTACGTTTTAAGTCTTTAGTTGTAAGTACTGATTATGATCAAAAGGAACAAATATCGCGGAATTTTCCTCGTACTTTAGGTCCTTTTTCAGAACCTGTTTTAATTTATTCAGTATCCAATTCAGACGTAGTTAAAAGTACTAATGTTTCTTTTTTGTGGATTGATCCAAGTGGGAGGTTGGTTGAGTTATCTGAAGCTAGCATTGATGAAAATTACAACACATTTCATATTAAACCAAATTTAAAGCAACCATTACTTCCAGGCGAATGGATTGTAAAGTTAATTTATAAAAACGAGACTCTTGCAGAAACATCATTTTTAATTACACCCCTCACTTATTTATCAGGAAACAACATTGCACAAAACCAAGTAATTTTTTTACATGCAGGCACGGATGTATTTAAAGAATTTGATCAAACCTGGGATAAATTTTTATCCCCGAGTGACAAAAAGGGCGCATTGGAAAGTTTGAGCAAATCAAATGCGAAACGATTCGGGCCTGATTTGGAAGAATGGGTGGACAACTTGTTTTTAAAATTTTATAAAATTGGATCATTATGTGTTGTAGATAGTTCTAATTTTTGTAATCCCAACATTCCAAAGTGTAAAAGTACTAGTTGGAGTTCGTTAGCTCCAGATCCCAAAAGTTTTATTGGGAAACTTAATGAAACCACTGGTGGATTCAATCTTTGGTGATTATTCGTGTTTATAAAATATTGATGTGTGCCATAAAATACTGACAGTTGTCTTGATATTAATTTATGTTTGTAATAAATACATTATTCTTGTATAAAAATACAACTTACCTTATTTTTATTTAAAATTATTTATTATTTTTTAGTAAAATTTTTAGAAATTTAGAAAGATAGTCCCTAAAACTGAAGTTTTGAATTAAAGATTAGTTGCAGGTATAAAATTTTGAACAATTTCTTTTTTTATATTTGTTACAAGAAGGTATGTCGGACATTCTGTACTTGCTACTTTTCCCAAATTGTTTTTAGTGGAAAAAATTTTCAAAATACAGGATGAAAAAAGCTTTTTTTGGTAAACAACAAAATTGTAAATGTGGTAGAGTGGATTTCATCTGAAATGAACCTTTCCTGCGCCGCGAGCGCTTTTACCCGAGTGATTATTATTAAAACTAAATAATGTCGATTCATAGATTACTGGAATTCAGATTAATTGAGAAACCTTAATCTAGATGACCAGTACATCATCACGTACATCAATCATAAACTAAGTTAATCTAAATATTCTTAAACATTGATTTCTGAGCAGGGTTCACTTCAGATGAAAACCACTCTATTAAATTTTAGGGACTGTCTTCATAACTGTGATGTATTTACAATAATTTGTTTAGGAAAATGAACCATTATACTTAAATACAAAAGAACAAAAAATTAATTTTATGTTATTATTGATTAAATTAAAAAGTAATCACAATGAATTTTCAAATAAATGTACTTAATTAAGTATAATTGTGATAAATTTGGTGCTCATACTACTATTATACCATACATCCATTTAATATAAAATTTAATTTTAAAAATAATAAATTATTTCTGCTTTTATATAAATTCTAGTATGTAAGCATTAAAACAAGCCTCAAAACTACCACCAGTTCTAGAAGAAAAAATAATCTCAATTTCTGGATTGTAAATTTTAGCATATTTTCATTATTACAAAGACCAAAAATGAATTGTCTTATGCATGGTGTCGAGAAATTAAGCGGCAAAACTTTAAGAGGCGATTCTAATTTTAAGAAAAAAATTCCTAAGGGAGCTATAGCCCTTGAAATATTCTATTAAAAAGTAGGTTTTTCGTCATTTATTTTAAAACTACTACAAAGTAGAGATTTGAAATTGGGTGTTAATCTTAATACACTGAAGATATAACTTCATGATTTTTTTCATATTTTTTGAACACTCCAAAAGGAGGATATTTATAGGGCTGTAGCTCCCTTCGGAGGCGAAATCAGACATATGTTTATAAGAAGTTTTTTTCTTGACATTAGTTGTTTAATCGGCTCCTAAAATTTTGCCGCTTAATTTCTTTACACCCTGTATAAAAACATATTTTTATGAGTTAGTAATACACCTACATATTGATGTACATACGAAAACCAAAAAAGTGTAAAAATATGTTTATTTAAATTATCTTAAAACTTTATAAATTATAAAAAAATATGTTATCCTAATTATAAACTGTTACTAAATGTGACCTTTAATTAATGTACATTATTTAAAAAAGCAATACATTTGTGAAATAAAATTTTCTCTTACAAATTATTTGCTACTAAATGCAAAATACCTCCCTTTGTCCTAATTTTAAAACAATCGTTAAATTTACTTCTCCACATTTGTATTAAATTTTCACAAAATTGAGAGTTTGTGTTATAATCCAAGCTCGAATAAAATATCACACAAGATAACAATTTCCAGGGAAATGAGCTATTTTCTATATTATCTAATAAATAATCACAACTACTTACATTTAAAACATCCAATTTACCTTCTTCCAGTAATAGTTTTAAAGACAAACCGGAAATTTTATTAAATGATAAATCCAATGATTTAAATTTTGATGAAATTTTTATAAGGCTAAAAAATAAAAACATCAACCTAAATACGACAATATTTTCCGTAACTTACTTTAAAATGGAAGGAATGTCTTCATCGGTTACATTACATCTACTTAAATTCAAAACTTCTAAATTAAAAAATTCAATTGTATTAGTTTGGAAAAAATCAACAACACCAACTCCAAGACCACTTTCTGTTACAGCATTTCTTCCTAAATTCAATTCCTTTATATTCAAAGGTTGTAACCAAGAAATAAATTTCAGCAATTCATTTTTTCCTAATTCATTTCCACTTACATTCCAAACTTCAATAAACTCACAACTTAAACAAACACCAACAATATTATTACTCTTACAAATCTCCACATCAAAATCCACACTCTCTAAAGATAACATTTTTAATTTAAGATGATTTGTAATTACTGCAAGATATTGTAAACTTCTATTTTTTAAAGGATTAAAGCTTAAATCCAATGTTTGTAGATTTTTTAATATTGTCGACTTATGTTGTGTTAAAGTTTTTGCAAAATGCTGTAGAGCAACGGATGATAAGTGATTAGTGTTTAAATTTAAAACTGCAAGATTTTCCAGTGTAGGAAAGGATTCGCAAAGGATCTCCACACACTTATCCCCGATAAAGTTTCCACCCAAATTTAATTCGTGTAAATTGGCATGTCTGTTCAAAGCTTTACAAAGTGGAATTGATTTGTTTTGTAAATTTTTGTTAGGAATGTTTAGTGTGACTGACATCGTTTCTAAAGCCTCAAGCAATTGTGTGTCAATTTCTAATAACAAAATACAAAATAGCTGAGTTTGAAATTTTGCACATTTTAAATTTACCTGTTTTTAGTAAACTACACGTATCTTTATATCTTTCGCTTAATGGTGGAATATTCCAATGTAAAACTCTTCCTTGCACTTCTTCACCTCTTAAACCTCCTAGGGGAAATAAAATATTTACATAATCGTCTTCTGATAATATTGCACCATTTTTCGTTTCTAATTCCACAGTTGGTTTCATACCTTCCATCCTGAAAAATTATTTTTATTATTTTAATATTAGATTACGGTAAAAACACACGTGTAATATCTTTTTACAGCTACTTCAGCTAGCCATTTAATGGTAAGTGATCCTAATTGATTATGTGGTATTGGTATTTTAAACATTTTATCTTCAATTCGCACATCAATAGTACTAACAATATTATTCGAATTTTGACTCCAAATATTTGTAACTGGAGAAAATGTTGATAAATTACTATTATCACTGTGATAATCAAAATTTTCATTCCCAAAATTACTAATTCTGGTTTGTGTTAATTTAGGGCTATCACTTTTTCTGCCTGCCACTTTTTTTTCAAGTTTTAGGCTGTTACTACTTGTACTTCTTGAAAATCCCGATTTAATTAAAGTAGTTTGCCTCTTTTTCTTACTTCTAAAATCGAAATCATCATCACATGTTTCAATATTTTCTTTAAAAGAATTTTTTCTTATGTTTAGAGAATCTGTAAATACATTGCTTGCTTTACGTTTTTTAGTCAATCTTAAATCATCTTCCAACCAATCATCACCAACATCGCTTTCATTAACCAAAGCTGAAGTTTTTATACTTAAAGGTATTTTATCTGGCGATTTATGTGTTTGATGTTTTCTGAAATTCTCAATAACAGTTTTATAATCATCAACAACAGGGGTGTAATTATTATCATCTTCTGACTCATCTGATACATTATAGGTTACGGTATTTTTGCGAAGATCTCCGATTTTATATTTTTTTGTTTGTGAATTTAACGATTGTGAAGGGTTTAATTCTTCGCTAACAACTAAAGCAGTGTTTTCTTTAGGTTTAATTACTTCAACAGATGTTTGACCAGCCTTATCTAAAGCAGTTTTTAATTTTTTTATAAGACATTCATAAAATGTTTGTGTAACTGGGTCTAACACAACACATTTCCTCCAATTTTTAAGTGTATAAAGTGGAACTTCGCCATCGTCAGTTTTGGCAATAGCCAAGGCACCTTCTTCCAAGAGATATTCAATAACTTCAAGATGACCGTTAGAACAAGCATCATGTAGTGGTGTCATGCCTAAAACAATTAAAAATTAATGTTTTAAAAATATATCCACCAGGGCCTGTCTCCATTTGAGAAATAAAATTTATTTAAGACAATAGAGTCCAAATAATTGGTAAGTATCAAATTTAGATGTTTTCTATAACGTTCCTATTTGGATATTTATACAGCAAAATCAAAAATTTAAATGTAAAAGGAACGGGTCGTACATTAGGCTTGTATAGGCACTTTAGACCGTATTTTCAATTTTTCTTGTAATTTTTGTTTCTATAACTAGTTTAATTAAAACAATTTATTTTGAAATTTATAAATATATTTAAAGATATAGCCAAAGGACGGTTATTCGTAAGAAGAGTTTTTAGTAATTTTAGAGTAAAATTGCTGTTATTCGCCTCAAAGAAATAAATAAATTATTTTTAGGAGTTAACTTGCAGCAAATGGGAATAAGTACTTCTCATCACATTTGACTCCCTATCACTTTAAGGAGAAAATGGTGTTTTTTGTAAAATAAATTAAAATTTCAAATAAAAATGATTTATTGATCGTAAATAAATTAATATTTGGTCACTCCCAGTGGCTTCTTTAGAACTATAATACAAATTGAATTGATGGTAAAAATGTAATTTTACAATGTTAGAAATAACATTTAACAAAGACCTAAACGTTAATTGTTATTTGCAAAATTATATTATGTAAACCTAGACTAAGTGCAAAACAGTAAACTTTAAAGTAAAAATTTAA
This sequence comes from Stenus bimaculatus, assembly GCA_963971135.1. Lineage (NCBI taxonomy): Eukaryota > Metazoa > Arthropoda > Insecta > Coleoptera > Staphylinidae > Stenus > Stenus bimaculatus. The sequence goes on along the minus strand of OZ020185.1, from coordinate 16,832,843 downwards.
ATTTAATTGTTAAGAATTTCATGGATTGTTTTTAATGTTTAAAGCGTATAGTATAAATTTTTGTTTTTAATATTTTTTTAATTTAATTTATCTATCTTATATACTTTTTTTAACTTGTTAGAAATAGTGTTGTCATGTAATTATGTTTCGTCAGTTTAGTACGAATCTTGGAAATTTATATGGAGTCTAATGGAAAATTATTTACTAACCGTTGCATAAAGATCCACCACGATCATTAATATTAGCACCCTTTTGTACAAGTAATTTAACTATTTCCAAATGTCCACAAATGCATGCTTCATGTATAGGCATCCATCCACAATTATCTCTAACATTAACAGCGTGTCCCTGATCCAATAATTTACGAACCAACAATTCATTTCCATTAATACAAGCTGTATGCAACTGAGTTTCACCTTTATTATTCCTTTTAATAGCAAAACTCTTACTCCGAGTAGTTCGTTTTTTATTTTCATTATTTGAATCATCATCAGACACATCTATAATGCGAAAATAATAATTTATAAATAAAACTTTATGATTAACAAACCTGTAATATCATCCAAATCAATATCATCACCAACTATTGGTGATTGTTCATCCTCGCTTTCATTATCCTCCACATCTACATCCAGCTTATCAAATGCAAATTGATAAGTCTCTGCTTCATCATTTCGATTATGCCGTTTTAAGAATGCTATTAATTTTGCCAAAGTTTTTGCTTCAAGAGTTTTATCTCCTGCATCTTGGCAATTGCTAATAGCTTGATTAAAAACAATAACTATATCATCCACTTTTTTTCCAGCCATTTCCATCGCCTCAATTATCTCAAACAAGCTGCTTATACCATCTTTTAAACTCCCCGAACAGATTTCATAATCTTTTTGAAAATACTCAATAGCCAAGTCATAATTGTAATTATCTTTGTAGGTTTGTGCTAAACTTATATAACATGGACTTATATCTCTTCCAACTTCACCATTTTTTTCTGCACATTCCAACATTTTTTTATAATACTCAATTGCTTTAGGATAATTTTTAAGGTTTGTTGCTCCATCACCCATTTTCTCATACAATCTCTTTTTCGTGTTATAATCCAAATCGGATGCCACAATCAAAGCATCTTCAGTGTAACACATTGAAGCAACTAAAATATTATTTATTAAAACATTTGGGTGCAATATAAATAAGAACACTTACGAATTTTTAAATTATTTTCTATATTCTCTCTATCAATTTTAATTGGTGTCTTCATTTTATATGCTTTATGTAGAACAGTTTTAGCTCCATGAAAATCAGCAAGTTTTATTAAAATTTCAGCTTTCGTATATAGAGATGAACAAGTTAAAGCTACTTTATCCTCTAACCGACCTATAAATATATTATTAATTGAAATCATAAAAAATTAAATTTAATCATACCTGCCACATCAATTGCTAAATTGTAAAAGTGTATAGCGTTACTGTAATCTTGTTTCTTAGCATGTAACGAACCCATTATTACATACCCCCTTTCCATCTGCTCAAAAATATCATTAGTTTTGCAAATATTAATTGATCTTTGAGTTAATTCAATTCCTTTTTCTATATTACCCTCGCAATCCTGCACTGCTCCAAGATTTGCAAAAAGTCTAGCCATCATATCCATTTGTTCACATTTGCTTATTCCAGTTAAACTAAAATTATCATTAAAAATATTTAAGTTGTTTATTAAGAGGATACTCAGCAAATACATATAAGTTGATTTTGAAATCCAGTTGGTACTTGCATTTTTAGTCATAATTAATTTTCTAGGCAAATTTTTGTTTTTAATTTCCCATTAAAAATTCATGCAGCTATCATTTGTTGTAAATTTTGTCTTCGTAGGGTAAATAAAACAAGTTAAAAGAAGAAAAGTAATAGTCATAGCAGAAAAGAGTTATGACCAAAAGCGTAAGTGTGAACGAAAATTTAAAACCAACCTCTTAGATTTACCCACTTAATATAAATACATTACCTCTCACATATATTTAGACTTTTCATAAAAGCTTTGGAAGCAAGAGCAAGATTTTTATGTTGTGGTTTTTCCGAATTCAAGCAACTAGTTAAATAAGTGTGACCTATAGTAGCAAAAGCACGTTGCTCCTCTAATTTATCACCTTGACTTTTTGCAACCGAGAGGTAAATTTCTTGGAACTTCAATGCTTTATTAAACTCTTGCAGTTGAGTATACGCCTCGCCAATCATTCTATTTGCACGTGCATAATCCAAAAGTTTATTCTGCTCCTTATATATTTTTACCAATATTTGATATTCGTTAATCGCAGGCTGGTAATGTCCTTCTCGAAAGTGTAATTCTGCTAGGCTAATACATGCAGCCTCCAGTAATGTTTTATTGTTTTCATTTTGCGCCTTAATTTTTTTCTTTAAAAGTTCTACAATGATGCGTAAGTTATTAAAATTAATATTATTCAATGTTACTTACTTTTCTCTTCCATGTTTAAACATTAAAAAGAATAAAAACCGCCAAAAACTAAAGTTTATTTTGAGGTTAATTGTGTTTTGAATGTTTTAGGTTATGACGTACGCATGATGTTGGTATCAAATACCGATGTGAAGTTATCTCCTAAAAGTTATCATCCATTTCGGAGACGGCCGAACGTTCGTTACGCAGCGTTGCCTTTCGTACTCCTTGGAAAGACTCATAAATTTCAATATTTCCTACTAAAACCGATTAAATAACTAAAGTCTATTAACAAAATTTAAAATTTATTATTTAATAATGTCAAACGCAGTAGATTTTATAAATTTTTATTATTTTAACGTCACTTTCATGTAGAAATAAATACAACACTTTGAATTTTTTTCTGCCTTTGTAGCAATAACCTTCACGACTTTTTTTATATTTTATTCACTTAAGTAGACTAAAAAAAGTATGCGCTTTCCAACGGTATCAAATTTAGAGGGCGGACTCGCCCCATAACTCCCCAGGAACCCATCACCCAAAATAAATACAGAAATAAATTGAAAATTTACTATTCACTTGGATGCTGTCAGAGCCTTCACGATTTTTTTTTATTTTTTTTGACCCTACTAGATCAGAAAAATTATTATTATATATATTAATTTTTCTGTTCTAGTAGAGTCAAAAAAAATAAAAAAAAATCGTGAAGGCTCTGTCAGCAGCCGAGCGAGTAGTAAATTTTCAATTTATTTCTGTATTTATTTTGGGTGATGGGTTCCTGGGGGAGTTATGGGGCGAGTCCGCCCTCCAAATTTTATACCGTTGGAAAGAGCATAATTTTTCTGTTCTAGTAGAGTCAAAAAAAAATAAAAAAAAATCGTGAAGGCTCTGTCAGCAGCCGAGCGAGTAGTAAATTTTCAATTTATTTCTGTATTTATTTTGGGTGATGGGTTCCTGGGGGAGTTATGGGGCGAGTCCGCCCTCTAAATTTGATACCGTTGGAAAGGGCATACTTTTTTTAGTCTACTTAAGAGGATAGTCGGCAAAATATTTGAAATGCGTACTCCTCGCTAGTAAAAATTGATTTTTTGGTGTTTGTAATAAAAAATTTAACAAAAACGCTCTTGTTTTGCCTTGAAATTGAATTTATTTATCATATAGAATTTTTTTTTGATGTATATAGTCTGTTATAAGGGAGTAATTTTGAAAAAATGATAAAAAAATGCGTTTTTCAAAATTACTCCCTTATAACAGACTATATACATCAAAAAAAATTCTATATGATAAATAAATTCAATTTCAAGGCAAAACAAGAGCGTTTTTGTTAAATTTTTTATTACAAACACCAAAAAATCAATTTTTACTAGCGAGGAGTACGCATTTCAAACATTTTGCCGACTATCCTCTTAAGTGAAAAAAATTTAAAAAAAGTCGTGAAGGTTATTGCTACAAAGGCAGAAAAAAATTCAAAATGTTGTATTTATTTCTACATGAAAGTGACGTTAAAATAATAAAAATTTATAAAATCTACTGCGTTTGACATTATTAAATAATAAATTTTAAATTTTGTTAATAGACTTTAGTTATTTAATCGGTTTTGGTAGGAAATATTGATATTTATGAGTCTTTCCAAGGAGTACGAAAGGCAACGCTGCGTAACGAACGTTCGGCCGTCTCCGAAATGGATGATAACTTTTAGGGGATAACTTCACATCGGTGCATCAAATATACTTTTATTTTCCAAACGAAAATGGTTCTTGATATAAATACTTCTATGGTCAATTGCCAACTTGACGCATAAAATCGAAATTTATCAAAAATATAAAAAACTTGTAACCTACACGTAAAATAAATAATATACTATTTATTGTTAGTTTAGTAGATAATTTATATTAATATTCTAATATAAATCAATTAGAAATAAATTGATTATTTTAATATGGCTACGGTATTAATAATAAAGATAAATATTAATAAAACAAAATGTTTACTTATTTTTGTAGATGCCACTTTTAGATGATGATACAGTTGATTTTGGTGACGACGATATTCAACAAAATAAAAAAGATTCATTAACGTAAGATTTATAATTTTGGTTTCCGAATTTCATATAAATTTTTGCAGGCACCCGTACGTCACTATTTTTCATTTGTTATTCAGAGGTTTAGCATTAGTAACATACATATTATGTGGATGGTTTAGTAACAGTTTCATAGCAAGCTTCGTTTTTATTACGTTGCTTTTATCGATGGACTTTTGGACTGTTAAAAATATTACTGGTAGACTTATGGTAGGTTTACGTTGGTGGAACTATGTGGATGATGATGGAGTATCACATTGGGTTTTTGAATCAAGAAAGGTGGTTTAACTGTAATTTTTAATTTATTTTACTGATGCTTTTATTTGTCCCTTTTTTAGGGTCAATCACAGAATCGTATTAATGATAGAGAAGCAACGATATTTTGGTTAGCTCTCGTATTGACTCCTGTTCTATGGGGAATATTTTTTTTAATTGCTTTATTCGGTTTAAAACTTAAATGGATGGTAAGATCATAGTTTTTAAATATTAAATGACTTCCTTAGGGGTTATATTTGTTATTTTTTAGCTTTTAGTAATAATCGCATTATCATTAAATGGAGCCAATTTATACGGTTATATTAAATGCAAATTGGGACATTCCGAAAGTCTAAGTAGCGTAACAACAAATTTTTTAAGGAAACAAGTTATGGAGAATGCAGTTTCCTTAATGACAAAACCACCAAACATTCCTTCTTCTAATCTAACAAACACTGTGTAATCTTAGAGTAAATTAATAAATCTTCATTTTTCTTTTAAATATTTTTATTAAAGTTACTTATTTTGATTTTTACAATAAATTAAATATTTTTATGAAAATTAAATCCTAAGAAAGATTCTTAAAATCGAGGCTTAAAACTTATTAAGAAGATTTTCAAATTTTTCTTCTAATAATTGTTCAAATTCTTCGGATTGGGATTTGAACTCGTCAATATCTTTCCCATAATAATTTTTAAATTGTTCTTTTAAAATCTCGCAATACTCCATAAAGGTCAACTCAGATTCTGATTTTTGTAATTGTGCAAATTTACACTTTGCGGCATGTTTGCAATGCTCTTGCCAGGGGTCGTCTTGCGGCTCCCAGCCATCCAAAGATTTTAAGCATAAAAAGCACATTACAGAATCTGGTTCTTTTTTGTTGCCAACAAAGTAGAAACCCGCTTCTGCCATCTATATTAAGTAATGATGAATAAATTATTGTACAATACAGTCAATGCAAGCACAATACTCACTCTGAAAGCGCTGCACTTTGAATCATCATCAAATATCCATTTTTTAAAAGTAGCCAAACGATTTTCTTCCAAAGACATAGAAAAGTGATTCTTGGACATTTTCATGATACAATAACAACGTTTAACACAATTTCTAATTATTATTAAAATTTAACGGACTCTGAAGCAAACGTTTTTCTCAGTATGATTTTAATAATTTTTCATCTCATATCAACTCAAATAAAACAGCATCTTTTTTCTCTTTCAATAACCACAGAACTTCTAATTTTATTTGACATAAAGCAAAGAGAGAATATATTAGAGGCATTTTTAATATACAGGGTGCTCCAAAATTATAAGGCCGTATGACACTTGCTAGTTATCTGTAAAAAATCTTTACATGTTTTCTAGTGAGTTTTATTGGGAATTTCGACTACGGATAGATGGCGCTATTTTGACGTAAATTTGAAAAAAACATGGAGGAAAAAGTAATAAAAGATTTTTGAGCCGATTTATTTTTTATTGGTTTTAGTAACTGCGCCTGTGTTTAGATCAAGTTTTTTGTGTTTAAAAATTGGGTTTATCTTTTAATGACCAGTGTGTTATTTCCCAGTAAACCAATTTGTAACTTGTATATAAAATACACATAGATAGCTCGTAAATTCTCCTATGTAGCTAATTTAACGTAAAATATATGTATATTTTACATATATAATATTATATTATTTTCTCTGTGTAAATAATAAGTAAAATTTATAATGTGTTATTTATATAGAATTATTTACATATACAATTCATAAGTTCGTATATTTATATTTTATATATAAATAATAATGTATTATTAATGTAAAATATCGCCTGTGTTATTGACATTAGACATTTAATGTAAAATATACCTACATAAATTATTTACATATATTCTTTATGTAAATAATTCATACATAAAATATAAAATAAAATAACTTTTATTAGAAAAATGTATGGAAGTTGGGTTAGAATTTATTTATTTTGTTATAAATAATTTTAACTACTTAATTTTTATATTTAATTTCTTTATTTTGAATATTTTTAAAGTTTAGAAATTTTTCTTAATTTTTTTTAAATTATGCGAAAAGGGTTCAAAATTTATTGTTTATTTTGTTATAACTTTTTTTAACTTGACTAATTTATATTTAATTTTTTTTTATTTGTATTAAAACAAATATAATATATATATGTGGAATTGCTTTAAAACTATGTTTTTGTGTCTTCATTTCATGAAACCTCGATGGTCCAACGGTTAGGTGGCTTGATTCGACAATTTGCGACTGCAACGGCGTGGGTTAGAATCCCGCAAATCCCACTTTAACATGGTTTAAGTTAAGATAATTTAATGTATTATACTTGTGATAACTTACTAGAAATGGCCTGGTTGCTGCTAATTACTACATGTACCGTCCAAGCAAAAAAATGATATTTTTTGTTTTATTTACTTATATCTGATATATATTTTGTATATAAAAATTTACATAATTTACACATAATAACCTATCCCCAAATATGGCTGACATCCTTACAGATTTATCCCTAATAAAAACAAAAAATATAATTTTTTTGCTTGGACGGTACAATGTATAGTAATTAGCTGCTACCAGGCCATTTCTAGTAAATAATCACAAGTATAATACATTAATATTATCTTAGCTTAAACCATGTTAAACTTAAAGTGGGATTTGCGGGATTCGAACCCACGCCGTTGCAATCGCAAATTGTCAAATCAAGCCACCTAACCGTTCAACCATCGAGGCTTCATGAAATGAAGACACAAAAACATGTTTTAAAGCAATTCCACATATATTATATTTGTTTTAATACAAATAAAAAAAAATTAAATATAAATTAGTGAAGTTAAAAGAAGTTCAATTATATATGAAAATTAAGTAGTTAAAACTAGCAACTGACCATATATGGAATAGTATGCCCCTGGAACCCTCTATGTCTCAGGAATAGTATGCCCCAGGCACCCTCTATGTCTCCGGAATAGTATGCCCCAGGCAACCTCTATGTCCCAGGAATAGTATGCCCCAGGCACCCTCTATGTCCCAGGAATAGTATGCCAAAGGCACCCTCTATGCCCCAGGAATAGTATACCCCAGGCACCCTCTATGTCCCAGGAATAGTATATCCCAAGAATAGTATGTCCCAGGTATCTTCTATATAAGTGGAATAGTATGTCTAAGAAACTCTCTATGTAAGTGGAATAGTATGTCTCAAGAAAAAAAGGGGCGTTACACGTCTAGGTTACTTTTATTTTCATTATGGTGAAAGTGATAAAAATAGTGAAAATGTTGAAAATAGTGAAAATGTTGAAAATTATGAAAATTATGAAAATTATGAAAATTATGAAAATTATGAAAATTATGAAAATTATGAATTTTAAGGATTTTATGAATTTTATTAAAATTATTAATTTTATGAATTTTAGGGAAATTATAAAAATTATTAATTTTATAAATTTTGGGAAAATTATAAAATTTAAAAAAAAAATTTGCTCTGAAATTTTTTACATTTGACAAAAAAATTAATATTTTCGAAACTATTCAATCCAGCAGAACGTTTAATAGCTTAAAATTTACCCCGTCACCTGCCTCACCAAAATGTGTTGAAATTATTATTGTCTGTTGAAAATTCCGTCGTCCAGGGCCGTATTTGTAATAAAATTTTACAAAAACTTTGCGGTTTTTTTGCAAAAAAACTAATTAACCAATTTTAACCGTATATCTTTTAATTTGCGCCGATTTACGGTGTTTACCTTTGGTAAAAATCTCAAATCGCTAACGTTCATAGTTTTGTGGTAAAAAAATAAAAACCGATTTCCATAAAAAAATTTCAAGCCCACAGCCTTAAAAATATTAAAAAAAAATTTTTCGAATATTTTTAAGATCGACACCGCAAATGAAAGATAATAAAAATCGGATAAAGTTGGGGGGGTTGGTTGCCCCCTGCACCCCCGAAAAAAAAATTTACACCACAAAAAGTAAAAAAATTATGCAAAAATCGACCATTTTGATGTGACTCGTGTAAAGTCAAATTTTAAGCTATCGTCACGAAATATAGTTATTGTTCGTCGCTAAAGTCGGCCCTTTGCCGTCACGCGTGGCGATTTTTGAGATTTTGAGCGGCTTCGGAGGAGTTCTTTAATTTACGGGCGAAGGTTTCGGAAAGCGCGTCGTTTTAGTGAAATTTTATAGAAACTTAAATTTTCGATTTTTAAGTGCGACGTGCGAATTTTTGAAAAAATTTAATTGCCTCGCATCGAGAACTTTCTGCTGAATATTTTCCGTTCATTTTTATTTTTCTAAAATGAAAAATAAAAAAAATATTCCGGAAAAACCTCGATAAAATGGAAAATTTTGAATCGTCTCGCATTCGGTCAATTTTCAAGAGATCGTCATCGTATATAGTTATTCCGGAAGTCGGAACTTGTACGCTTGCCGCCACGTGTAGCGATTTTTAAGGTTATGCGCGGCTTCGGAGGAGTTCTTTAATTTATGTGCGCGCGTCGTCCGAAAAAAAATCGCTTTTTTTGTTTTGACCCTGAATCCGTCCCTGTGGGAACTTTTAAACGAAAAAAAATTTTATTCCATCCGGTTCGTCGGCGTCTTTAAGAATCCGAAGAGAAAATTGAAAAATTTTGAAAGACTTTTATTTTATTAACGAAAAAAAAAAAAAAAAGTCGTAGGGTCTCACTCTCGGCCCCGTTTGAACCGTTCAAAGTAGAATGCCGCTGATGGAGCCGTATAGATTCGAAAGAGATTTTAACGCCGAAAACGCCGGTGTATGCCGAAAAGTCGATTTTTGAGTGAACATATTTTTCATTTTCGCTCAAAGTCGAAACTTGAATTTTGGTCATTTTGAAAACTTGAAAATTACGGTACGGAGCGAAAAAAATTTTTTTTTCAAAATGTTTATAAAAATCAAAAAGGTGGCCAAGGGAAGTATTTTTGTAGAAAATTTCGTAAAAATCGGTCGACGCGTTTTCGAGAAAATTGAAAAAAATCGAAAAACAAAAGAAGTCGATAACTCGACTTGGAGGGGGAAATTAAAAAAAAACCCACGTCACGCAACCCTTTGTTCAATTGCGAATGCGACCTGCCGTAGGGGAAATTTCTAAAAAAATCTCCTGATTTTTAAGAAGTTCCCCCGATGAAATGGAGCCCGTTTTTTGAAAAAATCTCGGATCCGGTCCCGTAAGAAAACGGCGCCCCGGAGCGAAAAAGGTGAGGAATCAAAAAAGTTGCCGATTTTCGAGTAGAACCGAAAGGAGAAAAAATTTCGAAAATCGGATGTAACGTTTTCAAGAAATTGTAAAAATAAACTTTTTTTTTCAACACCCCGTATATCGGTCAAATTTATACCTAGCGATCGAGAAAAAATCTCAAAAAATCTACTTTTTCGTTTTAAAAAAGCGTGCGAAATGTCGTTATTTTGACGTTTCGGCAAGTGCGAATTTCAAAAAGCGCTCCAAATCGTTTTAGTATAACTGATGACAAGTAAATGACCATATATGAAATAGTATGCCCCAGGAATAGTATGCCCCAGGCACCCTCTATGTCCAAGGAATAGTATGCCCCAGGCACCCTCTATGTCCAAGGAATAGTATGCCCCAGGCACCCTCTATGTCCCAGGAATAGTATGCCCCAGGCACCCTCTATGTCCAAGGAATAGTATGCCCCAGGCACTTCCTATGTCCCAGGAATAGTATGCCCCAGGCACCCTCTATGTCCCAGGAATAGTATGCCCCAGGCACCCTCTATGTCCAAGGAATAGTATGCCCCAGGCACTTCCTATGTCCCAGGAATAGTATGCCCCAGGCACCCTCTATGTCCCAGGAATAGTATGCCCCAGGCACCCTTTATATCCCAGGAATAGTATGCCCCAGGCACCCTCTATGTCCCAGGAATAGTATGCCCCAGGCACCCTCTATGTCCCAGGAATAGTATGTCTCAGGAATCCTCTATGTAAGTGCAATAGTATGTCTCAGAGACTCTCTATGTAAATGGAATAGTATGTATGAAGAAAAAAAGGGGCGTTACACGTCTAGGTTGCTTTTATTTTCAGTATAGTGAAAGTGTTGAAAATTGTGAAAATGTTGAAAATAGTGCATATGTTGAAAATTATAAAAATTATGAAAATTATGAAAATTATGAAAATTATGAAAATTATGCAAATTATGAATATTATGAATTTTATGAAATTTATTAAAATTATTAATTTTATGAATTTTAGAAAAATTATAAAATTTATTAAAATTTATAAAAAAATTTGCTCTCAAATTTTTTACCTTTCATAAAAAAATTAATATTTTCAAAATTATTCAATCCAGGAGGACGGTTAATAGCTTAAAATTTGCCCCGTCACCTGCCCCACCAAATTGTGTTAAAATTATTATTGTCTGTTGAAAATTCCGTCGTCCAGGGCCGTATTTGTAGTAAAATTTTACAAAAACTTTGCGATTTTTTTGCAAAAAAACTAATGAACCAATTTTAACCGAATATCTTTTAAATTGCGCCGATTTATGGTGTTTACCTTTGGTAAAAATTTCAAATCGCTTACGTTCATAGTTTTGTAGTAAAAAAATAAAAACCGAATTCCATAAAAAAATTTAAGCCCACAGCCTTAAAAATATTAAAAAAAAAATTTTTCGAATATTTTTAAGATCGACCCCTCAAATGAAAGATAATAAAAAACGAATAAAGTTGGGGGGGTCGGTTGCCCCCTACACCCCCCCAAAAAAAATTTTGCACCACAAAAAGTAAAAAAATTATGCAAAAATCGACCATTTTGATGTGACTCGCATTTGGTCAGTTTTTAAGATATCGACATCGCAAATAGATACTCACCGTCTCCAAACACGTCCGCTTGCCGCCACGCGTAGCGATTTTTGAGGATACGTTCGGCTTCGGAGGAGTTCTTTAATTTATATGCGCGCGTCGTCCGAAAAAAAGTCGATTTTTTTGTTTTGACCCTGAATCCGTCCCTGTGGGAATTTTTTAACGAAAAAAAATTTTATTCGGTACAGTTTGTGATTCTCTATAAGAATCCGAAGAGAAAATAAAAAAAAATTAAAAAATAAAAATTTTATCGTCAAAAAACGAAAAAAAAAAGTGGTAGAATTTCATTCGGACGCCTCTGGTGCTCTTAAAAGGGGGGCGTGTAAGATATGCCACTATATACGTTTGAATCAGAAATCCGCGGGCTAAAATTTGGTACCGGTTCGGGCGAAATCGTCGGATACCTACATTTTTAGATTTTGGCCTAAAGTCAAAAGTTTGAAAATTCAAATCGGAAAAAATTTGAGTCGGCTCGCATTTGGCCAATTTTTAAAATATCGAAATCGCAAATAGATACTCACCGTCTCCAAACACTTGAGCTTGCCGCCACGCGTAGCGATTTTTGATGTTACGTTCGGCTTCGGAGGAGTTCTTTAATTTATGTGCGCGCGTCGTCCGAAAAAAAGTCGATTTTTTTGTTTTGACCCTGAATCCGTCCCTGTGGGAATTTTTTAACGAAAAAAAATTTTATTCGGTGCAGTTTCTGATTCTGTTAAAGAATCCGAAGAGAAAATTGAAAAAAATTAAAAAATAAAAATTTTATCGACAAAAAACGAAAAAAAAAAGTTGCAAAATTTCATTCGGACGCCTCTGGTGCTCTTAAAAGGGGGGCGAGGGGACTATCCCACTATATACGTTAGACGCAGAATTCCTTGGGCTAAATTTTGGTACCGGTTTGGGCAAAATCATCGAAACTTGTTTTTTTTAATTTTGACCTAAAGTTTTTGTAAAAAAAATTTTTTTGAAAATTGGCGTACGGAGCGAAAATAATTTTTTTTTTCAAAATTTTTATAAAAATCAAAAAGGTGGCGTCGGGAAGTGTTTTCGTAGAAAATTTCGTAAAAATCGTTCGACGCGTTTTCGAGAAAATTGAAAAAAATCGAAAAACAAAAGAAATCGATAACTCGACTTGGAGGGGGAAATTTGAAAAAAACTCTCCGTTAAGGACTCCGAAACTGAATTGGGACCTCGAAACTGATTGCCGTCGGTCTGTGCGATCGTTTCCTGATTTTAGCCGGTTTCCCCCAATTTGCAAGTCCCGTTTTTTCAAAAAAATTTAAATCCGATCCTGTAAAAATTGGGGGCGACGGAGGAAAAAATGTAAAGAATAAAAAAAGAAGCGGATAGGTTTGTAGAAGACAACCAAAAAAGAATTTTGAAAATTGGTCATCGCGTTTTCAAAAAATCGAAAAAATTAACTTTTTTTTTCAACACCCTGTATATCGTACAAATTTATACCTAGCGATTCAAAAAAAATTTCAAAAATTCTACTTTTTCATCCTAAACAACTTCACCAAAGGAAATTTCGATCACGTTTTGGGAAGTACGATTTTCAAAAACCCCACGAAACTGTTTTAGTATAACTAATGATGACAAGCAAATGACCATATGTGGAATAGTATGCCTCAGGAATAGTATGCCCATGGAACCCTCTATGTCCCTGGAACCCTCTATGTCCAAGGAATAGTACGCCCCAGGCACCTCCTATGTCCCAGGAATAGTATGCCCCAGGCACCTTCTATGTCCCAGGAATAGTATGCCCCAGGCACCCTCTATGTCCCAGGAATAGTATGCCCCAGGCACCCTCTATGTCCCAGGAATAGTATGCCCCAGGCACCCTCTATGTCCCAAGAATAGTATGCCCCAGGCACCCTCTATGTCCAAGGAATAGTATGCCCCAGGCACCTCCTATGTCCCAGGAATAGTATGCCCCAGGCACCTCCTATGTCCCAGGAATAGTATGCCCCAGGCACCCTCTATGTCCCAGGAATAGTATGCCCCAGGCACCCTCTATGTCCAAGGAATAGTATGCCCCAGGCACCTCCTATGTCCCAGGAATAGTATGTCCCAGGCACCCTCTATGTCCCAGGAATAGTATGTCCCAGGCACCCTCTATGTCCCAGGAATAGTATGCCCCAGGCACCCTCTATGTCCAAGGAATAGTATGCCCCAGGCACCTCCTATGTCCCAGGCACCTTCTATGTCCCAGGAATAGTATGTCCCAGGCACCCTCTATGTCCCAGGAATAGTATGCCCCAGGCACCCTTTATGTCCCAGGAATGGTATGTCTCAGGAATCCTTTATGTTAGTGCAACAGTATGTCTCAGAGACTCTCTATGTAAATGGAATAGTATGTCTGAAGAAAAAATGGCGCGTTACACGTCTAGGTTACTTTTATTTTCAGTATAGTGAAAGTGTTGAAAATAGTGAAAATGTTGAAAATAGTGCATATGTTGAAAATAGTTAAAATTATGAAAATTATAAAAATTATGAAAATTATGCAAATTATGAATTTTATTAAAATTATCAATTTTATGAATTTTAGGAAAATTTATAAAAAAATTGCTTAGAAATTTTTTACCTTTCACAAAATAATTAATATTAATGTAAGTGGAATAGTATGAGCCAGAAACTCTTTATGTAAGTGGAATAGTATGTCTCAAGAAAAAAGGCGGCGTTACACGTCTAGGTTACTTTAATTTTTAGTATTTGTTGATAACCTAAAACAAAAGAAAATTATAGTGTTTTTTAGTAAAAAGGCTTTTGCGAAAGTTTGTCAAAACCCGTTTGAAATTCAATGTTGGAAATTAAAAGGAGAATAAAATTTTCCACGACGCAAACGTTAAATATTCCAAAGTTTAATTTGTGTTTGGGGGTATAGTACCTGCAAGCAGAATACAATTGACCCCCATGAAAGAGAGTTGACGGTGCCATCTGAAAAAATAAAGAGCATTAAAATCTTTTTGTGGGTTTAGTAAAAAAGCGTTTGCTAAACATTTGTCAAAAGCTTTTTAAAACTCAATCTTTAAAGTTAAAGTGCGTAGATGTGATGATGCATGTTAAAGGAAATCTGTAACAGAAACAAAAACATTAAAAAAAACCTTATTCCGTATTAAACAAATTATTTCCATGAAGGGGGAGGGGAGAGTTTGCCGATAACCTAAAACAAAAAGAAATGTTAAAAAATTATAGTGTTTTTTAGTAAAAGGGCTTTTGCGAACGTCTGTCAAAAGCCCTTTTGAAATTCAATGTTGGAAAATAATGTGTGAATAAATTTTTCCTCGACGATTTGTGTTTGGGGGTATAGTACCTGCAAGCAGAATACAATTGACCCCCATGAAAGAGAGTTGACGGTGCCATCTGAAAAAATAAAGAGCATTAAAATCTTTTTGTGGGTTTAGTAAAAAAGCTTTTGGTAAACATTTGTCAAAAGTTTTTTAAAGCTCAATCTTTAAAGTTAAAGTGCGTAGATGTGATGATGTATGTTAAAGGAAATCTGTAACAGAAACAAAAATCCCGCGTTACATGGATTTCAGTAAAGGTACTAAAGAAATGTACTTTAGTGAAGTCTGTGTAACGTAGGTATAATAAAATTAGTGTTTGTAAATAAATAAAAAATAATGGTAAACATAAAAAAAACCTTATTCCGTATTAAACAAATTGTTTTTATGAAGGGGGAGGGGAGAGTTTGCCGATAACCTAAAACAAAAGAAAATGTTAAAAAATTATAGTGTTTTTTTAGTAAAAGGGTTTTTGCGAACGTCTGTCAAAAGCCCTTTTGAAATTCAATGTTGGAAAATAATGTGTGAATAAATTTTTCCTCGACGATTTGTGTTTGGGGGTATAGTACCTGCAAGCAGAATACAATTGACCCCCATGAAAGAGAGTTGACGGTGCCATCTGAAAAAATAAAGAGCATTAAAATCTTTTTGTGGGTTTAGTAAAAAAGCGTTTGCTAAACATTTGTCAAAAGCTTTTTAAAACTCAATCTTTAAAGTTAAAGTGCGTAGATGTGATGATGCATGTTAAAGGAAATCTGTAACAGAAACAAAAACATTAAAAAAAACCTTATTCCGTATTAAACAAATTGTTTCCATGAAGGGGGAGGGGAGAGTTTGCCGATAACCTAAAATAAAAAGAAATGTTAAAAAATTATAGTGTTTTTTAGTAAAAGGGTTTTTGCGAACGTCTGTCAAAAGCCTTTTTGAAATTCAATGTTGGAAAATAAAGTGTGAATAAATTTTTTCTCGACGATTTGTGTTTGGGGGTATAGTACCTGCAAGCAGAATACAATTGACCCCCATGAAAGAAAGTTGACGTTGCATCTGAAAAAATAAAGAGCATTAAAATCTTTTTGTGGGTTTAGTAAAAAAGCTTTTGCTAAACATTTGTCAAAAGCTTTTTAAAACTCAATCTTTAAAGTTAAAGTGCGTAGATGTGATGATGCATGTTAAAGGAAATCTGTAACAGAAACAAAAACATTAAAAAAAACCTTATTCCGTATTAAACAAATTGTTTCCATGAAGGGGGAGGGGAGAGTTTGCCGATAACCTAAAATAAAAAGAAATGTTAAAAAATTATAGTGTTTTTTAGTAAAAGGGTTTTTGCGAACGTCTGTCAAAAGCCTTTTTGAAATTCAATGTTGGAAAATAAAGTGTGAATAAATTTTTTCTCGACGATTTGTGTTTGGGGGTATAGTACCTGCAAGCAGAATACAATTGACCCCCATGAAAGAAAGTTGACGTTGCATCTGAAAAAATAAAGAGCATTAAAATCTTTTTGTGGGTTTAGTAAAAAAGCTTTTGCTAAACATTTGTCAAAAGCTTTTTAAAACTCAATCTTTAAAGTTAAAGTGCGTAGATGTGATGATGCATGTTAAAGGAAATCTGTAACAGAAACAAAAACATTAAAAAAAACCTTATTCCGTATTAAACAAATTGTTTCCATGAAGGGGGAGGGGAGAGTTTGCCGATAACCTAAAACAAAAAAAAATGTTAAAAAATTATAGTGTTTTTTAGTAAAAGGGCTTTTGCGAACGTTTGTCAAAAGCCCTTATGAAATTCAATGTTGGAAAATAATGTGTGAATAAATTTTTCCTCGACGATTTGTGTTTGGGGTATAGTACCTGCAAGCAGAATACAATTGACCCCCATGAAAGAGAGTTGACGGTGCCATCTGAAAAAATAAAGAGCATTAAAATCTTTTTGTGGGTTTAGTAAAAAAGCTTTTGCTAAACATTTGTCAAAAACTTTTTAAAGCTCAACCTTTAAAGTTAAAGTGCGTAGATGTGATGATGCATGTTAAAGGAAATCTGTAACAGAAACAAAAATCCCGCGTTACATGGATTTCAGTAAAGGTACTAAAGAAATGTACTTTAGTGAAGTCTGTGTAACGTAGGTATAATAAAATCAGTGTTTGTAAATAAATAAAAAATAATGGTAAACATAAAAAAAAACCTTATTCCGTATTAAACAAATTGTTTTCATGAAGGGGGAGGGGAGAATTTGCCGATAACCTAAAACAAAAAAAAAAAGTTAAAAAATTATAGTGTTTTTTAGTAAAAGGGCTTTTGCGAACGTCTGTCAAAAGCCCTTTTGAAATTCAATGTTTGAAAATAATGTGTGAATAAATTTTTCCTCGACGATTTGTGTTTGGGGGTATAGTACCTGTAAGCAGAATACAATTGACCCCCATGAAAGAGAGTTGACGGTGCCATCTGAAAAAATAAAGAGCATTAAAATCTTTTTGTGGGTTTAGTAAAAAAGCTTTTGCTAAACATTTGTTAAAAGCTTTTTAAAACTCAATCTTTAAAGTTAAAGTGTGTAGATGTGATGATGCATGTTAAAGGAAATCTGTAACAGAAATAAAAACATTAAAAAAACCTTATTCCGTATTAAACAAATTGTTTTCATGAAGGGGGAGGGGAGAGTTTGCCGATAACCTAAAACAAAAAAAAAAATGTTAAAAAATTATAGTGTTTTTTAGTAAAAGGGCTTTTGCGAACGTCTGTCAAAAGTCCTTTTGAAATTCAATGTTTGAAAATAATGTGTGAATAAATTTTTCCTCGACGATTTATTTGTGTTTGGGGGTATAGTACCTGTAAGCAGAATACAATTGACCCCCATGAAAGAGAGTTGACGGTGCCATCTGAAAAAATAAAGAGCATTAAAATCTTTTTGTGGGTTTAGTAAAAAAGCTTTTGCTAAACATTTGTTAAAAGCTTTTTAAAACTCAATCTTTAAAGTTAAAGTGTGTAGATGTGATGATGCATGTTAAAGGAAATCTGTAACAGAAACAAAAACATTAAAAAAAACCTTATTCCGTATTAAACAAATTGTTTCCATGAAGGGGGAGGGGAGAGTTTGCCGATAACCTAAAACAAAAAACAAAATGTTAAAAAATTATAGTGTTTTTTAGTAAAAGGGCTTTTGCGAACGTCTGTCAAAAGCCCTTTTGAAATTCAATGTTGGAAAATAATGTGTGAATAAATTTTTCCTCGACGATTTGTGTTTGGGGGTATAGTACCTGCAAGCAGAATACAATTGACCCCCATGAAAGAGAGTTGACGGTGCCATCTGAAAAAATAAAGAGCATTAAAATGTTTTTGTGGGTTTAGTAAAAAAGCTTTTGCTAAACATTTGTTAAAAGCTTTTTAAAACTCAATCTTTAAAGTTAAAGTGTGTAGATGTGATGATGCATGTTAAAGGAAATCTGTAACAGAAATAAAAACATTAAAAAAACCTTATTCCGTATTAAACAAATTATTTCCATGAAGGGGGAGGGGAGAGTTTGCCAATAACCTAAAACAAAAAGAAATGTTAAAAAATTATAGTGTTTTTTAGTAAAAGGGTTTTTGCGAACGTCTGTCAAAAACCCTTTTGATATTCAATGTTGGAAAATAATGTGTGAATAAATTTTTCCTCGACGATTTGTGTTTGGGGGTATAGTACTTGCAAGCAGAATACAATTGACCCCCATGAAAGAGAGTTGACGTTGCATCTGAAAAAATAAAGAGCATTAAAATCTTTTTGTGGGTTTAGTAAAAAAGCGTTTGCTAAACATTTGTCAAAAGCTTTTTAAAACTCAATCTTTAAAGTTAAAGTGCGTAGATGTGATGATGCATGTTAAAGGGAATCTGTAACAGAAACAAAAATCCCGCGTTACATGGATTTCAGTAAAGGTACTAAAGAAATGTACTTTAGTGAAGTCTGTGTAACGTAGGTATAATAAAATCAGTGTTTGTAAATAAATAAAAAATAATGGTAAACATAAAAAAAAACCTTATTCCGTATTAAACAAATTGTTTTCATGAAGGGGGAGGGGAGAGTTTGCCGATAACCTAAAACAAAAAAAAAAATGTTAAAAAATTATAGTGTTTTTTAGTAAAAGGGCTTTTGCGAACGTCTGTCAAAAGTCCTTTTGAAATTCAATGTTTGAAAATAATGTGTGAATAAATTTTTCCTCGACGATTTATTTGTGTTTGGGGGTATAGTACCTGTAAGCAGAATACAATTGACCCCCATGAAAGAGAGTTGACGGTGCCATCTGAAAAAATAAAGAGCATTAAAATCTTTTTGTGGGTTTAGTAAAAAAGCTTTTGCTAAACATTTGTTAAAAGCTTTTTAAAACTCAATCTTTAAAGTTAAAGTGTGTAGATGTGATGATGCATGTTAAAGGAAATCTGTAACAGAAACAAAAACATTAAAAAAAACCTTATTCCGTATTAAACAAATTGTTTCCATGAAGGGGGAGGGGAGAGTTTGTCGATAACCTAAAACAAAAAAAAAATGTTAAAAAATTATAGTGTTTTTTAGTAAAAGGGCTTTTGCGAACGTCTGTCAAAAGCCCTTTTGAAATTCAATGTTGGAAAATAATGTGTGAATAAATTTTTCCTCGACGATTTGTGTTTGGGGGTATAGTACTTGCAAGCAGAATACAATTGACCCCCATGAAAGAGAGTTGACAGTGCCATCTGAAAAAATAAAGAGCATTAAAATCTTTTTGTGGGTTTAGTAAAAAAGCTTTTGCTAAACATTTGTCAAAAACTTTTTAAAGCTCAATCTTTAAAGTTAAAGTGCGTAGATGTGATGATGCATGTTAAAGGGAATCTGTAACAGAAACAAAAACATTAAAAAAACCCTTATTCCGTATTAAACAAATTATTTCCATGAAGGGGGAGGGGAGAGTTTGCCGATAACCTAAAATAAAAAGAAATGTTAAAAAATTATAGTGTTTTTTAGTAAAAGGGCTTTTGCGAACGTCTGTCAGAAGCCTTTTTGAAATTCAATGTTGGAAAATAATGTGTGAATAAATTTTTTCTCGACGATTTGTGTTTGGGGGTATAGTACCTGCAAGCAGGATACAATTGACCCCCATGAAAGAGAGTTGCGAGAGTTTGTCGATGACCTAAAACAAAAGAAAAAATTGTGGTGTGTTTAGTAAGGAGGCTTTTGCGAACGTTTGTCAAAAGCCGTTTGAAATACAATTTTTGAAACCAATGTGAGAGTAGATGATCCCGCGACGCACACCTGAAACAGATACAGAAAAAAAAAATGCGAACGCGACGATGAAAATAAACCTGCAACAGAAAAAAAAAGGCCCGCCTTACGCGGATCTCATTAAAGGTACGACGAAAATGTACCTTTAAAGAGGTCCGTGTAACGCAGGCATAACGGCATTAGTATCGGTATAAAATGAAATAAAAAATAAACTGAAAAAAAAATTAATTAAGTACTTGAAAAGTTAAAATTTGGACGTTTAATTCCCAGATTTACCCATTTCGCGGCCCACCCGTTAGCAAACAGTCTTAAAAAAATTAGTCACGAACCCACCGTTACGATAACTCCTATAAACACGAAGTAACATCTTTGCCGTTAATTCAACTCTACAACTTCCATTCAAAAGAAGATTGTATGCGGTAAAATGAATAGAAAAATGCGACGAATTAATAAGAAATAATAAAAATTGTAAAAAAACGTGTACCTGAGGCGAGGAGGCGAATTTTTAGAAATTCAGGGGGAGAAAACGATCATGTAAATAAAATGTAATAATAAAAATGTAAAAATAATGTAATGCCAGAAAAAGTAAACGGTAAAATAAAATAAAAATTGTAAAAAAATAATGTCGGAGGAGACGAATTTTTAAATAAAATGAAGAAAAATGTAAAATATAATAATAAAAATAGTAAGTGTGAGGAGAACACATCTAATTACATTAAAATGTAATGTTAAAAAAAAAGTACGCGGTAAAATGAATAATAAATGTGACGAATTAATAAAACAAAATAAAAAAAAAGTTGCAAAAAAAAAACAAAGTCGACCATGTAAACAAAATGAAAAAAAAAATGTAGTTATGATGAAAATAAGTGACGAATGTAAGTGTGAGAATAACATCCATAATTACATTAAAATGTAATGCCAGAAAAAGTAAATGTGATGAATTGGTAAAACAAAATAAAAGTTGTAAAAAAAGAACAATGTCGACCATGTAAATAAAATGAAAAAAACGTAAATAAATAGTAGTGATGAAAATAAATGACGATTGTAAGTGTAAGCAGAACAATCATCATTAGATTGGAATAATATAAACCAATCGTGTGACGATAATAAAATAAAAATGTAAAAATAATAATAAGAAAAGAAAACGTGTGAATACGTAATAAAAGGCAGCTGCAAAAAGAATGGAACCCTGCACGATAAGAAAAACATGAAGAAGAAAATCGAAGAAGCGGCGGGATGCTTCGAGGGGGAAACGTTCGTTAAAAATTTTGAAAAAAAAAAAAAAAAAAGTTAATGAAAGGGTTCGATGTCGCGAGCTTCGGGACCCAAGACCGCGCGTATGACCTCGTCGTACACGACGTTCTTTGTGAAGACGACGTCGTCGTTTTCTCTCAGAACGCCCTGCACGTTAGGAACGTTTGCGACTTGAATTCCGACGGCGTCGCGACGTCGAACCCTGGAAATTGCGACATAAAGTTGACCGTGAGCGAAACAGGGGGTCGGTAGGAATACGCCGACCCTGTCGAACGTTTGCCCCTGCGCTTTGTTGACGGTAAGCGCGAAGCAGAGGTTGAGGGGAAATTGGCGACGTCGAAGGATGAACGGTAGCTCGTCGGCGGGAGTGCTTTCGAGGTCCATTCGCGGGATGAGGGTACGTTTACCTCTGAAACTTCCCGTGACGATCTCCAGGTCGAGAACGTTGGGCCGGATTTGCACCACAATGAGTCGGGTGCCGTTACACAGTCCCTCGCGAACACAAATGTTGCGAAGGAGCATAACCGGCACGCCCACCTTCAGCGTGAGTTTGTGCGGAGGCATTCCACTCACGATGAGGGAGTTGAGGAACTCCTCGCGGTACAACGTTCCGGCCCGGGGATCGTCAGACTTGACGCTGTCGACGCTGTAAAGGTCGACAGGGTCGCCCGGGAAGTTCGTGAGCAACTGGGAGTTGATGTGGGCGCAGTGACGGAGCTTGGGACAGAGGATCGCGCGCCGAGCGATAGTCTGGTTCATGTTTTCCCTGTGCAGAATTGCGACGTCGCCGAAAACAAACTCGACGACGTCCTCTTTGAGCATATCGACGGACACGGAAACGACGTTGGGAACGTTGGCGACGGTCTGATTGAACGTGCCGCGACCGAGATGGATGAGCCATTCTCCAAAGTCGGCCTGGTCAGCCTCCGCCCTCATGTTGACGTCGAGGACGTAGACAGCCGTTCTCGCCCACATGGCGCTCCTCGTGAACAGCATGTCTATCTGATCGGCGATCTGCTTTTGGATCGAGAGCATCTGATGGACGTCTCCTCCGAAGACGACGCAGCACCCTCCGAAGGGCCTGTCGTCGCGTCTCAAGTTCCTCATCAGGCGATCCGCGCAGTCGATCATCGGCGAGCTGACCATTCCCAATTCGTCCCAGACGATCAAGTCGACGTCGCGAAGCTTCTGAGCCTCGGGCGAGTCGAACTTGATGGCGGAATTGACGTCCGTCGATTTGTGCAGCGGAAAACGAAAGACGCCGTGCGCAGTGCGGCCGTCCTTGAGGAGCAAGGCGGCGATACCGGTGTAGGCGATGGAAATGACCGTTTTGCGCTGACGTTCGGCGTGACGAATGATCCAGTTGAAAAGGAACGTCTTTCCGCTGCCGCCGCACCCTTGTACGAAAAAGAGACGACGATCGAGATTGACGTCGGCGAGTGCGGCGCGGACTGCCTCGAAAATTTGGGCCTGCTGGCGATTTAGATTGCCGGCGGGTGTCGCAGCGAGAGGTGGCGGAACGGCGTCGTCGTCGACGGGGGCGGCGACGTCGTCGACGGGCTCGTTGAAGAAGGCCGCCCAAAACTCTCGGTCGTCTGCGAGTTCGAGAAGCACCTCGTCTCCCTCGTCCAGGACGCGTTCCCCGGCGCCGATACCAAACTCGGCCGGCGTCCTGCTCATTCGACGGAGCGAATGTTCGATGCTTCTGAACGCCCTTATTCTGGAACGCCTGGCGTCCAGATGGCGAGCAAAGTCTTCCGCCATGGACTCGATGAATTCGTCGTACAGAGCGACAGGATCCCGTACCGTGCAGTGGCACAGGAGAGCGGCGAACAACCTGCGCATTTGCGCCGGCGTGCTGCAGTGTCGGGCCTGGCTCATGGCCCGCACCCACTCGTCGTCGGTGGCGAGCAGGTTACGACGAACCGCAGATTGTTTGAAGGTGTCGCAACGTTCACCTTCGACCGTCAGCAGGTCTTCGAACGACCTGGGCCCTCTGACGTGCACCAAGAGAATCCGCAGATGGAAAAGCTCGACTTCTCTCGGATTGACGGTATAGATCCTACCGATTATGGTTTTGCTGAGATTGTAGACGCGCCGGTTCCAGACACCGTTCACGAAGCGATAGTGCAACGGCATCTCGTGGTAGAGGAGACCTCTGGCAAAGTCGTCCTCTCCGCACTGGATGAAAAATGCCTCCAGCTTGCTGTGGGTGTTGTTCGCTCGCTCCAAAGCCTGTTCCTCCCTACCTTCCTCGAAGAAGACGCCCCTTTGACCGGGCAGGTGGATCGGGAGGGCCTCGATAATGTGGCTCATTCCGACCGTGCTCAACGAAAAGAGCCTCCAGGCGGCTTCCATAGCCGAAATGTACCTCATCGATTGGTACTGCTGGCATTCGTCGTACGTGTCGTCGTCGACGAAGGCCGCTTCTACCGCGTCCGCCCCTTTGGTAATATACTTGAAGAGATACTTCACATTTTTAACGCTGCTGACGAAAAGCACGCAAATGTGGCACTCGTAGGAAAGGGTGAGTGTTGGATTGTACTCTACGATCCACCTGTTGTCGACTTCAAACAGGCGACCGTCGCGGTAGATTTGTTCCCCGCGCCCGTTTTCCCTTCTCCGGTAGACCACGAAGCCGTTGTCTCGGATCAGGGTTTGGTTCTGAAATGACCTGGGGAACTTTTTGGCGCACTCTGCCCTGTTCTCCCGACACTTGGAGTTGGGCACGCCGTCCGGTCCGCAAGGTCCGTGCACCATGCACCTCATGACCTGCGCGTGTAATTCCGGCTCGACGTTGACGTCGGGTATTTCGGCGCTGATGTAGCGATCTATGTCTTCCGGCGTACGGGGAATGTACGCGTCGGCGACGGTGATCAAAATGTGCGCGTGCGGTAAGCCGCGCTTTTGAAATTCGATCGCGTACACCCATGCTGTGACTTGACCGAAAAAGCTACCCTCCGTCAGTTTTTTCATCAAGTGCTTGAACTTGATGTAGAACACCCTGCACACGACGTCGGGTCTGTCCTGAGGCCTCTGGTGAGGTTGGAGTTGGGCCTTGATCTCGGGCCACTGGGGGTTGCACGTGAACGTGACGAACCACGTGGGTTTGCCGGTCGTCGAGACGATCGTCATGGCGTCCTGATAGCGGGCCTCCATGAATCGTCTTCCGCCGGTGAACGTGCTCGGCAGGATACGAATCGTGCCGATGCGTTGTTGACCGGCCGCCTCCCCGCCTTCTCTCTGCTTAGACACCCAGTCTTGCAGACCGTTGTAGTTTTCAACGTGCAACTTATCCTGATTGATTTTGAGATAGTTGAGGCGATCCCCGGTGACCTTGAGTTCGGCGTCTATGACGTACTGCTGAAACAGACGACCCGCGCGATGAAGAGGGTGTTCCTGGTTCCTGCACATTAGCCTGTACGCGTAGTACTGCCTCATGGTGACTCGGCGACGTACGGCCTCCTCTCGCTGATGAGCTATGGAGAATTGCCAGCCCAAATCGCCGCTCGGGAAGAGAACGGGATAGCAGAGAGGGTCCGATATTGGAGATGTGCGAGGAACGTCCTTGAATAGGACTCGAGAATTCGGATTAGATTTCACCGTCAATCTAATGAACCCGGGTGGTGGCGGATCGCCGTCGCGCGAAGCGTAAATGGCGGCCACCTCGTCTAAACACGTCGGCGCGTTGAAATTGCGCCGATCGGTCGTCGTGTTTATTTTGACGTTGAGGGTGGTGATTTCCTCTCCGTCGGGGTTCTCTCGAACTCGTTGTTCGTCGAATTCTCGCGCGTTCTGGTACATTAGAACGAACTGGTTGTTTGATTCCAGCAGACGGTGATACAACAACTCCAGCAGTTCGGCGTCGATCGGCGGTCCTTCGACGTCTCCTTCGGCACGTCTGAGCAACCGTTCCGTTTCGACGAAGTAAATGGAGCCGTAACGCGGGTTGTTCGGATCGATATCGGCAAGAGTGTGCCGGAGCATGCCCTCTATGCGAACTGAGAAGTCGCCTCGGCCGAGGAAGGGAAGCCAAGAACCCTGGGCGCTGGCCATCGCCAGTCTGTTGTTGTGCCCTCTCGGATTTCTGAAGAAGTTCGCCGATTTCTCGTGACGACCGTTGAGAATTTCGGTGATGACGGGATCCGAGTAGAATTGCGGAAGGCCGATTTTGCCGTTCACGCAACACGACAACCAAGTTTCGCCTTTGAAAAAGAGGGCGCCGCATTTGGGGCAAACCTCGGACATTGGTCCGCAGTGATGTGATCTTATCACTTGTTCCTCGTTTGGCTGCTGCGGTTCGATGTGCTCGTCGTCGTCGTCCTCCAGCGGAAGACGGTACGACCCACCCGTCTGGATGGAAGTCGCCGAGTACGAAGGGATGAGAACGTCTTCCCCCTGACCGACGTCCTCATCGAGCGGAACGAAGATGGTCTCGTCCGCAACATTCAACAATAAGTCGATGTTTGGTTGGGTGATCATGTAATAATTGTCCGCAGCGCCGAACATCGGAAGTAAATGTTCGTTGAGGAGATCAATCGAAGGGAAGCTCATCAGG
The DNA here is from genome assembly GCA_963971135.1 of Stenus bimaculatus. Classification (NCBI taxonomy): domain Eukaryota; kingdom Metazoa; phylum Arthropoda; class Insecta; order Coleoptera; family Staphylinidae; genus Stenus; species Stenus bimaculatus. Next base: position 16,806,930 of record OZ020185.1, on the reverse strand, counting down.
CAAGCCTTTCCCACTTCCGAATTGATCGGTTTGCCCCTTTCGTCTCTTGAATGGGAATCGAAGAGATAGAATTCTCGGTTGTAATACAAAACGGCAAAGGTGAGACTGTTTGCCGTAATAAGCCCTTGATTGCAGTTGCCAAAGAAATTGGCCAGTCCGGTCCTCAAGGGCATATCGTCGACGCCAACGCGTCCGTAGACGTCGTGTTCATAGGAGGAACCGTACAAATAGAAATTGTTACCGATTCTGAAATTTGGATAAATTTCCTCCGCGTTGAGGTGAGCGTACGTGTGTCCGTCGGTCAGTCTGTCTTTAGAAATCCTGTACAATTTGTCTCCGGTATCTAATGTCAGCTCGACGGTGTCCCTTTGCCAAGCCGACGGTGGAACGTCTAAGGCGAGACAAAGAGCCGCCACCGAGCAGGTCGTGCACTGATTACCCCTCGACCTATAGCTGAAACGTTCGTCGGCCTGGTTCGAGTAACCCTGCACGATCGAAACGGTACCACCCTCGGGAATTAAACGTCCAATTTGAGGAGTAGATTTTTTACCTTGCTTGCGCTTGTCCCAATTTTTCTTGGAGCGCATTGGAATCTTGAAGGGGGTGCCGGATACATTTGAAGTGGGCCCTTCTTCTCCCACTTCCATCGAAATATCGTCCAGATCATCGTCAAGTGAGTCGATGCTCATTAAACTCAACGCATCCGATAAGTGACGGTCGAAAGCCTTGCGGCGTTTAGGAGACGATCCAGAAACCGCGCTGCCGGACGAATCCGTTCGCCGGTATTGGAACGTACCCCTAACCGTCGGTACGACCTCTAAACCCTCAGTTACCGGTTGAGGCTTGTTTAATAGAGGTGATTTCCTCACCCGACTTGAGGACCTTTCGGATATTTCGACGTCCATGGAGTCGGAAGAGATATTCAAAGGACCTCCTAAATAAAAGAAAAAATAAACCTTAATCATTGTTGTTGTTTAAAATCTTTGTATGGGTGGCGGGGGTTAGGTGGGGGGGGGGGGGGGGGTACCTGAAAAGAAAAACCTTAATAAACCTTGTTCATTATTTAAAAACCTTTAAGGGACGTGTCGTTGCGCGCGCGAGAGGGAGGGCCTGAAAAGTAAAAATACAACTCAGTTGCACAGTATAAATTCTTTTAAACCTTAAAACACCTCGTTGATTGATTTAAAACCTGGTTTATTCCCAAACCATTTTTGTGGAGTTTTTCGTTGTGAGAAGAATTGAGTTAACTATCATAACAATTCTTTTAAACTTTAATACACTTCATTGATTAATTTAAAATCTTGTTTGTTTACAAACCATTTTTTGGGGAATTTTTCGTTGTGAAACGAATTGAATAACAATGACAATATCAATTCTTTGAAACCTTAATATACCTCGTCGATTAGTTTAAAACCATGTTTGTTTGCAAACCATTTTTGAGGAGTTTTTCATTGTGAAAAGAATTGAGTATATTATTGACCACCACAACAATTCTTTGAAACCTTAATACACCTCGTTGATTAGTTTAAAACCATGTTTGTTTGAAAACCATTTTTTAGGGAATTATTCATTGTGAAAAGAATTGAGTATAGGGTTCACCATCATACCAATTCTTTGAAACCTTAATATACCTTGTTGATTAATTTAAAACTTTGTTTGTTTGCAAACCATTTTTGGGGAGTTTTTCGTTGTAAAAAGAATTGAGTATATTATTGACCACAACAATTCTTTGAAACCTCACTACACCTCGTTGATTAGTTTAAAACCATATTTGTTTGCAAACCGTTTTTGAGGAGTTTTTCATTGTGAAAAGAATTGAGTATATTATTGACCACCACAACAATTCTTTGAAACCTCAATACACCTCGTTGATTAGTTTAAAACCGTGTTAGTTTGCAAACCATTTTTGAGGAGTTTTTCATTGTAAAAAGAATTGAGTATATTATTGACCACCACAACAATTCTTTGAAACCTCAATACACCTCGTTGATTAGTTTAAAACCATGTTTGTTTGCAAACCATTTTTGAGGAGTTTTTCGTTGTGAAAAGAATTGAGTATATTATTGACCACCACAACAATTCTTTGAAACCTCAATACACCTCGTTGATTAGTTTAAAACCATGTTTGTTTGCAAACCATTTTTGAGGAGTTTTTCGTTGTGAAAAGAATTGAGTATATTATTGACCACCACAATTCTTTGAAACCTCAATACACCTCGTTGATTAGTTTAAAACCATGTTTGTTTGCAAACCATTTTTGAGGAGTTTTTCATTGTGAAAAGAATTGAGTATATTATTGACCACCACAACAATTCTTTGAAACCTTAATACACCTCGGTGATTAGTTTAAAACCATGTTTGTTTGCAAACCATTTTTGAGGAGTTTTTCATTGTGAAAAGAATTGAGTATATTATTGACCACCACAACAATTCTTTGAAACCTCAATACACCTCGGTGATTAGTTTAAAACCATGTTTGTTTGCAAACCATTTTTGAGGAGTTTTTCATTGTGAAAAGAATTGAGTATATTATTGACCACCACAACAATTCTTTGAAACCTCAATACACCTCGGTGATTAGTTTAAAACCATGTTTGTTTGCAAACCATTTTTGAGGAGTTTTTCATTGTGAAAAGAATTGAGTATATTATTGACCACCACAACAATTCTTTGAAACCTTAATACACCTCGTTGATTAGTTTAAAATCATATTTGTTTGCAAACCATTTTTTGGGAAATTTTTCGTTGTGAAAAGAATTGAGTATAGGGTTCACCATCATACCAATTCTTTGAAACCTTAATATACCTCGTTGATTAATTTAAAACTTTGTTTGTTTGCAAACCATTTTTAGGGAGTTTTTCGTTGTAAAAAGAATTGAGTATATTATTGACCATAACAATTCTTTGAAACCTCAATACACCTCGTTGATTAGTTTAAAACTGTGTTTGTTTGCAAACCATTTTTGAGAAGTTTTTAATTGTAAAAAGAATTGAGTATATTATTGACCACCACAACAATTCTTTGAAACCTCAATACACCTCGTTGATTAGTTTAAAACTGTGTTTGTTTGCAAACCATTTTTGAGGAGTTTTTCATTCTAAAAAGAATTGAGTATATTATTGACCACCACAATTCTTTGAAACCTCAATACACCTCGTTGATTAGTTTAAAACCGTGTTAGTTTGCAAACCATTTTTGAGGAGTTTTTCATTGTAAAAAGAATTGAGTATATTATTGACCACCACAACAATTCTTTGAAACCTCAATACACCTCGTTGATTAGTTTAAAACCATGTTTGTTTGCAAACCATTTTTGAGGAGTTTTTCGTTGTGAAAAGAATTGAGTATATTATTGACCACCACAACAATTCTTTGAAACCTCAATACACCTCGTTGATTATTTTAAAACCATGTTTGTTTGCAAACCATTTTTGAGGAGTTTTTCGTTGTGAAAAGAATTGAGTATATTATTGACCACCACAACAATTCTTTGAAACCTCAATACACCTCGTTGATTATTTTAAAACCATGTTTGTTTGCAAACCATTTTTGAGGAGTTTTTCGTTGTGAAAAGAATTGAGTATATTATTGACCACCACAACAATTCTTTGAAACCTCAATACACCTCGTTGATTAGTTTAAAACCATGTTTGTTTGCAAACCATTTTTGAGGAGTTTTTCGTTGTGAAAAGAATTGAGTATATTATTGACCACCGCAACAATTCTTTGAAACCTCAATACACCTCGTTGATTAGTTTAAAACCATGTTTGTTTGCAAACCATTTTTGAGGAGTTTTTCGTTGTGAAAAGAATTGAGTATATTATTGACCACCACAACAATTCTTTGAAACCTCAATACACCTCGTTGATTAGTTTAAAACCATGTTTGTTTGCAAACCATTTTTGAGGAGTTTTTCGTTGTGAAAAGAATTGAGTATATTATTGACCACCACAACAATTCTTTGAAACCTCAATACACCTCGTTGATTAGTTTAAAACCATGTTTGTTTGCAAACCATTTTTGAGGAGTTTTTCGTTGTGAAAAGAATTGAGTATATTATTGACCACCGCAACAATTCTTTGAAACCTCAATACACCTCGTTGATTAGTTTAAAACCATGTTTGTTTGCAAACCATTTTTGAGGAGTTTTTCGTTGTGAAAAGAATTGAGTATATTATTGACCACCACAACAATTCTTTGAAACCTCAATACACCTCGTTGATTAGTTTAAAACCATGTTTGTTTGCAAACCATTTTTGAGGAGTTTTTCATTGTGAAAAGAATTGAGTATATTATTGACCACCAAAACAATTCTTTGAAACCTTAATACACCTCGTTGATTAGTTTAAAATCAAGTTTGTTCGCAAACCATTTTTGGGGATTTTTTCGTTGTGAAAAGAATCGAGTAGTGTTGATCACCACAACAATTCTTTGAAACCTCAATACACCTCGTTGATTAGTTTAAAACCGTGTTTGTTTGCAAACCATTTTTGAGGAGTTTTTCATTGTAAAAAGAATTGAGTATATTATTGACCACCACAACAATTCTTTGAAACCTTAATACACCTCGTTGATTAGTTTAAAACCATGTTTGTTTGAATACCATTTTTTAGGGAATTATTCGTTGTGAAAAGAATTGAGTATAGGGTTCACCATCATACCAATTCTTTGAAACCTTAATACATCTCGTTGATTAGTTTAAAATCTTCTTTGTTTCCATACCATTTTTAGAGAGTTTTTCGTTGTGAAAAGAATTGAGAATAGTGTAAACCATAATACACCTCGTTGATTAGTTTAAAATCTTCTTTGTTTCCAAACCATTTTTAGAGAGTTTTTCGTTGTAAAAAGAATTGAGTATATTATTGACCATAACAATTCTTTGAAACCTCAATACACCTCGTTGATTAGTTTAAAACCATGTTTGTTTGCAAACCATTTTTGAGGAGTTTTTCATTGTGAAAAGAATTGAGTATATTATTGACCACCACAAAAATTCTTTGAAACCTTAATACACCTCGTTGATTAGTTTAAAACCATGTTTGTTTGCAAACCATTTTTGAGGAGTTTTTCATTGTGAAAAGAATTGAGTATATTATTGACCACCAAAACAATTCTTTGAAACCTTAATACACCTCGTTGATTAGTTTAAAATCAAGTTTGTTCGCAAACCATTTTTGGGGATTTTTTCGTTGTGAAAAGAATCGAGTAGTGTTGATCACCACAACAATTCTTTGAAACCTCAATACACCTCGTTGATTAGTTTAAAACCGTGTTTGTTTGCAAACCATTTTTGAGGAGTTTTTCATTGTAAAAAGAATTGAGTATATTATTGACCACCACAACAATTCTTTGAAACCTTAATACACCTCGTTGATTAGTTTAAAACCATGTTTGTTTGAATACCATTTTTTAGGGAATTATTCGTTGTGAAAAGAATTGAGTATAGGGTTCACCATCATACCAATTCTTTGAAACCTTAATACATCTCGTTGATTAGTTTAAAATCTTCTTTGTTTCTATACCATTTTTAGAGAGTTTTTCGTTGTGAAAAGAATTGAGAATAGTGTAAACCATAAACCATAATACACCTCGTTGATTAGTTTAAAATCTTCTTTGTTTCCAAACCATTTTTAGAGAGTTTTTCGTTGTAAAAAGAATCGAGTATATTATTGACCACCACAACAATTCTTTGAAACCTTAATACACCTCGTTGATTAGTCCAAAACCATGTTTGTTTGCAAACCATTTTTTGGGAAATTTTTCGTTGTGAAAAGAATTGAGTATAGGGTTCACCAACATACCAATTCTTTGAAACCTTAATACATCTCGTTGATTAGTTTAAAATCTTCTTTGTTTCCATACCATTTTTAAAGAGTTTTTCGTTGTGAAAAGAATTGAGAATAGTGTAAACCATAATACACCTCGTTGATTAGTTTAAAATCTTCTTTGTTTCCATACCATTTTTAGTGAGTTTTTCATCTTGAAAAGAATTGAGTATAGTGTAAACCATAATACACCTCGTTGATTAGTTTAAAATCTTCTTTGTTTCCAAACCATTTTTAAAGAGTTTTGGGTCCCGATGTTGGTCAGTTGTAACGTCGATATTTATGCAGACACGTTTAACATTTTAGAAGAAATTGTTAAATTTGTCTGCATAAAAGATGTTTACCGGCAACAGAAGCGAAGAAATCTTCTTTCGCTCTGCTCCTGGGCGAACGGGGGACTCGCTTCCTCTTGCTGCAAACCGACTCGGCCTCGTCGTCGCCTTCGTTGGAAGAGCGAGAGGACAATCGCAGGGACCTTCTCGCCGCGGGTGCCTTCAAATGAGGTTCACCTGAAAAGAAAGATACGCGTTACGAATCGATTGTATTTGGGAAATATTTTAAATAATTATAGTGAAAATGATGATGAGGATGATGAAAATAATTTGTTTACTTACTTGATGTGATCCCATCATTTTCTTTTTGGGCACTCGACTGGAGAGTCGCAGACCTTCCTCTCCTCTTCCCTGCCGTCGACGGGGTGGTAGAAGAATCGGATGAAACTAAAACGAAATTACAATGATTATAAATACGCCAGAATGTATGAATATAAATAATAAATAAAAATTTTAAATTAATAAATGAATTTTAATTTTTATTAAACAACTGATAGTTAATTGCTGCGATAAGTATTAATAATTAAGAAAAGATTACTGTAATTTTTTTTTTTTTTTAAATCAATAAAATTTCAATTCTAAATAGTTACTCACCGACTTGCTTCTTTGACGGTCTTCCCCGCCTTCTTGGAGTCGACGCCATGGAAGAGGACGTCACAGATGAAGTTGTCAAAACTAAAAAAAATAAAAATAAACACATAAAAATATAATATTAATACATGTTATAATATAGTTTACCACTTGTTTCGTCATCTGAAGTTTCTACGTCCAGACACGAATAATAATTGGCAGATTCGTAGGTGACGACCGTCTGGGTTGGAGATTTGGCCTTCTCCATTGCCTTCTTTTTCTTCAATTTTAGGAGGTACTTCTTTCGCGATTCCTTCGTCCTACGTTCCTTTTCTATTCTCCGTTGTTGACGACTCCTTGACGATTTTCTTCCAATGACTGCTGGACGAAGAGGTAACGGTTGGACATCATCTGAAAGGGAATCCTTAGTAGGACCTGGAAGTGTAATAATACATACCGCCGGTGGTGGTTGGGATCCATCCAACGTGGGCAAAGCTGGAAAATCTAAAATAAAAACAAACGTAGTATGTATGACAATCACTTTAATTTTAGTATGTTTACCTTCTCTCTTCTCCTTGGGCGAATCTTGCCGAACTTGTTGAAAAAATACAAAAGAAATTAGTTAAAAAATTGTATCGTGGATCTTAAAATAATTACCTTCATTCGAAGTCAAAACAACTTCTGGGACGGCAGCTGGCGGCGCGGGTTCAGGTTCGGGTTGGGAGGCCGCCATCTGCGAGTAGGAAATATCGGGAGTTACCATTCTGGTAAGGACAACAGGAGGTTCGGGTAAGGAAGGGGTAGTTGCGGGAAGGGATGCTGAGGATTGGTTGGATTCGGAGTTGACAATGAAGGATTTGAGGGTCAGGTTGGTCCTCTTCTTGCTCCATCTGCTTCCTCCTCTGATCTTCTTAGGCATCGTCTAAAATTTAACAGAATATTAAAAAATTAACCAAAATATTTAAGCCTATTGAATTTGGAAAGATTTAATTTGATCAAGTAAAGAAAATTTATATTTTAAGTGATCGTAATAAAAAATATGATAAATAATGCAACAAATATTACTTCGCATTAATAAAGAGGGGTGCACAAAAAACGGCTTTGTTATTTCTTATTTGATTTAAATAAGTGATATGTCAAATTAAATGGTTTGAAGAATATTACCATCAGATAATAATAGATTAATTTTATTTTTGAAAACAATAGATAAGGAGGGGACAACTTTTCTTTTACAAATGGTAACGTATTTTTTTTCGATTGAAAAAATTCATTAACAAAAATTTAATTTAAACCAATTAGTTTTTTTACTATTATATTTTGTAATTTAATTTAATTGTATTTTGTTTTGATTTTTCAGTTTTTTATTTTTTTAAGTTTTGTTTTTTAATTTATTATGAATAAATTAAAAAGTATTAAGAATGAATTAAAAAACAAAACTTAAAAAAATAAAAAACTAAAGTCAAAAACAATTGATTTTTTTCAATCGATAAAAATATGTTGCCATTTGAAAAAGAAAAGTTGCCCCCTTCTCCTGTGTTGTTTTTAAAAATAAAATTAATCTTTTATTATCTTACCATTTAATTTGACATATCACTTACTAAAATCGGAAAAGAAATAATGAAGCTACATCGTTGGCAGTTTTTTGTACACACCCCTCTGTATATTATGATAATTTGTTTTGAAAAATGAGAGTGAGGAAATTTAACATTGGTATGTGAGATAATACTGTTAAAGTACAACGAATTATTATTTAATTTGAATTTATGTTTACCCGATGCAAAAAAAAAAACATTTAACAAAACCGATGAAATTATTCACTACAAAGGTATAAATTTAAAATTTATGGTTCATAATCGGTCAAAATGAACAACGAAAACATGTAAATTATATAATCGTAACTAAAAACAATACAAATCGGTAACGTCTGATTCCATATATTAGCTACCACGAAAAGCGTTAAAATAAAAGCATAATAATGTTCGCAATGACCAAATCGTTTCGATTCAAATTATGAATTACCATAAGCAGCGTTAAATTAATAAGGTAAAAATTTTTGTCTTGATAAAATTGAGCTATCGATACCGCTTCGATAATCTCAAGCATCTGCGGGTTGTAAAGTAAATTTGAATTTATGTTTACTCGATGCAACAAAAAAAAGATTTAACAAAACCGATGAAATTATTCACCACAACGATACAAATTTAAAATTTATAGTTCATAATCGGTCAAAGCGAGCAATAAAAACATGCCAATTACATAATCGTAAGTAAAAACACTATAAATCGGTAACATGTGGTTCCATCTATTGGCCACCATTAGCAACGTTAAAATAAATGCATGATAATGTTGGCCCTGGCCAAATTCATTATAAGTGACTTTCTGAAAAATTTATTACCGTCGATACTGCTTCGGTAATGTAAAGCATCTGCAGATTGTAGAGTAGATTTGAATTTATGTTTGTCCGATGCAAAAAAAAAACATTTAACAAAACCGATGAAATTATTTACAACGATATAAATTTATAATGTATGGTTCATAATCGGTCAAAAGCGAGCAAGAGAAAGGTTAATGACATTTTGATAAATTTGTTACGGTTTGATTAAAAATATAAACTATCATAAGCAGTGTTAATATAGCATAAAATAGTTTAACTGTGGATAATTGTGCTATCTATAATATTTAGGGATTGTCGAGCAACTGCGGGCTGTGAAATTTAACATAACCAATAAAATTTATAACTCTAAATAAATAAATAAATTAAAATAACAATAAATTTATGATTCGTAACAATTTTATCAAGTAATGCTCAAGTAAATATAAAAAATACACTCTAAAATGGTACTCACCGGGCTGGCTGTAACTCACTAAGAAACTAACTAAAACAAACAAAGTAAGATAAAATAGAAAACACAAACAATTAAAAACGGTGAAAGCTGAAAGTAAAAGTGTCTTAAAAAAGACAAAATAAGCAGTAATTGCTAAAGAAAACTCGGAAAAACGCTGAGAAAATTGCAAGAGCTACGTTCGCAAGGAAGGATGCCAATGCAATGACAATTGACAGCTCGTTTGGGCGGGTAACGGCTTGGCGTTCGGCAGTGGCTAAGTCACCGCTCTTCACATTAAACAGTATACAGGGTGTAAAATGATAAATAGAACGCTCAATTTTTAAAGTAACTGAAAAAAATAAAATAAAAAATTTAAAAATCAAAAATTATAATATCAAAAATTTAAAATGTCAAGAAATCAATAAATCCAAAAATTATAAAATCAAGAAATATATTCAATTTTTTGGTTAAATTTTGCAACTCGCGTTGGAATTTTAAAACAATTTTCAAGTGTTTTAAAGCATTGTATTTTAATTTTTTTACTTTTTCAATAAATTAATTTAAACAGAATAATAATTGTCCATATTTTTAGAGGAAAAAACATGTATTATTCATTCTAAATAACTTTGTGAACATTATTGTCAAAACTATGAGGGAGAAAGGAATAATAACACTGTTGAAGTTATATTATTATATATTTATTAGGTTAAGTTAGGTTAGTTTAGTTTAAATTAAAAAAAAAACGAAAATTGTGACAATTAAAAATTTATTTAATTTGTAGAAATTATAAAAATACATAAAATTTATGAAAAATACATGAAAAAGCATGATATATATTTACCAAAATTACGGAAATTATGATGAATTTTATGAAAATTATGAATTTTATGAAATTTAAGAATTTTATGAAAATTAAAAAATTTATGAAAAATTATAAAAAATTTTCCTCTGAACTTTTTTACCTTTCACAAAATAATTAATATCTTTAAAACTATTCAACCCAGCACGACGTTAAATAGCTTAAAATTTGCCCCGTCACCTGCCCCACCAAATTGTGTTAAAATTATTATTGTCTGTTGAAAATTCCGTCGTCCAGGGCCGTATTTGTAGTAAAATTTTACAAAAACTTTGCGATTTCTTTGCAAAAAAACTAATTAACCAATTTTAACCGAATGTCTTTTAAATTGCGCCGATTTATGGTGTTTACCTTTGGTAATAATTTCAAATCGCTAACGTTCATAGTTTTGTAGTAAAAAAATAAAAACCGAATTCCATAAAAAATTTTAAGCCCACAGCCTTAAAAATATTAAAAAAAAAAATTTTCGAATATTTTTAAGATCGTCCCCTCAAATGAAAGATAATAAAAAACGAATAAAGTTGGGGGGGTCGGTTGCCCCCTACACCCCCCCAAAAAAAATTTTACACCACAAAAAGTAAAAAAATATGCAAAAATCGACCATTTTGATGTGACTCGCATTTGGTCAATTTTTAAGATATCGACATCGCAAATAGATACTCACCGTCTCCAAACACGTCCGCTTGCCGCCACGCGTAGCGATTTTTAAGCTTACGTTCGGCTTCGGAGGAGTTCTTTAATTTATGAGCGCGCGTCTTCCGAAAAAAAGTCGATTTTTTTGTTTTGACCCTGAATCCGTCCCTGTGGGAATTTTTTAACGAAAAAATTTTTTATTCGGTGCAGTTTGTGATTCTCTTAAAGAATCCGTAGAGAAAATTGAAAAAAATTAAAAAAGAAAAATTTTATCGAAAAAAAACGAAAAAAAAAAGTGGTAGAATTTCATTCGGGCGCCCCTGGTTCCCTTATATATGGGGGGGGTCAGCTATGCCACTATATACGTTAGAAACAGCGTTTCGCGGGCTAAAATTTAATACCGGTTCGGGCGAAATCGCCGGATACCAACATTTTTAGATTTTGGCCTAAAGTCAAAAGTTTGAAAATCCAAATCGGAAAAAATTTGATTCGGCTCGCATTTGGCCAATTTTTAAAATATCGAAATCGGAAATAGATACTCACCGTCTCCAAACACGTCCGCTTGCCGCCACGCGTAGCGATTTTTAAGCTTACGTTCGGCTTCGGAGGAGTTCTTTAATTTATGTGCGCGCGTCGTCCGAAAAAAAATCGATTTTTTTGTTTTGACCCTGAATCCGTCCCTGTGGGAATTTTTTAACGAAAAAAAATTTTATTCGGTACAGTTTCTGATTCTCTATAAGAATCCGAAGAGAAAATAAAAAAAAATTAAAAAATAAAAATTTTATCGTCAAAAAACGAAAAAAAAAAGTGGTAGAATTTCATTCGGACGCCTCTGGTGCTCTTAAAAGGGGGGCGTGTAAGATATGCCACTATATACGTTTGAATCAGAAATCCGCGGGCTAAAATTTGGTACCGGTTCGGGCGAAATCGTCGGATACCTACATTTTTAGATTTTGGCCTAAAGTCAAAAGTTTGAAAATCCAAATCGGAAAAAATTTGAGTCGGCTCGCATTTGGCCAATTTTTAAAATATCGAAATCGCAAATAGATACTCACCGTCTCCAAACACTTGAGCTTGCCGCCACGCGTAGCGATTTTTGATGTTACGTTCGGCTTCGGAGGAGTTCTTTAATTTATGTGCGCGCGTCGTCCGAAAAAAAGTCGTTTTTTTTGTTTTGACCCTGAATCCGTCCCTGTGGAAATTTTTTAACGAAAAAAAATTTTATTCGATGCAGTTTGTGATTCTCTTAAAGAATCCGAAGAGAAAAATGAAAAAAATTGAAAAATAAAAATTTTATCGACAAAAAACGAAAAAAAAAAGTTGCAAAATTTCATTCGGACGCCTCTGGTGCTCTTAAAAGGGGGGCGAGGGGACTATCCCACTATATACGTTGGACGCAGAATTCCTTGGGCTAAAATTTGGTACCGGTTTGGGCAAAATCATCGAAACTTGTTTTTTTTAATTTTGACCTAAAGTTTTTGTAAAAAAAATTTTTTTGAAAATTGAAGTACGGAGCGAAAAAATTTTTTTTTTCAAAATTTTTATAAAAATCAAAAAGGTGGCGTCGGGAAGTGTTTTCGTAGAAAATTTCGTAAAAATCGGTCGACGCGTTCTTGAGAAAATTGAAAAAAATCGAAAAACAAAAGAAATCGATAACTCGACTTGGAGGGGGAAATTTGAAAAAAACTCTCCGTCACCCAGTGGGGAGCTCATCTGAGACCTCGAAACCGATTGCCGTCGGTCTGTGCGATTGTTTCCTGATTTTAGCCAGCTTCCCCCAATTTGCAAGTCCCGTTTTTTCAAAAAAATTTAAATCCGGTCCTGTAAAAATTGGGGGCGACGGAGGAAAAAATGTAAAGAATAAAAAAAGAAGCGGATAGGTTTGTAGAAGAGAAGGGAAAAAAAATTTCAAAAATCGCACGACGCGTTTTCAAAAAATCCAGAAAATTAACTTTTTTTTTCAACACCCTGTATATTTGTCAAATTTATACCTAGCGATTCAAAAAAAATTTCAAAAATTCTACTTTTTCGTCCCAAACAACTCCACCAAAGGAAATTTCACTCAAACGACCGCAAGTACGATTTTCAAATACCCCTCGAAACTGTTTTAGTATAACTAACTAGCAACTGACCATATGTGGAATAGTATGCCTCAGGAATAGTATGCCCCTGGAACCCTCTATGTCCCAGGAATAGTATGCCCCTGGAACCCTCTATGTCCCAGGAATAGTATGCCCCTGGAACCCTCTATGTTCCAGGAATAGTATGCCCCAGGAACCCTCTATGTCCCAGGCACCCTCTATGTTCCAGGAATAGTATGCCCCAGGCACCCTTTATGTCCCAGGAATAATATACCCCAGGCATCCTCTATATCTCAGGAATAGTATGCACCAGGCACTCTCTATGTCCCTGGAATAGTATGCCCCAGGAACCCTCTATGTCTCAGGAATAGTATGCCCCAGGCACCCTCTATATCCCAGGAATAGTATGTCTCAGGAATAGTATGTCTCAGGAATCCTTTATGTAAGTGGAATAGTATGTCTCAGAAACTCTCTATGTAAATGGAATAGTATGTCTCAAGAAAAAAAGGGGCGTTACACGTCTAGGTTACTTTTATTTTCAGTATAGTGAAAGTGTTGAAAATAGTGAAAATGTTGAAAATATTGAAAATGTTGAAAATATTGAAAATGTTGAAAATAGTGAAAATGTTGAAAATAGTGAAAATGTTGAAAATAGTGAAAATGTTGAAAATAGTGTAAATGTTGAAAGTAGTGAAAATATTGAAAAAAGTGAAAATTTTGAAAATTATGAATTTTAAGGATTTTATGAATTTTATTAAAATTATTTATTTTATGAATTTTAGGAAAATTTATAAAAAATTTGCTCTGAAATTTTTTACATTTCACAAAAAAATTAATATTTTCGAAACTATTCAATCCATCAGGACGGTTAATAGCTTAAAATTTGCCCCGTCCCCTGCCCCACCAAATTGTGTCGAAATTATTATTGTCTGTTGAAAATTCAGTCGTCCAGGGCCGTATTTGTAGTAAAATTTTACAAAAACTTTGCGATTTTTTTGCAAAAAAACTAATTAACTAATTTTAACCGTATATCTTTTAATTTGCGCCGATTTACTGTGTTTACCTTTGGTAAAAATTTCAAATCGCTAACGTTCATAGTTTTGTAGTAAAAAAATAAAAACCGATTTCCTTAAAAAAAATTAAGCTCACAGCCTTAAAAATATTTAAAAAAAAATTTTTCGAATATTTTTAAGATCGACCCCTCAAACGAAAGATAATAAAAAACGAATAAAGTTAGGGGGGTGGGTTGCCCCCTCCACCCCCCCAAAAAAAATTTTACACCACAAAAAGTAAAAAAATTATGCAAAAATCGATCATTTTGATGTGACTCGTGTTAAGTCAAATTTTAAGCTACCGTCACGAAATATAGTTATTGTTCGTCGCTAAAGTCGGCCCTTTGCTGTCACGCGTAGCGATTTTTGAAATTTAGAGCGGCTTCGGAGGAGTTCTTTAATTTACGGGCGAAGGTTTCGGAAAGCGCGTCGTTTTAGTGAATTTTTTTAGAAACTTAAATTTTCGATTTTGAAGTGCCGCGTGCGAATTTTTGAAAAAATTTAATTGCGTCGCATCAAGAACGTCGTGCTGAATATTTTCCGTTCATTTTTATTTTTCTAAAATGAAAAATAAAAAAAAATTTCCGGAAAAACGTCGAAAAAATGGAAAATTTTGATTCGGCTCGCATTCGGTCAATTTTTAAGGCATCGTCGTCGAATATAGTTATTGTTCGTCTCGAAACTTGTACGCTTGCCGCCACGTGTAGCGATTTTTGAGGTTATGCGCGGCTTCGGAGGAGTTCTTTAATTTATGTGCGCGCGTCGTCCGAAAAAAAATCGCTTTTTTTGTTTTGGCCCTGAATCCGTCCCTGTGGGAATTTTTAAACGAAAAAAAAACTTATTCGATCCGGTTCGTCGTCCTCTTTTAGAATCCGAAGAGAAAATTGAAAAATTTTGAAAGACTTTCATTTTATTAACGAAAAAAAAAAAAAAAAGTCGTAGGGTTTCACTCTCGGCCCCGTTTGACCCCTTCATAGTAGAATGCCGCTGATGGCTCCGTATAGATTCGAAAGAGATTTTAACGCCGAAAACGCCGGTACGTGCCGAAATGCCAAAATATAATCCAACATATTTTTAATTTTCGCTCAAAGTCGAAACTTGAATTTTGGTCATTTTGAAAACTTGAAAATTACGGTCCGGAGCCAAAAAATTTTTTTTTTCAAAATGTTTATAAAAATCAAAAAGGCGGCCAAGGGAAGTATTTTTGTAGAAAATTTCGTAAAAATCGGTCGACTCGTTTTCGAGAAAATTGAAAAAAATCGAAAAACAAAAGAAGTCGATAACTCGACTTGGAGGGGGAAATTAAAAAAAAACCCGCGTCACGCAACCCTTTGTTCAATTGCGAATGCGACCTGCCGTAGGGGAAATTTCTAAAAAAATCTCCTGATTTTTAAGAACTTCCCCCGATGAAAACGCGCCCGTTTTTTGAAAAAATCTCGGATCCGGTCCCGTAAGAAAACGGCGCCCCGGAGCGAAAAAGGTGAGGAATCAAAAAAGTTGCCGATTTTCGAGCGGAAGCGAAAGGAAAAAAAATTTCGAAAATGGGCCGTAACGTTTTCAAAAAATCGTAAAAATAAACTTTTTTTTTCAACACCCCGTATATCGGTCAAATTTATACCTAGCGATCGAGAAAAAATCTCAAAAATTCTACTTTTTCGTTTTAAAAAAGTGTGCGAAATGTCGCTATTTTGACGTTTTCGCAAGTGTAAATTTCAAATAGTACACCAAATAGCTTTAGTATAACTGATTATTTATAACAAAATAAATAAATTATAACTCAACTTTTTTCTAATAATGTCGGTGTTGAATGTTGGATTTCTTTGGTACGCGCAATTTTGCAGTATATTTTGCTTTTATTATTTTATGCATAATATCCTTGGCCAGGATTTTTATATATTATTTTCATAAATATATTGAATATTCATAAATATAAATTAGTCAAGTTAAAAAAAGTTATAACAAAATAAACAATAAATTTTAACCCTTCTCGCATAATTTAAAAAAAATTAAGAAAAAATTCTAAACTTTAAAAATATTCAAAATGAAGAAATTAAATATAAAAATTAAGTAGTTAAAATTATTTATAACAAAATAAATAAATTCTAACCCAACTTCCATACATTTTTCTAATAAAAGTTATTTTATTTTATATTATATGTAAATAATTTATGTAGGTATATTTTACATTAAATGTCTAATGTAAATAACACAGGCGATATTTTACATTAATAATACATTATTATTTATATATATAAAATATAAATATACGAACTTATGAATTGTATATGTAAATAATTCTATATAAATAACACATTATAAATTTTACTTATTATTTACATAGAGAAAATAATATAATATTATATATGTAAAATATACATATATTTTACGCTAAATTAGCTACATAGGTGAATTTACGAGCTATCTATGTATATTTTACATATAAGTTACAAATTGGTTTACTGGGTAATACCTTCAATTTCCGATGCCTCTACCATACAATTGGCCTTCCACATTAATATCCTGCTCCTGTGCTTCTTTTCTAACCGATTTTAAGTTGATCCGTGCCTGTTTTAAAATTTCTTTTTTTTTAATCCTAGAGTGGCCTAACCCCTTAAGCAATTATGCAAGTAAGAAATAACACAAGTGGGTCAATAAAAGATAAACACAAACACTTGATCCAAACAGAGCCGCAGTTACTAAAACCAATAAAAATTAAATCGGCGCAAAAATCTTTTATTACTTTTTCCTTCATGTTTTTTTTCAAATTTACGTCAAAATAGCGCCATCTATCCGTAGTCGAAATTCCCAATATATCCACCTTTAAACTCGCAAGTGTCATACGGTCTTTAGGACAAAATGCGTCATTCTATTATTTAGATGTTCTGTGATTTTAGAGAAACCTGTCAAAAAATATAATTGTTTATTTTTGTGCATATTTTTGTGTCGTGTTGCATACGATTGGTAAATAAAGTAAAATCAATTTAATAAAATTAGAATTTAGGATGAATAGCTTACATGATCCTGAATTGTCTCAATCGAGTAGTGAAAAAGACCATTATCAGCAACATTCCACCTCATCTATCATATCGGACTCGGGTGATGGGACTCGTAGAAGAAGGTAGGTTGTATATTCAATTATCTGTTTGTGCTTAAACTTAATTTTTAGTTCAAATCGTTCTATTAAACGGAAAAAGTTTGATGATGAATTAGTCGAATATAGTCTTGGGTTGCCTGGAGTTTCAACCGGAAAAGTAACGGTAAGTGCTTTGGCAGGATTAATTTATTACTTGTAACACATCTACCTATTAGTTTAGTACAGTAATTAAATAAATTATAGACTAATAGAACGAGAACATCATCCATTCAGAATGATTTGGGTTTTGTACCTACTCCATCTACACCACCAGCTCCTCCTGTCATTATACCTCCAGCTTCCCAAGATAAACGTAAATTATTGGGAAAATCAATTCCTGGAAGTTCTCGCCGAAACAAGAAAGGAAAACCTCAAAATCAGATTGCTACAAAAGATTTGGGACGTTGGAAGCCGACCGATGATTTGGCTTTGATAATTGGAGTGCAACAAACTAATGATATTAGAACGATCCATTTGGGTACTAAATTCTCCTGTAGATTTACTGTTCAGGAGTTACAGCAGCGTTGGTACGCTTTACTTTATGATCAAGCTGTCTCTCGAATAGCCGTTGCAGCTATGAGAAACTTACATCCAGATATGGTGGCTGCTGTTCAGGACAAAGCTCTTTGGAGTGTACCAGAAGAGGAATTATTATCCACTATAAAATCTGTATGTTTAATATGTAGATAATCACAGACTCGTTAAAACTCCATTAATTTCAATTTTTAGAATTCAAATCCCAATCTACAAGTATTTTCTGAAATGTTGTCACAACATCCAGATGTTTTTTATTCAGGTAGAACCCCAGCAGCCTTACAACGTCATTGGAACACATTGAAAGTGTATTCTTTATTACCTGATCAAGTTAGACAGCCATTACCTACTCCGTATAATTCACACCCTGTTATGTTCTTCAGTGACTCCGAAGAACTCATTCAAGACTCTGAGTTAAATAAACCACCTGATGAGCCATTAGATCGGGAATTACGTTTACAACAACGCCGAAATATCAGGGAAATAAGAAGATTGGAAAATGAAATTGGAAGGTAATTTTTATCAGAAGTACTAATCGCCTAACTCCTTAGATGATTAGTTTACCCTGAGTTCTATGCGCAGAACGTTGAATCTGGCAGGCAGTTGGATCAGGAAAACTAAATTGAGTCGAACTGGTACACCCGAATAACTTTATTCGAAATTGTCCGATTGCCATCATACTTTAGTATATAATGCAGAACCAAAAACGTTTGAACCCAATTTGTTCACTTCGATCTCTATCGTAACGGCTAAACTTTAAACGCGTTTTACTCGAAATACCCGTTTTTAATCTGGTGGGTGTTCTCCAGATTATATTTTTTGAACAAATGGGTTGCCATTTGGTACCAGCAAAATTTAATTTTTTCGAATAACTCTATAACGCAGCCGCCATGAAGTGACCAAATAGGCTCCTTTTTCTTACACATCCTTATTACATATTTATATGCGGCAGGAATTTTGAGTCTCCCTGGTCAACTTAGTGGCCTCGCTGAATTTTTCTTCGAAAATGACGGGATTTTCATGTGCAAAACGGAAATGAAACGGATAAATTAAGTTAACTGGATACTTTGGCCGGCGGACTAAAACTTTAAAGTTACAATAAAAATAAATACAACCATACATTGGTGTCCCCCACTAAATAACAATTGATCAGTTTCAAGCTATTTTTCAAAAATTACTTGTTTTCAAAATAACCTGGCTGGGAACTAAAAGTATTTTGAAAAAGACTCTGAAACCGCTCGATCCTTATTAGATGGGGAATCACAGCATGGTTGTAATTATTTTTAACAAAATCCAGCTTTAAAGGCCTTTTGGGCCATGTCACCTGTTAAAAACACGTTTTACATGTCTAACGTGAAAATGCTATAACTTGTCAAATATTTCATCAAATTAAAAAACAATATAACAGCTGTATAGAGAATAGTAGGAGCTTTACGATGATGTATCAATCGACCCCTATTGCCATTTAAGATTTCTGAAGGGGTAGTTTCCCTGCATAACTGGGTGAGGGGTTGCCCATTGCGTTACCATAAATATTGGTCCCCCACCAAATAAAAATTGACCTGTTTCAGGGTTTTTTTCAAAAATTATTTGTTTTCAAAAGAACCTGGCTGGGAACTCTTAGTTGGGCCACCCTGTATAGAATAAACAGCAGCGGTCCCAATACTGCCCCCTGTGACACTACTTCGTTGCGTAATTGTATCTCACTTTTTGTTTCCTATCTTGCAAGTATAATAATAATAGTTTATTTGTGCATTAAAACATTACTGTTTTTTCACAAGTCAATAAAAAATATAGGAAAAATATGCAGAAGATTACAAATATTGCGCTATAAAATTACATACACGGTGATGATAAAGTTTGGAACCAAGGTCATAACTTCCATAAACACTTTTTTTGTAAAAATCGCTCGGACAGGTCAATTTTTGTTTTAAAAATGCCATCTTTTGGAATGAAAAAAATATTCATGACGTCACTGATAACTTCACTATGACGTCATCATCATTTTTTTTAAATGGAAACCCCTACTTTTTTTACACATTTTTCATAGACCTTTTTATCATATTAATGATCACATAAAAATATTTAAAAAAATTTCAACCATTTTTGAAAAAAAAATAAATTTACTCAAAAAAAAAATTATTAATTCTCAATGAAAATATTACAAAAAAAAAGTACATTTTTAATTTACAAGTAACAAATTTTAACGAAAATGTTTTACAAAAAAAATAAAAACCAATATCTCAAAAATACTTCTTTTTTAAAAGTATTTTAAGCCATGAATAAAAATATGGGATGTTACATTTAAAAAAACAAAGTTCATGGTGTTTCCGGTGAAACCGGAAGTGATTTCGAAAATAAAAAATGCACATAAAATTTGTTTTTTTGAACCATAGAACATAGCCAAATTTCAAATTTTTTTATTCATAAATAAAAAAGTTATCGAGGTGACCCGGTTTTCATTTCCACCCGATATAAAGAGGACAGTAATTACAATACAAAGTACAACAAGTAGTGACTATATCGAAATATGAGAAATATATGTACGAGGAGTAACATATAATATGTAACTTAAAAACTATTATTGTACACTTAGATCCGAGAAGTTATTTGAGAGGTATTCGTCATAAGAATAAAAAGTTTTACTGAGTAGGTATCGTTTAGTTTCTTTTTTAAACTTTTCGAAGTTTAGTTCTCTAAATTTTTTAGGAAGGACATTAAAAAATTTTATATTTTTGTAGTAGTAGTAGTTTGTACTGTTTTGCGCTTTATTTAGTCTTAGAATCGGTAATGCTAAGTTACTTTTGTGTCTTGTATTGTGCGAGTGAATGGATTCATGTGGTTTTTGAATATTTAATTTTTTTTATATCAAGTAAGCATTCAAGTATAAATATACATGGAAGTGTTAATATATTTAATTCCTTAAATTTAAGGCGACAATCGGCTCTATATTTAAGATTACAAATGATTCTGATAGCTTTACGCTGTAGGGAGAATATTTTTTGTAAACCACTCCTGTGCCCCCACAACAGAACTCCGTATTGAAGGTGACATTGAAAGAGACCAAAATATGCTGTTTTCAGAGTTAAAATTGAGGCACAATTTTTTAGACTCTTAATACAGATATATTTTTGGAAAGCTTATTGACTAATGTTTCTGAATTGCCTTGTTCAGACCTTGAAAGAACAGAGATACCATGAACTTTAGCATACTTTCTCACTCTGTCATTAAGTGTTGCCAATGTGTCAATCATGCAACCTAAAAGTAGAAAAAAAACTAAATAATAACTAGAAATATTATTATAACAAAGTATTTTTTATGTTTTCATTTTATATCTTCCAAATAACATTTTATTTGATTTCACAATAGATCAAAAATACCGTAGAGTACACACCTAACCAAAAAGTTATTTAGAGGATATAATATGAAAACAACCTTGCGCATTTGTTAATAAAAATATAAAATGATTTTTGGAAGGTTTTAAATTAAAAAATACTTTGTTATAATAATATTTCTAGTTATTATTTAGTTTATTTCTACTTTTAGGTTGCATGATTAACACATTGGCAGCACTTACTCAGCTGTTTACAGCAGAGCAAAAGGGATATGCCCAAAGTTCATGGTATCTCTGTTCTTTCAAGGTCTGAACAAAGCAATTATGATTCCAACATAATTTAGAATCCAAATGAATGCCCAAAAATTTTACTGAAGGGGCAAATTGATTATCTGCATAATTTCCCACTTTCTGAGTGTGAAATTTACTCTCTGAGTTTTGTCTTCATTTAGCTTCAAATTATTGGAATCAAACCATTCTTTTGCTTTCCTTAAGGTTGAATTGCAATCTGTTAAGACGTTTTTGAATATTGGGCCTTTGCTTATAAGAGTAGTATCATCAGCGTACAAAGTTATGTTGTTCTCTGATATGTTGGAGGGAAAATCATTGAGATAAATAATAAATAATAGTGGGCCTAAAATTGATGCTTGCGGAACACTGTTTGTTATTGGAAGGAAATTAGAAGTTACTTCATTAACCTTTACTGCTCGATATCTATTAGATAAATATGAAGACAATAGTCTGCAGCTATTTGGTAAGATGTTATAGCAGTAAAGCTTTCGCAAGAGTATTTCATGAGATACGCAGTCGAAAGCCTTAGGTCCGAGTGGTACCGAACAGCTCAGAACGAATAAACGAAAAGCCCTATAGAAAATGTAAACATATTTAATGTAATTTTCAAGTACACACCAATAAATCGGAAATAATCGGGTCCTTCGACGTTTACGCTATTTATTTATTTAACCTGTTTCAAAGATCATTTGAATCATACAAGCATATGTAGTGAAAATATTAATTATTTTAAGTTTAAATAGACGTTTGAAGAAAACAAAAACAATATACTATTTAATAAAGTGAATTTCTCTTTTAAAATTTAATTAGAAAACGCTAAAAAACTTACATTTTGCCTAATATGAAATCTTGGTTTAATATTTTTAGGTGGAACGTATTAGTTGATGGTGTAAATGGTTCTGCTCCAGGTGAAATGGATAGCCATACATTGGGAGTATTAAGAGGTCGCATGGTGCGTTACTTAATGCGCAGCAGAGAAATAACTTTAGGCAGAATTGCTAAAGGAAATACTGTTGATATAGACTTAGCTTTAGAAGGTCCAGTGTATAAAATATCTAGACGACAAGCAACACTTAGGTAAAAAATTAAAATAAACAAATTGTATAAAAAAGATTTTATTATTCATTTTAGGTTGAGGAACACTGGTGAATTTTACTTATCATCAGAAGGAAAACGGCCTATTTTTGTTGATGGAAGACCAATAACACAAGGAAATAAAGTTAGATTATTTGATAATGCGATTGTTGAGATAGCTTCTTTAAGATTTATATTCAACATCAATCAAGATTTAATAAGAGTTATTCATAATGAAGCAGTTAGGTTTAATCTTCCTCCATAAAATTAAAACGGGTAAAATTTGCCTTAGTTTCTATATTACAAAATGATTCCTAATAAAATTACAAAAGACAAAGTTTTTGTTACTGTTTGAATTGATGATGCAGAATATCCCACTCCTGGAACATAAAGAATCCCCAAGGCGGGGTCACCATAAATATCTTTATTTGTTGTGTCTCTTCCAGAACCTCCATTGCATAAATCTGTTTTGCATGCACGATAATAGTATCGATAAGTTATATCTGCATCTTCAATAACTTCGTTTAAGTATAAAGGTTTTTCTTCACAGTTTCGTGACATCGATTGGACAACTCCTTTCGTTTCCTGAAGCATAAGTAAATATATAGGATTACTATTTTAACGATTTGTAGTAACTACCTTATACTCAATCCTTGCAGAAGTGCAGTACTTTTTATTGCATTCTCTTATACCATTTTCAACAGCTTCGGGGTTGTTTATACAATCTTTATTTATATCAGTTTCAGATGTGGAACATATGTAGCACTTTAAAGCTAGAACTTAAACAAGATTTTAAAACATTGCAACTAAAAAGCGAAAACCCAATCAAAAGTTTTTGACAAAACTTACCATTTATTTTTGTAAGACATAATAATAAAATCAAGAAAATATACTTCATATTTAAATAAAACTTTTTATACACATTTAATAACTAAGTACCTTTTGTAATCCTTGATGATTTAAACTTTTATCTAATCTATAAAACCTATCACTTAATTAGGAAGTTTCCATGTCATGAAAATAGAAATATATATGACATGATACTATAGAACTAAGGATAAATTTAAATATGGTGAAAATTTTATCTCGATATCTCAAAAAACAACGGGGATATTTAATATTTTGTAAGCGCGATGTAACGAGACTCGCTAACGTGTTTTTGCTCGCTTTGACGTCATAAGTCATTAATGTCACTCTCGGCTCGTGTTGTAGCGCACACTGTTCGAGCGAGTAGTGTGACTTACGACGTCACCACGCCAAAACGAGTAGTATACTTTGAAGTGGAATAACTTTCTCATTTTTAAAGATATAAAGTGAACTGAACTGATTTTCATCTAGTTAGCATTGAAATTTTGTAAAGGTAACTAGATGAAAATCATTATGTTCCACACTTTACACAAAACAGTATAAATTCTATTGACAAATAAATGCCATCAAAGTACACATTTAGAATTTTTAATTAACGTAGTTATTAGATAATACATTGTACACGTAATTGAAGTGTTCTTCGATTTATTATCGCCTAAGTTTTATTCTTCAATATTCAATACTTATGAGGTGCGTGAAGTTAGCGACAGACTTGAAGCACTAACGTTTTTTTTAATACATTCTTTAGTGCAACAATTAGTAAAATTAGCGGCTAAGAATAAGCGAGTAAATGTTTATTTAAATTTTGTCACTAACTTCACGCTCAACGACAATTTTTTTTTATTTACCACTTTTTTTATAAATTTTCTTTTGTATTTCATTAGTGCTTCGTTACAGATCTTTTATTTTTTTCGACCTAGCGACAATTTTCTTTATTTATTATTTTTTTTCAAATTTTCTTTTGTATTTCCTTAGTGCTTCGTTAGTGCATCAAAAAAACATACTATTTTTGGAAAAATAAGAAAGTTACAGATCTTTTACTTTTTTTGACCTAGCGACAATTTTTTTTATTTATTATTTCTTTTTTTCAAATTTTCTTTTGTATTTCATTAGTGCTTGTTAGTGCATCAAAAAACTTACTATTTTTGGAAAAATAACAAAGTTACACACCTTTTATTTTTTTCGACCTAGCAACAATTTTTTTATTTATTATTTTTTTCAAATTTTCTTTTGCATTTCCTTAATGCTTGTTAGTGCATCAAAAAAACATACAATTTTTGGAAAAATAAGAAAGTTACAGATCTTTTACTTTTTTCGACCTAGCGACAATTTTTTTATTTATTATTTTTTTCAAATTTTCTTTTGTATTTCATTAGTGCTTGTTAGTGCATCAAAAAAACTTACTATTTTTTGGAAAATCAGCAAAGTTACAGATATTTAATTTTTTTTTGACCTAGCGACAATTTTTTGTATTTATCAATTGTTTTTAAATTTTCTTCCGAATTTCATTAGTGCTTCGTTAGTGCTTATTAGTGCATCAGAAAAACACAATTTAATTGAAAAAGTAAGAAAGTTAAATTTGGCTCAAAACGGAGAGATTTTGCTTATTTTAGCTACATTTTCTGTCATAACTCAAAAGCGAAAAGAGATAGCGAAGCGATTATATTTTTTTTGTAAAGTGAACCTGGAAAGCTTTCAGAGCAGTTCTATTGCGTAGGGGTGAAATAGAATTTGAGTGATTGATTAGATCGAAACAGTGGCGTAGCTAGATGTCAAGGCGCCGGGTTGCAAAATAATAATTAGCGCCTATTTATCATAATTAAAAGACTGTAGTTTGGCAATTTTAATTGCTGAACATGAGTTCCCACAGTAAACCAAAAGAGGTATTATTTATGTAAAATATATATAACATGTAAGAAAATTTATGTAAAATCTAGAGAGAAATTAGGGATAAATCATGTCAGGATGTCAGCCATATTTGGGGATAGGTTATTATGTGTAAATTATGTAAATTTTTATATACAAAATATATATCAGATATAAGTAAATAAAAACAAAAAATATCATTTTTTGCTTGGTACAATGTAGTAATTAGCTGCTACCAGGCCATTTCTAGTAAGTAATCACAAGTATAATACATTAATATTATCTTAACTTAAACCATGTTAAACTTAAAGTGGGGATTTGCGGGATTCGAACCCACGCCGTTGCTGTCGCAAATTGACGAATCAAGCCACCTAACCGTTCGACCATCGAGGCTTCATGAAATGAAGACACAAAAACATTGTTTTAAAGCAATTCCACATATATATTATATTTGTTTTAATACAAATAAAAAAAAATTAAAAATAAATTAGGGAAGTTAAAAGAAGTTCAATTATATATAAAAATTAAGTAGTTAAAATTATTTTTAACAAAATAAATAAATTATAACTCAGAAGAAAATTTTGGATATTTTTCTTTATTATTAGATCAATTTTCGGGACAGGCACCTATTTTTTGCTGGCGCCGGGTTGCTACGCAACCCCTATAGCTACGCCACTGGATCGAAACGCGTCAAAAATTACGACTTTTTTAAATACGATCTTAAAAAAAAATTGTTTCGTTATTTTTTTCGAAATTTAAAAAACGCTAAGCGTGGGAGATTTTGGATTCAGGAGTAGATTCGACTGAACTTTTAATATTGAATATCGGTTAAGAAATGGCCTAACGGGAGCCACTCACCCCTAAATTCAAAATTTCGAATTTATTTAGGCATAACTTCCGAACCCCATTGAAAAAAAAAATTTCTACGCGCTACCGGATGTAGAAATTATTCTTTTATAAGGCACTGTAGAAAAATTTATTATGGCCATCCGAACCCTTTTTTGATATGTTGATTTTTTATATTAATTTGGGGCCTTTAAATTTGCATTTCCTTTTTCTTACTTTTTCGACGCTGACTTTGCAAAATCGTAACTTTTGACGTGTTCATCTATAATATCCGTATGTTTTTTGTTTTGCTTACTACCTTAAGAGCATCTTCCTAAACAGAAAATATAGTGGTTTAGTACCCCAGAAAAATAGGCTAGTACGAAAAAGATTTTTGTATAATTTTTTTTGTAGACGATTTAGAAGTCATTTCTATACCTCCCAGGGGAAGGAAAAAAAATTGGAGAATCTACAAAAAAAAATATATTGACCTAAAAGTACCTTAACTTTGGACCCCTCTAATTAATTTTGTGTTAGGTTGCAGAAGGTGACTATCGGTTAAGTTGTAGCCTAATTAATTAAGATTATAAATCTGAAAAAAAATTGAAAATCTAACGAAGCAAACTTGAGTTTTTTCTGGGCTACTAATGCTCGATTTCATGATTTATCACAATTATTCCTCCCAAACTCGCGCGCCCTCTATGGATTCGCATTAATTGTCAGTTATTTGTGAATAATTTGCAAAGAAGCTCCAGAAAAGTGGGATGGATTTTCTATTCCTTGTTATTATCTCCAACGGAAAATTTATCGCGGGCGTCTAGGAAGATGCTCTTAATATTTATGAGAAATAATCACTGTCAAATTTTCACCCCGAGCTTCAGAAAAAAACCGACCGTAAAATGTTCAAAAAAATGCGCAAAACGCGGCCGGATGGTTGTACCACTGTGGTGCTCACACCCAGTAAACCAAAAGAGGTATTATTTATGTAAAATATATACAAGGTGTCCCGTTATTCGACCGACAACGTTTAACTGAAGATTTCTCACCTAAAAATAAGTCGATATGACCCTACTTATCTATTACCAAAAGTGAACCCCTGAGCAGTTATAAGCTTTTGAAGTTGAACTAAAAAAATACATTTTTCTTTATTGCGTCCAAACCATTGGAGATTTTATGACGAAATTTGGGGTACTTGAGTTTTTATAAGAAACGCGCACTTTGTAAAAAATTAGACAAAATTTAACATCTGCAAAGGGTTTAAATTGAAGAGGATGGGCATAAACCTCCTTATAAGTTTTTAGTGTCTTAAGATATTAACATTAAAGTTACCAATTCCCATTAAATCATTCAATTGTAAGATTTTTTGTCTCTTATGTCTTCCAAATAAATTATGACGTTCCTGCGAAAAATGTAAAAAAGAAATTCGGTGAAAGACTAATTTAATTAATAACTTCACATTATGTAAGTGAAGTTGCATAAATTTAAATTTTAATTTTTTGGATAACATCTAATGTATTGTTAAAGTTTACCAGTTTAAACGGTATTAATTTAAAATAAAACAAATGAAGAAGAATTAATTTAACAGTTTTATTAAAAAAAATATTGTAATTAATTAAGTGCATGTTCAACGTGAGTGCTCTCTGAACGAATACAAGAATTAATACGGCGCAAAAATGAAAATCGAATAGATTCAAAGACGTTTGGGATTTCACGTATCTCATTGGTTGCGTTGACGATTCGTACCCAAAGATCTTCTCTGCTTTAAACTAGAGTACTGTAAACTTTATCTTTTAAACAACCCCAAAAAGAAAAATCTAGAGGATTTAGATCCGGTGATCGCGGTGGCCAAGTGACTGGACCATCAGCATTTAAATAATTTCTCACATTTATTGAAAAATGAGGGGGGGGGGGGAGCTCCGTCTTGCATAAACCACATCTGTGCTCTGATGGCAAGGGGTACTTCTTCTAGTAGACCAGTAAGATTATTTCTTAGAAATTCTAAATACGACACACCATTCAGTCTTGGTGGTATTTCAAATGGTCCTATAATATGATTGTCGATTATACCTGCAAACAGTTGATGGAAAACTGCCTTTGATAATTGGCTACAATTTTCTTATGGGGATTTTCATCCGACCAGCTATGCAAATTATGCAAATTAATCATTCCGCTTCTTCAGAAGCAAGATTCGTCAGTAAACAAAATTATTCTGGCCATATTTGGATTTTGGTCGTATTTGCGTTTGAACCATTGGCAAAATAACAATCTATTGTTCAAATCAATCGGCAGCAATTCTTGAACTTTGCGAAAATGGTATGGATGAAGTAACTGCTCTTGAAGTGTTTTGTGTACGGCATTTTTGTGAATTTGTAATTGCGTAGAAATCTTTCTTACACTTACTCTGTGGTTCTCCTCCACACATCCCAATATTTTTTCTTCTGCCTCTACTGTTCTTATTGTTCGTGGGCGCCCTACATTTCTACGATCAGTTTCTAGTTTACCATATTCACGCAAACGACGATCTACGTTAGCAAATGTTGTATGATGAGGAGTTTGACGATTTGGATACTTCTCAGCACATCTTCTAGCAGTAGCTCTACCATTACTGTGACATTCACCGAATACTAGGTGCATGTCGGCATATTCATTAAATGAATAGATTGCATCCATTTTATCAGTAATTTTTATAAATTGAAAGTTTCTGTATTATCTATTATGAGATCAATGTTGTTACTATGGTTTTGGTTTCAAAGGGCGACTTAATATTGAAACAATAGGAAAAAGTACTTTGTGTTGCCTAACTTTGCTGTTTTGCACTAGTTTTATTTTTCTCATTTTCTGCAAGAACGGCATAATTTATTTGGAAGACATAAAAGACAAAAAATCTTACAATTGAATGATTAAATGGGAATTGGTAACTTTAATGTTAATATCTTAAGAGACTAAAAACTTATAATGAAGTTTATACCCAGCCTCTTCCATTTAAACCCTTTGCAGATGTTAAATTTTGTCAAATTTTTTACAAAGTGCGCGTTTCTTATAAAAATTCAAGTACACCAAATTTCGTCATAAAATCTTCATTGGTTTGGACGCAATAAAGAAAAATGTATTTTTTTAGTTCAACTTCAAAAGCTTATAGCTCCTCAGGGGTTCAATTTTGGTAATAGATAAGTAGGGTCATATCGACTTATTTTTAGATGAGGAATCTTCAGTTAAACGTTGTCGGTCGAATAACGGGACACCTTGTATAACATCCCAGTAAACCAAAAGAGGTATTATATATGTAAAATATATATATAACATGTAAGAAAACTTATGTAAAATCTAGAGAGAAATTAGGGATAAATCATGTAAGGATGTCAGCCATATTTGGGGATAGGTTATTATGTGTAAATTATGTAAATTTTTATATACAAAATATATATCAGATATAAGTAAATAAAAACAAAAAATATCATTTTTTTGCTTGGACGGTACAATGTAGTAATTAGAAGCAACCAGGCGATTTCTAGTAAGTAATCACAAGTATAATACATTAATATTATCTTAACTTAAACCATGTTAAACTTAAAGTGGGATTTGCGGGATTCGAACCCACGCCGTTGCAGTCGCAAATTGTCGAATCAAGCCACCTAACCGTTGGACCATCGAGGCTTCATGAAATGAATACACAAAAACATTGTTTTAAAGCAATTCCACATTAAATAAATATTATATTTGTTTTAATACAAATAAAAAAAATTAAAAATAAATTAGTGAAGTTAAAAGAAGTTCAATTATATATAAAAATTAATTAGTTAAAATTATTTTTAACAAAATAAATAAATTATAACTCAACTTTTTTCTAATAATGTCGGTGTTGAATGTTGGATTTCTTTGGTAAGCGCAATTTTGCAGAAAAAATTAAGAAAAAATTCTAAACTTTAAAAATATTCAAAATAAAGACATTAAATATAAAAATTAAGTAGTTAAAATTATTTATAACAAAATAAATAAATTCTAACCCAACTTCCATACATTTTTCTAATAAGTTATTTTATTTTTATATTTTATGTATGAATTATTTGCATAAAGAATGTAAGTAAATAATTTATGTAGGTATATTTTAAATTAAATGTCTAATGTAAATAACACAGGCGATATTTTACATTAATAATAAATTATTATTTATATATAAAATATACATATACGAACTTATGAATTGTATATGTAAATAATTCTATATAAATAACAGATTATAAATTTTACTTATTACTTACATAGAGAAAATAATATAATATTATATATGTAAAATATACATATATTTTACGTTAAATTAGCTACATAGGAGAATTTACGAGCTATATGTGTATTTTATATATAAGTTTACTGGGATATATGTGGAATTGCTTTAAAACAATGTTTTTGTGTCTTCATTTCATGAAGCCTCGATGGCTCGATTAAATATAAATTAGTGAAGTTAAAAAAAGTTACGATTTTCAAATGGGCGTAATTCCGAAAGTTTAATACTTCCGTATTTTTAGGCAACTTCATTTACACCAGAAGTTGGACCCAAGTGCCCCAAGTTCCTTATTTTAAATGATTTTTATTGCAATTAAGTTAATAACATTAAATTTAAACAAAATTTTTATCCAAGAGATTTCCTGTAGATTTTATTACTGTCAAGACGTGTAAGGTGGTTATGTTAATCAGCAAAATTAACGAACTTACTATTAAACATAATTTTGTTTAAATTTAATATTATTAACTTAATTGCAAAATATTTCATTTAAAATAACGAAGTTGGGGCGGTTGGTCCAACTTCCGGTGTAAATGAAGTTGCATAAAAATGCGATTTTCAAATGGGCGTAATTCCGAAAGTATTAATCGTAGACCACACTATGCTAGTTCAATTTAATGGTATTTTTATGGAGAACACAAAAATCCAAAAATATACTGGGTGTTCCATTTCTTACATTTTAATAGAATGAAAAGAATTTGTTTTTCAAGTTTAATGAAGTAAAAAGATTTTTTGTTTAAAAATTTATTTATATCATCGTTTAAGTAACGTAAATGTTTATCAAAAAGAAGTAAAAAAAGTGTGGGTTTTCATTTAAAAAAATTGTTGAAGACGTCATTGCTAAATGAACTGTGAATTCATAATTCATTGGGTGACCCTTGCTGGGCCGAAGTTTGCATCACCGAAAAGTAGTTGGACCGAAAAGTTGCTGGGCCGAAAAGCCGCTAGTTCAAAAATCGGTGTATCGAAAGTTGTTAGGCCGAAATATTACTGGATCGAACATCGCTGAAACGAAAGTTGTCCGTTCGAAAAGTTGTTGGACCGAAATATCGCTGGACCGAAAATCGCAACGCCGAATGAAATCGTTGGCCCGAAAGCGCGCTGAAACGAAAATTGCCCGACCGAAATATTGCTGGGCCGAAAGTTGTTGGATCGAAAGCGCGCTGCAACGAAAATTGCCCGACCGAAATATTGCTGGGCCGAAAGTTGTTGGATCGAAACTCGCTGGACCGAAAGCGCGCTGCATCGAAAATTGCCCGACCGAAATATTGCTGTGCCGAAAGTTGTTGGATCGAAAGCGCGCTGCAACGAAAATTGCCCGACCGAAATATTGCTGGGCCGAAAGTTGTTGGATCGAAACTCGCTGGACCGAAAGCGCGCTGCATCGAAAATTGGCCGACCGAAATATTGCTGTGCCGAAAGTTGTTGGATCGAAAGCGCGCTGCATCGAAAATTGCCCGGCCGAAATATTGCTGAGCCGAAAGTTGTTGGATCGAATATCGCTGGACCGAAAAGGAGGAGGGACATCTAACACGCACACTGAACACTGACGTGAGCGCGAGGATCTCAACGCGGTTCCGTGCCGTTTTATTCGCATCAAAAGAAATAATTATATGTTTGGAGAATTTTGAGATATAGGACTGGAAATATTCAGAAATTAAATTCTTAACTTAGTTGTAAATAATATTCCTACATATTATTATTATATCGTTTATAAATAGTTTATTATTTCTATACCAAGAGAACAAAAATGAAATTTTGTATTCTACGTTTAGTTCTAAGCAAAAAACAAGAAATAAAAATTTTCCGTATCGGTCACAGTTCATAGTTTAGGATATAAAAATTGATATACAGGGTACAAGGTCCTCCAAAAAAACGGAAACACCTAAATATTAATAATTGTAAAAGGTATTAAACTATTTATTGTAAAAAATAAAAAAATATATCTTTAACAAATAATAACTTCTTGTAAAAATTAAAACGCTAATGCACTTTCGAATTATTCAAAATTCATCGTCATGGATAAATAAAAAATATAATAAAAATTTACCAAAAAAATTTAAAATACTTTAGCAATCAAAAAAATTTGATTGACAATAAATAAATTTGTTTTATTAGAGATTATTTAAAACTTACTACTTGTAGATTAATTTTACTAAAGAATTTGGTTGAACTAAAGTTCTCAATATCATTTAAGTTATTGCCTTTACGTTTTGATACATTATTTTCGAAGGATTCAGCTACATTTAATTTCTTTCCATTTCCTAAATTATGTAAAATTGTAACGAATGGTTTTGGTTTAAAATTTTGATCTTGTTTATTTATATATACTACAAATTTTAAATCATTTTTGAAATTTCTGATTGAGTTTAGGTATTCTTTAATTCTAACATCAAAATTTCGCCCAGTTTGTCCACAATATTTCGCGTCAAATGCCCACAATCACAAGTAAGCAAATAAACTCCACTTTTTTGTTATTTGTTAATTTTGTCTTTATTATTTCCTAAAATTTGTTACCTATGAAATTGATTATATTTTTTACATTCCATTTGGATGTTTTATTAACGAGAAATATAGAAAATAATTATCTAAATTTCAGTATTTATCGAAAACCGACTCACACTGATCACTGCATTGATTAGTTATCTAATCATACGTTATCGCATAAAATTGCATTTTTCAATTTTTCATTTCACCGTTTATTTTATATTCCACTAAATTATAATGACTTTAGAAAAGAATTAGAAAGTTAAAAAATAGGAGCTTGTACATATGTCGATGACCAACTTTTGACCACTTACGTAATATCTACGGGCAAAAACTTTATGTCAGAAGACACCTTCAATCAGTTGATATTCACACCTAAAATTTAAATCTTGTTGGTAAAAGCAATCTCTCATAATAAAAAAAAAATATACATCTTTGACGTCCAATAACTCTTTAATAAAAATCGTCCTATTTTGGTCTCAGGAACATGTGGTATCTTTTTGTACAGACCTTTTAGATACACCCTGTATAGTATCATTTTAAACACACCTAAATGTGTTTTTAAAGTGTGTACAAAAACACAGGGTTTCATATTTAAAATAAGTAAATTTATGTAATTTCCGATGAAATTAAATAATATTAGATGTACCTAATATTAAAAAAATTATCATATCCATAACGAGTTTTCCTATCTCAAACAACATATAGTAGTATTGTTCCCATAATATTTTTAATTTTGAAATACTCTGTAAATGCCCAATTTGCAGAATAGATATAGTAGAGGAACCTCAATTCTGCTTTTTAGGATAGATACATTTTTTATTTTGTTATTATTGGATTTCGTTAGGTTGTTTATGTATATATAATTATATAATTATGTAAATAAAATGTATTTAGTCCTAATTTTAAATGATTTTATACAAGGTCCGCCAAAAAATAACGGAAAAAAAAATATTTTTCGAAATGTATTGAATTAAAAAAATTTAAACAAAAGTTTGTTCATTTTAAACGTACCACCATTTAAACATATTTTTAATATACGTTTTATTATTAATTCTGCACCAAACTTTCATACAACACCCTGCAGAATATAGTTTAATATGAATAAAATTTTGTTAGGATACTTTTTTTATACCACCACTCCAAGATTTTATATTGGGAATATTTTTACCAAATTTTTAACGTTAATTTTGATTATTAGCTAAGAAAATAATAACAAAAGTAATAAATAAGAGAAAAACAAGGAAACCAATTAAAAATCGATTTAAATTTATACATAAATTTGGCTATTTACATTCAATATATTAATATTTTATTCAATTTATTTCTTCGTTTTTTGTGTTTTACTTCTGCATTTATTTTTATTACGTTATAATGAAAATTAAGGTAAAAAAATTGGTGAAAATATCAATTCATAGTTCCGAAGTGGTAACTTGCAATAAACAATTGCTTGTAAGTTAAAAATAAATAGCTTTATAAAAAAATATCTTAACAATTATGTTTACTCAAAATAAGTGAATAATTCGAAAATTTAAAAATACTCAGCGTATTGCATTTAAAGAGAGAAAGTTAGGTGCCGTATAAGTAATAAAACGAAAACCCTTTATATTCAAAATATATTTAAATACTAGTTTGTTTAAATTGAATAAACTTTTTTCTTAAATTCAATACAGTTCAAAAAATATTTAGGTGTTTCCGTTTTTTTTTGAGGACCTTGTACCCTGTATATCAATTTTTATTTCTTGTTTCTTGCTTAGAACTAAACGTAGAATACAAAATTTCATTTTTGTTCTCTTGGTATAGAACACCTGGTATTTTATAGTGTATTGTACATATTAGGTAGAAAACAATTTCTAACCTAACCCGAATTTTTTAATTTTAATATATAAATCCTTGTAATACGAAGTCTTGAAATGCAGTAAACAGCAAAGTAATATTTTAATTATTTGTTGAAATAATAAACTATTTATAAACGATATAATAATAATATGTAGGAATATTATTTACAACTAAGTTAAGAATTTAATTTCTGAATATTTTCCAGTCCTATATCTCAAAATTCTCCAAACATAATTATTTCTTTTGATGCGAATAAAACGGCACGGAACCGCGTTGAGATCCTCGCGCTCACGTCAGTGTTCAGTGTGCGTGTTAGATGTCCCTCCTCCTTTTCGGTCCAGCGATATTCGATCCAACAACTTTCAGCCCAGCAATATTTCGAACGGGCAATTTTCGTTGCAGCGTTCTTTCGGTCCAGCGATTTTCGATCCAACCAACAACTTTCGGCCCAGCAATATTTCGGCCGGGCGTTGCAGCGCGCTTTCGGTCCAGCGAGTTTCGATGCAGCGCGCTTTCGGTCTAGCGAGTTTCGGTCCAGCGAGTTTCGATGCAGCGCGCTTTCTGTCCAGCGATTTTCGATCCAACAACTTTCGGCACAGCAATATTTCGGTCGGGCAATTTTCGTTGCAGCGCGCTTTCGGTTCAACGATTTCATTCGGCGTAGCGATTTTCGGTCCAGCGATATTTCGGTCCAACAACTTTTCGAACGGACAACTTTCGTTTCAGCGATGTTCGATCCAGTAATATTTCGGCCCAACAACTTTCGATACACCGATTTTCGAACTAGCGGCTTTTCGGCCCAGCAACTTTTCGGTCCAACTACTTTTCGGTGATGCAAATTTCGGCCCAGCAACGTGTTTCCAATTCATTAATATTTTTTCTATACCAAGAGATATGAGCGTGTATTCAGCGACCGTGATGAAAAATTTAGAGACGTCGTTAACTTTAAACACGTGATTAAAAAATATTTCTTCATAAGAAATATTTTCTTAAAGGCGTGATTAACTTTAATGACGTCTCTAAAATTGTCATCACAGTCGCTGAATACATGCTATGGCATTTTAAAAACTAATATTAAGCTGTCCGAGCGATTTTCTCAAAAAGATTAAATACGGCAGTTATGAATTTTGTTGCAAAATTTATCATCACCCTGTATAACAGGCTACTCGTAAGTCAAAATCGCAAAGTTTTGAATTTTTTTTTCGTTCTTTTTTAAGAAAAACGCTTTTTTGTATATCTTTAGAATAAATAGTCATAGAAATTTTGAAACACCATTTCTAATTAGATTTCTTGAAAATAAAATTATTTAAACAAAATTTAAATTTTTTTATGAAGAAAATAAAAAAGTTACAGCAGTTTTTGTTTGATTTTTAAGAAAAAGGCATTATTTCTTAAAAATAACGTTTTTTTTTGTATAATTTTAAAATAAATCGTCCGAAAAAATTTAAAAAGGCATTTCTTATTAGATTTCATGAAAATAAAATTATTTAAACAAAATTTAAATTTTTTTATGAAGAAATAAAAAAGTTACAGCAGTTTTTGTTTGATTTGTAAGAAAAACGCATTATTTCTTAAAAATAACGTTTTTTTTTGTACAACTTTATTTATTTACTTATTTACTAACTAACGGGAACAGCCCAATACAACAATAATAAGAAATGATAAACAAGACAATAAATAATAGTGATATAACAGAAAAAGATAACAAAACAAGAAACAGTCAGTTCACAGATTGCGCAACACACACTCACTTCAATAACCTACACAGCGATTGGAAGCTGTCGGAGAAAAAGTCGAAGTCGTCCGCAACTGAATTTGCCATGCGAGCCATTCTTACCATAGCAGAATGGAAACCGTAATTTTAGTACTATCTTTTATAGATTTCGGGTCGCTTATAACTAATCAAGTTACATCAACGTGATTCAAAGCGTACTTTTTAAAATAAAAGCGATTTGAAAGTTCGTAAAAATTGTTTTCAAAAAATTCTGAATTCCATAAAACTAATAAATTACGCTTATAGATTTTTGTGTGATAATGTTCTACAAAACTTCGCAACCTGATTTTGAATATCACAAAAAGACTACAATTTTCGTATAAAAATTATATAAAATCGCCATTTTAACATGTTGACTGCCAAAATGTAAAAAAAAATCGACTTTTGTGGCCACATACACTTTTTAGTTATTTTGTATTCTGGGCACCCCCATGAAGCTGGTGACAACGATTTTTTTGAAAAAAACTTGTAATGTCTGAGAAGCCAAATCACCAAATGACTTCACGAGGCTATAAGAAAAAAAATAACTTCTTACAACAGTCAATGTGTTAAAATATTAATTATTAAAAAATTGAAAAACTTTTTTAATAAAGCTTTGTGCAGTTTGGTAGACTTTAGTCGCATCCTGAAATTCAGAAGGAATTATTTTAATAATTATTTATAAAGGCTAATCAAAATCCAGTAAATCTCAAAATCTCCTTTATAATATTAAGAAAGGATTTAGACATTACGGTGGAAGAATTGGAGGTTAGAAAAATAAAAATAATCTTGTAAAACAATATATTAATTAAGAAACCCAATATCGGAAGTAACACTGGTATCAATGTTTATCAGCATATTTATTAAAACCGAGTCAAGTTTAATAGCCGCCTTTTTTCCCAATTTAAGTGATTGTAAAAGTGTATTTTGGTGCAAAGATCCTCCACCTTTTTGTAAAATTGTGCTAAAATTTGATTTTGATACTGCAACCACAATTAGTCCTCCCGAGCACTGTTCTTCATCGTTTGTTGGATCTACAATACAGTTATTCCCAATCTTGCAGACTGTTACCTATAAAAACATCGATTAGGATGTTATTCAATAATTATTTATGAAATTTACTAAAAGTGGTGCTCCAGCTACATCCAATTTATCACATTTTTCTAAATCATCTGATATCTCTAGCTCAACTTTATTGCCATCAAGACGGGTACTTATGACGTGAGGAATTTGTGTGTGCCACAAAGCAGATTTTACAGCTAAAGACACTGCATCATACAAATTTCCACCACATTCAAGGATTAAAATATCAACATATAACTTCCAACATTTGCGCCCTGGTAAAATACATAATTTTGTTGCATCAAAAGCACTACTTGATCTATAAGCCGCTGCTAAAATATTGGACATTTCAGTTGCTAAATCATCACCACCACGGCCTTCAAAGTCTGGAGTTGCATTAGCTGAACTATCAAAAAATGTAAAAAAATAGGTTGAAGATAACATAAAATTATTTTTGGAAGTTATGCACATATTCTATAGGTTCGATTTTAGAATTAAAATTAGAAATAAGTCTTAGGACTAAAAAAGTTTTTATTCAAAAATTACAGCCCTTTGAAAT
The DNA here is from genome assembly GCA_963971135.1 of Stenus bimaculatus. NCBI lineage: Eukaryota > Metazoa > Arthropoda > Insecta > Coleoptera > Staphylinidae > Stenus > Stenus bimaculatus. The sequence goes on along the minus strand of OZ020185.1, from coordinate 16,768,851 downwards.
GTTTAAAGTATTGTCGGTCGAATTTTGCGACACCCTGCATTACAGAAATTTTATATCTTTTTATTTTCGGACTGTCAGTACGCCCTCATATTTTTGTCAGACATTAACATAACAGATATATATTATTTGAAAGCTGCCTATAATTGGAATTGAACGGTATAAATAAAATTAAAATTGTTCGATTCGTTTTAGAGAAAAAATAAATAAAAACCTATTGTAACACCCAAATTTAAAAAAATCTTAAGTCTGCAATAGTTTCTTTTTAGTTATAAAATAATTTTATTTTTTAATTAATTAATTTATTGCAATTTTGCAATTAAATTAAATTGTTAATGAAAACCAAATAGGACATCTTACCTTCAATTTTTTGTTCAGTATTTAATAATTTGCTAATTAGAAACAGAATTTTTGAAGGCAAGGGTGAATTTAAGATTTTTTTAATTTGTTTATTGCAATGAGTTTTAGTTTTTTTTGTTTTCATTAAAATGAATTGATCAATTTTAATTTATACCGTTGAATTCCAATTATAAGCAGCTTTCAAATGATATATTACTCAACCCCTCATGTCCTTTAAGGTGATAGGGAGTCAAATGTCATCAATTTTTTAAAGTGTTTCGAATTGAAAAGTAAAAAAAATAAAGAAATACCAAACTAAAGTAAGAAGTTTACATTCATTTGCAATTTTTGTTATTTATGTATCTACAACTATATTTATGTAATTTTGCAAGAAAAACTTCTATATTTATATTTTTATTTTTGCAAAACTACGCTTATATAAATCTAGATGCATGAAAAACAAAAATTGTGTATACAAGTACAAGTCTTACTTAAGTTCGGTATTTTAATATTTTTTTTTGTTTCCAATTCGAAACACTTCAAAAAAATTCGGGAAAGATAAAAACATCGGTTTTTCAATAAATGACTCCCTATCACCTTAAGAAATTTTGGGGTTAACGCCTACTGCTTAAGGGAGCAACGTGAGAGAGCTTAAATCGATCTTATAGTGCGTCTGCCTCAAAACTAAAATCAGTGTGATTGGTTATTTTTTTGAAAAAAAATTTAGTTATCAAATAATCGACATTTGAAGTTTTCACTGAAACACCCTGCATATAATATGTTGGTCACAGTATCACAGTATAGGCAACTACCAGTAGCGACACTTCATACAAAAAACGGGATGCGTTTTTGGTGACCTTGAAAATGACTGGGTATCTGAGGTGGAAGTTTGTAACTCCTAAAGCGATTTCGAATGGCTTTGGTTCGTTTTTGGTTCTTAGATTAGTCTGTCATATTTGGACCAACCACATTCGAATGACATCGTAGATCGTTTGGTTCTAGCCAATTTAAGCTTGGTTAACCGAAATATGAACCGTGGCCGGGAGCACGGTTCGATCTTTGGTTATTCGCTTGATCTCTTTATATTGGTTCGAATGGGGAAAAAAGAACCTAAGAAACTGTCAAATTTTTGCTTAACAACTAACCAACAAAAAAAGCCATTCGAAATCGCTTATAATGTGCCGAGAACGGTGGATTGTTTACTGCATACTATGGTTACAGTTTCTGTCTCGTTTTCACATTATGAACGTTTTTGAGTGTAAGAGAGAGAGTGAACAGAGATCAACTCGTTAGTTACAAACTTCCACCTCTGGTAGCATTGAGTTTAGAACAGCATTCTGTAGTTGACAAATAATAAATTGTTCAGTTTAATTTTTTGGAGATACGTTAATTTATTTGTTAAAGTTCATTTAAATTAAAACAATTAATATTAGGACTTTACAACAAATAATAAATAAATAATAAACAAAAAATAAATATATAATATTTAACAATAAACAATAATAGCTCTTGATGATGTGGATTATTAATTATTTTAATAGAACAATTAATGAATTCTTTTAAATCCACCTTTATTGCAATAAATATTATTCATAAAAAATAAATATAAAAAAGATTTAAGAAAAGGCTGAAGGATCAGCTAAAATAAGTTCATCTATCTCCAAAGAACCCATTTCAATTATCATTCCTAGTTCATAATCAAAAGATAAAGATTGTGTCGATGTTGCAGCATCCTCTAGTGGTAATTTAAAGTAACTGAGGGACCCTTTCTGCACTTTTTGCTGTGATTTTTCAAATCTAGTCAAGACAGGCATTTTTGGATAAATTTTTTTAAATTTAGAGGTCCTCTTATCAAAATAAGAATTATCATCAAAACCAAAAAAATAATCGTCCCGACAAAATTCAATTAATCTGTTGAGATGTTCTTTTGATGTTGATTAAAATTAGAAGAAACTTTTTCTATATTATGATCTTGACTTAAAGATTATTTATCATTCAATATCTCCGATAAACCCATAACTGGATCTATTGAAGGAAGAAAGGAGCCATGAAATAATCATTTTGCCCATCGGAATACAAAATTGAAAAAAGTTCATCCAAAGATTTTTCTTTAGGAAGCCCACCCAAGACAGAGGCAGCATTACCCCTCTGAATAGCAATACTAATGCATTGTATTAGCAAATATGTGGATCTTGGTTTCTTGATAACATTAGCTAATTGTTTTCTTATTTCACCAATGAAAGGTAAACCAAGAGGACCACAAACTCCAAAAGTTTTGAGGATAACTGGGAAAAAATTGTAAGATTTCTGATTCTGGAAATTTTAATCTTTTATCCAGTTAATGCAGTAGCTCCAGAAGAAATTGAAGTACCTGATAAATGAGAACGAGCCATGGTATCAACACAAGTAAAATCCCAAAATAGAGGTTTCCCGCAACTGCAATCACAGTCATTCCATCAGCCCTTTTTCAATCGTCTCTGCTTGTTCCTAAAGGCTCCAAAATGGAAGGAATATTTGTGGAAGATAATGCTCTTTTATACCGTTTACTTCATGGTGTCGAGAAAATCTTCCTGCATTAAATCTACAGCTTAATCTATGAAGTCCATCTTGATTGATATTAGCGCCAAAGGAGCAAGTTTGTTGAATACTTTAATACACAGGGAAGTACCAAGACGAAGACCAATTGCTATTCTGAAGCAATCATTATCAAGTAATGTTCCTAAAGAAGCAACAGGAAGACGGCACTGTTAGCAGATTATAAAATATTGTTTAAAGTCCAAAAGAGGAGTATCCCAGGCTTTTTGATTAGATTTACCATGACGACAGAATTTCGGAATTTTATTAGTCCATAGAGATTCACATTCAATTAAAAGATTGTCCATAATTTTTTTTTAAAATAAGAAGGTAAAATCTCATCAATTTTATAAAAAACACCTTATAGGAAGAAAGGAAAGCGGGTAAAGATAAAAACGAGCCCAAACGAATACCAAGGCCACCCTTACATATGTATAGGTAAAGTTGCATGGGACCAAATTTCTTGAGAAAAAAAAAATTATTTGTAATTTTTTCAATGGAAATTTTTAAATATTGTCAAAATTTAAAATTCCAGAAGATTCATGCCAAGTAGGACTACATCTCAATAAATATAAGAGTTTTGGAACAGCCAAACAAGTTTTTAAAAGGAAGAAAGAAGAAAGCCATGTGGGATTGAAGCTTAAAAAACGTGATGACATATGTTCCAAAGAATCGTATTTGGAGAGAGCAGTCTGAGAAAGGGTTGTACCATGTAGAAACCATTCTTCTATTTTTAAAACTTTTATACCTGGGAAGAGAATTTTGAAATTATAAATAATCTCTTGATCCAAGAAAAATAATTCACATTTACTAAAATTCAGTTCAAGGCCAATTTTACTAGAACTCTTAATAATTCTTCCAAGGTTATCAAGAACAATTGAGCACCTATAAAGCAGTCATCCTGATACCAAGCTTAATGCGCGCGCTCCAATTAATTCGAGCGCACTAATCTGGCTTTCAAAAAAAAAGTGCATTGAGGGGTTAAATTCAGTTGTAATTGATTTAGTAATTTTGTCAATAGTTAAACTCTGATCTCCCTGCTTAACACCACATTCAGACATAATTCTGTCTAAAAAACTAATTGAAATAATATTTTTTTTCCAACGCTAGAAATAAGTTAAGATAAAAACGAAGACTTTGATGTTGCGTTTTTTGTTTTAAATATATTTTTAAACTATTTACAGCATCCCAAAAATTAAGTAAAATTTTAAGAAGTTTTTGGGATGCTGTAAAAAATTTAAAAATATATTTAAAACAAAAAAACGCAACATCAAAGTCTTCGTTTATATCATAACTTATTTCTAGCGTTGGAAAAAAAATATTATTTCAATTATTTTTTTAGAATGTTTCAAGGAGCCGCTAACAGAACATTTTTTGTAAAGAGCCCGTTTTACTGCTGCCATATGATTATTTGGTTTCACTTACTAAAAGAAAAAAAGAAGAAATTGGTAGCCAGAAGACTCTTCTTTATACCAAAAAAAGAAATTTTAAAAAAGCTCCACTGGAAAAAAAGTTATGACCAAAATCGCAAATATCAAGAGAATTTCAAACTCAAGTGCTCAAATTTGCCGACTATCGCCTTAAACCAAAATGTGTTATCTATTTTTGACTTAGTGCCTTTTGTTTGCTACCCCACGATTTAGAATCAGTTTTGGTAGTTTTTATCAACTCAAAAAGTGTTTTCTTAATTTTGCAAAAAATTAAAATTATTTTCACAAAAATATTATTTTTTTTAAATTGCTTTAATCTGAACTAAACAATGGTGCTACATTAAAAAAGAAATTATGTTAATTTTATTTCCGGCAAAACCGGAAATGATAAAATGTTTAGTGCATAATTTAATGCTTATAAAACATTTTCTTGAACCATAAAACGTAGTCAAATTTCAAATTTTTATTTCAATAAATTAAAAAATTATACTGGGTGTAGGTTTTTCGAAGCCATATACAGGGTGAGTCAGACCACCCGTAACAGCCCTTTATCTTGAAAACAGTTGGTCGCACATAGGTAGAATAAAAATTTTAACTACCAAAGTGAACCCAAAGAATCAATTGGTGCACTTATTATTTTCCAGAACAAACCGGAAGTGCCTGGAACCGGAGGTAACTTTGATTTTTTAAATGGCAACATAGGTCGAGTATGGTATCGTTTGAAAGGTCTTTTAAAAAGAAACAACTTTTATAAAAATATTTTTTTAATATCTTGCATAATTAACAAATTAAACGAAAAAACATAAGCAAACAAGTGACAAATGGTATCTTAAATTATGGAAAAATTAAAACACTACCATCATCCTTATTATGGGTAAGGATAGAGGCAATTATGAATTTTAAATGGAAACTTGTAACTTTTGCATTTTTCGTTTCGCTTGATAAAAATAATCAATTTTTTTAGGATATGTATTTTCCTAAATTCAAAAAATAAAAAAAAGGTAATTATTTTTAACGAATAAAGCGATAATAACTGCAAAAAAGAGATTCTATTTAAAAAAATCTCTCTTGCCCATTTGCTGATGATGGTAAAGATTTAATTTTTCCCTTTAAGAGACTAATGGTCACTTATTTGCATATTTTTTTTCATTTAATTTGTTAATTATGCAAGATATTACATAAATATTTTAATAAAAGTTGTTTCTTTTTAAAAAGACGTTTCCAACGATACCATACTCGACCTATGTTGCCTTTTGAAATTTCAAAGTATGGATTCCTTGGTGCACTTATTATTTTCCGGAACAATCCGAATGTGCCCGGAATCGGAAGTTACTTAATTTAAGATGGTTACTCTCCTGTAAATTTTCTCAGGCTTGTTCCGAATAGTGACAATACAGGGTGTCCAGAACTTAAGCGGCCAAACTTTAGGAGGCGATTCTACAACTAATTTTAAGAAAAAAACTTCCTATAAACATGTGTCCGATTTTGCTTCCTAAGGGAGCTACAGCCCTTTAACTATTGTGACTAAAACTAGGTTTTTTCTCATTTATTTGAAAACGGTTTGTAACAAAGATTTGAAATATGGTGTGAATACTAATACTTTTAAGATATAATTTCTCAATTGTTTGAAAGCTCTGAAAGGGTAGTTTTAAGGAGGGTTGGGGTTATAAACAGCGGCAAATTTTTTATTGTTAACCTAAAATCATTTTTGTTTTTATACTAATATTCCTTATTCAGTTTTTTAAGTTTTTTTTTTTTGTCTTTGAAGTTTTTTTCTTAAAATTAGTTGTAGAATCTCCTCCTAAAGTTTGGCCGCTTAATTTATGAACACCCTGTATATTGGATAGTCAATATATTAAGGGATTTTTTTTCAAGAATCAGTTTTCTATATATATAAGAAAAACTATATCCTTTTTGATACATATCGAAAAATAAAAAATGGGCCGACAAATATTATTTCCCGGGCCGCTAGTCAGTAGCCCATCCGCTCCTGCCTAAAGTAAGGAAAGAGTTATCTTTATAAGATTGATAGACAAAATGAATGATTTTGGGAGCATAATCCAAAACCAAATTAAGAAAGGTATTTCTACTTATTAAATTGAATGCTTTCTTTAAATCAAGTTTAAGGAAAACCCTTTTGGGCGGATTGGGATTTTATTAAAACAATTAATAGTTGAAACAAAAGTATTTAAACTTTTAAACAGTATTTAAATTAAAATATGAAATTTATTTTACCAAAGTAGTTCTGAACTCAATGGTACCAGATGCGCAGTCATTTCAAGGACACCAAAAACGCATCCCGTTTTTTATATGAAGTGTCGCTACTGAGGTGGAAGTCTGTAAGCTATACAATTGTTTTGATACAACGAAAAAATCGTTTGTTAAATATGTTGCACTGTGACAGATTTTATCTTTTTTCAACAAATACAAAACGTGCGTAAGGAACAGATATAGAAAATCTTTTACCAAGCAACTTAGTCAACAAACGATTTTTTCGTTGTACGAAAACTATCGTATAGCTTACAGACTTCCACCTATCGTAGTTCCCTGTACTGTGAATTGGTTGTTTTATAGATCAACTGTCGGTAGAATAATATATAGGTATAAACGATCGAAAGTCGATTAAATACTTCCATTATTTTTTTGGTAAAACTAGACTTACCAATCGACAAAAAATTCTAGTTTTCCTTCATTTGGTGAGTCAGGAAATGGAACATCGATTTCTAATTTAACGGACACAAAGACATCAGTATTTGCCAAGCGTAACCTTGCAGATCCATAGGATAGTCCTAAAAGTCCCACTTCTAATTCCATTTGCCTAAATTCTCCGCGTTTTCTACCATCAGTTCTTTTATTTTGCTTTAAATAAATATAAAATAAAACAAAACAGTCAACAAACAATTTTTTATTATAAATATATATTTATATTTACCTCGACGCCATGAAGAATAAACGTTTTTTCACTTAAACTAAGTACCATATTTTTGGTAAAATTAATTTTAATTATTAATTTTTAAAAACCAAACATTTACATAACCTAAAATCTCATGCTTTATATGCAACCACAGAACAACGAATGACTAAAGTCCACTAAAGGCTGCCAACTTTAAGGCGATTCCGTACGTACGTTGGAACCGTGGGAAAATCACATTTATAATTTTTGAAAAGGCTCAAAACATGTGGGTCGAAATCTCACAGATTCTCAATATAATTGTTGGTGCAAAAAAGATGAAATGATGGAATATCCTTTGGTGCTGGGTATTGATTTCCACCTCTTCTAGTTTCTAGTTTCTACGTTAAATTTGCTACATAGAAGAATTTACGAGCTATGTATATTTTATATATAACCCAGTAAACCAATTTGTAACTTATATATAAAATACACATAGATAGCTCGTAAATTCTCCTATGTAGCTAATTTAACGTAAAATATATGTATATTTTACATATATAATATTATATTATTTTCTCTATGTAAATAATAAGTAAAATTTATAATGTGTTATTTATATAGAATTATTTACATATACAATTCATAAGTTCGTATATGTATATTTTATATATAAATAATAATTTATTATTAATGTAAAATATCGCCTGTGTTATTTACATTAGACATTTAATGTAAAATATACCTACATAAATTATTTACATATATTCTTTATGTAAATAATTCATACATAAAATATAAAATAAAATAACTTATTAGAAAAATTTATGGAAGTTGGGTTAGGTTAGGTTAGGTTTAATAGTTTAATCATTTAAAATAGTATATTATGCAACGAGTTTCATAAGTCAAATTTTATTGCACGCGTCCAAATTTAAAACACGAGCCGCAAAGCGGCGAGTGTTTTAAAGGACAAGTGCAATAAATGACTTATGAACGAGTTGCATACACTATTTTTTATATTTTGCGCCCTTTTTAAACAAAATAAATAAATTTCGATGTACAATTATTTTATTAATTTTCTATAAGTTGGTAACAGTTAACAGTTGGTAACAATTATTCATTTATTTTCAAATTGACAGCTTATTTGAAGTTTGAGTTTTTAATTGAATTTTTAAATAATACTACTTTAAATTATCCTAATAATTAAACATGGATGAAGAAATACCAAATACTCCTCCAGAAATTCGAGAAATAGCAGCAAGCACAATAAGCAATTTAATACCCGATAAGTCTCGACACTTGTATGAAAAACAGTACAATAAATTTGAAGAATGGTGTGATGAAAAAAATATTAAATGTGTATCTGAAAATGTTATGCTTGCATATTTTGAATTGCAACGCAAGAAATACAAATCGTCAACTTTGTGGACCGTTTATTCCATGTTAAAGGCTTCTTTAAATCTACACAAGAATATAGAAATTTCAAAATTTAATAAATTACAAGGTCTATTGAAACGTACTTCAATAGGTTACTTGCCTAAAAAGTCAAATATTTTGGAAGAAGAGCATATTACGAAGTTTATTAAAGAGGCCGATGACAAGGTATATCTTGCTATGAAGGTACGAGTGATTTTTTTTGTATAATATTTTATTTTGTACGATTTTATATAAATTTTAGGTCATTCTAATAATCGGCTATAACGGTGCATGTCGAAGGCAGGAGTTAATAAATATTTCTATAGATGATATCGAATTTAAAACAGATTGCATAATAATTTCAATACCAAAAAAAAAAAACTACGTCCCAAGAAAATTTATATCTGAAAACAATTGGGTTCAGTTAATTAAGAAATATGCAAGCCTGAGGCCAAAGAACGTCACCCATAAGCGATTTTTCCTAACCTTTAGAAATGGTTATTGCATTAATTCTCCAATCGGTATAAATATAATGGGAAAAGTATCCAGAAATATTGCGGCTTATCTCAAGTTGCCTAATCCGGAGTCATTTACGGGTCATTGTTTTCGAAGATCCAGTGCCACCCATTTGGCAAATCGCGGTGGTGACTTACTAATGCTGAAACGTCATGGAGGGTGGAAATCTTCTAGTGTTGCAGAGGGATACGTTGACGCTTCTCTACAAAACAAAATCAATGTGTCCAGACTGTTCATACCAACGGAGAATGAAATTATATTACCTGGGTGCTCTACCAATAATAGTTCTACTTCTTGTGAAAATAATACTACGGAACATAATATTAATATTGTATCTAATGACAATACTAATACCAATACCAATACAGCTTATCCAGGCCTTACGATTCATTCTAAAGACACTTCCAGTGTAATTATTAATTACAACGTATACAATAATTGTACCATTCAAAGCCACGATAAAAATTAAATGTAAACGTATTCCTAACATTGAATACATTGTTTATTTGCTTTTAAAACAAGACTCTTCATCTTGCGCTGCTATCTTGGTTCTTGGCAATTTGGCCACAACCAAAGTAGATAACCAGGTAAAAATTCACTATAACTGCCTACCTCCAATTTTTAATAATTAATAAAATAATACAATTACAAAAATGATTTCGATGTTCTTCTAATATGAAAAAGTCGAGCCAAAACTAGTATAAACCCTTAAATAAATAAGCGAGACATTCTTTAAGCAACGTTGACAATTTAAGGTTATCTTTGTGAGGTTTAGAGGTTATCTGTTTTTTGTTTGACATATCAATGCTACCAACTTCGAAAAAATAAATAATGCGTGTTATAAAGCGGTAGATGTAGGCTATTTCAACACTGATTTGAGTGCTGAAAAGTACACATTATAGACGCAAAATATAAAAAGAAATATTTGTACGTCGATTAATTTCTAAAGGACCTTATCGTTTTCCTATGTGTTTTTGGGCAAACATGAAAAATAAGTTAAACCTACAAAAATTAACTAAAATACCCCCAATATTAATTATATTTCCAATTTCTTCAATAAATATGAATTATAAATACATTTATCAGATTTTACATTATTTAAAAAAATATTTATTAACACGACAACAGCGGATTTTAAAATTCAAATTTTGACAAGTACTGTCAGATAAATTTTAATTACCTTTCATTTACGTTTAAATTGAAAGCAAATGACAGTTAAAACTAATAGAGTGTTTTCCTTGTGGAACCTATGTTAATAATCGAATACAATCGCCAAAAGGATTAACCTGATGGTAGATATAAATGACCTTTATTATAAGGCACTTTAGGACAATGGTTACTGTTACAAACAAGAAGTAATGCCCGGGCTAACAAATTCGTACGCGCTTTACAAAGGTATCTGGCGACTGACTCACTGTGACTCACACCTGACGCTGGATTGAAATGTTTCCCTCGTTGGGTGTTATTGTCATGCGCACACATTGTTTGCGTTTGTACGTTTATTTATAAAAACAGCTAAAACCATAAAAAGAAATCCGGTACGCGCTCATGTAACATACTGGAATGAAATATTCTAGCAAAGGAGAAATAACTTGCCGAATGTCGTAAATAGTATCTTGCCTACTTGATAGGATGTCCTTAGAAGTGCCAGAGGTGTGTCCTACAAAAATAGAAGGAATTTACAAGCTCTTTGCCGCCACCGAGGTCCCTTATCGGTTCTACTTTTTACTAATAATTATTCTGCATAATCATTCTGCATTTAATTTGGACGTTTCGTTTGAGAGGTAATAATTTCAATGTTGCCTGATTGTGCAATAAAGTCTTACGATAACCTGTAAAAGATATTTTATTTTTAATTGACGCCGTAATATTACAAATCTTATTACAACTATTAAAACTATAGTCATTGAATTTACAGTAAAAGTTTCAGAGCTCCAGGGAACTGGAAAAGTCATTTTTTATCAAATATTTTAAAAATTGCAAAAAACGACAACTGTGTAAAAATTGTTTAATTGTAAAAAATATATTCTTAAATTATAAGTTTATTTGAATAAAATAAATACTTAAAAATTAATTTCAAATCAAGTCATAACAAATATGTACTTAATTGTATAATTTTTATACTATTAAAGTCAATAAATCATAGTAAATAAATGGCATAGGCAACCAAACTACTTTGTATGTTAGAAACATTGAGGAAAACACCAGCATCGTTGTCTAATTGTGCAAAAATTAATTAATTTTAATTGCGTTTTTTGGCGAAAGCGGTCTCCTAAAGAGCGAAATATTTTACACTATTGTATATTTATTTCTTATTTATATGTGGCATAAGTTTCATTCTTGTACAAAATTCTCCCAAAACCCGATAAGGTCCTTTATTAAATTTTGGCGCAAATTATAAAAAATAGTATAATCAACTCGTTCATAAGTCAAATATAAAACTTGACTTATGAAACTCGTTGGTTGATAGACTACCCACCCAGTAATCCAAAAGATGTATTATTTATGTAAAATATATATAACATGTAAGAAAATTTATGTAAAATCTAGAGAGAAATTAGGGATAAATCATGTCAGGATGTCAGCCATATCTGGGGATAGGTTATTATGTGTAAATTATGTAAATTTTTATATACAAAATATATATCAGATATAAGTAAATAAAAACAAAAAATATCATTTTTTTGCTTGGACGGTACAATGTAGTAATTAGCTGCTACCAGGCCATTTCTAGTAAGTAATCACAAGTATAATACATTAATATTATCTTAACTTAAACCATGTTAAACTTAAAGTGGGATTTGCGGGATTCGAACCCACGCCGTTGCAGTCGCAAATTGTCGAATCAAGCCACCTAACCGTTCGACCATCGAGGCTTCATGAAATGAAGACACAAAAACATTGTTTTAAAGCACTTCCACATATATTATATTTGTTTTAATACAAATAAAAAAAAATTAAAAATAAATTAGTGAAGTTAAAAGAAGTTCAATTATATATAAAAATTAAGTAGTTAAAATTATTTTTAACAAAATAAATAAATTATAACTCAACTTTTTTCTAATAATGTCGGTGTTGAATGTTGGATTTCTTTGGTAAGCGCAATTTTGCAGTAAATTTTGCTATTATTATTTTATGGATAATATCCTTGGCCAGAATTTTTATATATTATTTTCATAAATATATTGAATATTCATAAATATAAATTAGTCAAGTTAAAAAAAGTTATAACAAAATAAACAATGAATTTTAACCCTTCTCGCATAATTTAAAAAAAAAATTAAGAAAAAATTCTAAACTTTAAAAATATTGAAAATAAAGACATTAAATATAAAAATTAAGTAGTTAAAATTATTTATAACAAAATAAATAAATTCTAACCCAACTTCCATACATTTTTCTAATAAGTTATTTTATTTTATATTTTATGTATGAATTATTTACATAAATGTAAATAATTTATGTAGGTATATTTTACATTAAATGTCTAATGTAAATAACACAGGCGATATTTTACATTAATAATAAATTATTATTTATATATAAAATATCCATATACGAACTTATGAATTATATATGTAAATAATTCTATATAAATAACACATTATAAATTTTACTTATGATTTACATAGAGAAAATAATATAATATATTATATTATATATGTAAAATATACATATATTTTACGTTAAATTAGCTACATAGGAGAATTTACGAGCTATCTATGTGTATTTTATATATAAGTTACAAATTGGTTTACTGGGTATTAACTTTTAATATATTTATTTATTTATACCATGAAGTAACCACTCTGTTTACGCGGGGTCTTGAGTAGTATCAATAAATGACGTCATAACAAATAACTACTCCTAACTATAGTAGTTACGAGTAGTTAGTCGCGAAAACTCGCTTTTTGTTATTATTGGAGATAGAAAGTCGGTTAAAAGGACAAAGTAGTAGAGAGTTTTTCGAATATTAATAATTCACTTAAAAAAAAATTTAAATATGGCATCGCTCCAACGCTAATATCTTGAAAAAACAAGAAAATTTTCAAAATATGGCTATAACTTCTTTATTTTCGATGGTACCAAAAAAGTTTTTTTACATAATACAGACAATTTTTTGTGTACAATGCAGTAAAACAAATGAATATTTTTTTTCGCCAACGGATTGACCGCAAATGAACCAAACTTATTTTTTTCTTATGGCAGCCATATTGGATTTACACAAATTCGGAATCAGTGTATTTTTCTGAGTAATTTGGTATATTCTGTCAAAACCGGTTTGGTTATTTTTTTAGTAACTTTTATAGTGTGAGTTGTCCTTCCCTGTCACTCCTCCTAGTTAAAAATGAACTATAATTTGTATAATCTACCTTTTAATAATAAAACTATTTTCTTTGAAGAAACTAAAATGAAAATGAAATCTTGGAAATTATTAGAAATTTAAAAATGCATACTTCATGTGGACCTTTTAATATAAGTGCAAAAATTATAAAAAAAATACAAATGCCATTAATACCAGTAATTGTAAAAATAATTAATAAATATATTTTGGATGGCATTTTTCCGGATTATTTAAAAAGAGCAGTAATAATTCCAATACATAAATCTGGTTCTAAAAAAGATCCTTCTAATTATAGGCCGATTTCATTATTATCCATTTTTTTCAAAATTTTCGAATTAGTAATCAAATCTAGGTTAATTAATTTTATTAAAAATACTTCTCAATTAGATAAATTTCAATTTGGTTTTCAAGAAAACAGTTCAACTCAGTCAGCATTATTGGAAGTTATTCATTTTATTATTTTATTCGTTAGATAAAGAGGATGTTGCAGGAGTATTTGTTGATTTAAAAAAAGCATTTGACACTGTTGATCAAGACATATTATTAAATCAATTGTATAGATTGGGCATAAGGGGAAAAACACATGATTTAATGACAACTTATTTGAAAAAAAGAATAATTCAAACAAAATTTAATAATTATGTTAGTGATCCATGTGAAATTAATATAGGTGTCCCCCAAGGATCAATACTTGGTCCTCTGTTATATTTAATTTACGTTCAGAATATATAATATGTAAATCTTTTTGAAAAATATGTTATGTTAGCTGACGACACTGTCTTATACAGGGTGCTGGAAAATTCGCGGACCAACGCAATGGTGCGATGTTGAGGAACTCTTAGAGAACAAGGGAAAAATAATTAAAAAATTCTTTGTCGCTTTACCTCGAAGATATATGTGTTTTTAAAATCTTAAATTTGGCAACTCTGTGTTAATTTTAGTTATTTAAATTAAAATGCCATGATCAGGTGTAATTCGTTTGTATTTAATTTTTCCATAACAACCAATGGCATGCATAAATAACTAAAAACATTTAAAAAACTTACTTTAAATAATACACAAAAACCTGCAAACTTAAAGGATTACTAACAAAAAGTTCGAACTAATAACAAGAGACACTACGCGATTTAGAAAATTTAAAGTATTGCTAAAGCGAACACAATAAACAATATACAAACAAATAACAGATAACGACAATAATAAATTAAACTAAAGGAACTGCTCAAAATTACGTCCTTCTGCATCTAAACAAATCTCAGCTCTTCTTACAATATTATTTTGGACTCGATCTAGCATGGCAGCATTATCTAATTGTGCAGCCTGGTAAATACGGTTAGTAAGTTCCTCCACATTGTGGACTTTAGTACGATACACGTATTTTTTTACAAATGACCAGAAAAAAAAATCGAGAGGGGTCAAGTCAGGACTTCTTGGAGGCCAAGCAATGGGACCTCCGCGACCAATCCATCTGCCAGGAAAATTTTGATTTAACCAGCCCCTCACCTGTAGCGGGTAATGCACCAAAAATTGAAGGAAATTTTCTCCTCCCAATCGATCTGGTATAATGAAAGGTCCAATTAATCGATTCCCTAATATTCCGGCCAAAACATTTACACTAAAACGATGTTGATGTCCTCTTTCATGTGTAAGGTGTATGGATTGTTTGTAGCGTAATAGTGATTATTATGTTGGTTAAACATTCCATCCCTACTGAAATTTGCCTCGTCAGTCCAAATCACCCTTGACGTAAAATTTCGATCCTCCTCAACTTTTCTAAGTAACCAATTACAATAAATTAGTCGGTGATTGTAATCTTGAGGTAACAATTCGTGTACCTTGCAGTAATGATATGGATGGTACTGTTCTTGTTTCAAAATGTCCCAAACTAATTTTCTATCAGCACCTAATTCGTCTGCAATTCCTCTGGTGCTTCGTGTAGGGTCTTCTTCGACGCACTGAAGAATATTGTCTTCCATTTCTGGATTTCTCACATTTCTTCCTCGACCACGATCTGTTCCTATTAATAGGACGCTACCGGTTTCTCTTACTCTTTGTTCCAATCTTCTAAATACATTTTTATTCGGATGTCTTCTCCCAACATATCTCTCTTCATATAGCCTGGAAGCTGCTGTAGCATTATTTCTACATTCGCCCAATATTAAAAACATATCAGCATATTCATTGTTACTATACATTTTACTACTTTTTTTGTCAAATTCGTGTGACCAGTCAGATCAGTTTGACACTGACAATTGTACCTATTTGTAATTAAGCTACAACGTTGACATGTTTATTTATGTGCAAAATTCAAATATTTAAAATGTAAAATAGCACGTTTAACAATACCATTCTAAAGTAGGATGGATAAGGCTAAATATCTTTGCATTTCTACATAATTTACGTGTCATACCAAAGCATAAATATGGGAATATTGCAAATTAAAAGAGTAAAAAATTGAAAGTTTAACTTTCCATAACTTCGAGCTAAAGCAACAAAGAATTTTTTAATTATTTTTCCCTTGTTCTCTAAGAGTTCCTCAACATCGCACCATTGCGTTGG
This sequence comes from Stenus bimaculatus, assembly GCA_963971135.1. Classification (NCBI taxonomy): domain Eukaryota; kingdom Metazoa; phylum Arthropoda; class Insecta; order Coleoptera; family Staphylinidae; genus Stenus; species Stenus bimaculatus. The sequence goes on along the minus strand of OZ020185.1, from coordinate 16,752,785 downwards.
TCCGCGAATTTTCCAGCACCCCGTATAGTGGTAAAACGAAAAGTATTTTAGAGGAATTAATTAATAATGATTTGATAAAATTTAATAATTGGTTATTGGGTAATAAGCTTACTATAAATACCGACAATACGGAAATTTTAGTTTTTAAACAAAAAAACAAATCAATAATTGATTTAAATATTATAATTAATAATAAAAAAATTAAGCTAGCTGAATCAATCAGATATTTAGGCATAACTTTAGATGTGAAATTAAATTTTTATCAACATGTGGATAATATAAAACAAAAAATTATACCGTTGATTGGTGCTATTAGAAGATGTGGACCATTTCCGAAAAGAATTGCTTATTTATTATTTTATGCATATATACATAGTAATATTATTTATGGATTACCAATTTGGTCACAAGGTAACTCATTATTAATAAACAATGTTCAAAGATTGATGTCAAAAAGTATTAAAACATTGTTTTACTTACCTTTTTTAACACCAACAAGAGAAGTTTACTTTAATACTCAAATTTTTAATATAAGTAATACAATATTATTAGAAAATTGTAAACTTATTTTCAAAATTAAAAGTAATCTGATTAAAACAAACTTAGTGCTTAAAACTAATAAAGAATTTCATAAATTTAACACAAAAACGACCAATCAAATTCATCTAAATTCGATAAAAACTAATAAAGGTAGAAATGATTGTCTATTTAATGCTGTTAAACAATTTAATAAATTGCCATCAGATATTCAAAATTCCAGTTCAATTAAAAAATTTACAACAAATATTAAAAACAATATTTTACATTTACCGGAAAAAAAATAATTATTTACAATAGATTCATCTAGTTTAAAGATTGTGTTCTTTTTATTATACTATATATTCACTGTTTATAATTTTATACTTACTAATTTTATTACGTTTGTGTTGTTGAGTTATTGGTTTCTTTTTTTAAAGTATTTTTATTTTTTTTTAGTTTTTATGCACAACAAAATTATTCTTACACCAACAACATGTTGATTGAATAAATTTTGTTGATCTATTGCATTGCATGTAAATAAATAAATAAATAAAGTATAGAATTAAAAAAAACGTATGCAGGGTGATACAAAAAGTCAAATTTATTATTCATTTAAATAAAAATTACTCATTTGTAACTTAAAATAAGAATTACGTATATTTTTATTCTAATGCAAAGCAAACATTGTAATAATTCGTTTTTTGTACGAATAGAAGTCTGTATATATTTTGGTGTAAAAATTACTTCTTGTAGACATAGCTTTCTGCGCCACCTCTCCCAAAACCTGAAACAAAAAAAAAACAAGATTTCGTATAGTGTATAGTAGAACCGCCCAGCAAATAGGAATTCCAACCTAACTGAGATTGAATCAAATCACAGCGACACTGAATTTTTTACCCATGCTAGTGGGTTCTAGTAGGGACTACCACTACTAGCTACAGGGTTGAAGTCGGGACTACTACTAATATAACTCCCAGCATGGGTAGGAAAATTCAGCGTCGCTGATTTGATTCAATGTCAGTTAGGTTGGAATTCCTCTTTGCGGCCCGGTCCTACCTATAGCAAAAAAATTAGTGTAATTTAAAATTTAGTTGCATGTCTTTTAAACTAAGGTTATTGTTTTAATTGTTATTATGTATGTATAGTAGTGTAATAAAACTTTAAAGCTCTCATTTTGATATTAGGAATTCTTATTGTAACCGGCGGTAACCACCGCATAAGGTTTGTTCAGGGTGAATGTGTAACATGAAATAAATAAAAGACGGTTCGATTAAAAAAAAAGTCTTGAAAAGTCTAAAAAAATTAGGTGTCGTAATCACATATTTTAATCGGAAATAGTAGAAACTTCAAAGGCCCTTATTGTTTTTTATCTCTGCAACAGTGGATGCCAAAATTCAAATATTAATATAATAATATTAATTATTTTTAATTTACCTTTAAATTCAAAGCGAGGTAATAATTTTAAAATATCGATTTTGTGAGCAGATTCTGGTCAAAATTAAAGGCCTTTATTTAGAAACATATAATGTAACCATGCAAATATACAGGGTTTTCCGTAAGTAATGCATAATAATGAAAGGGTTTGTTCAGGACACCAAAACAAGCTACTTTTGTTAATAAACCCATATCGGGAAATTAACCATTAAGTCACTAGGTTGAGACAAAATTTTTTAAAATTAATTTACAAAAATAGCTTTATTTTCTTTTTTTTTGTAAATAAATGTTTGCGATTTATTGTCATGTCTTTACAATGGAGCGTGCACAACAGATTTTTAAAAAAACACGACACAAATTTGGAGTGAACAACTTTAAATACGATAGTAATAATAAATCAACATCGGTTTATTCTGTTGTGCTATTCTAAGATCAATTACGTTTCTTATTAAAGTTAATTACTTTCGAAAATGGTGAATTTTTCCAATGCGGAATTAGCAGATGCATCTCATTTATGGGGAAGCTCTTTGTAACTCTTTAAGAGCTGCGCGCCTGTACCAGCAAAAATTTCCTCAACGTCGTCAACCGCATTATTCTATCTTTGCTAGGATTCATAATCGTATTCGAGAAACTGGATCTGTCGAACCTCGTAGAGCTGTTGGTCGTCCACGTTCAATTCGCACTATCCAATTTGAGGAAGAAGTGCTCAACCGTATAGAGGAAGAACCAAGCACAAGTATTCGTGCCATTGCACATAACATGGGAGCAAGGCAAACAACTGTTTGGAGAGTTCTCCATGAACAGTTGCTACACCCTTATTCAATTCAACGTGTTCAATCGTCGAGTCCAGCAGATTATCCATCTCGAGTAAATTTTTCCCGCTGGTGATTACAACAGCATTTGGTTCAACCTAATTTTGGCAGTTTCGTGTTATTTACGGACGGCTTTTATAATAGCCGAAATAGTCACATTTGGGATGATGAAAATCCTCATGTTGTATCCCGTCGGCGAAATCAACACCAATTTTCTATTAATATTTGGGCTGGAATTTTGGGAGACAATTTAATTGGTCCATACCTACTACTACCACGTTTGAATGGTGTAATGTATCGCCATTTCTTGGAGGAAGTTTTACCTGAGCTCTTGGCGGAAGTGCCGCTTATTATTAGAGAAGTTATGTGGTTTCAACACGATGGGTGTCCTCCTCATTTTTCTTTAAATGTACGCCAGTTTCTGGATGAAGTTTTTCCCAACCGTTGGATTGGTCGTGGCGGACCTGTTAATTGGCCTGCACGTTCCCATGATCTCACAAGCTTAGATTTTTTCCTTTGGGGACATTTGAAAAGTCTGGTGTACGAGACGCCTGTTACTGCAGAAGAAGAACTTCTCGCAAGACTTATGGCTGCTTGTACCATTGTCCAAGACATCCCTGAGATACTGAGATATTCCAGAGGGTTCGAACATCTACAAACCAGCGTGCAACCTTGTGCATTGAACAAAATGGCCGAAATTTCGAACAATATTTGTAAATTTTATTAAATAATTAACTTAATTACCTTAAATCTTTTTTATTTACCCTGGCTTAATGGTTAATTTCCGAATATGGGTTTTTTTAACAAAAGTTGCTTGTTTTGGTGTCCTGAACAACTCTTTTCATTATTATGCATTACTTACGGAACACTCTGTATATTATTATTTTTAATTATTATTACTATTTATATTATGTATTATTAATATATTAGTATATATTATTGCTAATTTATTCACAATTACAAAAGTACTGGATAACCATGGAAATGATGGAAATTATCCATTACAACTTACAACCCATATAAAAAATTTAGATTTAAAGGTCTTTAAATTTAAGTGATTTGACCAGAATCTGGGTATTAAATCCCATTAATAAATGCGGTTTTAAATTTTAATGATTGTGCAAAAAAAAGTCTTGAGATTTCTTGTAAAAATTATTTTATTTTTATTAGGCCCCGTATTATTACAAACCTTATTACAACTTACTATTAAAACCGTTACCACTTAATTTACAGTAAAATTATTAAAGCTCCAGGAAACTGGAAAAGTCGTTGTTTTCTGAAATATTTTAAAATTGCAAAAAATAACGGCAACAGTGCAATAATTGTTTAATTTAAAAAAATAAATTATTAAAATATGCGTATATTTGACAAAACTAAATACTTAAAAATAAATATTCAATCAAATCTTTATAAATATGCATTTAATTGTATAATTTTTAATGTATTATTGTTGATAATACAAACTAAAAGTACGACATAGGCAACCAAAATTACATAATTGATAGAAAACATCACGTTGTCTAACCGTGCAAAAATTAATTTATTTCTAAAGCGTTATTTGGCCGAGAACAGCCACTATCAAGCTTAATGTTTCCTCGAAATTGTATATTTGAGTGGTATTTACATATTAGTATAAGTTTCGTCATTGGGGGAAATCTACCCAAAATCCCATAATGTCCTTTGGTATGCATACACTTTTGATATGTTTCCTCGATTTTTTTGCATTCTCTTAAAGAGTAGTTTTAGAGAGGGTTGGTAGTAAAAGCAGTGATAACTTTTTAAGTGTTCATTTTTTAAGATTTTTTTTTCAAAATAATGTTTGCCAAACAATTTCAGATAAAAAAGGTAATCTTGTACAAACTCTGTAGAATGTACTATTTTAGAGAAATATGCACAAACCACGCGCGTGTCGTTTTAAAGATATTTTACGCACAACGCACAATATTTTAAGTTAGGTTAGGTTTGGTTATGTTAGGTTATTTACATTTTTCTACAATAATTTATTTTATATATTTATAATTTTATTATTAGGTAGCTAATCAAATCTATTAGTCTAAGCGGCAGCGACACTAGGTCTAGTGTGATAAAGTTTTCAAGGTCGTACATATAAATAGTTACGCCATTGAGGGGGAGCTGCCACGTGTAGACCGAACGCCATTATAAAAATTTTTTTTCCAAAATTTTTATTTTTTTTTTAATATCTAATATCATAAAACTTCAGGATTCTGATTTCTTCTCGCGACAGGGGAGGGTTAGGGCTATAAAAAAATGCGGTGCTGCCAGTCTCCGTGAGAACTCTTATCAGTGGTAGTAGGAAAATAAGATATCCCACAAATTCGATTTTCAAAAATTGGCAACCACTTTTACTGACGTCTCGTAAAAGTGGATGCTTATAACTGACGTCTCGTAAAAGTGGTTGCTTATTTTTGAAAATGATTCCAACTTTCAGGTTGCTGCCTCGGTTCCTGTCAGGTTTGGGGGCATTTTTTTATAGCCCTAACCCTCCCCTGTCACGAGGAATAATCAGAATCCTGAAGTTTTATGATACTAAATATTAAAAAAATAAAAATTTTGAAAAAAAATTTTTTAGTGGCGTTGGTCTACACGTGGCAACAGTACCATTTTGTGTTCCCCCCTCAATGACGTAACGAATTATATGTACGACCATAAAAAGTTTTATCACACTATAGACCTAGTGTCGTCGCCGCTTCTACTATATGTCTTTATTTGATTATTTTGGATATAGTTCTTAATAGGAACAACCGTTTATTAGATTTATTTATTCTTTCTGAGGCTTTGAAGTGCCGTATTATACATGATGAGGATCCGCTTGTTAATGAGGATATGCATCATCCTGCACTGATTAGTTATATTGAGATCGGAAATACTTCAAGTTCCAGGTTTATAGGCAGCCCTGAGCCTAAGTACAATTTTAAAAGAGCTGATTTACCGGGTTTATATGATGAAATGTTGAGTATTGATTGGTCTAGTGTGCTTAATTCAGTTAGTGTTGATGAGGTCACTGAACTTATATATGACATATTATGCCAACTCTTTGATCGTTTTGTTCCCAGGATTGTAATGAATAACAATGACTATAAATATCCATGCTGGTTTAGTAAGGACATAGTAAGAGAGATTAACTTGAAGAACAGATATCGGAAACTATACCTGAAGCATGGGAGCATTACCCATAAGCAGCTCTTTGAAGACTTGCGAAAATCTGTAAAGGTGAAAATTAAGGAAGCGCAGAGGAGTTATGTTCTTGATACTGAAAGGCAGATAACATCTGATCCAAACAAGTTCTGGTCATATGTGAACACCTTGAAGAAAACATCTCGGTTACCTGGAGTCATGAAGTATAAACAGCGTACATTATCATTGCCTTGTGAAATAGTAAATGGTTTTGCTGATCATTTTGAAACTGTGTACCTACCAAATTCATGTTCTGAACCATCTGGGGAACAACGTTCTAGAAAGTTTGGTGATTTTCGAATATTAGAAGATATGGTCAAAGATCATCTTAAGCAATTTAAACCAACCTTGACCGCAGGACTTGATGAAGTACCTGGATTTCTACTGAAGGACTGCTTTTTTATTTTTGCGAAACCTCTGTGTCATCTTTATAACCTAATTCTAGAAACTGGAAGCTTTCCCTGTAAGTGGAAACACGTCAAGGTTACTCCTGTTTTTAAGTCTGGTGAGAAGATGGATGTTGAAAATTATCGCCCTATTGCGATACTTTCAAATTTTTCTAAAGTTTTTGAATCAATTATTGCAGATGAGATTCATTCGAAGATACAAAGCGGCGTTAGTATGAATCAACATGGATTCATGTGTCGTCGTTCCACTGCAACCAACCTGATGTATTTTACACAGAGCATTTCGAAAAATTTAGATGACCGTTTGCAAACTGATGTGGTGTACACGGACTTTGCCAAGGCGTTCGATCGCCTTCAACATCATGTGCTTCTGAAAAAACTATATTTATATGACATCTCAGACAATGTATTATGTGTATTTGAATCTTTTCTTAAAGATCGCGTTCAAATGGTGCAATATAATGGTTATTTTTCTAGACGATATTATGCGACCAGTGGTGTCCCACAAGGTTCAAACCTTGGGCCTTTGTTATTCTTGCTGTTTATTAATGATATTTGTGAAATAGTTAAATCTGATATTGTTTTATATGCTGATGATATGAAAATTTCTAAACTCATTAAAGATGAACGTGATTGTCTTGTGTTGCAATCGGATCTTAATGCTATACAAGATTGGTGTGCTACAAATGAATTGTATCTGAATGTAAATAAATGTGCTGTCCTATCCTACTCTAGAAAACAAAATGTAGTTAGTTATGATTATCAGTTGGACAATCACTACTATTAAAGATTTAGGTATACTGTAATTATTTAAAGATACTGGCTCAGTTTTTAAGATACCTCAGAATGATCCAAACATTCGTGGCCCTATTGTTTCTGATGAAAAAACTTTGTTGGTCTTAGCAGCAATTGAAAACGATTCTGATTTATCCGTTCGTGATATAGCTGAAGAAGTCAATATTTCGTATTCATCAGTTCATCGTATTTTAAAAAAACATGGTTATAAATCTTTTAAGTATGGTACCTGTCAAGAACTAAAGGATCCTGATCCTGAAGATAAACTTCGTAGAATGTTGTTTTGCGAAAATACGATGGAGAAGGCCAATTCTAAGGATACTTTTCTGAAGAATATTTTGTTCACTGACGAATCGAAATTTCCACTTAAGAGAAAGCACAATCCTTCAGTTGTGAGATATTGGTCTGAACGTAATGAACATCGTGCTATTGTTGCGTCCAGTCAAAATCGGGCATCATTAAATGTTTGGGCTGGAATAATTGGTAACAAAATTATTGCGCCATTCTACATCGACGGTACTTTAAATGCCCAAAAATATCTTCAATTATTGGGAGATATTGTTATAGCTGCAATTCAAGAACTGCCAGATGTAGATTTTAATCAAATTTATTTCCAACAGGATGGTTGTCCAGCTCACAACTCACTTAATGTGTGACATTTTCTTGAGCAACAATTTCCTCATCGATGCATTGGAACATACACCGAACCACTGTCATGGCCAGCTCGTTCACCAGATCTGTCCCCACTTGACTTCTTTTATTGGGGTTATTTAAAAAATGAAATTTATCAACAACTTCAAGAACGAATAACCAACGTTTCAAATTCAATTTCTGAAGAAACATTAAACAAAGTTATTGGTTCGTTTTACGATAGGTTGGGGTACTGTCTGGCACAAAATGGCGGTGACTTTGAGAAATTTTTATAACTTCATTTATTTGTTTTCTTTAATTTTTTGGGTTTGCACTACTTCACCCAAAAGTTGACAAATGATGAATTGGGATGACATCACTGATTATTCCCTGCTAATTGAGTTTACTTAAAGTAACTCTATTGGTAATATCTGACTTGTCAACTAAAAAACAAAAACGCATTTCTATTGTTTTGTATTTCAAATTGGAATTTACGCACAATAATCAATTTCTTGATTATTTGAATTTTTGTATCCACATCAATTTAAATAACATTAAAATAAATTCAGATAAAATTATTGGATGTTGGATGGCAGGTTTAAATAATTTTACGATTAAAACCAAAATTTTTGTCTTAAAAAAACAGTTTAACTTTCTTAATTATGAAATTGCACACTGAAAATTTAATGTTTAATGTTTTATTGTTTTCAATAAAAAATTATTAATGAATTGGATATTCAAAAAGTAACTAGTTTCACTTTACAATTGAAAATGTGGTTAAATTTTGTCTACAATAATAAATAATCGTGTTGCGAGTCAACGCGACAATACGGCTCGGGCGTCTCAAACCGCTTGAAACAGCAAGGTAAATTTTGTACAGTTGCTCTCAGCTGGAAGTAGGACAAAAGTAATCACGATCGCGTATTCTTTGTCCTACTTCCAGCTGGGAGTAACTTTACCTGTTCCATATGGGCTGCGAATAAAAACTGATTTAATTGTTTTGAAAGTGTTTTGCATTACTTTACTTACTTTTAACGTCACAATAATTGATTGTCTAAATAAAAACTCCAACTACACATTTTATCAGAATTAGATTCTTTGGTTTTAATTCCGATATTGATTAGGATTGTAATTCATAACGAACAAGAACTTATGTTATTTTATTTCAAGTGTTGTGAGTTACTTTTAGTTTTTTAAAATAATTGTGTCAGTAATCACAATAATTATGAATAGGTTTTATTAGATTTTGGTATTTTGATTTTAATTATTTTACTCATTATTAAAATCACAACTTTAAGTTAACTTAATATAAAGTAAATGCACATCCACACCATTTTTAATTTAATTTCAATCAGTTTTATGTCAAATCTAGAAAATTGCGATACCAATAAAATCAATTAAATTACAGCTTTATCATAAACCTTTAAATGACAATTATAAAACGAGATTTTAAATTAAAATTTACACGTACGTAAAATTTAGGATGTTATTATTTGGTAATTAATAAATTTGTTTCCTTAAAATTATTAAAATCTAAGTAATTTTTTTTATCGCGTGTCTTTTATTCTTTTATTATGTAATTTTGTAGCGCGCTTAGAATGGGCTCCTTTAAATTTCTGGACTTAAAGGTTAATTCGATACAAAAAAAAATCATATTTTCAATAAATTTTTTTGTCGACATAGTTAATATACAGGGTGTTCCGTAAGTAATGCATCATAATGAAAGAGGTTGTTCAGGACACCAAAACAAGCAACTTTTGTTAATAAGCCCATATCCGGAAAAAAACCATTAAGTCACTAGGTTGAGACTTATGGCTGCTTGTACCATTGTCCAAGAATTCCCTGGGATATTCCAGAGGGTTCAAACATCTACGAACCAGCGTGCAACCTTGTGCATTGAACAAAATGGCCGAAATTTCAAACAATATTTGTAAATTTTATTAAATAATTAACTTAATTACCTTAAATCTTTTTTATTTACCCTGGTTTAATGGTTAATTTCCGAATATGGGTTTATTAACAAAAGTTGCTTGTTTTGGTGTCCTGAACAACCCCTTTCATTATTATGCATTACTTACGGAACACCCTGTTTATTTATTTCTATAATTACTACATAATAACTAACTAAAGTTTGTATTTTTTTTGGCTTTACGGTGTCAAATTAATATTAAAACGCCCAAAAGACAAATATAAAAATATTAATTTTAACGAGATTTATTTATAGCAAAATTTCCTTGATATTTATAATGCTATACAGGGTGTCCCATTTGACGTTGGACTGTATGGGTATCTTTGTTTTTACTGGAGATAGAAAGTCGGTTAAATGGACCAAGTAGTAGAAATTTTTTCCAATATTAACAATTCATTTACAAAAAATTTGAATATCGCATCGTTCCAACGCTATCTTAAAAAAACAAGAAAAAGCGATTTTTAAAATATGGCTATAACTTCTTTATTTTCTGTGGTACCAAAAAAGTTTTTTGACATAATACAGACAATTTTTGTGTACATTGCAGTAAAACAAATGAATATTTTTTTTCGCTAACGGATTGACCGGAAACGAACCAAACTTATTTATTTCTTATGGCAGTCATATTGGATTTACACATATTCGGAATCAGTATTTTTTTCTGAGTAATTTGGTATACCATATGTCATATTACAAAAATAAAATTATTTGATTTTACAAACTAACATTGGACTTTAAGAGATGTAAATTGTCAATGACATAAATGTAACTATTTAAAATGTTACATGTAAAATAAATCTTAACACATATGTATTGACAGTTTACATCTATTCAAGGCCATTATTTCTATTTTTCTTAAAATATTTCACATGATATATCAAATTACTCAGAAAAATACACTAATTCCGAATAGGTGTAAAACCAATATGGCTGCCATAAGAAAAAAATAAGTTTGGTTCATTTCCAGTCAATCCGTTGGCAAAAAATAATATTCATTTGTTTTACTGCATTGCACACAAAAAATTGTCTGTATTAAGAAAAAAAAATTTTTGGTACCCCCGAAAATAACGAAGTTAAATTCATATTTTGAAAATCACATTTTCTTGTTTTTTCAAGATAGCGTTGGAACGATGCCATATTCAAATTTTTTGTAAATGAATTATTATTCGAAAAAATCTCTACTACTTTGTCCATTTAACCGACTTTCTATCTCCAATAATAACAAAGATACCCAGGGAGTCCAACGTGAAATGGGACACCCTGTATGTATCATGCTATATATCAAAAAAATAGCCGCCATATGCATCACTATATTATACTATGTTGTGTAAAAAATGCACCCCCCTGTGATGGAAGCTGGCTACTGCCCCTGGGTGCCCCTCATGAGTTCATTACTAGATCATCAAAAAAACCAAAATTATTTTATTACTTAATAAGTTTCTGCAGGTAATGACGTCGAGTTTTTTTATTTTTTTTTTTAATTTGAAGATGTTTTAAAATGGCAAAATTTTCAATTTTTTTGATGAAATATCAGTATTTTGACTTACAAGTGCTATACAAAATTTAAATGTCAATAAAAGAAAAAAAAACTCGACGTCATTACCTGCAGAAACTTATCAACTAATAAAATCATTTTTGTTTTTTAATTTCTAATGATCCAGTAATGAGTTATGAGGGGCACCGCAATGAAACTTTTTTTTTGAGACGTCCACGAAGATTCACTGTCGATGGCACATTTCTTCATAAAAATTAATGAAAATTTCATAGAATATTCTTCAAATGTTACTTTATTATGTAGTAATTATAGAAATAAATATACAGGGTGATGATAAAGTTTGGAACATAATTCATAACTGCCGTATTTAATTGTTTTGAGAAAATCGCTCGGACAGGTCAATTTTTGTTTTTAAAATGCCATCTCTTGGTATAAAAAAATATTAATGACGTCACTGGTGCTTTAGCAATGACGTCATCAGCAATTTGTTTAAATGGTGAAAAAACGAGTGAAAAAAGTGGGGGTTTCCATTTAAAAAAATCGATGATGACCTCATTGCTAAATTACCAGTGACGTCATTAATATTTTTATTATACCAAGAGGTGGCATTTTAAAAACTAAAATTGACCTCTACGAGCGATTTTCTCAAAAAAATTAAACGTAACCAACTCCACCGGGAGATCGTGACAGATTTCAAGAGACAATTTTCTCGTTTATGCCTTATTGAGTCGACTGAAAGGTATAAAAGTGCTGGTAATAATGAGGAAAAATTTGAGCGGTCCGCGCGTGACCATCATATGGAAAATTCAATTTTCATTTGCGCAGAAAATATTTTTTTTGAGACGATTTTGTCGCCGCTGCCATATGCATTAACACAAGTTAAAATACACGCTAGCAGCGGAAAATTATAAGCATAAGGGTTGCAGGTGACCAAAGAGTTGAAATGATGTCCTGAAGTTATCAGGGAAAATGGAAATTTTCGGCGATTTTCTCGTTGCTGCCAATTGAAAGTATGAAAGTTTTCATCATGAAACGCCCATAAAAAAATGGTATAAGGTCAGCGAATGCCGAAGTGAGGTTAAGTGCCGGAAAATTTTGTGGAAATTTCCAAGGGTTTTAGATGATTTTGTTTCTTATGCCTTTGAAACTATATAAACTTCATGATAATTTGTTTATAATGTATAATTGGCATAGCGGTTGAAGGTGTCGGAAATGAAGGCATAAGTAATAAAGTTGAAGAAAAGTTTATAATAAAAAATTTGGAAAAACGTGCTGCATTGACCTTAAGAAGATACTCGGCAAAATGTTTGAAAAGCGTACTTTTCGCTAGTAAAAATTGATATTTGGGCATTTGTAATCAAAAATTTAACAAAAACGATGCCTGGTGCCATTCAAATTGAATTTAGTTTTCATATAGAATTTTTATTTTTCATGTAGAGTCTATGATAGGGGCGTACTTTTTGAACAATTATAAAAAAATGCGTTTTTATTTTTATTCAAAAAGTACGCCCCTATCATAGACTCTACATGAAAAACAAAAATTCTATATGAAAAATAAATACAATTTGTATGGCACTAGGTATCGTTTTTGTTAAATTTTTGATTACAAATGCCCAAGAATCAATTTTTACTAGCGAAAAGTACGCTTTTCAAACATTTCGCCGAGTACCTTCTTAAGTATAAACAATTGTTTCATTTACAATTTTTTACTTTATATGAATCAACTCTTAATGAGCGTAATACATATGTGTAAAATCAGAATTTAAATGTAACTTATTTCACTAAAACTACGCCCTCGTGAAGTGTTGATTCGTAAAACATAAAGTTTTGTTAATTTTATCTTTTTGGTACTGGTACCATCATCGCTTTTGTTATCATCATCTTCGTCGTCGTCGTCGTCGTCATCGTCATCGATAGTTATGCCTTTTGTTATATAGATTTAAAATAACCTTTTTAAGTCAAACGGAAAATGGCATGAAAAACAAACTGGTGAAAATTTTCTTATGCTTTTTTCTGCAACTTTATTAATTATTTTTAATATGAAGGCCATTCCTGACACTTATGCCATATTACGTATTAAACATTCACCTCATAAAATCAGTTCATTTTATTGACGAGAAAATCATCTAAAAACCTTGAAAATTTCCCCAAAATTTTCCGGCACTTAACCTCACTTCGGCATTCGCTGACCTTATGCCATTCTTTATTGGCGTTTCATGATGAAAACTTTCATACTTTCAAAATCGCCGAAAATTTCCATTTTCCCGCACTTTATTAGCTACCACTATCGAGAATTTTCGGGCGCTGTACTGTAGACTAACTAACATTATTTCCCAAGTGCAACCCATTTTATTAATCTAACCGTTCTGGCCTTCTTGATTTATTACATGTTAAAAAACAAAATTTAATTTACAATTATTAATTATATCTTCGGAACTAAAGGAGATAAATCAATGAAACTTTGCATGGGTAGGCAATAAGTTTAGCCTTTTTAAATTATTTACTTAAAATTTTGGGTATCCATTTAAAAAATGTGATGACGTCACGTTGGGCATTGTAGGATGACGTGTAAATTACTATACTACTTAATTACCTCCAGGCCCATATAGGGCGGAGTAGCATGGAGTATGGCAATATGGCTTTCCATCGTGTTCAGCATGAGATCCAGGTGTTAAAGTTTTATTGCATTTTTCACATCTTAAACAACCAGAATGCCAATCTTTTCCCAAAGAAACCTTTCGCTCGGCTAAAAGTAATAAAAATATTTTTTTAATGATTTCCAAAGCAGGCAACCAAGTAAAGAAGTACAATTTATGGCTATAGAATATTGAAGCAATCACCTTTAAGCATTATTCAATAAGATCCGTTTTATTAATAGTATTCTCGGATTATAAAATTTTATAGCGCAAAGGTAATGTGTCCCAAAATATACAATTCATGAAAGAAACTTATTCATAATGAAATGAAAACATTATCCAAAAAAAAAAAAAATTGTATTACCCCCGATATTATCAAAAATTTTAAAGATCATTTAAATTTAAATGAGGTTTAATTTAACATATGCAGGGTGATGATAAAGTTTGGAATAAAAATCGTAACTGCCGTATTTAATTTTTTTGAGAAAATCGCTCGGACAGGTCAATTTTAATTATTAAAATGCCATCCCTTGCTATAGAAAAAATATTAATGACGTCACTGGTGACTTAGCAATGACGTCATCATCGATGTGTTTTAAACCCCCACCTTTTTACTCGTTTTTGATAGACATTCATGTGACTTAAACGATGATATAAATTATTACATTTGTAAACTATTTTTTTAATAAATAGTATATTAAAAAACGAGTTTCATAAGTCGCATATTGTAGCACGCGTTCAATCTTAAAAAAACGAGCCGCGTAGCGACGAGTATTTTAATGAACAAGTGCTACTATCGACTTATGAAACAAGTTTTTTATACTATTTTTCTACTTTGTGCCTTTTTATCTATTTAAAATATAATACAGGGTGAGCTTAAATGATTGTGGTCAATTCAAATTTCCCGCCTAAAAATCTGGGGAATTTGTTTGCTTCAAGTTCATAGTAACACAAAATCATGTCAAAATCAAAATAAAGTAACTAGACTTCACAAAAGCATAGGCGTAGGTGTAATTTTTCTTGTTGTGTGTCAAAACTTCAGATTTTTATCAAAATTAATTTGCGTAAATCTTTGTTTTGTGTTAGCATCTGCCTCGAAAATGGAGAAAAACATTTTCAATATTTGACATTTGCTGTAAAATTAGAAATTTTGGAAAAAAAATTTGCTACACCATTGGATTACTAGGAGATTTTCTTTTTAAGATTTCAGTTGTACCAACCTGTGTATTTGGTTGCCTACACATCAAACCACAATCATTTTAGCTCACCCTGTATTATAGTTTTCAACTTTAGTAAATTTTCTGGTAGTTGGCAACTCTAATGTCAGGTTTGTTAAAACATCAAATCGCTTGGCAACTGCCACTTTACAATCAACAAACTTCAGTGCTACCAACTTCGAAAAATAAATTTTACTACTCAATAATGCACCGTGCGTTACTAGCCATAGTATGGCTATAGTAACAGACCAAAATAGAAAAAAATTGTTAATGTCAACTTAAAATTTATTTGTACTATTAAATTTGAATGTTGTATTACATTTATTTTGACTGACTTCAATAAATGGTAAATAGTTAAATTTTTTTTTTCAGAGTTTTCTTTTTTTTAACTTTTTGGGTCTCGGCGCATTATTTTTTGCACCCAACAGTGTTCGTTATACGACTTTTAGCAAAATATTTCAATTTTTATGAAAAAAAAGTCTGCCCTTTTGAATCCGCCATTTTGTATTTTGAAAAATAATCAAATTTCAAATCAGCGACCTCAAAAAAACCTACATACTGACTTTCAGCAAAATATTTCAATTTTTAATAAAAAATTCGGTCATTTTGTAACCGCCATTTTGTTTTTTGAAAAAAAAATATTTAAATTTGTAATCAGCTATCTCAAAAATTCCCACATACTGACTTTCAGCAAAATATTCCAATTTTTATAAAAATAAGTAAATATTTTGAAAAATAATCAAATTTGAAAACAGTGACCTCGAATATATATAAGTACAAATTTTTATTAAAATAAAAAAACAAGAAGAGGTTTTGGCCAGGTTTTCGGGGATTTTTCCCACTGTGCCACATGGCCCGGCTGATTTTATACGTTGCAAGTTCCAGCAGGCAACACGTGTTTTAAACATCTTCTTAAAAAATCAAAATAAATACTTTTTTTATAGTTCTTTTTTAATTGAAATTATTATTTATTTGCTCATTTTAATGAGAATACAATTCCTGTCACTTTACGTCAAAATTTTCAATGCATTTTTGATGTATTAATAAGTGAAAATACAAATACCACACTGACAATACAACGCGCATAAAAACAAAGCTTTCAATCTGTTTCAATCACCGAGCTCTAGACGTCACATAACAATAATATCTATTGAATCTGTAAAAACTAATTATTTCTTCCATTTTTAATGATTTGGCTAATTAGTTTTGGAATTTATATTCTAAAATTTATAATTTCAAGTTAACTTTTGTTTCAAAGCAACATCTTGGCTTCACATGTCAAATTTTATATTCGGATTTATAAAAGTATTAACAGAGGGCGCTAGTTCTTGGCTTCACATTAAAATGTCAAGATTTATGCTCGGTTTTTAAAAATCATCAACAGAGGGGGCTACTTCTGCATAAGTTTGAATTTAAATTATAAAATAAAATATTTTTGTGGCAATTTATAAAAATGGAAAGTCGTTGGAACGAATTTAAAAATGATAAAGTTGACGAATCAATTACAAATATTTTCAGTCATTATATTCTCTTTCCAAATATAACTCGTGGTAAGAATATAAATCGATAATTTTTTAGAAATGCTTACTCATTTTAATCTCAATCTTTTGAAAATGCAACTCGTGCTACGCACTCGTTGCATTTTCGTCGTTGAGATTAAAATTCGTGCATTTCTAAAAAATTTTCGATAATATTTTTACCACTTGTTATATTACCCTTGAAAATTTTTGACTATATTTCAAGAGGCGGCGTCTATTCAAATCTGCTTGAACTAACAAAAGAGAGAGAACGCATGTTTATTTATGGCGGTAATTTTAAATTTACATTGGGTATATGGACAATGTACAAGTGCAACTTTGTAGCTTCAAGGGGTGAACTTTTTAAAATTTTTATTTCACTTTGTGTTTACTTATTGTTTATTCTCGGGGACAGAATATTTTATTTCTTAAAAAAAGTTTAAACTACCATAATATAGTAAATTAAATTGACGTAAATTAGACAAAGTTAACATTTTTTTAGGCATTTTTTAACATATTTTCAAATTTAAAAATATGTAGTCCCCTCGGACATTATTAACATATTATGAAACAATTTTTATTTTTTCTAAGTTTTGAATAGATTTTACGTAGAAGTTGCAGTTTTAACGCACTATTTATTCACATAAATTTATAGAACTTTCCCCACCTTAAGCTTAAAATTTTGTTCTTTATAAATGTTCTTACATTTTAATGGAATCAAAAGAATTTTTTTTCAAGCTTATTGAAGTAAAAAGATTTTTTATTCAAAAATTTGTTTATAAAAGTAATCATTTTTTTATATCATCGTTTAAGTGACATGAATGACTATCAAAAACGAGTAAAAAAGTGGGGGTGTCCATTTAAAAAAAATGGATGATGACGTCATTTCTAAATCACTAGTGACGTCATTATAATTTTTTCTATTTTCTCAAAAAAATTAAAGCAGTAAGAATTTTGTTCCAAACTTTATCATCAACCTGAATAAAATTTTCTGGCTGGAAGTTTAGAAATTGTTTAAATAACGTTTAGCTGCAAAATAATCTACATATAGGTATATGTCGAATTAAATCTCATTTAAAATTAAATGACGTGTTTTATAATATTGGGGGTTAGTATTTTTTCAATACGAATTATTTGGATACCAAAAATTACATTTATATTTTTGTCATAGGCATATTTATGCATTATTTATTTTATGAGTTATTAAATAAAATATAAACAAATTAATCACGGCTAGTGACTTATCAAGTTTTAAGAGGTCATCAATAATTTTAAAAATAAAATGTTAAATGGTCATGAGAAAAAACTACATAATAATAAAAATGCTGAAGCAAAAAGTTTATGGTTTATGCTGATTAAGTAACTTACGCCCACTTTAAAAACATCTGCTTAGTTTATCCTATTTAACCACGTAATTTAACAAGAGTTTATTAGTCATTGATGGTTTTAATCCAAAAAAATGTGGCCTTGACTATAAAAAATGTTATTAAAATGCATGTTGTTTAAATTGACATTTATAAAATGCAAAATAAAACCGATGAGTGTTAAGAAAATTCCTAATAAATTTTTAATTAAAGAAATATTTTTATGAAAGTCGCAAAACTATTTTAAAAACGAGATTACTGTTTATTCTATGTAATAAAGATAAAACAAATATGCTACATTTCAAAGCTAATAATAATAACTGATTTAAAACGACAATATATAAATTAAAAATTATTAATAAAAAAATTAAAATAAATACATTTTAAGTTATTTTATCTATTGAAGAATTTAAGTGAATATTGTTGGTTTATAAATAAAATAGGTTTAAGATAAGACGTATTAATGTAAACAAAATAAAATATTCGATATTTGCAAAAGTTATCTTTATAAAAAGTTGAAGGTATTAAAATAAAAAAAATAACTAACCAAAATATACCGGTTTTTCACACTTGGGACAATTGGGCATGTTGATTAGAAATATTTCACCTCAACTAAAGTCAACAGGTAGTCACGTAGAGAGGAGAAACGCTCTGAGCAGACTGTGGAATTAAAAAGCTAAACGACTAAACCCAGCCTATTGCCACGCTCACAACTCACGATTTCAGTTTTTTCTAAGCTTAGGCGGCAAGAAATGAAAGAATCGTTAATCCTTTTATGATTCAAAGCAAATATTAACTCGTTGTGTTATCACCTAAGTATTTCTAGTAATTCTAAGCAATAAACTTGAAAATATAAAACGTTTATTTAATATTTTTGGTTTCTTTACAACAAGGCTTGCATGGTTTAACCTGATAATTTTTGCAGGAATATTTTCCCGAATTTGAACTTCTGCTTGATTCTAAGTTACGAATGTGCTCTTCTTTTGGCAACAATCGCTTATTGTTATCACCAGCCTCCATATTTAATGGTTGCACTTCAGGTCTCTCCTTATTTACTTCCGGAGTATTCCAAATAAAAATTTCACCTGCTGCTCCTGTTGATACCATAACTTTCATATCAGGACTAAAGCACACTTTGGTTATTACAGAACAGTGGCCTAAGCCCACGTGGGTCGTTATCCCTGAAAATACAATATTTTTAACTTTTTGGGAGTAAAATTGAAATGTATACAAACCTTCCTGGTACCTCCAAACTTTAACAATCTGATCATTTCCGCCAGTTACAAATAAAACCCCATCTCCAGAAATACTTAAAGAATTAATAGCTCCAGAAGCGGACCCTTCAATTTCTCTCACCAAACTTCCATCAATAACCTCCCAATAACATAGTTTTCGATCCGAACCACCGGTTAAAATTTGAACTCCAGTTGGATAATAAGTAACAGTCATAAATAAGGTATTTTCAAATAAAATCTGCTTTCGTACATGTTTTATTAAGTCCCAGATTATACAGGTACCATCAGTACTAGCACTGACAGCCTCATCATCAGCATAATTAATCTGCACAGCAGAAACTGGACCTTTGTGTTCTTTTAGAGTGCATATTAGCGTCTGACTTGTTGGTTTAATATCCCATAATCGCACTTGACCTTCACATCCACCACTGATTAGCATTCGCCCACTATGGGATATATCCAAAGCTGATACTCCTTTATTGTGAGCATTCATAATAGCATAAATCAAACGACCAGTGAGAGGTGTAAATGCTCGAATTAAGCCATCATTCCAAGAAGTCACTATAGACTTCCCATCATGAGAAAACACTATCTTGGAACAGCTGAAATTGGGAACCATTATTCGGAGCAACTCATCAAAAGTTTTCATACTCCAAATTCGAACATCGTTTTTACTTGAAGTTGCAAACACATCCGAAAATTTGCTGAAAAAAATAATCAAACAAGTGATTTAATTTTTTTTAAACTTACTAGGGAAAAGCAATATCGTAAATGGTAGAAGTATGGCATGTAATTAATAATTTTGTTGTAAAAGTCTTAAAATCGATTGAAAATATTTCGCAGTTTAAAGTACCAGCCAGTAAAGTGTCACGGTTTAGGAATCTTAAAGATGTTACAGCAGTTTTTACATTAGTACTTCGAATCTACAATAAACGTTTAAAATTTCCAGTAATAAAGTACAATAATTTTGCAACTTACGACTTTTAAAGCAGGCAATGAGGGTAATTTAAAAGCTATAGAAGTTTTGCCTTGGTTTTCAATTTTTTGTTCAATCACTATATCAATGGTACCATCACCTGCTCCTATTATAAGCTCGCCAGTTTTTAATAATTTTATAGATCTTACACCTATAAAAATAGTTATAAAATTAAAGCGTTGGTTATATTGATATTTTTTTACCCATTTGGTAGAGTTCAACAGTTCCAGGTGGTAACCTTTTCTTGCTAATTTTAGTAAAACAACCAACCATCATAGGTTTCTTATCCGATTCAAAAATTTCTGGATCGTGATGATAGTTAAGTCTTAACTTAAGGATGTCTCCAGTGCTGGTGCCAGCAAAAACAATCTCGTCTCTTTCACTGACGTCTAAGCAAAGCACTTTGCGTTTTAGTTTATTCAAACTAATATCAACAGCTGTTGCGCTTCTTGCATTAGGATCAATCCTCCAGACCATAACATTACCATCACCAGCGGTCATGAAAGAAGGCACGCGTCTATTCATGGTGAATAAAACTATCGCATCACCTTGAGTGCCTCTAGAAGCCTCAGAACCACATATAAGTTTTTCCATTTCTATATCCCAAACAACCACCGACCCACAATCTCGTCCACCCAACGAAAGTAAAAACTTATCTTTTTGTGAAAATGCCACTGCTTCAACACGAACTTTATGCAATTCATGTTTACTAATCATTGATTTTTTTTTATAATCCCATAAAATTACAGCTGCCTAAAATTAGTTATTACAACAATTTTTACGGATATTGTTGTAGTTACCTTGAAACCAATGTGATTAATTTGTCCTGAAGCAACGTACTGACCACTTGTGGAGACATTAATCGCTGATATGGTATTGGTGTGACCTGATAAGAAGCTGTGTTTATTATTCAGTAAATTTTTTATTACCACTTTGTTTCCCATAGGGTATATCAAGTGCACACCATCGGGGTGCACATGAAGGCCTCCCACAGTATTTCCTAAGAGCAAACAGTTATTTTCGCGATGCATTTAAAAATATGTTTAAGACGTACCATCAAATCCTATACTTGCGTGCATATTTAACTGCTCTACATTTCCTTCCAATGCTTTTATTTCTTCCATTTTTAGATTGGTTTAAAATAATATATTATAGTATAGTCTTTAATAAAATATTATTAATGCTGTAAAAATTGACCAAATACACCTGAGTGTTCTGGCAAGTTTGAAAATGGCGCTTGGTTTCTATGGCAACCAACACATTTAATCATTTCTATTAATTATCGTGGTTTAATTTTTTACTGCTTTTAGTTGGGTTATAAATTGAATTAGAATAATAATTCTAATAACATTTAAATTTAAAAGGTATTGTTTTGTGCGTCATCTAGTAGACATCAAAGTAACTAAAAGTACAAAGAAGCTGCATGTAAATTTGGTTGCCTGTAGTACTATTTATAACTTCCTTTTTAATAGAAATACCAATTTGAAACCTAAAAAGATGTAAATAGAAAGAAAAAAGATAATATCACCAAAAAAGTTTATGACATCCCCCAATATAACCCCAAGTTTCTGACATGTGGATGGCAGCATTTATTTACACTGGCTTAAGAGCAATTTCCTAAACGGAAAATATAGTGGTTTAGTTCTGCAGTCATAAAAGCTAGTACGATTTTTGTATAATCTTTTTTGTAGATGATTTAGAAGTCATTTCTTTAATTCCTGCCAGAAGGAAAAAAATGGAGAATGTACAAAAAATATACAGGGTGAGTCAGACCACCCGTAACAGCCCTTTATCTGGAAAACAGTTTGTCGCACATAGATAGAATAAAAATGTTAATTACTAAAGTGGGCCCAAAGAATCCATTGGTACACTAATTATTTTCCGGAACAAACCGGAAGTTCCCAGAACCGGAGGTAACTTTGATTTTTTAAACGGCAACATAGGTCGAGTATGGTATCGTTTGAAAGGTCTTTTAAAAAGAAACAACTTTTATTAAAATATTTTTTTAATATCTTGCATAATTAACAAATTAAACGAAAAAACATAAGCAAACAAGTGACAAATGGTTTCTTAAATTATGGAAAAATTAAAACACTACCATCATCCTTATTATGGGTAAGGGTAGAGGCAATTATGAATTTTAAATGAAACTTGTAACTTTTGCATTTTTCGTTTCGCTTGTTAAAAATAATCAACTTTTTTAGGTTGCGTATTTTCCTTAATTCAAAAAATGAAACAAAAAGTTGATTATTTTTAACGAATAAAGCGATAATAACTGCAAAAAAGAGTTTCTATTTTAAAAAATCGCTCTTGCTCATTTTCCGATGATGGTAACGATTTAATTTTTCCCTTTAAGAGACCAATGGTCACTTATTTGCATATTTTTTTTCGTTCAATTTGTTAATTATGCAAGATATTACATAAATATTTTAATAAAAGTTGTTTCTTTTTAAAAGACCTTTCCAACGATACCATACTCGACCTATGTTGCCTTTTGAAATTTCAAAGTATGGATTCCTTGGTGCACTTATTATTTTCCGGAACAATCTGAATGTACCCGGAATCGGAAGTTACTTTGAAATTTCAAATGGCAACAGGTCGAGTATGGTATCGTTGGAAAGGACTTTTAAAAAGAAACAATTTTTATTAAAATATTTATGTAATATCTTGCATAATTAAAAAATTAAACGAAAAAAATATGCAAACAAGTGATAATTGGTCTCTTAAAGGGAAAAATTAAATCGTTACCATCATCGGAAAATGGGCAAGAGAGATTTTTTTAAATAGAAACTCTTTTTTGCAGTTATTATCGCTTTATTAGTTAAAAATAATCAACTTTTTTTTATTTTTAGAATTAAGGAAAATACATAACCTTAAAAAGTTAACAAGCGAAACGAAAAATGCAAAAGTTACAAGTTTCCATTTAAAATTCATAATTGCCTCTACCCTTACCAATATTAAGGATGATGGTAGTGTTTTAATTTTTCCATGATTTAAGTCACTTGTTTGCTTATGTTTTATCGTTTAATTTGTTAATTATGCAAGATATTAAAAAAATATTTTTATAAAAGTTGTTTCTTTGTCTAAAAGACCTTTCAAACGATACCATATTCGACCTATGTTGCCATTTAAAAAATCAAAGTTACCTCCGGTTCCGGGCAGTTCCGGGCACTTCCGGTTTGTTCCGGAAAATAATAAGTGCAAAAATAGATTCTTTGGGTTCACTTTGGTAATTAAAATTTTTATTCTATCTATGTGCGACAAACTGTTTTCGAGATCTAAAAGTACCTTACCTTTGGACCCCTCTAATTTTGTGAAGGTTGCAGGACGTAGCCTAATCAATTGAGATTATAAATCTGAAAAAATAATTGCTAATCTACCGAGAGAAACTTGAGTTATGACTGCAGAACGAATGCTCGATTTCATGATTTTTCACAATTTTTCCTCCTAAACTCGCGCGCCCTGTAGAGATTTGTATTAATTATCAGTTATTTGGTCATAATTTGCAAAGAAGCTCCAGGATGGATTTTCTATTCCTTGTTATTATCTCCAACGGAAAATTTATCGCGGGTGTCTAGGAAGATGCTCTTAATGAATGTTGAAAACATTTTTGCTGCCAGCATGTTTTGCTTCGAGTGCGAACTTCTGTCTTTATCTTACTATTTTACACTTTAGTATAGAATCTATACTATAGATATTCTCCTACTCTTTTTTCGCATGTATTCTTGTAGTTGCAGAATAGGCCACTAAGCTTAAATCTAAATAAAAGACCGACAGGGACAAATACTCCAAACGACAAAAGGCCCACATAGACAAATGCCTGACGTAGACAAAGGACTGAAATTAAAAAACCGAACGATAAATGGCCGACTTGGACTATAACTTGGACAAAAGTCCGACACGGACAAAAGTCCGACACGGGCAAAAGTCCGACACGGACAATAGGCCGAAATGAAAATTGCTGACTCAGAAAAAAAGCCGAACGACAAATGATCGAATTGGACAAAAGACTGACGCGGACAAAAAGCCGAAAGATGAAATGCTGCCTTGATATAAGAGCCTCTTTCCTTTTGGGAGTTAAATATTGCTGAGGTGGGATTTTGTTTCTATCTTGATATTTATCAAGCTTGATAAAACTCAATAGGGGGTTATTCTCGAATCACACGACACAACATCGTATACGATATGACAAGGACAGACTCTTATTTTTGCATGTGAATGACAAGGATACAATGATAAAAGTCGTGTACGACATCGTGTCGTGTGATTTGAGAATAACCCTCTATTGAGTTTTATCAATCTTGATAAATATCAAGATAGAAACAAAATCCCATCTCTGCTGAAATTAGTCTTAAACTGTTCTAAACAATTTGTACCGTGTAGCCTTATTATTGAACAAGGCGACACGATGTCGTCTACGACTTTGATCATTCTGTCCTTGAAAAAATAAGAGTCTGTCCTTATAGTATCGTCGACGACACGATCTCTGCCAGCAAAAGAATAAGCCCCTGACATCAAAAAGAATACACCAACGACAGCGAGCGAGTTTCCTTGCTAATGATGATTTCCATGCATGCGCGAAACGTAAAACTCCTTTATAAACGTTATTTTTTTTTTCTTTTAATAAAAACAGATCTCCTAATTAACTTTTAACTCCATTAAATAATATTACATATGTAGGGGAGATCGGGGATACATTGGACACGGGGTAATATTGGAGAGTGTGAAATTTCCCGCCTTAGTTGTGATTTTAATAAAAAAAAGTTTTTCTATTGTATATATGAAATGAAATAAAAACATTTGATATTGAAAACGGCAGGTTATGTTCATTAGTAAAGAGATCACTCTAGTATTTCGATTTTCTTATGTTTGGATGTAAGAATTCGAGGATACTGTTGATAGTGATTAACCCATTAATTATTTATATATATATATTTTTTGTGTCCCATGCTATAACTGAAATTTTTTTTGAGATAGTACATCGCATCGCTAATAATAACACAAGGAAAATAAATCAAATATAGAAAATAAATCAAATCCCAACTGAACTGGTACAGTTAGGTTCTGATTTAATTTCCTTGTGTTATTATAAATAAAAAAATTATAATCGGGAATAAAATTAATATTTATACAGGGTGAGTCGGGAGAAGTGCGACAAACTTCAGAAGTTTATTCCACACGTCAATACAAGGCAAAAAAACGAAACTGTTGTTATCCAATTTTTATTAGTTTTCGAGTTATAGCGTTTTAAAAGTTACTGTTGGCCATACTTACATAATTCTTTTCTTGGGCCATGCATTGGTTGCGGTGGTTTTAACTTACCCTCAAGGTCCTCAGATCTTCAATCATTAGATTTTTCTTGAAGAACTGGTTAAAAATTAAGGTTTATACAGAAAAGATGGGAGTTCGGGATGTACTAATTTGACGTATTTTACCTCAGCTCTAATAAAAAAACTATAAGAACTTAGAATGGCAATAGCTAGTGTTCATAGAAGAGCGTAAAAAAGCACCTGGGAATATCTTTCAAAATGTTCTATGAATTAAAAATAAGCTAAATGTGCTGCTATACCTAAGCCTAGTTAAATTTTCAAAACGCCATAACTTGAAATCTAAGGAAAATTGGATAACAATATTTTAATTTCATCACCTTGTATTGACGTGTAGAATACATTCCTGAAGTTTGTCGCACTCCTTCCGACTCACCCTGTATACAGGGTGAGTCAGACCACCCGTAACAGCCTTTTATCTCGAAAACAGTTTGTCACACATAGATAGAATAAAAATGTTAATTACCAAAGTGAACCGAAAGAATCCATTGGTGCACTTATTATTTTCCGCAACAAACCGGAAGTGTCCGGAATCGGAAGTTACTTTGAAATTTCAAGTGGCAACATGGGTCGAGTATGGTATCGTTTGAAAGGTCATTTAAAAAGAAACAACTTTTATTAAAATAGTTTTGTATTATCTTGCATTATTAACAAATTAAACGAAAAAAAATATGCAAACAAGTGACCATTGGTCTCTTAAATTATGGAAAAATTAAATCTTTACCATCATCCGCAAATGGGCAATATTTTAAATAGAATCTCTTTTTTGCATTTATCGCTTTATTCGTTAAAAATAATCAAAATTTTTTTATTTTTTGAATTAAGGTGGGGAAATTGTGAGAAAGAGAGAGAAGTATAGCAACCATGTGTTATTTTTTTTGCTAGTAACCATTAACAAAACTAAATAAAATGTACATGATCCCCTTCCTTATAAATGACTCTTTGGGTTCCAGCATATTTTTTTTAAATATGTGCCCCTGGAAGAGAGTAGAAGTAGAACTAGCACATTTTTTCCACATTTCATCGTATTTCCACTTCTACGCTTTCCCAGTATTTTATTTAGAAGAAAAATTAGGTAAAACTTAAAGTACTAGGTACTTATAGTTATAAGGGTCAAATAGTTTTTATTTATTATTTTTTATGATTTCTATGTAAAAATATTAAAATAACAAACGATTGCTGTGTTTCCCTCTGTTTTTCACAATTCCCCAGTCTTAAGGAAAATACATAACCTAAAGAAGTTGATTATTTTTAACAAGCGAAGCGAAAAAATGCAAAAAATACAAGCTTCCATTTAAAAAATCACAATTGCCTCTATCCTTGCCCATTAAGGATGATGGCAGTGTTTTAATTTTTCCATAAATTAAGAAACCATTTGTCACTTTTTTGCTTTTGTGTTTTCATTTAATTTGTTAATTATGCAAGATATTAAAAAAATATTTTGATAAAAGTTGTTTCTTTTTAAAATACCTTTCAAACGATACCATACTCGACCTATGTTGCTATTTGAAATTTCAAAGTAACTTCCGATTCCGGGCACTTCCGGATTGTTCCGGAAAATAATAAGTGCACCAATTGATTCTTTGGGTTTACTTTGGTAATTTAAAGTTTTATTCTATCCATGTGCGACAAACTGTTTTCCAGATAAAAGGCTGTTACGGGTGGTCTGACTTACCCTGTCTAATATACAGGGTCCGACAAAAGTCTCGTGATAGTATTCTGAGATGGTTTAGAACTTCCCCTTCTTTTGGGGGGGTCAAGTGGGGAGAACTACCCCGCTTTTTTAAATTGCAACCCCTATCGAGTTTTAACTTATTTTAAAGAGAATGAAAAAAGAAACACATTCCTGTAAACCTGATGCCATTATGTTGATTTGTTAAAAAGTTATTAAGGATTAAATTTATCAAAACAGTGTGGAAGAAAATCTAGTTACCAAAGAAAAATGTAGTCCCAGGACTTTTGGCGGACCATGTATATTTTAACCCTCCAAGTTTATCACCTGCCTTTTTGCATTTGCGGAAATATTGAGTGAGAATAATTTATATTTTTAATCCAACTGTTACAAGTAAATAAAATATATCCTTTGATAATAAAGTAATATAAAAATAAATAAAAAGTACAAATTACATATAATTATTATAAATAAATAAAAATCTAGTAGTTCCCTTCCAGCTCATAAAATAATATGTATGCCTCACCACTAACTGTGTTTTTCGCAGAAATGGTCGTTACTCTTGAATCATTATATTTATGCCATTTTTGTGAATAAGAGTGACGACAATAAGCAGTGTAATGCCCACTGTATGTTGTGCCGCTGTGATTACTCAGAGCATATAAATTGTATTGGCATTGTGTATGTGGTTCCGCAGCGTAATTCGTCATATCCAAACTCCCCAGAGGAAAATCAACTGTAACATTCAATTTTCTCCTAAACCTTTCTGTTTGCGAAAATCTTTTCAAATGGATTACTAATATTTTAGGGAACTTGTGGATCTTAAAAGATTTTGTACATTTTCTTCGCTTTTTACACTTCAAACATGTAGGTTTTTCATCACCATCTAAGGTTTCCTCTCTGGTAAAACTATCAAGGCACTGTAAAAGTCCTGTAGGCTCTTTTTTTTGAGGTATGGGAAGCGACGAAGTCCCAGAATGGATCAAATGAAACTGAGCAGTGACCACAGTGTGTGCATTTAAGTGTCGACTTAAACTGCCCAACAAAAATATCCACCACCTTAGAATGTTCTCTTCGTAAATACCTTTGCCAAGACTCTATTGCTTTCTTCGAATCATTTAATTTTTCATCAATTTCAGTGTGAATAGGTGTTAGTTTGGTGGTGACCCTATTGACATCTTCGTGTAAACCTTCTAATAAATTCCTGAGAAATTCTTGACCATCCTGCTGTGAGTACCCTATAAAGTGAGGTGCAAAACGTTGTATTTGCGATTTTAGGGATGTTGTATTTACAACATGATT
Organism: Stenus bimaculatus; assembly: GCA_963971135.1. Lineage (NCBI taxonomy): Eukaryota > Metazoa > Arthropoda > Insecta > Coleoptera > Staphylinidae > Stenus > Stenus bimaculatus. The sequence continues at coordinate 16,724,283 of OZ020185.1, read as the reverse complement.
CGATAAATCCTCTGACCACAATTCATTTATGACTTGCGCGATCAATGCTCCTTTCATCCCCGAGATGGTGGTGTTAATATCACTTACATATACATCTTTTTTAAGATATTCTAGTAGGGGCTTCGTATTGGAAAGGCACTGAATGACAGAATTCATGAAGCAGACATTTCCGATATTTTTTAAACCATTTAGTCCCATCTGATTCATTGGACTAGCGCGGTTATTTAGTTCTTTCTCCTCGTCCAAATTCCTCCTGCTTGACAGAATATTAAAAGCTTCTTTCTCAGTTGAATTTCGCTGGGAACTTTCAGTGTTTCTCGTATTTTGGGATATTGATGAACAATTTGTCTTGGAGATGATAAAAGATCCTTAATTTCTTTAATTGAAACAACACCGTTCGCATTAGGTTTATTAATTTCTTTTGTGTCTTTACTCTTATTTATATTTAAAGAATAAAATATTTCATCTAAACCTCCCGAATTAGGAATAGTATTTAATATAGATGAAGCATTTCCTCGTTGAATTTCGATTCCGATTCTTTGACGAAGATATTCCGTGGCACGATCTTCACCAGTTCTTTTTGAAATTAATTTTCCTATTGCAGTAATTAAAGATTTTGAAGAAGAACCCCAAGGACCAAACGTTTCAAAACCAAGAGGATAAAATATAAATTTGCCTTCCAAATCTTTATATTTTGAAATTTTTCGTTTTTCAGCTTCTTGTGCAGCAGAACCAATAGAGGTAATTGAAGTCGCTATATAAGAATCAGCTAAAGAGTTAACGCAAGTAACATCCCAAACAAGTGCCTTTCCATTTTTCCATGGCATTAAAGTCATACCATCTGGTCTTTTTCCGTCATTGCGTAATAATCCTGGTGGTTCTAATATTGCAGGTATATTGCAAGAAACAAAAGCGCGTTTTATTACATCATTTAATGCAGAGTGTCTACTATATCTACCACAAGTTTTATTACATTTATATTGACAAAATAAATTAGTACCAAGACGTAAACCAATTGCAATTCTTAAACTGTCATCATCTAAAAAGTTACCCACACTAGCAATAGGAAAGGCATGTAACCAGGATCCAGCTTCTCTAACACTTAAAGCTTGTAGTCGGGCTTTATCTTCTAAATTTGCAAGTGAAATTAGTTGTTTACATTTCCTATCAACTAAATGAGTATCCCATTCTTTTTGTGAATTTTTATTTTTAGGACCAATTAAATCAGTTTTTAAACACCATTCATTTATTGCTTCTGATATTAACTTATCCAAATCAAATGTAGGAACAATAGTTAAAACTAGATTATGTACAGAGTGAACTGAAGCTAAAAAAGCTGGGAGAGCAAGTTCAACTGTACTTCTAATACCAATTCCACCTAAATTTACTGGAAGAGTAGTTTGACTCCATTGGGACTCGTTCAAATTACAATTTGTAATTCCTACAAAACTTGAACGTAAAATCTTATCAAACTCTAATAACTTTTCTTTTTTTTCCAAATCTCACAACATCTTAAAATATGTAAAACTTTTGAGACTCCCAAGCAATTTTTTAAAATGAAAAGACCATGGTGTGCATTTAAGATAAACAAGCGCTTAGTAAGCAGTTTAATAGCTTTGATCTTTTCATCAAATATATTTGATATTGCTTCATCAAAAATGGGGGAACCTAAAAGTGAAAGATCTTCTTTCTTTGTGAATCTTATTACTAGATTACATGTTCGAAAATCCTGTGTTCTGTGCAAAAAAGTGTGCTAAAGCGTGTGCGAAAATAGACGCGCTTTCCTTGTCAGCTTGTAGTATTTTTGACAAACGATTTCCTGCTCAAAAAAATTGACATATTTGGTACGCCATATTTGCACTGGAACTGTTGCAATTTCTGCTTACACCGTGTTGTGCATGATCACAGGGAACTGCTTCAATTATGAACCCGTACTCGGTACTCGTAGTCACGAGTACAACGGATTGTGTGCAGCGGGTAGCGGCCTTTACTTGCACTGAGTGGAGCTTTCGTTTTCGCCTTCGATTGAATTCCTCGGCAATCCGTAAAAGTGCATGACGTCATATGTTGCACTCGGTGCGCACTTGCACTGTTAAAGCAGAAAACGCTATTCTTGGACCGGTCGAGATCGTGTCGTGGGCGACTTTCATCATTCTGTCCCATTCATTTACATGATAAAGTAAGAGTCTGTCCTTGTAGTCTCGTCGACGACACGATCTCGACCGGCCCAAGAATAAACTCCCAGATTTTAGTTAAGTGCACTAAGGGAAAGGGTGTTACAAAATTGAGCAACTCTGGAAAGTATAAGCTGGTCAAAAGGAATATGCGTAATATGTTCTGGATCGGTTCCGAACAGTTCATATAGTCACAAAAAGAAAGCGGGTTCCTGTCTACTAATAAAATGCCGATACAAATAAACCGAAAATTTATTTTAAAAGCCTTCGTTAACTTAAGTAAGTATGTCCTTTCTGTTTGTACCCTTTGAAGCTTAATATTAGTTTTTAAGTATTTTAATACACATACCATTAATTAATAAAAAAGTATCTTTTTGCTCAGGGCCGTGTGAAGAAAATTCAGCGCCTATGGCAAAACTTGAATCTGACACCCCCTCCCCAATTTTTTCAATAAAAATTATAATATTTAGAAGTAGATTCCGTTATTATTATATATACAGGGTGTCCCGTTCGTGGTTCACCAAACGTCAAGGTTAGAGAAAATTTTATCAAGAAAAAACCAAAAAATTAGGGGTCTATCTTTTATGGTTTGAAAGTTACAGGGGTTTGAATTTGGCATCGCCCGTTTTTGCCAGAAATCAGTAAATGATCAATAGTTCCCTAATAATCAATTTTTATAAGCAAAAGTTAAATTTTGATGGCTTTTGAAACAGTTGTATTATTAAATAATAACAAAAATGAAGGCGCACCTCAATTGTAACTAACTATGCTTAGAATCAATTCTCCTAGGAGTAAGTTTAGAAGGCTCTAGTGAGTGCATAAAAAGAGTTAGGGTTTCAAAATTTTTCATAATTTCTAGAGAATTTAACGAATTTTTAGAAAATTGAAAAACCCTTAATAGGTAATATCTTGGAGAAAATTTTCAAAAACTGCAAAAAAAAAAAAATTTTTCTGGATTTGTTTTAATACTTGATAAACGATTTGTGTTTTATCATTGTTACCAATGGATAGAGGATAATTTCAGCTTTAAAATTATTTTTTTTTAATCTTTTTATTAAGTTTTTAAGCAGCTATTGATCATTTACTGATTTCTGCCAAAAACGGGCGATGCACAATTCAAACCCCTATAACTTTTAAACCATAAAAGATAGACCCTGTATATATGTATAATTATTTTGTAAATTTTGTATTTTTTTGACCGGAATGTCGAGAATGTCGTGTTCCGGAGACAGTGGGACATGATTTCCGTAAATAGGATGTCCCGCCTAAATTGCGAAGGAGAGATCCCTAGATTAGGAATGTTAGGCTTTTTTCTTTCTTTCTCAAAGTTGTAAAAATGTTTAAAGAAGCATTTAGGTATGTACAATACTTAATATTTCAAAAATGTCTAGTTGAATTATGTCTATCGACACAAAAAAATTAGCGCAAAGTTTTTACAGGGTGAGCTAAAATGATTGTGGTTTGATATGTAGGCAACCAAATATGCAGGTTGGTACAACCTCAAATTTAAAAAGAAAACCCCCTAGTAAGCCAATGGCGTAGCAAATATACAAATTTAAGCTATTTATTAAGGTTTCGAGTTTCTGAAAATATAAAACGTAAAATTAGCTCTCGAATTTTACAACAAATGTTTTAAATTATGACCTTCATTTTTGAAGCAGATGCTAACACAAATAAAGATTTGTGCAAGTTAGTCTTAATAAAAACTGATGTTTATGAATTATGAAACAGAGGGCACAATAACTAAATACAAAAATCCGAATAATTGACACAACGGTAAGAATTCGACCAACGACTCTGCTTTTGTGTAGTCTAGTTACTTTGTTATAATTTCGACATGATTTTGTGTTACTATGAACTTGAAGCGAACAAATTCCTCATATTTTTAGTCGGGAAATTTGAATTGACAACAATCATTTTAGCGCACCCTGTATAAGGTTTATTTTCAAAAAATGATGAAAGTATGCTTGGTTGTATACATTGGATGTTTAGAAAGCTTGGACCATAATTTTGTAGGTGGCGCTAGAAATAAGATTTAAATAGTTAAATTTTAAACCGATGAACAATGTGATTTGTTTTGGGTTGAATTTAATTATTTATTATAAAAATATTTGGAAATTTGAATATTTAAGAATAAAACGTAAAATACCATGTTAACGTAGGCAATAAATTCGCATAAATTTTTTTCAATGTTTTTTTCTACATTTACTGCCGGTATTATCAACATTTTAACGGTCATTTAATTTGAAATGAGGTTTAATGTGACATATGCAGTATTATCATGAAGTTTAAATGACTTTTAGCTGCTAAGTAGCCATTAAATTTAAATGACGAAATGTTTCCGTATAAATTTAATGGCGATTTAGCAGCTAAAAGTATTTTTTTCATGAAAATTGAAAATACTGCATATCATAATATTAAAGCACGTTTAGAAATAATTGTCCGATAAAATTTTTGATAATGTCCACCATTAGATAATTAGGTAAATTTTGTTAGGGCTTTTGTCTATTCAATTTTGAATTTGTTTAATTATTTTGTGTATTAAGGTGTATTAAGATTAAGATAGGTGTGAGGAAGGTAGTGTAATAACTTTTTAATATTTTTAATGTAAAAAATGTTTTAGTTTGTGCAAAGGGTGAAAAACAATGAGGTGTTTTATATATTTGCAATCTGCCTGGTGCGTACATTAAACGCCCATTTAAAAGCGTCGTATTTAAATTGCTTTTAGTCTTTCATCAGTCAATCGGGCGTTTGTTAATTGGAATGGTGTAATTACGTCGATAAATAATAGTGAATTGCGCGCGGCGTGTACTTACATTTGTGGGCGAGCTCATTGCTGATGGCTGATGGTGATGGAATTGTGTAAAGCTCGGAATAATTATAATCCTTTCGTCTTTTGCTTTGCTCTTTACTATCTAAATGTGGACGAAGAAAAAGCGAAAAAGCATCGTAATTATTTACTCCAAATAAGTCGGGGAGGTCTTTTTTAGTCTTGCGCGCCATCGAGCGCCTATAAATAAAGTAGCCGATTGAACAAGCAATAAAACAGGGCATGTCTTTAGTGTTTTTTGCAACTGAAACGACTGCCCCCTTTGTCGGTTCTACACGTGACATTTTAAACATTTACGTGGTCTGCATGGCCTAGTGCACGTTTCATTATTCCAGAACACTTCAATGCAATGTAACCTAATTACATGATCACTACCTACCTTACCTCTTTGTTTTGTTTCGAGATTTCGATAACTAACTTTGCAATTTTAGAAATCTACTCGACTCGCTAATTACAGAAATCCCACAAAGGGAATGGAAATAGTAGGTACTCTTCAACTTTTTTCAGGTAGTTGAAATATATACTTTGTTAAATGACCTTTCGTTTTAGGTATTAGGGTACAAAACAACCATTCATCAACTGGACAAAAGAAATTTTAAAGAGACATTATTTTACCATCTCAATTCTGTGTGGCATCACTTACAGTTACAGTAATTAGTGAAATCGGTATGAATTTACGTCCTGATATTAATCCATGTTTAGTACCAATATAAAAGCAAATCATTTAAGTCACATAATAAGTATTCAAAACGGTTAACGATTATTGCTATTAATGGTAGCTATAGATGAATAGTAAATGGTTTTATAGGAAATTGTAGTACTTCCGGTTCTTGAATTTTATAGAACAAGTTTTGTTTTTTATTTTTTATTTTTTCAAATTTTTCATGTTTTTGAAAATTACAAGTTACAAGAAAATTTTGTAATAACAATTTCAAATCAATACTTTTTTTTAATAACTTGCTTATTCAAAAACTTTTGTTTTTTGTGCTTTTTGCTTTTGCCCAAGTGCTGTCAAATGTCGGACGATCAGTCAGGTGTGTTTGAAGTAAATCAAGTAAAACTATTACCGAAATATCAAATATAATTTAAAACCTTTCAATTTATGCACCAGCTCCAGAGATGGTGCACGATATTTTCACTATGCTTGGAAAAAGGCGTGACAAATGTTTAATTCGGAACACTTTAGATGCTCCATATGCGGTAAATGTAGAATATGCGGAATACGGAACGCACCCTGAATTGAAATTATACAGAGTGTTGCATTACCTACAAATAATGGGTTTCTGCAGGATTTACAGCTGTGGTAATCAGTCATTTTTAGAGGTGTACCAAAAAGGACGAAGAGGTGTACTGAATAGTCGAATTTTCGGCGAAAAGTTAGCCGAATATTACGACACTCTCTTACCGGCTCGTGTCGCAATTTCGGTCTTGGTGAATAATGTCTATAATTTCGCCCTCGTTGAATAATATAATATGTACTAATAATACGAATGTTATGTGTTGTTTTCCGAAAAGTAATGATATTGATTATGAACATACCCTATCTTTCCTCCACGGTTTTGCTTGATAGAAGAAATCTGAAAAACACGAAAAATAGCCTCAATGCAGGGTGTCCCAAAACATACCAGCAATATTTTGAGGATGAATTCTAGAACTTATTTAAGGAGTTATTGATTGTTGTAGAATTTATTCGATTGAAGTAGGAGGATCAGTTGCATGGCCACCACGGTCACCGGACCTGACTCCATAGGATTTTTATGTTTATGCAACTGAATTGCAGACAGTTGAAGAATTACGCCAACGAATACAGTAGGCTGGCGATATTTTTAGGAATAACCCGGCAACCATATTGGGAACTCAACGATCTCTTTTGCGTCGTCCGGCTTTGTGTATCGAACACAATGGTGAACATTTCTTATGATAAACAATAATGATGTAATCAATAAAAAAATATTTAAAAAAATTCGTTGAATTAAAATTTTACCCAGATAAATTCAACAACTACAACAATTAATAACTCGTTAACGGTTACATTTAGGACATATGTTTATATGGACTTTTCAACTCTAAATAAGTTCTAGAATTCATCCTTGAAATATTGTTGGTACGTTTTGGGACACCCCGTATAATTCTACTCGTGAGAAAACTATTCATTTCTCCAATCGTCATTATCCAAAAGTAGAGACTTTGGTGATGCTTGAAAATCCGTACAAGTTATATTTTTTTAGAATATTTTAATCAAAATCCATTTACTAAATATTAACAAAATTAATTATTAAAATAAAATAATTGCACATTTTGCAAAAGCCTGGCAGGACATCACCCTCTACACGTGCCGCGAAGTTAACGTACCTGATGGTTCGGCAAAAATTATTACAGTTGGACAATTAATTAAATAATTTGAACAAGCAATGATATTATATTGCAATTTAGCATGAGCCACTGTAATAAGGATTGCTGATCAATCACGGAAGTCTGCGAAATCTAAAATGGGCAAAAAGACAGACATTAAGTGAAAAGTGTTGTTAGTGAAAACATTGAAAAATAAGTCCGGTCGTCCTAGGTCAGCTTGCCCCCAAGATGAACTTTTGTACAATGTTAATGTAAGTAGTTACCTGTTTGTTATTATTTTTATTGTTAGGTTTTAAGTATTTACAAAATTATTCCTGTGGGAACTAAATAAATCTTTTATCGACGACTATTGAATATTGAATAATACCAATACGTTTATTGTTTAGCTAACTTCACCCCGTGAGCAATGAACTCAAAAGTCACGGGCGGTACCCAATCAAAAAGCTGTATTTCCGCATATTTTCTTTATCCACGGGGTAAAGTTGGCTACTAAAGCATTGTTTTGCGTTGGTACCTTCGCAACGGTTACGGGTTAGGTTAAATTTTTTTGACAAAAATAATTAAAACATAAAAATATACTGCAGAACAATAAAAAGTCGTCGATAAAGTATAGTATTCAACTCGCGGAGTCACGGGTATTCGCCATTATTTGCTCGGACTTACGGCACTCGGCTTTGGCCTCGTGCTGTAATTCGTCCTCGTGAATAATGGCTTGTCATACCCGCTCCGCGCTCGTTGAATAATATACCTACTATTATCATGTAAAAATCATCTCTTATCATTTATAAATTCTGAGTTACCCCAATCTAGGTGTGACAGTATGTCTAAGGAGAAGAATCACAAATTCTAAATACATGTTTTATTTGGAGTAAAAGAATTTTTTTGGTGAGCTACGTAGGTTTGCGGATACATACAGGCTGTCCCAGCGCTGCGAGGAAGTAACATTACTCTAAAACGAAAAAAGATATAGATATACGGTTTTCGATAAATAGATACAATACTTTTGGGCGCGCACTCTAAAATTATTCTTATAATATACAGGGTGTCCATACCAAGATGGCGGACCAAAGTTATGTTTTTCTAAATGGAACACCCAGTATATTATAACATTTTTAGATTCCTTGTCAAAAAATAATCATACTTTGTAAAATCTTTTATGGGTCTATCTTCACTCGTTTTGCTGATATTTGCCATTTAAGCGAAAAAAAGATTCATTTTTGAAAAATCACTGCTCTAAAACAGATGACGAAGTTTAAGTTAAAATTAAAAAAAACATTTTCAATTTCGTCTAGTTTATAGCTATCATGCCAAATTTAAATTTGTGATAAACTTTTATCGGGGTGCCTAATAAAACGCAAATTGACCAATTGAACGAAATTTTCAAATGGAACACCCTGTATATTTTAACGTCAATAGAAGGCGTTTTTTACAAGCTTTCTCTTGATACAATGATTGTATTGTGACATGCGACCATACAAACATTATATCAATAGGAAGTTTGTAAAAAATGCCATCGATTGACGTTAAAATATACAGGGTGTTGCATTTGAAAAAAAAATTTTAATTGGGCAATTTGCGTTTCAAGAGGCACTCTGATAAAAGCTTACCAGAAATTTAAAGTTGAGATGATAGCTCTAAATTAGACGATATTGAAATTGTTTTTTTTTAATTTTAACTTAAACTTCGTCATCTGTTTTAGAGCAGTGATTTTTCAAATTTTCGCTTAAATGGCAACTATCAGCAAAACGAGTGAAGATATACCCATAAATATACAAAGTATGATTATTTTTTGATAAGGAATCCAAAAATGTTATAATGTACTGGGTGTTCCATTTAAAAAAACATAGCTTTGGTCCGTCATCTTGAAATGGACATCCGGTATATTATTAAAATATTTTGAAACTGTGCGCTTAAAAGTATTGTACATTCTATCGAAAACCGCATGACGATGTCTTTTTTCATTTTAGAGTAATGTTACTTCCTCGCAACGCTGGGACACCCTGTACTTGTTTTACAAGGTTTCAATTATTGACTTAAAATAAGCATAATTAAAAAATATGAAACTGCTTTAAAATTGATAAGAACATTCAATAAAATAATACCCAACCATTTTTTAATATTTGGTAAAAACCCGAATATATTGTCATTTTAGGTTCTATCATGGACGGACTATGGCCTAAGGTAGGCTCTAGGCAAGTTGTATCAATATTTCAAGTTGATATTTTTATTTTCATATTTTCAACTAGCGGAGGAAACGCCTCTTCTACTCCCACCCGCACTTTCAAACTAATAAACTACTGCCTAAAAAAACTACGGACTTTGGCTACAGTGGCGTATCCAAAAATTTTCTTTGGGGGTGCAGGACAAAAAAAATTTCGGGCACCGAGAAACCTAACCTAGGGCGCGTTCCATTAATGAACACTAAAGCCCACGATCACGACCGCAAAATTTCCCGAAAACATAAGTGGAATGGGTTTTGAGCTATGCGTTGCGAGTGCATAACATAACCCCAAAATTCCTAATAACAGTTTAATAAACATGGCTGTCTTTGCAAACATAGGTGCAAAAAGAATACGTGAGGTCGGAAAACAGTTATCAGTTATCGAGTTATCCAAGTCTGATAGTTTATACAGTTCTGAAGAGGATTGAGAAGTACTCTTGCTTGGATAGCTTCATTTAATTAAGAATATTCAAAGGCAGTGTCTATATTATAGACTCTATAGACATATCATATATTTATCAAGGTTTTAAATAAACTCCTTGAGGCCTCGAGGAAGAGGAAACATTGTAGATAACCCTATTTTACTCAATCGCAAATATCACGTACCGCGTCTTTTAGGGAAATCTGAAGTTGAATAACTTGTTCTGTTTCAGGATCAAATAAAATGATTGATTTTGTTGCCATTTTTGACGTTATTCCTCATAATAAATCAGCGCGTTCAACAAACGACCACAGAAACCCACGAATAAATACGGTCATTGTGGGCTTCTTGCGGTCGCCATTCGTTACGTAATCGATGACGTTTTTATGCACGAACAAAACAACCGCGGTCTTATGTGGAACGACTTTGCGGTCGTCGTGAGCATTGCGAGTCTTTAGTGGAACGCACCCTTAACTACATTTTTTATGACGCTTTCCTTCAAATTATCAAAGGGGTTATTCGTTATTCTCGAATCAAACGACACGATTTCGTTTACGACATGACAAGGACACACTCCTATTTTTGCATTTGAATTACACGGATAGAATAATGAAAGTGGTATGTGATATCTTGTCGTGTGATTCGAGAATAACTCCCCAGGTCCCTTTAATAGATTCACAATAATCACTTTTTTAGATAAAAAATAATTTTAAATAGACCCAGACTGGACAATGCGAGTGAAAAAATAAAAAGAAGAAAATGCACCCCCCCCCCCCTGTGATAAATCTAGAATTGGTAATGTTGATGAAACGTCCTTGTTAAAGAAAATGTTTGTCGATGAAATGGTAGTGTCGATGAAAAACGAGTGTCGATGAAACGTCCTTATCGAAGAAATGATTTGTTGATGAAGAGGTATTGTTGATGAAAGAGTAATGTCGATGAAACGTCTGTGTCGATGGACTGATCGTTTCGATAAAAGGTTATGTCGATGAGAAAGCAGTGTCGATAAAGTGTTAGAGTGGATTTCATCTGAAGTGAAGCTTTTCTGCGCACGGAGCGCTTTTACACGAGCGGTTATTATTAAAACTAAATAATCGTATGTACATATTGCAATATGTAAAAATTAATGTTTTTTGTAAAGAAATTGAAAGGAGTATTTTTCTGCTCTATGCATCCCTATTCAAAATTCCTGGTTGCGCCACTGCTAAGTTGGCCACTTTTTCTACTATACCAGATACCAGGATTTCTAGATTCTACCTATCTACAGTTTTGTAAATGTTGCGAATATATATATAGGATATAGATTCTCTGATATCTGATATTCAATATCTTGAGATTGTATCACTTTGTATTTTGAAGAAAAGCGGTTCAGCTGATTTATAGTTCTCAGTTCATAGTTTTCATTCTTTGTTCCAATTTATTGGTATTGTCAATCTTCTGAAGAGCACATGTACATTTGTAAGATGTTAAGGGAAAACTGATAACATTGTTGGAAGGTAACCGGTAACCTTTAACTATAAAAATTGGTGTTTGTTCGCGAAATGAATGATAAGATTGCGATGAGTATACCAGTGTGGTGGAATATTATCAACATTATTTTAATATCTATTAATAATTGTTGCGACATCCTGAAGCGTAGCTGTGGTTTAAGTAGATAAAGCCACAAAAATGAGCGATGAGTCATGTTTAGATTTAGATGAGAAAAATTTTTGTCGTGTTTCCCTTGAATTTTGATAGCATTTGGTGTGTTTTTTTATTGTTGTTTGGGATCGTGTTGGTTTTTCGTGAGACTCCCCGCTTGCCTGTACTTGGGTGTAATTTGGCCGTGGTTTGGGCAGCGTGAAGCGGTCTTCACGATCGTGAGCCGAGATGACTTAACAAGATACGGCGGGCGGCGGGTGGAATTCCTTAAATTCTGTCCTTGTCGGTTGGACGGGGTGGCCGTGTTCTCCGTCTCAACCTCATTATCTCACCTCGTCTACCCATTCAAGTTAAGAACAACTGCCAAACCGAAAACCAGCAACCAGCCCGGGTCCAAAGCACGAAGCACACACCACCTCAAATATTTACATATAAACCTTATAATAGAACGCTGAATACTCCCGATACTACTCCACGACATGGATTACGTTCCATGTTCGCGTTTTAAATAAATTTCGAGATTTCTCTCATATCGCATGCCTCTGGGGACATGAAGTTATTCCGTGAAAGCCGTAAAGCACTTGCCTGTGCATGGCGTTCTTTGTTTAGATGATTTGTTTGGGAACGCACCCCATGCAAACATATAATGGCGTGTAAATGGGGGTGGGCCTTCCTGGAACGAACCTGCTCGACTCCAAGGACCATCTCTGACCTGACCCTCTTAATCCCTAAAACTTGTAATAACGCAACGACCTGCTGCTGTGCCATATCCAACTAAATTATTCATCAAATCTAGAAGAAAAAAAAAAGAAATTCGCATGATAATTATCGTATACGTTAGTTGTAATGATGAGGTGTTTTTTTTTTTTTCGATAAAAAAAAGTGATTCGAGATTTGAAGAAAAAAATAAGTAGAGTTATGAAATGTTGGTCTTGTATGAATGTTGGTGCGGGCGTTATCGTTTGTTGGGTCGGCGGGCGTCGTGCGCAGTCGTGTCGGGTGCCATTACTGCGAAGCCGCCTTGGCAGATCAAAGCAAGCGGTGATTGGTCGGGCCCGACAAGGGAGAAGCACGCAGCGTTTGAGGTTCGAGCGCCGCATCGGCATCGAGCATCGGCACATCGCGGTAGCGGCTAGCGGCACTCGGCACTATAGTAGCGGTAGTGAGTTTTGTACGTTTGTCGGCGAACGAGCGAGAGGGTCGCGTACCGAGTACCGAACGCTCATCCGCTGATACTTCATAGTAGCAGTCCGTGTTGCGCGTTACACCTGTGCCATTAGTAGCAAGCACGTGCCGAGATGGATTTCCGGTGGTGTTGTCATTTTGTGCGCGAGTGGTGAGGCACCTGTGCCATGTAGCAAGGCTGTGATGCCGCGTCGTGAGTGAACCATGCCACACGTCTCGTCCAGTGGTGGAGATGATCTCTGCAGCTCCGATGAGGTTAAGGTGTTCAAGGAGGAGGGTGACGTACAGGAGGAAAAAAGGTCCTCGGAGAAGAACCTCACCGAAGAGAAGAGCGACCTTATCGACCTCACAGAGTCGGAGGTGCTCATTTTTTAACATTACTACTTACTTATTTCCACAAATCTCTTACCTTAAACCAAACTCCCAACTCTACAAATTCACCAAAACAATAGCCCACTCCAAAACGTATCGAGTACCTACATGTCGAGAATACATCCCCCGAGAGGAATGCTTAGTACCATAACAATTATATAACTATAAACAATAGCGCATTATCCCATACTACCATTACAAACAATACACAACTTGAATTTTATTACAGGAATTATTTTGTCCACGATCAAAGCGGCGCGAAATTTTTTACACATCGTCCAAACTAACCTATAGAAAAAATAATAGTTTTGGTGACATTCGCCTAATTTTACATCAATTTCGAATGAATAATTATTTATTTGCACTTGATGAAAAATTTAAAACTAGACTTAAAAAGTGAAGGTTCAAATATCGACGGTGAAAAGGTAAAAAGGTTGTTCATGGGTTTCGTTTATATTGAGGGTTACAAGTTACAACCTTACTTTTACACCGCACCGTCGACATTATGAAGATGTTTTTATAAAATAACTTTTTATAATTTGCGTCTATAATATTGCTATTAAGACACCGCTAGCGGTTTCGTAATGGGCCATGGCGCGCTCATTACAGCACCCGCTTACGAAGTTGGTAGCATTGATCTGTCAAATTTGTGCTATTGATTACCGTAAATAAATTTCAAGATTTAAAGTACTTGCTATGTTTTTTAAGTCTCTTAAATTTTTGGTAAGACACAGAATAATTCCTCACTTTATTTAAATTAATAATTTCCAACAAAAAATTAAATAATCTTTAAATTTAACTGTCAACTGAAAAAATGTGGTATTAATTTTTGTAAAGATATGTCAAGATTTGTCAAAAATTAAGGGCTAACTATTTTTTTGCAATTTTTGGAATATCTGGTAGGATACACGATAACTTATCACTAGTTTTACACTAAAAATCTACAACTTAAAAACTAAAACTTTAAATTAAACTGTCACTATCAAGACTTCTATGTTTTCTGTTGTTATAACAACGATTCAAGAAGAAATCATTGTCACCAACTGCTAAAAAAATATTCGTACATCGAATAATTTCCAAATTTATTTAATTTTTGCGCAAATTATAAAAAATAGTCATAAGTCAATTATTGCACTCGTCTATTAAAAAACTCGGCGCTACGCGGCTCGTTTTTTAAACTTGGAAATGCCGCTCAGGAAGTGTTTTATTTTAACAAAAAAAATTGAAAAAAGCTTACTAAAAAATTACTTATTTTTGATTTTCCTAAGAAAGGTACATATCAGCAAAAAATTACAATCATTTGTAAATGGGAATTAGACCTCAATTTTCATTTTCTAGATAATTTTACCATACTACAAATAAAATGCAAATTAGATGTCTTCATGTAAATAAGGTTTAGGTAAATAGATAATAGATACTTAGTCTTCAGCTTCATAACTTGGATTTATTTTTATAAAATTGGATGTCCTATAAGCGAAGATATACTTAAACTTGCAAAAAGCTCATTTTTTTATTGAGTGTAGGGTAAATTTTCCTGTCTCGAGACGAAAATCTCTAATGGTTTTATGAATCATAATAATGGAATAAGGAAAGTAGAACGATAATATAAATACCAAACACCATCAAGTTGATGTTGATAGTGTCTGGTATACAAGGCTCCTTTCCTTGTATCATTTTGTGTCACAAAATTTTCTAGGCTTATATGTAAGTGTATGAAAAATAAAATCTCTTGAAAATCAGGATATACAGGGTGTCCCATTTTAATTAATCCAGCTGAATATCTTGCAAACTAAGCGATTTCCTTAAAAATGTTTTAGACAAAAATTATAGCGTTTCGAGGGGGACATTTAACAGTACCATGGGTTTTTAATTTTTATGGGATTTTATGGTGTTTTTATGAAAAAACATTTTTTTTTTAAATGGGAACCCATAATTTTTATTGTAGATTCGTAATCTTTAAACAATAATAAGCAACTTTTGGTTGAACCATTTTTTTAGAAAATTCAATTTTTCGTGATATTCACCAAAATAATCATCAATTTTGAGATTTTCGGTTCAGTTTTACTAGAAAACTAAAGCTTTTAAAGAAAAATCGCAAGAGGCAAAAAGTGATCTTTATGATGATCTTTGACCTGATCTTTAATTTTAATATTAAAAAAATAATTTTACATTTTCGTAAAAAAATAATTGTTTTTAAAATTGAAAAAAAAAATGAAATAAATTTTAAAAACTTTTTACTGGTTTTTCTAAATCTTTACATTAATTTAAACACTTTTTGCCTTTGGGGATTTTTCTTAAAAAAAATTAGTTTTCTAGAAAACCTGAATCGAAATCTCAAAATGTCTGTTAATTTTGGCGAATATCATGAAAAATTGAAATTTCCTAAAAAATATTTTCAACCAAAAGTTGCTTATTATTTTTCATGGATTGTGAATCAATAATAAAATTTATAGGTTCCCATTTGAAAAAAAAAATTTCCCCATAAAACCCCCATAAAATCCCATAAAAAATAAAAACCCATGGCTCCATTATATGTCCCCCTCGAACCGCTACAATTTTTGTCTGAAACATTTTTAATGAAATCGCTTAGTTTCCAAGATATTCAGCTGGATTAATTAAAATGGGACACCCTGTACATCCAGAAACTAATTGCAAAGAAACTTCTTCAGAAGAAAAAATGATAATGTTGATTAGTACTTCATGCCTTTGACAAGTGTTCTGATTGGTACATTTGCCATTGAGTTATTGTGTTAATTTGGGTCCCACCTAACTCATCAAGTCAATCGTTTTGACATTTACGTGACATGTGTTTAAATTTCAAATTTGGCATTTAAAATAAAAACTGACGCTAAAATTTACAATTTTTTTTTGTATTATGCAGAAATAAGGCTTGAAATATTCTATCAAAATACAATACGCTATATTGACAATTCAATTGTGGTGCTTTTTACTCGGCTTTTTAGAAACACAATTTCATTTGTCAATAAATTGATAGAATTATTGCGAATTTCAACTTAGTCATGGTATTAGGTACTATGGATTATTCTAGTCGTTATTCTATAACTGTCCATATCTTATATATGAGGAATAGCGATCTCAATAGTTTGGTGTAACATAATCGAGAACATCATTAGTTCGAGAAAAAATTCTTTGATGGATGGGAAATATGGGAATAACAATACGAATTCTTTTATTTGCAAAAATCTTAAATGGAAGTGTTTTGATTTTATAGAGTTTTTTTGCAGAACTAAATTTTTTGACTTGTACCGTTATTCCCGCCCAACAACGAATTTTGCCTTTAATTACTAGAAGGAAACAAAATGTTTACACATGTATATTGTGTAAAACTATTCATTCTTATGTATTTGGGAAGGTACAGGGATAAAAAATTGAGTATTTTTTTTTAAACTGGACGAAAAAGAAACAAAGAATGTGCATGTGCTGAATTTGCCTTGGAATTTGCTATGTTTCATGTTTCTTCATTTTTGTCTAGTTTTACTCCTTTTAGTTCCGAGTTTAGTTCAATTTGTAAAAAAAAATACTTAATGTTTTCTCTGAAGATTAAGTACCTGTTCACTTTAAAATGCATGAGGATTAATAAAGTTTTATAAATGTGTAACATTATTTTTCCGTTTGGTTTGGCAATTAATGGGTAATTGAAATAATGATTGTTACATACCTGGTCGGTCATCTTATAAAAATTTTGTTTTAGTGAATTTTCATAAAGATCTTGTGATAATATTCTTAATCTTGAAACATTAAAAAAAATCAAAAAATCGTTGAGAGGAGGTACATATAGTTTAAAAATATTTGGTGAAAATTCAATTTGTAAATTCTTCACCAAAAAATCCCATAGTCGCCAGCAGTGCTGTATTTACACCTTTTGAGTTGTGTTTCGGAAAAGATCAATTCAATTTCAAAAAAATCAATTTAATTTCAGAATCATCAATTGCATTTCAGAAAGCATCATTGTTTATTGTGTTTCATTCAAAGTACATTTTGCCCCAGAACTTTTGGATTACTTAAATATAATATCTCATAAATTAACAATTTGCTTTTGGCTTTATCAATAACACTGATCAACACTGTATTTGTTACAAGATCTCTATTATATGATTTGACCACATTTAGGTATGCTTATTACTTATTATAAAATTACAAAAAGTTTTTTCCTGATATTTTTTGTCAGTCAAATATTAGTTTCACCTACATTCCCAAAATCAGCGACGTATAACTTAAATAAGGGATCTTTATAGGTCCACAAATAAGAGAATTAACCAAGTTTTGAATGAAATTAAAAAAAACCCGCCTGAAGAAGTTTTGTAAATGTGAAAAAAAATTTTAAGTAACCAGTAACCAGAGGGCAGAAAATTACAAAGATATAATAAATCAGCTATTGACAACATACAAAGCTTCGGGATGCAACAAGTCCTTGAAGATACATTTCCTGGACACACATCTGGAATATTTTCCCGAAAACTTGGGCGCGGTCAGTGACGAACACAGAAAAAGGTTTCACCAGGAGATTTGCCAAATGGAAAAGCGATATCAAGGAAAATGGATGCATGTTGGCAGATTATCACAAGAACTCTGTTATGTGATTTGACCACATTTAGATATCCTTATTATAAAATTACATGAAAATGTGTTTTTTTGTGACAGTCACATAGTTTTACTAACATTCCCACGCGAAATCGATGATTAAAATTTATAATTGGGATATTTATAGGCAAATTCTGGTCAAAATTAAAAGCCTTTAAATAGAAACAAAAAAGGTAACCATCTCGGTAACCATGGAAATTGTTCATTAAAAAAATATTTTTAAGTAATACAGTTAATACAATTGTTTATTAAATGAAATTAAAAAAAAACACCTCGAGAGAAGTTTTGTGAATATCGTTAAAAAATTTTGAGTAATCACAGGCAAGAAAATTACAAAGATTTAATAAATGAATTATTGACATCACATAAAGCATTTACATGCAACAATTCCTTGGAGATACACTTCCTGGACTCACATCTGAATTTTTTGCCAAAAACCTGGGTCCAGTCAGTGATGAACACGGGAAAGTTTTCACCAGGGTATTTGCCAAATGGAAAAACGATATCAACGAAAATGGAATCCTAGCATGTTGTCTGATTATTCTTGCGGACTTAAGAGGGCCCTCGCCAAAATTTTTGGCTATTTTTTGTAAAAAAGTATATTATCAAATTTCTTGAAACGTTACGTGTTATTTTTTTTATTCTTCAATTCTTGTTAGGAGTTCATACTATCAACAAAATATGTGATTAGATTTTGTGTAACAAAACAAATTAAATTTTGTAGACCAGTGTAATTGTTTCTAAGTAAAACAACATTTGTTCCCTGATACCAGAAACCCGAGCAGGAGCCATAACAGGAGAAATGAAAAGTTGTTTTTTAACAATACTTCTTTAATCTTAAGGCCATTTTAAAGGGGCATATTTTGGTAACAAAATGGTCTTTAGAACAGATTATATCAATTGGGTTTAATATTGGTGAATAAGGACCTAAGCCTAATATTGTTACTGGTGTAATATTAAATCACCAAAACACATTTTTGATGAATTGTATATCTGTTGTGGTTCATGTGCACAATCACCAGAAAAAATTCTTAACTTTCTCATTTTTTTACAATTCTTTCTGAAATAAAATTATTGATTCTGAAATTCAGTTGATATTTTCTGAAATTACATTTATTTATCGGACATACAATTGGAAAAGGTGTGACATTTTGTCATCCATGAATAAATAAATATGGCATAAATATGGTTTACTTCTGATTATAAAATAATTTAGAAATAAAACCCATGACAAAAATTTAGTGCCCCTTCTTCTGTCTTCCTGCTGCACCCGGCTCAAATAACATTTAGGCACAAATTCACTTCTGAAGAGTTTCATTTTAACTGCAAATTCTAATTTTAGATTTATTTTTAAGAGAATTTTTTTCATGTTTAATATTAGTTCTGGAAAAAGGTGTCGCTAGTATAAGAAAAATAAGTGGATTAAATTTTTTTAACTAAATCCGTTTTGGCTTATTGGATTTACGTAAATTTTATCACATACATTACCCTCGACATTTTCCCGTATCGAATTTTCCTATCAATAATTTACCCCGCAAACCAACGTATATTAAATTTTCCTCCCTTTTATTTTATTATTATTTTCTTTAATTTTATTAAATGTATACAAAAACCAGGCACTAAAAACGAAATTATTATTTTTAATTAATTTCCAATTAGGTATTTCAATTAATGCTTAATTTTCTTTCTAATTTAAGCAATAGCAATAATTAGCATATGATTTTGTTTGTTTTTCAGGATAAATCTGGAGGTCCCTATGCAACTAATAAACATGCGACTAGACCAGATCACAGTCCAGTATTCGGTAAGTTAGAAATAATTTATTTCTAGAATAGTGACAATTTACACGAGCGAATCCTTGCAAAATTTAGCTGGTGAAAACCAAAAAAAAATGACCATTGTTTCCTGTTAGTTGTCTTGATTTTTTAAGATTTTTCTATATTATTAACCACTTTGCACGTCAAAAATGCTGATGAGCAATTTAAGTAATGGTCATTCTTTAGGGTGGAAGAGGGTAATTTGGGAAATAAATTGGAAGGAAAAGGTGGGCGGTTTTAAGAAAAGCATTTGTTAAGGATTATGTAAATAAGTAGAATGCAGGTAACTTGAAGATCCTGACCACAATATTTATGACGCATTGTTAGGCCTTTAGAAATCCCAAAAATGTATCTAATACCCAGAATTTGCATGTATTTAAAATAAAACTAATATCGCTATAAAACAGTGGGAGTTAATTTTAGTTTTTGTGTTTATTGTTGGCTTTAATTAACGCAAAGTAAACGGATTATAATTATATTAATTATTGGGTATAAAAAATAAGATATGAGGTATAAAAATGATAAATAGATAAGTGGAATTTAATTTAGTTTACCTTTTAGAATAATAATGTGGCATAATTAGTTACAATAAATGCATGAAGGTCGTTGATTGTTAAATGAGGTAATTAATTAAATAACAATAACGTAATTTGTAACTAATTTACTATAATCAAATTTGTTTAAAATGTGCTTGGTGCTTGGCTTTGAAACGACACGAAAAATAAAAAAGTTAAGATCTATAAACAGTGAAACTCGGCGAGCCTAATTAACTAATAAAAGAGATAATTATACAATAACGCGGCGAGGCCGTTAACACTTTAATTCGCAGAAAGAATGGAGGAAGGGGGAACAAAAGGTGTCTTGTATGCCATGCCGGTCGTCTTTTACTTTTTCTTGATTCGTTTTGTTTCTCCGATGTTATAATGGCGTGATAATAATACGGGCGTAATGAGACTGGGCTTAGTTAGACTCTACGTCCAAGGAACAACGAATGGTCCAACAATCTACAGCAATCCACAACGACCAGAGAACAGACGAGATCAGCTCCATGGTGAGGGGCTCGGGGGACGAAACTCGACCTAGTGAACGCAGACCAGGCCGACCTTCAAACGGCGTGTCTTGCCGGCTTCTCAGCATCTTTAACCACGAGCGCAAGACCCAGAAAACCAACAATAAATTATAACATGATTTATTGCTTCTAGACGAATTTCGACTTCTTTACTTTCATCGCTTGCCTAACATCTATTCAAATCATTACCTAATGTTTTTTTTAATCTTCAAGAACCCTTTTGGACAAACCTTAAAGTGTTTTGGCCAACATTCAAGATGGTTTTCACTTGTAAGAAGCTTAATTAGAATTCAAAATTCTGGCCAAATCCAAAGACCATCTTTGAAAGAAGGAAGTAACTTCACCTTGAGGTTACAGAAGATTTTTTGAAAAGACATTTCTTGGAAAAGCAAATAACAAAAATCGTTGGCATGTATGCATACATAAGTAAACAACAATAACCTCCATTAAGTAAACAAATAGCCGCTGTAAATTAAATTATTTACATTTGCAGGCTGTTAATTTACGTTAAACATTGGAGGTTGAAAAAAGAAATTGCATTTTGCTTGATTGTAGCTTGAAGCAACTAGCATCGTTAATGAACGGAGGCGGCTAATGGACAATGATGAGAGTGAGCAATTTATCAAACGACCCACTATTTGTTCTGCATAAAATTATTAACCATCATTAAAAACCACGGCCCAAATCATCAGTAATAACTAATGATAATCAGGAGTAAGAAGCGCGCTAATTGAAACTCTGAGCTTCCTGCCATGACGACCTTAATCATAATATTTAGTCCCCGATTATTTTTTAGCTCGTTTTACCTGACGAACGAACCAGTCAAAAGTCAAGAGTTATAAAATATAATTTATTAGGCGAGCCCTGCGTTTACAACTTATCAGAATTTATACCTGCCTCCTTCTTAACTAATTTTTTTTCTAACGCTCTTTAAAGGAGAAAGGAAGTGGACGGATGAGATTTTTTAATTGATATTTGCTTTCAGTAAATTGGACTTTAAATTGCTAGATTCCTCTTGGTTAATGGTCCTGGTGAGAATTAAAATAAATTGGGTCTTTTCGAAGATTTTGATGGATTTTTACTCATCTAATTTTTCAAACTCATCCAACACCAAAAACTCCTCTTCTATACCAGCCAAACATTAAAAACCCCTTTTTTCTGGAGTTTGCAATTTTTATTATTTCTACTTTTTTAAATTTAGAAATGTATGCGTTGGTGTATGAAATGTCAATGTCTGTAGGCAAGGCTGAAAGCCTATCTAAAAATAAAAGTGATTACAAGTGTAGAATGATCCTAATGCAATTATAAACATAGTAATTATATCATAAATTATAAGAAACTTATCTAAAAAAGAAGGAAACTACGCAACCGGAACTCGACATATTCAAACCATTTTTCGCATAGTAAATTCCCTTTGTTTGGGCGCTGTTAACGTTTTTAAACGCAGACTCGTCACTTTTAAAACACGTAAACACCTCACGTCATTTTCATTTATCTCCAATGTAAAACGTGAGAGGTTTTATTAGTTTTTTATTAACCCATCCCACTCCTCTACCCCTTTTTTGTTTTGTTTCGCAGCAATCATATCGTTAAGTTTTGGATGAACCAAATTATCTCATCATCACTAATTATCACTATCGAAAAAGAATCTTCTTTAAATGTAAAATAATGAAAAAAAAACATGAACAAGTAGAAATTTAAATGTGGATAAATGTTACGAAAAATTGCGAGCAAGTCAAAAATGTAAAAACAAGAAGAGCTTTTTTATTCTTAAATGTCATGGTATGTATTCGATCTGCAATTATAATTCGAAAAATGTTCACAATATTGAGTGTGAAATTATTTTAAAAATACGGAAGTTTGGAAACAAGAAAAATAATAAAATTCTACAAAAAGGCAGAAATTTTTATGTAAGAATTGGAAATAGAAGAATAGAAGAAACAACAAGTTTTACCTAGAAATTTTGACTAGCATAAACATTTTTATATCCTCAAATAAATTATAAATTAAAACCGAGAGAGAAAAAAATGCTATCTACTAATGAGATAAAAATAAAAGTAGAGATCAATAAAACGCATTAATTTCTAGTAATTAAGGCGTTTAATAAAATTCTTGATATAATTTGTAATGTTTTTGTATCTCGTTGAGTGCAGAGTGGTTTTGCTTTTATTATTGCAATTACAACGAATCTCGTTTGTTATTAAACGTTTAAGCATTACATAAATGCATGCAACTGAGGTGATTAGGATCGAGTTTCGACTTTCGACGTTGAAAAGGGAAAAACAAGGCGAACTTGCGTAAAACCGTTATCACGAAACGCGTCGACCTGATAACATTTAGGGCAAATATTTACCTTGAGCTTGTGTAAAGTTTGGCAACCTTTTATTACCCATTGGTAAAATTTATTAATTTTATTTAAATTTTTATACAACATTAAAAAACCTTTCATTACATTACATCTATTTAGAAAATGAAAACAATTTAATAATAAGTTTCTTGGTTTTAAATCGAAATAATATGAACATTTAATGTTTTTTTTACCTTTTCTTATGCACTGGGGAGGTCAAAAAAAGCACAAAACTAGAGATCAGAACCCAATTCTTAGTTAAAAAAAAAACTTCCGCAATCTTTATACTCTTGTATATTCATTTTGAGGCATTGATGCATATAAATTATTGCTGCTTTCACAAAATGAGGTCCTGGAAATGGCATAAAAACCATTTATAAATATAAAGGGTGATTCAGATTACACATATATAAATGGAATGGCAATGGAGTCTAGACGTAAAGTTTTCAAGCGCACCGAAAAAATAGGTTGTTGTATCATTTAACATTCTTTTTCGGTATGTCCAAATTTCAACCTATAACCTATAGTGTTCTCGTTAGTCCTCTGAGATGGAAGTCTTTCAGAATACTTGATAAAAACTATACAACGGATTTTTTCGGTACGTTCCTTATTGCAGACCTATATTGTCCTCGTTAATTCTCTGAGAATCCTCTAAGATGGATGTCCTTCAGAATACTTGATATAAACTATAATATCCATCTATTTAATAAATTACCTCTTACGTACGAATAAATCATATACAGGCTGTCCCGTAATGATGTGGACAGGCATCAGACATTGTGGAATGGATTTATTACCTCAAATTAATATAAGTTCCTCTAACACTTTGGCCAAAAATGCTTCCCTGCAAAGCTACAACCAGTTAAAGATCACTTTTCCAAAAATAAAAACCCACATAACTTTTCTCTCTATGCAGGTAACTCCTTAAAACTGCCATAGGGGTTTAATTTTAATTTCTTTATAATATGTATTTCTCATTCATTTACTACCATTAACCTACTTAGAATTTAAGTTTTACCATAACTTTTTTTGGTATCACTTTTTTTGCACTTTCAACTTATTCTCTTATAAAACAAATAATTTACTATGAAAAAGGTATACCTGTTGAAATTCGATAAATCTGATAGTTTTAAAGATAATCTCAAATAAAGTTTCATAAATGAAAGTAAATTTTTTTTTATTAAATCAAGTAGGCCGACTTCAGCATTTAAAATTTTTAAAGAAATTATAATGTTTTTTTCGATTTGATCACATAATTTTTATATTCCAATCATTTTCTAAAATAATGTTCACCTAGTCATTGTCTTAATAATGGTATTTAGGGAATAGCCTACTTGATTTAACGATAAAATTTAGCGATTCTAAACAAATATACCTTTTTCATAGTAGATTATTTATTTTTTTAAGAAGATCAGTTTAATTTGAAAAAAAATTGTCAGCAGAAAAAGTTATGGTAAAATTTAAATTCTAAATTTAGGTAAACTTGTAGTAAATGAATGAGAAATTGCAAAACTACAAAATACCATATCGTGAATAATAAATTTAGCCCCTCGTGACGGTTTTTGTCAAGATAGCTTTATAGGAAGAAAACTTACGTCTGTTTTTCTTTTTTGAAAAGTAAACTTCAACTGAAGTGATAAACCCGTTCCACTATGTCTGTCCACATTTATGAAATTAAAAATTTGAAATTTAACTATGTTCTACAGGGTGTCTCACTTTTTTTTCCAGTAAATTGTTTTTAGATAGTAAATGTCATTCTGAACAAAAAAATTCCTATTTACAGTTACAGCAATTTTAAAATTGATAAATTTTCATGATTTTTGTGGAACACCCTGTATAATAGTTTTTTTTAAATCAATTATTATTTGGATTTTTTCTTTGCCAAATTGGGGTTTTTGAACATTATCGGCTTTTTTTAAAATAAGTAAACGACGAGGTAAAATTTCCCTTGGTAAAATTTAACATCTTATTGGCTTAAAGATATACAAAATCCAAAGCATACTTGATTTAAATAAAAAAATTAAATTAAATTTATAGTTCGAGAAAACACATTTAATGCAATATTTTTTGAATATCGCTTCCGGTTTAATTGTAAATAACATCAATTATTTTCATGTAACACCCCATTTTTTGTTTATAATTTAAAACAATTCTTCATCCGAAATTAATAGAAACTACCAAAACTCATTCCAAATAATACAAACACCTAAAGAACTTTGTAATTTGTAAAATTATTCAAGTAGTTTTTGTGATATTAATTTTTAAACTTTTTTGAGAAGCCTTTTTGCAAATAACTCATTGTTTTCAAATGCAAAGATGCCGGGTTTTTTAAAAATAAGATAAGGACTATTTGGCATCCAAAATCTAGGATTAGTTTTGCATGTGCCTGGTTTTCATACTAAGAACTATCTCGAATACAAAAAATTTGAAAAACAAGCACATGCAAAATAATTTGACTCCACACCAAATTAATCTTTATCAAACATTCTTTTTGAAAACTGAGTGATCTGGCATGTTTGAATTTAAAAACAAGAATTATTTGCAAAAAAGATGTTCAAAAATTAATATCTCAAAAACTATTTCAATATGTAATTTTACAAATTACTCGTACAATTTAATTTTAATTTGGGTATTTGTATTACTTAGAATGAGTTTTCGTAGTTTTTATACCGGGTGTCCACGAAACTATGACCACCCCTGTATTTTTTTATTTATGAAAATTAAAATTTGAAATTTTTCTATGTTATTTGGCATAAGAAACCGCATTTATTGAACTAAAAAAACAACTTTCTTATTTTAAATGTAACACCCTATTTTTTTGTACATATTATTAACCCTTTCCGGTCCTATGTCGGATTATATCCGACAAAATATTTTAAATTATAAAAAAGTTATATAATTATATTTAAATTATATAAAAAAATATAGATAATTACATAAAATAATATTTAAAATAGTTAAAATGTAATAATATTTAATAATGAAATAAACAGTAAATAAAATATAGAAGATATGTATATTTTTTCGAAAATTAATTCAGACCTACTGGAGCAACTTTGTGAAATTTTATTGGACCGCAAAGGGTTAAACATTGGTAAGTTCCAAGTATGTTTGTGACATAATTAATTGTTTTTCTGAACTTTCAAAAAAAATTTTGCATTTTTTTTGGTACTACTTTTAAATAATTTAAGTAAATAAAATAAATTGTATATTAAATTGTATAAACCACTCTTTAAAAAAATGAGTAAGTACACTTAAGAAGATAGTGGGCGAAATGTTTGAAAAGCGTACTTTTCGCTAGTAAAAATTGATTTTTGGGCATTTGTAATCAAAAATTTAACAAAAACGCTATTGTTTGCCTTTCAAATTGAATTTAGTTTTCATATAGAATTTTTGTTTTTCATGTAGAGTCTATTATAGGGGCGTACTTTTTGAATAAAAATAAAAACGCATTTTTTTATCATTGTTCAAAAAGTACACCCCTATCATAGACTCTACATGAAGAACAAAAATTCTATATGAAAACTAAATTCAATTTGAAAGGCAAACAATAGCGTTTTTAAAATAAAGTAAAATTCTTGTTCTTGAGGATTTGGATAAATATAAAATATAAATTCTTTGTATCCAACTTTATTAAATAAAGTTGGATACAAAGAATTTATATTTTACTATATTTTAATAGCGTTTTTGTTAAATTTTTAATTACAAATGCCAAAAATCTTCTTAAGGTTTATACCTACATTTTAGGTATCATTGTAATCGGAAAATCCTCTATCGAAATAGGGAGTAGCCTCACTATCTTGACATTTGAAAAAATAAAGATATTTGCAAAAAACGCATTTTAAAAATTATAAAAACTAATTTCTCAAAAACTGCCGAATAGATTTCATAATTTATAATTTATTTTACCTATTTAAATTATTTAAGAGTAGTTTTAATAGATTTTGTCTCGGATTTTGTTAAAAAAAATTAGCAAAAAAAATCCAAAATTTTTTTTGAAAGAAACCGGAAATGAAATTGAATTTGTTTTTAGTTCATTCATTTTCTTATGCCATATAACGTACTAACATTTCAAATTTTTCATTTTCTATGAGTTTGCTCTACATATTTACTACATGTAACCACGTGCGCTCTTTTAAGAACCCTAGGAGGCTTTTAAGTGTTACCTTACTGTTCTAGCTTTTTATTAATTTTATTAATTGTTTTAGATCTCCATAACACATATTTTAATTGTAACGTATGGTTTTAAAGTATTGTTGAAAGTCATGATGAATAATTTTATCTTTTCTAACTTTTTTAATTTTGTAAATAAACTGTTTCTGACTACAACACACTGCTTGCTTAATTCCTACTCTTCTCAAGGAATTAAAATTGTGACCAGGTCGTGCTGGATTTCAAATTGACCTACTCGTTAAAATTATCTATTTCATATCATCTATAGTTCCAGTAAGTTACATCCGTATTTTAATTTCTCTATTTTCACCAAATTTTCTCTTATACAGATTTAAAAATGGTAAACTGATGTATCCTCTGAAGATGGAGTGAGAGCACTTCGAAATGCATTAGGATAAATAAAGTTTTTAAATTGTGTAACAATTTTCGTTTAGTACTTAAGGCTTCCCGCTCCCTACCAATTCTATTATGGATCACCAAACTCTTGGAAATTTCAATCTTGAAAAAAAAATTACTTTAACCTATAATCAAAAGGATTGGGGGTAAGGTTAGGTTCTGTTATTTCCGGACAAACCGGAAGTTATATTAACAAAAAAATGAGTACCTCAAATGTGTTTTTTCAGATATTTTACCCATGTTTCGTTTACACTCGGTATAATGTTCTCCGTAGTCCTCTGAAATGAAAGACTCTCAAAATGCAGGATAAAAACCATAACAACCGATGGTTTTTTCTTTTTCTATACATTCCATATTACAGACTATTCCCCCTATATTATCCTCATTAGTCCTTTGAGATGAAAGTCTTTCAAAATATTTCACAAAACTATAGAAACCGTTTTTTGGTACGTCCCACATTACACTCTCACTCTTTCACCTATATTATTTTCATTAGTCCTCTGAGATGAAAGTGTCTCAGATATTATCCTCCGAGATGTAAGTTTCTTAGAATACTATAAAGGGTGTCCAGAAATTAAGCAGCCAAACTTTAGGAGGCGATTCTACAACTAATTTTAAGAAAAAACTTTGTGTCCGATTTCGCTTTTTTTCGCTTTTTTTGTCTAGAATTGAATAAGAAATATTAGTATAAAAACAATAAAAAAGTTGCCGCTGTTTATAACCCCAAGCCTCCTTAAAACTACCCTTTCAGAGCTTAAAAAAATTGAGAAATTATATCTTAAACGTATTAGTCTTCACACCAAATTTCAAATCTTTATTACAAACCGTTTTCAAATAAATGACAAAAAACCTAGTTTTAGTCACAATAGTTAAAGGGCTGTAGCTCTATAACTATAACAACCCATTTTTAGTTTTATTCGATACGTTCCATATAACCATCTTTCACCTTTATTGTCCTCGTTAGTCCTCTGAGAATACCTGATAAAAACCTTAAACAATCGATGTTTTTCAATACGTTCCATATTACAGAGTCCTGGGATATTATTCTCGTTAGTGCTTTGAGTTGAAATCTTTCAAAATACTTACAAAAACTATAGAAACCGCTTTTTCGTTACATTCTATATTAAAGACTTTCTCCTACATTATCCTTAAAATTCTTGATAAAAACTATAACAAGCTATTTTTTCTTTACGTTTCATATTACAGACTTCCACCTATATTGTCCTCGTTAGTCCTCTGAGATAGAAGTCCTTCAGAATACTTGATAAAAACTGCAAAAACCTATTTTTTGGTGTACGTTCCATATTAATGGCTTCCACTTATATTCTATATTGTTCTTCTTAGGGTACGCGCATAGTAAGGAGTTGCTAAGCGCGGTTCACATAGCGTTGAGCAAAGAAATTGTAACAAACGCATGTATTTAAATGCGAGTGGTTATAGTGGAGCAGCGCGTAGGTATGTTGTTGCATAAGCGCATTTCACATTCGCGATTTCGATTACTTGTAGGCAGCGCCACTATCGAGTAATCACTGATTTTTGGTGAGTACTTGTCATTATTATTATTTAAATGAAATTGTAAATTTGACTAGTTAAAGTCACAAAACACTATAAATCCCTTTATTTCAAGCGAAAAAAATTACGATCGGCGTACAACGTTAATGCAATATTACTGACAAGCACTCACCGATTTAGTTCAAAACGTTAAATCCAGAGGGCGCATGGAATTCCGAAATCGCAAATAGCGTAGAAGGAATAAACAGCGCGCTGAGCTAAGAAATTTAACATTTTTACATAGCGTCGAGCAAATATGACTTTTTGTAACATAATTATACATATAATATGTACATGTATAAAAGCTATAAATTTAAGTTAAAAGCTGCAGACATATTATAAAGAAAATAATACATTATGTAAAAATTAAACAGATTCTTCGCCGTCTGCGTTCGTAAAATTCGTTGTAAAACGCTTGCTAAAACGCGCCACTATATTTCAACAACTCGCATCGCGCTACTTAAGCGACGGAAGACTCTCATAATACTTGATAAAAATCCCAACAACCGATGTTTTTCTATACATTCCATAAAATTAGAGATTTATGATAAATACTATAACAACTATTTTTTTCGTTATGTTCCATATTAAACTCTTCTACCTAAATTTTCCTCATTGGTCCTCTGAGATGGAAGTGTCTCAGAGATTGTTAGTCCTCCTAGATCTAGATGAACGGTTTCTTAGGGTTAAAATATGGTGCAGCACCGATTCAAGCAGCAATTTTAAAATTTTCTTTGAATTTTTTAAACATTCATTCATTCTACCAAAGAAAGTATATCTGTAAAATTTTGATAGCTGTAGTGGTATTTCAGTAATTTCACATTTTATGGTCTAGTGACCTTGCAAAAATCAAACAAATTTTCAAAAAATTTGAATTAAATTAACAAATTTTATATTGATAACTCCTAGTAAAGTTTTAGTTTGTGTTTTAAATAAAAAATAAATGTCAGAAACACTTTATTTAAATTTAATAAAAAATGAAATTGGGCCGCCATTTTCAACATTTTTCCAAAATTTAAAATTAGGTGTTTCTGACATGTTTTTTTTATTGAATACATAAACAAAATGTCATACTTACCCCCAGTATTATCAACAGACATTTAATTTTAAATGAGGTTTAATTTGACACATATAGTATTTTTATGAAGTTTGAATATAGTTTAAATGACATTTAGCTGCAAAATAGACTATATATGTCAAATTAAACCTCATTTAAAATTAAATGTCTGTTGATAATACTGGGGGTTAGAGTTTTTAATTTTAATTTTCCTAATTTGTTTCAAATTTTGAAAATTGGTTTGATTTTAAAAAAGGTACTGGATTATAAATCACCAAATTACTGGAATACTACTAATCCTATGAATGAAGATTTTAAAAATTTAAACAAAATTTTAGAATTTTGCAGTGGCTACGCCACTGGAGTGTTAAATTATGACAAAAGTTATAGCAAAAAATGACTACCTATGGGAAGTACACACCCTATAATTTTTATTAATTTTCATTCATCCAGAGAAAATAAATAAAAAGTAAAAATAAAATTCAACACCCTGTCTGTATCTCAGTAGCAGTTGAGTTTTGGAAAAAAATTATACGTACTTTTTGTCTTATTTTTACTTGTAGTATAAGCACACAAGCCCGTGACCACGATTTTAGAAACACCCTGTATTGTTTCTTAGGGTGTGTTTATAGCGAGGCGTTGAGGAAAGAAATTGGAACCAACACATGTAGTTAAATGCGAGTTTTTATAGTCGAGCAGCGCGTATGCTGATACATAACGTAGAAGGAATGAACAGCGTTGGGCAAAGTAATATAACAAAGACCACAAGCATTGTGTGGAACCTCTGCGAGAGAGTTGGCATCTATTCAACGCCGTTTGCGTTCGTAAATTTCGCTGCTATATTTCAACAACTCGTGTCGCACTGCTCCAAATACTCGCTGCTAAAGCAACGCGTTTATCAACTCCTTACTATAAACAGGACCTTATGCATTGAGGAGTCGGTACTTTAGTCGGTGCTGCACCATGTTGTAACCCTTAGAATACTCGATAAAAACTGTAACAACCAATTTTTAGTTTTTCTGTTACGTTCCATATTATCATCTTCCACCTTTATTGTTCTCGTTAGTCTTTTAAGATATATCAACTGATGTTTTTCTATACGTTCCATAATACAGACTTCCACATATATTATCCTTGTTAGTCTTCTGAAATGAAAGTTTCTCAGTATGGTGTGTGTTTTTTTTTCCATATTTTAAACTTTTATCTATATTGTCCTCGTCAGTCATCTAAGATGGATGAACGTCTCAGGATACTTGACAAAAACTATAACAATTTTTTGCTTTACGTTCCATATTGCAGATTTTCGCCTATATTGTCCTCGATAGTCCTCTGATATGGAAGTGCCTCGGAATATTAAGAAAAACAATAACAACCGATGTTTTTCGGTACGTTCCATATTAGAGACGTTCACCTATCTTTTCCTCGTTAGTACTCTGAGATGGAAATGTTTCAGAATACTTGAGGAAAACTATAAGAAACGATTTTTTCGGTACGTTCGAGATTAAGAGATTTTGTCTTGATGATTGTAGATGTTTTGTATTGGGGAAAGTTGAATTTTGTAGTGTTGATTGGTGTATTGTTGTAATAACTAATGATGTGTTTGTGATTGCAGGCAAGGTGGAGTCAAGCGCGCACACCTCATCATTCAACATGGGTTACCTCGTGTCCCCTTACGGCTACGCCAACGGAGCGGCTGGTCCCATCCCCGTGTCGATGGTAAGTGTTAAGTTGGAGTTGGTGAATGGTGCAACCCCAGGTCTACTTTGAGATGTGTTGGAAAGTCTTGTGGAGCGTCCGGGGTGCTCGTGAATGCCACTTATCGTACGTTATCCCCCCATCTCGCGCTGCAGAATCATGTGCATCGCCAGGGGCTTATTAAGACAGACACTCAGAAAGTCGCCTACTCTCACTTACGGCGGCACTCTTGAACTGCTTTAGTTAGCTGGTGCTAGAACAGCTCAGCTAGACCACTCGTGCGTTCGCTAGAATAGCCAAGTTAGCTCATAGTTGCGTGATAGTCGAATACTCCAACTCCTCTGCTTCATCGACTCATATTTTGCCTATTAACGAGCGGAAGCTGGCTCGTGCTGGCGAGGCGAGTCTGTCACGGCCACTTTCCTAACTCATTACTTTCGCGAGCGAATCAAGTCGGATTAATTAATCGCTACCGCGGTTGCAAAACGGATAGCCTCCTCTTAAGGTCGAAGGTTGCGAGGTCAACAACCGGCACGCATTACTCGCATTACTCACCGGGGAATAAAAATGCAAAGTGCATTCCTTTTTCAAAAAGTCGCGAAACCTCTGCTTTACTCTCCAATCCAGGCCAATGCCCTAATTATATTCAACGTGCACTGCCTCTTCCATTTCGCCGCTTTTAAATGCTCTTCACCTAACTTGCAGAGGGTTGCTTGCATTTTATGGAGCTAGCATCAGCAATCAGCAGCCGCCTCACTTGCGCTAATGATTTTAATGAATTTTTTGCAAATTGCATATTTATGAGTGTTTAATGAGTTTTTTGTAGCGTCAAGTCAACACATTTAGCTGAAATTGTAATGATTTCGAGTGTCGGCGTTTGTTGTCTGCGCCCATATTATAGCATTAATGTTTAACTTTAAATGATAGCGAGTCAGCTTCAACACGCTACCGAGAGCAGAGTTGTTCGTACCAATTCATGATAAGTTATGTCGGCTTATGTTTTCAAGCTGCTTAGTAGAGGCGGGCGAGACGTGCACATGGCAACCTCGCTAACAGCCGATAAAGAGCGCTCCGTGGGTACGCGCCAGAGGCAGAAAGAGATGGGAGGCGCCGTACAGTCGCCCTCTTGAGTAATCTACCTAAATTGGAAGTGAGCAAAGCAGAGAAGACTCAAGTCGTGGATGCTGGTCGCGGTCCGCACGAGAAATAATAAACAAGAGCCGTTTTAAACCGGAGAACAAAACACGGCCCAACCTAAAACAAAGAGTGCTCACAACTCTGAAGAGAATAACTGGTTGTGTAAATTAATTTCGGCCGAGAAGGCCGCATGTGTGTGGATATATGGGAACCGAACGTCTACCTGTGAAAATTATAATCATTTGCTACACTCTAAAATCAATATAACAATTCCTAAATTACTTTCAACAAGGTTTCTGCCCCAAAAAATGACAACCAAAACACCAAACTGGTTTTTACTTTCAACCCGGCTCTAAATTATTAAATTGGAATCTTGTTAATCCCTTCACCTTATTTTTCCTGCGTCCTGCGATCACAAATCACAAGACACTGTACGACTGCACTTTCTTCATTTGCATTCCCAACACCGACAATACGCATTGCACTCGCAGATGAAAAATAATCGCATTGATACTCAACTATCCTCCGTAAACAATCACGATTTGTACTAGTCGACCAAATCGTCTCTACATTCTTCCTCCGGAACCCACCTTCAAGAAACCTTTGGCCCACTCCAGCCCGTACCAGTAAGTATATAGGATTCTGTGATGATGATGGATGCGCGTCCCAGAGAGGTTACACACTACTCACCTTCGGTATGAGAAACGGAGACTGGTTCTTCACTACACTAATTTGGTTCAATGACACCCATCCGACAAGACATGATTGAAAATTGGCTCGGAAATTACTTTTCTCATCTCCTACACACAAAACCCCAACAAAATTAACACCGAATCTTAAATTACGATAATTCAATTCGCCCAACTTGCAGCCTCCAAATTTACCCCATTCATCTTCTTTTTCTAAACTAAAAGACGACTTTGGAGCCACAAAAAAGCATAAACACAAACAGAAGCCGGATGCTTTGGTGTCAACACAGGCCTCCCTAAAAATACCGCCTGCAACCAAAAAATCAAAATAAAACAAACTAAACGTCTATTATTGAGAATCGGCAAATTTGTCCCCTAATTTAGCTCCCATTTCGAAACGTAAATAGCAGCGAGCTTTTTTCAGATCTCTGTATATTTTAAGACACGTGCTCAAGCGCTTAATTCCTTCGGCAATAAACCAAGCTTTAGCCCAGCTTACATTAATAATAAAAAGAATATGACATCGTAAATCCCTCACATCTGACAACTTATATGTATTTATTATTTACGAAGGATTTCCTTTATTGCTCAAAATACTAAAAAACCAATCCAAAATTTTTATTTACTAATCACAATTTTGGTCTAGAGACAGTTGTATTTCAGAAAGAAACCAATTTTAATTCAGAGACACCAATTCAAATTCAGAACGTATCATTTATATTTCAGAAAGTATTGTATTTTAGAACAATCAATAACTTCAGAATTTTCAATAAAATTGTATTTCAGAAGTAATCAATTGTATTATAGAAAGAATCATTGTCTTTCATGCAAAGTAAATTGTGTCGCTGAAATGTTGGATCACCTAAATATAATATTTTAGCCACCAACAGCCATATGTCCTCCATTGCTAAAGTATAGCTGCATAATCGATTGTAGTATGTTGTGCTTCTCTAGAACAATCACCACCAACAATTGTATTTTTGACTTCATCAATAATTGTGTCTAAAGGTGCTTTCCAGGTAACCGCTCTGAGTAGTCCAGAGCGGTCCAGAGTAGCTCCCAACTACTCGAGTCTGTTCCAGGCGGAACGGAGTAAACTACTCTGAAGCACTCCATTTTACCTCGTCCCCGTCCCCTGAAGTACCTACCTAATTTTTAGCGTGAACTACTCCAGTGTAGTGGGGGTCCTAATTCGCGCTCTTTATTGGTTATAATTCGGATTTTGTGGTTATGATAACAGAGCAGAACTCTTACGTGTTCCAAGTGCTTTTTTTATTTTGAGTACTATAAAGCAACTCACTCCAGAGTAGTTTAAATTTACCTGGAAAGCACCTTAAGTAAACTAACATTTGCTCCAAGATACTAGGAGCTGGGTTACCACCTCTCCAGGTTTCACCCGGTGGATCGGGCTTTTCAATACTGAGTTCCGGGGTACGGGTATACCTCCGGTTTATCTCTGGATTGAGCAAGAAAAAAAAATCGAGCGCAAAAACATTGTAAATTCACATAATTCTCAATCAAAGACGGAAAGGAGTCAGTATTATATTGGTAATCGGTGTGGTCGGTCTAAATTTTCTTCGAAGCGACTCCATCGATTTTCGCTCCGCGTTGGTACCTTTGCTGACTGCTGCCATTTTTGATAGTGTCTTAGTGTTTAAGGACGGTTTACACGTAGTAAGTAAACGAATACGTAACTTGGCCAAGTAGCTTGGGTCGCCAAGTAACAGAGCAAGTAGCGTTTACACGTATTTCAGACCAAGTAACCTACCTTGCTTAGCAACTTGCCGGCAAGTTGGCTTGCCTAAAAAAACGTCCAAGTTACTTACCACTTTACTTGCTACGTGTAAACAGGCATTTACCGAAAGACATGTCACAAGAGTCATCCGTTGCAATAATCACACAACGACTATAGCGGAGCAAAAATCGCCGGAGTCGCTTAGAGGAATATTTTACTTAAAACTAAAAGTGGTTATCACTTCGCATTGTAGTCTGTGCACGTGGCGAGTGCTTTCATACGTTAAATACGGGTTTGTTATTTTTGCAATTCAAATGGACCAAGCAGAAGCAGGAATTTCCAAAAAAATCCTCAAAGACCTGACTACAGTTCTAATTTCCAAACAAAATGATTAGAGAACGAAATACAAATCTGAGCTTTTAATGGAAGATAATACAACTATTGAAATAACTTTTCCCCAGGTCATTTCAGTTGTATGATTTAAGGACGTTAAATAATTACATTATAATACAACTATGTTTTTTGTTAATATGTTTTTAGTTTATAGTCCATTCTAGTTTACTTTTTTCTTTCGTGTCCATCCTAATAATACATATAATATACAGATTCATAATATTATAAAAAAAATTAGCACATTCAATTG
The DNA here is from genome assembly GCA_963971135.1 of Stenus bimaculatus. Taxonomy (NCBI): domain Eukaryota; kingdom Metazoa; phylum Arthropoda; class Insecta; order Coleoptera; family Staphylinidae; genus Stenus; species Stenus bimaculatus. The sequence continues at coordinate 16,688,176 of OZ020185.1, read as the reverse complement.
CAGGAGGTGGGGTTTGTGCAAGATCCTACTCAGAACAAGGTTGATTTAATTTTTCACATATTTGTAATTTGTTCATAGTTTGTAAGTTTCCACATAAACAAAGTTCATCTTCAAGTGTAAAACCCCATTTCACAAAATTCATTTTACATATACCCGTTTTAGATCGTAATCTATTTAGAGTTTTCCAAGTTAACCACTTTTCATCACAGCCTGGAAGAAGTTCTTGTTTTGGAGAAATGTTTAATTCCTTATCTATATCAGATAAAGAATTACACCATATTAATATTGAGTTATCGAAGGAGCTGTTTCACTTAAAATATTGAGAAAACCAATAGGAATGGCTTTAAGACAACCAGTTATAATACGACGTGTCTGATTTAGAATTGGATCTAGATATTTGGTATGATTTGAACGTTCCCATACTGGAGTAGCATATTCGGCTTTCGAGAACACTATAGCTAGAGCAGATTTACATACTATTTGGTATACGTAAGGTTTTATAAAAGGTTATTTCTAGTTGAAGTTTGGGGTTTGGCTAAATTCAACATTTTCACCATTCCAAGAAATCTTTAATTTTAATTTTCCCTTTATATTATTTAAATGGAAGAGACTTGATATTGATTTAGAAAGATTTGGACGAAGACTGCGTTTTTCATAATAATTGGAAAGATTTTTAATCGCAGAAGATAAAGCATTTTGAAACGTTAGTAAATTTTTATTTTGTTTAATTATTACTTAGATCGTCATCAAAGATGAAACTATTAGTATTTGGAAAAATAGGTTGTAATGAGTTTATTTGAAATCCAATAAATAAATCACAAAATTATTCATACTTTTTTCTCCGGGTCAAGTTAGAACTCCAGATGGTAACCATGACTAGGAGTCATTATTTCAATTGGATTTAATAAGGACCTAAGCGTAATATTGCTACTGGAGTATTGTTTGTGTATGTTGTGGTTCACATGCACAATCACCGCCAAAAACTTTTGATTTCCTCATTTTTTACAATTAGTCTATTCTGAAATTAAATTGTATTTTCTGAAATACAAGTGATGCTTGCTGAAAAGGTGTAGAAGAATCTATTACTTTAGGAACCAATTTAAAGAAAAGCTCCTCCTTTATAAAATATTTGACCTTTAAATCTAAAAATTTTATAAGCTTCTAATTTTATTGCATTTCCCTTTCGAAAACCATTGCAACTCTCGTCGACTAATAATTAGGTTGGTAGTGTTTCTGCAGTATTTATTAAAAAAACCATGTACTCAAGTGTGTAATTTACCTTTTTTATTACATTAAAGTTGAGGATTGAAAATAATTGTTGATGATATAGTATTAGTGTTTTAGTATTCAGTGAGCGAGGAAATTGTGTTTTGTTTAATGGGAATAAAACAAAGTTAAATAGTTGCTGATTAAAAATCGTGCTCACGTTGTGGATTTCTTAGGAACGAAGGTAGGCGAAAGCACGCACATTTTCCATTAGTACCCAAGAAAGAACATCCGATTCGCCATTAATTAATTAACCCAATCAGCACCATAAGTTCGAAGCGCTAACCATGAAGTCTACAAGTCTCAAGTTGACTTTTATTGTCTTCTTTTACTCCTGCGGTTCTCAACCACACCACGATTCAACATTCATTGGTTTTAGCGGAAATAAAAGTGCGTATGCAAATGCATGCGGGTTCTCAATTAGCAATCGGAATATAATTCCTTGCAAGATTCATTCAAGGACGTGCATCATGTCAAAAACGTTTTCGAAAAATTATTTATTGCTCGGTCATTACATTATAGGTAATCGTCATTAGTCTTGAAAATACGGCGTGATTCTATATAATTACCAAATGCCCATATACAAAACGTTTAACCATCAGGGGAATATACTTTAGACGCTTTTACACACTTGGAAACACTACCAACTACTAATCTTAATTATAAAACTAGTAACGAGTAAGTTACGCGTTATTAACCAGCAAATTGCTATTATTTACTTTATGGAATTTTAATTTATGATCATTGGTTTCAATTCAAATCATTTAGGTACAGAATTGGGAAATTTTTATTAAAGATTTCTCGTGTTGAAATAGTGGTGTTGTAAAAGGTGTACAATTTTCTTATCCAAGTCAAGTCATGTTGACAGTATTGTGATCTCCAATCACGTAAGCCTACATCAGTGATTTAGGGTGGTAGCTTCCGGTCAAACAGATATATCCCCTCGGTAAACAATCGGTACTCATCCGTCCCCTATGGTCCTTCCCTGGTATAAGATCCGCAAAAGTGTCACGTTCCAGGAAACGACGCGCTTTCATTAATAATTACCAGCAAACCAGAGTCAATTCGACCTCGATTCTGCAACTTATGACACTTGCGCAGGTTGTAAACACGAAGCATTTGCACCCCCAATTTATATAACGATGTCTACGTCTGGTCACGGACGATTTGTCGTGTTTACCATCACTTTTATCAGCTTGAATTATAAATATAATAGGCTCGTCACGGTATTGTTACCCTCATTTGTGGTTGCTTTTTTGGGCTTTTGAATACTTGATATTTCTGGAGGAAAAATTTGAGTCTTTTTCCAAGAGGATTGTGGCTACGTGGTCCTTAGAACCGGTTAGATTTATTTTATTGCTCGCAACGAATCGTAAATTACTTGTGGACAGAAAGATTTTCCAATTAGCGGTAATGTAAACCAGCTTTGAAATTATTTTACGTGATATGTGGCTTTTGCCATAAATTCAAGAGCTTTCATTTATTAACGCATAAAGTTATCGCACATTTTTAAATTTGATATTATTGGTTTTAAAACCTGCACGATTTCAATAAAATTAGAAAATGATTGAGATGACTTGTAGTGGCTATCAAACTATTTTAATCTCCTTTCAAGCTTGCGCGATGGAGGATTTCCAGGTTTAATTCAAGCTTGATCCATATGAAAATTTTTGTTTCTTTTTCGCAACTCGCGCAATCGACTCGTTTTACCCTTAATAATTCGCGGAAAAATCAGGGCGATTCCAAACTGCGCCAATAATTAGGTAAAGGGATTAACGATGCGGTAAAATCCGCCAGACATAAAATTTTGACCGCAAAGGGGTAAGGAAAAGTACGCCACACTACTACCTCAAAGGATGAAAATAATGATCTATATTTGAGAAAATAAATTTTTATTTATTTACTAAATTTAATTTTTATATGAAAATCTAACATATACAGGGTGATTCACACCACCCGTACCACCCATTTATTTCGACAACGCGTTATCGTACATGGCCAAAATAAAAAATTTTATTACCAAAGTGAACCTAAAGAATCCATTGGTGAATTTATTTTTTTCCGGAACAACCCGGAACTTTCCGGAACTGGATATCACTTTGATTTTTGAAATTGCAACATAGGTCGAGTTTGGTGTGGTTTGATAGGTCTATTCAAAATAAACAACTTTTATTAAAATAATTTTTTAATATTTTCCATTCTTTAGAATTTATTAGAAAAACAAAAAAAATGTTAAAAAAAGTAGGTAAATAATAATTATTGCATATTTAGAAGAATTTTGTTGAAATATGGACAAGTATATGATATTTAAAGTTGGTAAAACATTAGAATTTGTAGAAAGAGTTTATAAATTTATAAAATTCTTCAAAATATGCAATAATTTTTATTTACTTTTTTTAACAATTTTTTTTTCGAATAAATTCTAAACTATGGAAAATATTAAAAAAATATTTTTATAAAAGTTATTTGTTTTTGAAAGACCTATCAAACCATATCCATCTCGACCTATGTTGCCATTTAAAAAATCAAAGTTACCTCCGGTTCCGGGTTGTTCTGGAAAAAAATAAGTACACCAATGGATTGTTTAGGTTTGGTAATTAAGTTTTTTTATTTCAGTGATGTTCGCACATCACTGAAATAAAAACGCGTTCTCGAGATAAAGGGTGGCACGGGTGGTCTGAATCACCCTGTATAATAATCTTAATAGTACACAGCTAACTTTATGACTTATTCGGTTAGGTTATTGTTTTTTTAAAATACACTCTGTGGTGGTCGGGTTAGGTTAGGTTTGGGTAGAGTTTGATGCGGAAAAGATTTTTAAAATATACATTGTAATTTGGTGAGGTTATAGTGTTAGAAAAATTTAGTTCCCTTCGATTACCTGAGGTGGAAGTCTGTAAGCTATACGATTATTTTCGTACAACGAAAAAATCGTTTGTTGCATATGTTGCTAAGGTGACGCATTTTGCCTTCTTTCAACAAATACAAAACGTGCATAAGGAAGAGTGATAGAAAATCTGTCACCAAGCAACTTAGTCAACAAACGATTTTTTCGTTATACGAAAACAATCGTATAGGTTACAGACTTCCACCTCTGGAACGGGCCTGGCGTAATTTGCCTACAGGATTAATATTTTGGGTCTTGGACTCCCGTTGTTTGGGATTTCGTAGCGGAATTTGATACTGCCCAAAAATCATTTGATTTCTTTAGTGTAATAAAAGAACGTGTGTACTTTGTGGTAAAATACAGATTTACGGTCTAAAAATGGAATTAACAAATCAAACATCGCTTGGTTTGTTCTTTGTAAACGATAATTGTATGAAAACGGTTGGTAACACGTTGTAATAACGTTAATTAACAAAAAATTGATTAATTGCGTGGCGTTAAAAAATTTCGAGTTAAAATGAATGCGGAGTTGTTGTGGAAGTGGAGTAATAACCACAACATTAAGCATAATTTGCTTGTTGAAATTTTTAATTATGAATAATAATGCGTACAAGTTTTAATGATCGGGACTTAATTAAAACTCATTTAGTAAATCAAACCGTCCGCGTTTATCGCGTGTTTTATTGCGTGCGTTGTTGTTGATTTAATAAAGCGAATCGCGGGCGAAACTATAAACTCACCACTTTTAGAATTGAAAGAAAAAATCGGTAATGGAATGAACTAATTAACAGGCGAAAAACGAGCGAAGCGTGCTCTTGACATACATTTCTCATTGTTTATGATGTTGGGTTTAATTGAGGGCCCGCAGCTGCTGTGCTTGATATCAAAATTAAATTGGCTCCGAAGATGTCTTTCGTTCATTAACCAGATAGCATTTTGCCCATTGTGATGATGAAATATTTAATTAAATAATATTTGCGCCTCTTATCTTCGAGTGGATATACTTCTTCTTCCCTATTTATACCTGCCACTCTATTATCTAGTTTGGGGAACCAATTTTCTTTAAACGACTCAATGAGCTCGCACGCAATGTTCCTGTTTGTAGTTTGTAGTAATCAGGGCGGATGTCACAACATTGATGCCGGCATTCCGAAGCTCGAACATGCCAAAAAGCAGTCACGCCTGATTTCATTCATCGACATACTCACGTTTTTTCCCTTTTTTCTTCGGATATCTTGCCCTTTTCTTCCCACTGCTATTTTTACAACAGCATGCGCTTCTATTTGCAGCACACGCGCCGCGGCGTCTTTCATTTCTAATTGCTGCCTAATTTCCAGCCCAGACGGATGAGCCTTTCATTAAATCACTCCACCATCTACGATAAACGAACCTCAGTGATGATTGCCAACTTTGATTTATTAAAACCAAAATCTTTCATTGTTTCTTCTCATAGATAAACCTAAATTTGAAAACGAGAGTCTTTTACTACTTATGATTAACGGAAGAGACACCTTTTTATAATCCAGTCAAATTATCCCAAAAGAACGACTTACGTTACAAAAGGTCCAGTAGTTTTTTTTATTTTTTTATCTTGTATATACAGGGTAGCCCAGATTTTACTTCCCAGGAAATATTTCAGTTATTTGAAGAGATAAAAATATAAATCTAAATGTGCTTTGAATGGCAGCACTTTTACCTCATAAATTCATTCTAAAAAAAATATTTTTATTTACCACTCTTAGGCAACCATCATAATTTTTTTTCTTTAATGGGACACCCTATTTTTTATAATTGATATTGCATCTACAATTTATTCTAAAAACAGTGATATGCAAAACTTAGTATTTTAAGTACATTTTGTGTATAAAAAAAATTAAAATCAATATTTTAATTTTTTTTAACCATTTTAGATAAAATGGTACATCTTTGAGAGGCTGTAGCGCGCTTCCTATTGGCCGTAGGAAAAAACTTTATATACAAAATAGATCAATATCGTAGTAGATGCAAAATTATTTATTCAGTTTTTTGTAAGAAAATTTTTTAAATCTAAACTAACCTAACTAAACTTAATCTAACTGAACCTAACTTTAAATTACAAATTTTGTTAAAAAAAAACTAAATAAATAATTTTGCATAATACATACTTCGATCAATATTTTAATTTTTTTATTCACAAAATGCACTTAAAATAGTGTAGCATAACACTGTTTCTAGAATAAATTGTAAATGCAATATCAATTATAAAAGATAGGGTGTTCCATTAAAGAAAAAAAAATGATAATGGCATCTTAAGAGTAGTAAATACCAATATTTTTTTTAGAATGACATGAAATATAAGTGCTGCCGTTCAAAGCACTTTTTGATTTATACTTTTATCTCTTCAAATAACCGAGATATTTCCTGGAAGTAAAATCTGGGCCACCCTGTATAGGTAGGAAGTGTCCGAGAAAAAAAATATAAACTCTGAAACCATCGGCACAACTTTTGGCAGCCCAAAAACCGCGTTTTTTGGCAATATTTTTAGTTTTTTCTAAATATTTCCAAATCGAGTGGTTTTAGTGGAAAACCTTTAAATACAATCATGTAGAGAATTAAATTTCCTAGAACTTTTGTATTTAAAGTTTTTTTCCACTAACAATAGGGAGTGCGCTACAGCCTCTCAAAGATGGACCATTTTTTCGAAAATGGTTGAAAATCGCCTATTTCCGACCAAGCTATTCTCTGTGAGCTTCATTTTTTGCCGCCAACATTTATCCCATTAGTTTTTCAAACTTTTCGAGATCACCCCCCTTCTCGGTTGAAAATTTCAAATTCACCTGTTTTCGGGTTTCTGTTCCTCGTAGAGTGAAGCTGCCACCGTGAAACCTCTGCAGTTCTTAAGCCTCCTAAACAAGAAATTGCAGAGGAAGCATTTATTCAATATGTATTCGACAATGCCGACCATAACGTAATGACACTTGATGGATCTGGGACGTTCCATGCTATGGGTGGAATTATGTGTGTGACTCCTCACAATGCAATGGTTTCTGAAGACTTTGCAGCGTCTACCAATGATGTCAACTAGAAATGCTGTGAGAAAAGTCACATTGAGCTACAGACCTTAACAAGCACTACTGGAGGATTGCAAGATGTTCAAATTGAAGATTTACAGAAGCTCAATCCGATTTCACATGAAATACTACCGTTGACCACAGACGTAGTTTGGCTGTACCGCAAGTGGATTAAAGATTCAAGTATTGCTGGCTGGAATGGATTTGTGGAGCAAGTTACTTGCAAAAAAAATACGACCATTCTAAAATTACAACACTCACATTTATAAACAACCCACCATCTCAGACCGAAACAATATGCACATTACCTTTTGTAAGGTAAAATTCTAATTTGACTAGACTATCAGGAATTGTATAGATTTACCTCATTCCACTGATCTTCCTATTATCCTTGCAAGGACACTTCAGTATTGCTACGGTTTTACGACTTGAGGTTTTTTTTCTCTAAATATGTATAAACCTATTAGGAAGCAGGAATCGATGGAGACTAAATAGGTGGCTCAAAAATAATTGTCGAGTTTTTGGTGAAGAAAATTGGTGTAAAGCGGATTGCGGTGATGATTAAAGAAGCTTGGGCACGCGATGTAAATGTTATGAGAGTGGTAAGGTGTATTTAAGCGAAAATTTAATAAATAGTTGTGATGTTAATGGTGGAAGACGTTTAGAGTCAATTAGATGTTGTGTGACAGTGTGTGTATTTTCCGTTCTAGTGTAAATTACAGCGTGTGATGCGCCGGAGGGTCGAAATAATAAACGAGCATCAATTGTTCTGTCTCGAAGTTGTTATTGCTGGTTAGAGCCGTGATGCGAGAGTTGGTCCTTCGAAAGCTGAGGACCGGTTTCTTCTCTCCTTTCCTCGAGCTCTCGATTATTTATCCGGCGCGGCGGTTGTTAGCTGCCCATGATTATAGCTGTTTTTACACGTTTATGTGGTTTGGCTGTTGTATTTTATGGCTGGACATAAATTAATATTCGGCTCCGCTATCCCCTTCTTCTGCCTTAAATAAATAACGCGATAACTCGACAGACTTTTCGCTTTGGAGACGTCATTTTTGACGCGCCACACTCCTAACCATTTTTACGAGGGAGACGTGTCGCTCCAATTGCACTTTTATTTTTATTGTTTTTACGACTGCCTAAAAATAAACTCTTCCAAACGTTCAAATTCTGTCACGAGCCAAAAAAACTTGACACTACATTCTCATCACGCACAAACCTTCAAAAGCAGTTATCCCAAACACCTAGATATTCCAAAACCATTCAAGACTAAGGAAACATTGAAGAACTCTAAACGTCTTCTTCTATGACAATCAGAAATGTATGAATAAAAACCTGTGGTTTGAGTATTTGCGTGTTAAGAGTTTCCGTTTAGGGTGTTTTAATCTGGTTTGTTGGCGTTTGGCGTGAAAACAAAGTGGTACTTTGAAGGCCGGTTGTGTCATGAATGGCAAAAGGTGTGGTATGTTTGTTTGATAATAAATCTTAAAAAATTGGTGTTGGTGCGTTCGTAAAGTTGACGGATCGAATGGTCGTTTGAGGTCGGCGAGTTTGGTGAGAATCGCGTGTTTCCGCCTCGGCTATCATTAAATTATTTATTAAGTATCGAGGCACGTGAGCTGTATAATCACGAACAAACAATAATACAATGCAGATATTTACCGGCCGAATTAATCCTTACTGTCGGCGCTTTTGATTCCCGCTAATCAGATAATTATCAGCTAGTTGTACATGTGTTGGCCAACACTTGACGTTCGCCTTAATTGATGTCTTATCAAATCTGCTAGGATCGCTTTGATCTCACCGAATGGGAATTACATATTTAGAGAATCGGATCGGTTTTACTAATCGCATCGTGATGTATGTATTCCATCTTTGATTCACTTTTATAAATCATATCTTAATTTATGCCTTCCTCAACAATACGCACATAAATTCAAACCTGTCGTTTTTAACAAGCATTAAATCACGCAATACTTAACTTTTATTATCCTTCTTACAATGTACAATTTTTAAAATACAAAATTACGCTTAATAATAAATAGGTGGTCCGTGTGAAGGCGGCTTTAGAATTTTATTAACACAAAATTTAAGCCTCCGTCAATGAAAACTGAATAACTATCGATTAATTCCCAACAAAAAATAAGGACAATACTTGTGTATTTAAACCCAATGTAATGTAAACCAAACGGTACATTCCTGAAGGTACCTGTCAGAGTATTTTGGGTAAAGTTGTCGAAATAGCAGACGGGCATAGGAAATCAATTGTTGAATCGTATTAGCAGGTATCCTTTGGTATAAAAGCGGGTGCGGGTCGTTTTGAATCTCGTTTTGAAGCCAGCTTTGTGTTGACACTTGTGTACATACCTTTTCTCACGGCTTCCCCCATTTATTCACACACACCTACACTTGGTGCTACACAAAACACCGAAATGATTCCGACAATCACATTAAATCAGTAAGCGATTTCGAGTTTTGGGTGGCGGAAATCCTACAATCCTCAGCTACAATACCTACCTCGATTGTTCCAAGTGGGACATTTTTTTTGTACCAAAGGTATTTTTATTACCGAGGCGTAACGAGTAAATTGCTCAAAGAATCATTGATAAGAATTTTACAAGGGTACTTAACGTAAATTATACAACCACAGCGAGTGTTTATTATAGCAATATTGTATAATGATATAATGAGTAATATGTGTAGGTATACCAAATTATCAGAAATTTGGGTACCTCAATTTCCAATTTTAATTGAATCTTTTTTTTTCTTCTTTTTTCCCTATAATAATTGCATCAGTAGATTTTTACTTGCAAATTTAAATGTTTGGTTAAACAAGTTAAAGAAAATAAAGGTGCGTACACACGGAACATTTAAAATGGAATTGGTTTGTGAGTTAGTCCGTGTTGTAAAAATTAATTCTTGTGGTGTAAGGTGTCTTTGCGCATGCGTGCAGGATTTAATAGAGTGCGCTTAAGCACGTTTCGAGTTTTAAAACGCGTGAAATTAAATTGGAATGAATTGGCGCAGGAATTGCAATTTTTAAGTCGTAAAATGACAGCGGTAATAAACGAGCGACCGGTTTTGGCAGATGGCAATTATTATTTTTGCCACGCTGCGCCTTGTCGCCATCATTTTGATAATCTAAATTACCGGTTGTTATCACACGCAATAATCCTAATTCCAGGAATAATTTTCTGGCAAATTTCATTTATTTTCGCTAAATTTGCGCCTTGGGCTCGAGAATGCAGTTCGTAATAAGGTCGATGAATCGAGCAGGCCACTCGACTGGATTCAAGTTAACAAATTGAGGCCCGAATTTTACGGATTATAAATTCCCCCTCGGTGCAAATATTACACCATATTTATATAATAAGCGATGGAGCCGTTGAGGTCTCGATTACAATAAGTTAATTCCTGCAGCGCACATGGGTGCCAGTTATGTTTAATAAATTGTTAGATAAGTGGGACGCTTTGTTGGATTAATTCGTTACACAAACCCACCAAGGGGAATATTGATAACATAATACCCCACTTATATGCATAAAGCACTACCACAACCCTCTCATAATCGAAACTACTATTACAACCACCAAAAAAACAATTGACCACAACATAATCACCTTTTGTACCTTCAATAATTTTTAAGTACCAAAATCAATCAGCCACTACAATCATAATTGTAAAATTTAACCAAATTTTTTCAAAAGTTTCATTTGTAACACAAGTACCTTTTTACTAGTGCTGCTCACCGAAACCGAACTTTTTGAGGTTCGATCTAAGTACGAACATAAAAAGTTCGACCTGTTCGACATAATAATTAAATTTTAATAAGTTCGAACTCGATAAAGTTCGACCTCGATAAAATTCCAGCTTGGCACAGTTCGAACTAGATGAAGTTTGTTCGTAATAAAGTTCGAACTTGATGTAATTCAAACTTAATAAAGTTCCAACTCGATCAAGTTATAACTTGAGGTAGGTCGAATCTAAGAAAGTAACTATTGTAGCTGGAGCATAATTCTTATTAGTTTGAAACGGCAATCTACAAAACTGAGCAAAGCATTTTAAGAAAGTTTATTTTGATTGACCATATCTTCGGAACGAATGGAGATAAGTCAATTAAATTTTGCAAGTATCCAATTCAATTCATTTACTTAAAATTGTGTCACATAAATTTTTAATTGGCGCAAATCAATATTTTTTCAAACCCGAACACTTTTCGAAATCGATTTTTTCCAAACCCGAACTTTTTCAAACTCTTGGAACTTTTTAATAGAAAGTTGGAACTTCGAAATACTTGAATTTCGTACTTTTTACCTAAACGGTTCTTGTCATAATTCCTAATTGCATCAGAATTAGTTAATTCATTTTTCCTACAAAACGCATTTTTTGACTGTTAAAACTGTATAGATTTTTCTTTTATATATATTTTTTATGTATGTTTATAAAATGATTTTTTATTTAAAGAGAGGGTGGGAAAATCAAGCTCCCTTTTCAAGGCGAGCGGCTTGTCATTTTCCCGGCGCGAATCTTTAATTTTCTTCTCGTTTTCTCTACTTGTCAGGGCTGGTGATTATCTGGATAAGTTCCTTTTATGTAAAGTCGCTTCCTTCTAATTTTAAAACTCTACACACGACAATTTTTCCCAGCTGTCTCTTTATGTAATATCACACGCTTTTCCTCGGCCATCAGCCATGAGCCATGATAGCATTTATTGCGTAATTAACTGGACTGTTATTATCCAGGACCTTTGTGAATACATTTATTGGAACGTGGATTAATAATTTTATTCAATTTGTCTTTTATTATATTTTTACCACATTTATTATTTGGTTACACAATAATTGTTTTATAAAATGAATTAATTCTCGTTATTTTATTTCAAGTAGTTTAAAACTTTTCATTGGACAAGTTTTTTATTTTTCTAATAATGCGTGTAAATTTGGGCTGTAAAAATTTAATAAATTCCTTGGGTGTGTATAAATTTATAAAAGTGAATATTTATCGAAAAGCAGTAAAGCGGAGATAAGAAAACGAGGTTCTTGCTTCATTCCTGAACAATTTTATTGCGGTCGTAAATTTGGACAGGAGAATGAAGCCTGCTTGTTTATTATTAATTTTCCTCACAAATGAGATTTTTTTATAAAATTCCGAATACAAATGATTCCCTATTAACATTAAAGTCGCATATAGCAGCTTTAATTTTATGTGTGAAGTAAAAGAAAGATGTAAATGTTATCGATGCGCGGCGCATTTAAAGATAACGTATTGCACGCCGATCATAATAAGGTGATTCGAGAGACGCATTCCTTTATTCAAAAAACCAAATGACGAATTTTCATTTTTTCAAGTCGGAAAATAAATCGCGCAACGCGAGCCTTCGCCGCAATTCACAGGCAATTAACAACGATCGGTCAAAGCGCGCACCAGCAATTATTTATATAAATGGTTTATACGAGCTCCTTTTGATCTTATAAATAGACATGCAACGCCACCCAGGAGATCTATGAGACCAACATCACCTCTACAATGAATTAACGCTAAGCCGTCAACTGCTTCTCAATTGTCTTCAAACATTTCACTCTGCAAATCTCTTTCTTAATGAATTGCTTCAAACAACTTCATTTCTACCTTACTATATTTATTAACTAGAATCCCTTAACACTAAATAACTAATTCCATCATCATTAATGCAATCCTCCTATTCACCGTCTCTTTTGTAAGCAACTTACGTTTGAAAAAATCAGGAGTAGTTCAAACGATAAATTTAGTCGGTACAACGGTCGGTTGAACACAATCGAACATTCGATGTGGGCGTAACGCTTAAGGAAGTCTTTATTGTTAAATGCACTACACTCGACCCAATTTAGTTGGGTCGTGTAGGGTTTTTTTTTCAACCAAGTAGACTGGTTGGTTGGTTTGATGGTCAATACCATTCAACTGCTAAGCAGGAGTCGCAATATCAAATTGTTGACGATAACCTCTCAGCTCTCAGTACATATTAGCAAAAGTCAACTGATTAAAATATTTTGGTGCAGGAGATGCAATAAAATCCATGTATCTATGATCACACTCGCAATCAAGAGTGGGTCCTATACTTCTACTGAGTAAGGGCAAGATAAAAAAGCTGTTACATGTACTATATAATCGATTTGATGGTTGGTTGGGTCGTGTAGATGCTGCATCTAATTTGGTTCGTCCAACCGACCACGCAACCAAACTGGGTCGCGTGTAGGCTTTTTAGTCCAAAAATCGGAAAATAAGTGATAAATGAATCAAGTGTCGATATAATCCCACAATCCGTCCAAAACGCCTCCATATGGTATATGGTCCGATTGGAACTGATCAAATCAGATGCAACCGTTCGACCAAATCGTATCGCTTCAGTATACAGGGTGTCTCTAAAAGATACCTATGTACAAAATGATACCATATGCTCCTTAGACCAATATAAGACGATTTAACCAAACTTATATTTTAAATATTTTCAAGAATTTTAATGGCCTGTAGCAATTAAATTAAGCACTTTTAGATGAAGATAAGTTTGATTAGATAATCTTATTTTGATCTCACAAGTCAGAAGTATATGGTATTATTTTGCATAGATACATCTTCTATATAAATATTTCTATTTTTTCCAATACATTTTGGTTTTCAAATTAAAAGTTGTTTTTTCTTTTAAAGTAATATAATATACAGGGTGTCCCAATATTAATTGCATTCCATGGGTATTTTTGTTATTAATAAAGTTACAGATTCGGTTAAATGAGCAATGTTTTACAGTTTTTTTTAAACTCATTTAGATGGCTTCTAAAATAATTAAAAATTCCGAGCCATTCCGAAGATAAACGAAAAATGCAATTTTTGAAAAAGTTGATTATTTCATTAACTAGAAAAATTACAAAAAAAAAATGTTTCAAATAAACGTTATTTGTTTCGTAAAGACTAATCTAAATATGTTTTTACAAACAAAGTCGGTTATCAAGATATCAATAGCGACTTTCTTATTTTAAATGGACGCCATATTGAATTTTTCAACAAATAAATTGTATTTTCTTTTCTGCTTTCAACAATGTATTAGAATCTATGTTTGAAGTAACAGACTATGAAATATTAGACATTATTTGAATTAGTCATTACTTTTTCACAGGTCTTCTTTAAAGAAATGACGATTCAAGCTGTCAGTTTATAACCCTAATATAATGAATACAAAAATGATACTAATACTAAAAAAAATTTGATTAAAACGGATCCAATAGCCTTTCTTCCAACTCATAAAAAAGAACATAAGCCTCACTACTAATAATGCTTTCTGACGAAATTGCTGTAACCCACGAATCATTATACAGGGTGGAACATTTAACTTGAGACAACTAAACATCTGCGAAACTATGCGTTTTAGAAAAAAAAAATTTCATATAAAAGTTACTTACTTAAAATGTAATGTTTTAACTATAAACTAGAAACCTATAATTTTCTTAACAATTTTAAAATTTACTAAAAAAAAACAAATAATTTTTATTTGACACATTTTAAATTTCAAAAAAAAAATTTTGACACTTGACGAAAAAATTAGTATGGTCTTTATTTTCCCCCATTTAAACATTTTTATTTGACACATTTTTTTACAAAACCATTTTTTCTAAGCTTTTTAGTTTAATTTTCTGTACTATTTTTGGGTTGAAAATCTCTTCAAATATAAAACTAAAATTTTGGGAAACTTATAAATTTTGATTTTGCATTTTGAACCAGTAGGCTTCTCATCATCATCTCTAGTAAAGCTGTCGAGGCACTGAGAAAGTTCAAAAGGTCCTGTTTTCGGAGGTATTGGAATTGGAAGTGAAAGATCAAATGTTACTAAATAGTAACCAAATTTTACACTTGACCAACAAAAATATGTACCATCTTAAAATTTTCTCGCTTTAAATACATTTACCAAGACTCTATTGCCTTTTCTGAATCACTTAATTTTTCATTAATTTCAGTGAGAATTGGTAATGGTTTGGTTGTAATTCCATTGATATTTTAATACAAACCATCTATTAAATATCAAATTAAGTGTCCTGTTGTGAGTAACCTATAGAATATATAGATTTTAAGAAGGTTGTATTCACAACACATCCCGAAGAATTCACTGACTATTCTTTAACTACTTGTGCAAATGCTTTAAATAAAGTTACTTTATTTTGAAAATGTTGGTGAAGTCACTTATTGGAGAGACAAAGATTTATTAAAAGTATTTAATGAAACGCCCTGTAGAAGGTTTTCCTAGGGACCTCAATATGATTCAAACTTCCAAAATCATACCATTTGAATGGAAATTTTTGAAAATGTTACATAGGAAGTAATTGGTGTAGATTTTTCTAGTAGGAAAAGTGGTGGGTTGTAAGGTGTGTAAGTGGGAATCGTTTTGAGAGTGTAAAATATTCAGGTGCTCGAGGTATCGAGAGAAGCATGTAAGGAGCAAATGAATAGTTTTTCTGAGCGGAAAGCGGGGCGAATTGCCGGGGCGAGCTAAAAGCTTTATCTCAAAACATTTCCAGGGTTTTGTTTTACGGTGAATTGAATGTGAGCTCATTTCCTCTTCTGATTGTGTCTTGCATATTGTATGCGCTCTCACTGTTGTATGTTGTACCCTGACTACTTTAGCATAGCGCGTGAGATTTGTTTAAAGAGCATTTATGCGTGTCGAGGGGTGAATGGTGGGGTGGGAGGGGGTATAAAAGTGTTTCCAGTTTCTTACATTTTTTATACATTATTAATAGAAAGAGGAATAATTTTAAATATGGATTTGGACAGGTTAGGTATCAAGTGATAAAAATGACGAAGATAATATTGTGCAGCAGGTAGAAGATGAGAAACCCAAGCCCTTGGATTTTAGATTTTACAATGGGTCAGGTCAGAAAGCAACAGTAAAACTGAAATTTATGCCCATCGTTAATATTCAGTCAAAAGCAAATTGTAAATAGTCGAGAGGTGAGGAGAGGGTGGAAAAGAACCATTAAAGCCAGGCCCTTGTGGTGAGGTTTCAACTCGTGTAACATTAGATTTTAGAGGAAAATTACTAAAGCTGCTCCCCCACGTTTCAAAAACTGCATTTCCTAGTACCTACTATACGCTTTATTATAAATGGCATAGTGGGAGCGCACTTTAAGAATCATTTCGTTCTAAACATAAGCAGCTTGTGCTTGTCTTATTACAAGACAAGACAAGCTTTACATTCCTCATTAATTTCAACGTCCTTTCCATATCTGTCGCTTTATTAATTTCAGACTCCTGAGAGTCCTAAGTAATAGCTTCGAGGCGTAAATTTCTTCATAAATCTTGCTCCATTCAATTTAACCGGTACGTAAATTTTCATCATGTCTTACATTCGTACGTCAAATTATCGTAAGAGGTTCAACAATGAACAATTAAAAAAGTCCACTTTTTTACTTAGAAACGTGAGCTGAGTGTGCACGAGCAAGTTATCAAAATTACTACAAAAAGTGGCGCTATCCACGCATATTAATGACTAGCAGCGAATCTGACAGGCGAAATGGCTACTGGTTTTGTAATTTAATATGTAGATACGATCCACCGGAGTGCAGTGCGCCAGACTGAGACGACAACGTCGGCAAACTTGAGATACTTTGGTATAACTTGCTAGATACTTGAGCCTATAATTTTCTATCTGCAACCATGCAAATATTCGATTTTAATGCTCAAGCCAGGCTGCTCTTCCACAATAATTAAAATAAAAACGCATCTGATTTATTTATGTAGGTACCTTTTGGATTTCTTCAATTGTTGTCTTGGTATTTTTTTTTGATAAATGTTGCGCGCATGAATTCGATATCCCGCAGTGAGATACAAGAAGCTGGATGATAGTTTAGACATTTTTAGTTGTTGTGAAGCTGTGAGCATTGTTGGAGGATAGTATCAAACCTACATTCCAAGAAGAGAATAAATTATGAGTTGTTGTTCACGCTTTGCGCATCTCCGGTGGCTACTGGCTTAACTGGCTACCAGTTCCAGTTTTATCATCAAACTGCATGATAAAAGTATCCGTTTTGGTGAGCAATTGAAGAGCAAGTAAAGTGCACGCAAGGATTGCAATTAATGTGAAACGCGATACTTAAAGCGGCATGCTAGAAGGGTAATATGTCCATGTTTTCGAGATAGTACACACCAGTCAGCCGTCTTGGATATCAAGATCTCCACAATACGCCATTCAGAGTCCCAGAGTGATACATTGTCTCTTATATAATGTGTCACGTGTGTGTAAATCTGTAAATCGCTGTCCTGTATTTCTCGGTATCTATAAACGGAATTTGTCAAGTACCTTCTGACAAATAAACTCGCTTGATGTTGCTTTCCATCAGCTTAAATAGAATTGAATGTATTGATCGCGATCGGGACGAAAATTTATTACCTTAAAGCACCTAATAGATTTTGCGGTTTTGCAAAAAAGGCTTTTTATCCCAATGCTTCATTGATTCGTGCATATTGAATGATTTTTACAGTGCATAAGTCGAGTAAGCTTTATGCACTCAAATATTTACAAGGAAGCAAATGCATCATCAGCCGATCAAACTAATCAATTATTCAGAGATTTGAGGGCGGCCTTTTAACTCCCCCATACATATTTTACAAGCTTCGCACTTTACTTCCTTCCTATTGCTCTTTTCATTCTTTTTCATTATCTGGTCCACCACAATCGCTGATAATAATTACAGATAATTTTGTTCCTCAAAAGATTGCAATTTCAAAAGGTGTTGCTTGAAATTATTGCGTAGCCGCACAAAGGACGTAAAGTCAAGGATAAATGACATATTCATTCTAATTACTGACGCATACATGCATCCGTACTAATGAGTTGTGTGAATTATTGCCCTATTGTATTTAGTATGCTTGGATATCTTCGTGGGAGGAATTAATGAATGGGTATTAGTAAAGGTTCGCTGTGTAAAAATGGGAATTGTTTTAAATATTTCCTGACAAAACTACGATTACAATCCCACTTTGCATAACCCAGCTTTTCATTCATAAATACTTTATTTCTACAAAAGTAGTGAAATTGCAAATCCTTAATTAATTAGAACTCTTCATTAACGCTCTTTTAGAAATCTTAAACACTCTATTTTTTTTAATAGAATTTTTACAACATAATATAAAATAGGTTTATCAACTTTCAAGGTAAATTTCATTGGGAATTATTAAAAAATGTCAAAACCTTAAAGCATAATCCTTTTTTTACAGAAAATTATCACCAATATTTTAATTAGGATTTTTCTAAGACTTTCAAAACCAGAAAATTAAAAAAAAATGAGGAATGCAAGACTATTGCAATTCACAGTGTCTCATTTGTATACCACTTCTCTAAAAATTTAGAGCCGTTCAACGATCCGATTTGGTCGGTTTGCTGGTCGAATACTCGCCATCATTCAACCGCCAAACGGGAGTTACATATGAAATCGTTGACGATAACCTATCACTGCGTATTAGCAAAAGAGAAATATTTTGGTACGGGAGGTGCGATAGTCGGTTAGATGGTTATTTGGGCCGTGCAGATTCTCTATCCAATTTGATCTGTCAAACAGACCACCCCACCAATTGGAATAGGTTCGTTTCGTCGAAAAAACGACTACACTATCCAAATAAATACTCCCTCCGTCCAAAAATATGGTATAGATTTGGAAAAAAGATAGGGATTAACGAAAGAAAATTGTTTTGGACTTTTTAGATTTTTATTTCTAAATATGTGAGGCAACAAATAAACAAATTGAGCACCCACATTCTGCCTTCTGCCATATGTTAAATGTTAAAAAATATTCATAGATTTGAATGTTGCTTATTGTTAACAAATATAATGACACCCGATGTTGTTACAAAATGCAGAATTTTGATCCAAGTTGTGTTGAAATGAACAGAAGAAATTCCAAATCGAAAAAGTTGTGAAAAATTAAGGACTCTAAGTTTTTTTCCAGTAATTTTTGTATACTACAGATATTAAAACATTTCATAAAAAATCATTCTACTTAAATTAAAAATGTCTAATTTTCCTATCAATTAATCTAATAATAGCGAAAATTAAAATGCATACAATCAACAAATACACGCTTACATATGAAGAATAAAAATAACTAAGTAGATAATAACAATGGTAATAATAATTTAAACAATGAGAAAAGGAAAAAGAGAATGAATTAATAAATAAAATTAAAAATTATTCTACTTAACTATAATGTATAATTAAAACCTATTAAAGTTGTAAGTTCAATTACGATGTGGTCGTACTGACCCAAGCAACTTATGCCATTATACAAAATATATATTTTGTTCACCCTTCAGATACAAAAATATCACAGAAATCTTGGTTTATTATAGCTTTTGCGCATATAAAGAATTGGTGAGTTATAATAGTAATTAATTCTAGGTGTCTCATAACTGAAGGTGATAGAATTTCAACATCGGAGTCTAGGCACATGAAAATTTAAACAACCAAGTAAAACAAGATCATCAATAACATTACGTAAAATTTTATAAAGTTCACTTATTAGTGCTATTGCTCTGAGAATACAATTCCTGTCACTTTATGTCAAAATTTTCAATGTATTTCTGACGTATTAATAAGTGAAAATACAAATATTTTCAGTCATTATATTTTCTTTCCAAATATAACTCGTGGTAAGAATATGAATCGATAATTTTTTAGAAATGCTTACTCATTTTAATCTCAATCTTTGGAAAATGCAACTCGTGCTACGCACTCGTTGCATTTTCGTTGAGATTAAAATTCGTGCATTTCTAAAAAATTTTCGATAATATTCTTACCACTTGTTATATTACCCTTGAAAATATGGTTATTACTTATTGAAATAATCTAATATTCTAAAAAAATATTGTAAGAAATTCTGAACAGATTCAATCATATTTTTGATAATCCATATCCGCGAACAGAAATCTATCTTACTTAGAATGAAGCAGTTATATGTATAAAGTTTTAAAACATTTACCATTTCTTATAAAAAAACCAGCATACGAACACAATCATTTTTAAGAATCACAATGTGACTAATAAACGATAGAGTTCATTATTATGAAATTAAAGTCTATAACATTTATTTTTTTGGTGTAGCTCATACTGTACCATTTAAGTACAATTTGTTTTTATCTCACCAGTTCATGACAGCATTTATGTTGTTTATAATTCTAAACAGTCACCATCACTTATAACAACACTGAATTTTTTTTAAACATCCCTGAAAAGTGTGTACAAAACGATACCACGTACTCCTGAGACCAGAATAAGACGATTTAACCAAACTTATCTCTATCCAAAAGTTCTTCGTTAAGGCGCTACAGACCATTAAAGCTCTTAAAACTATTTTGTTTTTTTTAATTACTAAAAATTTGTTCATACAGAATGGTATTTGTAGACAATTTGTTTGTACTTTTTCACGTTATGTAAGTGGTCAAAAATAGGTCATCGACATGCAAATTTTCTTGTAACTTTTTAATGGCTGAATAAAAATTCATAAAACTTTACTTCTAGCTAAACTGCGTAATTATAAACTTTTTTCCATGTGGTGCATAATCTAACTTTAGAAAAATATTTAATTTTTCGCCATAAGGTCTGTACAAAGTAACACCACATATTCCTGAGACCAAAATGATTTAACCATACTTATTTTAATCGAAAAGTGCTTCGTTAAGTGTCTAGCGACCTTGAAAAATCTTATCTTTTTAAATAACTTTCATGATCAATAGAGGCTTAAGGAAGCACTTTTGGATAAAGATAAAATTGGTTAAATCGTTCCATTTTGGTCTCAGGAATATACTGTGTTAATTTGTACAGACCTTTTAGCGAAAAATTTAAATATTTTTCCAAAAATAGGTTATGTACCACATGGAAATAATTTTTTTCTGCCTAAAATAAAGGAGATAGAAACATTTTGTAAGAGACAAAAAAGTTTATAATTACACTGTTTAGCTACAAGCAAAGTTTTATGAATTTTTATTCGGCCATTAAAAAGTTATAAGAAATTTTGACCACTTACGTAGCGTGAAAAAGTAAAAACAAATTTTCTAGAAATACTTTTTTCCATTACATAGCCACATACCAAATTTTGTTATGATCGTATTAGCCAATTTTTAGTAATTAAAAAATACAAAATAGTTTTAAGAACGTTAATGGTCTGTAGCGCCTCGATGAAGAACTTTTGGATAGAGATAAGTTAGGTTAAATCGTCTTATTTTGGTTTCAGGAGTATTAGGTATTGTTTTGTACAGACCATTCAGGGAAACCCTGTATAACAAATGTTCACAAGTAAGAATGTAGCAGATCTCATTTGTAAATACAGTGTATTCCGCTTAATAGGGCCACCGGATATTCGGACTAACCGGCTATTTGGACCAAAAAGACGCTTAATTGGACCATTTTTTCTTGAAAATTTGACCAAAAATGGGCATTGTAAGGCAAATTTTAGTGCACATTTTTTAATTTTGAAATAAAAGCGAATTCACATGATATTAAAATTATTATTTTGCCATCATTTTAATATTCAAAATAGTTATTTTCAAGTTTTTTGAATAGGAATCCGGTCCCGATGTGGTCCGATTAAGCGGAATCCACTGTAATAGAAACATCACAGCCAGTGATTAGAGCCCTGAGGGATCCCAGTGGTTGCGGAATATTCTTCAGATTTACAGTCCTTCTACTCCACTTATTGTTTTCGTTCATGTAAAAATTATGAAAACAATTTTACCACGGACAACGGACATATTCAAATTGGTGTAGGTTTTAATTTTCTTGATAAGAATACCGATCTTTGATCAAATGCTTTTACAAAATCTGTGTAAATGACATCAACTTGTGTCAGATTATTAAGGGTCTTGAAACATACTCTGTGATGTTGCCTAGATTTGTTGCCGTAGATCTACCCTTAATAAATCCATGTTAATGAATTGATAGATATGAGAAATTTCTAATATTTTTGAGAAGTTCTAGATAGGTAATCGATATCGGTTTGTGGTTTGTAGTTTGTAATGTTGCTTTATCTTTAGATTTGTGTAAGAAATAAAACAAAATGTATGTGATATTTCCGGATGGGGGGAGTTTTTGTTCATAACTGGCTTAGTTTTGGAACTTTTAGGGGATGATGATTTTTCATGGCTGCAATTTCATCAATTAATTGGGCAATAATCTTTGGTCGTTTTTTTATAATAAATTAAAATGTTATAAGGTAAATGTAGTAAAGTGAAGTACAAAGAGCTATAAAAATTAATCAAAACGATAAGTAGTTGCATGAAAACAATTAAAACAGATAAAAAAAGTCTTCTTAACGCCCGCTTAAACTTTATGGCTTAATTAAGTAAAGATTATAAATTAAAAAAGTTGGTTGTCGGTTGAGGAGATAAAAATTGGTGAAAATTCTCCCCTATTACCGCACGGCATTGTGTTAATACCAACTTGTATATTTACATTTTTATTTTTATCTCCCACTAGAAATCTGATGAAAACTTGAAATATCCGCTTATAAATTGCCCGGTTAAATAAAAATTTATTTTAGACGATTTCTCAGCTGGAACGGAAATCCCTTAACTAAATTTAAAACTGACATAAAATTAATTATATTTTTATTGGTGATGTATTTATTATTAATTTAATGATGAGGTAATGAAGGGGAAAAGGGGTGTGTATAATTAACGAGCGGTGGACAGGTTTTAATTATTAATCGTGGGATGGCACGTATTTACGCAGTTCTTCAATCGAGGCTCGGTCGGGTTAACAGGAAAGGAAAGGGTTACCGAACTGATTATTAAAATAATGACACATGACCGGGTTAATGATAACCCTAGCGCCCAACTCGTTACAAGTGGAACGCTTCTCTTTAGACTCCCACACGACACGCATTAATTCTATTAATGCTATTTAATTGCCCGAAAATATTCACCGCTCAACCAAAAAAAAATTACTCAAATTAGATGCTTTCGGATGAAAAATTTAAGACCGTACACTCCACCATGATTTATCATTAATGTTTGATGCGGAACAGCGAGAGGTAATTTTTAAAAGAGCAATAATAGCACGCCTACACGCCCGAATATGAACATGAACACTGAGTACAAATTACAGGTGCTGTAATAACACGAGATTAAGCAACTGCTTCACATCAGGAAAGAAACACGTACGCAATTCCAAAACCAATCAAAAATATTTATTACTGCAACGCTTTGACAACAAAAATTCAGTTCAGAGATCGAAATATAAATACTGTCGTTACGTAACGATCTATCCAAGTTCTGATGATAGATTTACCCCTTTCATTAATCATACGCGTTAAGTAACTCCAATGTTTATAATACACCCCAGGGATATTTTAAAAATCCTATTTCTTACTAAAAATGATGAGATCCTTACATCAATTACCTCATGGTTAACAATCATTAGGCCTATTAAAAGGCATTCATTAGTTTTTTAAAGCAATAATGAGTTTTTTTTTTTAGAAAAACAATTAATCTTGTGGTTAAAATAATGTTGATATCAATTATGAGTATGAAAGCAGATAATTAAAGAGAGGTGAAATTAGCATTTGTCGTGGTAAAGATAATAAATCGTTTATTTTGATGTGATATTCACAGGCGTTCGTTGAACACGCTTATTATTTATTCGTTAATTTTTCAGTGTGTCCATCGAGACATAAATAATGGAACGACGATGTGGTGGAGTTGATTAGCTCCATGGTGCTAACTGTAATCGTCATGGGCTACCGGGCTTGTCTGAACCGCGTGGGAGTCACACCGACACTTGATTTACAACTAGTCACTACTCACTATTTCAACCGTTGATTTATAAAATATTTAGAGCGACATTTCTGAGCCAAATTTAGAGCAGTTAGGTCTGGAAAGTAATTCAGAGGTGGTAATGAAAATTGGTTTTAATTGGAGTTGGGTTAATTTGTGGGCTTTGTAATTGACAAAGTAAATTTGGTGTAATCTTAGGAAGATAAACGATGGCTGTAATGAGGAAGGTCATCCATCAAGAAGGTTTAACGCGTGTAGGTGTACGTCTGAATGTGTACGCTTTAATTTATCTGAGGAAGCTAGGAATTAATAAATACCTGAAAGACCACCTAGGAATTAAAATTTCCATGCATAGTTGCACTTTATTAACACATCAAATGAGTTATTGTAGAAGGAGTTGCCAAATTCAGACACAGCTAGATTCCTCGAGGATTTCGGCGTGAAATTTGTCGCTTCCATGGCGTTTTGACTCGTTTAATTGCTCCTATTAGTTGGCAAGCTGACAGAGCGGCGCTGAGAGTTATCGGTCAGCTTGACCATTTATCTTAACATAAATTATTCCGCCGCTAGCAGCGCACATAAATTACGCGCATTGTCTGCTCCGTACTTTCTGCAATTCCAATTTATTCACGGTGCGTCCTTTGGAATTTCAACGAACCCAAAATTATGATCCGCGTCATCGCCAAGATCCATCTTAAAACCAACCTAAACGCCCTGGGATAATTAGCAGACCGCGCACGCTCTCCCAACTCTAATTTTAATCATCCCAACTATGTTAATTGCCGTCTTTTACTCTTTGACCCTACCTGACCTCTAACACTAACGCAAATTATCTTTAAATAAATTTTTATTTATTCCTTTTTAACACATTATTTTGGAATAGTCTTTCCTAAACATACCAACCAATTTTTGAAGAATTACCAAAATAACTTTTATTCTTTTTTAAATGGTGTTCAAAAAGGACTTGAAGTGAAAAGTTCTTGCGTAATTGGTTTCAGTGGTTAACTTTATGTTTTTTGGGGGGTACTGAACACGAATCTAAATCATCAAAAAAACACTACAATCACAGGTTGTTGGTTTTTGGCTTATTTCTTGCAAAATAGGTATGTACCTTTGAAAAATCGGCGAAAATTAGTAATTTTCAGAAAATAACAAAAAACACATTTTTAGAGACTCTCTTGTCATAAAACGAAAAGTAAGCATTTTACAGTAAATAATATCCTACACAAACAAAATGTTTGGAAAGAGTCTATACTTACCTATACCTTTAAAATTAAAAGAAATCTAGGGGTCAAAATAAGCCAATCAGAAGAAAATCATTTCGGTAAATGTTGATTTATATAGGAGCCCTTTAAAAATGATGGAAAAATGAAGATTATTACACAATTATTTGAAAAGTTGTTTACACTAGAGCTTTCAAATTTGGTAACAAGTTCTAACCTATTTTAGGTCAGTTATCCTGTTTTTTTTGTATTTTTTGGCGAGATTTTGAAGAGTGTGTTTGAATGGGGTTGAGCTTAAATGTAATAATAAATTCTTAAAGGGTGAATTCTATTTTTTTTAGTTATCCAAAATATTATTCCTCAATCAATTTTACACAAAAAGGACTTTTATTTCATCGATAGAAGAGTAATGATTGTTTTCATTTATTGGTCACCAAAAAGTATTTTAATTGAATAAAAAAAAGGATTTTGTTTATTGGAAATAGTATATTAAAAAACGAGTTTCATAAGTCGCATATTTTAGCACGCGTTCAATTTTAAAATACGAGTCGCGTAGCGACGAGTATTTTAATGAACAAGTGCTACTATCAACTTATGAAACGAGTTTTTTATAGTATTCTTTCTATTTTGCGCCTTTTTATCTATTTAAAATAAAATATTATAGTTTTCAATTTTAGTAAATTTTCTGGTAGTTGGCAACTCTAATGTCAGGTTTGTCAAATTATCAAATAACCTGTAAATCGCTTGGCAGCTGCCACTTTAAAATCAACAAACTTCAGTGCTACTAACTTGGAAAAATAAATTTTACTACTCAGTAACGCACCGATAGCAGAGCGGTACTGAGGTAGAAGTCTGTAAGCTATACGATTATTTTCGTACAACGAAAACATCGTTTGTTGAATATGTTGCTATAGTGACGGATTTTGTCTTTTTTCAACAAATACAAAACGTACATACGGAAGAGTGATAGAAAATCCGTCACTATAGCAACATATTCAACAAACGATTTTTTCGTTGTACGAAAATAATCGTATAGCTTACAGACTTCCACCTCTGGCTATACTTGATTTTTTAACTAGGAGAAGTGTTTTAAATTTCCCACGCTAAAATGCCAAAAATTAACGTCCCTGATTGGTTAAAAGTCAGCAAGATTTACAGCGGATAATTATTATGAAAGAATTTTGACATATAACCTCAAAATATTAATCATAAAATTTGAATTCTAATGTATTTACATGTATAAATTTGTATTGAGTGCAAAGAAATGGGGAATTTAATTATGTTTCGGTACATATTTTATCATTAAAAAGCCAAAATAACATAATGTTCCTATCAAAATCTGCGTTTAAATTGGAAAACTTTTGTTCAAAAATAACGTTTGGTACTTTCGTACCCCACGAATAACTAATTAAAGAAATTTTTCTTTGGCATGTTTATGGTACCAATCGAATCATATTTTAAGGCTTAACAAATTCAGACAAGTTTAACATCGGGCGTTGATTGGTTTTTGAGTAATTTTACTGTAAAGTAGGAGTACTTTAAGGACCTTAAGAAATACACTTACTGTTAATATTTTTTAATTCTTTTGTCTGATTCATTATAAATATTTTTTAATGCTACCAAAATTTGGTACAAAAAAAATTAAGTAGTTTATGAGTTATTTATGGGGGTGTAGCATACTCAAAAAATGACTCTTAAGTGGGTTATGACTCGTTCCAAATTTGAAATTATTAACCGATTGAAATAAACTTGTACAATAATCTTCATTTTGGCGTGACTATCATTAGGTGATATTCTCCTAATCACCCGTTTAAATATTAACAGGTTAATCATAAACACCCACTTTTAAGTTTACACTTTTTCTTGACAGGATGTAAAACTGAAGTAATTAAATAAGTCATTTGGTAAAATATTTTGTAAATTAAAGTCTTTGTACAAATAGGATATTTGAAAAAATTATATTAAAATGTACGTTTAAAGAAAACGTTCAAAAATGGCACCATTTGCCTTTTTTAATTTCATTTTTTCTTTAATTTTTTTTGATTATTTTTAGATTTCTTCAACGCCCTTTAGAGCGGAAACTATATGGCCTCCAAAAAAATGGCAATGACGTAAATTGTAGGTAATTTTCTCGTCCTTACTTTAATACAGGATCACTTTTTACGTAAGAAAGCTTACTTTGCAAGCCAAAAACAAATTGTGATTTTTAGTGTATTTTGATGATTTCTCATATTTGACGAAATAACTTCAGGTTCGTACCCAGCACGTCAAAAAACATGAAGTAGCCCACTAAAAACAATTACATTAGAACTTTTCACTTTAAACTACCATATGATTGGACTATTTTCTTAAAGTGTATATTGTTTATGACTACACACGATCTCCTAACTATGTGGGAAAGTAAAATTACTCTAAATTGGATTCCCCTAAAATTGTACCTTTTATGGAAAACCGTATCTTTTTCATTTTTTAAGGTTACTGACACCCTATATATTATATCCCTAAAAACATAAAATTTTCGCTATGCAAATGATAATAAATTATTTGTAATAACAATTATTCCTTTTACCCTCAATTGAATTTGACAATTGGTTATTTAGAATTGTCATGGCATGGTAAAAGGTCTTAAAGGCTCTCACACTATTCTGAATCAAGAAATGCCAATTAAGCTGCGTTTTATAACCTGAATTTTAATTAGTTTTGCTGTATCAAGAAAACATTTCGCGTAAAAAAGTAAATACGCTTTTACCTCGGCTTTTACGAGAGTAAAAATAGAAGTACGTTTCTTCTTAGAGACTTCAGTCACTTAAAACAGAATGAATAACTAGAATACCCACTAGAGATTTTTTGATTAAATGGTGATAATTGCTTCTTTTAAATCTTAATTTGTTTTTTCAAACAAAAGTTTTTGCTCAATTATGGGTGTTTAAAAATCTTTGGGTTTGGTAGTTTTTTTTTTCTAAAAATATACAGTATTATTATTAATGTAGTAATTTCTCACAATTCTCATTTTTTTGGTTTTTGTTATAATCGTGCTTGTTTATTTTGAAGATTTCGTTTGATGAACATTTTATGTCCTTCAAAGTTGTTTCGCGACATCTTGATGACGTTGAGGTAGCGAACAACTTCTGAGACGTTTATTATTATTATTATTTGTGATAGGTGTGTTAATTAAACGATGTTTGCTCACGAGAATTCCATCGTTGATGTCCGTTTAGGTGTCGCGACGGATGAATCTCTGCTGCAAATCCATTATCCACACCTTGTCACCGGGTTGAATTATTTGACGCGATAAACATCTTTGCTCACTTGGAATTATTTCCTCTCATAACTCCAGCTGGGATGTAATTAAAACAACCGCCTCGACCACTAAATCATCATTTTATAACATTGGACTTCACTTTAATTGCCATAAATGAATCAAAACTCTACAAATTATCTGCTTCCAAAGCTTTTATTTATTGTATTGATATTATAGCATCTTAAAGGATTGGTGTTCCAGAAAATGGTTAAATCCTCTTTCAATTTTTGTAAAGTGCTTACTTAAGGAACGAAGGGTACACCAAAACTCAACGAACGAACATTCAAAGAGTTTAGTGAATACGCTCCTTAATACAGTTGAATTAATTTAAATAAATCAGAGTCATCGTCATGTTGGTGGTTTTAGTTTGTTTTTCAAGATTTGTTAAAGTGATAAGCTTTGCTTTGGTGGCAAAATACCATGTTTATCAATATAAATGTTCCGTCTAAACATTTAATTAAATCCAAACTGTACGTGATTAAATCCTAAACCACACAATTTGATAAGATTACAAATTATTCCATGTTTTATTTTAATGAAAAAAAGATGATTTCTTTTTAATTAGTGACTGATAATTTTTAAGTAATTATTTTTAATGAAGGAAAGTAGGAAAAGGTTAAATTTTTCTGATTATCAAAGAGTACAAAGATTTGTGTTTCAATTAGTTCGGGGTTCGCGGGCTTATCACAAATTGCGGTGACGGTTATTAAGATACACACACTTTTAAAAGAGGTTTTATCTTATCGCTAGTAATTGCGTTCGCATTATGTTTTTTTTTAGTATTAAACACTGCACTTGTTTTCAGTTGTAGCCTGTAACAATAAAAAAGTGCTTACTGTAGCCCTGCGTGATTATTGTGATTATTATTATTATTATAATGATGAGATTGTGCGTGTATTAGTCGCGTTTCCAGTGGGAATAAACGGGGGGAAAGGAATGGTGCATTGCACATTCCCTTTGATCCGGTCTCTTCTTCGACCTGCAGATTAGCAGCGACGGCGATGGCGCTCTGGGACTCTGGGAATCAAACACCGGCCCACTTCAATTACATATAACACACTCATTAAACACATATTGGAATATGCATGCACGCCATCTATTAAACTTTCAGCAGATCTCACAGGACGTGCGATTTGTTAACGGTCGCCGACTTTGCATCACGTTCCAGGATCAAACGAAATTACTACACGCCCTTTTATCCCATCCAAACATTAATGCATCCACAATAACAGCTTTTTCATTGTAAATATTTAGGGTGGATCAAGATTACGCAGATATGAATAAAAAGTAGAGATTGCACAAAAACCCCAAAGGAAAAATCAACACTCTGATTTATACAATTGCTTAAAAATATTTATTACTCAACCTACCCGAATGTTTTCCTCAGCTATTTGTACTCTTAAGAACACATGTCAATAAAGGGCGTTCTTGGAATTTTTGACACTTGTCGCATTTGGAAAGGAAAGGAGAAAAAAGTGCTCGGGTGCCAGATCCATTTTCAGGTATACACATGCTCGGTTCTAGCTAGGCCTGCCATTTACGCCCCCTTAAACAAATTATGTCTTCCAGGCGCCTTTCGTATCTCTTGTTCAAAAACGAGCACTAAAACTCAATCTCCAGTCATGTCCACGTAACCATGCTCAACTGAAGATTTCCAACACGCCACTCAGCCCTAAACATTTCTAGCCCTAATCTTTATTGCCATCGCATGTCGTATATCCAACACCACCTATCGTGACATAATTCCTTAAAATTATTGCTCAATTCTTTTTTATTTAAATCGCTTTTTATTTGTTTCAGGTAAGTGCATCTTTTGGATTATGATGATGAGGATGACTCTCCCAAAAAAGGTTTGATCGTACCATTAAAGTTTATCGACTTGATAAATAAGGACCAACAACATTTTTTAATCTCAAGTCTAGAGATAGAATCGAGTAGATTGTTGCAAGATTTTTGTGTTTGATTTGGAGGTGATGGAGTTAAGCCAAAAATCATCACCTTCTCGTTATTACATAATCAGTGGGGCATCATAAAGGCCCAATGAATACACATTAAGTCTGTCGCTACAAAGCGGCGTCTTTGAAGCCGGAGACACGCAAAGAAGGTTCGGAAGCTTCAATCGGCGTGTGCCGAAAGATGGGTGAGCTTGTTGCTCCTGATGTACAACTAATTGAGACTTGAGACATTCGGAACCAATTAGGAAAAACAAGCCGCAATCAGCCACTTTTTCCTTCATCCCTCTATAAGGTTTCCGGAAATAAAATTACCGCAACTTGGCTGATTGAATCGAAGCAGTAAACGATTTCTACGCCTCGGATGGCCAATTTGCCGCTTTCCGTTCCGCTCGAAATCGCGCGTTCGCCAAAGTGCACAGACATAATGATAAAAATTGGAGCGAGGCACGGGGGAGGTCAGGGCTTCTCAATATTTCATACCAATCACTACTGACACACGACGGGCTATCGAAAACAGTTTAGCCGAGAAACTACCGCGACACTCATCAAATATTAACGAATTTTTGCTTCCCCATAACAAACCAACCGTCAATTATTAACCAACAAACGTTTATTATTGTTTGGGGATTTTTTTGGAACGATTATTTACCTTCTTAACGGTTTTCAGCTTAAATTACCAATCCACGAAATTTTTTGACATGTTTACTAAAATATACCTGAACTTCCAATTTTTTCAATTCAAAAACCAACCTTTTATTCAAAAAGACCATATCGATAATTTTGAAGACCTCTAAATTTTTAAGCTTTATTTAGTTGTTTAGGTGTATAATAAATATTTGCAGAAAGTTTGGGCGAATATTTCAAGGGCTGTTTTTCAAAAAGAATCCCAAAATAAAAAAATGATATACTATACTATCAAATGAATTTTTAAAAACTTTCCCAGAGGGATTAAGTGTTTTTTGAAAATTCATGAATCTATAAATACAAAACGTTATTAGTAAGAGCGTGCAATTTGGAACTTTGATCATCAACACTTGAGTGTGGTCATTCCTCCTGTGGCCATTACTCTTGGAAATTAATGTTTTGGTATAAATTTAACAACCGTAGTTATGAACTTTGTAGGCAACTTTATGATTCTATAAAATAATATTAATAGCTCACTTAAAATTCGAGTTTACAAACATTGGGAGTCGAGATATTTATTTGGTGGTGATTCCGAAAGGGCGTTGGTGCTACGAAATGGCAATTTCCGCCGACTTTATTTTTGTTTGAAAATCGGGCGTGCTCAATCGGTAGCTGTAATCAAATGTTATGTGCTAAACTACAATAAAGGCACACGCAACTGTTACGAACTCTGCTTGTTTTTGTCCACACCGGAAACTTGCCCGTGACATTTAGGGCTTAATTTGCGATGAAATACGAGCGCTGGGCGTTGGAATTCATTAAAATATAATTAAAATATTTTACACGCCGCCAAGGCGACCCAACTTTCTACTAATGAATCACTTAAGAACCCCCTGTAATTGTTTTTTTGAAAGAAAGGGGAAACTTTATCCCAGCTTGTGGTGGTATTGATTTCCCATTTCATTATTTTTATCAAGAATTAAAATATGAGCTACAATTCACGATATCGTATTAGGTGTTGGTAGATATATTATGATTATTGCTTGTCCCCGGCGTACCTGATTTCCCAACATATCATGATTATTTATTAGAGAACGAGTTAATTCCTCATAAATAAGTAAATAAGAAAGTCTGGGGTGAGTATCATTAATCAAAAATTATCGCCGCCCTTTAAAGGTAATTTCTGAAGCAAAAAGGTGCTCAAAAAGAACGGACCTCCAGGTTTTTTACCTGGCGCCTAACCTCCCCGCACCTGCCCATTGATACTCGCCCTCTTTTTAAATATGATAATGTAGTCACGTCGCTAATTAATTTCCAGCGCTTATTAGGCGTGAAACGAGGCGAAGCCAACATTTTCGACAATTTGTTTATCGCTTCCATTGTATGCTAATGCCACTAGGATCGTCATAGAGGTGCTAATTTTCATACAACAAAACGATTTATTAATTACGAGATGACTAGTGAGATGATTACAATCCTAATAACCCCAATACTACATCAAATCTTGTATACAGGGTGGTCACTCTTACGGTGCACACCATTGGTATCTTGTGAACCTAAAGAGTTACAAAGTTGCTTAAATTAGAAAAAAGTTGCCCCTTTTCATACTCCTTTGGAATCTATTTAGAAATCCGAGATATCTTGCTCTAGTCCTGAAAAATCATGAAAAATCTGAAATTTCGCATTTTCCTTTTCCTTCCATATTTTTGTTATTGCTTAACTTTTTCGATTGCAATTTGGCAGTTTATAAACCAACTTTAGATTTTCTTATTGGCGCGATATTTGATTTTTCATTTGTTCTTTTACTTTAATTAAAAAAATGAAAAAAATATTAAATTTTTATTTTCAAAATCAAGTTGGCATAAAATAACAAAAGAATAATTTTGTTTATGTTTATTTTATGCCAACTTGATTTTGTAAATAAAAATTTAATATTTTTTTCAATTTTTTTTTAAATTAAAATAAAAGAACAATGTGTGTTACATCATTTAAATTGTTCGCTATCCAATGGTATAAAAATCAAATATCGCGCCCATAAGAAAATCACAAGTTGGTTTAAAATAAATAAAATCTAGTTAACCTAAAATTTTCTTCTCAAGGCCAGTCGATAGAGAATGTCAAATTATGTAAAACTGCCAAATTACAATCGAAAAAGTTAAGCGATATTTCAGATTATTTATGATATTTCAGGACTAGAGCAAGATATCTCAGATTTCTAAATACATTCTAAAGGAGTTTGAAAAGGGGCAACTTTTTTATAATTTAAGTAACTTTGTAACTCTTTAGGTTCATAAGATCCTAATGGTGTGCACCGTAAGAGTGACCACCCTGTATACTCTGGAAAAGTGAGTATCGACAACTAGTCCAAAAGCTTCAATCTTTATCCCACAACGCACAGTTCTTTCTGATAAAAGGGCTTAAAAGAATATTATTTACAACCATGTATGTAGTATGTCAGTTTTTATTTCTCATCGTACCTTGCTTTGCACTACTATGATATTTCGAATTTTTATATATAGCCACCATTTCAATTTATATTATAATTGAATCACAATTTTCTAATTGTATGTAAGAATTCTTCTGGTTGCGAATAAAATAGTATACAAACGTCGGTGAAAAGTTTTCTTCCCGCCTCGTGCTATAAACGACCTCGGCGCTACGCACCTCGGTCATTTATCTTTTCCTCGCGGGACTGAAACACTTTCCACCTCGGTACCTAATATACTATTACCTTTGCAATTTCTGGCTCTGACATTTTTGGTCTTGAATTTTTTTTCTGAAAAATTGCAGCAGTTTGTGTTGAGGTTGGATGTTGTTTGGTAGGGATTAATATTATGTGGAGTATGTGGAGTGTATTTGAAGTAGACGACGGTGTTCTCGCCAACTTAAATTCAAATCCAATGAAAATTCTGGAGCTCTTGATCTTTTCACTGGTCTCGTTTACATCGTTGATTGTGCCTTGCTCCTCGAGACCTCGCATTACTATTGGGCTAGAAAATGCTGAAATAACGTTTGCTTGCCTGGGTGCAACGCTCGAAAGCACCCGTAAGGGTTTTTTCCATTTCTTCTGCGAGCATAACTGGGGCTGCTCGGTGCTCGTTCATTCATCAAAATTGCGTCCGGGCACTGAGAGGCGCGCACAATCGGAACGCGTGCAAATTTATTTTCGGAATTAAATGCGCCGTGCCGTTTTTCGCTTGCCTTATTTCTTCGACTCTCCATTCTCCTCCATTTCTCGTCCCTCGCCCTCCTCCACTTCGGGATGTGTGGGTGCATAATTTTCGCATGTTAAAGGGGCGAGATGAGATGACGGGCCCCATTTGCTGCTGGGGTTACAAGTCAAGATGGCGGACGTGTTTGGTTATGTTAACTAACTTCCCTCTCTGTCAATATTTTTCTCCATATGGATGTGCCTTCCTTGCTTGCTTGCTTACATTGGGTACACAAAAAGAAGAAATGTTAATGTGGGCTCCTACACCGCTCGTCTCCTCTCCCAGATAAGAAAACATACAAGGAGTCTAATTTTACACGAGTGAAGAAATATTTAATTTACGATTACGATTACTTTCAAGACACGTGTTCCCCTTTTTATAACCACGGTTATCTCTTCAATGAACGCACTTTTACAACTACTATGCTCGTTCCAAATAAAATTGATACCAAAATAGTCGATTGAGTCCAAGTGGTCGAAAAGAAGTAATCCCCCGTCTCGGGAGAAGAGAGAAGAGATGTTAGGTGTAGAGAGATAAGATGAAAACTAGTCCTGAAATAGCCGAGTCATGTCCGAGGTGGCCC
Organism: Stenus bimaculatus; assembly: GCA_963971135.1. NCBI lineage: Eukaryota > Metazoa > Arthropoda > Insecta > Coleoptera > Staphylinidae > Stenus > Stenus bimaculatus. Next base: position 16,653,293 of record OZ020185.1, on the reverse strand, counting down.
TGGGGCCGTGGTAATCTAAATAGCGCCTAAAATGTGGCCTAATGTGCGTGATTTAAAAATCGTTAAGTCAGGTTCCTGGCATTATCACACATTATTATGAAAGCCGCTCTCACATGGAGTAATTACAATAATTTCATTGTTTATTAATAAATGATGAAGGCTGAGAGATAAGGGCGGACTATCGCGATTTAAAAATATCCTCAATGATGGTCTATAATTTGTTAATCTGGTTTGTCCTTTTTGCCTGTTTACTCCGATGCCATTATCTCTTGGTCTCGGTCTGGACCTTAGCTTTCAGTCAAAACACTACACGGTTAGGCGATAAAGAAATCCGATAAGAAGATTTAGTGTTTGGGTGCATCGGATAGAGCAGTCCTTTTACCTACTAATGTGCACTGACATCTGCGCCTAATAATCCTGGCCCACCCACACTTTCAACTCTAAACGCAGAACCGGATTCCACATCTAATTTTAATTTATTTATTTTCAAGTAAACACAAATATAAATAAGAGGTAATTGGGGTGCTCAGTGGTCATGCAATGCTTAAGTGGTCTCCTGGAATCGACTGCTAAACTCAAATATCGTGTCCACAATCCCAAATTGACAGCCGTTCAACCATAAAACATTCACAAGTAAATTAATGCGATTTTCGAGGATAAATAAATAACTGGCAATAAAAAGGCAGCTGGAATTTAATCAAGTATTACAGGTGCAGTTTGCTTATATTTTGCGTAGGCTGGTGTAGTGTAATGTGGTTGTGGTGACTCTTCCTGGACGTAATGGATATTTTTTTCACTTTTACGTTCTTGGCCGGCCAGCCCGCCCGTCGACATCGCCTTGGTCCTTCCACGAAATTGCGAAACTCTCGGGATAGGAGTGGCACCAAAAGAAACGTCAATCACCAACATAAAAACCCGATACCTTTCCTCATCCACTTCGACTCCACAACATAATGCAAATTGGTTTTGTTTACTGACGTTTTATCTCCAATATTTCCACGTATTGATTAGCAAGATTGATTAATGACCAACTTTTCGGGAGGAGTCGCAGAAATTACAAGTTTAGACAATATTTTTTTGACGTCAATGAATCATTTCATTTTACAATCAGTGATTTGGAAGAAATGCCCTAATAATACAGACGAAGGATGAATCATTTTTAAGACCCAGATCATCTATAAAGTCTATAAAATATACAGGGTGTCCCATAATTATGTGGACAGACATGGTGGAACGGGTTTATCACCTCAAATTAAGGTGACGAGTTCCTCTCATTTTGCCCAAAAATTCTTCCCTGTAAAGTTGTAGCCAGTTGAAGTTTACTTTTCAAAAAACAAAAACCGACGTAACTTTTCTTCCTATGAAGCTATCTTCATAAAAACTGCCATGGGGGGCTAATTTTAAGTTCTTCACGATATGGTATTGTAGTTTTGCAATTTCTCATTCATTTACTACCAGTTTACCTAAATTTAGAATTTAAATTTTACCATAACTTTTTCTGCTTAAATTGATTTTCTTAAAAAATAAATAATTTACTATGAAAAAGGTATATTTGTCTAGAATCGCTAAATTTTATCGTTAGTAGGCTATTCCCTAAATATCATTATTAAGACAATGACTAGGTGAACATTATTTTAGAAAATGATTGGAATATAAAAATTATGTAATCAAATCGAAAAAAACAATATAATTTCTTTAAAAGTTTAAATGCTGAAGTCGGCCTACTTGATTTAATAAAAAAAAAATTTTACTTTAATTTATGAAACTTTATTTGAGATTATCTTTAAAGCTATCAGATTTATCGAATTTCAACAGGTATACCTTTTTCATAGTAAATTATTTGTTTTATAAGAGAATAAGTTGAAAGTGCAAAAAGTTATGGTAAAACTTAAATTCTAAGTAGGTTAATGGTAGTAAATGAATGAGAAATACATATTATAAAGAAATTAAAATCAAACCCCTATGACAGTTTTAAGGAGTTACCTGCATAGAGAGAAAAGTTATGTGGGTTTTTATTTTTTGAAAAGTGAACTTCAACTTGTTGTAACTTTGCAGGGAAGCATTTTTGGGCAAAAATTTAGAGGAACTTGTCATCTTAATTTAATGTGATAAACCCGTTCCACAATGTCTGTCCACATAATTACGGGACACCCTGTATTAAGAGAATACTCAGAGAAATGTGTAACCCCGCATTTCGCCCGCAAAAGTATTGAAAAATGGTGATTTTTCAAACCATTTGGTGAGATTATTAATTGGGCAAAATAAAAATTTTTAATTGCATTAGAAAGAGCGTTTATTGTGTTAGTACGATAGAGGACGCTTTTTTCTATTTTTTTACTCAAAATTGTAAAAATAAATCTTGAAATGTGCAAAAATATGCTATTTTTTAGATCTTTTTAGCGGGAGTTACACATTTCACCGAGTATCCTCTTAAGAATAAGTTCTTGAAAGAAAGAATTTCTGTTTAGCCTGAAAGAGTCTTTCGCTCCAAATATCGAAATATCTGCTGAATTTGGATATAAATAGGTTCAGATATTTTGATAATTATGTTGAAGAAATTCTACTGTATTTTGATCCAGATTTGGAGTATCAACTTTTTGTAGGATTTAATTTTCTGGTGGTTGTTCTTTATCCAATTTCATTCCTTTAACTGATTTCATAAAAAAAAATATATATTGGTTTGAAGTGATGTTGGTGGTGTTTAGTATGGGTAAGCCCAATAATTGCTAACAGGTGTATAATTAAAGAAATGGAAGTTGCGTTGAAACAAATGATGAAATAACACAATATCATTGTGGAATGGTAGAAGCGTGATAATTAATTAGTGACGTATCTAATTCGTCTTTGAAGCGCGGTTCGGAGAGACAAAGTCCTGGGCTTTGAGTTAACGATACATAACGAAATGTATAAATAAAAGTGCGACGCGGTGCATCAAAGCGGACAGATAGAAGACGTGTAATTGGTCTAGTTTAGCGACATGCAAATCAAAGGAAGATACACGCCTCACAAAACGTATCGCCTTACTAGCAACGGCCGCACGCTTTCGTTATTATCTAAAGATATTAATTATCAACAGCTTTCACCAACTCATTAATACATACTAACAAACAAATAACTACCTACAAAGCCGACAAAATTTAATCTACATATCAATATTTTCAAAAAGAAATTATGATATTGTTTTAACTAATGAGTTATTACTAATTTTCATGCAACATGATTTATTAATTACGAAATGACTAGTGAGATGATTACAATCCCAATTACCTCAAAACTACTTCAGAACCCTACAGATACTTCAGAAATAATATATCAAAAAAATTCACTAAGAAAAACAATAATCTAAAAGGTTCTGAAATATCAGCAATTTCAATAGCTCTCCAATCTTTATCCTATAATTCACAGTTCCTACTGATTAAACTTTAGGGATTTAAAAAAGTTTTACTTCCTCTTACATTTCCTGGTTCTCAAATTGGGAAATAAAATGGGATTAAATTTTTGGTAGTGTTGTGTTAAGGTTAGCTGTTCTTTGGTACGCATGGTGTTCTCAAATCCAATGAAAATTATGGGATTGTTTAACTGATAAAATATGACAACTTTTTTTAAGCAAATTATTTGCTTGAAAGTGTACGTGTTTTTATTAATAAAGGTAGTTGATCTTTGGATTAGTTTGTAGTAATAAAAAATTTAATCTCGTAAGTTATTTGGATATTATAAAAACAATTTAAGGAAGGAAGAGTAAAGTTTGGGTATAATATGTATATTTTTTGCTAGTGGAGGTTGTGAGCGGCGGGCAGCGGCCAGAATTTCATTTCGTGTAGGTTGTGTGTGTGTTTGTGCGAGGGAGTTTGTGCCCGGAGCCCGGAGTTCGAAGCCGGACGAAAGGCAATACGCTGGCCAGTTATTGCATGCAAATTCCTCGAGTCGAGGGTCCTCTTCTCTCGCTGGACGTCCTCGCCAATAAAAGAAAACTAAACAAGATCCCCAAAGAATTCCCTTCGTTTTAATGGCATCACGACCGACAAGGCTTATACCCTCGCCTCGGCCAACTCGAGACTTGCACGGCATTTTTGCAAGCACAAAAAATTAAATAAGAAATTCGAAAGTAATTTCATTTTTTACCTTCTTTCAGTCAGAATAACATTTCAGTCATTTCAGGATAAAAATAATCCACAAAATACATAAACTTTCTACAAAGCTAAACAAGTTACATTATAATTCATAATTTCGTTATTTTTTCCAAATCCATGCTAGTAAAGTTTTTCGATTTTCCGTTTTCGAGTATTTTCCAAAAAATTGAAATGCACGACCTTTAATCCAGTAAATTGAAAAGGAAGAAGAGTTTGTAAGTTTTTTCCGAAAAAATATTTGAATTATCGCCAAACGGTCATTTTGTTACGTTATGAAAAAAGTTCCTCTTTGAAAGAGATAATTATTCAGCGCTGCGAGGAAGTAACATTTCTCTGAAATGAAAAAAGATATCGACATGCTGTTTCCGACTGATTTGGGAATTTTAACTACTAATAAATGGCACCGTTTTATACCAGCTTTACAGTTTCACAAATTCGCCGACAGAGGGAGAGCTCTTTCCTAAAATTCCAAAGATGTCGGAAATATAGATGTACAATGACAAAGCATTATTGGTATGCATTCGTGTGACAAAGGGTTCCTCATTCCTTCTCACTTATTCTCATTTATACATTATATCCTTTTTGTCACACAATTGGGGTTCCTGTCAAGCGCAGTATATTATAATAGTTATTTATGTAACGAGAGTGTAAAGTAAAGTTTTATGGCATGAAGTCGGAAGCCTTCGGCTCATCTCGATAAAACCCAACCGAATGACATAACACATCACTTTACAAGAGTTACATACAACATTTTTTGCACGATCGCAACAAATTTCATAATTTAGTGTAAAAGCAATCTTTAATCTTAAATAATTAACAATATTTATTGTTTATTTGGAGCAGGATATTGAATAAAATGAAGAGGGTAACAGTGTTGCCAGGTTAGGATAATTTAAGAGCAGTAGCGAGTAGCTAAAAATTAATGAATGAACGAAAGCAGCATTTTTTTGTGTTGGTTATTTACGTATGGTATACAACCAACATGAACAGTCATGATGATTATATACATGCATATATTACCAACATAGCATAATGACAGTTCCATGACAGATAAACACTATAAAAATCAACTTTACGCATTGAATAAAACTTGTAAAGTGACAACTTTAGGAGCGGTGGTGCAAAAAAATATTTATTCCTTATCAAAAAATAATAGTTCTTTTTATAACTTTTAGTTTATCTTCACTCGTTTTTTTGATATTTGCGAAAAAGGGGTGCATTTTTGAAAAATCACTGCTTTAAATCAATCGAAAATTTTGTGTTGAAATTTTGAAAACAAAATTTCAATATCGTCTATTTTACATCTATTATGTCAAATTTAAATTTATGATTAGCTTTTATCAGGCTGCCTCATCAAAACCAAATTGACCAATTAAACGAAATTTTCAAATGAAACACTCTGTATATTTTAACTTCAATCGATGGCATTTCTATTGATATAATGTTTGTATAGACGTATGTTAATTATTTAGGAGATATTAATGTCTAAACAGAGAAAAAGTAAAAAATAGGCAAAATAGGTAATTTCACTTAAATGATTGTATTGATTTATTTTAAGGAGATGTCATGTGTAAATGGGTGTTAGAAAAATTTAACATCTCGTTATAAATCATATTTTTCACACATGTTAAATAATCTTCCTACAGTACAGTTATCATCCTGAAGTTAATTTGCTCTTGTTTCTTCCTGAAAGTTAACTCAAAAATTAAATTCATAAATAGTAAAGTTATAAGTGTAATACAAACAATTTTCCTCCTCACGAATAAAATAAATTCTAAATTATGTTTTTTACAAAACTTAATTCTCTTCAAAAAAATTTTCTTTGGGAAATTTCAAAACCGCTAGCCAACGAAATTGCCTGGCGAATCAATTTTTGCGATTAAGATGTTCTACAAATTAGGATTTTGTGGGTTCGTAATGGTTCTGTTTAATACACTTTTTTCTATTATTGGCTCCCGGACTATTAGTGACTTCATAAAAAATAGACCTATAATATTACGTTTAATTGGTCAACTTGGGTTTCATGAGTCAGCATCACAAACTTAAATTTGACATAATACATGTAAATTTTGTGTCAAAATTTCAACCCAAAATTGTCTATTGTTTTAAAGCAGTGATTTTTCAAAAATGCACTGTTTTTCACAAATATCAAAAAACGAACGAAGATAGATCCATAAAACGTTATACAAAGTACAATTATTTTTTCATAAGGAATCAAAAAATGTCTTAATGTACTGGATTTCCCATTTAAAAGAAACGTAACATCTTGGAGTGGACACCCGATATACACGATGTAGCGTAATTATGTGGACAGACTTTGTGGAACGGGATTATCACATCCAAATCGAGATGATAAGTTCCTCTAACACTTTGCCCAAAAATGCTTACCTGCAAAGTTACATCCAGTTAATGTTCACTTTTCAAAAAATAAAAACCCACATAACTTGGAATTTAAATTTTACCATAACTTTTTTTGGTGTCACTTTTTTTGCATTTTCAACTTATTTTCTTATAAAACAAATAATTTGCTATGAAAAAGGTATACCTGTTAAAAATTGATAAATTAGTTAGTTTTAAAGATAATCTTAAATAAAGTTTCATGAATTATAGTAAATTTTTTTTTTATTATTAAATCAAGTAGGCCGATTTCAATATTTAAAATTTTTAAAGAAATTATAATGTTTTTTCAATATGATCACATAAAGAGAATTAAGTTTTTGTATTTTCCGATGATTTTCAAAAATAATGTTCACACAGTCCTCGTTTTAATAATGGTATTTAGGGAATAGCCTACATGATTTAACAATATTATTTTTATTACGAAATTTTAATTGTGATTATTTAAAAACGATTGGACTTAGCGATTATAAAAATGTATACCTTTTTCATAGAAAATTATTTATTTTTTAAGCAAATCAGTTTAAATTGCAAAAAAAATTGACAACCGAAAAAATTATGGTAAAATTTAAATTCCAAATTTAGGTAAACTGGTAGTAAATGAATGAGAAATTGCAAAATTACAAAATTACAAAATACCATATCATGAATTATAAATTTAGCCCCCTGTGACGGTTTTTGTAAAGATAGTTTCATAGGAAGAAAAGTCTGTTTTTGTTTTTTGAAAAGTAAACTTCAACTGGGTAAAACTTTACAGGGTAGCATTTTTGGGCAAAGCATTAGAGGAACTTGTCACCTTAATTTGAGGTGATACACCCGTTCCACTATGTCTGTCCACATAATTACGGGACACCCTGTATAATTAAAATATTATATTAATTATAGGTATTAATATATTAAGCATATACAAGGTGTATCGGACCACCCGCGCCATTTATCTCGAGAACACGTTATCGTACATGGCTGAAATAAAAAAATAATTACCAAAGTGAACCTAAACAATCCATTGGTTAACTTTATTTTTTCCGGAACTATCCGGTCGAGTTTAGTATGGTTTGATAGGTCTTTTAAAAACAAACAACTTTTATTAAAATATTTTTTTAATATTTTCCATAGTTTAAAATTTATTTAAAAAACAAAAAAAAATGTTAAAAGTAGTAAATAAAAATTATTGCATATTTTGAAGAATTTTATAAATTTATAAACTCTTTCTACAAATTCTAATGTTTTACCAATTTTAAATATCATACTTGTGTCCATATTTCAACAAAATGTCATGAACCAACTTTACCTACATATTATCATCTAAAAGTAAAATCACAATTGTGTAGAAAAGCGTTTACAGATTTCCACCTCTGGTTTATTGCTTAGGTTATGTAAAATACAAAGATTTCCAATACTTATTTTATACAGGGTGTTTATGGTTCATCCGTTTATATTTGAAGTGGTGATACTAGAGGTGAATAGTAGAATGACAAAAAATCATTTTAGTAAAACTTTCTTTATAAGAGAGTTACAGCTCTTTGAAGATGTTGCCAAAAAGTATATTTTTACGCTACTATTTCGAAACGGTTTACATTACACTATTCAAATTTGGTACAGATCTTTATAAAGTTTAGATCTATTATTATCATTTTTTGAGATTTTTTGGTAGCCTCTAAAGGGAAATTTTTAATACGGTTGAAGATAAACTTTGCGGGGGTTAAATATCAAAGCGTTATTCTTTCAAAATAATTTTCTTTACTTTAGACAAAAATGGTCCCTTTTATTCTAACTCTCTAGAATCCACTGTTTGCCCAAAAAACTAATTAAAATCCTCGCGGACGACCAAAACACTAATCGGAATACTTTGCTTAGTAACATGCACCAAACTAGCAGCGTTGCTAAGCTCGGCGTTTCCGTCGTCTGCGAATGTCGCTAGCAAAACGTACCTTAAATGCGTTTTTTGTGTAAACGGTGCATCCTACCGAGTTAGAATAAGAGAATCTTTTTTGTATAAAATAAAGTAAAGAATATTATTTTAAAAGATTAAAGCTTTGATATTTAACCCTTGCAAAGTTTAGACAATGTTTATCTTCATCCCTATTCAAAATTACCCTTAGAGGCAACCAAAAAATCTCAAAAACATGATAATAATAGATCTGAAGTTTATAAAAATCTCTACCAAATTTGAAAAGTGTAATGTAAACCGTTTGGAAATAGTATCGTAAAAAGATACTTTTTGACAGCATCTTCAAATGGCTGTAACTCTCTTATAAAGAAAGTTTTATTAAGATGATTTTTTGTCATTCTACTTATTTTCACCTCTAGTACCACCTCTTCAAAGATTAACGGGTAAACCGTAAACACCCTGTATATTGGCATCTACAGGGTGTCCCGTTCGTGGTTCTCCAAACGTCAAGAAAGTACAGCAAATTTTAGCTGCTTAAAACCTTAGTTAAAAGATTTAAAAAAATATAATTTTAAAGCTGAAAGTATCCTCTTTCCATTGGTAACAATGATAAAACTCAATTCGTTTATCAAGTATTCTAAAAAATCGAAAAATCCAGAAAAAAATGTTTTTTTTAGCAGTTTTTGAAGATTTTCTCCAAGATATGACCTATTATATTAAGGGCGTGGTTTTTTTTTTAATTTTCTAAAAATTCGTTAAATTCTCTAGAAATTATGAAAAATTTTGAAAGCCTAACACTTTTTATGCACTCACTAGAGCCTTCTAAACTTACTTCTATGAGAATTGATTCTAAGCATAGTTAGTTACAATTAAGGTGCGCCTTTATTTTTGTTATTATTTAATAATTCAAGTGTTTCAAAAGCCATCAAAATTGAACTTTTGCTTATAAAAATTGATTATTAAGCAACTATTGATCATTTACTGATTTCTGGCAAAAACGGGCGATGCCAAAACTTTTAAACCATAAAAGATAGACCCCTACTCTTTTGGTTTTTCCTGATAAAATTTGCTCTACTTTCTAACCCCCACGAACGGGACACCCTGTATATTGAGGAATAGGTATCTACTTTTGTTTGTGATTGCATGCCTTTTTAGCGTATTTTTCATTGAATTTTTTTATTCCAATATCAAAGAGGACTACCTACAATTTGAATAAAAATGAATAATATTTACCTGAAAACTTGAAATGTTAAAGATTTAGGATTAAAAAAATAGGGAAAATCCTCCTTTTTATGTTATGGCGACAAGACAAAGCTTCCACCAAAATGTAATTTTTTTTTTCAAAAATGATTTATATGAATGAATTGAGGTATTGGCATAATGATTGGTATTTGTATTAGCTTTGTGATAGACTTTGTGGAGGAAATTCAAATTTTAATTAAAAAAAGTGTTGTGTGATTGGGGATGTTATCTGGTAATAGTGGGGTGTAGAGCATTGTAGGAGGTAAAAGGGAAAAATAAGTCTCGGCTCGGACATAGGCATAGATCTGATGATATCAACGTTCGTAGTTTTTAATCACGTCCCAGGCTCTTTTATGCAAACCTCGCTAATTCGTATCAACCCTTGGCAATTGCACAAATTGATTTGGAGAGGCAGGGAGGAGGGCTAGGAGAGGGCCCGTATGTTACCCGTCTGCAAGCAAGGGGGTTAATAGACGGGGTGGATATCGGGCTTTACCCTCGGTGTGTGCTTATGAATTATTATATCATAACTGGGCTATAATGGAACAGCAAAATGTTTGTTGCAACACCCTTGCTCGCGTGGTGCTCCACAGAGTTGGTCGGGCGTGAGATATGTGGGATTTGTTAAAGTCAGATGCACAAGTGGTTCCTATTAATGCGGTTAATGTGTTGGTTATTATACGGATTTATTTGGAGTGGTTTGGTTTGGGTTGGGGGCATGAATTGCTAGTAAAAAAATTTGAAAGGTCGCATTTTTTGGTCATTTGAATGAATGCCTCGTAAACGGGAATATAAAAGTCCATAATAATTAGGTGAGGAACTCGTTAGGGCCGGTTTATTTTATTCGAATGTGGGTTTTGATAATTACAGCGGAAGCTGAGCCCGCGGCGGTCCTTCCCAGAACTAACAAGGATTCTTTGTGCCCCGCTTTTATACTATAAATTACTTCATTCGACTGCCAAATGGTCCTTTCTTTATAACATCAACACACTGTCGGATGTAATTATCACACTAAATACGCCGTACGTACGGGGTTTGTGCGAAATTAATTTAATTAAATCGCAATTATTAATAATTCCTATATAGATGCAAAAATAACGCGAGATTTATGCGCACGATGAACTGACAAGACCAGCCTGTTCATAAATAAGTTTCGCAGGGAATTTTTACTCGAGTAATTAATGCTAATATTTCAGGGCTCCACTACTACTACTATTTATACATGCGTGTGCATTTGCGCGATTTTTTGCGCAACGCCGAGTAAATAAGAGCAGCGTTCCTCATTTTTTTGCCTGTTGTGTGTTTGTTTCTGGCATCATCTTTTTATTTGCTTCCTGTGACAGTAACAGAGGAGAAGAGAACACAGATGTTGTTTCCTAATTAAAAAGAGACGTCCATTGAATGCAGTGGATAATGATAACCGACGCGTTCACTCACTAATTTTCAACTTGAAAAGAAAACGAAAAATCGGGGCATGAATTAGAACAAAGGGTCCCTGCTCTAATTAGGGCCGCATTGTCAGTGGTACCGAGCTTCAATTAAAAAAAAATGAAGTGCGCGGGGCTTTTCACTTTGAATGTTCTGCTTCCTGGCACGGTTAAGGCGTAAACAGCGAACAACGCGAAAATAAACATTTCAAGCCTTTCATTAAATTCATATAAAAGTATGCAAATATGTTGCGTTGCTATTTAATCTGAAAGGAACGCGCTTAATCCTCTTTTAAGTTGTTTAATTATCCGTTAAATTCTAATTATCTCTTTTTCTACAAAAAACTATTTGTCATTTCTACATTTGCACAAACCGCTCGAATCCTCCATTCAAACGATTTTTTCTTTTTCATTAAATACCAACAGCAGCGCTCCACGATACGCTTTTTTTTTGATCAAAAACAAAACGACAAACCCTTGGCCCTTTATTTTAAAGCGCCTTCTCCCTCAATTCAACAGCTATCCAGTTTTTTTTATATAATATGTAATGGGTACTTATTTTCGAAATTCTTGCAAAACTTTTCCCAATTGAGAAAGGGTTGGTTAGTTGTTTAAGTTGTGTTTGAAGAAATTTGATGAGTAAAACAAATGACGCATGTGAGGTGATGTTTACCTGGTAGAGTCCTGTTCGTTTAGGAAAGCAGGAGTAACGATGAGCAAACAAGGACCGAGCAGGCATCCAAGTTTCGTCAAGTTGTCCCTAGCTAAATATTTGTGAATGCGAGAGAAAATATTTGCGGTCAAATTGGTAAGAATGGGTAAGAATGCGATTGACCGTGGCGGAGCAAAGACGCGAGTGATGCGATACTGTACAAATGTAGACGGCTCATTAGGTCCTCAATGCGTTCCTGGCACTTTGCTCTGATAGTCTGGTCAACCAACAACGAACGCCCTTTCATCCAGTTTGCTCAAGTTATTTTCACAAATGGGGAGCCTTTTCTCCGTCCGTCTTCTTCCTCTTGAGTAATAAGAAGCGTCGTCGCGCTGTTCCCTTTCGGGCCCCGAGTGACGTTTCAAAAGGTTCATTAAATGTTTTTTATGCGACGCCAGTGTCCAATTATAATTTTCCGCGCCGGATTACCCGCGCATGATTAAACAAACACAACGACATGTAAAATCACGACGAACAGAACGGAACAAGATGGCGTCCCATCCGGAGCGCGGTAATGAGGCGGGGGAGGTTTAGGGCTCTTTGCCGGTTCACCGGGCAGAAATTGATAGGATAAATTCCGGCTCGGAATTGCTCTCACCCAACCGTGAACCGTCTACAGCCAAATATGAATATCATATCAATATTTAGGTTTACACATCATCATAATGACATCATCTCAAATTTCCAGCAATTTTTTGAAAATTCATCAAACTTTGATTAAAGCCAAAAATTAATTTAATAGCAAGAATATTATTTACTTTGTTTATCAGTACTTGGGTTCTGCAGCTGACAGTATCGATCCACAAATTACAGAAAAAATAAATAGCTCTTGATAAATAAATGAGCAAACAAGTGGGGAGAATTTCGTCAATCGCTAATTAACTTATTAAAACTTTAATTGTGATGGCTTGATGTTCGCGTAGCTTTGCGCCTCCGTCCCCCCCCCCCCCCCCCCCTATCGATTCCGGCGTCTGATGTAAGAAAATTCGCCCGAGGAAAACTCAATTTCGAAAAGCTTTTGTGTCGTGCCTGCTTGTAATAGCAGCCGCTGTTTTTTTATTATTATTTGCCCAAGTAAGCGTAATCACACGTGTGAGGGCGCGATTAAAAAAATACCTGCATTTATTGGGGAAAATGGGGGGATTTTGTGAAAGGCAAACTGCAATTATGCTAATGTCACATGCTAGGACGCGATTATAGGGAATTAATTCCAGATTCGAGTCACTTTTTTTTCATCAACTTTGCTTAAAATTTCGTGATCGTGACGTTAATTCGCTTTAGTTTTTTTCTTTTCGGAGGGGAATTAGGGACTTGCAAGACGAATTAGTTGTTGGGTGCTCGGTGAGCGGCTTCGGCGCTAAGATTTCTCGGCGGGGCATTTCTACGGTTTCCGGTTAATCCGGTGTTGACATCTAGGGGACACTGATTTTATCACTAACTCACTCTTATTTTATATTTCATATTATACCTACTCCTCCAACGCTAAATTCCTTTAATCATACCTCTTCATTCGGAGCAAAAATAAAATTAACAAAATTACACTGCTCAACAAAAATTCACCTTTTCTATATAACATGAAAACATTTAACTGATTATGTTAGGGACAAGATTTAATATTTAATCGACAAAAAATGGTGGGCTACCTTTTTTAATTTTAGAACATTTTGAATTTTCGGTCACAGATTTTTATTACAAATCACAAAATCCATAATTATATCTTGTAGTAAATGAAAAAAAATTACCATTAAAAGGCTAAAACCATCCTCTTTGAATAGGTAATAAAAATAATACAAACACAATTGCTAAAATCGTGAAAAAAAATCAAAAAGAAAAAAAAAACACTATTTTTTTCCAATTTTTTACACTTTCTTCTAGGTAAGTTATTATTATTACGGTTGTGTTTTTTTAATTTTCATATTCTTAATAAGCAAGGGAAAATTTTGAAACCTTAGTTTTTTTCATTCAGTTAGTCCAAGGACGTACCCAGCGTGGGGCAAGGGGGGCAGCCTGACCATTTCCTAGAAGAAAAAAGAAAGGCTATGATCTTTGCATCCCGCAGTTTTTCAATAGTTTTGAGTTTTATTATGTATTATGTAAGGAGTTGTGCCCCCCCTCTGCCATTTTATTGTGCAGCTCTAGCTAATTTTAATTTTGTGCATTATCAAATAAAGGTATATTTATGTTCATTAGAAAATTGTAAGATTTATGAACCCGTTTTAAAGAAATGGCTAATCTTAAATTTTAAACCTCAAATCTTAGGTCTTAAATCTCTGAGCAAAAATAAACTCTTAAGGCCATTTTGGTTCCAAAATCTTGTACAAGATACAAGATCGACTCAAGGTCTATATGACAATGGCCCATTACCCCATATAGGCCTTCTTCTTCTTAATGCGCTCTTCCTTGATAAGCAAAATACATACCATTAAAAATGTGCATGTTAAAAATATTAAAAGTAATCCATAAACATCCTGTATTTCGAAAATAAAGCTTTTTAACAAGTATCTGCACATATTCTTGTTTTTCTTTTCAAATTGATCAAAAATTAGTTATACCGACTCTTGGTTTGAAACACCCTGTATTTTTCATATTAGAATAATAGCAGGGATAAACCTTTTCACGGGTGAACGATTATAACCGAATTCAAAATTGCCTGAGGCCTCCTAAAGGCATAACACGCCACTGGTCTATGCTCAAAAATTTAACATTTTAGAATTAAATCTCTGAGATTTGAGAATTTTTTTATTTAAATTTTATGATTTACCATTTCCTATTACCGGGTGTATAAATCCTACAATTTTCCAAATTCTTAAATCATAAATCTTTAAGGTTTGAATCTTTGAGCATAAATAAACCTTCAGATTCTACTGCCCATTGCGCAAACATATTCCGAGTTCCGAGTCGATTTGCGACACAATTTGCTTAACAAAATGTGCTATTCTAAAATGGCCTTTAAAGTCATCTATTTATACTCAGAGATTTAATTTAAAATCTTAAATCATTCAAGCGACACTTAAACTAAAAAAATCACAGAAATTATATGGGAAATCTGTCATTCTTTTTAGTTCAAGTGTCGCTTGAAGCTTAAGCTTCAACGGTGCAACCGGACCTAAGTCTTGAGTATAAATGATAAATCCTAAATTTTGAATCTTAGGTCTTAAATCGTAAATCATAAACCTTTGAATTCTTCCTGTTCCTGTAACGCATAATTGCTATAATCATCGTCAACTACTTATCTTCATAAACCTTAAGTCTTAAATCTTTGAATATAGACAGACCTTAATTCAGTATTTTTATGAAATAAATTATTTTTATGAAATAAATTATTTTTATTTGAATTTTTGGATATTTTCCAAAAACGTTCATCCATCACCTTTCAAAAAGGCAATACCGAGTTGTGTTTCTAAAGTGTCAGGAAGTTGCTTGACCTTGACAATTTCTAAAAGCTCCCCTAACCCCCCTGCACCCCAACATCAAAAACTCATATTTCTGGATTTTCCTTAAAATAACACCTGGCCTTCTTACTTGATCAGTGATTTCTGAGAAAATTTGAGATTCTCCAGATTACCAAGTTTTCCTTAAATATTTCATCTTTTATAAATTGCCTGACTTATGGACCTACAAATATACCTTTAATCTTAGCATCATTGATTTTGAGAAATTTATTATCTTTAAAGTATCCATTGCTTTCACAAAGTTTATCATAAGGTCAAAAGTTTTTTATGTAGATGTGGTAAGAATGTAATATCATCAGGATGTATTAGTGGAGCATTTTTAATATTTTTTTTCTACAGGAGTAAGAGATTTTCTTTTGGACCATTCTTTCTTAACATAGTAATTTTTCCTCTCCCCACTGTCCCATTGACAAATAAAACACGAGAATTTTGTATATCCAAACTGTAATTTTCCATTTGTATTCGTGTCATATTGAATCCTTTTCATATTAGCAGAATGACTTATCGGCAAGAAGAACAAAAATGATACTTTAGACATCTAGACAAAGCGGAATGATCTGGTATTTTGTAATATTGTTTCTAGCCTAATGAATATACAGGGTGAGTCGAAATTAAACGGCCAAAATTTTTTAAGCCGATTCTACGAGTAATTTTAAGATAAAACTCCGAATTAACATATGTCCGATTTCGCTTCCTAAGGGAGCCCTTCAAAGATGGTGTAAAAAAGAAGGTTTTTGTAGGTTTATCTGAAAATGCTTTATAATAGAAACTTCAAATTTGGTGTGAATCATAATACACTTTAGATATATTTCCCTGATTTTTTGAATATTTTTGCATGATTTTAAAGGATAGTTTTGGAGAGGGTTGGTAATAAAAACTATGATAACTTTTTAGGGGTTCATTTGCTAACATTTTTTTTTCATAATAATGTTCGCCAAACAATTTTAGATAAAAAAGGTATTCTTGTAAGAACTCTGGAGAATGCGCCATTTTAGAGAAAAATGCACATAACCACGCACTTGTCGTTTTAACGATATTTTACGGCAGAATGTTGCACTTTAGGTTTTTACTTTTTTCTACAATAGACGTCTTTTATTATTAGGTAGATAATAAAATCTATGTCTTTATTTGATTATTTTGGATATTTTAATTAAATTAAGGGTATTTTTAATTTTTATAACTTTTCTTTTCCTCTCCACCTTTTAAGGGCTGTAGCTCCCTTAGGAAGTAAAATCGGATATACGTTAATTTCAAGTTTTTATCTTAAAACTAGTTGTAGAATCGGCTTAAAAAGTTGGCCGTTTAATTTCGACTCACCCTGTATATTCAACGCATTCATTAGGCTTATTACAAAATACCAGATCATTCCGCTTTGTCTAGATGCTTAAAGTATCATTTTTTGTTCTTGATTGTAACATATTTCATCTCTTTAATCTCCTTGCTGTTTGGAAAAATTTAAATCACGAATCAAATCATTGAGATCTTCTTGAGATAGTTGATGTGGTAGTTAAATTGGTTTCTTGAAAATCAGGATCAAACATTATGTCATCTTCTTCCTCTGATTCAACATGCACATTGGATCTGGTTCTGGTATAGATTGTTTTTTTAGCAGATGGCTCGTAAGGATCTTAACCATTTTTTAGGTTTTATTGCAATTCCTTTTGTATCAGTAAGGAAAAAGTAATAACTTAATAATAAAGGGTCTGTGGGTTCCATCCAAATTATAGGAATTTCGACAGCTATATATCGAAATCCACCCAGTAAGAAGCTCTAGTACGTAATAGAACAGATGTGAGGAACCCACACTTTTGGTGCAGTTCTGTGCAAAACTGCAAGATATAAAAACCTAGGAACTATGGAAACTTTTCATTAAAACCCATATAACCCACTTTACAATATATGCTTCCTGTAAGAACTTACAGATTTGCTCAAAATTGCACTATTGTCTTGGTGCCTTATAGGAAAGCCAAAACGTTCATATAAATTCTTTATTAATAGCGTGAAATTTCTTCATTGCGTTTTTAAAGTAATTTCACCACAAATGTAACTAAATCTGTCAAATTCATTTTTACACTTTCTAGAAATTATTCAAGAACTTCTTAACTCCTTAACTGAACAATTTTTGGTCTTCCTTATATACAAAGTGAATTTTTAGTGCGAAATCGGAAGATATATCTTTTATTTTAAGAGATAGGGAAAAAATTAAATTACAAAATTGCATGGAATGCGCATAACCAGAAATTATTTTTGTCTATACAGGGTGTTTCGTAGTTGGAGCGCAAGTTATTCTACCTTTTTTTTAATGGAGCACCCTGTATATTTTTTGATATTTTGATTAACACTAACTTAAAGAATAATATAACACATATATGAATACCAACCACTTTTAGTAAGTTTTTACCTCTTTTCAAAATATTTAGGGTAAAGTTTGCAAAATCATACCACTTAACGATTTTTGTATATTTTACACTTTTGGCAAGTCTCCCGAGAATTTGTCTTATTAATTTTATAGAATGGCATTTAATGTGCACCATTAATTATCTTATAAAAATAGTTGTTATAATCTTATTTGTATTTTTAAAAAGTAATTCAAATTTCCTATTTCGAAAAACGGTATCATAAATCGTACCTGGTGGTTTTCAAAATCGTACCTATCTCTGGTAATAAATAATAAACTAATTTATTTAATATTAAGGACAATAATAACATTTTTTGTTTTGGGACACCGGCACATGCCTCATGTACCCATATAGAACATAAAACACATTGAATCATGTCCTCGAGTCGAACTTGTTCGCATAAATTCTTCATTCACCGATACAGATGATGTTGATGCTGATGCACTTGTTGAAGCCTCGTTTAATAATACCTCGCCTACTTTTCGGTTTGGTACGATTTTTAAAACTATACATATAGGAGTACGACTTCGGGAACTCAATTGCTACGTTGAAATTTTGGTATATTTAACTAAATTTTTACATAGTTTTCGACTTGTTACATGTACATAATAAATATAGGGTTATGTTAATTTAACAACAAATAAAATTTATGCGTTTTTTAACAGACCCACTGCAAGTACAACATGATTCAAATTTTATAGTAGTCTTACCTATTTCTTTCATCTCTCTACTACAGCTGCTATAAAGGGTGGACCAGATTTTACTTCCCAGGAAATATCTCAGTTATTTGAAAAGATAAAAATATAAATCAAAAAGTGCTTTGAACGGCAGCACTTATAACTCAGAATTTCATTCTAAAAACATTATTGGTATTTACCACTCTTAAGATGCCATCATCATTTTTTTTTCTTTAATGGAACACCCTATTTTTTTATAAATGATATTGCATCTACAATTTATTCTAGAAACAGTGATATGCTACATTTAGTATTTTAAGTACATTTTGTGAATAAAAAATTAAAATATTGATCGAAGTATGTATTATTTATGTAAAATTTGTAATTTACTGTTAGGTTCATTTAGATTAGGTTAAGCTAAGTTAGTTTAAATTTAAAAAATTTTCTTATAAAAAACTAACTAAATAATTTTACGTAGTACTTGGATCAATATTTTAATTTTTTTGTATACAAAATGTATGTAAAATATTATATTAAGTGTAGTATATCACTGTTTCTTAGTAAATTACAAATTTTGCTAAAAAAATTTAATAAATAATTTTGCATAATACATACTTCAATCAATACTTGAATCAATATTTTAATTTTTTTTATTCACAAAATGTACTTAAAATATTAAGTGTAGCATATTACTGTTTCTAGAATAAATTGTAGATGCAATATCAATTATAAAAAATATGGTCAAAGAAAACAAAATGATGATGGCATCTCTCTGATAATAAATTGAAAAGTGTTAAAATTATACTTGGTATTTTAGCATTTTAGCCCCATTTGGTAATATTTTTATGGATAAAAATAATTTTTTCTATTTTGGTGCGTTACTAGTCGCTAGTAACACACTGACAGCAGTGCGTTACTAGCCAGTACCGCACTGCTATCGGTGCGTTACTGAGTAGTAAATTTTATTTTTTGAAGTTGGTAGCACTGAAGTTTATTGATTTTAAAGTGGCAGTTGCCAAGCGATTTACAGGTTATTTGATGATTTGACAAACCTGACATTAGAGTTGCCAACCACCAAAAAAGTTACTAAAATTGAAAACTATAATATTTTATTTTAAATAGATAAAAAGGCGCAAAATAGAAAAAATAGTATAAAAAACTCGTTTCATAAGTCGATAGTAGCACTTGTTTATTAAAATTAAAATTGAACGCGTGCTACAATATACGACTTATGAAACTCGTTTTTTAATATACTATTGCATATGAGATTACGTTAGGAAAATCATTAATGAACAAAGAAAATAAGATAAACCCAAGGTGGGACCCCTGAGGGACACCAGAGGGAACTCAATTACATACGTTTTTATTAATTTTTATATACTGCTCTGTTTCTGATAAGAAACTTTGTATCGATGCTACTACACTAACACCAAATCCTAATCCATTCAACTCTTGCAAACTAAAACATGATGATTGACATGATCAAAAGTCTTGAATAAATCAGTATAAATTGGATCAACTTGATATCCTTTCTTCGGAGTTTCCGACAAGTAAGCTTCAAAAATTACCAAGTTGGTCGTAGTTGACCTATGAAAGAAAGTTCATTAATGATTACGTTTTTGACAAATAATTAATCTGTTCTGTTATAGACAAAGTTTTGGGATTGTGGACTGGATACAAATTACTCTGTAATTTTTCACTTGTCCAACTTGTTATACAAGGGAGTTAAATAACTTGATTTCCAAACACTTGGAAACATATTCCAATTGATTGCATATCGATAATTCTATTTGCGGGAAATAATTTGCGGGAGTAACTTAGATATACTATAAATGACGTGAATTTGTAGGGGTTAAAATTTAAACAATGAAAATTTTGGGAAATTTTGCCTTTTTGTTGGAAATGAAACATGAAAATTCCTTATTTTATTATCCACCAACGCAACGTTGGAGATTTTGCAACTTGAGATAGATCAATATAAAAAATATTTAAACTAAGAACGTTTTGTAAATAAAGAAAATCTAGGATACTAATAATTAGTAAATCTCGAACTTTCTTCTATGGTTTTAGTATTTGATTTAGTGACTGTTGGTAATAGTTGTATGAGGTAAAGGTTTTTTTTATGGAAATGTAATGAGAAATTCATTAAACCGAGAGTTGTAATGCAATAATAAATCCATTATGGAGCTTAATAAGTAGATCAATGTATCAAACTCGTGGCGTAGCTGGTGGCTGGAGTCTGGAAGATGGGGGATTAGAAATTAATATGGATAGATTCGAGTAGATTGCGCAAAAATCTCATCACGACCGTCATCAATTGTGCAGAATGAAAACGAGATGAATGTCGTCATTTGGTATTCCTTTTCTGGTGCTGCATTTTTCCCTCGATGCAAAGCGAGCCTTTCGTTTTTAAAGAACTGGGAACTCGGAATTCATCCATTCGGCTGTCTCCCTCGGAGTGGATGTTCTCTTTTCCAGCATCGCGGGGATTCATTACGTCGGCCATTTGCATGGAGGAGAAGTGCGGGGTCGGGGCGAAAAAAAAAACAAGTCCCGTTTCTGTTTAAAATGTAAATTCGGAGGCTTGATGATGAGGCTCCAAGTGACGACCGGATCAACTCGTCGATGATTTTATAATATCGTTTCGCCCTTTGGAAAAATCATCTCATCCCCAACGATGATCAGATATCAGATGAGAATGGCCAGATTCGAGATAAACGCTACAAATAACATATTATAAACAGGGTGACGATTTTAAGTGCATTAATTATTAGGCATCTCATTCTGTTAAAAGCCCAAACATGCGAGCTTTTGTTGTTGGGGCTTTGTTTGCAACAATGCGCCCCGTCTCTTTTATACACCCCTGTTGACATAAGGTTACGGTATTATGCCATGTCCGACATATACACTCGTGCACCTTATTTATACAAGTCGTGTATTGAATTTGAGATATAATACTATTTGCAGAGTACGTGCATATACTTAGTACCTAGTTTTTTTTTCTACGACGCGACTCATCTCATTAACGACGCCTTTTTAATACACTGGCTCAAGCATTCCTCCTTAGAAATATCTGCTCCTGCAAAAATAATCTGCACTCTCTCCTTGAAAAGGTGCAAAGGGGTAATTTGCAAAAAAGTCACTTTCTGCAATTCAATCGCGCGAATGAATTTTTTTAATTACAAACCGGCTTTTTATAGTTTTCTTTAATATTTACATTACCATTTAATAACGAAAATTTTAATTAAGCAAACAAACTTTTTACGCAATTAATTCTTGTACAGTTAATTTCATTTTTATTTTATTTAATTAATGACGGGAAACAACTACCGTGAAAAAACCTCTATTAATTCTATACCATTCAAAACGCACTTGTAAAATTTTTAATCATCATTAAAGAAATTAATTTTTATTTAATTAATTTTATAACCAAAATTTAATTAATTCTTACCTGTACGCGGTTATTGAAAAAATGTTTAATTTTCTCCACTTGACGATCAATTAGTTGTTAATTTTTTGATATACATACCTTTATTTCGATAATCTGCTTCCACTTTGGTTTCGAATGAAGAATGGAAGACAATTTTAATTTCCTTAAAATGTACCATGTACCTACACAACCCATTTGGTTTTAAATTAACTCTGACTCTAACTCATAAAGCACATGTTTAATTTAGGGTTCCCTTTGTTAATTGACGTCCTTGGTCTGCTCGGAGAGTTTTAATGTAAAAAAAATTGACAATGGGTTGTAAAATTTACATCCAATGGACATGAGAGTGGTCGAGTGGTGGTTTAGCTAGCGGATAATTAAATTTTCGAAAAGAGCTGGGATTAGAAAATAAATAATGTTTTGCGTTGTCGGAGGTGGGCATTCACGTTCTTGAAGACATTCGCCTAGTCTAGTGGATAGTGGATAGAGTCGGAGAGTCATTGTAAGTGTTCATGTGTAGGTTTCCATTGTTCATATTCAGCTACTGATGTATTCCTTGTATGCAAAGTAAATCTAGGCGTGACGTGTAGGCTGAGTAGGTATCACATGTGCGCGTAAATCACTATGAAATGAGTCTCCATTGTTTCGGACCGAATTCCAGTTTATATGAACGCGTGTATCGAGTGGTCATTTTTAACTCCTCCGAATCAGTAAGGCGACAAATTTGAAGCCAGTTCTCATTGCAACGAGACAGCGTAGTTAAAGTGTCAATCACAGCATCCAGTCGGCCAAACATTTTGCAATCGGTTCTCTTCTGAAGAGCGCTCTACGATCGGCTGGCCGATTGCACCTTCATTAATCGAAAGGGATATAAAAAGCCAACTTATTCGATACATAATTTGCTAATAACGGGCGTGGAAACTGCATCTCGCAAGTTGACGATGTACAAACAAACTCGAACAACCCAACGCTAAGCGTAATTAATTGAAGACGTTGTGGTAATTATGATAATTTTTGCGTGCAAATATTCTTAATAGCAACGAAAGTCTGCATTAAGAAGTAAATTATTAAAGCATTATTCATGCTTCTTGGCAATTTTTACTTAGTTATTGCCATCGTCTGCTTTCAACCAGTTATTCATTTTAATTCAACTCGAGATTATCACCTTTCGTAATCGCTCAGTTTTCTCAATATCAAAATTAATTCTTTACTTTGTAGGCTTTTCAAATCTTTATTGGCAATTATTTTCAAAGCACCTTTTATATTTTTCAATAGGTCAGTTACCTCTGAAAATTTTAAGCATTGATTATGAGGAATAATTGATGGTGGTGGTGGTGGTTATGATTTCGATTTACATCGAAATTGGTAATTTAGGAAATCATTAACGTTTCAAAGTAGCCTGCTCATAATTCTTTTTTGGGCTGCAATAAAACATGTGTTTTGGTAACAAGTATGCAAATGCAATAATTTTGAACGACTTTAAATTAGAAAGCCACCCAGACGAAAAGTCATAACATGCTCACACGCTGTTCCGAGTTATTAATAAACCGTTCATTTTCCATAACACCAAACACTTTCCGAATCTATGTTGGAATTGTAATGGAAGCGGTTTTAAGATGGAAATTGTTGATTTTGAGTAGGAATTTTTTGCGTTGGGTGCGATTTGTAGAGAGCATCTATCTAATAACGAGATTCCCACTTTGAAGTTATTTTAATCAGATGGGGAGGTAATTAGAATATAGTCGAGTGATTCGGGAGAGAAGAAGGAAGAATGGATGGGGGGTAGTAAACCAGGATGAGGGTGCTCGCGATGGCCTTCCGGTCGCTGGAGCTGATGAAATTCCGCGCGATCGCCGCCCCGCCCGAATAGTTACGATTCTCAGGAATTCAAATACTGAAAGGCCTCGATATTACACATTGCGCGAATTGTTGTTGCCCCCTGGACTCTTGGACTCCCGGACTCCCAAACTCCCGGTCTCCCCTTTGATGACCGTTCCTCTATTTTTCCTTCTTCTATTCATTCGAGGCGTGAATTTATTTTTGGAAGAGCAGACACTTTTATTATTTTTCTCTGTCGAAAGCTTGATTCGATTTTGTCGAAAATTTCTTTGTTAATTTTCACACTTGGTCCTTTTGGGACGAAACGAGTTACGAACAGAGACTCTTCGTCAACTAATAAAATTTCCACAGATGCGTCGACGGTAGATTGTGTTATGTTATTTATAAAGCCTTTGAGTCGGGCCGCCTCAAGCAGCGCCGCGACGACGACGAAAACCGTTTTCGTTCTCTTTCTTCCGACTCACCTGACATGACACCACAACTCCATTCACAATTCTCCATACTATCAGTTGGCGAACAACTTTTGCAACTTGCGAAAAGCGAAAACTTTTCACTTTCTCAACACGACTCGCTCGCTCAAAGCGCAAAAAGTGTTTTTTTTTTCATATGGCATTAAGCTCCTATACTAAAATGACTAAATGAGCATTGAGATGTAGTAATGGCGCCCACCCCCGGGCCGATCTGATTTAGAGGGCGGCATCCTTTGATCTCGCCGCCTCCACCCTGCTTCCAAAAGCACCCCATCGGCTCCTCTATTTTGCAAGTGACTCATCAATTTACTTGAATTGCACACGTTTCACTTGCTCCGTTTTATAATTTACAAAAAATATTATTACCATGTACCCACTTTTCTTCCTTTTTCTTCTTCTTCTTCTTCTACTACTTGTTCCTCTTCCGAAAGAGCATTAGAGCTGATTGGTAAAGGTAAACACGAGGGAGACCGCTTCCGGCATTCGAAGAAATCCCAGATCAAGTGTCCGGCCCATTATACTGATTGCTCGTCCTTTCCTAATCCATTTAGCCTCTTCCGAATCCTTGCTTCTTATTTCCCACTAGGCTTTTTTCTCGACTCGACCAACAATCCTCTTTACTTCCCCCAACGACCTTCTCCGTTCCCGTTTCCACAAAATAGCAAACAACAATTTAAATTAAAGCAACCTTTTAGAAAATCACTTGAAACTATTTTTCAACCTACACGTTGACAAGCAAGCGTTATGTTGCGAAATACAAAATGACATGGACACTAACAATTTATTTCATCTCGTATGGCGAAGCGCGATTATCGTAAATAATAATAATCATAATAATAAAGAGCGAATAGGTGGGTGTGCTAAAAATGTCGGCCGTACATGTGCATGAATAACCGGCAAAGGGGGCAAGACAGGAAGTTAAGTCGGTAAAACAGAACGAATGCGACTGCTGAATAAAATACCAGGAATGTTTATTCATAAATGCACCAGTTCCATATTTAACCAGGACAAAGCAAACTGCGCACGCTAAAACGATTCAATGTGTTAAATTTACTATCCCCGCAAACGGTTTCGTTTTAAGGTACAATAATCAGAGATTTTTGGAATAATCGCTGCCAACGAAAACCGCCCAACCGTCATCTCCATATTCTGGAACGGCCGCAGGCAAGCAGAGTATCCATGGTGACGAGAAGAAATCTCTAAGCGCAGGCTCGCTAAACTAATGATACCTACCTCTACCTCGCAGTTCACTTAAATTATAACATTATCTACTTTTATGCAACATTTTTACCATTCCTCATTCACCACCATCATCATCATCATCATCGTCGTCGTCGACCTTATCAATCAAACATTTTTAATTCGAGATGAAAGGAAAATGCGTGTGTCATTAATAAATAAGCGAGTTGCAATTAATTTGCGTCTCGTTCACTGCAAAACAGTGGGTTAAAGAGCTAAGATCCTGCTAAAGGCGTTAAAGAACTTGCATCGGGAACTTTGACATGTCATCAACGCCTCGGATGAGTTACTAATGAAACGCATCAACTCAACCGTCCAAGTATTTGATGATGAAAATTGGAGATTTTCCGGATAAAAGGGGTTTGAAAAAGTTTGACGATTAAATGCGATTTTGATGGAGGCTTTTGTGAGGAATTTTCCTATCAATTGGTGAGCGAAGGACGCCGACCGAGGAAGGACAATGAGGACAATATCGTAATACAGTTAGGTGGCTTAAGTGCGCCAGCTTAAATCCGCGGGGGGTTGCAGCCTACATTAAAAAACCTCATGTGACATCCCATATGTCGACGCATTCACCGGACGCGGATTATCCCTAATTACACATGGAGGACGCTCTCTTTTTAAACATAGAGCACAGAGTTGGCCTAATCTGTGCACCCATTGTGCTTGTCATGGGAAATGGGATGAAGGGCTGCTCTGCGTCAGATGGACCAGATAAGATAAACAGTGCATCGCTAATAATGACTTACATGTCCCCAGGACAAAGCACTTGCAAATGTCACCGTTTTATACTTGATTATTATCTCCTCCTCCTCCTCTTACTCTTGTACCTCCCCAGGCAAATCTAGTCATAATCGCTCCAATCAATAAAACTTTAATTAATTAATTTGTAAAATTGCATTATTTCTTCCCGGACGCGTTGCAAATAAATTAACTTATGGAAATGGACATCCTCAGCCTCAGCACCAGGCGGCAGCGCAATTAAGATGATGTACAACAACATAAATAATTTACAACATACAAGCTTGCATTATTGGCAATAAAAGCGAATTGGATTACGTCTAGCTATCCGCGTTTTTATTCACAATTAACATATTTATTGGCTTTTAATTATTGAAATGAAAAAGCATCTTAATGGCTTCGCTAAAAGGAAAAAGTCCATTTTTAAGGTTCAACAACTTTAATCGCGGCCTAGATTTATTTAGTTGAGGTAAACGGATAAAATATAATATTTCCTGCAATAGTAGTCACGTGGACGCAGACGCCTGCAGCGTTGGGAGAACTTCAAAGGGATCTGCAACTGACGCTTCAGATAAACTGAAACGGGCGTCGTTTCTACCTGCGATCCTTACTAATTTACTGTAAAATCGTTCCAAAAAAAAACTTGCAACAGCAATAACTTTAAAAACTAATATTACGCTCCATAAAGACCTCAAGGGGGATTACAACCTATTACCCACACCTTATTAGGAAACACCGTTTCCTTTTAAAAATTCATTTTATTGAAGAAACCATAAAAATTTACACTTTTAAAAAGCGACGAAAAACAAACCCTTGTTCCTTGTTTTTAATAAATTTAAGAGTGCCTTGCTCGAATCCTTCAACAAAACCGAACCAGGCCGTTTTAATCGTCCAATTAATAAAGTCCGATAAGCATTTACTAGTCCATTACAAACCGCATGCAATTCCAAGCATTAACTCAACATCACATCACACAAACATTTATTTTTGCCCATTTCATTACGAGCTAATGAGCATTAATCTTCGAAACACTTGTTTCCGGAACGTTAATTACAAAATAGTAAAAGCAATTACAACTTGCATAAATTTAAACAATAAATACTTTATCGTCCTAATGGGATAAGAGAGTGTTGATTGCATCAAGTTCCCTTTTTAATGTTTTAATGTTGTAAATTATACAATTGGAAGTGAGTGATGATGAGAAGTAGTTAAATCCAAAACTAGACCAACACTTATATTAGTTGATGTATGCGGGTTCTCGGAAGACCCGCCAACAAGATAATTACAGAGCGGCCGAAAGCCACCCAAGCAGACACTTGATCACTCTTCCTTCTTCCTCGAAAGCTACTATTGATTTTGCAAAAAAAAAGTCTTTTTTCCTCTTCCTCCATCAAAAACCTTAAATTCTAGTAGCAACTCGAGTTTAATCCATTTATTCATTATCTATCAATTGGGTTTGTGTAAAGGAAATGATGTAAAGTTGGTCGTGATTTGGAACATGCACGGGTGCGTGAAGATTGTAGGCGGAGTACGCTAATGCGCTAATTAGGCGCAGCACACCTCGCCGCATCACGCGATTCTTGTGTCTCTCTCTCTCTCCTGCCTTCACCTTAACCAGCTTTTCCGGCAGCAGCACGGCGGTGCTTCAATTAGGCACTTTTCAATGCTTGCACAGATTCCAGAAGCTGCAAATCAATAATCCTTAACGCCTCGTGCGTGCAAACCTCTGAGGAAGCAAAACGTGCACATAATTTTACTCGATAATTATTATGTATTAGGCTTTAAAGAAACTTACATCCCTTGTACAAAATATTTCTTCTCAACTAGCTACAAATTTCTTCTTTATCCTCCATACATATCACACGCATCCAATTGAGAAAAGGCTATCTTATAAGAGTGGTACTGTATAAACCTCCGGGGCCTTATTCTTGATCTATTCGATACGATATCGCATGCAACTTTCATTTCCCTCCCACCAGTGCATAAGATGGTCACACTGCGGAAGGAATCGTTATCGGTCCGGGAACTCGTAACAGAAAAAAAGTGTATTAAATAGGACCATTACAAATCTCCAAAATCCTACTTTGTAGAATATGTAGTTTGAAAACTGTACGTATCCCCAACAGCCAAAAATATCTGTAATCCACCCAATATGCAAAAAAGAAATAGTACATATACCTGAAGGAGAACCAGCCTTTAAAAAAATTAAGAAAAAAATTGGCAGAGATTTTTTTAAACAGATGCTTCTATTCAAGAATCAGGACAAAAACCCCCTAGACATTTACCCCACGACAAAAACCACCCAGACAAAAACCCTCTGGACATAACCCGTCTGTACCAAAAATGCCCCGACAAAAACCCCCTGAACATAAATCCACTGTGCAAACAACCTCCCCACCAAAATGAACCCCAAACAAAGACAAAATACCTCTGGACATTTACAACAAGCAAAAAAAAACAAAAAACACTCCTAAACATTTACTCCCATGTAAAAAATCAAAAACTGACAAATTACCCTCATAAAAAATTTTAGTTATTTTTTTTAGGTAAAACCTCACTATACAACTAAGTCAGGACGGAGTGTTTATGTCCAGGGGGGTTTTGTCAGAGAGTAAATTCAATAGATGATTTTTTACTTTAGATTTAGATGATTACATCAACTGTACCTAATTTTAAAATTAAATTTAAGTGTAAATTAATTAATTGTAAATTCTATTATTGTATATTGACCCTGTCTTATACTACCTCAAGTAATGAAAAACATGATTAATAAATATCTATTCTATATAGAACGTAAAAATTGATTTGCCAGACAAATTCGCTGGTTAGTGGTTTTAAATTTTTTCAAAGAAAATGTTTGGAAAATGTGCAATTTTAAATCATCTTACTCCATCTGGCATTTGTTTTAAACTACTTATACAAAAAAAGCCAAACAGAAAATAGTTGCCACACATTTTGACTGAGTACAAATAACTCTAGAGTTGTTCGAATTAGACAGTATAATATCAAGGGTAATATTATACAGGATGTCCCTGAATAACTGTGACAAATTTTTTATGGTGATAGAAGAAGTGAAACTAAGCATTTTTGACTTATAAAGTATTGCCTTAAAATATTATACCACTTCAAAAATTAAAAAAAATATATATTTTTTTGTATACACGGTGTTCCTTTTAAAAGGAGCCACCCTAAATAACTCTCAAAAAATGATTAATTGTAAAAATGCCGTGACAGAGGCCGATTTTTACCTTCAAAGGGACATCTTTTTACGACAAAATAAGAATGGTAATTGCAACCCCCATCCCTACAGAGCCACCCTTTCAATTTTTTTAAATGGGAATAGGGGTCGAGTGATGCATCATTTTAAAGATCTGTTTATTCTGAAAATAAAAATATGATTTGTTTTGGTCCTATTTTAATTTAGTCATTTACAGGACACGATAAAAAAGAAAAGTAAAAAGTAATTTATCACAAAAAAAAATATAAAAAAATATACTAATAATTATAAATATTTAGTTTTTGTTAAGTTAGAGCTTGTTTTATGGTCAAAACTTAACAATTTATCCAAAAGTGATTTAAAAGTACATAAATAATACCATTACTTTTTTTAAATTTTTAGGTAGATTAGAAATCAAAAGTTTCCAAAATAATTATGACTAGCATTATCAGAGTTAAAAATGCTTTCAAATTATGTATCACTCGACCCCAATTTCCATTTAAAAAAATTGAAAGGGTGACTCTGTAGGGATGGGGGTTGCAATTACCGTTCTTATTATGTCGTAAAAAGATGTCCCCCTGAAGGTAAAAATCGACATATCACGGCATTTTTACAATTAATTATTATTTTGAGAGTTATTTAGGGTGGCTCCTTTTAAAAGGAACACCTTGTATAAAATAAATATTACATATAAGAGATATTAATTTGAAAATTTTACCACAGTTTTTTCACATAAAGATACACATTTTCGGCCAATAAAAGTTTAAAAAATTATTTTCAGGGGCGTTACCTGTGGGGGGGGGTCATCAACTTTTTTTTGATCATATCTTTTGTTTCTTTAAGTTTTTGATAATTTTAAAAGTACTAAAATAATCCTTGAACAATGTCGCTCCGGTGCTTCATTTCAGAGTAAAAGTAGATTTCATAATTTTTAGCTAAAATTATAAATTTAAAAAACAACTTCAAATTTACCTAAATCTATGCATTTTTAATATTGCAATAATACGACTAACTATCAAACACTAATTAGAAAATATTAAAGGCTGCTTAGAACTTAAAATTAACACAATATTGTGGTAATTCGCCTACTTTGATATTTGTATGTTTTCAGATAAATCACGAAATTTTCATTAAAATGTCTAATTTGATGATGTTTTTTAAATTTATATTTTTAACTAAAAGTTATAAAATCTACTTTTACTCCGAAATGAAGCACCGGAGCGACATACAAATATAGTACCTTTTCTGTAGAACATTGATCAAGGATTATTTTAATACTTTTAAATTATCAAAAAGGTAAAGAAACAAAAGATATGATCAAAAAAAGTTGATTACCCCCCCCCCACACATGTAACGCCGCTGAAAATATTTTATAAACTTTTATTGGTCGAAAATATGTATCCTTGTGTGAAAAAACTGTGGCCAAAATTTTAAATTAATATCTTTTATAATATTTATTTTATTTACAAAAAAATATTTTTTTTTTAATTTTTAAAGTGGTATAACTTTTTGAGGATGCATTTCCGGCCAATACTTTATAACTCAAAATGCTTACTTTCACTTCTTCTTTTACCCCAAAAAATTCGTCACAGTTATTCAGGGACACCCTATATAAAAATACCGATATTTCGGACTAAAACGCATAGTTTTGTAGTCAACTAAATCACATTATTTCGGTCTTTAGACGATAATCTATGAAATTATTAAATTGCCAGATGGTTATCATCACATTTAAATAACTAATACCGCCGGTCCGAAAGAAAAGTGACAACTTAAAAATCATCATTTTCCAGGGCAAGGATTTTAAACATATTAATATACAGGATGTCCCAATTTGAATTGCATTATATGGCTATCATTGTTATTAATAAAGTTACAGATTACAATTTTCACTATATTTGGTGTTCATTTTTTAAGGTTTAAATACACGGTGATGATAAAGTTTGGAACAAAATTCGTAACTGCCGTAATTATTTTTTTTTGAGAAAATCGCCGGGATAGGTCAATTTGAGTTTTTAACAAGCCATCTCTTGATATAAAGAAAATATTAATGATTTCACTGGTGATTTAGCAATTAAGTCATCATCGATATTTTCTATACCAAGAGATGGGATTTTGAAAACTAAAATCGATCTGTCCGAACGATTTTTGTTCTAAACTTTATCATCACCCTGTATTTAAACCTTAAAAATTGAACACAATTTTTGTTATAATACCTCCATTAATCTATGGGATTATAAAAATAATTTTTTTATTTTGAATATACCATTTAACTTAAAATCAGTAATTTTTGAGTTGTGTCGCTTTTCTTCCGGAACGACGATATAGTTATAAATTTGTATTCAATATAAAGAAATGGGGAATTTAATTATGTTTCTGTATATATTTTGTTATTAAAAATACAAAATAATTCAAAATTCCTGCCAAAACCCGTTTGGTTATTTTTCTAGTAACTTTTCTAGTCAAAATTGTCTTTACTTGTCACTTCTCCTAGTTTAAAAATGAAGTATAATCTGTAACGGCTGCACCCGTCCAAAATGTATGTAGTTTCCGTTGGTCCTTTTTTAAGTAATTTAAACCAAACGACAGGTGGTGCAAGATTTAAAATTGCAGATTTTCCAAACATTTCCTTTGAGAAATATTAAAGCTACTAGCCAGTCCCGTGAATTTGTCTGGGGAATCAATTTTTCCGATTTGCATGTTCTACAAATTTGGGGGTTATCTAATGATTCTGTTTCATACATTTATTTATTTATTTATTACTAACTCTCGGACTATATTAGGTATTATATTCCATTGAACTTATTAGTCCCATTTAACACATACATTGAATCAGTTCAATGTAACCAAGCAAGGATATACTGGAAACTCCGGGTATAACGGTGGGCCAGTCCCAGTAGAAAGAGCAGTATATTAATTTAGTGTAACCCAAATGAAGGGTATAGTGTACCAGTACCGGTCATCTTACAATTAATTGTAAATAGAACCGGTGAATTTTCATTTCGACAAATTGCAATTGGATGAATTTTTCAAATAGTTAGGTTAGGTTAACTCAAGGATCAATCTTGGCCCCTTTTTATAGAATATTTATTATGATTGTATACTGAGATTGGATTAACAATTTACCATTGGGAGTGGAAAGAGAAATTGGTTGGTTTTGCTGATGATCTAGGTGTGGTGTGTTTGGATTCTCGTATGACGGTGATAAAATGAGATAAAATGGATGATTAGATACTAATGGTTTATTTTTGGATCCACGTAAGACAGAACATATACTTGAGAGAAGAAATAGTGTGAAAAGATTAGAGATTTGTATTGACAATATAATTATAGAGAGTAGAAGATGTATTAAATATCTTGGAGTCTGGTTAGAATATAATAAAAATTTTAGTAATACGGCATAATTTTATAAAGATAAAGATATGTAGGAGACAATTGAAAAGCATTCTCACTCACTCGAGCAATTTAAGTGATTGCAGGAGTGATTCTTATTCTATAACTTTGCAATGACTTTAAATATCTTAAATATTCTTTCATATTTTTAGTGCCCATAAAAATGCGCAAATTTTCTTTAATTTGACCGACCTCGTATCTCTTCTACTTTAAAAGTTATAAACTGAAATAAATTAAAATAATAAAATAATGACCAAGATGGCATAGATTAACATTTTACATGAAAATTTTGTTGGATAATAATGTTGCATTGATTCAGAAAGATATTAAGAGCAATTTCCTAAACGGAAAATATAGTGGTTTAGTTCTGCAGTCATAAAAGCTAGTACGAACAACATTTTTCTATAATTTTTTTTTGTAGATGATTTAGAAGTAATTTCTTTAATTCCTGCCAGAAGGAAAAAAATTGGAGAATGTACAAAAAAGTATAATGATTTAAAAGTACCTTAAATTCGGGCCCCTCTAATTAATTTTGTACTAGGTTGCAGAAAGTAACTCTCTGGCAAGATGTAGCCTAATCAATTTAGATTATAAATCTGAAAAAAATTGAAAATCTAACGAGGAAAACTTGAGTTATGACTGCAGAACTAATGCTCGATTTCATGATTTTTCACAATTTTTCCTCCCAAACTCGTGCGTCTTCTAGGGATTCGCATGAATTATCATCAGTTATTTGGTCATAATTTGCAAAGAAGCTCCAGAAAAGTAGGATAGATTTTCTATTCCTTGTTATTATCTCCAACGGAAAATTTATCGTGGATGTATAGGAAGATGCTCTTAATATCTGGTCACTTGTAAACAACTTTATATGCAGAGTTTCTGATGAGAGAAGAACACAGTCTTCTAATAACGGTAATAGTTGGTAAGGAATTTCTTGATTCGGTTTTTTATTTTTTGTATTTACAAAGGAAGTATGACTGTTGTTAATAAAGTAACGGGGAGAGCTGGTATTGTTAACATAAGCTTAGCTTTACACCTGGTATTCAAGACTATAGAGGTGTTAACATTATCAAGACTGCAGAAAAAAAGGTTAGGTTAGGTTAACTATTTTGTCAGGATACCCCAATCAAGGTATAAAAGTTTGAAGTGAATTATTTCCATTTGCACTATACCTCACTAGATGAAAGATTTTTTTTTGTAAAAGGGTTTGAAGAAAGTTTGAAAATTAATGACAAAATGGGTATAAAAGTATTGTTTGAAAGGATTTTATTTTTGTAAAAGGTGTGGTAGGTGATATTTGTGGCTAATTCTGGTGATTATTTTTAATTGAGGCTTTGCGCAGAGTATTTGTGTTTAATTTTAAACGTGAGCGTTACAAAAAGAAGTCGCAGCATTGTGAAAAGGTCGGAATTGGCGATTGTCGTCGTTCTATAAGAGCGTTATTAGTATGATGAGGTTAAATAGTAGTCGCGTAACGAATAGAACGCTCTCATGCGCCATTGCTAATGGTCCTTGAGCGCTTGCAACCCTATTGTTAAAGGATACCGGAGTAATTATTTTTTATAATTACTAGTCGAGCGAAAAACAGAGTCAGGTAATCAGGCTGCTGGAAACGACAGCCACCTCTTTGACGCAGGGAAAACAATGACTGCGAAAAGTGTTACGTTTCAAACGAACGGTGAGCGAAATGCGCTGCTGGGCTGCTGAAGGGGAACCGCATCGACATCGACAGCTTTAACCCACCTAACCCAACCTAACCTAACCTAACACATCCGGCAAAGCTGAGTACGTTGCACCTACCACTATTTCTCATTCGATTTCGTCGAAATCAAAATGAAATTGGCAAAGCGGAAGAAAAGTGTTAGTCGCGGTTTAATCGGGTTTACATGTGTAGACATTTCGTCGGGGGCGGTTGATGAGGAGGTGGGGGTCGTGTGGGCCTGCAGCGACACACACTTAAAACCCCCGATCGATTCAGATTCATTACCATGCATGCGGCTGCTTCTGTCGTCTCCATGGCAACTGGTCTCCGTTAATGTTTCAACAATTCCTCATTCCTCCCGTATACATCATCCCGCTGCCTCGCTGCCAGCCAGCCCGCTATTCCCGCTAAAAGCTCCAGAAACGAGCGGATATTTCGCGTCTCTTTATTTTTTATTCTCGCCGCCTCCCTCGCTCCGCTCCCTCGCCGCCGCCGCTGCCGCCGCTCTCCGCCAGAGGCTACAACGTTATCTGCTTTGCATCCCCCCAGCTAAGCTTCCTCTAAGCGAAAAATATGAAATCCGCTTTTTATGAAGAGAGGAGAGAGCTTTATCGCTTAAAAGGTATTATTTTCATTTTGGGCCAAATTTGCCAATTCTCCATATCTAATGCCAAACACAATTGTTGGACGTCTAGTTTAGTTTAGTTTCATGTTATTAGAGCGACGTCGACGCCTCGAAAATGAAAAGAAACAACATTAAAAAAGAGCACAAAAGCGTGCTCCGGGGTTATTCGAACGAAATGGGCATCGAGTTTTTCATGTCGGAGATCAAACGCGCGACGTGATAACTTCATCTACACATGGGCGGGCCCGGAGCCGTAGTTCCGGAGCCCGGAATCGACCGGAGCTATTGGTCCATCTCTTCTCTCCTCCCGTTCGGGCACATGCGCGCCACTCTTTGATATTGAAATGCCTTCTCTTCAATATGTTGTTTTCTGTATAATTGAGATCGGTAAATGCGCGCCTCGATCGAATGTTTATTTATACGGGCTGTTCTATTATGCGACAAACATGCAAACGTCGGTTCACTCTTAAATTTTCCCTTCTACCTTCTATTTGCTGCGATAAGCAAACACGCTTTCAACCTGTCGACGGCGCGCCGCACCCGACTATATTTGTCTTGTTTGCATCAAATAACGATTTACTACTTTTTCATCTCGAATCCAATTTCGCTACTTTTTTTTTACAACAACACAACAACATTTTAATTAACAACATTATCTCAATAGACGAAATCGCTTTGCTAAGGAGCTTTAACTCCTCCAACAACAAAAAAAGACTACCTCGTATGGTAGGATGGCCAGAGTCCAGACCCACTCGTGCTAAAACGTTTTGGGACAAGATGATTGGACGTTTGAAACCGTATAAAGGACAAAGGTAGCCAACTCATGATTGTACATACATCTAGAGTCACTGTGAATAATAAGATTTAAGAGTAGTAAAAAATAGGAACGAATTTAAAGAGTTACAAGTTGTATTTGCCAAGTAACAAGTTTTATTAAATAATGTAAAATAATCTACCACAAAACCTTTTGAAATAAGAAGCTTTTGCAGTTTGAATTCTGCGGTTGGTTTTTTATTGTTTGTAATTTTTTGACACCGCTATATCCTCACCAAACAAAAAGCACTCGTAACTGGGAGAGTCAACAAAACTCGACAAAGTTTAAAGTTTCTTTCCCCTTGGCAGCCGCAGTCCGCAGTTATTCAACTTTTATTCACTTGATCTTTTTTGTTTCAGGCCGGAAAGATGGGACTCGCACCGAGCGGACACCACGGAGCCGGCTTGCCTTTCTTCTGCCACAACGGAGACCCCTTGTCGCAGCCACCACCGGCCCACATGGGCATCCCGCCCTACCAGTTGGACGGAAAAGCGGGTTCCATGGGTGAGTACGGACGCAACCCTTCCATCAGTCCTGCCGACTGGAGACGAATTCTGGCCACCACAGGTACAACCACCTATAATATAGAAAACTAGGTGGTGGATTTAAGTCTACTCGATGTAAAGGTGGCGGATACCAAACGCATCAACTATTATTTTATTGCATGAGTAACTAACCAAAAGCCAACACATTTTTCTAGTAATTATTTCAAATCAATTTTTTTTCTTCTACAAACAAAAATTCAACTCATTCCATTGGAAGTGAGCTCTCGTGTCTGGTGTAAAATTAAAATTAATAGGCCATTAGAGGGTAGATAGGTAGTCCAATTATGGAGAAAAGACATGTAGATGGAATGAAAATGTAGAAACAAGTGATGTGTGGAAAGGGGGCAAACTAATAAGGAGTCGCCGGTCTTTCGTCTTTCCTCCAGATCAAAAGGTTTCTGGTTTTGTTCTAAAAGGAGGCGCGAGGCCGAGATCCGTCATATTTCTTACGGCGTATCAATTAGCCTGTAATTGGAAGCGTGTGTTTATGTAGAGTTCTCTGTCGAACGCTCGCGTCCTCGGCATAAGGCCCAAGAATTCTCTTTGTCTTTGTTCGAGTGCGGTTGGAATGCTCTGCAGGAAACGATAATTGGATAGCTGTGTATTGTGAATAATTTAATTGTTCATTATTCCCCATGTTTCTTAGAGCTCCTTACCAGCTCACGTTCTAAACCAAATTGAAACAAGTTTCTGCGTCGCCAACTCTCATCTCACATCAATTTCATTATTTCGTCGCGTCCTAAAACGTTGTTTTTTCTGCTTTTATCTCCCGCATAATGATATTTTTTAGGCTTGCATGAGGTGAAATTTAAAATTTAAATGACATAGCGTAGTGGCTTAGTTTAAAATGTAAAAGGGTCGTAACCCTAACTATCCAAACACGCCGGAAGGGTTTCTCGCATTGTATCCACTGCACCACTGCTCGAGCTAAAAACAGACCAGTGCACGTGTCAAGTCGCGTGTTGACATGATCATAGAAACTCGTAGAGATAATTGCACCGTTTTTTGTCATTGTTACACCAAGTTCGGTAAGAAGGGTCGCACAATTACGTAACGTATCACTTAGGATTCCCTAGACACGTGCTCGAGGTGCTGGTTTCGGCAATTAGTGCGCGGTTCATCTACTAAAATTATGCTCTAATTGGGGGCTGAAATAATGGCAGCTCCTCTACCTCGAGTGGTTTCAGCTCAGCCTGCTTTCAGACATTGATGAGCGTTTCTCTTCTCTTCTCGTCTCGTTGGTCGTTCCTTTTTCTTCTTCACCTGTCCTTTTAGCATGACTAATGTTGGGGAATCAATCTAAATTTATCGTTTCTCCAACGCCTAGCCATCAGGTCCGCAAAAGAGAAGCGAATAAACGGGGACAATTAAAATGGTGAGCAGTGCTCGTGAAAGAAAAATCAACAACACGCTAAACAGCAGCGATGAGAGAAAATTAGATTCGAGTTCAAAGGCGGCTCTTCTTGCGAATTATGAAAACACCTCGAGTCCTTTGAGGAGGCGCGCGATATGCAAACGACTAGGATAATTAGTATAATGGCAGCCACTTGAATACCTGACTTCCTGGCCTAATTTAGATACTTGTGTTTTTGTAGGAGCCATCACTTGTTGACTCGAGTGCGCACATTATACACCCGCCGCATCGTATCGCATCGCATCGCACCTCACCGCGTCGTCCGTCAATTTCTTCTCCTTCTGCCACGCCCGCTTTTTATTTTAATAACCTACTCTGCCCGGTCTCTCAAGATAATCCAATATAAGCCACTAAGTGCACGCATAAATACTCCAGCTACTATACCTCCGTACTCGTGTTTTACATGATTTCTGCATTAACTTCCACTTGCTCTAAAAGGACAAGCATGCCTCTATGCATATACACCTAATTACATTTTTAGACCTCCACTCTCATTACCACATCTTATTTTACGCTAATTAATTATCCACTAGAATAAAAAAGAGGACGAGTTGATAGTTTACATCAACATTCCTATTAGATTGTGAATCCGGGGTTAAAATCGTCTCTCCTATTTCAGTATTTGGGAGCTGCCTTTTAATATTGTCCGGATTTATTCGGCTGAGATTGCTATCACTGGTTTATTTTTTCGGGAGGGTCGCCTGTATACAAATCGAGTCGAGTATACAGGGGCTTGCACAATGCCCTCGGCACGGGACAATGCATCTCAATGGAACTTGTTGATCTGTAAGGCGGATATTGAATGCAGGGGTCACCAGAAATATTTAATATAGCAATTTCTAAATGGAGCGCTCATTACTCGAGCCTCATTACTTTAAACGCTCATTTCGCAGCTTAATCTCCGAAATGACAACAAAAAATTAATAAAATGTCCGCTTTGGGGACGTTATCTTCTAATATTGGTTTGCGAGCGCAAGTAGTAGAATGTAAATGCGAAAAGGGGAACAATCAATTCGCAATTCAATTCGAGATTCTCCCCGTGGAAGACTATCGAATGACAAATGTAATAAAAGTCTGATGTTCCCCGCTGTCATTACAATAAAACGTTGGGTTTAAGCCGCGTGTAATTGTCATCCGAGAGAGGGTTGAGTCTTTTTGTCCTTACCACACGCTAAATCGATATGTTGATGCTTTGCCCATGTATGCGTACTTATTCATTTCCATTTTTTTACGTAATAGACTTCTTTTTTAAACAACCTAAAAGCTTTACAATCATTTTTCATTCTTTTACTTTTTCCACCCCAACCGCTCTTAAAGCAAAATTCTATTAACGCCTTCTTCTTTCCCATTTCTACCTTTTACTTTACTTAATATATATCAACAGTTTTATACAGAAATCCATTAAATTATTTACAATTATCAACCACTGCCGCTAAACATAATATTCCCTCTTTAAGCCACATAACTTATACATACATAAATTTAGTCATCTTTGAAATTTACCATAAATTCCTAAAATTAAAAACTCACAGCAACACATCTTTTTCAACAACTAAATTGCTTTGTGTTTGAGTTCCAATTTTATGAAAAAAAAAATCAAAATTTAATATTTTAATATTTTTTCAAAAAAACACTCTCTTTTATTTTAAATAACAGTATTTTCTTCTTTGTTACTTCCTAAAACTTGATCTTTGAAAAGTAGATTTTTCATTCACAAATTTTTAAAAATTATCATCATATTGTCATATACTCGTAGCTCTTGCGCTGACAATCAGTTTCAGCAAATTTGCCTTTTATTGTTTTTTTTTGCTTTATGGCAGTTACTTATCTAAAGTGCCAACCTTGGCAAAATTGAGAGTTTTGCATTTTCGTTAAATTATGGAAAAATGAAAACACTACCACCATCCTCAATGGGCGAGGGTAAAGCCAACACTAATTTTTTTAAATGGTAATATTTTAATTTTTCCATAATTTAAAACAAAGTAGTATTTCACTTTTGTTATTTTTTCGTTTAATTTGTTAACTATGCAAGACAAAAAAATATTTGAATTTGTTTCTTTTTAAAATACCTTTCCAAAAATACAAATTAAGATTTCCAAGTTACTTCCGGTTTCGGGTACTTCTGGTTTGTTTTGGACATTACGAATTACACCAAAAGATTCTTTAGGTTCACTTGGAAGACTTTTTTATCATCAATGTACGACGAAGGGTTCTCAAAATAAAGAAGTGGTTTAGGTGGTCTGGGACACTCAACGTCAATCAACGTATATATTATCTCAGAAGGACAAACAATTTAAGTAGTCAAAACTTTTATATCATTTGATGGGCGTAGAAACCAATTAAAAAAAAGTTATGATTTTTTACTTTCAACATACATTGGAATATGTATGCCAAAATAAATTGACCAATCGACTAGTACTTGACCATTCTCCCTTTAAAAATTACAAAAAACTGTAGAACAAAAAACTATGATAACTAAAAGTGAATACATAGTTTGAATTGGAAAACAGAAAAACAGATTCAAATAGAAAAATCTAAATCCAATAGGTAAATTTTCAGTTCTTCAAACAACTCAAAAAGATCGAAAATTTAAAGAAGGGGTCGGATAGTGACTAGGTAATACAGGATGTTTCTGAACAAGTGTCGGATAGTCTAGGAATGGATTTTTGGACCAATTTTAAGATAAAAATTAAGAATATTTTTTTCCGCTGAAAGGGAAAAAGACTTAAGTCAATTGAAATTTTTTTTTTTTTAAAATTTGCGAATTCAGCCAAAAGTAAGATATTTGCAAAACTTGAGCCAATTATCATTAACAATGTAGATTTTATGTTAAAAAATTGAAAAAAATTAGTAAACTTCAATGCCCTGCATTTCCGAAATGGAGCGTTTTAGCAGAAAAAATTATTCCTACTCTTTGTGTTAACATTCAGGCCCGGATACGACCGGCGGGACACTGGGAAAAATCCCGGTGGGCCGCCGCTGCATCAGGGCCGGCGGCCGCAGTTTACATTTTTTTTCTGCTTTCCGGGCAAGAAAGGGCCGGTAGGGTGGCATTTTTCCCGGGCCGGTGTTATACCTCGTATCCGGGCCTGTTAACATTGGTCGAAAGATTCATTCCTAGATTATCCGACATTTGTTAAGAAACACCCTTTATATTAACTGATGGAGCCCTTTTCGAGATTTAAATTAATTTAATTTGTACCCCGCATATTTTTTGAGAAGTCAATCTTAAAAAAAAATAAAATTGTGGCGCTGTTTTGACGGAAGCAAATGATCGAAACGAATAAAAAATGTTCCTATTTTATTTAAAATTTACACAAAAGTTTAATAATAAAATAAGTAATATTAGCGGGGTTAAATATAAATTTTTATTTGAACTATCCTTTTTTTGCAAGTTCAAAAAAATTCTTTCGCAACGCCTCTATCGAAAATTATAAGAAGTACAAAACAGAAACCCAAACACACTAGTGTTGAAATGATATATTTTCTAAATTACTAATATGAATGACATGTACGATTTTCTCAAATGGTCGTCGGAAAAAGGCATTAATACAAAAGTAGGGTTGCAGATATAATTTCTTTATTTATAATCTATAAAAATAACAAATTGAAATTTTAGTTTGTTATATCGTGAGTTAGCCAGTGAAGGCATTAAGTCGAAAATAGGTAATATATTTTGATTTAATACTTAAGTATTATAAAAAAGAATTAGTTTTGATTAGTTATCTGGATTAATTTGAGTATACCTTAGAATTATGCAACTAATTTAATAAAAACACATTTTCAAATGCAATCATCAACCTTAAAAATTCAAATTATGCAAATCCAACTTTTTTGACTTAGTTCTTCTTGCCTGATGGCCCTTCTATATGGACTAAGAAATAGATTCATTAAATTAAAAAAAATCAATGTCATTTCCGATTTCATAAACATTCTTATTTTAAATGAAATACCCTATTATTTGTACTGTTATTTGTTCTGACAAAAAAATTATTTTTAAAATTTTAGTAAAACTTAATGAATCTACTCTTAAATAATATAGATTCATAAAATTATTATTATTTATAAAATACAGAGGGGTGCACAAAAAACGGCTAACGATGTAGCTTCGTTATCTCTTATCCGATTTTAATAAGTGATATGTCAAATTAAATTTGACGAATACTAGTATCAGATAATACAAGATTAATTTTATTTTTGAAAACATCAGAGGAGGAGGTGGCAACTTTTTCAAATGGTAACATATTTTTTTCGATTGAAAAAAATCATTAACAAAAATAATCTAAGCCAATTATACCAATAATTTTTTTTAAATTAATTTTTAAATTTTTTTTTTCTTATTTTTTTATTATTACTAATTTTTTTTAATTCAATTGTTTTTTTTTGAGTTTTGAGTTTTTTATTTTATTAAATTTTGTTTTTTAATTTATTATTAATAAATTTAAAAAAATAAAAAACTGGAAATTCAAAAACAAAAAATACAATTGAATTAAATTTAAAAAAAATTATTGGTATAATTGGTTTAGATTATTTTTGTTTATGATTTTTCTCAATCGAAAAAAATATGTTGCCATTTGAAAAAGAAAAGTTGGCTCCTCCTCCTCTGATGTTTTCAAAAATAAAATTAATCTATTATTATCGGACAGTAGTATTCTTCAAACCATTTAATTTGACGTATCACTTATTAAAATCGGATAAGAAATAACAAAGCTACATCGTTGGCCGTTTTTTGTGCACCCCTCGGTATATTTGACCGTTTTTGAAATATTAATATCTATAATTTTTAAGATGTTTTTTTGCAAATATCAAAGTTTTGAAAAAAGTTTCTTTTTGCAAGAAAAATACTACAGAAAGTTTAATAATGTGTAAAAGAAAATAAGGGATCACATTTAAAATAAAAAAGTTGAAGTGAAATTGATTTTTATTTAGTTTAATGAGGGTGTTTTTTGTAAATTAATCTTGTAAATTATTTTTCTTCATACGTAATTAAAAATTTCAGAAATGCTTATCAATCAAAAATACAACATTTTTATGTTTTTACCGACATGAATAATCTTTTCTTAAAAAAAACTTTAACTTATTGTAAAACGTTTTCTCTTATTCCTGTAAAATATAGTTTTTGGTGTTTACGCCCTTTTGATAAGATGCATTCGATATGACCAAATTTTTGGAATAAGCTTGTTAGAATTGTAAAAATTATCAAAATTAAAATAATTTTTATATTTTTTGTTCAAACATTGTTAAAATAAATTCGAATAAAATAAAATAACTTAATTTGAGATTGAAGAGGGGTGCTACATAAAAGTTACACGCATTGATGGTTATGAATGGGCGCCCCACGTCCTGCACTTTGAGCCCTATTGGAGATATCATTATACACGGGGCGCGTGCCCCTTTAGTACTTATGCGGTTTTAATGACTAACCAAATACTGCTCTTGACAGACTGGCCTTTAAAAAAGCAGGCTGTTAAATAAATCAGTAAAAAATTGCCAAGTACTTAATAACGGTTTAAAAAAATGCATTTTTTTCATAAGAAAATTGCACGTTATGAACCCCAGGAAACCCGCCCCTCAGTTTATGTAATTGCGTGCTTTTTTTTCGAATTAAATACATGTCATAATAAAGATTTTGATTGTTATTATTTGCATGAATGGGAATATAAAATTATAAACACATGCCTTTTTTCGCCAAAGAATTCATCATTCTTGGTTCAATATACATTTTTCGGTGTACTAAAAGACGCTTTGCAATCGGTCGGTATTTATTTAAACATTGGAAAGAAATAAGTGTTTCTTTTCATTGGTTCTTACTTTAAAAATCGACCTATAGTGACTAATTAATCAAGTGCCGATATGTTGACTGATAGAAACCCTTTTTGGGGTTATTATAATAGCTTATTTGCTTTTGATCTTTTTATTTTCGATGGAATCAAAGATTCTAAAGCCACCAATCGTAAGTTTATTAATATTTTAAATTCAAATAAAAATCTTCTAATATCAAATTTAGATTGTTTAAATACAATGATGTAAACACAATTCTAGTGTACCTATACCTAATTAAAATATTATTCCAGGTATAGACATTGGCACAATCAGGAATTTTGAATGGTGGGTGCATGAAAATTCAAAATACTTGACTCAATTTTGTTACAAAAAACATTAATTTTTACATACGTTTTATAATATGTAGATATAAAGGGTGACTCGTCCGTGAATGATTCAGGATACGAAAATATTTCAAACTTCGTCAAAAAACTAAAAAACATTTTTTCGATTATTTCTAAAAAAGCCAATCAAGAGTGTTTTTTGCAAAGACATTGGTAATATAGACTTATAATGACAAAGCATTTTTGGCAAGAATTTGTGTGGGGTGACAAAGGGTTCCTCGTGTGTGTCTAGATAATTATAGGTTAAAACGCCATTGTTTTTTTGTCTTCTAAAACTACTTTAATATCCCTACAAATCAAGAAAATTTTAAGTTCTTAGTTCTTTTCTAACACATTCTTAAATTAACTATTTTTTTCGTTTTTTTTTTGATGATTTTAAATACAACAAATATTTATTAAATCTTTTGCTCTTTGATAAGTGAAGGAAAAGAACGTGGAAATCAAAATTTTCATGATTTGTTGGAATAATATTTTGGTTTCAGAAGGCAAAAAAACATCCCCAAAATTTTTTTGAGAATTAATCGAAAAACTG
Source organism: Stenus bimaculatus (assembly GCA_963971135.1). NCBI lineage: Eukaryota > Metazoa > Arthropoda > Insecta > Coleoptera > Staphylinidae > Stenus > Stenus bimaculatus. Next base: position 16,608,838 of record OZ020185.1, on the reverse strand, counting down.
GAAAAAATAATTATTGTTATCCTTACAATGTTGTTTTTCAACATTTTGGTAAGGATTTCTGTTGTTTTGTTATTATCATTACTGTTGTTACTAATTGAAAGACTGGTCTTAGCTCTCTAGTGTACTATAAGGTTTCGCAAAAATCGGTGACTTAAGATTCAAAGCGATCTTAAAGTAAAAAGTAAAATAAGATAAAATGTGATGTATTCACGAACATTCTGTATATTTTTTTAATTAAACAGAAGCTAACATTTTATTTTTTTGTAAAACAATATTCTATCTATTGAGAAATCTGGTCCTACAAGGGGGATGCATTTCCACCCATACTTCCCCTCTGGTTGCCCCACTAGTTATAGTACTTCCACAAAAAAATAGGAAATAAAAGTTTTACACAATAATCCTAGATGTTTTTTATTTGAAGATTTTTTTACTTGAATTGATTGGTTTCAAAATCAAAGTTATGATGATGAAAAAATCTTTAAGTACTTGCAAAAATTTTATAATTAATTCTAGAAAATATTGAGTTGCCTACTTCTTTATAACTTTTTTCCTCGATTAAGGGTTGAGGTTATGTTTAGAGATGCATGTTAACGCCTAAGGTGTTAAGAATTTGTAATTATTATGATTGAAAATTTTTATTATGTTCCCATTGTAATAAATTTGTTTTTTAGGCCTCACGAGACCTCCGATGTACCCGTTCAGCGCGGGTCAATATCCCTACCCAATGCTCAGCCCGGAGATGTCGCAGGTGGCTTCGTGGTAAGTTAATTAAAGACCGTTTTAATTTCCCACTTGAGTAAGTAGCCCCATCAAATTAGCGACGAGAAATATTCCTCCATAAAAATCGCTCGTCCAGTGGCCCGTAAGTTTCGGTTTGCACGCTCCATTACTGAACCTAATAGAATCTAGACGATAACAAATTGCTTCATTCGATTACTACTCTCTTCAGAAAGCTCAGCCGAAGGAAAATCCCAGATAATACCCCCACGCGTTTAACTTTTTTTATCTCTATTCATGCATTTTTTCATTCGATCCTTTAGGGAAAGTTATAAATAAACATCCATTTAATACATTTGCAGTAAAAATATTTAGAGTAACATCTAGAAAAAAATTAAAAATTCGGTGACGAAATATTGGTTTAATTCTGGGTACTGTTGGATGGATCATCGGAGGACCGGCACCATACTATTATTATTGTTATAGTTAGTTTTTTTACGTATTAAAAGGTATCGCTCCTTTTCCAGTTGTATTTAGAGGAAAGATCAATTTAATTTTAGAAATCATCAATTGTAATTGATGCATTCATTAATCGGCCAAATCCAAATTTAAAAAGTAGTGAAAAAATGATAAAAATTTTTCTCATAACATACAGATTTAGGATTTACCCAATATTTCTCCATCCATAAACATTATGAGAGGTACAGATGTGTGAGGAAAAACTAAAAAGCGCAAATTAAAAATGGAAATTGAGGTTTATAAATATTTTAAAACTTGGACTTGTTCAATTTTTCCATCAAAATATTTTCATTTAAAAAGGATACCGCAAAAACTCTTTTTCATTTGTCAAATATAAATTATTCCAATATTTACTAAATAATGGTAAAATAAGAAACAGATTCATATACTTGTTTCTTACTTATTCTTTACTTCTTTTATACATCAATATCTTTTACTATTCTATTTTCTTTACTTTTTGCTTCTCCAAATTTTTGGTTGAAATATCATTGATCTTGTGCTTGTACATACCTTTTGAGTAAGGTTTTTACATTTTACGCAGAGTTTTTTCTTTAAGTCCTTTCTGTCCTGTGTCCTGTAGTGTCTTTCTTTCTTTTTTCAAAGAAGAATATTGAATTTTTTACATCTTGCTTCATCACTTTCGTTTTTGGTTGACTGTTTTTGATTTCCTACATAAACTTTATGTATTACACTACTGGTACTAGGTTGATCCTCTTCGTGTGGCACATATTTACTTCTATAGAGAACTGAAATGGTTCTTTTTTGATGAGAATCATTGTACTATTCAAAACTAATATAAAAACCAATACAAAAATAACAGATCATGTTACACGTGCCAAAACAAGCATAATCAACACAAATACACTTTCCCACACGGTTAAGTCTTAAGTCTCTGACTATTAGACCAAAATAATATTTTTTGTGTAAAACTTGGGTAAGTCCAGGCTTTGTTCAATTTTTTCCACCAACTACTTTCTATACCAACTTGAGAAGGTTTATAAATACTTCATTATGCTCTGAACTTAACCGAGTACTACACCAATCGATCGGCTGATACTCAAAATATTAGATTTTCAGAAAAAGACTAATACACATAAAATGGATTTGACCTGTTATTGGACCGAGATCTTCAGTTCAGAAACGTACCTACAGCGTAGATTGTACTTTAGAAAGTATTAATTGTAATTTAGAAAAACTAATTTTTCAGAAAGTATTATTTAAAAATCAGAATTCGTCGATATTAGTCATCAACAGCCATGTCTCCGTTGTTAAAGCTTAAAGCAACCGATGATATATTTTAGTGTGTTGTGCTGCACGAGCCCAATCACCACCAACCATTCTATTTTTTCAAGTAAACCAACATTTGCTCCATAAAACCAGGAGCCACAACAGGACAAATCCGAACTTGTCTTTTAACAATACTGTTACAATTTTAGAACAGATTATTTCAATTGGGTTTAACATTAGTGAATAAGGAACCTAAGCTTAATATTGTTACTGATGTAATTAATGATGTAATGATGTAAATTACCAAAGCACATTTTTGATGAATATTGTATGTGTCCCGTGTTGAATCCAGAGGGGGGCTAATTTATTTTCCCAATTATTTGAACAGAAAATAGCGCGAAATAGACTACAAACAATTATTTCTCTTGAAACGAGTGTTTTTTGATATCTCAGTTTTTCCTATGTTTTTGAAACCTCCAAATTCGTGGAGATTTTTAATTTGTTTTTATATGACGTACATCTCCCCCGTCCATTGCCCCCCCCCGTACCGCTTATTATCCCCTCGAATTGAAAGGCCTGGATTCAACACTGTATGTGTCTGTTGTGGTTTCTGAAATTAAATTAATTTTTCTGAAATACAATTGATCCTTTCTGGAATACAATAATTGATGATACTTTCTAAAACTCTAAACTTGAACCAGTCATAATTCAAAATCGTACGAGAGCCCCGGTCCGCCCCCAACTTGAACCATATTATAAGCAATGTTTAGTTGATTCAAGTTTTGAATTATTTGGATGTTGTTGATTTTTGTGATTTTTGTAGGCACACGCCGACGATGTACCCGCTTTCGCCGGGTGGAGGTTTTAGGAGTCCGTACCCAAGCAGCCTGCCGATCTCGACGAGTAGTCTGCCTACGGATTTCTACAGCAGATTCTCACCGACCGGTCTGATGCCTCCTCATCCGGGTCTGTCGCCTCACGGACACCACATACCATCACATCCAGCCATCGTCACGCCAGGGCCTAAGCAGGAGTTGCCTGATATGAACCACAGGTATGCAAGGTAGGTAGTAATCGCCAGCGACCGATTAAATAAACAACACAGCAACGATCTAATTACGTCATTCCAAGAATTACCAGAAACCAATCTATGTCGTTGGTATCTTTCCTAAATTGATACCTGCATTTTTAAGATTGTCCAAAGGTAAACATGGGTACCATTACTATAATGGCCATCCAATCAAACACCTTTATGCAAGTAAAAAATAATTTCCACGTCCTGTAATAATAATAATTGGTCAAGAGCTGTTTGATAGATTAATGATGAGGATAATATTGGCAAGAAGGGAGTTGTGTGGAGTTTCAAGTTTTTAGTGAATCTATCGACGGAGAAGAAATAAATGGTCAATTAATTAGTCCGTTCAGCATTACTATTGTAATTGTATTTGTGGAAATATTTGTGTAGATTATTGTGAGAGGCGAAGAAAAGAAAGATGAAATTATGAGCGTTTAGATGTTCGTGGGGGTCTTTGTAATTAATTCCTCCATCGTGCATAATGCAGAGCAAAGTAGATTCGCGATATGAAGTCAAGAAGACACCAAGTGTTTTCAAAAAGTTTCAAGACCGCCAATTACCCTTTGTAAGGAAAATCGCGTTGGTTGTAGGCGCTGGCGGTGCTCTAAGCTACTCCAACCCTAAGCTGTTCGCTGTGCGCTATCGATTCAAGGGATTCTGGGGAATCGGTTATTCTGTACTCTGTATTCGGGCGGAAGATGAAATATGCATGATGGTCCGCAATTCGTTATATGTTGTAATTGCAATCAAGAGTGACCAGTAGGCAGTAATCCGATGTGTAAAGCAGCCATGCGAGAAATGAGCTCCAAGATTGGTTATCGGCGACGCGGCCATTGGTCAGCGGTTGCCCCGGCAACCTCATCTCATTCCGGAACACTCGAAGGGTTGCACTTCTTGTTTGGTTTTCATTTGCCGGATCTGTTTGTTCTGCGGGGCCGCGTTTTAATGTTACGCCGAATTGAGCGCGCGGCACCCTCAGCCCCGAAACCCCAGCTCCGAGCCCCCAGCCCATCCACCAGCGCCCCTCGGGCCTTCTTAATCCCGGAAACGTCACGCCGTGGGCCCCCAAAAACCACCACTTCCACGCTTTAATTAAAAACGTCTTGCACTAATTACTTTTTTTTTCAGCGGCAAATTTTACAAATTACTACATTCTTTTTTAATTATCAACCGACATTATTTTTACAAAAAATGGACAACTTATCACATTCATACAAAAAATACTAGAGTCGTCGCAATCCACATCTAGACACTGTTCCAAACTTACGTCAAATCCGGGCCATCAGATTTTAGACGGTGTTGTGCCAAAAATCAAAAATATGTATATACAAAATTTATTGAAAATACAAAATCAAATAAAAAATCTCGTTGTTTTCAAAAATTAATGGTCAAAAGAATTAATTCAAACTTCTACGAAAAGAAAAGAACGAAAGAAATAATTATCCAAAAAGTGAAAGTGAGGTGCTATATTGTACTGCATCGAAGCCTCCAAAGTTTCATATCGAAAAATTACGAAAAAAATTATTTGATACTTGGATGAATTTCAGGATTTTCTTCTTCAGTATTGTTTTCAGGTCTTCTTCAATTAGCTTTGCATTCGCTTAGTAGATACTGTGAAATATCTTCTCCAGCATCCATGAGACAACTTCTTTTTTCTCTCTTCAGTCTTCAGTGTCCAGTTATTAGTTAATCCAGTGAGTTAGATTTAGTCCTGCAAGGAAGAGTTTAGTGTGCTTCATAACGCACACCATATCAAATTATTTTTAAAAATCATGGTTATTCAATTCCATGATACTTCGATCATGGTCAGGATTTTCTACCCTAGTATTGTTCAGTTGTTTTCCTCTGTTGAAATCCTGGACATCAGATTTCGGGGTCCCACTCCACCCCGAAATCTGGGTGTTGTGCAAAATCTTTATGGAAAATTTATTGAAACTACAAAACGAAAACGAAATGATAAAAAATGTAATTCTCTTCAAGGAACAAAATCTTGGAAATTTTGGAGGAAACTTACTGATTCAGTACATTTTTCGGGACCGTTACTTGTGCGGAACACAGAACCCAAATCCTGTGACGACATTTGAGAATGTACCAAAACCGAAGGAACCTTATTGGTGGCCATACCAAAAGTTCCAGCTCTGTGCTGGAACCCTGTGCACAGCACATGATTGTACATCTTCCTTTAATAAAGTCTATCCGAGTTCTTTCTAGGAAAAACTACCTTTGCGATGATCGTTCAACCCGCCTGGAGGAAAATTTAAAACTAGAGTAATTTAAAAATTTCCAGGCGATTCGCATATCACAAATGATGTTTTTCGCTTATCACTTGCGTTAATAGTGAGTGTTTAATGAATTCTTTTCTTTATGTGAATAATTGGAGAAAAATTGCAATTTGTCACTGGAAGCTCCCTCTATCTTGCGGCGGTTTTAATACAAGTCACTAACTGTACAGAATCCCACCCTTCTTTAACAAAAGGTTTCCTGTAAAAAAAGCTCCCCTCTTTACTTGCAGTCCGAACGCGCGCTTAATCAATAATTCCCTTTGATAACATCCAGCCTCATAATGGCATAAATTTTTTATTTGAACGGATTTAAAATTACTATTCTCATAATTTAAACCGGCCCTGGCGTGTAAATATTTAATGACGCGGCTTTACAGAAACAGAATATTAAGAAGGAGGATGATAATCCAGAATTAAATTGTATATCTCTCTTCCATGCATAGGAGAGCGCAGAAGAGAAAAAAAAACATGCGTGTTAATTTTTAAATTTTAATTGCTTACAAGAATTTTTGTTAATTGATGTTAAATTATGTTTAATTGGTTTGTTTGAGTGAAATTAGGATTTTATGGAGCAATAAACGCTTGTGTTTTCCGAATTAATTTATTCTTGATAATTTGTTCTTCTTATTATTATTAAATCTTTATTTTAATAATTAATGAGCGCAATTTATTGATTTCTAGTTTGTTGCATTAGTAGGCTACGTATCGCATGAATTGTGCTTTTGTAATGCAGAATGTAGGAGTAGCCAATCTATCAAATAAGCTAACATAACAAACGTTTCATCGCTATCTCTATCGCACTGCAATTGTAAGAGATATTCGAATGCGCTATTTCACGATTTCAATACGTGCATTTCTAAATTCGTGCCCCGGCGTGCAGTGGCGGATACCTCCAGGTGCAATTTTCTGATAAATAACAATTATCGCCTCCTCGTTTATTTGGTTAGTGTGGGTGGCCGTTTTTCTTGATGGCAAGCACGTGTTTTCTGTCTGTTTCCATCTAATCTTAACAAAGGACGGGCACAGCCATTCATATTGATTTTCCGTGATAAACGACGAATAAAAAACTTGTTGAATCTCAACCCTGGTGATAGCTTTATGCGTCCCTGCACGCGACCGCGCTCCTTCCAAAATCGAAAATCTTCCTCATTTCCACTCAAATAATAACAAGTGTGTGCGCTTTTTAATCATGGATGAACCCTTAAACTTAACAATCAAGAAAAAACCGGTCGCGATCGTTCCACCTTCCACGATAGTGGATGCAAATCAAAACCTAAAAACAGTGAATTACAACAAGTTAAACGAGCTTTACTGTGATAAATACGAAGACACTCCTGAGGATTTATCAGTGAAAAAAGTAGCAGCAGTTCCTCAAAAAGAAAAACAAGACGTGGACCTTAGCAAAATAAACGACAAACGAAACAACAACGACAAAAACTTAAACAACTTGCAGAGCAACAACGAAGAATTGCGAAAATATTTATTCAAGAGTGTCGACGACTTAAAAAATAGTTACAACAAAAATTCGTTTGCGGAAAGCGTTTTGGAACGCGACTTAAAAACTAACATCTTCAAAGACGTTTACAAGCTTAACGAGAATTACGAAAAAAATTTGTCATCGCCGGACAACATTTACTCCATGATAAACCACCTCGCCGAGCACAAATTCCTCACCGCCTGGTACATGAATTCCGTTTTGAATATGAACTTGCCATATTTGAATTTAAATAAGCCCTCCTACGATTCAAATTCCGCGAACGCTACCGCTACCGTCGCCAACAACAGCATCTTGAACAACCTCCTCAACAAAAAGACTGCACAAGACTCCAAAAACTCTTCCAATTTCGATACCCTCATCAAAAACGAAACCTGCTCAGAAAACTCCAAATCACTGCCCAATAACACCTCCGCCAAAATTAGGTTATTTCCTTTGTCACCCTCACCCTCCACCAAAAACAAACACTAATTTTTCGCAATTTTTAGGACGCAGGGCAATCAGAAAAATAACGGTGGTGATATGAAGAACAACCAAGACGGCAAAGACGATCCGAAAAAGCCCCACATCAAAAAACCCCTCAACGCTTTTATGCTTTACATGAAAGAAATGCGTGCCAAAGTCGTAGCCGAGTGTACCTTAAAAGAAAGCGCAGCTATTAACCAAATCCTTGGAAGAAAGGTATGCGATTTTTAGATGTTAGGTGCGAGTGATGTATGAGCGATCAAATATGAATGATTTTTTTATGATAAACACTTTTCGAATTGCTAATTTTATTTTCATTAAAATTGAAAAATCTTGTCCAATGATTTCACAAGTTAGGATTTTTGACAATATTTTTAAATTTTAAAATAAAAAAAAATATCCTTTGTAACTAACTGTTTGCAAAATTTATGTTTTGATTAATATATTATGTGGCTATTTTTCAAATTTTGGAACCGCGATCTAGGTTCAATTCTAATAAGTCTAGAAAACGCACAAGTTATTTTTTTATTCAAACTGCTTCGAAATATTCAAACTCTAAAACAAAAAATATAATTACAAAATGTCCTCCTGCTTGCTGTAGACATGTGCTTGTGCTCGTTGGTGATCACAAAACACAATGTAGTAATAACTGAATACACATAAAGAATTTTACCATTCCCATTTTAATGTTTACATGTGTAAAAAATCAATTCACATTGTAACAAAGTACACAATATTCTTTTAAAATTAATCTTAATTTTTTGTTTTGGAGCTTCAACATTTCAAAATGCTGTAACTTTTGAATAGAAAAACGTTTGTGTTTTTTAATCTTAGAATTAAAGCTAGTTTACGCTCCCAACCTTGTATGTTGGTTTTACCAAAATTTTTAATAAATTCTTTGAAAATTAATTTAATTAAAGATATTAAAAAAATGAACAATATTGTAGATAGAAAATAGTATACATGGTGGTCGAGATAAAGTGAACAGTGGATATATCTCCAAAAGTAAGAGTTTTAGAAAAAAACGTTTCAAATAAAAATTATTTGGTTTTAAAGGGGGCCACAGAATGAGAACAGTTATTTTCCACCTGGAGGACTTCTTATGGTCATTCTAACCCTAACTCAGTTTTTTCAAATGGAAACCCATATTTTTTTTATTTGAATCTGAAAAAAAGAAGATTTTTTGCTGGATTCAGATTCAAATAAAAAAATATGGGTTTCCATTTGAAAAAACCGAGTTAGGGTTAGAATGGCCATGAAGAAGTCCTCCAGGGAAAACTAACTGTTCTCATTCTGTGGCCCCTCTTACTTTTGGAGATATTTCGACTATTCACTTTATCTCGATCACCCTGTATATCACATAAAATTGATTGTAAAATAATGTTTTTAATAATTAAAAAATTACAATGAAGAAATCCAAATCGAAAAGAGTTTATTACCATTAAATACTGCACAGATTCAATGATGTATACAAAAAAAGTAAAACTATTATTGTTTAAAATTATTCGTTGGTATAAATATGAGCTAAATGTTTTAAAATACTAATCAATTTTTTATGAAAATAACATTTTGCTTATTTTTCACAGGTGATACTTCTATTCATTTATTTAATGTAGGCAACCGATTGTACACATACAAATGCACATAAGATCAAAGATCCTTTCTCAAAATGAAAGCACTCGTAATATCTTTTTAGCTTGGCATACATGTACAAATAATTAAATTCAATACAGTTTTTTAATTATTTTATTTTGAATATCTCTTTAAAAATGTTAGTAAATATTGGTATGAAAATTGATACCTCAAGGTTCGGCAAAGGTTATACATATATGAACCATAATCAAGTCAAAATTCAATCATGTGGCCAATCTTAATCTTTAGGACTTTTATTCTCTAAAATAATCAATTAATTTAATACACACATAAATTAATTATTATTCACAATAACAGTTCTTGTTGAGATGTAAATGAAATTTTAATATGTGCACAAGGCAAAGAATTTATAGAGGCAACCTAATATGTTACTTGTAAAATTTAATTTTTTGTACATACAGGGTGTCCCAGACCACCTGTACCACCTCTTTATTTCGAGAACCCTTTGTCGTACATAGATGTAAAAAAAATTATCACCAAAGTGAACCTAAAGAATCTTTTGGAATAATTCGTAGTTTCCAAAACAAACCGGAAGTACCCGAAACCGGTAGTAACTTTGGAATTTTAAAGCGCAACCTACGTCGAGTATGGTATTGTTGGAAAGGTCTTTTAAAAAGAAACAACTTTTATTAAAATATTTTTTGAAATATCTTGCATAATTAACAAATTTAACGAAAAAAACAAAAGCAAACAAGTGACAAATGGTTTCTTAAACTGTGGAAAAATTGAAACACTACCATCATCCTCAATGGGTAAGGTTAGAGGCAATTATGATTTTTTAAATGGAAACTTGTAAAAAAACGAGTTTCTATTTAAAAAATATCTCTCGCCCATTTGCGGATGGTGGTAACGATTTAATTTTTCCATAATTAAAAAAACCAACGGTCACTTGTTTGCATATTTCTTTTTCGTTTAATTTGTTAATTATGCAAGATATTACAAAAATATTTTAATAAAAGTTGTTTCTTTTTAAAACCCCTTTCCAACAATACAATACTCGACCTAGGTCGCCATTTAAAATTCCAAAGCTATTTCAGGTTTCAGGTACTTCCGGTTCGTTTTGGAAATTAAGAATTACACTAAAAGATTCTTTAAGTTCACTTTCGTGGTAAATTTTTCCTTCTCACCAATGTGGTCTGGGACACCCTGTATAATTTTAATGTAAGGATGAAAACAAAAAGAAAAAAAATATATCATACTAATAATAATATATCATACCGTTATATATGTTTTAATTAATCCAGCTGAATATCTTGAAAACTTGGAGATTTTCTTAAAAATGTTCCAGACTAAAATTGTAGCAACTCGAGGGGAACTTCTAATAGTGCCATGCATTTTTAATTTTTATGGGGAAACATGTTTTTTCAAGTGCAAACCCTTAATTTTTATTGTAGATTCATGATCTATGAAAACTGATAAACATTTGGTTGAGACGTTTGTTTAGAAAATTTCAAAAAACTAATACATTTTTTTTTAAATAAATTAAAATAAAAAAATTAATAATAGTAAATAATAACCAGTTCTTCGGACAAAGTTTTTATTGCTATTACAATTTGCCCTAACATGTGGGCTTCATCAGAGCTCTGAATAATTTTCGCAATAATAAATTTATGTTGTTCACAACTTCTTGTGGAGTATTAAATTTATATAAATTCGATTTAAATTGTCAGTGTCACATGATCAGATGTGTCTGAAGAACCGGCTATTATTTATTAGTAAATACGCTAATAATTTAAAACACTTTTTGCCTCTTGCTATTTTTCTTAAAAATCTTTAGTTTTCTAGTAAAAATGAATCTTGGCGAATATCATGAAAAATTAAAATTTTCTAAAAAATTTTTGCAACCAAAAGTCGGTTACTATTTTTTATAGATTAGGAATCTACAATAAAAATTTAGGGTTTCCATTTTCTTCATAAAAATTAAAAACGCTTGCAGTATTAATAAATGTACCCCTTGAGCCGCTACAATTATTTTGTCTGAAATATTTTTAAGGAAATCGCTTAATTTTCAAGATATTCAGCAGGGTTAATTAAAATGGGACACCGGACACCCAATATAAAAATTTAGCAACTGATAGGTAAAGCAAATATGAAAATATTTTCTTAAGTATGGAGGGGACCTAACAATTACAAACACTCTTTACAAAATATTTTCAATTTTATGAAAACAAGGTTTAAAATTTCAGATTTTTCAAAAGATTTCATTCTGTTTGGTCTCAAAATAAATCTGATCTCGATCATGTAGCCAAGGACTAAAGAAATTTCATAAAACTCATATAGCCTACAGTATAAATGAATAACGTATAATTTACAAAAACTTATAAATTTTTTGAATCAGTATGTAATGTCAATTATTCATAAATTTATATGCCATGGAGTTATGTGCAGGTATATCATGACATTGATATATAAGCGATTTCGAATGGTGTTGGTACCTGTTTGGTTCATAGATTGGTCTGGCATATATGGACAAACCCCATTCAAATGACAAATGAATAATTTCTGACATCATATTTCGTTTGGTTTAAGCAAATTCAGACTTGCTTAACCGAAATATGGACCGTGGTCAGAAGCATGGTTAGGGTTGCCATAATGTGTTTTAAAGAGGACATGTTCTCTTTTTTAGATCTGATCTATATTTTTCTTTGTTAATATGAAAATGCCCTCTTTTGTACTCTTTTTTATAAAGAATTATATTTTGATATATTTCAATGTTATATTTCCATTTTATAAAATCCTTACCTAAACTTTTTACAATTTCTGAATTTGCTTTTAGTTTACTGTACCCCAGAATTTGTGATATTTTTTATATTTATAAAAATATTTATATTTTGTTAATATATATACAGGGTGTCCCACTTTTATTCCAGCAAAATTTTTTTTTATAGTAATTGTAATTCTGAATAAAAATTTTCATATCTACTATTATGTTATTTTGACTCTTTAAAAGGTTACAGCAATTTTGAAATTAATAAATTTTCATGATTTTTGTGGAACACCCTGTATAATATTCATTCACCAAATTGATTTTTTGAACATTATTGGGTGTATTTAAAATAAATGAACGACGAAGTTAAATTTCCCTTGGTAAAATTTAGCATCTTGCTGGAAAAAAAGTGGGACACCCTCTGACCCTCTATTTTAATAATTATTTTTACATAACTACTCGACAAACCATTTTTTAAATTAAACGCTTTACCAAAAAAGTGTCCTCTTTTTGTTCTCTTCTTTTATTTAGATAGTTGTCTTTCCGCATAATGAACTTATGACAACCCTAAGCATGGTCGCTCTTTGGTTTTTCGCCCCATCTCTTTCTATCTGTTTGAATGGGGAGGTAAGAACCAAACAAGTTAATGAACTAATATCAAACTGGTTTACTATCCAACCAAAAATGCCATTCGTAAACGCTTTATGGTCTTTGCTCGACTCGGAATAAAAATTTTGATCATGCAAGGGTCCGAACACTTGCCGATTACTTTATTGTACACAATTGTTGAATCTGTTAGTATGTATTTCAATAAAATACAAAAGTACACTTATTAAGATTGAAAAAGTTGTATTTTATTAAATTTGGTTAATTATTGTATAAAATATAAATAATAATTGAGCAAATGGTTCGGTTCTTAAAGAAACGAATTAAAGTAAGGTGTTTGAATGTTCGAATGTGAGTATTTTGTGTTGTGGCGTGGATATAACTGTATGGTTGTGCAGTGGCACTCTTTGAGTCGCGAGGAGCAGGCCAAGTATTACGAGAAGGCAAGGCAGGAGCGCCAACTGCACATGCAGCTGTACCCAGGCTGGAGCGCTCGAGACAATTACGGTTACGGCACCAAGAAGAAGAAGCGAAAGAAAGAACGCACGCCCGTCGAGTCGGGAGGTATATTAATTAAATATACGCGCACCCTAATAACTCGTCTACTAGCTAATTATATACTTTTTGCCCCGGGACTAACTATACACTAGCTAGTTCTAACAATTGCTTGTGTGTGTGTAGTTGAACCCGGTGCATTTGGCACTATAGCGATGTGAGCATACGTGCATACGCGCAGAATGGGTCGGCCAGGCTGGCAGGTCGTGGCGTTAAGCGGTTTCTTGGTGCCTGCCGATGCGCCTGCAATTGCTTAACTTTAATCTGTTTAGTGGCACGCATTGGGCCGCGAGGAGCAGGCCAAGTATTATGAATTGGCACGACGTGAGAGACAGCTGCACATGCAGCTCTACCCCGACTGGTCATCACGAGCAAACGCCACTCGTGTCAAGAAGAGGAAGCGCAAACAAGACCCCGCCGATGGAGGTAGCCACCCCTAGATACTTGCGATTCTCTCTCTTGCATGTTTGGGTATACTCAGTCAGCCGGCCAGGACCTATTCTGCGCGAGCAGAGACTCACTCGTATGCACGTTGTTGTCGGGCAGTCCCACCTCCCACAGTAGTCTGCATGTACTTCAAACCCACTTTTTTAATCACTTTAAGCATGATTTTTATTTAATTTATTAACTGTCACCGTAGTGCACTAATCATTTTTAGTTTAACATTCTTAAGCATGCTTAGACGTAAATATTCATTGTAGAGATCAAACTTAATAACACTTTTTATTTTTAATAGGCAACAGTATGAAAAAATGTCGAGCTCGTTTCGGCTTGGATCAACAAAGTCAATGGTGCAAACCTTGCAGGTAATTTTTTATATCAGCATACTTTTTATTATTGCATGAGTTACGATTATTTTTGCTTATTTTTTTGTTTTTAATTAAAATATTTAATTTGGACAAATTGAAATCCCTGCCATTTCAATTCAGTCGAAAAACATGGGGACGATTTATATTATTCAATACTTATAATTATAAATCGCTCCATGTTTTTATAATTTGGTGCATCTTATCTATGTGGAAAGACTGTGATTATATTTTGTAATTTTTTCTATATGTTAATGTCAGGGAGACACTTGTCGTTGTATTTTTTTATAATTTACTTTTTACATTGTTTACACAATCAGAAAATGTGTCTTCCCACAAAGAGAAGGACCCATTTAGTTAAGAACTGCACTTACATTGCTGTTGCATTAGAGACAATTGTTAAAATAGTTACAAGGGGGCATACTGATGTATATCGACACATTTTCTGATTTTAATTAAATCTCTTTGCACACTTATCTTATCGATTTTTTTGATTTTTATTATTGTTTAATAGATGTTCATTATTTATGTTTTTTGTTTATTTCTTTTCTATATTTTTTATTCGCTATGTTATGAGTGTGTATGTTATACAATGTAAATCTTTGCCCCATTGTACATATAACGATTGTTTAGCCCGGAGAACAGTTCGATGAGTGGTGGAAGTTCAGGGGTGCACGCTAGTCTCCTGCATTCTGCAGGAGGGCCTGCATCTGCTCAGTCGCCTCAGGAACCTACATACGTCAACCTATAGTCATCAACGGTGGTTAGTGCAACAGCAGTGTTTGATGTTTCCGTTTTTGATTTTCAGTTTGGAATGCAACTTTTTTATCACAAAATTATTTTCTAAATCACATTCGTTAACTTTTGTACGATTGAGATTTTTAAAATGTTTTTTTTAATACTTGCTCAATTAATTTACTGCGTAGATGCATGCCTGATGCAAATGTTTTATTGCACAGAATATATTTGTAATGAGTTTTTTTCAAAAAAAATTTGTTCCATTATTCGGTGCAGCTTTACAAATTTCGTATCATTAGTTGGAACGAACCGAAATTTTGCTATCCCTGAGTTTATAAAGAAATATCAAAATTAGAAACTTACTTCAATATTTATAAGCCCAGGTTGCTTGCCGATTTTTTACAATTTTAATAAACATAAAGTCATTTTTGTTTTACTAAATTGCATGTTACTGTTTCTTAATATAGCCATTGATTATACATAGGAGTGTACAAAACATGATTTTGGGTCAATTAAAACCCTTCATTATTGAACCAACAATTTTTCTTGTAAAGTTACTTACGGTACTTTCCACAAAGACCCATGATGTTTTAACCAATCTCCTCAATTTCAAAAAAATATTCTAATTTAAAAAAAATCAATATTTTTTATCAATTATTTTTTTTAAACTTGCTCTTTATTCATTATTAAATCTTTTATTTTTTCGTCACAAATTCTATTCGACTAATGAAAAGTATCATTCTTATTTTATTGTATTTGTCGATATTGCGATTGACCACAGTTTGTGTGGTAAACATACCGCTCAGCTTTCGTTCAACTACGGAATAAAGTTTTTTAGTTGATATTAATAAAATCTATGGTAATAATTGTTGTTAATCTATTTTTGTGATGTTTAATAATTAATTCTTGATGTTAAAGTAGTAGTTTTATCGGATTCTCGATGTTATTTTAGTAATTTTTACATTTTTCTATTTTAGACGCAAGAAGAAATGTATAAGATATAAAGAACCAGACGACGGGAACGATGGGAATCAGTCGGACGATAATTTGGGCAGCTGTGGAAGTATGGGCGATGCACACACCCCACCTGAAGACGATACTGAAAGCCTTAATCAATCCATGTCGAGTCCTGGAGGTCTTTCGGCCTTGAGTAGTTTAACGAGTCCTGGAGGAGTGATCCTACCAAGTCCTTCCACGAGCGTGGCTAGTCCGTCAGTTTCGGCATCGAGTCCGTACATGCTGCAGAGTCCTTTAACGCCGCACGAAGCTTTCGACGTTAAACTTCCCCCACCTCAACACATGCATCCTACGAGGAATCCTGTGGGGACGAACCCTCATGACATTAATAATCCCTTAAGTGTTAACCAACTGACAGGACAGTGTATAAAAAACGAACCTCCAGATTCGGGTAACAAGGACCCCACCAGATCTATAATTAGTGTTACGTAGCCCCTAATACTCAGGATTGATTTCGAAAATTTAAAAAACGCCCGCTGCATACAAACAGTTGCACATTTTTCTCTAAAATCGGTTATACTTAATACATCGATTATTATTATTATTAATTATGTGACATTTGCTTTCAATCGGTGCATAATCTTAAACCATTTAGTATTCATTTTAACTTAATTTTAAGTACTTAATTTATTAGTCATACAGTCTAATATCGCTTATTGCACATTAAATAATTGCACGTACAAATTAATATCCAATATTAAAAAATGACTCAATTTTTTAATATCTTATTTATTAATTTAAAATTAGATAATTGTGCAAATATATAATATATATATTAAAAATTCTTCCAGTAAACACAAATCAGCGATTCCTTTTTTCTTATAGATTGATTTTGAAAGTGTACCTACTACTTCTACAATAATTGGTTTAAAAAAATTTATATTTATCATTTTTTCATACCTGAATGCAGGACTTTTGTGTTTATTTAAGTTATTTAAAATATTGGAGTAAATTTGTGTTTACTGTTGAATATTGTATATGTGATCGGAAAAGACTGAACACTTCCCTCCTCTAGATGTATAAAACAAAGTCCCAATTTTTTTAAGATGGTAAGCAAATAGCACATAAATTAATAAATAGTAATTGAGATGGATGTAATATATTGTGTATATTTTTATATGTTGTTTTTATAAAATTAAGCGCTGTGCTTGTGCAATCAAGACGTTAGTGAAGTGCGGTGATCTCAAAAATAAAGGAACCCAATTCCTTGCTTGATTGGTTCATGTAATATGCCAAATCTTGTAAAATTTTGTTCGAATGTTGCATCCTACTTTTCCGTACTTAATGCAGCATTCGTAAAAAATTTCACAAAAAAGTTCCTTGTGCCAGACCTGATCAATTTTTTTTACATACAACAATTTTTTCTTAATTTTTCATTTAAAAAATTTAACTGAACTTGACCGTTTTTTTTGCTTTTTTTGTTTTAAAAAAAATATGATTCATCACAAATGTATATTGACAAATATTGTAATTATATACCATGTACATACAATGTTATATATTATATATATATAAATATAAAAATAATTATGTAAAATTTTTTTGAGAATATTTTAAATTTTATTTGTTATTGTGGCAAGCCATATTAAAAAATTTTATGTTTGAGATATTTTCGTGAATTATATATTCAAGGGCTGAATTTATTTTATATTTTATTTATTCACGTAAAATACAATTTTCAACTTGCCTGTTTTATTCGAATGTATTTGAGTGCTGAAAATATTTGCCATTCCGGTTCGCTTGTAGATAAAACCTTTGGCGTTGTATTTTATTTTACATGAGAGCAACTAGTGTTCAAACTTTTTTTTTGTTTACTGTTAAAGTAAAAACATGTGATATTTTTTACTATTTAATTATAATGTTACGTTTTGGCTCCCCATCCCTCAGGATTATGCGTTTAGATTTTATACCATCTTAATTTCCCGCTCGTAATTCAGATGGTATTAAAGCGAAAACATAAATGTGAACAAATATTGTGTTTCAATTCGAACAAAAGACTTATTAGTTATTTTTTCTAGAAGTGTGCCATATCAAATTACTAAAGGTTACAATTTTTGAAACACAGTTTTTGTGGCGATTTATTGACTGTTAGTTTTAGATATAATTTAGTTTTGGATAAGTGCAATGTGTGCTGTTGAAAAGGTTTTTGCAATACATTTAAATAAAATTCAAGTTTATTTAAATGCTCTTCCACAAAACTTTTAATACAGCATTTTGTCAGAAAGCTGCTTTCATCTTGCAAGTACTCACACATCTATTTTTATAAGATGTTTCTACTTAATTGGACCGCTTACCTGGCTCTTGAATAATATTTTCCACAATTCATTTCTTTTACCGTCTAAAACTTACTTTCGCCAGTGAGTTGTTTGTCCAAGGATGTACATTTCAACCAGCAGCATTTTAAATGTCTGCATTTAATGTACCAACATAGATTAAAAATGATATACATATATAAATAAATGAGCTAGAATAATTATTTAGATGTTAATGTCTTTGTAAGTAGATATTGTTCGTATCATCGTTTTAGGTTAGGGATATTCAATACAAAACCTCAACATTATATCTTACTCGTTTCATTTCCTCCTCCTTTATTTCCTTAAATATCGATGTAAATACATCATTATATTATGTTTCGAATAATAGGTCAACATTACAGATATAAATTGTGGCAAGAAAACACATAATTATACATGTATAGATATGTTACAATTTATTTTATGTCAAAAATATAAACAATAAAATTATTCATAATAAAATGCACTACATAAAAACTGTAGAAATAATAAATAAGCATTTAAAATAACTTGACAATAATTAATAATTCGAATTTTGAAGATTATTTACATTTACAGAGTTAAAAGGAAGTACATAATATTACATAATAATTAGTGAATTTAGTCTACTCTAAGATCACATTTAAAAACACTTAAAATTACCTGCGTATATACATAATAAAAGAGGGACGACACTAATCTTCCATCAGCAAACTTAAAGGATTTTTTGCAGACTTTAATGAACTTGGTATTGTTGTTGCTGAAAGAAGTAATGTTAAATCAAAATTTTGAATGAACAGCTAATAACTCACATTGCTCTTGAAATCTGTGCGTGTTCAGACAATCCAACCATTCAGTCATACTAATGAGCCGATCTTTGTTTATATCACAGTACCTCGGTAATTTTTTACCGCACCTTCGTAACTTTTTCACAGAAGCCATTGTATCCTTAAAACTCTTCCACTCCACTTTATCAAGAAGTTTGTTCTTATTTTTATCAAAAAATACAAAACTCCAAGACGCTATTTGTTCCTCCTTTGTAGATTTCCAGGATGAACTACCAATACTGAAATATTCAAAAGTTAAAAAGTGCATTCATAATTTTGGTGGTATTTACCCAGTAATAGTAGTACCGTTGGTTTCCCTCACCATGCGCAAATGGAGATACTCCATAAGTTCCTTAAGGAAAACCGTTTTTTTTACCTCAGGACATCCTTTCATAGGCCTTGCCGAAGCAATATGATCGCATTTTGGGATTTTATCCTTAACAGCCGTGCCAGCTATATTTTTACCAGTATCTTCATTTACGCACCAACAATAACCCGCAGATTTATAACATTGGACCTAAATAATCAATTTATATAACACGTAATAATTTTTTTAATTAATTTACTTTTGCATATCGGCCGTCCAAAGTACACTCAGGAACGTACAAGTGATAATCCTCATCTAAAGCAGTTTTTCGGTCGGATAAACAATCTGTTGCATCCTCATCACCTTTTCGCTCGGATGAATCATCGTCGAAATTCGGGCTGCTGTGAATTGTACTTGATCCGTCAGTTAGTACTATTTAAAATAAAAATATTACTTATATATTATACTTACTTCAAAAATTAGAAAAAAAAATATTTGACGGTAAAATAATTGATAAAGACTTACTGCTGCTTGGTCCGTAGGAGGTGAGCAGATCGTCTCGGTCGTCTTCCTCCTCTTCTTCCTCATCAGGATTGTTAGCAGCGTTACTTCCTTTTATGTCTGCGTTCAGCGACAAGAACACACGCAAAGAAACTATTTAAGTTCAAAACAAAGTAGGCGAATGGCAATAGTAACTAATAATCAGCACCAACTCTACTGGAAATACGAAACATGGCTTTGTTAGTAAGCTACGCCTACACTAACCGTTTTTGTCAACAGCAATAATAACTAAAACTAGGAAATATTGTAGAATAATATTAAAAAATTATAGATAAAGTTAGTAGTGTAGAGTTAAAGTAATGTAGATCGCAATAGACACTAGCGCCATCATTTCGATATTGTTGAGTCAATCTTGGACAGACTGCCTAAGTAGTTTTATGTTTTATAGATGAAGAATAAAATTAAAGCGGAAGGTTTAGTAAAGGCCTACATATCATGCAAAAAATCCAAGTAAATCCTTTAACTACAGTAGTTGTTAACTCATGCTTAAATAAACGACAAATTGGTGCTGCTCTAAACTTCAAATACGCTTAAATTTATAAATTGCCACTCGCTAAATAATGCTTTCTTAAATATAGGAAGACATAAAAAAATCAGAAATGATATAATGAGTCTAGTTACTTATGCGAAATAATAAATCCTGCGTGAGGAGTGGGCGAACGGAAGTGAGTGTAGAACTCACGCCGGATGGAGTGGTAGTGTGTAATTTAGCTTTTAGCTACTGGGAGAAATATTTAAACACCTACCGTCCATTCCGTCTCGGGTCAAACACTGTGCCCACTCATGTCGCCCTATCACTTGATCCCTGTTCATGTCACAAGCTTTGGCGAAGCTTTTCGCGCACCGTTTTGGTTTAACGACTTTCTTGACTAACCTCCGAAGATCTCGATACTCTGTTTTATCCAAGTGATCGTTGTGGTCCAAATCCATTAACTGAAACTTCCATTCGAGAACCAAGGTGTCATTTATGCTACTCCTTGAATAACCATTATCTCTCCTCCAATCGTTGGTGAAAATTTGGATCAAATTTGTGTTAAATAGCGCTTTATCTTCGCGTTTGCAGGCTTTTCCAGGTTTTCTATTTTTAGAAGAACTTCTGGTGGTTTTTCGTTTTCCTTGACCACACCTCTGTTTCACCCCAGGTTTATAACGCATGGATGTGTAGGGAATTGGGTGTCCTCGGTGATCTACACACCAGCAATAATCAATATCTGGATGGCATTGACTGGCGGCGTAGTTCCCATCTTTCCTGCATTGAGGTTTAAATTTGAAATTGGGATTGGATCTTATGTAATCCTGGCAGATTTGTTTTCTTTTGCAAACACCTCTGTGAAGAAAAGTTAGGTTTTTATTGTGGCACCTTGCTAGCTCTAAATGGCAGCGGTTGTAGTAGGTGAAAGCGTCTGAACCGCACGCTGGTTTTCTTACGTCCAGGCCGAGTTTGCAAGATTTTGGAGAACAATTTGCCTGAAAAATATTTGTAGTTGAAATTTTTTTAAGTAGTAGTGGTATATTCTATATTGAAAAGCGTTATAAAGAAACTATTTTAAAAACCAGTATTCTTTAGTATGTATGTTCGTATGTTGGATGATTTACAACTGACATAAAATAAAAGTTGACCCTGCCTCGAGACCAATTCTCATTGTTTTCTTCACAAAACCCTGTTTTTAGTTCCAAAAGGAGGAAAGAGAAATCTGTTTCATACCCAAGGGTAATCAGTAGTTTTATGATTAGGGGAAATACGAGTATTGGTTAGATAATGAATGTTTCGCGCATCTCGTTTTTGAAGAGACGGTGGGCGTCGTGAGTGGCGTTTTGTGTGAAAACGCGGGCCACTTCGACCAGGTGCTAGCTCGAAGACTGCATTCCGACCGCTATTGTGGAACAGGTGTGCACCTCTCTCTGGGCCCATTGTGTTTCACACCTGTATCATGTCATATCTTATCTACCTGCTAACTGCAAGATTTTATTTTATTTGTGTGTATGCATTAAAGCAGCGCGCGGTGAAGAATTGAGAAAGAGGACTGCAATCCACATACCGCAATTATTTAAATTAATTGTCCCGCGGGAAAAATTAAAACGCCAACGCTCGTCATTTCAATTACAGACGTCGCCACTCATTACAGCTCGACAGTTTATTAATGATTTTTAAGAGTTGCTTCTACAATTTGATAAAATTAACAGGAATGTAACCGCAACATGAAGTCATGCTAGCTATAGGAGTTTAAAAGAAATATGGCTTTGCGTTTAGATCACACAGATAAAGCTTTTAATGATTTATAAAACTCAATCATTATTCATATTCCAAGATAAAGATTTTATACAGTGTCCCCGGGAAAGCAAAAAATTATTCACACTACTAAACATTTTAATTGGCTATTCAAATTAATTTTTCCCGCCAAAAATGACGTCTCTAGTAGGTAAGTGCAACTGAAAGTTATGTGACAACTATGACAATGTCATGGAAACTATAACCTACTTCTGACGTCATCCTATTAGTTCCACATTCGGCCGTAAGAGGGATATATCGACTAGCTTGAAAACCCAATTAGACTAACTCCCAACAAACTGAGAGCTCAGGCACTAATTTGGGTATATCCATAAAATTCTTTCAAGAGTTTGTTCATATTAATGCAAGGATAATTTTATAAATACACTAGGCACTCTATTTATTTAGTCCATTAAAGTTAGCGTAAATTTAATTAGTTAAAATAACAATTACTCCCATAAAATCAAACATTAGTATATCATTAACCATAATAAAACTACTTGTTACTTTAAACATTTGTTTAGGTAAGTAATAAAGTAAAACCGTGCTCATTTTTGTTTGCATGCATATTTTGGAGTAGGTCTCATGTCTCCCTCATTAAAAAAGTAAATAGAATATAAAAGTGGAACATTAAAATTATATTACATCACTATCAAAAATAATTCGCCATTCGCCTATACTGAGTGTCCCTAAATTGGCTTAAAATTTTAGAAACACTTAATACATCATTTCAAAGTTGAGACACTTAGTATAAACGAGTAGGTAGCAAAACGAGGTAAATTTTTGGTAAAAAATAAGTTTTAATTAAGTTCCAATTTAATATGAGCGATCTGGTTTTTTAGTAATCATCTATTCTATTGGAAACTAAAGCTGACAGTTCACACGTCCTTAAAACGCCGATTGCATATCAAATGAGTTGCAGCATTCCTGTCGAAAAAGTCTCTTGCAAATACGGTGAGTTGAGTTTGGCTAAATTCGAAACGTGTATTTCGAGATCCTCAACATGCATATACACACTTCAAATCTCAAGAAGAGTGCTCAGGTGTATTGACTCTCATGGCAAATAACGGCAGTTTTCATTATTAAGATCTAATCTACTTTTTATGACCTCCAAGAATAAAATTATTTTTGCATTATTATTTCGCTAGTTTATAAACGCCTTGTTACAAATTCGATTGCAATTTGTAAAACCAAAACATCAACTTTATTTTCAACAGAGTTAAAAGAACTACAGTACCAAATTAAGTATGTGAGTATGTAATGTTAAAAAAAACTCTAAAATAAAATTAACGAAAAAGCTGGGTGTCCTGTAACTACACCGACAACGCTTAACTAGTGATAGTAGAAGTGAAAATAAGTCGATTTGACCCTATTTATCTATATCCAAAAATGCACCCCTAAGCAGTTATAAGCTTCTGAAGTACATTTAAAAAAAATATATTTTTTAATTGCTGCCAAAGTAATAAAAATTTTATGATGAAATTTTGTATACGTGCATTTTTATAAAAAAACGCTCATTTGGTAAAAATTTTACCAATCCTCGATTTCTGGAAATGGTCTTATATGGTGCCAATGGACATAAATCACTTAAGAACTTTTTTGGTATAAAATTTTTTTAGTAAAATATTATTTGTTTTTGTTGTGAAATTCAAGAGAAATTTTTTTTGTCCCTTACAAATTTTGCGTAGGAAGTGCAGTTTCTGAGTAACATTAAAAAAATAATTTAATAAATAGTAAGTAAGTTAGGCTTTTTAACATACATTTTTAAGAAAATATTTATTTAAAGCCCAAAAATTACCATTGCGTTTACCCCATATTAAATGCGTATTCGCATACTCATTAAACTCGAATTTAAATTTTAAAATTAGGAAATCCAGTTGAAAAGTTGAAGATGTAGCTTGTTACCATGGATACGGTTTTAAAAACACCTGAAATTAAATAATTTTTTAAATTTTATTCGAAAATAGCACATCCTACACAAAATTTATAAGAGACAAAAAATCTTTCTCTTGAATTTATCTACATGAGGCAATAAATTTTAAATTAAAATTTTAAATACAAAAAAGGTTTCTAAGTGTTTTATCTCCTCTCGTTGGTACGAGATGGTTCTAAGACCATTTCCGGTAATTAAAGATTGGTAAAATTTTTACCAAATGAGCGATTTTTATAAAAATGCATGCATACAAAATTTAATCATAAAATTTTTATTACTTTGGCAGCAATTAAAAAAAATATATTTTTTTAAATGAACTTCAGAAGCTTATAACTTCTTAGGGGTGCATTTTTGGATATAGATAAATAGGGTCAAATCGACTTATTTTCACGTCTACTATCACCAGTGTCGGTGTAGTTACAGGACACCCTGTATACAGGGTGATACAGGACACCATGTATACAGGGTGATTCAGACCACCCGTGCCACCCATTTATCTCGAGAACGCGTTATCGTACATGGCCGAAATAAAAAATTTTATTACCAAGGTGAATCTAAAGAATCCATTGGTGAACAACTCGGAACTATCGGGAACCGGAGGTAACTTTGATTTTTAAATGGCAACATAGGTCGAGTTTGGTATGGATTGATAAGTCTTTCAAAAACAAATAACTTTTATTAAAATAGTGCCGGGTTGTTCCGGAAAAATATAAGTATGGTTTGATAGGTATTTTAAGAACAAACAACTTTTGTAAAAATAATTTTTTAATATTTCCATAGTTTAGAATTTATTCAAAAAACAAACAAAAATTGTTAAAAAAAGTAAATAAAAATTATTGCATATTTTGAAGAATTTTGTTTAAATATGGACAAGTATGATATAAAGTTGGTAAAATATTAGAATTTGTAGAAAGAGTTTACAAATTTTTATTTACCTTTATTAACATTTTTTTTGTTTTTCGAATAAATTCTAAACTATGGAAAATATTATAAAATTATTTTTACAAAAGTTGTTTGTTCTTAAAATACCTATCAAACCATACTTATATTTTTCCGGAACAACCCGGCACTATCCGGAACCGGATATCACTTTGATTTTTTAAATTGCATCATAGGTCGAGTTTGGTGTGCTTTGATAGGTCTTTTCAAAATAAACAAGTTTTATTAAAATATTTTTTTAATATTTTCCATACTTTAGAATTTATTGGAAAAACAAAAAAAAAATTTAAAAAAAGTAAATAATAATTATTGCATATTTTGAAGAATTTTGTTAAAATATGGACAAGTATGATATTTAAAATTGGTAAAATATTAGAATTTGTAGAAAGAGTTTATAAATTTATAAAATTCTTCAAAATATGCAATAATTTTTATTTACTTTTTTTAAATTTTTTTTTGGCGAATAAATTCTAAACTATGGAAAATATTAAAAAAATATTTTAATAAAAGTTATTTGTTTTTGAAAGATTTATCAAACCATACCAAACTCGACCTATGTTGCCATTTAAAAAAATCAAAGTTACCTCAGGTTCAGGATAGTTCCGGGTTGTTCTGGAAAAAAATAAGTTCACCAATGGATTCTTTAGGTTCACTTTGGTAATTAAGTTCTTTATTTTAGTGATGTGCGATAACGCGTTCTCGAAATAAATGGGTGGCACCGACCACCGACTAAAGGTACGACAAGATTTAGGGATGTTCCAGGCCGCACGAAAACGTCTGCTTATTGGCTGCCTTAGCATTTCCTTTGTCTGATAGTTCTGATACTTTGCAACTCGTATCACTGTACATTTACCTTCAGCCATGCGCTGACTCCAAAGTGAAGGCACTTTTAGGTCATTATATTTTTTTGTATATTCTCGATTTTTTTTCAGGCATCAGCATTCATGGTGCAATTCTGTTCAAATCTGTACGGTTTGTTATATGGGTTGTAATAGACGGGGTTACCTTTAAGATATTTCCTGTAAGCTGTAAAGGCTTACATATTTATGTAATAGTATTAGGAATTTTAACTACGTATAGAGGGCGCTAAAAATGGAGAATGGTGGAGGATATTCGGTACTTGTTAGTGTCAAAAATTGTGTTTAAAATGCCTTATTGTACCTTATAATTTCTTAAAATTTTACCTAATTTTTAGAGCGCTGTAAAAAGTTTAAAAAAAATTTAAATTAAAAAAACAATTTATACAATTTCTTCGTTTATATCTTAACTAATTGCTGCCGTTGAAAGACAAATATTATTTCAAACAGTTTTAAATCTGTATTGTAAGCGCAGTTTTTTTATACAGAGCCCGTTTTACTGCTGTCGTATGATTATTTGGTTTGACTTACAAAACCAAAAAATGAAGAAATTGGTAGCTACAAGATTCTTATATGTATTACAAAAAAATAAATTTTAAAAAAGCTCCACTGGAAAAAAAATGTCCAAAACCGCAAATATCAAGCGAATTTCAAAATCTAGTGCTCAAATTTGCCGACTATCCTCTTAAAGCTTCAGTAAAGCTTAAAAAACATGTACGAATTTGTTAAATCAAAAAAGGAAGTATCGTATATATTAGTTAATATTTTTGCCACCAGAGGGCGAGGGGAATCTAAAAATTCCCAATATTAAAGAACGAGTTTCATAAGGCAGGTTTTTTCTAACGAGTCGAAGTTTAAAACGCGACCCGTCTAGCGGGGAGCGTTTTAATGGACGAGTTGGAAAAAACCTAATGAAACTGCACTTTTTGTATCAATTTTAAATTAAAGTTAAATATATCAATAATATAATTGTCCATGGTATATGTATTTCTTTTATATAAATCAAATCAATTTCTTTTCAATTATCGTCTTTATTTGAAATACAATTTTTTTATTAAAAATAGCTAATACATTTTCGATCCTTAGATCATCATCAGGCTTGGAAAATATTTTAAAAGATTCATATAAAAATGACTTTTGGGAAAAAAAATTAAAATAAAAAATTGTAAGTTAAATTGTTAAATTTTGGTTACAAGCGCTCACATTTCCCAACTATTCTTTTAAGAGGATAGTTACCGTATTCGGTAGGGTTTTTGTGTTTTTGATCATAAAAAGTTTTCTTCGAAAGATTTTTTTAATTTTCTTTTTGGGGCGTAATGTAGAGTCGTCAGGATTTATTTTTTTGCAATTTTTGTCTTTGTGAAGTAAATTTTACCATTTTCTTTAAAAGCAAACCTCAGGAAAACTACAGCTTATTTTCGATTTTTGCAAAGTTAAATTAGAAAAGGATACCTCAAGCATGTTTTGTATTAAATTTAAAATTTAAAACAAAGATAATGCATTATAACATCGTTATAAGCTTTTGAAATTTAGATTTTTTTGCACTTTTATAAATCACCCTAAATAAATATAAAACAAAAATATACGAAAAAGGGGAATCTCGACATTCTCTTAATAACTGTCTAGTAAAGATATGTGAAAACTGATATTTTTGATTGGTATGGCTGTACTTTGTCTTTGAAATCGACAAAAGTTACATTGAAATCGCCTATACCCAAATTACACCGGCTATCCTCTCAATAAATTCATTCATAAGTCAATAATTTAATTTAATTTTTCTCATATAGGTACCTAATACCATGGAGTATGGACTAATTAAATCTGATTTAAATTTCTTAAATTATTACTTAATTTTAATTCATTCTTCAACTAATTTTCTAGAAAATTGATCACTTAAACATTTATTTTGTTTTTAAGAATTAAGATTTTCACACAATCAAACATTTTTCCCTAAAATATATCGATTTTGAAAAGCTAATACAATTAAAAGTATCTTTTCTTTTTTTTGGTAAACTTTTATCTTGATTGGAAAAACATTTTTTTAGTAAAGAAAAAATGTGGGAAACACAAAACTTTGATTTTTCACCAAATGATCTCGGATTTTTTCATTTTTATCAGGTTTAAACCAAATTTCCCTCAGAGAGTTCAATGATATCATCTTCAAAACCAAAGTCACTTAAGATGCAAAATCTGTGGATACAAAATTATAGGTCAAAAATGTTATTACGCATTTTATTAGAAAAAAAATCATAAATCAAAATTGTTCAGAATCGTCCAAACAGTAAAAATTTTGGTTCAATTTAATATTTTTTTTAAATTTTCATAAAAAGAGAGTTAATAAATAATTTTTACAATGAAAATAAATTGTATCCTTTTCCAGTAATTTTCTTCAACTAAGCGCAGTATTTCCACTTTTTGGTTTGGGCAATGGTACGATGTAGTTCCGCCATTTCTTATCTCATTATTTAACCGATTTTTGAAAATTTTAATCGTTTATTGTATTTATACCTCTAAATTCTGCGTAGAAATGTAATAAATAAACAACTAAGTCTAGTATCCATACTCCATGCTAATACTTAACTCAAATAAAATATAACGAATTAAAAAAAGTGTAATCATGTCTTATTAGTAATGCAAATAAATACGGCGTATGTAACTATTTTTTAATAAAATA
The DNA here is from genome assembly GCA_963971135.1 of Stenus bimaculatus. Taxonomy (NCBI): domain Eukaryota; kingdom Metazoa; phylum Arthropoda; class Insecta; order Coleoptera; family Staphylinidae; genus Stenus; species Stenus bimaculatus. The sequence goes on along the minus strand of OZ020185.1, from coordinate 16,580,336 downwards.
AGTACAAATTATGTAAAGGTGTAGATATTTATCAGTGTTAATTATGCTTATAAAATATGTTGGGATTAAAGCTTGCAATGCGCAATAATAAAAGTGATGTTTTATTGAACTGGTAATTTATTATTTAATTGCCTAGAGGGAATAACTGTTTTTTGCCATATTTTGAAAAAAAAAGATTATTATTTCTAACTGCAAAATTAATTTCTTAATTTGTGTAAATTATTACGTGAGAAACAATAGGCTATTTGTTTTATAGACAATATTATTAATTGCAATTGCTGGTAAAGACCAACAATTAAGCGTCGCTTTAACTAACAATTATTAATTGATACTTCTTTAGGCTACGTCATGGCTTTAATTTTCATCTCAGATGTTTTTTCATAAATTAATTTTGCATGTATCATGCGTTCATTAAAAAAATGAAAATTCCTGTATTATATATCTCTCTTTTGCATCAAAATTATATTTAATCATAATCTTCGTAGTTATGATTTCCAAGAATAATTTAGCAAAAACTTCTATAATGTAAATATCCTTAGCTTCATTTATTTTAAGTGGAATTTTTTTAGTGTTTAGTTTAAATTTAAAATATTTATTAAAGATTAAATATTATTGAAAATACAAATTATACTTTATTGCATTTTTCTCGGGTTCAGGGCTCATTTCAAAAATTTCATTTAGTACTCTCCTACAATAAAATAACATACAAAATTGATATCATTAATTAATAACAAAAGCTTATTTTTTCAAAATCTTGACTTTATACTCACTTTTCTTTAACCCTTCATTTTTTAGAATTTAATGGACGAATAATTTCTCAAAAAAATAAATCGGGAAAGAATCCAATATTTGTGTTTCTTCAAGTTAATTTTAACAAAATCCTCATTTTTTAACTAGTTTCTACAAGATTGTGAAAAAATGATTTAATGCTATCGCACATTACTATACTAGTACTATATAATGAGACGACAATATTTTATTGATATTTTACTCATTTATTTGTAGTAAATTTTAAAATATTTATAGAAAATTTTTCGACCTCCATATCCGATAAAGGAGCGCTGAAATGATGCGGTTTGAAATAATATAAAGCGGGTTTGTTTAAAATTGCGCAAATGCAGTTACTTTATTAATGGAATAAAAAATACTTACAAGCGTGTCGACAACGAAAAGAAGTTTTAGGATAAAAAGTCCGCTCAGGAGCCACATATCGCGTACGTCTCACCAGGTGCAACACACTCAAGAAGTCATTCTTCGATTCTTCGCGTCATCCAGCACGAAGCATGAACGCGTAATATGGGCGGAGGTACCACGCTGTCTGGAAGGGCACTATGGTCGGTACCACGCTGTCTAGAAAAAGGGACCCGTTTTCGTTGTAAATGACCTGGCAGGTTTGACCTGCTTAGCGCTTAGCGGCCTTAAAAGACCGAGAGACTATAGTTGATGCTTTTAAGTTGAGATTATCTACTGTACTGCCAGTGCCAGTTGCGGCTTCTGCCCACTATTCTCTTCTAAGTATGTTGTTGTTTCGACGTTTCGGTTTTGTGTCGTACTGTCGCCTTCTTGCCGGTTTAATTGCCCAAGGGTCGGGGGTCACTCATCGCTGTGTCTGTGATTGGCCTCCGTAAAATTCTAAATGCGAAAAATCTTGTCGAACCCTCGGAAAATAACTCACTTAACTTCATTATAATAAACCTGTCCTGGCCCCTTTACAATTTATCAACACTCTTCTTCATGATTAATATCAATTATCTTACTAATACCTAATACTTAATGTCATAAGTCATAAAAGTTTATTACGAATTTCCTTGGCCTTTAAAGGCGCACGCTCGACTTTACTTACTCCATATTAAGCTCACAACGAAGATTAGACGTAATAGCCATGTTCAAACCAAATTCAAAAACTAGCTTTTTTTGCCTAAAGTTATATAAAAAACATTAGAATACAGAAAACATGCCCAACATATTTGCGCAATTTGTTTTTAAGAGTTCACATCTGGTTAGTTTTATTTTAAACCACTAATTTCAATTACTTAAGTAACATAAAACATGTTTTTCACTTTTCACACAACAATATTTGTTATTAAATAACGATTTCCACATTTATCATTAAAATAGTTTACCTTGAAGAAACTTATAATTAATTATTTTTAAGATAAAAACCAAAAATTAAACTAATTAGGCGCCTAATTGATCTCTGGAGAGTTTATAGTTTATAGGTCATCAATATACATTTATATTTTCATATCATTAAATTTGATTTTTTTAATTTTTTATATTGATTTAAGTTTTACATTTGTTTATATTTATAAATAATCATTTTTTAAATTAATAACTTCCTAAGGAGGACGTTCGAAAATACATCCAAGCGGATAGGTATTGGTAATTTTAACTACGTATAGAGGGCGCTATAAATGGAGGATATTCGGTACTTGTCAGTGTCAAAAATTGTGTTTAAAATGCATTATTTTACGTTACAACTACATATTTAACAAAACACAAATAGATTTATTAGTTAAAGCTTCAGTAAAGCTGAAAAACATTTTATCTAATTTTGAACTATTGGGAATTTCGACTTGGGATACGCCCTCTGGGAGTTATTTGCTGAAGCTAGGAAAGGTCTACCTTGGCATAACCTTTTTTCGTAAAATTTATTTCCGTGCAGTTATAAATCAGTTTCCTTGGGTTTATTATTACTATATTAAAATAATAATATTTTTTACAGGCTGTAATGTATTACTTACCCCAAAACAATGTACTTAAGGGGTTAGGCCACTCTAGGAATTTAAAAATATTAAAATTTTAAAACAGTCACGGATCAACTTAAAATCGGTTAGAAAAGAAGTACAGGAGCAGGATAGTAATGTGGAAGGCCAATTGTATGGTACAGGCATCGCAGATTGAAGGTAGGTACATAAAAAAAACTTTGAAAGCGTTTTTTTCGAAACAACATTTCTCAAATCGGCCGGACTCTTAACTCATACAATTCTTTACCTATTGACTTCAAAATTTAACTGTATATTCAAAATTACATTCTCTATAGAAGTACGTAGGATTTTTTTATTATATTTAATAGATCTTTTGTTATAGGTAATTTTATAGCGATTTTTTATGGCACTTTTTTCTTTTTTACTTCAGAAGGGCGCCGTTTTTGCAAAAATCAATATATTAAAAAAAAACCTACGTATTTCTATAGAGAATGTAATTTTGAATAAACAGTTAAATTTTAAAGTCAATAGGTCAAGAATTGTATGAGTTAGGAGTCCGGCCAATTTGAGAAATATGGTTTCGAAAAAAATGCTTTCAAAGTTTTTTTTATGTACCTACCTTCAATTTCCGATACCCCTACCATACAATTGGCCTTCCACATTAATATCCTGCTCCTGTGCTTCTTTTCTAACCGATTTTAAGTTGATCCGTGCTTGTTTAAGCAATTATGCAAGTAAGAAATAACATACACTGGTCAATAAAAGATAAACACAATTTTTAAACACAAAAAACTTGATCCAAACAGAGCCGCAGTTACTAAAACCAATATAAATTAAATCGGCTCAAAAATCTTTTATTACGTTTTCCTCCATGTTTTTTTCAAATTTACGTCAAAATAGCGCCATCTATCCGTAGTCGAAATTCCCAATAATGTAAAATTTAGTTTGTAAATAAATAAAAAAATCCTACTTAATAACATCTTTAATTTAAAGAATATATCGAAACATTAAATAAATTTCTATTGGGAATTTCGACTACGTATAGATGGCGCTGTTTTGACACACATTTTGTAAAAAAATGGAGGAATCGGTTAGCAATAAATTTTCCGGCAATAAGTTTTATCGTCATTTTTCTGTCAAATTACATCCAAATTAATTGAAAAGGGTGTCATCACAAAGATCATTTAGTTTACGCGACTAACTATAGTAATATAGGAGTTGTAACGAATTTCCGTAACTACTCTTGTTTACGCAACCAAAGCAGCGGTATTTGACGGCACGAATGACGTCACAGACATAACTACGGTTAGCAAATTGTTAACTACCCCAAGGGAGCAGGGTATGAGTGGTTAGTGCTAACTTTAGTAGTTTAATCCTTTAAAAACATTTTTAAGTGTTTAATTTATTTAAGGAGTATTTTCGCAACTAACTATTGTTACGAGTTGTTAGCAAATTCAGTAACTATGAGTAACAACTCTTATTCTGGCGAACAAAATTAGGCTCTAGTGACGTCACGAATGACGTCATAACCTTAACTAGAGTTAAGGCCTATTCATGAAGGGAGATTTAAGAATTAAGATTTAGGACTTAACATTTAAGACTTATGGTTTAAGAGATAAAGTACTTGGTTTAAATCAGACCGTTTATGCACCAGATTTAAGAACTATGACCTAAGACTTAAGATTTAATAGTTCGTGATATGATATTCATATCTTCGGTCTTACATGTTAAATTTTAATGTGAACTGCGCACGCGTTAAAATAAGTTTAGTTGAAATTCGCGGTTTTTTATTTAAATTTTGATTTAATACATCCAAACACAAACAAAATAAGAACTTAAAACACAAATAAATCATAGAAATTAAAAATTGAAGGAAATAAGTGTTAAGAAGATACTCGGTGATTTGTTTGAAAAGTGTAGTTTTCGCTAGTAAACATTGTTTTTTGGGCATTTGTAATCAAAAATTTAACAAAAACGATGCCTAGTGCCAATCAAATTTAATTTAGTTTTCATATAGAATTTTTGTTTTTCATGTAGAATGTAGAGTGTATGATAGGGGCGTATTTTTTGAACAATTATAAAAAAATGCGTTTTTATTTTTATTCATAAAGTACGCCCCTATCATAGACTCTACATGAAAAACAAAAATTCTATATGAAAACTAAATTCAATTTGATTGGAACTAGGCATCGTTTTTATTAAATTTTTTATTACAAATGCCCAAAAAACAATGTTTACTAGCGAAAATTACGCTTTTCAAACATTTCGCCGAGTATCTTCTTAAAACTGGATGCATAAATCCTACACTATTCTTAAATGATAAGTGATAAATCTTAAATTAAATGTTAAAATTGTCTGCATAAATAGACCTTTACAGAATGACTGCAGAACCAATTCAAGAAGGTATAGTTTATTTAGGCTAACTTCAGACAGCTTCTCTACGGTGTAATTTTTGAAATAACCCACTTTTACGGTTCGGGATTTATTTTTGAACAAAATCGGGACTAACACCAGACCTACACAATAATGAGAAGCATCCTTATTGCTTCTAAATTTTTGGAAATGTGAAATTTTAAATAAAATGCAATGAATTAACGTATTTTTTTTCGATTATTTAGATTTAGAATGAAATAACAAACTTTTGAGACATTTTATTTAGAATGGTGATAAATATTGATAAATTTAATTAATTAAAAATAAAGTATAGAGGAGAAAATCATCCACTAGAATCTAAAAAATGTTATCACTTATTTGATATTTGGCAAAAAAAGATTGCCTTTTGTCAGTTGCAGACCGACTGTCCTCCATTTTTATCATCAAAGAGCAGGGGTTCACGAGGCACATAACCTATAAGATTAACCACGGACCACCGTTGTTCTCGCGAGTTCAAAAGTAGTATATTGAATGACGTCAGAAATTACTAACTACAGCTTACTAGTAGTAAGGAGTGGTTAGTCGCGAAAATACGCCTAAAATAAGTCTGTTCGATTTAGCCTATAAAATTTCAAAACAATAATGCCCTCTTTCGACATAAACTAAAAATTCAAAAAGTTACTATTAATTGCTATCACCGTCTGAAAGACAATTAAAATACGTTTCCAAGCATCCGAGGGTATGTAACTCATAGAGGCCTTTCGTTTATTTTCCTTGTAGCATCGGAGCGTTTCGCCAAAAGTTGTCACGACTTAAAGCATAAACGAACGCGATTTTAGGATTCTTTAAACTACTTGTCAAATGTCCGTGGCTTGAAGCCCGTACTTTTAGGTAGGTGCTCAAGGGGCAAGGGGAAAGTAAAACGTAGCGCCACGCATCGTAATAAACGAACGGAATTTAGTAGCTACGAGCTGCAACGAGCGGCTTAAAACGAATAATCGAAAGGCCTCATAGTTAGATCGTGCGGGTTTAATGGTGAAATTTGCAATTAAAATTTGACTTGAAAGCAGCGCGACTCTTTCTCAAGCTTTAATTAAATACTTCTTAAATTAGTTTTTGGACTTGCATAAAAATGTTATTAGCATCGTCTGAAAGACAGTTAAAATACGAATAATTTACTCATAGTTAGTCCGTGTGGTTTTAATGATGAAATTTGAAATTAAAATATGACTTAGGGGTGCGTTACTCTTTAATTAAATGGGTCATAAAACAAGTTTTCGGACTTACATAAAAAAAAGTTATTAACACCATCTGAAAGATAATTTAAATACGAATCCGAGCGGATGTCACACACAGTTAGTCCGTGTGTTTTTATGACCAAAAATGATTTATAAGCTACTATTTTTTATAGTACCCACACATAAATTGATTTTTATTTATTACACTCCTTCTAGCTTTATAAATGACCACCAGAGGTCGTATCTGAGGTGGAAGTCTTTGTTTTCGTACAACGAAAATATCGTATTGTTGAATATGTTGCTATTGTGACGGATTTTATCTTTTTTTCAATGAATACAAAACGTGCCTAAGGAAGAGATATAGAAAATCTGTTACCCAGCAACTTAGTCAACAAACGGTTTTTTCGTTGTACGAAAACTAACGTATAGCTGTACAGACTTCCACCTCTGGTCTCTAACAGGTGGTTAAAAAAGTATATACTCTGGGCGTTTACCCCAAGGTCTCGAACACAATCGCGTATCACTAGGGGATAGTACACAAATATCATCCAACGTTTTCGAACGCCTAATGTAACCACTAGGGTAACTCTTACACCGCTTGGGTATATTTTCGAACGCAGCCCAGGGTTTTAATTATGCAAGTTTTCTTATCCCACTCTACCTTTACAGGTTGCAGGACATAATAAAGGTTATTACTTATTAATTATTTATTTATTTATCAAAGAACAAGTTACAGATAATAAAAATATACAGATTATCAGTTAACAATTTAAGTATTAATCACCGAGAAAGTAGGCTCAGGCAGATTGAATCTGGTACCCAGTAAACACAAAACGATCAGTTACATAATTGTTTTATCACAACTAAAGAACTTTGTTACATAACAAATGTCTTGTAACTGTTACAAACAATATACTTCGATTGTAATGCATCTGTTATATAACTGATGTTACGTAAGTGTTTTATCACTAGTAAAGAACTTTGTTACATAACAAATGTTTTGTAACTATTACGTAACGTTTGTGATGTTATAGAACAATGTTACGCAAATGTTACATAAATATTGGGGAACTGCCAAGTATCCACCCGAGTAGTTCCACAATGAACTCCGGATGGCGCTGACAAGTTCTACTCATAATTAATGCACGATGGTTGCTTTATAAGTGAGCCATCATTCGATTACAACAACTCATGTCGTGATTTCTGCTAAATGCGGGTCATAATTAAGAGTTATAGGTATGGCATCCTTATGAGGACGAAATACTTGCCCATATCTCTACAATATGGGCCGAACGAATGGATCAAATTCGTTTTAATATCAGTCCACAATAATAGTTACATATTTTTTAATATTATAGTAGGTATTAATTTATATATCATACAAATAAAATATTGCATTAATGTTATTATTTGTTAATTGTTATGAGTTATGAATCATATAGAGAAGACGCGTTCTGTAAATGTTACATAACAGTTACTAACCACAAAAAACATGTTCTATATATGTTATGTAACATTTATAATTGTTTGTGGTGGACATTTTATAGTTCTGGTGTAGCTCATGTAGAGCGCCTGTGATGTAACTGTTCTTTCACAAAGAACAAAGTTTTGTAACTTCTACGTAACAATTTCATATCCGTGTTTGCTGGGTATGAGAGTCCCACTGTAAGAAAATATAATATTTTCTTTTATTTCTATATCTTATCTATGCTGTACATATGTAAAATAGGTTTAAGGACCTAGAATAATCTCGAATTTGAACATAAATAGAAATTTCTATTAAAAACTAATAATAAGTTACATATAGAGCATCCTCTGAAAAATATAATATAATAACACTTAAGACCTAGACCTAGGTTTAATACAAAACAATTAATAAATAATCAAATAATGTTAAAAAGATTAAATTAATATTATTTATAAAATATATTAACAATAAAATATAATTTCTAGAATAAGCTTTTGCAATTTTCTTATTTTTAACAGAAATTTTCTTACACCCTGTATAATGTAGTTACCTACTGATTTTTTTAACGTTGGCCATACTTTTTCTTACGTCCAAATTTATATTTTCTATTAATATTGTTCTATGGTTAAAGTGACAAAGTCGTGACAAATGACAGTTACAAGTGAAAGTTTTGAAAATTAGGTTAGAGAAACCTCATTAAAGTAAAAAATTTACACTTTAATCTTAATTTTTATGATTTATTGATAAAGTATATATTGACGTAGTTATGCAAAATAACGTCAATAACACTTCCAAGGAGAGGGAAAGTAATGCTCATCACAATATGAATATCAAGGAAAAAGAAAAATATATTGAAAAATTTGCATTTCCCCACTGCGATGAGTCGAATAAATATGAAAAGGTTGCAAAAATTGGACAAGGAACATTTGGGTAAGTAGGAGCAAATATTATAAACTAGATGGAAATAGTTTCAACGTCCCCAAGATAAAAATGTGAAGAGGTGAACGGGTAGAGGACTTAAGAAAACAAGTAGTTCTGCTTAATGTCTTCAACGGACATCTTGTTTTTGTAGAAAAAATTTGTTTTATGTGCCTGGGCTCGCTTTAGGGGGCGGACAACCCGGACTTTTGTCCGGGGCGGCATTTTGGCTATGAATGCAACAAAATTTTGAAAAGTTAATGCATAACACTAATGCTCGTTTTCACCAACGATTCCTAAAATTTAGGCATTGCTTATAGCACCAGTTGCTAGGTATTTTTAATCATTTAATAAAAAATACCTAGCAACTAGCGGTATAAGCACTGCCTAAGTTTTAGGAATCGTTGGTGAAAACGGGCATAAAAGATCACCTGACTATAATTTTTTGTAATTTTTATCTTTGTGGGGGATAAACTCTACAATTTTTGGAAAGCAGCATAAATGAGTACTTTGTACAAATTGTGCGAATAAAATATAAAGAAAAAACAAAAAGTGGTAACATATTTATCTAATGCTATTTACTAGAAAAGGATTAAAACAAAAACGTGTTTTTCTGTTTTTTGCTTTATGTGCTTTTATTATTTTTTATGGGGTTATGAAAAAATTTTAAAATTTTACTAACATTTTTCAGTTGTTATAAAATTACCATAAAAATATATACAGGGTGATCATTTGAAAACGATCCACCTTAAATAACTTCAGTTTGTTATATAAAATTTACAAGAAATCTACAAATCAGGTCAATTTTAGATGAGAGGGGGAAACTTAATGATGTATAAAATCTCACCCCATTTGCCACAGCCATAGATAATATAAATAGCCAACTGTAATACAAAATTTTCTGCCGGCCACACCAGCGCTCGTAGTAAAAATCCCAGGAACTAATCGCAATAAAAATGGCGGGAGATTTAAAATTCCGAGAAATTTAATTTTTTTATTAATGAAAATTATTTGAAATTTCAATTTTAACTTTTTGTTAACTACTATCTCAATGCAATATTTAACAAAAAGAAATTGTTTTGTGTATTTTTTGAAACTAATTTAAAAATAAAAATTCCTTTTTCTTTGTACTAATTTTTATTAATAATTATTATAATACAATTTAATTATACATGCAAATAAAAACAGTTTACAAAAATCATTATTTTTGGCTCAATATCAAAGTAAGTAAATATTCCTTTGGAGTGAAGAAATGTTTTGATAGTATAATAAAAAAACATGCATATTAAATATTAAGTTCACAGGTAGTACACCCTACAGTTCAGCCTTTCAAAATTTGTGTATAATGTTTTGAAGACAATTATAGAATTGATTATCAAATAATTTTAGGCATAATTATTTGGAAATTGATAGATTACTGCAGGCTCTTATTACCGTATGTCCAGTAAATATTCAATAAGATCCGCTTTTAGCCTTAGTGGAGTAATACAAGCTATAGTGTTAAACAAATTCAAAGCTAAATTTAAAATTACCAAAAAGTCTTCAATTTTTTACAAAGATGGTCCAGTTTCTTCATCATTGTTCGGAAATAAAGTGAATTCCACCTCTAGAGAAAGCCACGAACATGCAATTTTTATTGGATCTGATTAAAAATATTATTAAAACCGATAATAATATTAACTTAATACTACTTACTAGGTAAATTTATTGTCGGCACTAAATCCTTTGGTATGTGGGTTCCCTTGGGTGATTCCCTTCAAAAGGACTACCTCAGACTCTTTTGTATTCAAAAACATCTTTTGGAGTCATTAACAGCAAATTTTCATTTCGCGGGCACTCAACCCACTTACCAAACCGCACAGTTTCAGTCTCGTAATTGGGAAATTTCTTTAGATGATTTGTATTGTTACAATTATTAAAACAACACCTTCTAGGCAATGGAAATATTTTAATCAATTTTAATTTCGTAGTTTGTGACAACTATGAACAAATATCAAAGTCAATCAAAAAAAAACTGATACAGCAGCGACACATATTAAAAATCCTATGAACATATGGACGACGTTTTTTATATGAGAGATATCCTACCCTGGCCACAGCCACCCTGACTTAAAATTTTTAAATAGCACCCCCCAAGTTGTGACACCTCATTTTAATGGGTAGAAAGAGCACAATATGCTGGTATGTTTAATTTTAAAATCCGATCACCCTATCACAAATTATAACAAAAAATCGCAATTAGCGATCCACCCTAAATAACTTCGGTTTGATGAGATGTATTAAAAATTCGACAAAACATGTTCATTCGGGGAAACTTATTGACGTATAAAAGTTTACGTCAAATGTCATCCCTTCTGCCCCAGCCACCCTGACTTTAATATTTTAAAATGCACCCCCATACTTGTAACCCCTCATTTTAAAGGATTTTAAGCTAAGCTAAAATTTTGTTAATTTCTCATTACGACCGATATTAATAATTTGGACGTCTAATAACTAGTAGTTTTGTCCGCAGGTGATTAGACTTTAAAATTAAACATACCAGCATTAGGGCATCATCAGGCACTGTAAAGATAAATTACATGTATAAATTTTCACGTGTGTCAACCTCTTTATAGAATTTTACAACACCAATTTATTAAAACTCTTGGTACACTTATTAATTAGAAGGTACGTTTTCTATTCTTTAATTATTCAGTTTATACATGTAATTTGTCTTTACAGTGCCTGATGATGCCCTAATAAAGGCGAAACCAGTAGCACATTCCTTGTTTTATTCACCTGTGATATCAGTTGGGATAAGAATCATCCTTGTCTTTTTCAACATCAAATTTAATCCCAAATCATCGTCAATCTTCAGCATCAACTATAAATTTGTTTTATTAAATCATCTACCTGATCCCCTCTTCACATTATAAACTATTTTGTAGGTCACTGACCTTAATTTTACAATAACACTGAATTTTATCGTTACTCAGCTTCCCATGATTAAAACTCATTTTATCTTTATTTTATAGAGAAGTGTTTAAAGCCCGTGATAAAAGTAATGCAAACAAATACGTAGCTATGAAAAAAGTGTTAATGGATAATGAAAAAGAAGGTGTAAGTAAAAATTTAACTTTTTTTGTAATTTTGTAATAATCCAACTGGATTTGTAGTTTCCAATAACAGCTTTAAGAGAGATTCGTATCCTGCAATTACTCAAACACGAAAATGTAGTAAATCTTATAGAAATATGTAGAACAAAAGCGAGTAATGTAAATAAATATCGTTCAACATTCTACTTAATATTTGATTTTTGTGAACATGATCTCGCCGGCCTGCTCTCTAATGTAAACGTTAAATTCAGCCTTGGGGAAATAAAAAAAGTCATGCAACAATTATTAAATGGACTCTACTATATTCATAGTAATAAAATTCTACATAGAGATATGAAAGCAGCAAACGTTTTAATAACGAAGAATGGTGTGTTAAAGCTAGCTGATTTTGGACTTGCTAGAGCTTTTAGTGCAAATAAAAATGGAGAACCTAATAGGTTTACAAATCGTGTCGTCACTTTATGGTATCGACCTCCTGAATTACTATTAGGTGATCGTAATTATGGACCACCGGTGGATTTATGGGGCGCTGGATGTATTATGGCCGAAATGTGGACTAGATCTCCTATAATGCAGGGAAATAGTGAGCAACAACAACTCATTTTTATTTCACAACTTTGTGGCTCGATTACACCTCAAGTTTGGCCTGGGGTTGAGAGTTTGGATTTATACAGGACAATGGAATTGCCTCAGCAACAAAAAAGAAAGGTTACTTAATTTTTAATAATTATTACTTGGTTTATATTAAATTAATATTTTAGGTCAAAGATCGTTTAAAACCTTATTTAAAAGATCCGTATGCTTGTGATCTTTTGGATAAATTATTGATATTAGATCCTTCAAAGAGAGCTGATTCAGATACTGCATTAAATCACGATTTCTTCTGGACTGATCCAATGCCTTGCAGTTTAAATAACATGTTGGCAAATCATCACCAGAGTATGTTCGAGTATTTAGCTCCGCCACGAAGACCATCACATATACGTGCACATCATTCATTGCCTGGTACACGACCTCCACCATCCGCTTTAATGGAAAGCAGTTATCAGGATAGAGTTTTTTAATTAGGTAATTATTTTTTTATATTTTGTAATTTAAAGGCTTTTTGTATATAAGTTTTAATGTAATAAGGAGAATTAAATTTTTATTTTTAATTTGGTTGTTTTCATTAAAAAAACCCTTTTTATTAAAGTGTATAAATATTAGTATAAAAAGTATTCAAGGGAGTGGGGGTAAAGAAATAAATATTTTTCTTTTTAATGTCTCAAGGTGAAATGAATCAACTCCCAACAGTATCAATATAAATTTTATTTTATTATTGTGTTCTGCTACGAGACATTAAGATAAGTTAAGAGACTTCCCAGTAAACCAAAAGAGGTATTATATATGTAAAATATATATAACATGTAAGAAAACTTATGTAAAATCTAGAGAGAAATTAGGGATAAATCATGTAAGGATGTCAGCCATATTTGGGGATAGGTTATTATGTGTAAATTATGTAAATTTTTATATACAAAATATATATCAGATATAAGTAAATAAAAACAAAAAATATCATTTTTTTGCTTGGACGGTACAATGTAGTAATTAGCAGCAACCAGGCCATTTCTAGTAAGTAATCACAAGTATAATAAATTAATATTATCCTAACTTAAACCATGTTAAACTTAAAGTGGGATTTGCGGGATTCGAACCCACGCCGTTGCAGTCGCAAATTGTCGAATCAAGCCACCTAACCGTTGGACCATCGAGGCTTCATGAAATGAATACACAAAAACATTGTTTTAAAGCAATTCCACATTAAATAAATATTATATTTGTTTTGATACAAATAAAAAAAAATTAAAAATAAATTAGTGAAGTTAAAAGAAGTTCAATTATATATAAAAATTAAGTAAGATAGTTAAAATTATTTTTAACAAAATAAATAAATTATAAATTATAACTCAACTTTTTTCTAATAATGTCGGTGTTGAATGTTGGATTTCTTTGGTAAGCGCAATTTTGCAGAAAAAATTAAGAAAAAATTCTAAACTTTAAAAATATTCAAAATAAAGACATTAAATATAAAAATTAAGTAGTTAAAATTATTTATAACAAAATAAATAAATTCTAACCCAACTTCCATACATTTTTCTAATAAGTTATTTTATTTTATATTTTATGTATGAATTATTTGCATAAAGAATATAAGTAAATAATTTATGTAGGTATATTTTAAATTAAATGTCTAATGTAAATAACACAGGCGATATTTTACATTAATAATAAATAATTATTTATATATAAAATATACAGTATACGAACTTATGAATTGTATATGTAAATAATTCTATATAAATAACACATTATAAATTTTACTTATTACTTACATAGAGAAAATAATATAATATTATATATGTAAAATATACATATATTTTACGTTAAATTAGCTACATAGGAGAATTTACCAGCTATCTATGTGTATTTTATATATAAGTTACAAATTGGTTTACTGGGTTGATGCATGGTGAAAAGCTATGATATACATTTTATTATCAGTGGTAAAAAAATTTTTACTGGCTCACAACAAAAAAAATTTAAATATACTCTCTGACATAACAGTAGATTGAGCTGGTAAAAAACATTACGGGCTCGTGAGCCGTTTAATCAAAAATTTAACCGGCACTAATACACCACTGATATCGCAGATTATTAAATTGTGACTAGATTTGATTTCTTATTGTTCCAACATCTTATGCAGAATAACAACCATTTATTTAATAATCTGTGATATTAATGTAACATAATTTTTAATCCATGTTTTAATTAGGTGTTCACAAACAATTTATAAAAATGTTTTAAATAATTATGACTTCATATCGTATCACCTATTTGCACCAAGTATCTTAATTTATCAGCAGAATCATTGATTATACGGATTTTGGTATTGCAAACATACGTTACTTGTTTAACATCTAATTAGTACTAATTACAGTATCTGGAGATGCCCTTGTTAAGGCGAAACTAGAAATAATAAAATAAAATTTATATTGATACAATTGGGAGTTGTTTCATTTCACCTTGTCAAATAGTTTATTTTTCTTTTTGTTTTTCAATCCCTGTCAACATACTAATAATTCAGTAGGGATTATTTTTTTAATCATTAAAAACTTGGGAAAACACTTGTAAGAGTGTACAAATAACAATATAAAAAGTCTCCTACAGCAGTAGGGATAATGAAATGAACATTTTCCTTTGTGTTTTTCATTACCTAACTTAACTACATACTAAAAATTCAGAAGTGAACGTTTTTTTGTTTTTTTAAATCCTTAAACACTGATGTGTTCTACAAAAAAATAAAAAAGCTCTGGCTCTGAAATAAAAATATACAATTCTTGTAGGTTTTTTTAAGCAAAATTTAAATCTGTAACAAGATTTACTGCAGGGCTTCAAGGTTTTGAGATATGATATTATAGCACACAAAAAAATCACTTTCTTATTGTTTCACTGAGCAAACATATTCCTTAAAGCAAATATAAAGCTCTATAATAAATTGTTAAATACTATCAAATACAAATAAGAATTTAGATAGTAACTTGCGCAAAAATCTCAAATATATTAGATGTAAAACAACAAACATTTAGGCACAACACGATTCCTTAAGAAATCAGGTGCACATACAAAAAGTAGATACTGTAAAATAATTAACATATAAAAAAATTAAGGACGAACATTGATTTTTAAAATTATTATTTTTATAAGTGAATGCATTTAAATGCAACTTCTGCCTGGTTTTTATATGATGAATTTTTTGAGGTATAAATTCAAGGAGTGTTTTTGGGATATGAAAGGATACTAAAACTACAAAATGTAACTATTACTGTTTTATATTAATTTATTTACACAAAAAACGTAACAAAAAATTTAAAAAATCAATGTCTTAAAAATAGATTTAGAAATTTTGTAAAATTAAATAAATTTAAATTAATTAAATAAATTTTAATAAATTAAACAAGTAAACATAAAAAAATATTTTATTACATACATATCGTGTTTCTTGAAATAATATAATACTTATGTCCTATTCTTAAAATATTTAGGATAACAGTTCATTCACAAAAATTATTTTTTAAATTTTGATATAAATCATTAAAAAACCATCCTGAAATAAAAAAGTCATTCACCTGATACCGTTTTCTTCTGCTTATTTTAACAAGTTCCTCTTGATTATAACACATTGGATATTGTTCAAAGTCTCCTTTGAAAACAATTTCAAACATTTCCTCATTTGAAAGGCTAGTAGAAGGTGAAACTTGTCGATTTCTTAAATGCATTCCTCTCAAAGTAGTCAATGTATTTTCAAATGTCATTTTAATGATAAAATCAGTAAAAACATTTTGGTTCAAATTCTTGTCCACCAGATCTAAATCCCACTCTGTTAAATCAAATGAACCTAGATCAATGGTAAGAAAATTTGATTCATATTTAGATGCAAGTTCCTCAAATTCAAGGTCTACATTATATGAACGGATAGGACTAATATTTTCAATATTGGATATAGTATTGTCTAGGTGACTCAAATCCTCCATTCCACAAATAATGTTTTTACAAGTTGTATCCTCCTTAGATGATTCAGTCATATTAGGTTTATTTTTTGAAATATTTATCTTGGATTCATTGGTTTTCTTTTTGGATTTGGAAATTTTTCTGTCATCATTAATATTTGTACCACAGTTTGATTTGGAATTAGTTTCCTCCACACTAATTGATTTAATTTTTATGTTTGTAACATCCTCTATAGAATGTAATAATTGAGGATTATTTAATTTTTTTCTAGGTATATACTCTTCGACAAATTGATGTGCAGAATTTTCATTATCAAATGTTGAAAAATAAGTTTCTCCCGAGTCATCGGACACTTCTTTGTCAAATTTGGGTATCTCATGATTTAATTCTTCAACCTCTAAACTTGTACTATCAGAAATTAATGATTCACTTGAAGAACATCGTAGCAAATGTATCATAGATTTTGCAATTTGTTTATTATTTTTTAGTTCCTGCTTTTGCATTTTTTTGCGGTCTTTTCTGCTTCTAACATCTGTTTGCTTATGTTCTTTCTTTTTAGTAACATTTTTAGGAAGATTTTGTATTGATGAGGAAGATGAAGTTGATGGAGTTGCACATTCATTACTTTTATTTACTTTTAGACTTGAAAAGGCTTCTGATATGAGGTTCTTTTTCTTTTTTTTCGGTCTGTTAACTTCAACCCATTCGCTGCACATACATCCTAAAAATAGAAGTTTTTAACCCTTTCAGGACGACCGCAGGAACACGCGTACCAAGCAAAAATTCATAATCGCAACGAGTGTTCTAACGAAGGGACGTACATGTTCAGTTTCAGACCCCTAATTGAAGTCAGCGTCGTAAATGTACGTTAGGCCATTAATGTAGAGAATCCAAAACGTACATATAAATGACTAAGTAATTTATAAAAAGCCGTAAGAATGGTTAAGCGAGTAACTTTCTCGTGTTTTGACTAGGCAATCATAAAATACTGACAGAATTAAAGCGCCAAAACACAAATTGCCTGCTTATTTTTAGACATTTTATAATTTGCCTAACATAACAAAGTCAAAACAGAAATATACCTGGTACTAAACGATGCATTACAAAAAGATTTGCTTGTATTAAACATAAAGATCTGTGTTGTTCCAAATGTCATGGACTTGTACCAATAAATATTTTTTTTAATAAGTTAAATATTTCCTTTGATGTTCAATTCTCTTTTGCTTTAGTTGTGTCTGATGTAAATGAATTTATTTTTTTTTCATATTACGCACGTTTTAACCAGGTAAAATTATAAAATACCTGAAAATAAGCAAGCATAACGAAATATTTATTCTGACGCTTTATTTTGCCGGCATTTTATTATTTGCCTAGTCAAAATACGAGAAAATCCACTCGTTTACCCATTTTGCCTTCATTCCATAAAAAACCTATGCATTTTGACAAAATGTTATATTATGGGTATGACACATGATACATACACCATCACCAAAGGGTTAATAGATGAATGAATAAGTAATGGAATCGTGTGCCTAGTTTTTTCGTTTCTATTTACCACCTATACAGGGTGGTGATAAAGTTTGGAACCAAGGTCATAACTTCTGTAAAAAATTTTTTTGTAAAAATCGCTCGGACAGGTCAATTTTTGTTTTAAAAATGCCATCTTTTCGAATGAAAAAAATATTCATGACGTCACTGATAACTTCACTATGACGTCATCATCAATTTTTTTAAATGGAAACCCCTACTTTTTTTACACATTTTTCATAGACCTTTTTATCATATTAATGATCACATAAAAATATTTAAAAAAATTTCAACCATTTTTGAAAAAAAAAATAAATTTACTCAAAAAAAAAATTATTAATTCTCAATGAAAATATTACAAAAAAAATAGTTATTTATGCACCTAGGTAGTAAAGTGACTGATTTTAATCCCGACGATGTTTTGTTTCCCGAGGCAAAGCCGAGGGAAACAATCAGAGGAGGGATTAAATTCACTTTACTACCTCGGTGCATATAGAATTTTTTGCACTTTTTTAATAGGTAAAAGTTTCCACAATAATTTAATTATATGGCTATCGCTGTGACTAATATCGGTTGTCATCGGACGGCGACGGGTATTTTTATTCGCCCGTCATAATGATTTATACAGCAACTTTCATAAAATATAGATAATTGTAGATTAATATTATAATTATTGTAATTGATTTTATAAATTTAAAAAAATAATAATTAACTTCACAATAAATAAAGTAGGTAAGTTTTGATGCAGGAATAAAGTTTACCCAGTTTAAAAGATTTTGCCACAGCTGTAACTAATTGATTGAATCGATTCTGTGTACACTTAAAACACCTTTAAATTTAAAATTTAGTATCAATCTATAAAATAATAAACATAATACAATCCCCGACCCCAGAATAAAAATCAAGTTCCGTTCCAAACCAAATAAATTTATTAGAGGTTAGAATTCACTCAATATATTGGTGGTGTTTAGACTAGACTGAAGTTTGCAACGATTGTGATTTCGCGGCAAATTCAGACAAATTACAAGATTATGACTAATTTTAATTTTTAATGACAAGTTACGTGAGCGGGAGTAAAGTGATGACAAATGACGTGGGCGGGAGTAAAGTAATGACAAGACAGGGAGTAAAGTAAAATTTGACAAGAGGCAGGAAATGTGACGTTTTAGTCTCTATCAATAAGGACTAAACTAGCTCATTATATATAGAAAGTGCAAAAAGTAAATTTTTAATTTACAAGTAACAAATTTTAACGATAATGTTCAAATTGTTCCCCATTGACCAATTGGCATTGTCCCATTCGAGTGTAGACACTCTGAATACTATTGTTAATAGCTTCTTCGTCAATTTGTTGCAATTCCGTCCTAATTCTAAGCTCCAATTCTTGTAAATTATTAGGTCTATTGAAATAAACTTTTGATTTTAAATGTCCCCACAAAAAAAAATCTAAGGGCGTTAGGTCGGGAGATCGCGGAGGCCACTCAATTGGTCCCCTCCGACCTATCCATTTGTTGGGAAACGTGGTGTTAAGGAATTCTCGCACCACCCTGCCAAAGTGTGGAGGAGCCCCATCTTGTTGAAACCAAATGTTTTGGTTAGGAATGTTGCGATTTTCATAATTGGGGAAAATACGAAGTAAAACTGGTAGCAAATCAGTCCGCAAAAAATTCAAGTATCTTTCGGCAGTAAGGTTTTCATTAAAAAAGTAAGGTCCTATAAAACGTCTGCCAATCATTCCCACCCATACATTTAACTTTCCCTGTCTTTGACTATGGGATTCTACGGCCCAATGAGAATTTTCCTGTGACCAATACCTACAATTATGTCGATTCACTGATCCATTCAATTGAAAGGTAGCTTCATCAGAGAAAATTATACTACTTAAAAAATTTGGATTTAGATCACATCGTGCCATCATTTCTTCACAAAATTGCAGTCGGCGATCGGGATCATCTTCATTTAACTCTTGTATGAGTTTTATTTTGTATGGGTGATACCAGGGGCGGACTGGCCATAAGACTAATCGGGGAAACCCCGGTGGGCCGCGGCCTACGTGGGGCCGCAGGCCATTTTGTTGGAAAAATTTACAATACATGGGGGAAATTTTGATTTTGTTTGTAAATTACATTTTTATATGTGTTTGTTTAATTCGCGCAAGTTAGGGCTGGTCATCCTGATCCTGTGATCACGCATGAGGCGCTGATCTTTATGGGCGCCAAAATCTTAACGTAATATCGGATATTTTTAGTAAGTCAAGGCTCCATAATTAAGCTATAGGAGCGCCAAATGTAAACTGATTTTAATGGTAAAAACCAAAAATACTTTTTGGTCTGTAAATAAAATGAAATTTTGATTTTCTGTACAGTAAAAAGCCATTTAATACGAAGAAAGATCTATCTGCCTTCTACAGCCTCCACTTGTGAAAATGCATGACCTTGAAAATTTCAAAAATTTTCGCCTGCAGCGCAACTTTTATCAGATTAACGGTACAGTGCACATATTTTTAACTAATTAAATATAGAAACCTGAGAATTCTGAGATAAAATCGATTTTTTTACATAGACAAAAATTATCTTTGCCTGCAAGAAATATTTTTTTAGCCCAGGGCACCAAAAGGCCGTCCTTGTCGAGGCAAATCTCCTACAGATCCTGTTTCTGCAAATTTGGTAACTAACTTACTTACTGTAGATTTTGAGATTTGCGGTCTATTTGGATATTGCTCATTAAACAAAGCACAAGCTTCCCCATGGGTTCTTTTTCTATCGGCCGTATCCTACCATAATTAAAATTTCGATTCTTTCGCGTTCGCTTAAACGAGGCATTTTTAATTTCGCAAAACTTAATAATTGTTGATTATTATTAAACAAACGAAGTAAGCTATTCAAGCATTGGTAAATGGATTTAAAATTTTATTTGCCATACAAAATAACGTCAACTAAAGCACTTTTATAAAGGCAATTTTTATTTCAATAAATTTTGAATATCAAAAGCTTTTTCAAATTTATAATAAATTACAATTTTATTTAAAGTTTATTATTACTCAAACATTTTATTTTAATTACCTTTTTCATTAAAAGTTATTTAAAATTAGTTTTAAGAAAATTCCAATTGTGTAAAGAAGAACAATTCGAATATTTTCAATAATAATTTGTTATTTTTAAACTAAAAATTAGTTTAATTTATTTTTCTTGCCATATTTTCATTGAGAATTAATAATTTTTTTTTTTGAGTAAATTTTTTTTTTTTTCAAAAATGGTTGAAATTTTTTTAAATATTTTTATGTGATCATTAATATGATAAAAAGGTCTATGAAAAATGTGTAAAAAAAGTAGGGGTTTCCATTTAAAAAAATTGATGATGACGTCATAGTGAAGTTATCAGTGACGTCATGAATATTTTTTTCATTCCAAAAGATGGCATTTTTAAAACAAAAATTGACCTGTCCGAGCGATTTTTACAAAAAAAAATTTTACGGAAGTTATGACCTTGGTTCCAAACTTTATCACCACCCTGTATGTATGTAAAACATCAATTTATAGAATTCTTGTAGCAGCCTTATCAATTAACAATTTTTTTCAAATTTAACACATGGATAAAGGAAATTCCAATCTGCATTTTGGCAGTTTTCAAGTTTTAAAATTCTTATTATAAATGAATGTTTTAGTCCATTGAAAATAGCATAAAATGACCATTTTGATTAATAATTTACAAAAAAAATATAAAACATTTAAGAAAGTTGAAAACGCCCAATATGGCAAAATGCAAAAATAATTATTCACGCAAACCTCTAAAGACGTAGCGGGACGATTACTCTTAAAATAAATAAACATTTTCTTACCAGTATTCTTTTGGCACACTTCATTGATACTTGGCTTATTATTTTCTGTAAGACGTGGTTTTATAGGTGGAGCCTCTGGATTAAATAAATTGCCTGTTCCACTTAAATAATCATACAAGGCAGTTACAAGATATTTTAAAGCTGCAAAATAAATTACTTTATATAAAAACAAGTTGATTTTCTAACTCAGTTATTGCAAAGGTTAAATAAATACATTAATACTAACATAGTTCACGATTCATTACATATTTCACAAGGATTTCATCTTGGGGATCTACAACGCCATATAATTGGTGATTACCAAGAAATTGCAAAATATTTTCAAGAGTACCTTTAAAATGAACATAACAACATTCAGGACTACAACAGATTAAATACCCATTTTTATCACGAGGTAGAACTTTATTAGGTGCCGAATCAGTTTTGTCCAACACATGGATTACTCGAGTCATTATTTCATGCTCTATTAAATTTTCACAGAATTTGATACTTTTTCGGATATTATTGGTGATCATTATAAAATCTTCTATTCCATAATAAGTCAAAAAAACTTTCGCAAAAGGAATGACTTCTTTGGAATCTACAATTTTATTTTAAAACAATTATAAAAAACTTACAACTAAATTTAATTTTGATAAATAGACAATAATTAAGTTAATTGGAAAGAATAGTGTAGGGAAAAAAGAGACAATAAATTAAATAATTCTTAATCTGATATGCTCCTTTATTTAAAAAAGTCAGTCAATTCACAAATTGTATGGAATTTAAAAAGGGCTCATCATTTATTTAAGTACAAAATGTTATAAAAAATAGGCGAGTTAAAAATAAAATTCATTATTTTTACACTCTGAAACGAAAAAATTTTAAGATCAGTCTCCATAACTTACTTATAACAAGTTTAATAATTTCCTGGGCTGTAAAATATAAATTTCCATGTTTGTTAACATTCTCATAAACAATTGTAAGATTGGGATCCTGATTGGGTTCATTTTGGTTTGTATATGTAGGATCCTTAAATTTAATAAAAGATGCTATCTTTTCATTTTTAGTGACAATTAAACAACTTCTTACTTTTTTGTTTCTCACGTCCATTTTATTATTAATACTAAAAAAATTTCTTTTAGCATTGAGACATACCTTGCCTTCAGGTACTTTATTTTGATCAACTTTTTCTTCCTGCAATTTATTCTCTTTAATTTTTTTTTCTGGGAATTTATTATGATTAATTTTCTTTTCAGGTACTTTATTCTGAATAATTTTCTTTTCCGGTAATTTATTCTGAATAATTTTCTTTTCTGGCAATATATTCTGATTAATTTTTTCTTCGGGCAATTTATTTTTATTAATTTTCTTTTTCGGAAATTTATTCTGTTTAATTATTTCTTCTGGAAATTTATTGTGATTAATTTTTGCTTCAGGTAATTTACTCCTGATCAAGTTAGGAATTATTGGTTTTAATTTTTTCCGTTCAAGCACATCCGGAAAGTCATGGTCATATAATAATTTTTGTTCAAAACCTCCATTGTTATAAGTTAATGATAAAAATTCTCGAGGAGGAGGTCGGTTATGATTGCATTTCCTCTCTACATCACTTTCAGTTTCTGATTCTGAACTGTTATCTCTGTTATGATGAGCTTTATTACCAATATGAATATCTTCTTCGGTTAATTTGTCCTAAAAATTGAGAAATATTTGTAGGTTCTTTTAGAAAATTTGGCACTGTATTGGATTTAAATGTACAAATCAATGATAAATTCCTTAGAATCTTAATTAATGCCCATTTTCACCAACGATTTCTAAAATTTAGGCATTGCTTATAGCGCTGGTTGCTAGGTATTTTTAATTATTTAATAAAAAAATATCTAGCAACTAGCGCTAGAAGCAATGCCTAAGTTTTGCTAAGTTTTAGGAATCGTTGGTGAAAACCGGCATAAATAATATTAAAGGCGTGCGCACAGCAAAATTGCCCGCCAAGTGACGTGGGATCAAAGTAGCAGGTGGCACCTCCACTTTTACCCCTATTCTGTAACAACACGAATCTAAATTCCCATGCGAAAAAAGAGTGGGAAAATGTCAATAATAAAGTGTAAGATAAAGACAGAACATAATTCTCTCGGTCGAAAAGGTTACAGAATAGACTCAAAAATAACTATTTAATTTGTAACTTTATACAAAATATGACCTCCGAATAAAAAAAATCTCAAGAACAAAAAACGAATAGCTCCTTTTATTACTATATCCCAAAAATTGGCATGTCTTTATTTTAAACTTGGGTTTCTATAAAAATCCGCTTGTAAAATGCTAAAAAAACTTGCAAAGTATGGTTTGGCGGTGACTCAGTTTTTTTTTAGAAAATCTAATTAAACGATTTGAACAAAATATTTTTTTAAATATGTTTAACCACAGTATTTTTAAGTCGCTAACTTTTACGAGAAAATAAATTAGTCTTGAAAAAAATCTCATTTTTTAAAAAAAAATTTCCAAGGTAGACCTTCAAATAAATTGTAATAAAAAATAGACCGGTACACCCCAACATATTTTTTGCTAACCCAAAAACTTTGGAGCTTTAAAAAATGCTTTTTTTGAAATTTAAAATATTTTGATAATATTAAGGGGGGAGTAAGGTTAATTCGATACAAAAAAAGCATATTTTCGATAATTTTTTTTCACGACAGATAATATACAGGGTGTCCTGTAATAACGTGGACAGACACAGTAGAACAGGTTTATCACCTAAAATTAAGATGACAAGTTCCTCTAACACTCCCCAAAAATGCTTCCCTGCAAAGTTACAGTCAGTTACAGTTCACTTTTCAAAAAATAAAAACCCACATAACTTTTCTCTCTATGAAGGTAACTCGATAAAAATTGCCATAGGGGGCTACTTTTAAGTTCTTTATAATTTGGTATTGTAGTTTTGCCATTTCGCATTCATTTACCACAACTTTTTTTTGTGTTACTTTTTTTGCCATTTCAACTTATTTTCTCATAAGACCAATAAATCTAATAGTTTTAAAGATAATCTCAATTAAAGTTTCATTATTTATTGTAAAATTTACTTTTTTTATTAATGGGGTCATTCTGAACAAACACTGTAAACTTAACGTCGATGTTATTAACATTTCACTGTTATGTGACATAACTAATGTCAAAACTAACAGCGATGTTAAAAATCGTATTCTGAACAATTTAATTTTACAGCGCAAACTAACTTGATTTTTTTATTCATTTAACGTCAGTTCGGTAGATTTAAAATTAATTTATTAAGAACTTATGAAACGTCAAATATTTTGATCGACGTTATTTTAACAGCGAAAATGTTATTTTACATCGCTGTTAAATTACAGTAAGTGTACAGAATAGCAGTTTTTTAACATCGGGGTGACATTCGAAAATAACATCGACGTTACGGCTAAAATTTTTGTTCAGAATTACCCCATAAATCAACTAGGCCAACATTAACATTTTTCAAGAAATTAAAACGTTTTTACGATTTTATCCCACAAGCCGCTCTTTTGTATTTTTCAATCATCTTCTAAAATAATATTCAATCATACATTCTTTTAATAATGGTATTTAGGGAATGGACTACTTGATTTAACAATAAAAGGATATTTTTATGTTTATTTCGAAATTTTAATTGAGATTATCTCGAAAACGATTGGATTTAACACTTGTAAACAAGTATACTTTTCATAGTAAATTATTTATTTTATAAGAAAATCAATTTAAATTGCAAAAAAGTGACAACAGAAAAAGTTTTGATAAATCTTAGATTCTAAGTTTAGGTAAACTGGTAGTAAATGAATGAGAAATTGCAAAACTAGTATATCATATCATAAAGCACTAACAATTAGGCCCCCCCCCCCCATGGCAGTTTTTATCGAGATTGCTTCATAGGAAGAAAAGTTATGTGGATTTTTATTTTTTGAAAAGTGAACTTTATCTGGGTGTAACTTTGCAGGGAAGCATTTTTGGGTAAAGTGTTAGAGGAACTTGTCATCTTCATTTGAGGTGATAAACACGTTCTACTATGTCTGTCCACGTTATTACGGGACACCTGTATATTTATTTCTATAATTACTACATAATAAAGTATAATGGCATAACTACAATGAGGCAGAGGAGGCAACCGACTCCAGGCCCATCGAAGTTCGGGGGCCCCAAAAACCGAGGCTGGGTATATTTTTATATTAATTTATTGCTAAGTGGTTTATTATTTTTTTGTCTTGGGGCCCACCACCTACTGAGGTTCTATTTATTATAATTTTTTATTCAAGGGTCACTCCTGTAAACCCCACTGACACTTCTCGTGAATGCATGGTTTTTCAGTTTCACGAATCATAGGAAGGAATACGTTCGTGGAGAAATCAAACATGTTTGATTTTTCGTGAATAGTCTACAGTACAACACTCTTTTTTATAAATGATTACTAATAGGCTGAATCTTCGTGAGTAGCTTCGTTTTGACAAGATGCCCAACTTTTCTATTTACAAAATTTCTCGATAGTGATAACTAATAAAGTGCGCAGGCGTAAAACATGTCGATTGGGCGATTATCAAAATTTGATTACTAACAGTTAGGTTTTTAGGTAAATGTTAAGATAATTGATAAAAAAAACTCGAAAAAACGTTTGTCCTACAAAATGGATGGTTTGACCGAAGCCTTCCCCAATTCTCAACATATCCGAATAATGAGGTCATAAAAAATATTACTATTTTGGTTCAATTAATAATTTCCGGATAATGCCGGAAGAACCTGGAACCAGAGGTAACTTTGAAATTTTAAATGGCAACCTAGGTCGAGTGTGGTATTGTTTGAAAGGGCTTTAAAAAAGAATTAACTTTTATTAAAATAATTTTTTCATATCTTGTCTAATTAAACGAAAAATAAAATTAAATAAGTAAAGTGATTTTTTAAATTATGCAAAACTAAAGGCACTACCAGGAAACTATGATTTTTACATTTTTATTCGTTAAAAAAAACTACTTTTATTTCTGCAATTACTTTACTTTAAATAGAATTTCAAACGATATTCACATGTTATTTGCCATAAAAAGAAATAAACTTTAAACGCTAATAAAAAAACATAACATTATTTATTACCGAATCAATACACTTCTAACATTAAAAAAATGTTATAAATGTTCAATAAGATGGCCGTTTTGCTCTATGCACAGGTTTACTCTACGTGGTAAAGAATCGACTGCCCGAAAAATCTCAATTTGATCGAAATTCTGAATTGCTTCTTTTATTCTGTCCCTCATCCTTCCCCGTGTGATTGGACGCTCCCGGTAAACTAAATCTTTAATCCTCCCCCACAAATAGTAGTCAATTACAGTTAAATCTGGTGATCGAGCCGAAAAATTAATTTGGCCATATTTTACAATCCACTTATTAGGAAATTTTTGGTTTAATTTTTCGCGAGCTACTCTTAGGGTATGTGCTGGACATCCATCTTGTTGGAACCACATATTAAGCCTCAAATTCAGAGGAATATTCTTCAACAATTCACGAAGATCGTTTTATAACAAATTAGCGTATCTGTTGCTGTTTAAGTTTCCTTGTATGAAAATAGGACCAATAATTTGGTTATTAACCCGCACCAAACATTAAGCTTCCAAAGATTTTGATGATCTATTTCTCTCCAGTGGGGATTATTATTTGACCAATAATGACAATTAGCTGGTGTCGATTTGACCCTATTTATCTATATCCAAAAATGCACCCCTAAGAAGTTATAAGCTTCTGAAGTTCATTTTAAAAAAAATATTTTTTTTAATTGCTAAAAATTTTATGATGAAATTTTGTATACATGCATTTTTATAAAAATCGCTCATGTGGTAAAAATTTTACCCATCCTTGATTACCGGAAATGGTGTTAGATGCTACGAGAGGAGATAAAACACTTAAAAACTTTTTTGGTATTTAAAATATTAATTTAAAATTTCTTGCCTCATGTAGATAAATTCAAGAGAATGATTTTTTGTCTCTTATAAATTTTGTGTAGGATGTGCTATTTTCAAAATTTAAAAAATGATTTAATTTCAGGTGTTTTTAAAACCGTATCCATGGTAACAAGCTACATCTTCAACTTTTCAACTGGATTTCCTAATTTTAAAATTTAAAGGACCTTATCGTTTTCCTATGTGTTTTTGGGCAAACATGAAAAATAAGTTAAACCTACAAAAATTAACTAAAATACCCCCAATATTAATAATATTTCCAATTTCTTCAATAAATATGAATTATAAATACATTTATGAGATTTTACATTATTTAAAAAAATATTTATTAACACGACAACAGCGGATTTTAAAATTCAAATTTTGACAAGTGCTGTCAGATAAATTTTAATTACCTTTCATTTACATTTAAATTGAAAGCAAATGACAGTTAAAACTAATAGGGTGTTTTCCTTGTGGAACCTATGTTAATAATCGAATACAATCGCCAAAAGGATTAACCTGATGGTAGATACAAATGACCTTTATTATAAGGCACTTTAGAACAATGGTTACTGTTACAAACAAGAAGTAATGCCCGGGCTAACAAATTCGTATGCGCTTTACAAAGGTATCTGGCGACTGACTCACTGTGACTCACACCTCACGCTGGATGGAAATGTTTCCCACATTGGGTGTTATTGTCATGCGCACACATTGCTTGCGTTCATACGTTTATTTATAAAAACAGCTAAAACCGGCGCGTACACATAAAAAGAAATCCGGTACGCGCTCATGTAACATACTGGAATGAAACATTCTAGCAAAGGAGAAATAACTTGCCGAATGTCGTAAAAAGTATCTTGCTTACTTGACAGGAGGTGCTTAGAAGTGCCAGAGGGTGTCCTACAAAAATAGAAGGAATTTGCAAGCCCTTTGCCGCCACCGAGGTCCCTTATCGGTTCTACTTTTTACTAATAATTATTGTGCATTTAATTTGGACGTTTCGTTTGAGAGGTAATAATTTCAATGTTGCCTGATTGTGCAATAAAGTCTTACGATAACCTGTAAAAGATATTTTATTTTTAATTGACGCCGTAATATTACAAATCTTATTACAACTATTAAAACTATAGCCATTGAATTTACAGTAAAAGTTTCAGAGCTCTATGGAACTGGAAAAGTCATTTTTTATCAAATATTTTAAAAATTGCAAAAAAACGACAACTGTGTAAAAATTTTTTAATTGTAAAAAATATATTCTTAAATTATAAGTTTATTTGAATAAAATAAATACTTAAAATATAATTTCTAATCAAGTCATAACAAATATGTACTTAATTGTATAAATTTTATACAATTAAAGTCAATAAATCATAGTAAATAAATGGCATAGGCAACCAAACTACTTTGTTTGTTAGAAACACCGAGGAAAACACCAGCATCGTTGTCTAATTGTGCAAAAATTAATTAATTTCAATTGCGTTTTTTGGCGAAAGCGGTCTTCTAAAGAGCGAAATATTTTACACAATTGTATATTTATTTCTTATTTATAAGTGGCATAAGTTTCATTCTTGTACAAAATGCTCCCAAAACCCGATAAGGTCCTTTGAGTTTAATGAGTATGCGAATATGCATTTAATATGGGGTAATTTTTGGGCTTTAAATAAATATTTTCTTCAAAATGTAAGTTTAAAAGCCTAACTTATTTACCATTTATTAAATTATTTTTTAATGTTACTCAGAAACTGCACTTCCTACGCAAAATTTGTAAGGGACAAAAAAAAATTCTCTTGAATTTCTCTACAAAAACAAATAATATTTTACTAAAAATTTTTAATACCAAAAAAGTTCTTAAGTGATTTATGTCCTTTGGCACCATATAAGACCATTTCCAGTAATCGAGGATTGGTAAAATTTTTACCAAATGAGCGTTTTTTATAAAAATGCATGTATACAAAATTTCATCATAAAATTTTTAACAATTAAAAAAAATATTTTTTTTCAAATTAACTTCAGAAGCTTATAACTTCTTAGGGGTGCATGTTTGGATATAGATAAATAGGGTCAAATCGACTTATTTTCATGTCTTAGTTACACCACTGGTGCCATTAGAAAAATGTCATCCTACTGCCTCAAAACACCAACGCGCAGCAAAAGTACCACCCACCAATTCGCTATCTATGTGGCTACCAAAATTGCACTGAAACTGGACTAGTATAATATCCAGAGCTGTACTAAAATTTTTTTCCTTAGATTTTAGATTTCAGTATAATTTAACCCATAAATATTATATCTTGTAAGGCGGAAGGTGGTACATGGGTACCACTGCGTATTTTATGTGGCGTGTTGGCTATTTCTCTCGAACTTTTTCATAATTCTGTGTCTAATTGAGATTCCTCGGGTACCACCTTTAGCCACATACGGATTAATAAAAAAATGTAATCACTTCAAAAATTATAAGGCAGAAAACTATAACCACTTATTTTCATTTGAACAAAAATTAATCCTTAAGTGGGTAGTCAGCAAATTTAAGCGGTTTATTTTAAAATTCCGTTGATACTTACGCCTTTGGTCATAACTTTTTTCTGCTGATGATTTTTTTAATTTTCTTTTTTTGATGTCTTATGATTATTATTTGTTACAATTTTTGTCTTTGTGGGGTAAACCAAACAGATAAGGGAGCAACAAAGCGAGTTCTTCTTAAAAATTGCGGGCTTTTGACTATTTTAGAAATTAATAAAAAAAAGGCCGTATTAAGTTGTTATCCTAAGCATTTTCTACACATTTTTCAAAATTTTCTAAAAGTCAAAAAAGTGCAATGTTTTGTGGTCTCATAAAATTTAAAATTGTTTGGTTTACCCCATATACACAAAATTTACAATAAATGTAGTTGCAAGACACTAAAAAATTTACTAAAAACAAGAAATATTAAAAAAATTAGGTAATTACCCTCCCTAAGAATTTTTCGAAAAGATGTTAAATGTAACTTGTCTGAAAAACATTTTAGACAGTTTAATGGTTAATGTTTTCTGAATAGTGAAAAGGAATCATTTGAAAAAATTCAATTTACCAAACAATATAAATATGAGCAAAAAAATATTTTTTTAATATGTACCGAGAGACAAAAAATTAAGAGCATTCTTTCCTAAACCGCATGTTCAAAATTGTCTTCCTCAAAATAAGTTAAATCCTTTTAGATCTAGTACCCTATAATAATACAAATAATTTTAAAAACAATGCATATCTTTCCGCCCCTTTCTGCCGCCCACAAACTGAATAAAATCCAATAAACAAAATTGTGCAAAATGACAAATACTGGACTACATGCAGCACTTTTATTATTTAATCAATTATCATAAAAAAATACTGAAATGTAGATAAATTTTGTTCTACAAAACGGCGCAACCCGATTTTCAATATCTTAAATAGTTCCGCTACAATATTCCAATGAAAATTGCATAAAAACTCCATTTTTAAACAAGAACTATAAAAAATGTGTAATTTTTTTTGAAACAAGCTTTCCGCCGTTTTGTAGATTAATTATCGAAATTTTTAAATTCTGAAAGAATTATTGTTTTTTGTATTGTATTGTAAGCTCTACTTCCTATAAGACATCATACGATGTATCAGGTATTGTCACATACACAATCACAGTATTAATGACTGTGATGTGTGGCGATATTTTAAAATAATAATTTATAAGAGCTGTAGAATTAGTCCAGTAAACCTCAAAATAGCCTTTACAATGTTAAGGAAGGAATGCTCCTAAGAGCTGTCTTTCCTCTATTTTTTGGTGCGTTTTAGAGGTTTAGTCTATTGAACGTACAACAATTAATTGAAATGCTTCAATTTTTTTTCTGATCCTAAAATAAGATTGTGTGGTCTCCAGAGTGGGTTAACCCTTTTTTTTAATAGTTTACCATAATGTTGTAAATAATTATTGAAAATCGGTAGGTACACTTTTGTGCATTGATTAAGCACCTTAAATTTTAGCTTTTTCAAAGTTTTAATAACCTACTCTGTGTAGAATAAATATTTATGTATTAGTATGTAAACTTTCAAACTCTTAAATGAATTAATTAGAGTGCTACATTCGATTAACAGAGTGATGTTTCGTGAAAATAATTTCTTTTTTTCGGAGTGTACGTCTTTCACTCTAGTTTTGGGCACTCCACATAAAATTAGGACGTTTCCATTTTTTATTTTTCTCCTAAACACAATCCTAAGTACAGTTGATCTTCCATAACTCGAACTTCTATAAGTCGAATTTTTCCATAACTCGAATTTTGTTTGTAATGTGTTTGTAAAAATATTCGTTTTAAACTTTGCGAAATAATTTCTATATCTCGAATTTTTTTTAAAGTCCCTTGAAGATTTGAGTTAGGGAATTTTGACTGCATTTAAAAATTAATGGTAAAAGAATTATTTAAATATCTTTAAAAGTGACAAAGTTATGCCGCTTCAAAGTTTACATTTCTTATAAAAAAATTGTTAAGGCGATAGTCGGCAAATTTGAGGGCTTGAGTTTGAAATTCTCTTGATATTTGCGTTTTTGGTCATAACTTCTTTTTCAGTGGAGCTTTTTTAAAATTTCTTTTTTTGGTATAAAGAAGAGTCTCCTGGCTACCAATTTCTTCTTTTTTTTGTTTTGGTAAGTGAAACCAAATAATCATACGGCAGCAGTAAAACGGGATCTTTACAAAAAATGTTCGCTTAGCGGCTCTCTGAAACATTCTAAAAAAACTAATTGAAATAATATTTTTTTTCCAACGCTAGAAATAAGTTAAGAATAAACGAAGACTTTGATGTTGCGTTTTCTTGTTATAAATATATTTTTAAATTTTTTACAGCATCTCAAAAATTTCTTAAAATTTTACTTAATTTTTGGGATGCTGTAAATAGTTTAAAAATATATTTAAAACAAAAAAACGCAACATCAAAGTCTTCGTTTATATCTTAACTTATTTCTAGCGTTGGAAAAAAAATATTATTTCAATTAGTTTTTTAGAATGTTTCAAAGAGCCGCTAAGCGAACATTTTTTGTAAAAAGCCCGTTATACTGCTGCCGTATGATTATTTGGTTTGACTTACCAAAACAAAAAAAGAAGAAATTGGTAGCCACAAGACTCTTCTGTGTACAAAAAAAAGAAATTTTAAAAAAGCTTCAATGGAAAAAAAAATATGACCAAAACCACAAATATCGAGCGAATTTCAAAATCAAGCGCTCAAATTTGCCGACTATCCTCTTAATGTCAACTTAAGTTTGATATTTTATTTTTTATATTTTTTTACATTTAAATACAATAAAAAGAATTTGTTTTTCAAGCTTATTGAAGTAAAAAGATTTTTTATTCTAAAATTTGTTTATAAATGTAAGCAGATATTTGTGATTGCTTGGAAATTAATAAGATTTTGTGGAATTCATTGATTCTCGTAATGATAATTATAATGTTGTTACCCATGTGTCTATACTTTTAGTGGGGATATTTAGCAAAAACTATTTTAAAATTTTGTGGTGAAATCATGATATAAATTTTAAAGACTTTAGGAACATTAAATGTATTAAAAATATATATTGCTCTCTAACCAGATCTATATTAGAATATGCTACTCCATTGTCATATTAATAAAATTGAAAATATCCAAAGGAATCTCAGATTTATTGCATTTAAAGAAAAGATATCGAAAGATTTATTTGGATATGATTTTATCTTAGATCACATTGGTCTGCAAACACTGGAAAAACGTAGAGAAAACTATGATGTTGTCTTAATTCATAAAATAATTAATGGTAAATTAGATGTGGCTGCTTTGTTGGAGTCTATAAATTTTCATGTACCGGCTAAGAAAACTAGACAAAAATGTCTTTTCCACATAAATCACCATAAATCCAATATAGCATTGAATCATTCTGTCGATCGTTTATTACAAATAACAAATAATTACTTGATATATATTCCATATTTCTGTTAAAAGTTTAAAGAGAATTATTAATTATTGATATTTGCTCTAGTTATGATTGTTAAAAAATTGTGCTTGTTATTTAATTTGTAATTAATTGATTTATATTGTATCTATGTTATACATATTGTTTTTCTTGTTTAAATTTTTATTACTTATATATTTACTTATCGCAATATTTTTTATTGTATCTGTTTCTTTACTTAATCTTAATGTTACTTTCTAAATTTGTATATGTAAAATTGCGTTGCCGTGAATAAATAAAATAAAGTAAAATTAAATTTAACTGTGTTTAAAATATGTCTGATATAAAGATAAGGAGTATGATTCATTCGGGTGCAATATTGTACCTATAATTTATGGTAAATCGTAAACCTATTTAATTATTAAAAACTGGAATGAAGAAATTATATTTGCTATTAAAAAATTATTTAACTTGCAAGATAAAGAAGATGTAAATTAATCTCTTACCATTTTGTTATCCTTCAGAACAGTGTTTAGATTTGATAGTTTATCTTGATATAAAAAGATGAATGATTATCTATGTTTTAAATACTTGTTAACTAATAATTTCGATAATAAATAACAAAGAAAATAAAATTATTAGGAAAAAACTCAAAGCTAAGGCAAATAAATATTTTCTACATCATAGATGTTATAGGTTAGGAACAAAAGTATTTCATTTTAAACTTCATTCGTAACTTGTCAGTTTTGAACACAGAGCACGAGAGCCACTTTCTTTTTGTGGCTCGGATCAGTTCCAGAACAGGGAATATACAGGGTGCCCATTATAAATAATCCAAATATCTTAAAGCTATATATGCGATATCCTTAAAAATGTTTTAGACAAAAATTGTAGCGATTCGAGGGGGACATTAAATAGTGCCACGGATTTTTAATTTTTATGGGGTTTTAGAGGGAAACATTTATTTTCAAGTGTGAATCCATAATTTTTATTGTAAATTGTAGATTCTAACATACCTTTTAAACTGGTTATGCCATTTTGCTAAAATTTGACATGGACTGCGTTTATCTGGAGCAATTCAACCCATCTTGAATTTAGCTTGGCTTAACCTCTACCATTTGAAGTACATGTAAAAGGTCAAATCAAACCCGAATTCAATCTGGCTAAACGTAGTCATGTTGACATAGTTTTAGAGGACAAAAGAACCCAATATCAAAATTATGATTAATTTCTATATATTCAAAGGTAACTTGGGTTTTTGTAATAATTGCACATCTCTAACTTTTACGCCAATGGAAAAAAATTTACTACAAAAAAGGTGCACTCTTATTGAGACTCGATTATTCTCATGGTTTTTTTGAAAGTTCTACGGCTATGGATAGAAATTAACCATAATTTTGATTTTATTGTCCTCTAGAAACTTACCAAATTTGATGAAAATCGCATAAGTCGTTTAAATGGGTATATTAAAAAAACGATTTCAAAATTGGAACTTTAGGGCCGTACACCACCCTAACTAAGCAACTTTGTAGTAAGATAAATTTGCTTAATAGGCTTATTTTAGTTTCAGGAATATGAGCAATTTTTTAATATATAAATATCTTATCACCAAAAATATATGTAAAAGAAGATTCTGGCTGATGGGATTTAAGTAAACAAGGTATTAAAATCTGGATTATGAGCTTGATAAAGACATAATTGTTATGTCGGAACGTTGTAATTATTAAATATTTATTTAAAAAAAAACTTGTTTACTTAAATCCCATCAGCTAGAATCTTCTTTTACATAAAGAATTTTTAAATGAAATTTTGTATATGTATATATTTTAGTACAACATAGGTGTAGGTTTTTTTGTTGAATCGGTAGTTTTTTATGTTCTCAAGAGTGTGCCATCTTTTTTATGTGCTGAAACTTGACCGACTCAGTCTACGAACAATTTATAAGTGACAAAAAATCTTCGTTTCGCAGTTTTACATAACATTTTTACATACCTAAAAAGTTTTTGATTCTTTCATCCAACACCATTAATAAAAGTCGAGCATTAGCCAAATTTTTACCAATTGAGCGTTCATTATTCAAATAGTCCAGGAGCCGACCGCACTTAAAGTCTCCCTCATATAACATAGGTGGGTTTTTTGTTGAATCACTAGTTTTTTATGTACTCAAGAGTGTGCCATCTTTTTTATGTGCTGAAACTTGACCGAAGTATTAAAAAATGACCACTTCCGGTACCTCTTTTTGAACTGTTTGTCCCTCATAAAACATAGCTCAATATTTGTGCCAGTCGATCAAGACTTAAATTTATTTTAACTATCTTTTGCTAAAAGGGCATGCAATATTAAATCAGAGAAAAACACCAAATTTTTGTGAAAATGAAAATGCAATTTTCCATATGATCGGAAAGCGTGCAGGGATTTAGTACCCGCTTTTCTTTGTTCTTATAGGGCAAATATTCTCTCTTCCAAAAGGCATGCTGTATGAAATCGGAGACCAAATACTGTCGCGAGCTCCCGGTCTATAAATAATAAATAAAGAACTTATAAATAAAGTATTATAATTATTACAGTTTTTGTGTGCCCTGTAGAAATTGCGTTGTGAATGGCAGTAAATGGTCTATGAAAATACGCTTCTATGGTGTGGACGGACAAATTTATATTTTCCATAAATGCCGTCAATCATACGAGCAAGATGAGTCAACGTTTGTAAAAACTTTCGACTATAATTATAGTATGTCAACATGACGATATTTAATTTATAGTATTTACTGTGGTATTTGACGTTGTGATTAACTTCCAAGTGGTCATACCACGTTAGAATAATAACAGTATGTATTGTTTACAATGGCTCATCCCTGTACTTTTAATACCCAAGCCAATCAACCCTGCAATGGTGCAAACTCATGTGATGTTCATGGTTTTGTACTTAATTGGATTTTTCCTGGAAAGAAAACCCTGCACAATATGTAGTCTTGTGTTTTTAGTAACCGTTTTTTTGATATGCTACAGCGGGATCGGGAATTGTCTATTTGGAGCTTCCTTTTGTGAGAATGAAAACGGTTAAGAACTGATGCAGATTACACCAACTTTAGCTCAATTTATTTAAATTACCAAATTGTTTAATTAGTGATTTTTTAATTTATTGTTTTTACTCTAAAATCTTGTAAATTATCTCAAATATGTGTAGATATGAATTTTATAAGTTGTACATACATAAGTAATGATATTTGTAATCATGTTAAAAATACTTATTCAATTTCTTCTACTTTACACCAAATTAAAGCATGTCTTATGAATAATTTATATTGTATTTTTTCGTTGCCCTTTATATTAAAACCTCGAATTTTCCAATGTTTAAATAACTCAAAATGACTAATGTTAAAATATTTTTTATTACAAAAACAATTTTACTACAAACCATAATTTAATATATTATGTATATGCAATATATAACATTGAATGTAATTGACTAATAAACAAATTTACATAAGTCAAGTATAAATATTAATAAAATATGAAATAAATAACTTTATTTATTTCCAATTTTCAACTATAAATATTAAGAAATAAATAATGTTCTTAAACTAACATTGCATTTATGCAAAGATTCATTTGGAATAATAAAAGGCTTTAACTTCATCTATTACTTTACACCATTCTAATGCATATCCTTCAGGATCTTCTAAATAATATGTTCGATTGGGCTAAAATAAAAATTAGTATGTAGTATATTTTAATTGAATAAAAAAAATACTTACTGTATGTATAAAAAAAGTTTTAAAATTTTTAGCCTCGGTTTTTAAATCTTCACTCCAAGGTATTTCGCCTTTCAAAATCATAGTGGCTGGATCAACATAATATAAGTGAGGCCCTAGAGTTAACAATAACATTCGTCTTCTTGGAAATAATCCCTTCCTTTTATCAACCAAGCCTTGTTTTAAAATTAAATTTTCCTCAACCAATAAATTGTATTTGTCGCTTTTTTGAGATTCCAACCGTCGTTCGATTTCCTCCTTTGTTAAATCTGCTATATTTCCTTTAGTTTCAGACTTTTTTCGGATAGGTGTCGAGGGACAAATCATTTCTAAATGCAACTTGCTAGCTTTTTGTTCATCGAATCCAGGCTCAAGCTCTTCAGATATTTCGATGGTTTCCTCACTCATTTCTGGTTTAAGTCGCAATTCGGGAGGTGGGCCTAAATCATCCCAATATAAACCTTCAAAAAATGGATGGGCTCGAATGCTTGTGTAGGGAGAGTTGTCACTAGCACCTAGTCTGTCTTTAGGTTCGATAACTAGTAACTTTTGAATTAAATCCTTTGCAGTTTCATCAAAGTTTTCAGGGAAATCATACTCTAAATTGAGAATTTTTTTAAAAATTAAATACTCGCTGCCTGCTCTAAATGGGGTCATTCCTGATATCATTTGGTAAATAACGCATCCCAGTGCCCATAAATCACAGGCGAAACCAATATCACTATCTGTTAAAACTTCTGGTGTTACGTATTGTGCACTGCCTACGAAACTAGTTTTACGCCTTCTTTTTTGAGCTTCATCACTTCCCTTATTTTCATCTTCATCGGCTATCTTAGCACTACCAAAATCTGTTATTACTATATGCCAATTTTCATCTAATAGAATATTTTCTGGTTTTAAATCTCTGTGAATGATCCCTTTATTATTTAAAATTTCTAACGCTAATAGTAATTCAGCTGCATAATATTTTGTAGAAGGAAGAGGTATATTGCTATTTATATATTGCAATAGTTCACCATACTTTGCATATGTTAAAACAAAATATAGTCTTTCGGGATCCTGAAATGTACAGTACAAGCGAACAAATGAGCTACCACACCCTGCTAACTTTAATAATACTTCTTTCTCACGCATCACATACTTCAATTTATTCTCTTTTTTAATATGGGGTTTTTCCAATACTTTCACTTAAATAAAAACATTATGAAATTATGATTGTGAATTAACGCAACAAAATTACCTGCAAATTCCTTATTAGTGTGTATATCTTTCGCTAAATATACAGTACTGAAACTTCCATCCCCAATTACTTTACCAAAAATATAATCAGCAGCAGAGCGCTTCTTTGGAGTTTCCTCCAATGTTTCTGGTGCCATTTTTCCAGCAGTTTAAAGAATTAACATTGTTTCTTTAGGAATTTTATATTG
Source organism: Stenus bimaculatus (assembly GCA_963971135.1). Lineage (NCBI taxonomy): Eukaryota > Metazoa > Arthropoda > Insecta > Coleoptera > Staphylinidae > Stenus > Stenus bimaculatus. The sequence goes on along the minus strand of OZ020185.1, from coordinate 16,541,567 downwards.
TATTTCTAAAATAATACTAATAAGTAATGTAGATCACATATAAATAAAAAATATTTACCCAAAATTGTGAATGTTTTTATAAAATTTGACTATAAAAATTTGTCAACACAAAAACAATTTTTTTGGTAATGACTAATGACGTTAAATTACACTGTTGTCAGATGTTCTGTTGCCAACTTAAATAGTTTCGTTGTAAACATTTCTATGATTAGTTATACAGGGTGTGTCGAAAGTTCTAGCGACGATTACAGCTTGTTTACGCGAATAACAACTCGTAACTACTGTAGTTAGGAGTAGTTATATATATGACGTCATACTACTAAAGACATCGTGTTAACATAATGATTACTCCCATTCAGTCAGGGGCAGATGGGGGTATCTGGAAATTTCCAGAGGCGCCGGTACCTAAAGACGCCGGTACCTAAATGCTTAATGAACTCTTACCAAAATTCGCTGGTATCATACCAATTAAGAAAATTAAATAATTTCGAATGTCTAATTTCTGCAGAATTTTAATGACTTCCCAGTAAACCAAAAGAGGTATTATATATGTAAAATATATATAACATGTAAGAAAACTTATGTAAAATCTAGAGAGAAATTAGGGATAAATCATGTAAGGATGTCAGCCATATTTGGGGATAGGTTATTATGTGTAAATTATGTAAATTTTTATATACAAAATATATATCAGATATAAGTAAATAAAAACAAAAAATATAATTTTTTTTCTTGGACGGTACAATGTAGTAATTAGCAGCAACCAGGCCATTTCTAGTAAGTAATCACAAGTATAATAAATTAATATTATCTTAACTTGAACCATGTTAAACTTAAAGTGGGATTTGCGGGATTCGAACCCACGCCGTTGCAGTCGCAAATTGTCGAATCAAGCCACCTAACCGTTGGACCATCGAAGCTTCATGAATTGAATACACAAAAACATTGTTTTAAAGCAATTCCACATTAAATAAATATTATATTTGTTTTAATACAAATAAAAATAAATTAGTGAAGTTAAAAGCAGTTCAATTATATATAAAAATTAAGTAGTTAAAATTATTTTTAACAAAATAAATAAATTATAAATTATAACTCAACTTTTTTCTAATAATGTCGGTGTTGAATGTTGGATTTCTTTGGTAAGCGCAATTTTGCAGAAAAAATTCTAAACTTTAAAAATATTCAAAATAGAGACATTAAATATAAAAATTAAGTAGTTAAAATTATTTATAACAAAATAAATAAATTCTAACCCAACTTCCATACATTTTTCTAATAAGTTATTTTATTTTATATTTTATGTATGAATTATTTGCATAAAGAATATAAGTAAATAATTTATGTAGGTATATTTTAAATTAAATGTCTAATGTATATAACACAGGCGATATTTTACATTAATAATAAATAATTATTTATATATAAAATATACAGTATACGAACTTATGAATTGTATATGTAAATAATTCTATATAAATAACACATTATAAATTTTACTTATTACTTACATAGAGAAAATAATATAATATTATATATGTAAAATATACATATATTTTACGTTAAATTAGCTACATAGGAGAATTTACCAGCTATCTATGTGTATTTTATATATAAGTTACAAATTGGTTTACTGGGTTGTTGCTTGTATAAATATTTATTTGATTTCCATTAACATTTGAAGGCCCCAATCTCTCCTATTCAGCAATTTTTCGACTAGTAATTGTGTCATCAAATAATTCTCATTTTCAAAATTTCAAATCTCTGTATGTATTTTCATATTGATCAATCAAGTTTAACTTGAATTCATTCTATAAACATTTTACAATATTTTATATACAGGGTGGTCTAAACGTTATGAAAATACGTTCGGACAGGTCAAATTTATTTTAAAGGTGGACATTATTTGCAATATTGCTGGCGCAAAAATGTATATTTCCCTTTGCGCTTTGAACACAAACCCTAAAATTTTAAATAGAATGATAGAGTAAGTAATACCCTTTTGGAAAGATCTTTCTAACCGAATAATATAATAAATAAAATTTTAATCGAGCGATTAGTTTTTAAGATATTCAAAATTTAACAAGTTAATTTCTACAACTTAAAGTTTGAATATCTTTAAAACTAATCGCTAGGTTAAAATCGAGGTAAACAGATCTTTCCAGTGAGATATTACTTACCCTATCATGTAATTGATCTGAACACCCCCCCCCCCCAAATTTGGCATATGGTAAGTACATAATAGCTGTTTGGAAAGATCTTTTATCTTTTGACTTAAAATAACATGTAAGAAACAAAAGATAAATATATCCAATTGTTTTGAAGGTATTAAACATTTCTAATGTTTAATTGTGAATTTTTAATATGAATATCTTTAAAATAAATCGATCGATTTAACCTTTGTTTTTTTGTTACTCGAATTAAAATGATCTTTCAAATGAGGAGTTACTTACCCACTTTTCTTGATTCCTTATCAGCTATGTTATTTTTTGTATTAACATAAGAAGCAAATAACCAGATATAGTACATACGCCCAGGGACGGACTGGCTCATCAGACCGGCCCGGGAATTAAACTCGACACCGGCCTCATGTTTTAAAAATTTTCTTCCCTTGAGCAGGGGATGTTTACGGAAGGCGCCGCAGACGATTAATAAAAAATCGTACTTTAGTAAATTCAATAATTCCTAGACAATACACTTGAAAAAATCGAGAGACAGTTTTTCCCATGTAAGACTTCGTTCGATGACGTTATAACGACAAAAGAAAAGCCAATTGTTGTAACCCACAAAATGTAAATTTTCTCAGGATCTCAGGAAGCACATTTTTATCAGAAATTAATCTTAAAAATGTTTATATCGGTTGTCCCGAAATTAAGAAAGAAATTATAAGAAATAAATTTCCTGAAAGGGAAGCCAAAATGAAGGATTACATTTTTTTATCAAACATAAAATTTTCCAATGAATAATGTGCTGCTTGTTGTACAACAAAAAAAGCAGTATTATGGACACTATAAAACTATGCGTTAGATTGGTATCTGCACAATTATTAATTAAATGCATTTTTCCACCGAAACGGTCCATTCTACCGATAAAATAGAGGTACGATTTTTATGTAATATTTTATGGAGAATGTTATTTTCAAGGGTAATCTAACAAGTGGTAAGAATATTATCGAATTTTTTTTAGAAATGCACGAATTTTAATCTCAACGACGAAAATGCAACGAGTGCGTAGCACGAGTTGCATTTTCCAAAGATTATCGATTCATATTCTTACCACGAGTTATATTTGGAAAGAGAATATAATGACTGAAAATATTTGTATTTTCACTTATTAATACGTCAGAAATACATTGAAAATTTTGACATAAAGTGACAGAAATTGGGTTAAGACTATTGGGAATTATACTTTATTTTTTAACTATAGGAGGAGTGATTTAAATTTCCCGCGCTAAAATGCCAAAAATTAACATCCCTGATTGGTTAAAAGTAAGCAAGATTTACACCAGATAATTATTTTAGATGATTTTTGACATATAACCTCAAAATATTAATCATAAAATTTGAATTACTATAATGTATTTACATGTACAAATTTGTATTCAGTGCAAAGAAATGGGGAATTTAATTATGTTTCTGTACATATTTTATCATTAAAAAGCCAAAATAAGCTAAAGTTCCTGTCAAAATCTGTTTGGTTATTTTTCTAGTAACTTTTATGGTGTAAGTTGTTCTTTCCTGTCACTCCTCTAAGGGCGCGTTCCAGTAATGAACACTAAAGCCCACGACCACGACCGCAAAATTTTCCCGTTCCACTAGCTCAAAAGGTCAGCATTCAACAAACAACCACTGAAACCTACGAATAAATACGGTCGCCATCGATACACGAAAGAAAAAATCTTATGTAGAACGACTTTGCGGTCGTCGTGGGCTTTAGTGTTCATTAGGGGAACACGCCCCTAGTTAAAAAATAAAGTATAGGGAATTTCGACTTGGGATACGCCCTCTGGGAGTTATTTGCTGAAGCTAGAAAAGGTCTACCTTGAGATAACCTGTTTTTGTAAAATTTATTTCCGTGCAGTTATAAATCTCAGTTTCCTTGGGTTTATTATTACTATATTAAAATAATAATATTTTTACAGGCTATTATTACTTAATTTATTACTTACCCCAAAACAATGAATTTATGCAATTATGCAAGTAAGAAATAACACACACTGGTCAATAAAAGATAAACACAATTTTTAAACACAAAAAACTTAATCTAATCACAGGCGCAGTTACCAATAAAAATTAAATCGGCGCAAAAATCTTTTATTACTTTTTCCTCCATGTTTTTTTTTCAAATTTACGTCAAAATAGCGCCATCTATCCGTAGTCGAAATTCCCAATAGATGTTAGGACTTGTACCAAATTTGAAAGCTGCAGATGTTTTCAAATAAACGTGTAATAACCTTTATTTCACAAAGGGGGCAGCTCTCTTATAAAGCAACTTTTACTAAGATGTTTTTCTTCCAATAATCTCTTTTAAACACCCTGTACATAAAATATTTAATTTAATTTCTGATAAATATTTTATTTAAAAATTATGTTTTATGTAAAATTTACATTTTGTAGGTTACATTACGTTACATCAATTGACCTTCCATGTGTCGATATGTTAAGTATGAGTGACGTCACAAATGTCAAGAATACACGAAAAAATTCACATTAAATAATTGACGTGTCTCGCAATATTTTTCAAAATTGTGTTGTTTAAGAGTTAATGAATTTATTCCATACTTTATGATGAACATAATTACAATAGATAATACTCACTAGTTTTCATTTTAAATAAAAAAAATTAGAAAAATAAATAAACATAAACAAATATTATTAAGTATAAAAATGAAGGAAATTCGAAGTTTTTACTTTTATCTTCTTACAAAAGTTCGATCATCAGTCGGCCTCCGGCCTACGCAAGGTGCCGGGCTCTCGGGAATTTCCCGATTTCCCGGTGGGCCAGTCCGTTCCTGCAGATAACAAAAGATTAATTTTATTTTTGAAAACATCAGAAGAGTGTTTTTTTTGTTTTAGAGTTTTCCGTTTTTTATTTTTTTAAATTTTGTTTTTTAATTTATTATTAATAATCTAAAAATTATTAATAATAAAGAAAAAACAAAACTTAAGAAAATAAAAAACTCAAAAACAACTGAATTAAATTCAAAAAACTTAATAATAAAAAAAAATAAGAAATAAAAAATTTACAAAAATTAATTTAAAGAAAAATTATTGGTATAATTGGTTTAGATTATTTTTGTTATTGATTTTTCTCAATCGAAAAAAATATGTTGCCATTTGAAAAAGAAAAGTTGCCTCCTCCTCCTCCGATGTTTTCAAAAATAAAATTAATCTATTATTATCTGATAGTAGTATTCTTCAAACCATTTAATTTGACATATCACTTATTAAAATCGGATAAGAAATAATGAAGCTACATCATTGGCCATTTTTTGTGAACCCCTCGGTATATGACACTTTAAAATTAAATGTCTGTTAATAATACTGGGGATTAATGAGACACCCAGTATAAAGACATTTTATCAGTTTTTTTTGTATGTAAATCAAGTAAACCTTCAATTTGACTTTAACCATATAAACCAATCGGATGAGTTAACTTTAGCGCTGGAAATTTAAAATGCTTCACTTAATTTAAAAATATACGATTGTTTAAAAAAAGCTACTTGGCAAAGACAAAATCCAATGGGTCATTGATTCAAATTGTTTAAAAAAATTAATAAACCACACATTATATTTTATTTAATAATTTTATTCATGAAAAATTCAATAGTTTCTAATATAAAAATTTCTAATCACAATATACAATTAATATAATAAAAAATTATTAAACGCCCTTCATTTTAAGAAATTATAATAAAAACCCAATAAATAAATGCTTTGTTATCTTAAGTAAAAAATACTTTTGCGTAAAAAGTTATTTTCAGTTAGCTATTTTAATACAATTAGCTTAACTTTTTTTCCCAAAATTACTAACTGTTTTGAAAAACCTATTTAAATAGAATAGTATTTTAAGTTCTAGCAATTTACTGCTCATCCTTATCCTTGGCACCATGTTTTAAGATTCTAGTAAACTCAACGTAATCGAATAACCCTCCTTTAATGGGAGCTTCACGGTACATCTCATCGACCTCATCATCAGTAAAACGATCCCCCATAGACGTCAACAACTCCCTCAACCTCTCCTCATTAATCACCCCATTATTTTCTTCATCAAAACAACCAAAAGCATTCTTGATAACATCTTCTGGGTCAGTTCCTTGCAAACGCTCACCGAATAACGTTAGGAACATGGTGAAATTAATGGGCCCTGGTGCTTCATTCATCATCCCATCGAGGTAATCATCAGTGGGATTCTTGCCTAAAGATGCGAGCATATCATGTAAGTCTTCTTTATCAACAAAGCCGTCATGGTTTTGATCAATCATGTTGAAGGCTTCTTTAAACTCGGCAATTTGAGCTTGGTCAAACATAGCAAATACATTGCTTGTAGCTCTTTGGGCACGCTTTTTCGTGGTCCCACGACGACTTACAGTTTTACGTGAAGACATTCTACATAAATATTTTTAATTAAAAAAAGATTTGCATTTTAACAAGTTTACTGTTGTATGGTAATGTATTATTAATGTTAGTAAGTAATGAAACTTTTAGCTAAACTAAACAATGAGCTTAAAAAGTAATACCATATATGGAAGTTATTCAAAAGCAAAATTAAGAGTATTACAAAAATTTTAAATAAAACTACATTTAGGTAAAATCTTTAATTTGCAGTAATGTTATTAACTTACCTGATAATGTATAAACAAAATTAATCGGGAAATAAATTAATGAATCAATTTAATAAGCGATAACAAGAACGTCTGCAAAGACCCGTGTTGTCAAATGTCAAATAATTGAAAGATGAATCACGAAATGTTGCCAACTTTAAAACCACACCTACCTTTTAACCAATAAGAACACGCGAAATAAGCGGCAAATTTAAAAAACTATAGAATAAAAAATTGTAAAATAAAATAAATTCAAAATTTCAGTTATTACAATCGTGTTAGTTTATTATGGGTAAAGTAGGTAGCTAAAATGTAAGGGTAAGTTTTAAAATTAGGGGTTTTATAAACATCTGCTTTAAGTTGGCTTATTCAGGTTGTTTAATTTGTTGCCATATAAGGTGAAATTTTGTTGTTTGTGCTACTTTACACAAGACTTGCAGTACTTATAATTTTAAAGGGGGAAATTACTTAATGAATTTAAAAGATTCATAAAAAAAATATTTTTTAATAATTTTAATTTTTGAAAATTTCGTTTTCATGTGGGGTTTTGAGTAAAAATAAAAATATACTAAACTTAATAAAATTAACTAATATACTCCTAATATTAATTATATACTTAATTTCTATAAAAAATATGCCTTATTAACAGTTTTATTAGATTTTACATTATTTAAAAAAATATTTTTATCTCTGCAACAGCGGATGCTAAAATTCAAATTTTGACAAGTTTGACAGAACTACTGTCAGATAAATATTCTTATCTTTAACAATCTTTAATTTACGAAAGAATAGTATATTGTTTTATTAGGAGTAAAAGAAGTACTTTTTGTGATACATGCGAGTCACAAAAAGTTCTTTTACTCCGAATAAAACATGCTATTTTTTCTTCAAACGTCGAAATTTTTAAAATAGTAATATAATAAATAATTTTAAAATTTGACATTTAATTTACATACAACACACAATACAATGTTATTGTATATTGGGTTGCCTAAAATTAATTTCTACTATTTTTAAATTATAATTTAATGTTAATTATAATTGACCTTGTTTAATTTCAATAGACTTGTATATTGGGTTGTGAAATAAGCGGAGTAGAAATTTAATTTCTACTCCTAGGCCACAGTATAGGCAACTACCAAGAGCGACACTTCATGCAAATTACATGTTATTTTAAGGGACAATTTTTGGTGACCTTGACGATATATATATGTATACTCAGATACGCACGCGGCAAATTTAAATTTACGTCACTTTTTCTAACCATAAAAATGTAACATACATTTGCAACGTTTTGATTAAAATTGAAGTTTTTAATGATTTTGACAAGCTTAAATGTAATAATATACAGTTTTCATCAATTATTACATAATTACGGTATTTAAATTCAAATGGCGACGCCTTTAAAATTATTTTGATCATAGAGAAATGTCACCATTTGTAATTTGCAATTCTAAACTCAATGGTACCTGAGGTGGAAGCACAGAGGAAGTCTGTAAAGCTATACGATAGTTTTCGTACAACGAAAAAACCGTTTGTTGACTAAGTTGCTTGGTAATAGATTTTCTATATCTCTTCCTTATGCACGTTTTGTATTGATTGAAAGAAGACAAAATCCGTCACTATAGCAACATATTCAACAAACGATTTTTTCGTTGTACGAAAATAATCGTATAGCTTACAGACTTCCACCTCAGATACGCACCATAGAAATGGTACAAGGTTAGGTTAGGTTAGGTTAGGGAGAGTGTCGCTACTGGGGCTGGATTCCTGAAATCTCACACAGTGAATGTTAAATTCACCTTCCTCGAGCGCAAGCGCAAACTTTCACTCGTGAATCTTGATTCGCCTGGTTCAGACCCAGTGAATTTGGATTCGCTGATGAGATAATCTCACATGCGCATGCGTCAAAATCTCATTGAGATTTTGACGCATGCGTTTCGAGGAAGGTGAATTTAACATTCACTGTGTGAAAGTTCAGGAATCCACGTCCTGGTAGTTATTTATACTGTGCCTAGGCCACAGTATAGGCAACTACCAGTAGCGACACTTCATGTAAATTACATGTTATTTGAAGGGACAATTTTTGGTGACCTTGACGATATATATATGTATACTCAGATACGCACGCGGCAAATTTAAATGATGTCGGAGTAAGTGCAAAAGATGAAAAAGGAGCTGAAACAGGTAAAATAAAAATATAAGCACTTTAAACAAAGTTTTCAAATCTGGTTTTGTAGATGCTAAATTTTACATGCAGTTGTTAAATCACTGCATAAAACAATATCCTACAGTTGAACACAATGATGTTATTGTTGAAGATACAGAGCCTAATGAGAGTGAGACTATTTCAAAAAAACACAAGGATACTTGGACGTTTGAGAATACAACACCAAGGAAAAAGAAAAAAGTTTGGCAGAATTTTATTGTATATATTCTTATAATTAATAGAATAAAATATTCATTTTCAAGTAAACTTTAATTTTAGTTTGACTCAGCTACATGCTCCAGAAAGTGGAGAAATTTAATAAGGACTAGGGAAAGCAAATAATAAACAATAACCTTAAAATGACGCGTCCTGTCACTTGTCAAACGATTGAAATTTTATGCTGTTTTTTTTACTTGACTCTGCTCATTTAGAGCGTGTGATCAAATTGAACTGAGCTGAGCTGAACAAAATGATGTAAAAAAAACACAACTAGTGTGCTATCCTGTTTTGTATTATGTATTTTTGATTTACTTTTATAACCACATAATTTTTTCCGCATGTAAAGCGAAATGAATTAAAAAAAACAAAAATAGAAAAATAATATTTGAGGTTGGGTCTTTCGAGCACTCCATGAAATCCTTTATGAGTCTTATTAACTGTCCCATTTTCCGTAAAATATTTATTAAACGTGACATATGTAGTATATCAAAATTCTCAGAAAAAAACACTGATTCCAAATATGATGGCACAGAGAGTCCAACGTCAAATGGGACACCCTGTATATGAATATTTTTTTGGTATGTTAATGAAAATTATTTAAACAATTGATTGCAAAAGAAAACATTTAAAAAGTGTTTTTGAAATTTTCTTAATAAACTTTTCACGCTTTCGCTTTTGCTGGTACCGGGTTTTGCTATAACCAGTATTTTAAAAGTTTTGTATGTTTTATACGCTATTTTTAAAGATACACAGCATTTTTTTAATTGGATTTTTTAAGATGGGAACAAAATTTTCCACGTTTGTCCAATTACTAAAAAAGTAGGGTTTCATATTTTTAGTTCTAGAAACCAAAGTGTGAATTTTAAGTTACCACTTTTTTCAGTTTTTCGTCAATTTCCATAAAAGAGGAAATTAAGAGAGTAAATCGAAGGAATTAACTTTTATTTAAATATTTCAATCTTAGATCTACATCATCTGTCTTCTGTCTTCTAAAACTAAATTAATATATGTACAATATACGAATATACCTACAAATTAAGTTAATTTTCAGTTCCTTTTATTATTTTCCTTCACTTACCAAAAACAGTGGATTCCTCTCTTATGGGGAATTAAATTTGACAGTCACCCTGATGTCAAAAAAAACGCAATTTTGTAAACTTTACTGCAACTTAACGGTTATTTAAAATAAAATTTTCGTGTTAAAATAACATACAGCAAAGTAATAATAATACATTAATGTATAATTGATCAAAATAATACATTATATAAATGTACAATCCATTTTAATACCGAAAATGTTATTTTATATTGTCGTTAAGTTACACTAAAGTTTACAGAATAGCGTTTTTTGACATCGGGTTGACTGTCAAATTTAACATCGCTGTTACGGCTAACATTTTTTGTTCAGAATTACCCCATTAGCTTAATAAAGCGGCTGTTCCGAAAAACAGATTCTTTGCTATAAAACATATCGACTTGCGGTTTTCACCAATTTGTAGATAGATGTATGTCTCACAATTTAAAAATATTTCCGATATACAGGGTGTATCAGACCACCCGTGCCACCCATTTATCTCGAGAATGCGTTATCGTATTGGGAATTTCGACTACGGATAGATGGCGCTATTTTGACGTAAATTTGAAAAAAAACATGGAGGAAAAAGTAATAAAAGATTTTTGCGCCGATTTAATCTTTATTGGTTTTAGTAACTGCGGCTCTGTTTGGATCAAGTTTTTTGTGTGTAAAAATTGTGTTTATCTTTTATTGACCAGTGTGTGTTATTTCTTACTTGCATAATTGCTTAAGGGGTTAGGCCACTCTAGGATTAAAAAAAAAGAAATTTTAAAACAGGCACGGATCAACTTAAAATCGGTTAGAAAAGAAGCACAGAGCAGGATATTAATGTGGAAGGCCAATTGTATGGTAGAGGCATCGGAAATTGAAGGTAGGTACATAAAAAAACTTTGAAAGCACTTTTCTCGAAACCATATTTCTCAAATTGGCCGGACTCCTAACTCATACAATTCTTGACCTATTGACTGTAAAATTTAACTGTTTATTCAAAATTACATTCTCTATAGAAGTACGTAGGATTTTTTTAATATATTGATTTTTGCAAAACCGGCGCCCTTCTGAAGTAAATATAGTCAATATAATAAAAAAATCCTACGTACTTCTATAGAGAATGTAATTTTGAATATACAGTTAAATTTTGAAGTCAATAGGTAAAGAACTGTATGAGTTAGGAGTCCGGCCGATTTGAGAAATGTTGTTTCGAAAAAAACGCTTTCAAAGTTTTTTTTATGTACCTACCTTCAATCTGCGATGCCTGTACCATACAATTGGCCTTCCACATTAAAATCCTGCTCCTGTACTTCCTTTCTAACCGATTTTAAGTTGATCGTTGACTGTTTTAAAATTTCAATATTTTTAAAATCCTAGAGTGCCCTAACCCCTTAAGTACATTGTTTTGGGGTAAGTAATAAATTACAGCCTGTAAAAATATTATTATTTTAATATACTAATAATAAACCCAGGGAAACTGATTTATAACTGCACGGAAATAAATTTTATAAAAACAGGTTATGTCAAGGTAGACCTTTTCTAGCTTCAGCAAATAACTCCCAGAGGGCGTATCCCAAGTCGAAATTCCCAATATGACTGAAGACTGAAATAAAAAAAAATTAATTACCAAAGTGAAACTTAACCCGGAAGTAACCGGAACCGGAGATCAGTTTGATTTTTTAAATAGCAACATAGGTCGAGTTTGGTATGGATTGATAAGTATTTCAAAAACAAACAACTTTTATTCAAATATTTTTTAATATTTTCCATAGTTTAAAATTTATTCGAAAAACAAAAATAATTGTTAAAAAAGGTAAATAAAAATTATTGCGTATTTCAGTCATGTACGATAACGCGTTCTTGAGATAAATGGGTTCCACGGGTGGTCTGATACACCCTGTATGCAGGATGCCCCAACATGGATTTCTGAGCTATTATATTCTACTTCAAAAAAGAATATTATTTTGTATAAATCACTATGGGTCTAATAAATCATTTCGTTTTGGAATTATTCAGCTTTTTATAAAGAATAGAGGTTACATTTTTACTTTTCAAAAAACTCTCTATGAAAAATTTTAGAAAAACTCGTAGTTTCTAAAAACGTGGAACTTTCATTCACAGCATGCGGAAAAAATATACAGGGTGAGGCAGAACGCGAGAAGTTAAATAGTTACGTTTTTTCAAATCGAACATCGAACACCCTATTTTTTTTTCTCACCATTCAATACCATTTTAGATAAACCTTTTAACTGTACTAAAAAAACCAAAATTCAAAGCATTCAACATACTTACGTCGAATAAGTACATTTTGAACTCCAACTTTTTCTTTATAAACCTTAATTTTTAACCAGTTCTTCGAGCAAAAATCTAATGATTGAAGGTCTGAGGACCTTGAGGGCAAGTTAAAATCACCGCGACCAATCACCAATCCATTATCCAAGACAAGAGTTATGCAAGTATTGCCAACTTAAATTTTTAAAACACTATTGGGAATTTTAACTAGGTATAGAGACCGCCTTAAATGGAGGATATTCGGTATTTGTCAGTGTCAAAAATGGTGTTTAAAATGCATTGTTGTACCTTATACATATAAATACGTATTCAACAAAACACTAATAGACTTATTATTTAAAGCTTCAGTAAATCTCAAAAACCATGTACCAATGCGTTAAATCAAAAAAGTAAGTACCGAATATCGCGGTTCATATTTTGCCACCAGAGGGCGAGCGGAATCTAAAAATTCCTAATAACTCGAAAACTAATAAAAATTGGATAACAACATTTTGGTTTTTTTACCTTGTATTAATGTGTAGATTAGGTTTGGCGCATTCCACCCGACTCACCCTGTATAATTTTTTTTTCTAACTTTAGCAATAGGTATAAACGAGAAGTAAAAAGTTTAATAATACACTTAAAACAAAAAACGAAACTATAAACTCTTCGTTTCGTTTATACCTTAACTTATTTCTATTGTACCAAAAAAGAAATTTAAAAAATGCTCCACTAGAAAAAAAAATATGACCAAAACTGCAAATACCAAGCGAATTTGAAATCAAGCGCTCTTTGCCGACTATCCTCAATCCTCATAAAATAACATAATATAATAAATTCTGAATGTAACATAAAATAAATTTGCACATATAAACAAAATATGTACAATTATTTCAATTCCAAAAAGTTGGAAATAATAACTTCGAATATTATAATATTAAAATGTTGGCAAAATGATATTTTTAAAATCATGTAAATTCCCATTTATTTCAAAGTTAAAAATGTTCACTTTTTTACTTTTAATAAACTAAAAATTACCTTAAACTTTTCTTTTTTTAATAAAATTTTTATAAAAATTGGTCCAATTGCGCTTTTTAGGATAAGGTTTTTTTGGATGACATATGTGGCCCAATTTGACATTATAGTCATTGATTGGGAAACTAACCTAACCGAGTTGATCTCGGTTGAGATTTGACTCGGAAGATATTTTCTGTCTCCCTCTTACCCACAGCAGTCTACAAGATAGAAGCGAGACAAAAATCGTAAATCGTAACCATAGTCCTTATAGTTATGCAGTAAACAATCTACCGTTCTCGTTACGATAGGCGTTACCAACTTCAACCTCAGGACTTTATATTTTGGTCGAAATAGCCGGTTGATCCGAATATTCGGGGGTCCAATTAACCGGAATCCACTGTATTACCAAATTAACTCCTTAATAATATTTTTAAAAATACGACGATTATTCAATAAATATGAGATCGATTATTGGTTGTACCAGATTTTCAATGGTCTTTTGGAAACTAATCCACCACCAAGCATTGGTTTTTTTTTCAATTTACATAAACACCTTAAAATGTCATAAAATTGATAAATTGAACCCAAATAGACCGGGAGCTCGCGACGGTTTTTTTCTCCGAATTCATACAGCATGTCTTTTGGAAGAGAGAATATTTACCCTATAAGAACAAAGAAAAGGGGGTACTAAACCCCTGCACGCTTTCCGATCATATGGGAAATTGCATATTTATTTTCACAAAAGTTTTGTGTTTTTCTCTGATTTAATATTGCACGCCCTTTTAGCAAAAGATCAAATGGTCATGTGATCTTGTAATAAAAAAATATGATTTCATAAAACCCCCCTAAAAAAATTGGCATGCGGCCCCCGTTTAAATTTTTGTATAAAGGCACTGTCGTAATTATTTGACTAATTTTTACAATAAAAATTGCTTATCAGCAATCTTCGCCTAAAAGTTTAAAGGAATTTTTATTAATAATTAATCCTTTCTAGCTTAACACAGCTAGAGTTACTATTAAACAATGGTTTTAGGAGTAAACATAATCTTTTAACTTGTGGGGATTGGAAACGAATATTTCTCGTCATTTGAAGAGAGAGGTTGACTATTTTCTATTTTGATTTGGACTATTCTTTAGAGTCACTTTTGAAGTATGCTAAATAGGCTGCTACGGGCTTAGCTTACTCCTAAACGAGTTTTGTACCAAATTTTAGTAGCATTTAAAACTATTTATCAGGACCAAATTATCGCAAAACGCAGCAACAAAATAAAACTCTTAAACATAAATAATATGACAAACAAACATATGATGTCTCATCTTTAAATTACTAAGTGGAATGGTGACGCTGGGGGTTTATAAACTACGAACTACGCGATATCCAGGATGTAGCAAGAAGGAATGAAGTACTCTCTTCATTGCACTTTACGAAGAGGACTCAAGTGAGCAGTATCTGATGCTGATGAATGCTAATAAGCACGAAACGCAGCGTCCATCACCTGCAAAGTTATGTAATCGCTGCTTGCTACACCTTGCCACTAAAAAGGTAGACCAAAGGAATTATCCTTCAGTTGATTATTTTTTATTAATAATATGCATAGTAGCTTTCAATTATCATGCAAAACTGTGTATATTGTTGTTATTATTTATTTAAATAGGGTATTTAATTTTTAAATCGGTGCGCGGTGTGAGTAACATAGGTGACCCTTAATTTTAGATTGTAGCAGAGAAAAATCTTATAAATTTTATGTTCAACTTTATTATTTATTTTTTCAGTAAAGTTTTTTTCTGCCTACAATGTAAAATAAATCTTATAACTTTTTCCTAACTTTTTAAAATAGGCATTGCAAATGCAAATGAAAGATAATTATCAAAAATAGCAAAACAGTTATCTCAGATAACTTCAATATTCAATATTATATTTTGCACCCCAAAACTTCGAAAATTCTTTGGTACTTTCAGTAATACAAAAATTAATCAAAATCTTAGAGTTACAAAATTTTTGTTTTTAAATTCTAAATAATAGGCAAAAATTGAATTTTCAGAAAATGAACGCTTACACATCTTACACCATGTTGAAAATTTTTTGAACAAACAGGTCCTAGAGATTTTGTTTTGTATACCCGATCTTAGTCATTCCTTTTTATGAATTTATGTCCATTAAGGGAAATTCTTAATTGGAGCAAAATAAAAATTTACTTCTGGTAATAAATTTTCCATTTTTTGAATATACAGGGTGTTTCGTAAGTAACGTATAAATTTGAAACCCTTTGTAGGAAATACTTTTTAAGAAAAGTTCATATGAACATGTCCAATATTCATTCATAAAAAAGTTATAAGAATTTGAAAAAAAAATAAATTAAATCAATTTATTACTTTTGCTGTTATGCAGACACGGTATCGAAGTAACATCTCTTCGTTTACACTGAAATTAAAATTATTTTGCACTTCAGCAACTGCATTGTTTACCCTCTCAAGTAATTGTGCTTGAGTATTCATCTCAATCGTGTACACATTTGTTTTGAGAGTACCCCAAAGATAAAAATCTAACGGATTTAAGTCTGGAGATCGCGGTGGCCACGATATTGGTCCTCCAAAATCTATCCAATTATTATTGAAATTATCATTCAACCAATTAGTCACATTTCTTCCCCTATGAGGTGGCGCTCCATCGTGTTGATACCAAACCTGATTTAAGACATTTAAGGCTACGTTGTCAACAATATCTTGTACATTGGTATTTAATAGAATCAAATAATCATTCGATGTCAGTCTATTAGGTAGTATTTGCATTGATATTAATTGATTATTAAAAATCCCTGCCCAGACATTTATTGAGAATCTTTGCTGAAATCCTCTTCTTTTTATTAACTTGGGATTTTCCAATGACCTCGCATGTTCATTGTGGTAATTTGTTGTAGTTCCTCTGCCATATTGACTTTCATCAGTATAAATAATTTTTGAGCAAAAGTTTGGATCTGCTGCCATTTTTTCCAACAACCATTGACAAAAGTTTAAACGTCTGATCTCATCTCCTGAAGGGCTTGTACTTGTTTAAAATGGTATGGATGCATTACTTCCCTCTTTAGCGTCTTCCAAATAAATGATTGAGAAATACCTTGCATTGAAGAAACACTGCGTATACTTGTACGAGGATTTTCAATAAAGGTGTCTACCACTGCTTCTTCTTCAAATGTATGTTTTTCAGGGGCACCAATTTTGGTGCACAATGTATGTTTGCGGAGTCCCTTAATCTTTGAAAGGTCCTGGAGAAAACATGGTAAGAAGGGTGACGTCTATTGGGAAACCTGCATTGATATTCTCTACTTGCTTGCAAACTATTACCATTACAAAATCCATAAATAAAAATTATATCGGCATATTCAGAATTACTAAACATTTTGTAGTTTTTGTTATTTGTTTCAAACTTAAATACGATAAATGTTTAAATCTTTATTATTTAAATGCCAAAATTAAAAAAAAAATATTTTTTTAGTAATAAATTGATTTAATTTATTTTTCTTCAAATGCTTATAACTTTTTTATGAATCAATATCGGATACATGTTCATATGAACTTTGTTTCTTAAAAAAGTATTTCCTACATAGGGTTTCAATTTTATACGCTACTTACGAAACACCCTGTATATACCTAAGTATTTTGGCTTCATTAAAAATAAACTTATTAAGTCAGCCATATTCTTTACTTGGTAGTTCAATAAATATATTGAATCATAGAAACGTTCTTAATTTTGGTACCTATGTATATGTATGTATGTAATGTTTCAATTTGCACCTCCAAAAGAGGAGTTGTTTTATGTTAGAGCAATTGTAAATTGGCAATAACTGGACTAACCGTTATATTCTTAACACAACCAACATAGGTGACGTCAGGGAGGCGTTCAGGTTTGTCACCCGGCGTGTGAGAGTTATGCCAGCGCGCGCCCGAAGTCGTTCAGAAATCGCCAGGGCGCGCCCGGTGCGTCAGCCCCAAGTCGTTCAGATTTGCGACGGGCGACGCACCAAGTCACTCCGTCCTCAAGTTTCGAACATGCGCATTATAAGTATATAAGCCTTATTTACTTGTAACACCCTCAAGTCGCCGCGCTCTCGAGACGGCGAGAAGTCGTCCCGCATGCGCATTATCGATAAAATCTACCAAAAACCAAAACAAACTTTTGTTTATTGTTGATTTGGGTTAGGTTATTATTTTGATTTCATATTACATAGGTTCACGAAGGCATCAAACCTTCCTACAAAATATTTTTATCATATTAAATATAAATATCCTATCACGATTTCTATTCAAAAACGATTTGAGTTAAAAATTTTAGTGGCCAATTTAATTTCATTTAATTTATCTTTAAATGAGGATGATTACAACAAGTCGTACTATCAATCTCAATAATACTTTAATTACATTTATTTTAAGATCAATATAAATACGAATAAAATAATTTGGGATAGGAATCCAATTTATTTGCGTAAAATTGTATTAGATTAAAAGGTTTATTATTGTTTAATTATTCTGTCATTTGACGTTTCTGTTTTGTTGACACACCGTGGACGCCCAAAGCCGTTCATAAATACCAACGCTCGTGTGACACACTACGAGATGTAAATAAATGACGTCAGAGTGCGCGCCCGAAGCCCGGTGTGACAAACCTGAACGCCTCCCAGGTGTTATAAAAGGTGGGGTACCATGGTTCTCACCTGTCCACCTTCTGGAATACAAATGGTAAACCAAACTCTTGCACGCGGTTCAAGACTTTCGTTTGCCTTCAGTCAAAACCGCGAAAGCGCGCTTGTAGCTGCTTCGAAGTCGCCACGGATGCGTTATTTTTGAAAGACATGCCTTAATTCGTAAATTAACGGTTTTTTAGGAAATGCATGAATATGACTACTGTGAAATGTGCTCCCAATAAAGTTCTTGCTTGGATTAGGATTTTAGTGATAGCCGGTTGCATTGGCTTAATTAAGTCCCAAGGTATTTAATTTTTAATTCCTCAGATTTTTGTTGTAGAAAGTGAAGTTGCGAATTGTAGACCAGACGACCATGAAAATTAAATTAACCGGAAGTTACACACTCATATATGTAACATTTATTTATAACATATAATTTCGCTTAATTCTCTCATTTTATAAATAAAATGATTTTTTTGTAACTTAAATATTTGGTAATGAAAATCGTAATTTTGTCATTTTTTAATTAAAACGATTTTTTCAAATTCGAGAGTTTTAACAGGTTACCTTGAAGAAAATAACCTCGCCCGTTCAATATGCAGATTGAAAAATAAAAAGTTAGCCTCAGGCTATTGCAATATTATTTCTGGTTTATTATTTTCTTATAAATAACATTATGGAATTATTGCCTTATTATTTTTATCAAATTCTTAGTTATTTCTTATTGCTCAGCCATTCATGATTATGAAAAATTAAAGTACCCATTTTAAGTTTTGAAAGTAAAGGTTATTGAAGCCAGATTGAGACTAGTGCTGATATTTAAAACCGAAAGTAATAAAGCCTTAGTTTTTAATAGCTTCCGTTCTAGACTATTATAATCAATATTACCTTTGTCAGTTATTTTATAATTATTTAATTTTGGTTAAATGCTTAAACATTTTAGTTATTTTTTCTTAATTTTAAATCTTCGCAGAAAAAAACAAAATAGTTTGTTGCAAAACTAGCAGATATATAATAATCTCATGATTTCCAAATTCCCTCATATAAAAAAACTTGTATTTAGATGCAATATCACAATATCATTGGTTTGAAATTGGGACGAAAAAAAGCCTGAGATGTTCACTACTTGAAAAGCATTTCTAAAATATTATTACCAAAAATAAATGAGAAAATTTAATTAAGAACACTAGTAAAACACCCATTGTGTTTACAATAGTCCTAATATTTGACACGCAAAGTTACTTAAAACTTTCTACTAAAACGCAAGTAAAATAAATTTAAACCAAGTAGTATCGATTGTCATTGCTTTCTCTGGAATCAAATTGCATGTCTCGGCCGATTAGCCATTACAACTACCGATTGGGAAATTCATAAAAAAGTACAATACTAAAAGAAAGCAGTTTAAGACAATAAAAATTATTGTTTGAAAAAATTATTAATTTATAAACATTAAATTTCATTAACTTCCAATACTCTCATGGGTAATAAGTCTGAATAAGATAATGCTTTCACTACGTTCTAAGTTTACTTTCTCTGTTGAAGATTCACTGTTAAAATCAAAACCCGAAGCGGCTTAACACTGCTAAAGTTACTATTAAATTCACACTTAATTAAAAAATGATTAACACAGATTTTCTTCTCATCATTTTTAAAGGATCATTAAAATTATTTTAATTTAGAATGTAGGCAATTTATCAAAATGTTCCTTACTGTACTTTCATTTTATGTAATTGAGTTATTTTTGATAATAATAACAGTTATAAACTTTTTAACTACATTTTTTAAATTATTTTACAGTTAAAACGAATTAGTAATATATAAATATCTTATCCCAAAAAATATATGTATCTAAACTTAGTTACTTATATCCCAATAGCCATAATCTTCTTTATATATTTAAAACTAATTGTGTTATTTTGAGACAAAAATTTAAAAAAGTCAAAATAATAAACTTCTAAAAGAAGAATACGAAACGACGGTGACTAAACTAATTTCTGGATGAATAATGGTATAATAAAGATGTTCATATACAGATTTTACTAATCACCAATAATACGAAACCGAATGAAGGAAGAGGGAATTGTTTTTTTGCGTAGAGAGTTGTATGTAATTTTGTAGGTGGATGGACGAGAAAATTCCATGATGAAAACTGTTAAAGCCACTTTTCGATCGGACCGCCCCGGAAAAAATTATTCGCTTAACAGGTGATGTTAATTCTTAGTGGGATTTTTTTTTCTGTGAGGGAACATTTTGAAAAAAATTCCCGAAACCGGCCTATTTTTCTTGTTTTTTTCCCGTCTTACATTATGAAAATTGACCTAAATAATTTTTAAGTCTCCAGGCGCAACGTGGTGACGTCAAAGCGCCGGAAGATGAAGGGTGAAGTATTCGCCGCTCGAAAAAAGCTAAAAATGTAATTTTACCTTTTTTCGAGCGGCGAATACTTTATATCAAGATCCGCCAATTAAAAAAAAATCGCGATTTTTTTATTTTTTTCCGCACTCTCGGTGCCTCAAATTTGCTTTAAATTTCCGAATTTTAAAATTCATAATATTTTATCCAAACTTCCTTTTACCTCAAATATTTTTTAATTTATTTCTTTTCTTTAACTTAACGCCTAGCGTGTTGGGAATGTTGATATTTGCAGGGGTTGGAAAGTTATGTGTAAATATCAAAGCTTTTATTTTGGGGGTAAGCGGCTTCTATCGCCCCATTTTCTAACGAATTTTCACTTTTAAAACTCCGTGGAATTTACTCCATGCATACGGTTTTTTGAATTTCATAAAACAACGAAACATTTTTTTAAGAGTGTTCTTTTTGGGGCGTTTCAGTGAAATCAATAGGGTTAGGTTAGGGGTTAAATAACGTAACTTTTAATTTCTTTCAAGTTTTAATTCTGATATAAGAATTTATGAACGGTAAGTGTACAAATATAGGTTGGTAACGCAAAAAATAATATACGTTACACGGTCGTTAAGTGTGGTATGACAGACCTCGAAAAATAGAAAAATTCACCCCTTTTTCTAACCTTTTTCTCGTTCTGTCATAACGCACTTACTGACCTTGTATCGTAATATACTATTTTGCGCTACCAACCTATATTTGTACACTTACCGTTCATGTCTACAAACGCGTTACTATGAAATTCCCAAAGGAAGGTTGATTGCTATGGCAACCAAAAAATACCGTTTCGTTCTGATTTATAACAGAACAGTGTTTCGTTATGAAATAGTTTGCCTTAAATATAAGAGGTGGCGCCATAACTGCTTTGACAATTTGTACTTCTAAATGTTATTATTCTGTGATCTTAACCTTAAAAATTAAACACTGTAACTTTTAATTTCTTTCAAGCTTTAATTCTGATATAAGAATTTATTAACGGCAAGTGTAGCGCAAAAAAATATACGTTACACGGTCGTTAAGTGGGGTATGACAGACCTCGAAAAATAGAAAAACTCCCCCCTATTACCGATCTTGTATCGTAATATACTATTATTTATTATACATATGTATATTGAATATAACCATTGAAATTTTACAAATTATAGGTACAGTCGTAGGTCGTAGTAAAATACTTAAGAAGGATATGAAGTGTACAAAATAATATGGGTTTTTACCTGTTTTTATCTATCAAACTACGCGAGTATGTATTGAGCTATATACAAAATAAGAATATCATATGAAAGTAAAACCTCTGATAGTTGGTGGAATTAGATATAGGTATATATAGGATATAGGATTTTGCAATGTAAATTTCGATTTCTTAAAAGAAACAGAAAAGACTAACGGTTAATTGAAATCGAATAATTTTTTTTGTACTTCTTAACGATTCTATGGTTCATCTAATGACTTTTTAAGTTTTGTAGTTTTTTTTTTAATTTTCATGTTTTGGTTGTTTTGAAAGCGTCCAAAAATATGCAATTTTTTAGTCTCAATTTACAACCTTATTATGAAACTATTTTAAAAAATTTAAAAAGTCATGAGATAGTCTCTTTAATTTACTTTCAAGATTAATTTACAAAATTCAATTTGATTAATTCTTAATTAAGTTCTTTTTCAAAACGCCCGTGTAATCGTAGGCGCACATCGCATTTCCAAGGAACAGAGGAATTAGAGTTACACATTTTGCCGACTATCCTCTTAAGACTTGTATGTGACAGTTTTTTAATATTTTATATCCAAACAACTCAACCCACCTTGAATTCGGCTTGGCTTGACCTCTACCATTTGAAGTACATGTAAAAGGTCAAATCAAGCCCGAATTCAAGCTGGCTTGACTTGCTCGAGATAAACGTAATTATGGTTGTAGTTTGAAATAATTGCAAGGCATATTGCGTAAATTGTCAACTGTAAAAACAGCTAATACCTAGTCTAGGTGATACAAATTATAAAATATAACAGAAATGAAGATTTATATTGGTACCTTCAGCCTAATTATCTCGGATGTACAGTGGGTCAAGATTTCTTCCCCAAATTCAAGAAGAAGCTCAAAATATATAATTTTTGTTTTTAAGTTATGTATAATAATGTAGCTAAAATAAACAAAAACTCCGGATTGAAATCGGATGTTTAATAGTTTAAAATTTGTCCCGTCACCTCGCCAATAAATATCCGAAAAAACTATAAATTTCGAATGAAAATGGCGCCGTCAAGTGCCAGATTTATATTAACATTATGCCAAAGCTTTTTCCAAAAATAAAACTAATTAATCGATTTTAACAAAATATTTTTTTAAATACATCTATGCACAGTGTTTATCTTTGGTAAAAATTTGAAACCGCCAACTTTTATAGTTTTCGAGAAAAAAATAAAAACCGATTTCCAACAAAAATTTCTTCAAACCTTAAAATAAAAAAAAAATTGAAATCGTTTTTTTCAAGATTAGCCCCGCAAATGACAAGTAATAAACAATGAATGAAATTAGGGGGTCAGTTGTTGCCCTCTGCACCCCAATAAAAAAATTTTAACACCCCAAAAACTCATTTTTTTTTAATTTTTAGGTAATGAAAATTAATATTTTCATATGGAACATTTTTAGAAACTTATCTGTACGAGTTTATGTTTCTTAATTTTAAAAATTAGGCGAAATATCAATTTTAACCTTTACTCATTTCTCAGAATGTCATATTTTATATAAAACTTCATAACTTTTGAACAAAACATCGTAGTCATAATTTTTTTTTACTTTTCTTGTACAAAAATTCTAAGTTATTAACTTTCAAATTTTAATTTGTAACGCACCACACTTAACACTTATCTTCTATATTTTTGAAAATGTTTCTTTCATTTGTAAAGTAAAAACAATGTTATTAAGTAATATAATTTGTTATATTGTTTAAATTTATTCATATTTCACACGACCTTCCCTACAAAATTATTAATTATGTTATTTAAAAAAAAAATGTTATTTTCAACATTCATCTTTAATTATATAGTAATAAACACAAATTAAAAAAAATATTTTCCAGCAAAAATTAAATCAATTTTATATATTTATATAAAAATTTCTACGAAAAACCAAAAACTCACTAAAAAAATAATGTAAAAACTAATTTTGTTATGTAATGTTAAGAAAACTAAGATCGTATAATCAGTTTATCTATTCTAGCGTTTCTTGAGTAAAACGATGTTACAAAATGACACACTTGATTGTTTTCTTTTGAAAACTTTTCCGACTGGTTGCAAAGTATTGGACTAATTTCAACAGTAGCGGGTCATTACATCAGCGTTATCTATAGAATAATTATTACTGATGTAAACAATAGAAAACTAGACCACAATCGAATAACAATTAACACCTGAAATATTAATACATACATTGCGACTAAAAGAACCTCCAAATGTAATTGGAAGAAGTAGAAAATTAGCTACCATTCAAATTCAAACAATGAATAATTATTTTATGTCGCGTACTACTTGTCAACAAATAAACGTATTCAACCGTTTTTACAGTTCAATACGACCCAAGTATACGGTTGTAAACATGATGTTTATTGCAGACCAGTAAACAGAAGCTTTGGAATTAGAGCAAATATTCTTGTCCATTGAACTTTCAGACTTGAGCGCTAAATTTTTTTCAGTTGAGTTTACTGTTACAATTTCTTAGAAAAATGCAGGAATGCTATTCAATAAACTTTCTGGCATATCTAATAGTGATAAACTATCATGACAAGATGCACAAAAGATATGTTGTACTTGGAAATTGTTTTGAAATTAGAAATTACTTTATTATTATTCATGGAATTGAGATGGCAAATCAATCAATTTCTATAATGAAAACTTGTTTGTCAAAAATTACTATTACTAAAATTTGATGTACCAAATTTTTTTAATATTTGTGTTACCAAAATTTAGAATTTTTGTTCTTTTCAGAAACTATAAGCTGTGGTCATCCAGCAGTGCCAGTAAATGCAAGAGTAACATTAAGTTCGAAAACTCTATCACCAGGAACAACTGCGACTTATGTTTGCGATGAAGGTTACGAAACTTTTGGAAATACGATATTATCGTGTTCCTCCAATGGGAAGTGGAGCGGAGATCTTCCTTTTTGCGGTGAGTCTACTGCAATTTTATAAAGAATTAAAACAAAGAAATAATTATGACCTTAAAAGAGTAACCTTTTAAACAGCTAACAATTTAAGTCGTTGAAGTAGCAGCATATGAGCGTAATTGCAGCCAGTTTAAATTGTTTCAAAAGTGACTTTTAATGTCAGGTTAATTTCCTCTATTATTAGTGCAAAGATGCTATTTGGAAACAATTTTTTTCTGACCAGTGTTACTAAATATCTTAGAGAACAATTGATATTACTCAGGCTATTACAATAAATGAGCTATTATTAAAAAGTAATATCAATTACAAGTTTTTTGTCCAGCAGAGGGTAAGTTTTTTGGAAGCAATAGGTAAAGTGTTTACTTATATAAATTTTGTATCTATTATCTATGTATATAAATTATTTATAAAAATGATGACCCAAAATACTTGAAGCAACTCATTAGCAACTAACATCAACAACTAATAAATAATCATAAACATATTAATCACACTTATTTCTAAATTCAACGGTCTTTTAATCTTCATTAGTAATGATCATATATAATAATTTCCTGCAAGTGCATAATAGCTAAATTTTACTAATTCTTATTTTTTCAGGTACAAACATAGCGTTTAGAAAACCAGCGAATCAATCAACATCAGTGCGAGGAGGTCATGCGATTAATGCTAATGATGGTGAAAAAAGTACTGAACACGACGGGAAAAGATGTTCGGAGACTCAGAAAGAAGTCAGCCCTTGGTGGCATGTAGATCTTTTAAGACCTTACCCTATAAAGGTGGTGCGAGTTACCACTAGAGGCTGTTGTGGGCATCAACCTCTTCAGGATTTAGAAATTAGAGTAGGGAATAGCAGTTTTGATCTCCAAAGAAATCCGTTATGTGCCTGGTTTCCAGGAACCATTGGTGAGTTTCAATATACCGAAAAGTGTTTTACATTTTAAATAATCTCGCACCTACACATAAATTTTACATCACATTTTCACTTTTCACCTCGTGACCCTTGTATAAAATTTAATTATCTTGCGTTTGTAAATTTTTGTTTGAATAAAATAGCTGTGCGCTTTCACGTTTAGACCTTAACTCCTGGTGCTGCAGGGAATTCGAAAACTTATGGAAACGACCGATTTTACATAAATGCAAGCTGATTTATACGATAAGAAGCAGTGAAATTTTATTTATTCATAGAAAATGTAAACGTAGATTTCAAATAAAACAAATAAATTTAAAGAGAGCGTGTAATGCAGGCATATAAAGTAGTTAGTAAAATAAATTAAAAGAATAAAAAATATTTTCTTACAATTTTAACCTGTTGGTCAATGGCTGAAAATCCTTGCAACATTATGATTAATAGTGATTCGTATTCAAAAACTGTTTGACCATTAAACCGAACTATAAATTAGTCTATTAAGTAATTGTATGTGTAAATAAATAAAACGTGTTCCTTCCAAATTTAATTTTAATTACATAAAGCGCTTTCACTTCCGTTTTGCTAGAGATAAACGAAAGTGCACCTTAAAATGTTTAACAAACACCCACAAACCAGGGCACAATTTTACAAATATGCATAATTGCTAAAAAATGTACGCAATTTCAAAGGCCTTCTAAAGAAGAATTAAAATAATTTCATATTCTAATTAATGGAAATTTATTTAATTTTAATACATTAAGAGGATCAAATATTAAAATACTGCACTAAGTAGGTAGAAAGCACATTTTATCTTGATAATTCTTATTAAAGGAATTTTAAATATGCAATTAGAATTCTTACGAAATTAAATTTTGGAATAGGTAATTTTTTATTTTTATAAAAACAAACGGTTCTTTTTCAGATGAAGGTGTCACCAAAACTTTTACATGTGCCAGGGAAGTTGTAGGACAATACGTCTTCTTACAACTAGTTGGAGTGGAAGGATCTTTATCTTTATGTGAAGTTGAAGTTTTCACTACAGATGGTAAATACTACATTATGTTTATATTAAAATTAATAAAAAAAACTTTAACGATGTGTGGTCTTCTTCCTGTAAATTACGCAATAAGAAACGTTCCTACAGGAAAAACAATTTTAATCAACTTGATTACTTTGGAATGGCAGTGGTAACCTTCGCTAAGCTATGATTCCTCATTACATGCTACAATTTTATGTGCAATTAATGCATAATCACAACCTTGCGTCAGTAGGTTAGAAAACCTGCCGCAAAGCTTTCCGCATCGCGATTACAAGATTTTGAAGATTACCATTAGACTTTATTAATTAATAAGATTCACTTTTATTGCAATAAAAATCTAATTAATTATACTTCTTGGAAAGAGAGCGGGCACCAGGGTTTCAATTTTTTTTTTGACAATTTCAGAATTTTCGGTAGATCGTTGTGCGCCAAGATCAGCCCCCGAAGACGCTCAACTAGCAGCTTTCGCAAGAACTTGTTACGAATTTGGGGTTGGTCGCGGTGGTTCTTTTGCAGAAGCTAGATCTTACTGTAAAAGCCACAATGGCGACCTGGTCCACGGTATGTCCCCAGGCCAAACTTCATTTCTTTATGCCGAATTGGAAAGGAGGAAACCCACTCTAAAAACCCAACTGGTCTGGATTGGTGCCCAAAATGATGCTGGAATTACCTCCAGGGTTTGGAAGTGGGTCAATGGTAAGATTTTTATATTATTTTAGCTTGGGAATGAGTGAATTTAAAGATTTCAAGTGTGGTTAATTTAATTCAAGGTTTATTCTAGTATTTGTAATATAAACGTATTACCTTGCATGATTAAATACGTTAATTCTGCACGAAGTACCAAGTCGTGATTAGGTTAGGAACTTTTTCTAAAAGGTTGCGTTAACAAATTACTTGATTACCTGCCTAAGATTTTTATGCAAAATTTCTTGATTATTTACCTTACTGCAATTATCTCTAATTAATTAAATTAACGAACAATTAACATTTGGTTTAGAATAGATATTTTTTGGTGACGATCTCTGAATCACAATTTAAAATTTCATGTTCGACATGTGATTTATCTTTTTGCACGTACGTTCCATAAAAATAACAAAAGAAGCACGTTTTTGTTTTTCTCTTTGGATTTTTTTAATCTTCATTCTTTCTTTTAAATCTTCATTCTTTCATAAGAGTTGTTTAAAGATGAAATCAGTGATGTACGAAATGATAGGTTCGCTCGCCTAATTTAAATGCTAAATGTTTTTGTTTTTCATAAATTATGCATTTGTGTGATTGCTTAACATTCCCATGGCAATTTAATAATTTTCAATGGCAATTAGGAAGCATCTAAGCAGCTCGTGTTCATTTTAATTATAGACAAAGGAAGTAATGGTGCGTAAAAATAATAAAAAAACAACTTAAATCTTTTAATAATAGAAATAATTTGTTATTGGATTAATTGATGAAACAATATTAAGGCTAAAACAATATCCATTCACCTAGTCCTTGAAACTATTAGGGATTTATTTAATTTTAATCTAACCAATAATTTTATTATTTACATTAAAAGTATAGTTATGACCTGATCATTTATAATAGCAACCTTTTATGTCATCCAACTCGAGATATTCAACTTGTTTCTGACGCACCCAGTTTTTACTTCCCATATTTGTTGTTGGACTTTAGTGGGTGTTGAAGTCAACAAAATCGATTAAAAATAAGGCGCGTTACCATTGAATTTAATTATATTTAACAATTACATCATTTTACTGCGTTAGTTATTTCTTTAATTTCAAAAATTTCGCCGAAGATCCACTTTTAGTATCCACAGGATATTATGTACAACCAAACTACTGGAATTTTCAACTTTGATGATCCACTGTTAGTTCAAGCTATCTTCAGTAGATTTACTCATTGATTAAGCAACTTTCTATTTTTTCTTGTATTCGACGTAAATTCCCATTTTATGTTTATTTATTGAGAACGCAAGTTTTACAATCGGATAATCCCAGACAATTTACTCTAATGTGTGAAAATCTAATTCTTCTAATTTCTTATTTTACAAAATTTTGTAGTAATGATGAGAATTATAGTAATTTAAGGTTGGAATATCGTGATTATGACCCACTTTCGATAGAAACGTGTGGTCTGACATTTCAATTTTTCAAAACCATGACTGCCTTTTATGGATCGACGGCAAAATTGAAAGAACCTGTTAATTGTAACAACAATACCAATTTAGTTAATAAAAATAATAAAGAAATTTAATGATAAAACCTAGAATAAGGTGTTAAATTTCTTTAAAAATTATAGTTGAAATGATTCTTGTATGACTCCAAATACAGGGTGTAATTCTAACATGGAATAAATTCAGTATTAATTGAATGGTACAATTAAAAAAAAACGCTCGGACAGATTATCTTACAATTTTTTTTTAATAGCAACCCCCATTTTTTAATTTTTTTTTAAATTAAAACTGAATATGTTTAGCCGTTTCAGAAAAAATGTGTAAATAAATCAAACATTTTATTGAAAATTAAAATTAATTAAATTATTTGTAAATAAATTAAACTCCCTGAATAAAATGGGCAACATAACTTTTTTTGTAATTTTTACAATTTTACAACAATTTCATGGATTTTAAACATCTAATATACATTTTAAACATCTTACATCTAGTTAAAAGTATTAACAAATCTAGTCAAAAATCCACTAGTCAATTGAGTAGTTGTTTGCCATAAATTTTGGTTCTGCACCTTTTAAGGCCCTTTCACGTACAGTCGAAACGCAATCAAATGGGAGCGTTCACGTAGCAATCCGTAAAACACAGCATTTGATTACATGGAACCTGTTTTTTCTGCGCGGTTCGCAGATTGTCTCGGCTGTACGTGAAAGGGCCTTTAGTCAAATTTAAATTTGACCAGCTTCGTACTTGTGAGTCACCCTATAATTTTTTAAAAGTCAATTTGTTTGGAATAATATTTGCTTAAAGGTTCCTTGCCTGATGATGGGACGATGTCCCGAAATCGATCGAATTTTGTAATTTTGTTTAAAGAAGAACATTCAAGCTGGACTTGATAAACCCAGTTTGAATGACTCATGATTAAAGTTGAGTAAAGATACATCGTTGTTTTTGATCTATGCTTTCACATTTAACATCAACTCAACACATCTGTGCTGCAACTTCACTTAGGACCTTTTTTGTTTTAAGTGATTTTTTTATTTTTTATGGGGTTTAGAAAAATAAGTAGGTATTTTTATAGAAAAAATAAGTTGTTAGGAGTATAAAAATACAACAAAAATATATAAAACAAAAAGGTCTTGTCAACTTAACCCAAATAAATACATATTATTTCTATTGATTTATCAAAAGCATCTGTATCCTGTATCACAGGCGATCGTAATTTACTTCTGGAATTCTTAGATCAATCAGGTACCAGAGGAATTGCTTGGAAATTGATTGCAACATATTTACCAAACATATACAAAAATTTGTGTTCCTCAAGGTTCTGCTCTAGGACCACTTCTGTATTTATCTTATATTCAAAATCTTCAATTCTCAGAAATTAAATCAAACTATTCAGTTTATTTTGCTCATGACACCATATTATTGTATTCTGAATTAGATTGTTTTAATTTGGAAGAGTAAATTAATAAAGACTTAATATCTTATTATTTAATAATTCTTTAAAAGGAAACCTTAAACTTTTTAAAAATTAATACCAATGAAACAGAATTTATAATATTTAATAATAAAAATAAAATACCTATAAATATTATATACAAATAAATTATACCTACTAAAAACTAAAATTAAACAATCTACCGAAATTAAATATTTAGGAAACCTTATTGATTCTAACTCTAAATTCTAAATACCATAAATTCGAAAACTATCAAATAAAACTTCATCTATTGAAATCATTTAAAAAATGTTTTTCTATAAATATAACAAATATAAAACAATTGGTTAAAAATTCATTCATATTTTCAAATTTAAGACATATAGTATTACTAAATGGGGAAATAATCACAATAAATCTTTACAAAGAACTATAAATAAATGCTTAAAAACATTATTTCACCTAGATTGGTATACGTTTCAAAACGATATAATTGAAATTACTCAATCATTTAATAATGAAATATTTTTTATTGAAAGTTGTATGTTAGCGCACAGGGTAATATGAACATATTTTATCGTATGAAATGAACAGTGAAATTCATAATCACTTCACCAGAACTATTAATAAAATTCACTTACTTGGTGTTTCAAATAATAAAGGATAATTAAAAACGAAATTTATAATTTTTAATAACCATTCCTGAAGAAATAAAAAAAACTACTATAAAATTTAAGAGGAATATACCTACATACACATTTGTTAAATCCATGGAAGAAAGCTGATTTTGGGTAATTTTCAAAATGTTTATTATATTACTAAAAGTTGTAAGTTGATAAATAAACTATGTATTTATTTAGTTGTAGGTTGTAGATTTAAAGAAATTCCATCAATTTGTTTAGATTTATCAAACTTTTTGAGGGATATATTAAAAACATTTCTTCTAATTATTATTTAAACGAAGAATTTTGGAATCATATTTTTAATTTTCAGGTGAAGTTATTCAAAAACCTGCATGGGGTAAGGATCAACCAAATAATTACAACGGTGAACAAAACTGTGTAGTCCTTGATGGAGGAAGAGGCTGGCTTTGGAATGATGTAGGATGTAACTTGGATTATTTGCACTGGATTTGCCAACACAGTAAGTGCATTAACATTTAAATTTATGCAGCATAAATACCAAATACCTCAAGGCATTTACTTTCAAAAACAGGAAAAATAAAACTAAATACTTTTGAAAAATAAGTAGGAAAAACGAAAAATAACTGGCAATCATAAAAAATTTAGGAAACTCCAATAAAAAGTTGTATAAGTTTATCATATTATATATTGCATTTAAAAAGTAAAAAAGTATAGCCTGTAGCCTTATTTTGTGTTGCAAGTGAAAGTACAACTTGGTTGAACTTTAGATGTTTTGTAAAAATGAGCTGTTTTGTAAATTTAACCTGTTCCTTTCGTATTGTAGTTTGTAGTGTTATATAACAACAATTACACGCCCACAAACTCGAACAGGTTAATATCTTCGATTACCAATAAATTAGAATTGGAGCAATTGTAATGGTATTAAACATTAGATTAAAAATTTGATTAGAAAATAGTTGATCAATTTTGGTTCTTTGTTGGTTTCTTACATCTTACAAATGAACGATTCTGGATAGTGATGATTTAATGCAAACGATAAACAATTAAAATCAAATAAGACAACATTATTTATAGTACTTACATTTAGCATTGTAATAAAC
Source organism: Stenus bimaculatus (assembly GCA_963971135.1). Taxonomy (NCBI): domain Eukaryota; kingdom Metazoa; phylum Arthropoda; class Insecta; order Coleoptera; family Staphylinidae; genus Stenus; species Stenus bimaculatus. The sequence continues at coordinate 16,509,435 of OZ020185.1, read as the reverse complement.
ACATTAACACGCTTCATGATTTGCTAAATATTCAGATGAAGCAACCATGTTTGACCTCATATGAGTTGTGATAATCAGGTTTATGTATTATTGTTTTAGTTGCATTGTTCATTCTTCTTTCTTGTTATTTATTAAACAAAAATTGTTCAACAAAATCAAAAAAATATAGACTTATTCTTTTCATTACTCCTATTTTTTACTACTACATACTAAATTAAAGTCAAATTAAAAACTAATTGGAATTTTAATATGAATCTTCCATTTATATCAGTTGTAAATTGTAAACATATTAACTACTTGCTAATTTTAAATTTTAAAATGGTATTTCTAATTCCTTATATAGTATTTTTAACTTCTTAATTATCGTGTATGTATAAATTATAATTTCTTGGCGGAAGTAAAACTATTAATCTACTTAAATTAAGTTGTTTATCATTTCCACCTGGTGTAGAAATGTATAAATAATGGTGTTAACGTTTATTAATATTGAGAACTTGCGGTATGTGTCATTTTTGTCTTTATAGGAAATTAGCTGTTTAAATTTTATATTGACAGGAGGCAAAAACAAGCAGCAATGCAGTTGGTTTTGAAGTTTATAATTAATTTGTATAATTAGTACAATAATAATTAATAGGAAGTTAAAGACTATGATAGAATAGGAAGTAAATACTTTGAAAACTATATTTAAACCCATTTATGTTAAAACACCATAAAAAGGAGGAAACCAAATCACTTTTTAATAATGGACATTAATAATTTTTTACAAAAACATACCTAAAATTTACGTACTTAATTAATATATTAATATAAAATTAACATAAATATTTAAGTCTAATTTCGTATCCTACATTTTTATATTACAAATCATTAATCATTAATGTGGTAATAATTTTTAAATCTATTACCATCGTTTGATTTACTTAAATGTCAAATTACGACATCTTTTTAATTTATAATTTGCAATTAACTGTACATCTTAAAATATCATACATTTCAAACTGTTTTTCTTCATTTTTTCAAATATAACCTTACACTTAAAAGTAATTTATGTATTAATTAAAGCAAGTAGGTTTATACATTATATTTTCCAGTGCATACTTCTAAAATTAAATTACATAATTCCTAAAATTTTGAATAAGCCGTTACGTATCAAAATTTTTGATCAAAATTAGTACATAAATTAAGCGATTATTTCCGGTTAAAGGTACCACACAATACTGAAGTTGCAATAAGTCATAAAAGGTTAAAGACATTAATTATTAAGTGATTGGAACAAAATAAAAATGAATAAAAGAAATTATTTACGCTTTCACTTATTGGTTTGGTCTGTAGTTAAGTTAAATAAGATAATCACGCATGCATGAAAAATATTTCTCTACTTAATTTATTTAAAAATATTTAATAGAGTTGATGAAAGTTTTTTTTATTATTCACGCGATTTTGATTTAGCTTTGAAAATGTCAGCTTGATGATCCTGAAAAAATTCATGGCCTTTATAAAAAAAATTGTACTACTTACATTTTTTGTCTGATTAATTAGAACCATCATCTTGTGGAAGTCCCGACAAAAAATTAAATACGACAATCGTCGGAAACAACTATAATATAGGAGGAACCATTCAATATAAATGCCCAGAAGGATTTATGTTAGTAGGACAGGCTAACAGATCTTGTGGAGTTGAAGGTTTTTGGTCGGGAGCTGCACCAACATGTAAATGTAAGTTATGGTGCAAATAAATCATTTTAAAAACTTCATTATCGAATTTAACATTAGTTTTTAGTCTTGCTACTTTATTACGAATTTAAATTCTTTCAGATGTTGATTGTGGTGGTTTACCGGATCTATCACACGGTTCAGTATCTCTATTATCAAAACGAACGACCTATGAGGCTCAAGCTCTTTACACCTGCCACGAAAATTATACTTTAATAGGAAAAGAAAAGCGAGTTTGTGGTGATCATGGAGTTTGGAGTGAAAAAACACCTGAATGTTTACTTGATTGGTGTCCTGATCCTCCTGAAATAGTAGGAGGTGTTGTTAAAGTTACAGGACATAGAGCAGGTGATACGGCCACCTATATTTGCCAAGCTGGTTATATTTTATTCGGGCAAGGTGTACTTTCTTGTGGTCTTGGAGGAGATTGGTCAGGAAAAGCACCTACTTGTAAATACGTTGATTGTGGATCGCCACCTAATATTGATAATGGGAATTATAATTTGATTAATGGAAGTACTACAGTTGAAAGTTTGGTTGAGTATTCTTGTAGTGATGATTACTGGTTGGATGGAACGCGGGTACAAAAATGTACCAGGGAAGGAAAATGGTCTACAGATGCACCTTCATGTGAATGTAAAAAATATATCCCAATTTTAATAGAATTATGCATAACTATTTTGTAGTGACTGTTTGTGATGAACCTGACGTACCTTCTGGTTCCTTCGTGGTAGGCTACGATTTCTATATTCATTCAACCATTGAGTACCACTGCGAAGTTGGGCATATTTTAAGAGGACACAAAGCTCGTACTTGCCTGAAAAGTGGAGACTGGTCAGGAGTTACACCAGCGTGTGAATGTAGGTTTTTTCTCTAGTCTGGTGAAATGTGAAATTAATAATTACTTATGGGAAATCTTCACAAAGTAAAGAAAATTCATTTTTATAGTAAAATACGGAAAAACATTATTTTGGTCGATTTAATTGTTGTTTAAACATGTGGAAATGAAAGTGAGTTCGCACCATTGTAAAGAACAAACCAGTTGCGACCTCTTCTATTTCTTAATATAAATAAAAACAATATTTAATTGTTTTTAGTTTTCAACTATTTTTATAAAATTGTATGATTTTCAGACATTGATTGTGGTAAAATTTCATCACTTTTATATGGAAACGTGCACTATACGAATGACACAACATATTTAGGAAGCGAAGTTGTCTTTAGTTGCGTTCGAAATTATAGATTAGCTGGTGTTCCTAAAAGAATATGTATGGAAAATAAGCAATGGAGCGATAATTCGCCAAAATGTGAAGGTAAATATAAATTTATTCATTATTTTTTGTAACTATAATTTTAATTTATAGAAATTAGATGTCCGGAACCTATTCTTCCCGAACATAGTATATTATCATTAACTGGAAATGATCGTATGTATGGTAGGACATTAATTCGTACTTCCGATTCTACGAATGTGGGCGCAACTTCTTATAAAATTGGATCTTTAGTCAAATATAGATGTGAACGTGGTTATAAAGTGATTGGGGAACCATTGAGCACGTGCGAGGATACCGGTCAATGGAGTGGGCAAGTTCCTCAATGCATTTGTACGTAAATTGCAAGTATTGAAAATTTTTATTTTTATACCAATACCTTTTTAGATGTCGATTGTGGAAACCCACCCAAAATTGATTTTGGAAAAGTAACCTTAGCGTCAAATGCCACATATTATGGAGCAATAGCTTTATATTCCTGCGATCCTAATTATGAATTGGATGGAGTTTCCAGGAGGTTGTGTCTTGAGAATAGTACATGGAGCTCGGATACTCCAGCATGCAGAGGTACCAATATTAATAAATCTACAAAGAAATATTTTATTTGCGTTATTTTTTGCAGAAATTCAGTGTAAAGATCCTGATACTATCGAAGATACCACGTTTAAAGTTAGCACTCATAGTGTTGGTGGTATTGCTCATTACTCATGCCCTAGGGGTCATAATATGGAAGGTAACAATACAAGAGTTTGCCAAAAAGATGGAAGTTGGAGCGGAAGATCTCCTACATGTATATGTAAGTTAATTTATCGACTATCACAAGAAAATAAACTATACTATCTAAATTTTGTGTATCAATAAATTAATTTGCAATACGTTTTTGTTTTATAGCTGTTGATTGTAAACAGCCTGGATTAATAGAAAACGGACGTGTGATCGCAATGAATGGTACAACCTATAACAGTGCCATAGAATACCATTGCGTTCCTAAATTTGAAAGAATTGGGCCTTACCTAAGAAAATGTTTAGAAAATGGAAATTGGTCGGGAGAAGAACCGAGATGTGAAGGTATTTTAACTTTATTAATAATTACTTTTTTTAAATATTAATGCAATAAAATGGTAATTTTAGTTTCCACTGGTGAACCTCAAGATTCTTCAAACTTGGGAACGAGTATAGGAATTGGTGCAGGAGTTGTTCTATTCCTCCTGATATTAATGGGAGTGATCTACTTAAAATTGTAATGATGAAATGATAGGTGAAATAAGATAATAAAATTTAATATTTTTATAGACGTAAAGCAACTCCAGTCAAAAATACTGAAAATGTGGCATCTGCCGAGAAGCAGGAAAATCGCAATGCGGCTGTTATGAGTTACTCCACTTTGTCAGATCGAAATGGTTATGGAGTTTCGCATTTGAATTCAAATATTTACGAAAATATACATGACGAAAATATGTACGATGCTCCTTACGAAGAAACGAGCAGAGATAGTGGTACATACGAACCTGAACCAGTTGGGCGAAATGGTAATGTGGTTACCATAAATGGAGTTTCAGTGAGATGATTGTTGTACTTTTTGTTATCATCCTTTATTTGCCAAATATTTATTTTTAATTAAAGAAACGATATTATTTCAAATTTTATGTATTTAGCAAAAATTGTGGTAGACATATTTTGGTACCTCTATATTTCGAATATTTCAGCTACTTAAATTTTAAATCAGGTTAAAATTTAGCAATGATTAAAAATGTGTTTTGTAAACGTTAATAATAATTATTCAAACCAATAATTTTTTTGAATTTTTATTAATTTAATTTTTATGGATTTCGCCAAAAAAATAACTTTAATTGTAAACTATGTATAATTTTACATAATTTATTGTGATTTGTTTTGTATTATCAAGTTTTGTAAATAATAATTATTTTATAGGTAAAGTTATTGTAAGTTATAGTTTAAACTTTTATTATTTTGTGTATTTTATGTAGAAAAACATGTACATTTTATAAATACATTATTTAATGAAGATATTTTTGTACGTTTATTACTATTAATAATGCTCTTACCTAAAATTCTTCGGATATTTTTTAGATCCTTAATAATTAAAAAAAATACAACAGCTATAGAGGCTACGAGTAATTTGCAGGCGCCCCTTAGGAAAATGCACGACCTTGAAATTTGAAAAAAAAATAGCAGGTCTATTACGGTGAACACATTTTTTACCAATTGCGATTGTGTAAGTTTTATGAATCTGAAAAAAAATATTAAGATTGGAGGACGCTTATTTAGAAATTACATGCGGGATAAGTACCCCAACGCCGGCCCTGGTGACAAACGTGCTACCAACTAATCCAAAATTTTCCAACTTTTAACGTTTTAATAAAATTGATACAAAAAGTGCAATAGAGAAAAATTGTATAAAGAACTCCTTTCATAACGCTTTTTTCTAACTGCACCTCATTCTTTAATATACCTTTTTAATTTTTTTTCTTTGCTATTTTTCATCTTTTTCATTTTATTACCTATTTCTGAATTAGTGTTGTTTCCAATTGAAAGAAGATGGTTTAAGATTTCTAGTGAAATTTTTTTATTTCTACGCACATTGTGTGTGATTTTCAACAAAAATCGGTGATCTAAAGTTCAAACCGCTGTAGCTCCGAAACTAAAAAAGATAGATACCCACTTTTTGTTTTTTCTCGATTAAACGGAACACTCTGTATATGTATGTATTATTATATTTTTATATGAAAATGAACTTACTCCATTTGATTTACAGGGTGTCAGATCACCCGTAACAGCCTTTTATTTCGACAGTTTGTCGCACATAAAAATTTTAATTACCAAAGTAAACCCAAAGAATTCATTGATGCACTTATTATTTTCCGGAACAATCCGGAAGTGCCCGGAATAGGAAGTTACTTTGAAATTTCAAATGGCAATATAGGTCTATACCTTTTACAGTATGATTTCACACAAACGAAATCAGAATTTACACTAACGAAATCGGAATTCACACAAACGAAAACTAATTTCAAATTTATGAATTATGAAATCACACTGATGAATACAGATTTCACACAATCAAAAACTGAATTCACACAAATGAAAACAGAATTCACATTAATGAAAAATAATTTTTCACTGACGAATTTCAATTTGAAACTAATAATAATAATAAATCATTTATTGGCTTAAGAAAGGATACAGTATGCAGTTCATGTACATAATAATAATTAATAATATAATAAGAAAAATCTGTATACAATTTCAAAACCAAAAGGATCAAGATCAGTTAAAAACTGTTTTTCATCAAGTCCTAAACAAAAATAAACAAAAAGTAGATAACAATAAAAATAAAAAAAATAGTACAATACGTAATTAATGCTGTGGGTAATATGTAAGATAAACAATATACTTTGAATAAGTGATACAGAGAAGATATTTTTTTTTAAGTATTTACAAGCATTGAATATAGGTAGATACGAAGTTTTCCAAGTTAAGTATAGTAATTAATAGTGAAGAGGCATTAGATGTATTTTTAACTCGATTTTTGACGACTTAGTAGGTAGAGTTTTAAGTTGGTTTTAAAAGCTTTTAGAGTAGTAAATGAGAAATCGTAACTATTGTAATATTGTGCTAAGTTGTAGGAGAAGCATCTTTTAAAAATGTCCGATCGGTGCTTGGGGATAATCATATTTTTGCGCCTGATATTAACATATGCGATACGTTCATGTAAATATATAATATATAGGGCATTTGGTTGTAATAATTTTATAGAAATAACATCCAGAATGTAAAATTCTACGATTTCTCATATTGAGCCACTGCAGTTCATTTATTTTATGCGATATTTTATCATACTTCCTTAACCCGAAAATCAACCTTGCGCAAGAATTTTGTACCATTTGGATCCTTTTACCCGTATATTCATCAATACAAAAGCCGTAAAGCTGTTCACAATAATTAAAGTTTGACAACACTAAGGTTTCACACAAAATAGTTTTATTTTTTAAGCTGAGAAGATCTTCGATGTAGGTACAGAGATTTTAGCGCAATAAATGCTTTTTTTTTAATATAAGAAGTATTTTCTCTAAGCCGCATATCAGTGTCCATAATTACGCCAAGGTTTTTCTTGTTAGTAGAAAATTGTAGCTGTACATACTCGTAGGTTTTGCTCAACAAGCTGTCTTTGTTTTTTTGGTTCAAAGATCAGGATTTTAGTTTTATTAGCATTTAATATAAGACCATGTTTAAGAGAGTTATTCACCAAATTAAGGAGATCAGCATTGCTTTTTATCTCTGCCTCATAAAGCTCCTCAACTGGAAAAGATATATATAATTGCGAATCGTCCGCGTACAGGTGGTATTTACAGTGTTTTAGTATCTTATGCATGCTGCTGGTGTAAATTGAAAACAAAAGTGGACCAAGTATGGAGCCTTGAGGAACCCCAGATGTAATTACTCCAAGATCTGAATAGCAGTTATTATAGAATGTTATCTGACTTCTATCAGACAAAAATGACTTGATCAGAGCAATAGCAGATTCATTAAAACCAGAGTGCACCAGGATTGATGCCAACAGATCATGACAGACGATGTCGAAAGCCTTGGAGTAATCTAGAAGTATTAATACAGTAACTAGCTTCGTATCAGTGGCTATCAAGATATCATCACTAACACAAGATAAAGCAGTACATCAGCTATACCCTGAGCGAAATCCAGACTGCACATCAGGAAGAATATTAGGTTGCGTATTCAGGAAAGCTCTGATCTGGTTATTCATAATTGTTTCAAGCACTTTTGAAAAAGTTGGTTGGATACTAATCGGCCTGATTTCATTAAAAGATTTAGGATTGGAGACTTTGGGAATTGGCAGAGCCTCTTTCCAGTCCCGGGGTAAGTAACCAGTATCAAGACAACATTGCAAGATATGTGTTATATAATCAATTAAATAAGGATAAGAAATATTCAGCATTTTTGCATCAATGGCATCAGAGCCACCTCGAAACATTTTCATTTTTGAGATTATGGTACTAATTTCAGACACAGAGGGTTTGGCGAAGTTAAATTTTTTGTGTGGTAAAATATTACAATTATTTCTGTAAATCTCACGCAATTCCAGATCAACTGGCGGGAGTTGTAGATTCAAAAAATAAGTGTTGAGGTTATTTGTGTTGCTCAACTCTGTTGGTAAGTGGTTTCTCTTTATTTTTGTTTTTCCTATGCCTAATAACCTGAGATTATCCCATAGAGTTCTAATACGGTCTTTACGGTTACAGACACCAGACACCAGAATCAATATATACTCGTTTTTCACTACGGATGGCTTGGGTAGTCAAGTTACGTAGCGTTTTGTAATCGTTGAAATTATTAGTTTTTTTGTTTTTTTTTATATTTTAGAAGCGCTTGATCGCGCTTCTTCATCATGCACTTGATGTTATATGTTATCCATGGTTTTTGTGATTTATAGTGCTTGAAGGTAGTTATGGGGGCATGTGTATTAAACAACTCCATTAGATTTTCCTTAAAGAAAAGTATTTTTTGATCAATGTCATATATGTATATGAAACCACTGAGTATCCAAGAGATCTCTGATGAAGTTATCTTTGTCGAAGTTTTTATAGTTACGCGTGGTTATGGGAATACTGATCTTTTTTTTTTCATTAAGAAGGATGGTACTATCTATAAGATTGTGATCACTTATTTCATGAACTTCGCTGACTTTGGTATCAGCGACTCTAGTGTCATCACCTGTTATTATTAGATCGAGTAGGGAATCTTTAGAAATAGAAAAACGCGTTGATTTGTTTTAGACTCATTGATTGCAGTAAAGATAAGAATTTTAAGCAATGATTATTGCGAGGAATTAGCAAATCTATATTGAAATCACCCATGCAAATGAATACGTTGTTTTCTAAAACAAAATCTGCCAGGATGAGGCTCTCAAATTTGTCAATGAACGCATCAAAATTACCACTCGGTGGCCTATAAACAACACCCACGGTAATTTTTTTAATACCTCTTTTGACTTCAATCCAGAGTCCTTCGAGAAAGGAGTCACTAAAGTGGCTTAACACCCTGAATTCAAATACACTTCTTACAAATAATGCAACACCGCCTCCACGACTACCACGGTCTAGCCGAATTAAGTTATACCAGTGAGTATAGATAGGAGATAGGATCCTACTCACTGGTTATACCCAACAATATCAAAGATGTGGTTAGGCAATGAGTCATCCAACCAAGTTTCGCTGAAAACAGAAATTTAAATTTTGAAAATTAATTTCACATATGCATAAGTGAATGCTGATTTGAAATATTTTTATAATGATTAAAACTATAATACAATATATGGTTAAATTTCAAGTAAATCTTCTTGTTGCATGGATGCACCGTAATATCTCTCAACATGATTTGTAGATCCCAGGAGATATTGAGGCGAAATCTCTTCAATTGCAAGATTTGCAATCTCTTCTAAAATACGGACTCTAAATTGTGATATGGTCGGTACTTGGTTATTAGGTCGAACATAATTTAAGAGTTCCTGCATTCTGTCTTGTAGGTGTCATTTGACCGATGATTTAAATGAGTTCCAGGGCAACTCGATGGGATTTAAAAGGTAGGAGTAAGGAGCAAGACGCACAATTTCCACATCTTCGTTTGGTCTACGGACACTTTCAAGATTACTATGTACATTAGTAGATTATCAATTATGAAAGTTGGATTTTGGATTCCTTCAGCAGCACAAATTTCAATTAAATTTCGCCACCATACCTTACAATCATCAGCTTTATACTTTATAGGAACTACGTCTGTGCTCGAACGATAAGATACGTGTGGAAGTCATTGCACCGATGCAGTGCAGATTACTTCCTTTACTGGTCGGAATTATAATTCTAGCTCTATGGCCAATTTTTGACCTACCTTCCTTTCTTCGGCAATACTGATTAATATTGGTTTCGTAATTCCAAATTAAGGTACGAACATTTGCCCTGCCTTGCAAAATTCGGTCAACATAATCTCTGCGCTTTTCTTTATTTTGCTCCGAATTCATATTCCCAATGTGTGGTCTCAGAGCTTTTACAGACGTTTACCATCCAGCCAGTTTTTTATAGTGTTGTGGCAAACACGAACTTGAAACACGGTATTAACACGTTCGCTAATGTTTTTTTAGTGCTAATGTGCAATCGTCCTCAATTTATCTTACTAACGCTTCTTCTATTATAGGAGTTTTCTTTGAAGAAGCATTTTGCCACCATTATTTTTAGGAAGAAGTTTTTTCCATTTTTAATCCACTCAAAGCTTTAGCCGTTTCTCTCCAATCTTTGTCTTCTTCATAAGCTTTCAATATTCTGGCTCTGTCACTAGCCGAAATTTTATTGTATTTACCACGAGGCATTTTATTTATATAGTTCTTAAACAAATCTTCAATCTATTAGTTTGAAATAATTATTGTTATTTAGTATTTTTTGTTTCTATATATTGTATCCTAAACCTGCTAAATCTCTTTATATTCCATTAAAATTATCCAGATGAAGAAGAATAAATAATTGTCCTCGTTTAAAAAAAATAATCCTTTAGTAAATAAAATTCGGATTAATTTTTTTGTGTTTTAGTTTTTTCGGATTAAATATTTGATAATAATATAAGGAGATTCAAAGTATGATGTAATAAAATGTAAAGGTTTTCGTAAGAAATAAAAACACCTGCTCAAATTTTCTATTTAGGTGAAATATGAATTCAAAATTTTTAAATCTGTTTTCTTTAATTTGAAATTAAAATTCGCGAAGGATAAGTTAATTTTCATTAACGCTAAATTTATTTTCATTTTATTGAAATTAGTTTTCATTTATGTGAAATCTGTTTTCATTTGTGTAAAATCAGTTTTCGTTAGGATGATTTTAGATTTCAAAAGTGTGAAATCTGTGGTTTTGTTAATGTGAATTCTATTTTCATTTGTGTGAAATCATACTGTAAATGGTATAGTATGGTATCGTTTGAAAGGTGTTTTAAAAAGAAACTTTTATTAAAATATTTTTTTATATCTTTCATAATTAACAAATTATACGAAAAAACAAAAGCAAACATGTGAGAAATGGTTTCTTAAATTATGGAAAAATTAAAACACTACCATCATCCTCAATCCTCAATGGGTAAGGGTAGAGGCAATTATGATTTTTAAATGGAAACTTGTATTTTTTGCTTCGCTTTTTAATAATAATCAACTTTTTTAGGTTACGTCTTTTCCTTAATTCAAAAAAAAACAAAAAAGTTGATTATTTTTAACGATTAATAAACACCTCATTTTAGAATCAATCTATATACAAGATTTGATTTGTCGTGTCCAATAATTTGACGTCTTCTTCTTCCATCCAACACCATTTACGAGCGTCCATTATTCAAAGGATCGTATACAAAATTTCATTAAAAAAACTTTACATCTTTGGAGGCTTATAACTGCTCAGGGATTCATTTTTGGATATACAGTGAATTCAAATAAGATTGAAACCATTGACATTGCAAGGTAGGAAACCTAAGTTTCTCACAGTTGGCTACACTGAAATACGCTCCTGTGAAAAAACCATTGCGAATATTTTAACTGCGCTAATTTTAGTTTTGAAAAGCACTGTTTTTTTTATAAAATTTGCAACACACTGAGAAATGACTTGAAAAAATACCCGAAGAAAAACTGCTGAGAGATGCTTTGGTTAAAGTGACAGATAAGATTTAAATTTGAATGGCAATTAACAGGTACACTAACTTAGCAAGTCTAAAATCACTACAGAGTATGTTTGGTTGCATAGTTGCGGTTTCAGTCATTTTTGAATTCACTGTAGTCCGGTAGAGGGTAATCGAAAAAAAGTGGTTTTAAACAGAACCAGAGCATTACAAACCACAAACCCCCAAAATCCTAATTTGCATAACATCTGCAATCTACATACAGGGTGGGACAAAAGCCTCGCACCAAACGAAATATTGTCCAAACGCGTTGTAAGTGAAACTTTACAGGTGTCAATGTAATCAACCTGGGCCATATTTTGACAGTATTTTTGAAAAGGTAGGTACAGTAGTTTCCGAATGGTGGCGCCACAAACATTTTTTTAATGACAACATAATTAATTTATTTTAATTTGATATTTCTTGATTCTTTTTGTGATAAAACACCTTCTATTTGTAATACACCGCCGTAATCACGAAAAAATTAGCTTTGCAATGTTATGAAACACGACCCACGTTGTCATAAACCTGTATTTAGCGATCGTGATGAAAAATTTAGAGACGTCGTTAAAGTTAATCATGTCTTTAAAAAATATTTCTTATGAATACATGCTATTGTATTTAACATTTAGAAATACTTTTTTATGTAAAAGATTTTGGCAGTAGCTCAAATTTTTTGTCAGAAAATTAAAAAAAAAAATTCTTAAAAATTGCTCATATATGCTCATATTACGCTCCTTTTCCACGAAAACCCTTCGATATGCAACCGAATAAGCAATGTTTTTCTGTGTGCATATGTATGAAGTTTTAAAGAAAAAAATATCAAAAAATGAATCAAGATAAATATTTAAAAACAACTGTATTCATTAAATATTGTTATAATTCATTTATTTGTGTTGTATATAAAAATTACGTCGATAATTTAATGAGTGTTTAGACTATATTCTCTACAAAAACGAGATTATAGTAATAAATTAAAACTGAAATCAAAAGCAAAAAGTAAACATTAGAAAATAAATATGAGTATCATGTTACACACGTGTAAAGTGTTCTTAAAATTAGCAATATATGAATAAATGAGGAATGATGTTTATGTTTACTTTAAATTAACGAAAACAACAAAATGCGCTTATGCTTAGTCATCCAACAAAATTTAACTTAAAAAAAAATAAATAAATATATCTAATAATTCTAAAGATACATTAATTAATTTATTAAAAATTAAAATTTGAACAAAGCCCCATAAACCGGTCTAATGTTTAAAATTTGAAACAATGCAACGTAGGTGGTCAGCCAGACACATTCCAGACATTTCAAGGAACTTCTCATTACAACAGGTAGGTAAATATACCTATAAAAGAGGCCAGGTATATTTGTCGTTCAAGGAATGTCCTTATTTCCTTTATGAAACAAATGAATTATGAATTTATTTTAGTACAGCCCTATAATAATATGTATAAACGTACAATTATAATTAATAATAAAAATAATGGGTATATAAGCCCATTAAAGAATTGGTAGTGGTAGAATCACCCCGCCGACCAACAGTCTCATATTATATGCATATATTATAATTCAATTGAATATTAATACTATAAATAATAATGACAATAACAAAATTTAAATATACACCGAATAAATCAACACACTATTGGATTTTCCATTTTCGATCGAAGTCATAAATATTACAAATAAATTATTAACTTCCGGTGCAATAATATCGGGATTCTACCTGAAGTACATACCTACTTAAGGGTGATTCTAAAATTTTATTATTTCTCCTAATGATTTAGCCTTTAAAGTTGCTGCTGTGTGAAGCTGGGAATAGAAGTGGGGAACAATCAGTAGTAAAACAAGTTTCTAAAGGTGACGGCACGATGCTCCATGCTGCAAAGTTTCTTCAAATATTTTGGTTTAGTGGCCTTTAAGTGCAGAAAATAAGAAAATCGCGCACTGAAACTTCCCCAATCTTAAGGGTTTGTAGAAATTCGTACAAATTTAATGCAGAAGTGCGCGAGTGCAGCTTAAGTCACGGCCGTGGACTATTTGAATTGCCCTCAGGCGCAACTTGGCGTTTAAATTTTTCTCAATTCCTACTATAGTGACATTGCAGTGAAATTTTCGTTTTTTTTTAGATTTTTGTGTAGACATGTTACGATGCGCGTTGGTGATTGTTTTTATCCTGGGATTTTTCTACATTTCGGTGGAGGTAAACGCATGCAACGAGGCAGTTTGTGGCTCTATAGTCAGCAAATGTTTGCTTACACAATCCTGCAAGTGTGATTTTCAAAAAGACTGTAGTTGCTGCAAAGATTGCGCTTATTGCCTTAATTTTTTGTATGAAGAATGCTGCTCTTGTGTAGGTAGGTGCAATTTGAAGTTTCCTGCGCTTAATTAATTTAATTACGCGCGTTTTATTTATTTTATTACAAAATTAAAACACGTTTTTTCGCAAATTAATGCCTTAATTAAATATGTCGTAAAAATTCATGGGAATGAATTTAACGACTTTTTATCAACTACAATCACTTCAGAAACTATTTGTTTTAAACCAAGAAGTTCTTCCAATTTCTTTCCAAACAGTACTTTTACTTTTATTCAAAATGAACATCTTCGTCTTTACAAAAATATTAGATAAACATAAAATATTTTTTAGATATGTGTCCCAAACCAAATGATACAAGAAGTGCACTGAGTAAGCAATCACAGGTTGAGGACATTCCTGAAAAGTTTGTACAACTATTTCAAGCACTGACCGAAGAACCTGATGCGCAAAATAGATGGGTAACTTTTGTGTTTCCAGTAGATTTCCCTTTGGGTTTAATTACGCCAAAAAACGACATGAAGTATCACCTTCGTAAGTACTATTTCCATCATTTTTTGGAATAAATTGCAAATAATTATGGATAAAAAACTTTTTGATGAATTCAATCTATTTTAATACTCATTTAGATGAAATATTTTTACAGAAAGTGTTGAACAAGAAGTTGTACCAATTAAACCCAATATAACTACGTTAAATTGTACGGTTGCCTATATGTCAAACTGCATGAGTTGGGAAAAATGTAAAACAAGTTGTAGATCAATGGGAGCTACAAGTATGAGATGGTTCCATGATGGATGTTGTGAATGTGTAGGAGATTATTGTATAAATTATGGCAATAACGAAAGCAGGTAAAATTAATGACGCTATTGGCAAGTTTAACTATCGTTTTACTGCATAGCTAAGTTCATATTTTTCCCGCCAGAGGGCGAGTATCTAAAATAGTGGTCACGGCTTCGTGTGCTAAAACAACAAGTAAAAATAAGACAAAAAGTCCTTATAAACATTTGCCGAAAACTCATCAACTGGTACCGAGATACATATGGTGTTGAAATTTATTTTTACCTTTTATTTATTTTCTCTGGATCGGCTGAAAATTAATAAAAAATTTAGGCTGAGTACTTCTCATGGGTAATCATCTTTGGCTATTACTTTTGTCTTAATTTAATAATCCAGTGGCGTAGAAACGGGTTAAGGTGCCCCCTTTTATATTTATTTGATACGCGGATTTTTAGTCTTCATTCAATTTACCACAAAAAAGTATACTTGCAAAATTTTGATAGGAGTAGGGGTATTTCAGTAATTTCAAATTTTATGGTACAGTGACCTTGTTAAAGTCAAACTAATTTTCAAAATTAAAAAAAAAGAATTAAAAAAAAATTGATAACTACTTAATTATACTTCATTTTTTAACTAGGAGTGACAGGGAACAGCTTACACTATAAAAGTTACTAGAAAAATAACCAAACAGGTTCAACATCAGTTTTTAACATTTTAGGTTATTTTCGCTTTTTAATGATAAAATATGTACAGAAACATAATAAATTCCCTATTTATTTGTACTGAATACAAATAATTTATGCATGTAAATACATTAGTAATTCAAATTTTATCATTTTATGATTAATATATTTTGAGGTTATACGTCAAAAATCATCCAAAATGATCCAAAATAATTATCAGGGGCTGATTCCTGAAATCTCACACAGTGAATGTTAAATTCACATTCCTCGAAGCGCATGCGTCAAAATCTCACCAGCGAATCCAAATTCACTTGGTCTGAACCAGGCGAATCAAGATTCACGAGTGAAAGTTTGCGCATGCGCTCGAGGAAGGTGAATTTAACATTCACAGTGAATCTCAATCTCACTTTCATCAAAGCGCATGCGTCAAAATCTTATCAGCGAATCCAAATTCACTTGGTCAGGGGTGCGTTCGTGAAGGTCGCTCGAGTGCACTCTACTGCACTCAAAATCGTTCGTGGAGCCAGTTGTTTCGCCCGGTTAATACTCTTTGACCGTTCGGGAAGGCACAGGTTGTAGTACAACTTTTTACACCCCGAAATACTGGAACGAAAAGTTGCGACATGCGCAGAATGGTGTGTTAGTTTCAGATTACACAGATTTAACTGCTTTTACCACTAGCCTTTGACTAGAGTTTAAAATTTCCATTATAACTTTGTTTGAATTTATTTTTAATCTCTAATCTATTTTAATTTAGTCTCTCTCTCTTGATTTAGCTTATAGTCCAATAACCTAAGAAAACCGCCTGTGCTACAATGTCTAATGCGCATGTTTCGCGGGGGTACACTTCGGCTGCATTCCGAATTACGCATATACCGCATTTTGAGCATCTGAAGTGTTCCGAATTAGACATTTGGAGTATATACTCCTGCTAAGCCCCGCCTTTCTCGAGGTATACCGCAGTATATCATGCACTACCTCTGACAACGCTCTGACCAAATGCTCCGTATGCAAGCATGCGCAGTTGATAATAAATTGAAAAGTGTTAAAATTATACTTGGTATTTCAGCATTTTAGCCCCATTTGGTAATATTTTTATGGATAAAAATAATTTTGTATTTTTATAAGTATATTAAAATTTAAGAAAACTATAATTTTCTTATAAAACTTTTTTATTATTTTTCTTGACTACAGCTTCTAAATTTTTTTGATACCCATATTTATTTCTTTTATTACAATGAATTATCAATCAATTTTTGCTGTGCATTTACTTGATTTAATTCAAACACTGATCGTTTGACATTTGACAGTAGGTGGACATAAGAAGCACAAAAACCGTTCCGAATTATATGCGCATATACGCGTAAATATAATTCGGAACGCTTTATACGCCATGCTCCTCCTCACGTGCATATACCTAATACGGAATGCAGCCTTCGTCACGTGACTTGACGTTTTATTCAGTGTGTTAAGTTGCGCTTCACGAACGCACCCCAGGAATCGACGTCCAGATGTAAATCTTGCTTAGTTTTAACCAATCAGGGATCAGAGGTGGAAGTCTGTAAGCTATACGATACTTTTCGTACAACGAAAAAAATCGTTTGTTTACTAAGTTGCTTGGTGACCGATTTTCTATCACCCTTCCTTATACACGTTTTGTATTTGTTGAAAGAAGACAAAATGCGTTACCTTAGCAACATATTCAACAAACGATTTTTTCTTTGTACGAAAACTATCGTATAGCTGTACAGACTTCACCTCTGGGACGTTAATTTTTGGCATTTTTGCGAGGGAAATTTAAATCACTCCTCCTAGTTAAAAAATAAAGTTTTTTATAGTAACCTTTTAAGCAATTTTATTTTTGTATATTTAATTCAAATTTGTTTAAAATTTTGAAAATTAGTTTGTTTGTAACAAGGTCACTATACCATAAAATTTGAAATTAGCTACTGAAATATTTCTACTCCTATCAAAATTTAACAAGTGTACTTTTTTGTGGTAAATTGAATGAATATTTTAAAAATCTAAACAAAATTATAAAAATTTTCATAGGCCTATTAAAAAACTTCCAAAAAAGAGACAAAAATAGCCAAAGATGACTATACCTATGAGAAGTATTTACCCTAACGTTTTTATTAATTTTCATTCAGCCAATCTACTGTATATAGAAAGAATAAATAAAAAGTAAAAAAAAATACATTTCAACACCCTGTACCTCGGTAACAGTTGAATTTTCGAAAAATGTTTATGTTGTCCTTTTGTTTGTCTTATTTTTACTTTTAATATAAGCATAGGAAGCCGTGACGACCATTTTAGAAACACCCTCTATACCACAGAAACATATTACTAAATCTAATTTTGTAGGTGCTTAAAATGTCCAAAAACAGATAATGCAGATACAGACGATATTGATGCTTTAGCTGATGACGAAAAAGATTTTGGAGAAGATGATGACTATGATGAAAATTTTGATGAATAAACTAAAGGCTAGATAATTTCTCTGCTGCGTATTGTTAATGTGATATGTGGTTTTGACGATGTTCTTAACAATAATTTTTAATGTGACACCAAAAATTCTTTAAATTTTATTTAAGAAAATTTATAGGAATTTTTTTGTATAAATTTTTTCTTTGTAAATTTTACTAGTTTAGATATAGTTTTAAAGCTGTTAATTTATAGTTAATTAATCAACAATATCTGAAATGTTACAAATGTAAAAAAGTGACGATTACCGAATACATTTGAAGGGGCCTAAATAATAATTTTTAATTATATCAAAAAAATTACTGTTTATCTTAACTTTTATATTTTATTTGTAAGATTGCTCATTTTAAACTTACAATTAAATAATAGCTACTTCTGTTTTAACAATATACAATAAAAATTGTATTTTAGCTTTTTAACATTAATTGTACAAATTATATTTATGATGTCAAATAATTTTAGTAGATTGTAGATTTTAAAGTAGGATCAAAAAACTGGACAGTATTAGAAAGTAGATTTTATTTTTAAAATTTATTACCAATGTATAAAATATTTTTTTAAACAAAATATAATCTAATAATTAAGATAATGTACTTTTTTACATAATCCTTAACATATTAAATAACAAATAGATTGAACAATAAAACATTAGAATTTTAAAAATAAACGTAATTTAAATTATAACAAAAAAGCAGCTTCTTTATATTTAAAACGTTTTAAATTTTAATATCTATTGACTAGAACTAGAGTCCCTATAATTACCCTACAATAATAACACATAAAACATTACACAATGATATGTCAAGATTACTACATACAATACAACATTACTTGCGTAAAAGAAATTATACATTACGTTTTTTAGAAGTAAATAGAAGAGTTAGAAATGTCAAAAGAATAAAAACTATAAATCTATCATGGTTTAGACAGACATGGAACTTTTATAGGGACTGGTTATATTACCTTGTTTAAAAATGTAAGAAGAAGTGCATACATTGAAATAATTAAAAAAGGTAATGATTTTCTTTTAAATCTTTGAATTATAAAATGTAGATTGTAACTAATTTTTAAAGCTAAAACAGCCTTTAAAATTTAAAACATTAAAATCACAAGAAATAGTTCACTATAAAACTTTGATAAAAAATTGGACCCTATTATATTACTTGGAAAAACATGCACATTACTATTTCTATTTTTCGTTTATATTGAAAAAATGCTCGTATTTACCTTTGAAATTATTAGGTAGATAATCCTACACTTTATGACAGCCAGATAAGTCTTACTATTAAAATTGAATTAAAATATGCAAGTTACTAAGTAAAATAAAAAATTTAAGTTAAAATAGTTAAATTTTAAGCTAAATACGTTACCATTTCTAGAGTAAATACCTTGCTTTTAAAAAAGCATTAAGTGGAAAATCGGTAAATGTAAGAGGTTTATTTTAAATTCCATCGATACTTACACTTTTGGTCATAATTTTTTGACTTTTCTTGTATTGATATCCTTTCAGATCTTACGGCTATTTGTTGCAATTTTTGTTTTTGTGTAGTAAACTTTCATGTAGAAAAAGACAAGGATGATTCTTATCCCAACTGATATCACAGGTGAATAAAACAAGGAATGTGCTACTAGTTTCGCCTTTATTAGGCCATCATCAGGCACTTCTAATTAATAATAAGTGTACCAAGAGTTTTAATAAATTGGTGTTGTAAAATTCTATGAAGAGGTTGAAACACGTGAAATCGGTGCGGCGGTCCTGCAGTGAGAGTGCAAGGCTGCCAAGCCGTAGGCACAGGTTCAAATCCCGTTCAGCGATTTTTACGCCGCAAAACCTGACAAATTTTGCGGAGTAAAGATTATGGCGGTATATGGACGTATGGCCGCTATCTCAACTTGGTTTTCCACAGTTTCCCAAGTTCTGTGCGGCGAATCCGGAGATAGGAAATTAAAGTCGAGCTGTGGATCGCCACACATCACAGTCATTAATACTGTGTTTGTGTGTGTGACAATACCCGATACATCGAATGATGTCTTATGGGAAGTAGAGCTTACAATACAATTTATATCGTGTGTTAACAAAGAGAAACATAAATATTGACGATTACTGTTAAAATTTGATAAAGCAACGTAATCTGTGATAATTTCAATAATCCTGTGATAATATGTGATATTAATTTAACAAACAACGTTGTTTTATCAAATTTTAACAGTAATCGTCAATATTTATGTTTCTCTTCGTTAACACACGATATAAATTTTCATGTGTTTCAACCTCTTCATAGAATTTTACAACACCAATTTATTAAAACTCTTGGTACACTTATTATTAATTAGAAGTGCCAGATGATGCCCTAATAAAGGCGAAATTAGTAGCACATTCCTTGTTTTATTCACCGGTGATATCAGTTGGGATAAGAATCATCCTTGTCTTTTTCTACATCAAATTCAATCCCAAATCATCGTCAATCTTCAGCATAGTAAACTTTCATAAAAATTGTGTGCTTTTGACTATTTTAGAAATTAAGAAAAAACAAAAACTTATCAGGGCATTTTTTATTTTTATAACAATTTGTTTTTTTTTTAAATTAAACTTATTTTTTTAAACCTCATTAAAAAATAATAAAAGCACTTAAACAAAAAAGTTCGATTTAAGCTATAATTTTAAGCGTTTTCTCCACAGTAGCACAGGAAAAAATTATGTTATTACTTTGTTTTTGAAAACAGTTAAAACCGTGCAATTTTAACGAAGAACTCTTTTTGTTGCTTCCTTAACCAAGGGGTCTGGAGGCGCTATTTAAACTTTATCGGATGCTCTCGAAACCACTTGTCAATTTTCGTTCATCACGCGAAAATGACATTGACAAATTACATTCATTGGAGATTGTTTTGATTTTTCGAACATGCGCAATGAATCGAAATTCGTTAGTTCCTACCAGTCCGATACAGGCGCTGTGTTTCCCGAATTCAAACCAATGAACCAGTGCTTGTAGAAACAAGCGAATTGGTAAAAATGTGGATTGGTGTTAAAAGGAAAGTAAACTAGGTCATGACCTAATTTACTTTCCGATTAATTTTTAGTTTATTGCTAAGTGGAAACTACAAGTAGCCCCCACAAGCAAAGCGCATGATTTTCCTTGTCCCAGCCAGTCTCATGATTTACCCCATAAAGACAAAATTTACAATAAATGATAGCTAAAAGACTTTTGAAACACCAAAAATGGAAGTATCAACTGGATTTTAAAATCCGCTTATTAGATTTGCCGACTATCCTCTTAATATAAGTTATTATAACTAACTTGATATGTTTGAATATGAGGGTATAGTCCACATCATAAGTCAGCATTTTTATCTCGCACTTACCCACTACAAGTATAGGACTTGACTTATACATGACATGGATTTTAGGTACAACATTCAAAATAATTTTAATAAAATTTTTTTTCTAATAAAATTGATGTTATGTAATACCTGATTATGTGGGATTTGGAAATAAAATCTTACCACTTTGGTCAGTAGGAGTATCTTCAGCATCACTATCATCTTGAGGTTCTTTCCATTCTGGCAGTCTTATAAAAGGCAAATGTTCATTACCACTCCACATTGAGTATAAATTTGTATGAATTCGTATTGCATCCTTTAAAAATAACTTTAGTAAGATTCACAAAGAAATTAGTTTACATACCCCTCCACCGCTAAAACATTCAGTTCCTCCTCTTTCAGAAGAACTGGTTGTTGAACGACTGTGAATAGATAAGCATGAAGAGGAATCTGTTGATGAACTACTTTTACGTGAAGTTAAAGGAAGCCCAGGAGGAAAAATATCATAATGTTCTGTAACGGACATTCCACTCGTATGTGGAACATCAACTGATTGCCAAGCACCTCTAAAAAGATGATTACATGTAATGCTAATAATTTATTATAAAGTTGTAGTAACGTTCGAAGGTAATAATTTAAAATATTACCGTTGTAAAGGACCTGGATAACGCTTATATCCTCTTTCTTCATGCCCTTCACTCCAAGTGGATTGTGATTGTCCTCCATTAATGGTATTCGGTAAAACACACCTCATTGGTCGGCAAGATAAAAGTTGTATTGCCTCTGATAAACCTTCACCACTAGTTATTGTCCCAGTATGTGCTATACTTTCTAAAAAAATATACCCTTTAACTTAATGTATTTTAAAAATTGCAAGTTGAAAATGAAACCTGGTGTAGTGCTTCGACTTCTATCTTGCGACATAGTTGTAGGCACAGCTAATTTTGAGGGTAAATACCGCTGGTGCCAAGGTGCTTCAAATCTTCCACAATCCCAAGGCATTGACCATCGCCGCATAGTACCGTCCCCACTTTCACCCGAAACATCACCAGCTGCAGCTTCTGACCATCGTCTTTGCCCCACAAGAGGAAATAATGGAAAATGAAGTGGTGACCTCGATCCTCTTCCAGGAAAAGGGGCCTTCATAGTATGCAACTGCCCTGGGTTTGGAAATGGTCCCCGAATAGTTTCTATCAAGCCTGGAATGTTGTGTAGAGGACTGGGTCCTCGAGCTTCATGGTAAGGTGATGAAACCCGCTCAATATTAATAGGGCTGTGTTGACGAGGTAATTCATTCGATTTAGGATCGCCAGTTTTGGGGCTTTCTAACATGTGAGGACTAGACATTTGTGATCTTGACTCGTTTGTGTATAATCGAGCAAAACACTGTTGTAAATTAGCCATACTACATTCAGGATCATGCATTCCTCCAGCCATCGTTTGGCAGGATGGGCACATTGCCATTGCACCCAAGCACTCACAACTTGCTATTGAAAATTGATATTGTAGATTTATAAAAGTTAATAAATTTTCTGAAATGATTTGTTGATTATTGTCTTGTTGCCTTTGAGCATCTACTTCAGTAAATGTTTCGCCAATGCATAAGTCCTGCATTGCTGCAGCGATATGAGTTTTTACCGTATGACTTGCCACAACAGTTGATTTCGACAACTCATCCCAACTTGAAACATTTTGCGTGGCTAGAGTTATGTTTTGGTTTTGGGCTAAATTACTAAGCGATTGAGCAAGCTTTAATCCCGCAGAACATAAACTATTTAACATCTACAAAAGTAGCTTTTAGATTTGGAAATTAAGGTCGAACTCGGTTATAATGAGCATCAAGGTACAGCGAATTTTGCTCGTTGTAAACCTTAATCATTATAAACGTGAATTGTAATGTTAAGATGTAAACGTTCATTTGTTGTATTCATTTACTTTTATATTGTAAATTTTTAAGTCGAAACGGTACAATCGACCTTAATAACGAGTAACGAGATAACAAGCAGGTGGATATTAATATTTTCGATCCCCACGCTTGACAATATAAATTTCATAAATGGAAAAGATCCCTTATTAGGAATTACCAATATTCTCAAAATATTTACTCAGTATATCCGTGAAAAGGTTTCCAATAACAGTGAAATTTTGGAATTGAATTGCATTGTAACAAAAATATGTATTCATATTGCTTGTTATAACCAAGTTCGACTGTTTGCTATTATATGACATGCTAAATTCATTATACAATAAAATGACAATATCTAACTGAACATAGTGCAGCTACGTTCATAGACCGGGAGCTCGCGATAGATTTTGGTCTCTGATTTCATACAGCATACCTTTTGGACGAGAGAATATTTACCCTATAAGAACAAAGAAAAGCTGGTACTAAACTCCTGCACGCTTTCCGATCATATGGAAAATTGCATTTCCATTTTCACAAAAATTTGATGTTTTTCTTTGATTTAATATTGCATGCCCTTTATGCAAAGGATAGTTAAAATAAATGCCAAAAGGCATGCTGTATGAAATAGGAGACAAAAAACTGTCACAAGCTCCTGGTCTATCAGAATTATTGTAAAATAAATTGGTTTACATGATTATGTATTTATATTATTACTTGTAAATAACATATCCAGCTGTTAAGACAATCTGTTGCAGCTACTTTCAAAGCATTTGGGCTTGGTGGTTGAGGAGGATCGTCTTGCTTTTTTTCTTTGCATTCTGAAGCTTCCGGTTCAGAATTTGTTATTGGAAGATGTACAGTAGGTTCCCTTAAAATAAATTAGCCTATATGTTAAACAGTAAATATTTTATTTCGACTTAAAAATTAATTCACAATAACAGAAAAGGATACTCACTGTTCCATTTTTCCACGGAATACAATTTAGGTACTTTTAAACACTTAGGTATATCGCAGATCCTTTTGTAAAAATAAAATTTCCCATTTTGGGTACATTTTAATAGTGCTATTATACAAAACATGAAATTAAGAAATTGGCCGAATAAAAATAAACACCCTTGTCAACTGTTGAAAAAGAAAACAAATTTTATATTTTGACTTTTGACCACAGAACAATAAAAGTTTGACTTGAAGGAAGTGCGGGCTGAAGTTAGCTACAAGTAATTAATAAAATAGAAAAGAATGATATACAGTGTGGTTGACCTTTGCCAAGACCAACAACAGCAAAGCTAATTTTTATTCACATGATTGATTAGTGTTAAAAGTAAGCGAAATGACCTTCAGCTGGCGCGGGAGCATCTCAAATGGAGATATCAAACTTCAAAGTTTAACTGTCAAAATGTTTACGTTTTTGCTGATATTTCTAGTTTTAATGGTTTATTTATAAATACGCTTCCATAGCCTGATTAAAAAGTTCAGGGTTTTTGTTAAATAAGCCATAAAAACTAGAAATATTAGCCAAAACGTAAAAATTTTGACAGTTAAAAACTTTGAAGATTGACACCCCCATAAAAATCTCAGAAATTGCATACTTTTCGGTCTCTGGCTAGCGGACTACTAGACACTTGAAAAACATGCAATTTTTCTTCTCTTGAGTTCTAGAATTTTTATGGGGGTTTCCTCGGGAGTTTCGAAATTTTTAACTGTCAAAATTTTTACGTTTTTGCTAATATTTCTAGTTTTTAGAATTTATTTTAAACAAACTATGAAAACTAGAAATATCAGCAAAAACGTAAAAATTTTGACAGGTAAAAAGTTTGATATCCACATTTGGGATGCTGCCGCAGCCAAACCCCCCATTTGCGCGCCAGCTGAATGTCATTTTGCTTACTTTTAACACTAAATCAATCATGTGAATAAAAATTAGCTTTGCTGTTGTGGGTCATCAAAAACGGTCACTGGCTCCCGGACTATATATTTCAATGATTTTTGTTTTATACATAGGTCTAAAGAAGATGATAATCACTTATTAATTAGTACAGCGGAAAATTTTTTATATTAAAATTTTTAAATTCGACGTCATCCTGTGATTTTGGATGGCAACGTTGAATATAAACGTTCTTTATAAATTTAGGATGCCATTTTGTTTATTTAGTGTTGAGAAAATGCGATTTTTAAAATATGGGTATAACTCCTTTATTTTCTGTGGTACCAAAAAAGTTTTTTGCCATAATACAGACAACTTTTTTTGTACAATGCAGTAAAACAAATGAATATTTTTTTTCGCTAACGGATTGACCGGAAATGAACCAAACTTATTTTTTTTCTTATGGCAGCCATTGGATTTACACATATTCGGAATCAGTATTTTTTTCTGAGTAATTTGGTATATCATATGTCATATTTAAAAAAAAATGAAATTATTTGATTTTACAATCTAACATTGGACTTTAAGAGATGTAAATTGTCAATAACATATTTACAGGGTGTTCCGTTCGTCGTTCACCAAACGTCAAGGTTAGAAAGTAGAGCAAATTTTATCAAGAAAAAACCAAAAAAGTAGGGGTCTATCTTTTATGGTTTGAAAGTTACAGGGGTTTGAATTTGGCATCGCCCGTTTTTGCCAGAAATCATTAAATGATCAATATTTGCTTAATAATCAATATTTATAAGCAAAAGTTAAATTTTGATGGCTTTTGCAACAGTTGTATTATTAAATAATAACAAAAATGAAGGCGCACCTCAATTGTAACTAACTATGCTTAGAATCAATTCTCATAGTGGTAAGTTTAGAAGGCTCTAGTGAGTGCATAAAAACAATTAGGGTTTCAAAAGTTTTCATAATTTCTAGAGAATTTAACGAAGTCTTAGAAAATTAAAAAAAAAACCACGCCCTTAATAGGTCATATCTTGGAGAAAATCTTCAAAAACTACTAAAATACGATTTTTTCTGGATTTTTTTTTTCATTTCGATTTCTTTTTAATACTTGATAAACGATTTGTGTTTTATCATTGTTACCAATGGAAAGAGGATACTTTCAGCTTTAAAATTATATTTTTTTTTAAATCATTTTACTAAGTTTTTAATCAGCTATTGATCATTTAGTGATTTCTGGGAAAAAACGGGCGATGCCAAATTCTAACCCCTGTAACTATGAAACCATCAAAGATAGACCCCTAGTTTTTTGGTTTTTTCGTAATAAAATTTGCTCTACTTTCTAACCTTGACGTTTGGTGAACCACGAACGGGACACCCTGTATACAGGGCGATGATAAAGTTTGGAACCTAATTCATAACTGCCGTATTTAAATTATTTGAGAAAATCGCTTGGACAGGTTAATTTTAGTTTTTAAAATCCCATCTCTTGGTATAATAAAAATATTAATGACGTCACTGGTGATTTAGCAATGGCGTCATCATCGATTTTTTTAAATGGAAACCCCCACTTTTTTCATTAGTTTTTGATAGACACATGATTGCCACTTAAACGATGATATAAAAAAATTGTTGCATTTGTAAAAAAATTTTCGTTTAAAAATTTTTTAATATAAACTTAAAATTAATTTGTACTATTAAATTTGAAAAATTTGAATGTTGTATAAGATTTATTTTGGCCGCTTTCAATAAATGGTAAATTTAGAATTTTATTTTTTGTAAATTTCCTTACATTTAAATGGAATCAAAAAATTAGTTTTTCAAGACTATTTATTAAATTTTGTTAAATATATTTTACATTTTACATTTGCATTAGAATGCGCATTATTTAAACATTTACTTTCCTTTGTTATTATTGGTAACTTCAAATTCATTTTAATTTATTTTTATAAAACCTTTTTCGTTAAAATAAAAATTTCCTTTTTGGAATTAAAAAGATTTTTTATTCAAAAATTTGTTTAAATTTTTTTTTTTTTTTTATATCATTGCTTAAGTGACATGAATCGATAATGAGTAAAAAAAGTGGGGACTTCCATTTAAAAAAAAAGTTGATGACGTCATTGTAAAAGCACCAGTGACGTCATTAATATTTTTTTTATATCAAGATCATTTTAAAAACTAAAATTGACCTTTTCTCAAAACAATTAAATACGGCAGTTATGAATAAGGTTCCAAACTTTATCATCACGCTGTATATATTTATACCCTTAATTATTATTGTTATCTATGTAAATAATACTCTTTGTACTTATACATACTATTATATGTAATCGACATAACCTTTATAGGTTTTTAGATTACAATAAACTTTCTAAATAAATAAAAAAATAAATAAAAGTCATTTAAACTATATTAAAACTTCAAGAAAATACTATACAGGGTGAGCTAAAATGATTGTGGTTTGATATGATATGGCAACCAAATGTGCAGGTTGGCACAACTACAAAAAAAAGAAAACCCCCTAGTAATCCAATGGCGTAGCAAATATTTTTTTCAAAATGAATATAATAATCATAACAAATCAAGAATTCTAAACAAATATGCAAATTTAAATTATTTATTAAGATTTTGTGTTTTTGAAAATAAGAAACCTAGAATTGGCTTTCGAATTTTACAACAAATGTCAAATGTTGAAAATTAGGACTTTCATTTTCAAGGCAGATGATAACACAAAACAAAGATTTACGCAAATTAGTGTTGATAAAAACTGTTTATGAAACAGAAGGCACAATAACTAAATACAAAGATCCGAAGTTTTGCCACAACGCTAGACCTACGTCTCTGCTTTTGTGTAGTCTAGTTACTTTGTTATAATTTTGACATGATTTGGTGTTACTATGAACTTGAAACAAACAGATTTTTAGGCGGGAAATTTGAATTGACCACAATCATTTTAGCTCACCCTGTATTATGTATATGTCAAATTAAACCTCATTTAAAATTACATAACAAATAACGGTTAAAAAGTTTGATAATATTGGTGGTTAAAGTATAATTTTTGGGAGATTATTTAAAAGTATTTTGCGCTAGATTTTAGCCAGGCCGAGAAACGTCGATATTTTCGCAAGTAGAGAAGGAATAAGCAGCGAGGCAAATAAACAAATATTTGGAGGAGGTGCCGGTCTAAACATATAAACAGGGAATTTGAGAGCCTTAAAAGGCATTACAAATCACCAAACCCCATTTTATTATACCTAACATTGAAAAAAATACAATTTTACGATGTGGGCAATATATTTAAGAAGTTTTGCGGCTCGAAAAATCACGCTTAATCAGCGTCCAGACGCCGCCGGATGTGCCTGGAAATGCAAATCTTTCTGAGGGCGTTTTTGTAGGATACTATATAGGTTTCAGAATTTTTGTCGCTTTCGTTTAAAACGAAAGTTTCGATTTTTCAAAATTATTAAAATTAATCAATTTTGTTCTTAATTGCGGAGGACAAACCCATTTACTGCTTTAAAAACATATTTAAAAATATTATGAAGATAAAGCTTTTGGTAAACTTGTGGCATAATCAATAGTGAAGGGTCAAAATAACAGATAAAATATAAAAAAAATAATTTATTTATTAATTTTTAAATATTTACTAGCTAATTAAATCGTAGGTATGATATCGACAAAAATCTTCAACCCACGTTCTACTGAACACATCATCTTCTACCTAAAAATTGGGTTCATCCCATGATGCGGAAAGTAGGAATTAAAAATCAAATAAAAAATATTTTAGAATCTTTGAGTGAGTTTCATAAAACTCAACTTATTTAAAATTATAAGCTTAAAAAATTGATTTATTTATTTCATGTGAAACTTGTTGAATTAATAGGAAATCGTACGACTTTGTGCTGAACTTGTTGCTTGTTTGCTGCTATCAACGATGTTTATATGTTTGTGGACTAATGTAATGATATAGGGGATGACAGGATGAGGTTGGCAGGACGAATGGGACTGGGACTTCCCAGGTGAAAGACGAGCAAGCGCAGCAGGTACTCCATGGCCGGGCCTGCAATAAGACTACGTACGGACGCAGACTAAAATCCGTCGAGACGCCTGCAACAGGTGAACTGATATGTGCGTGATATCCGTTTACTTTTTAAATTAATAAAAGGTACTACTGGATGGGATTAATTAATTAAGTATGTAAAATAAAGTGAGAGTTTTACTATTGCCTTCTTTAACTTTAATTCACATTTCGAAAAATGGTAAGAATAATTATGTTAATAGCTTATTAATTCTTTAATTATAAAAGCTATAGTTTTAGATGATAAAAGTAAAAATTTGGTACACCATTTCTTTTAATTTATATAAAACACGCAGTCTTTAAATTATTTTTTTTATTTTTAGATTTAATTAATGTGTGGTTATTAAGCCAATTACTTTTACTTATTAAGCCTATTAAAACTGTTTTGGTATCCAGAAAGAAACTAGTGTAAAATTCTTATCTATCAAATTTTTGTACATTATTTATTTGTAAATTACAACTGCTTGTTCAATTTAATCGATAAATAAAAATACTTGTATTGGACGGCAAAGAAAATATGTTACCCCATAATGGAAACAGCATTTTATAATATTTATTTTAAACCCATGTTCATTAATGTACTAAATATCGTATATTAATGAACGCTATTAATGAATTAATGTGCGTTTCTAATATTTTCACCTTTTTGAGTTTAAGTTTCAACTAAAGTTGGTAGTTACCATGCATAGGTATACTATCTTGCATACAGATTTTAATGTTTATTTGTTTCTTGCGGGAAATGTCTTATTTTTAATTAAACAAGTTGAAGAAAAATGTTGCTTCTTTTGTGACCGAAATAATAAAAAAATCTGCGATTTTTATTACAATGTCAGAGTGATATCATTTGAAAACATTTTTCTTTAGGAAGGGAAACTTAATGGCATACAAACTGTACTCCCTATATGTCCCCCAAAATGTTTGTTAGTAGAGGTCTAAATATCCATATTAATATCGATTTAAGTCAGAAACATTTTAGTTTCTAATGTTTTTAGTAAAGGATTATTATGGGCCTTTAAATTTAAATTTGTTATATGGGTTGTAATGGACAATTCCCATGGTTACGTTATTTTTTTCTAATTAATGGGCAGATGCTGGTCAGAATTAAATGCCTTTAATTTAAAACAAATAATGTATCCATGGAAATTGTCCATAACAACCCATATAACAAATTTAAATTTAAAGGCCTTTAAACTTAAATGGTTTGACCAGAATCTGGGTATAAAGGCCTTTAATACCCAGATTCTGGTCAAATCATTTAAGTTTAAAGGCCTTTAAATTTAAATTTGTTATATGTGTTGTATTGGGCAATTTCCATGTTACATTATTTGTTTCAAATTAAAGGCCTTTAATTTTGACCAGAATCTGCCTATAATTTTGACCAGAATCTGCCTATAAATGTGACTTCAAAAAACGCTATTCTGTAAACTTTACTCTAACTTAACGGCAATGTAATATAATATTTTGGGTGTTAAAATGCATTGTACATCTATAGAATATAGAGTGTATTATTTTGATCAATTATACATTAATGTATTATTATTATTTTCATCAATGTTATTTTAAATAGCACTTTTTTGACATCAGGGTGACTGTCAAATTTTAGCATCGCTGTTACGGCTAACATTATTTGTTCTCATAATTTAAAGAATTTTGACAAGTGCTAGATGGCCTTTACAAAAAAATTGCTATTGAATTTAAGTCATTGTCATTACAAATAATAAAAATATTTTTAAAAAAATAATTTCGAAAAACTGCCGATGAAAGACATCCAGACAAACATGTAAACCATAATATAACTCTGTTGCAACTTTTTTCGAACTGGTTTTGTTTTAAATGAAAAGAGGCAGAATGAAAAAATACTGAACAAGGCGACCCAAATTGAAATTCTAGGGCATTTTGGAATAGATCCTAATATGTAACTCGAAAAGTATAGTCATGGGGATAGCGAAAATTAAATTCAAAAAACGTTTACTTTGTTTACTTTACCAAAAAAATAAACAATAATTTAAAATATAACCACAACTTACATTGATAATTAACCAATACGCTATAGTAGCTCAGATTTTAGAAGGTACCCTTGCACAAATATGGGATTTTTGTTACTCTCCTTTCTGGGGCACACCTTTTCACCTTCACTGCCAGGAAACTTCTCCTTGATTTTTCTTCACGGCAACAATCAAATGAATATTAAAGCAAAACATATAATTTCAATGGACAATTATGTCGGCACACTGTATTGATTTTTACGATTTGCAAAAACCGAAGTGCAATGAGGTGAGCACATATGCGAATAAATGATGAGTATGCCGATTTTTGACCGACTTTGATAGTTAATAATTATGAAATATTGAAATAATTATTTTCTTAAAAATTTAAATTAATCTCAAAAATCGGCTTCGTGACAATACAGTAAATATTTCAACTTAATCAGTGGCGTAGCCAGGATTGTTTTATGGGGGGGGGGGGTGTTTATAAAAACTTTAAAAAAAGTAGTTTAATAATACGCCAATGGGCTCAATTCAAAAATTACTAAAAATCAACAAACTTATTCATCCATATAAGATGCATCTATCTAGTTCATGAACTCAATGATGATGATGTCGACAGAAAGACTGAATTTTGTGAACGAATGATAGAAATAATTGTTCCCAAAATCCGATATTTGTTTTATTTAAACGGTTTTGTCAACAGATATACAGGGTGTTTACGGTTCACCCGTTATTCTTTGAAGAGGTGATACAGAGGCGAAAATAAGTAGAATGACAAAAAATCATCTTGAAGATGCTGAAAACGTGTGTTCTTAGTCTTCGATTTCTAAACGGATTAATTTACACTTTTCAAATTTCTTACAGACTTTTATAAACTCTAGATCTATAATCATGATTATTATTTTTTTGAGCTTTTTTTGTAGCCTCCAAAGGGTAATTTTGAATGGGGTTGAAGGTAAAAATTGTCCTGTATCATAATGATCTTCGTAACTGGGTGGAAGGTGGAATAAACGGCTTGAAATTCGGGAAGAAGGCCTAGGATTCAAAGTTATGTCGGTGAACAGAGAGAGACTTTTTGTGTTCATCAGCAGGGCGATAATTTTGAACAATTTTTATGTAAAGAATATTATTTTGAAAGAATAAAGCTTTGATATGTAACCCTTGCAAGGTTTTGACATATTTTACTTCAACCTTCTTCAAAATTACTCTTTAGAGGCTACCAAAAATTGTAAAAACGTCATAAAAATAGCTGTAAACTTCTGTACCAAATTTGAAAAATGTAATCAAAACCGTTTGAAAATAATAGCCTAGAAACATACTTTTTAACATAATCTTCAAAGGTCTGTAACTCTCTTATAAATAAAGTTTTACTAAAATAATTGTTTGTCATTCTACTTATTTCCACCTCTAGTATTAGCTTTTTAAAGATTAACCGTAAACACACCCTGTATAAACACTAATTATTCAAATAATGAAAATCCTCATGTAACTACTGAAATTCATACGCAATGCTATCATTTCCTAAAAGTCCCGTTCAAACATTATTTTTTGAGGAAACTGTATAATATGTTTGTTGACAAAACATAATGTGGTGCTTCGTTTTGTTCAAAGTATAAATTTTCTTCGTCAAGAGACAAGTTTCCTTCCTCATCTTGCTGATTTTGTAAATTTTTCTTAATAAGCCTATTAAAGCTATTTTGGTATCCAGAAAGAAACTGGTGTAAAATTCTTATCTATCAAATATTTGCACATTATTTATTTGTACATTACAACTGCTTGTTCAATTTAATCGATAAATAAAAATACTTGTACTTGTCGGCAAAAAAATATGTTAGCCCATAATTGAAAAAGTGTAAAAAATAACGATATTTAGACATCCTTGAGAATATACACTACCGTCCATAAGT
The DNA here is from genome assembly GCA_963971135.1 of Stenus bimaculatus. Taxonomy (NCBI): domain Eukaryota; kingdom Metazoa; phylum Arthropoda; class Insecta; order Coleoptera; family Staphylinidae; genus Stenus; species Stenus bimaculatus. The sequence continues at coordinate 16,476,393 of OZ020185.1, read as the reverse complement.
ATTTGCCCACCTCAATATGTGGAATTTTGAAAATTCAAAGTGCATTTATGTAAAAATAAACTAATTTGATAATCTTTTTAGTCTATTGGTATTAAAATATGACTTATTTGAAAAAAAACATCTCAAGTCAAGAATGTGTTTCCATTATAGATACCGTTAGTTTGATGTTTTCGAGTTGAACTTTTAAATTTTTTATTTAGTGGGAATTGATTGATCAGAATCTAACAGATACAAATTCATATTTATTTTATCATTATTTGTCTAATCGAAGTCTAACTTCAATTTTTCTCTCATTAAATGTTGCGTTTTTTACAAAAGAAAAATATGTACTACAACCTACAACTAAAATAAATTCAAGTAACTATTAATCTACATTTGTATACAATATACATATAACATATAACAATTTTTGTACTTTTTATTAAACATTGGTAAGTTCCAAATATGTATGTGATAAAAAGAATTTTTTTCTGAAATTTCCAAAAAAAAATTTGGATTTTTTTTAGTAATTTTTTTTTCATAAAATATATTAAAACTACTCTTAAATAATTTAAATAGGTAAAATAAATTGTAAATGATGACATTCATTGGGGTGTTTTTGAACAAAACTTAAAAAAATATATAACTTTAAATAATAGTTCTTAACGTTTATATAAAGATATTACACTTATAAATTATGTAACGCACTTTAAAAAAACATACTTCACATTTTTAAAGTTAACAGAACATAAAAAATAGTCTTCCACTTAATTGAAAAATACTTCACTTTTAAATAATTATTATTCGCTTTAAAAAAAGATTTACACCATAGAAACGATTGGCATGCACTTTGAAACGCAAGTACACCCTTTCCAATTCTCCTGTTAGAACGAAGCGCGCGCCTACTCCAGCAATGTGCTCCATGCTCGACCAAAAACTTAAACTGAGTAGGTTATGTTTATATTTACATTCGCGCTTCTTGTTCTTAGTTTAAATATGCCTTATACAAAGTGCTAAAACATCAATTTATAGCTAAAAGCTCAAAGTGTCAATTTATTTTATCCAAAGTGCTTACCATTCATTTTATAGTGGTGTTTAAACTTTTTCAAAGTTGACACCTGTTATTTTAAAGTTGTTATGATATAGTTTAAATCATCTTTTTCCAAAGTGCAAGTCAATAATTTTATAGTTTGTTTGTTCAAAATTAAAACCTTTTCTTTAAAGTGCAATTATATATTCCCCTTTCTTATGCCATATAACATATTAAAATGGGGAATATATAATAGCACTTTAAAGAAATGACTTTAACTTTGGACAAACAAACTATAAAATGATTGATTTGCACTTTGAAAAAGGATGATTTAAACTATAACATAACAACTTTAAAATAATAAGTGTCAAATTTGAAAAAGTTTTTTATACTTTAATCACACTACTATAAAATGAATGGTGAGCACTTTGGATAAAATAAATTGACACTGAGCTTTTAGCTATAAATTGATGAGCCACACTTTATTACACGCAGACTTTCTTTTTTTGGGCAGTGCACTTTTGGGCACTGCACTATCCTTTTCGGATTCATCTTCGTCGATTTCATAATTGACAATAAATTCATTGCGCTCACTCATCATTTTTGTTGGAATTTATTTATAATTAAGCAAGAAGCGCGAATGTAAACATAAACATTACCTACACAGTTTACGTTTTTGGTCGAGCATGGAGCACATTGCTGGAGTAAGCGCGCGCTTCGTTCTAACAGAAGAATAGGAATGTGTGTTGTGTTTACTTGCGTTTCAAAGTGCTTGCCAATCGTTTCTATGCTGTAAATATTTTTTTAAAGCGATTAATAATTATTTAAAAGTGAATTAGTTTTCAATTAAGTGGAAGACTATTTTTTTATGTTCTGTTAACTTTAAAAATGTTATGGATGGTTTTATAAAGTGCGTTACATAATTTATAAGTGTAATGTCTTTATATAAACGTTAAAAACTATTATTTAAAGTTGTTATATATTTTTTTAAGTTTTGTCAAATTTAATGGTGATTATTCAAAGTGGAAATTATTTTAAGAAAGGGATAAACATTATTTTTCGTGGATTGGAATTTTATAATGTTTAAAATGTTTTTATAAAGTTTTCTTTCTTCTTTACAAAGCTATCTTGATATCTTGAATAATTTTATAGTGCAATTAAATCTAACCCTATTAAAATTTCAAATTTTTATTTTCATAAATAAAGAAATTACAGGGGTGGTCCTAGTTTAGTGGACACCCGGTATATACTTAATAAAACTTTAAGTACATTTTGACTAACTTTATAACTAAAAAAGAAACTTTAACTATTAATTTAATCTCAGTTTGTTTTTGTACAAACTTTTAAATCCATTCCCAGGAATAAGAACACATCAATATCATATTGTACTTCTGCATCATTCTAATAAATAATTGGACTATAAAAACTGTAATTTGTTTTACATATATTTGGTCTAATTAGTTTGCTATAGTGAGTTGCCTTGCGTTGACCTTACTTAAACAACTTACATAAGTTTCATTTATTATTTTTTGGAAAGACAAACCAAATAACCAAATCACAATACAGTCGACGATCTAGAAACAATGCCAGGTTATTGTCACTCATAAATCTTCCATAATCTAATTCATAAATTGGAATTTTCAATTTGAACGCCATATGTCTTATAAATCTTCTTTGAAATGATTGATGTATGTCTGCTGAGATGGAGACCATACCGGTGAAGCGTACTCTACTTGAGGAATAATTGTCGTACTTACTGACAATTCAGATAAAGAACAGGACAAAAAACCTTTCGCGCTTTCCTACAAATTGTATCAATGTGCTTTTTGAAAAAAAGTTTTGAATCTAACAAAACTCCTAAGTCATTTACCTCGCCCATAACTTTTAATAAACAATTATCTAACCTGTACGTAGTTCTTATTTAATCTTTATTGGGACAAAACGTCATTGAATAGCACTTATCTGGATACAGATTCAAATATAAATCATTATTGACGCACCATTGAAAAACTTTATTAACCTCATCTTGAATTTCATCACGGTCATGATTTGTCTCTATTACCCTAACGAGGTTTAAGTTAAGCATTTGCTATTATGTATGGAGGCAATTAAGTCGTTAATGAAAAATAAAAATAATATCAGTCCACAATGTGATCCTTGCGGAACCACAGACGTTACATCAATTATTCTAGAAATGTGATTATTAATCTTGACATACTACTATCGACCTAAAAAGCCTTGTTCCATAAAACCAACCTCTTATTTAAACCCAAGGAATCCAATTTTGCTATTAAAATTGCTTGGTTCACTATATCAAGAGCCTTTGCAAAGTCAGTATACATAAAAAATCAAATCACCAAAAGTTATTAATGGGATCAAATTGGCATTCCAATTCCGTCCTTAAAATATCAAATTTCTGTTAACAAAAGTAGAGGGTGCCATTTGAAAAAAAAGTGATGACGGCTTCTTAAGAGTGGTTAAGTAAGCCAATAATATTTTAAGTATGGAATTGGATGGTCAATTTGATGCCATTAAAAGCTTTTTTCGATTTGATTTTTTATCTCTTCAACTAACGGAGTTATGGCTTGTAAACTGAATCTTGGGCCACCCTGTATATGGAATCAATTTGCCTTTTATTGTCCAAAGCTTCTAAAATATATGATTGATATTCCAATAAATTCGTGACCGTTGGCCGTCCTTTACAAAAACCACGTTGTTTTGATATAAAAATTTTTGGAATCGAAGATTGTTTACATACTCCACGATAATTACATACATTAAATCTATCACCAGATTTAAAAATTGGAGCTATGTAGCTACGCTTCCATTTGCTAGGAACTAGGAACTAGACATTCATAGATTGGACGTTCAAATAGTACCTGTATCGGTTTACTTATCGTACATAATTCATACCTAGTGGAATTATTCAAGACATGAAAAATAGGAAAAATTATAGTTCTATGGACATATCGCGAGAAACATTTGCAAAAGAAATGAGTTTTAAAATAGAGTATATTATTCTGCCGTCCTAACTAAAAAGGCAGTTACTACTATTTGTTAGTTTCGAGAAAATGCAAATTTTTTGATGTTAAGGTACACATACTACATTATTTTAAGGTAGTGTTCTCTCTCAACCTTTCTAGCAATGTAAGGCGTATGATAATCTGATAATAAACCTAAAAAGGAGATAATCTCCAAATTGGAAAAATGCATTTACTGACTTTTAGATTAGGCCGGCAGTATTGTATGCAAAGAAAAGGTGCAGCTTTTGAATATTTAATATAAGTTCTTAGAATTATTTGTACCTTATATTTTTTAAATAATTTGTAATTTCACATATTGTTTATTTTGATTTTACTACATTTAATAAAACTCACTGAGTCAATTTATTTAAATTTTATTCTTTTAATTATGAAATTACATTTTTATTATCCTCTTTTAAAAGATTAGAAGCAAAAATTGGATTAATTTCTCATTAGAGTTATACAACATAACATAAAATTATAAAAAAAAAGAATAATCTACATAGAACCATAGAAGTCCCTAAACTCCTTAAGATTGTATGGGCAAATTTGAATTAATGTACTTTTAATTGTTTTTTTGAATTTGTTATACTTAGGACTCTAATAATAGTATTTGGGAGCAAGTTATAGTAAATGTCACCAGAATGTTGAGGAGAACTAGTATGCCTCGATAAGTTAAAAGCATTTATTTTGATGTCATTTTTGTTCCTGGTGTTATAACTATGTAAAAAATCCTCTAAAATGAGATATCACAAGTGTGGGGTGCAATTTAAAATTCTAATGTGAGGGTGGCAGGGGCAGAAGGAATGATGAATAACATGTGGGGCAGTTTTTGTACGCCTTTAAGATTTGTCTTTCTAAAGAAAATTAACCTGTTTTACCGAATTTTTATACATATCACCGAACTGAAGTTATTCACAGTGGATCAAAGCGGTGGGGTGGGTCGTTTTCAAATGATCACCGTGTATAAAAATCAAACATGTTTCATTATTTTTTTTTTATTTTCCAGGTGCTGGATGAATCGATTTTATACAAATTGTTCAAAAGCTTTTAAAAAAATTAGCCCCGCGGGTTATTTAAAAATACATCAATGCCTGCCTCAACAATGTTTTCGAAATTTAAAGGCAGCAGTGGAGCACAAACCCCCTTGGAAACAAATCCGATAGGACAATTTTTTGAAGTAGGAAAGCAAGTTGCCAGCGCGGGCCCTGAACATGTTTGGAAAATTCACGACGCCTACAGAAAAAGCGATGGAAAGGTTAGTTTTTTTTTTTAAATTTTGTAACCTATGTTTTACCTTTTTTTTAAATTTTTTTTTAATAATTAATATTAATTCAATTATTTAGGATTTTTTCTACATCTTTTTAAATAGAGATTCAATAAAATAGGCAATTCTCCAAACATTTATTTAAAAAATCTAGTTTAATTTCAAAAAGTGCTCATTAACTTATCTGTGCGCATTAAGAGAGTTATTTGGTTGATGATGCCTAGGGGATGATGACTTTGCTGTCTCAGGATGACATCCCACGAGTCCTAAGTTAAAGCTTTTATAAGTGTAGCAGGCCTTAAAACTATCTTAGACTTTATCAAGTGTATTTATAAAAATAGTTAATGCCCAATTTTCTGAATTTAGGTTTATATTTTATGTCTATTGACGGCGTATAAATTTAAATTACAGATGCATTAGATACAAATATAAATATTTATAGAGTTTGTCCTGAAATAAAAGACAAACGCTCTTAAAGGTTTTTATTTAAACTGTTAAATCTAATAGTTTCCACATGATTTTTCATCAGTAACTGTTTTTATTACATCTCCCTGGTCAATTTTGTTTTGTTTCAAAATTGAATCAACATTCGTTTGGATTTCTGGAGTAAACTGGGGGGTTCTGGAAAGAAGCCACAAAAATTCTGAAAAATAAATTTTATATTAAAATATACCCAGGTTTATGTATGTTATTGAGATAAAAACACTAAACTTTGCGGTAAAACTCCTAGTGTGCATTTTTATCAGCACCAAATTCCATTAATATATTCAAATATTCTGTTTCTGTACCTTTGTTATGCTCTTTAATATTAAATAGACTTTAGATGATACTTACGGACACTGCTAGATGGTAAATCGTAGCATGAAAATACAATGCTGTAATTATCGTAGTCTGTGTCTACAATCCAATAATCGCCCAATGAGCTGTCGGGAAATTTCACTAATAATTGACCATCGTTATTTTCGGGATTTTTTTGAAAAGCATAACCTTTAATTGATTTATCTATTTTTAGTCTTGGATCATAATGGGCATTTAGTACTCCTATTTGGCCATCGCCTTCATCAGTGTATGTTGCAGTGACACAAGTTCCACCATATTCGAAGAATGTTTCAAAACGTTTTACTTCATACCATTTACCCAAATACTTAAATATTTTAATTATTAATATTGCTCAGATTTTGGTTACATTATTTAGGTGTGCATTATTCTTAATAAAGTACCAGTAGATAAAAAATGTTACAATGTTGTAGAATTAAAACAAAAGTTACTTACTCTTGAACTTTCAAAATTTGCGATGCTCTGGTTTCCATAAATTGGGCAAAGATCTTTCGAAAGCGATTGCCCAAAGGCACTGGGTAAGAAAATTGCAAACAAGAACAAATACATGGTGTGACTGCTCAATGTAACATAATTCGCTTTACTCTAATACTTATAAACTATTAACTGCCAAAGATAACAACCTAAAAAATATTTTTAAAATATTTAGATTAGATTGGCTTAATGACTACTCCCGTCTTTCTTTTTTTGTACTATTTGTCAGTTAACTTATCGGTAAAAACAAAAAATGTTATTTCTATTACATGTTGTTGAACAAATAATTATTACTATTAACTTGAAGATTCAAGGTATCCTGCATTATATTATGATTAGGTACTTTCTTAAATCAACAATGGACAGCAAAAAATATTAATAACAGGCGTTGTTCAAGGATCTTTTTTAAGTTTAACAATTATTTTTATCAATAAAAAATAATAATTTTTTTAATTGTGTTGAATTGATCGTTAATGCAAAATAATTACTTAACTACCATTTTTAAATTGTCGTATTGTCGTGTCATTAGTTTTATTTCTTCAAAACGCCTTAATTGGCTACTCAGACCCGGGTCGTGCCGCAATTTCGATTTTCGTGAATAATGGCTATTTTCGTTTTCTCGCGAGTAGAGTATACTATTATACCTTTTCCACGACTCTTTTTATTTTACGGCGCTTTTATGCAAATTTGTTGAGGTTATTTTTGGTAAATTTTGACGCTTCTTGATTTGTTCAGTAAGTTTTATTCTGTGGTTAAAATTACCCATAATCCATTGCTCAATAGGTTGCTCAGTGATTAATAAAATATAATCCATTGCTTATTACCCAATAGGTTGGCAATTGCAGCTTTGTGATTGGTCCGCATCCTGTCCGAGCATGTTGAATAATGTAAAAAATTTAGTAACGAATTTCATTACTTATCAAAAAAATCAAACGTAATTAATTGTTTATTCAATAGTCGTGGATTTTTTTATACTGTTGTTAAAAGTTTAACATAACGTCATCTGCCCGTCACTTTTTTCTGTAAACGTATTCAAATTACCCATAAGCCATTGCTCTTTACCCAATAGGTGCCAATAGATTGCCTATTGAAAAATGTTGAATTATAGCAAAAATTCAGTAATGAATTTCATTACTTTCCAAAAAAACTCAAACGTAAGGGATGGATTATTCAGTCGTGGGAAAAAACTTTCTTCATCTAAAATTCATCAATTATCATCAACAACAACACTACTGAATCGAATTGGGGGGCGAAAAAGAGTTTTTTGTATGGATATTGCTAATTTTGTAGGTGAATATACGAGAAAATTCCAAGTTGAAAGTGTAAAAGCCACTCTTCGATCGGACCGCCTCGAAAAAAGTTATTCTACCTCGAACGGAATATCGCTTGCACCCCCCAAAGTGCCCGAAATTCACCCCGAACCGCTTCCAATTTTTTAGTATTTTGTTATGGGAGACCAAACTCTGAAACCGTGGTTTTGACCCTCCTGGACCTCTCTGTTAAGTAGGGGGAGATACAACCCATTTTGACACCGAAATCGGACATTTTTCGTCCGATTTAAAAAATTTGAGTTGCATCGTAAAGAGGAATGTTGATTCTAAGAGTCGTATGAATTTTGAAATTTTCGAAGCAAGACTTAGAAAAAAATCCCGAAAACAGTCTATTTTTCTTGCTTTATTTCCGGTCATCGGCGGTGTCAACAAAAATAGCAGCTCCGTCGGGTTTTAAATGTAAGTTGTGGTTTTTCGACGCGGATTTTGAAAATTCGTAAATTTTGATTTAGTCCTCCTGAAAACATCAAATATTTTTTCTTGTCTCCGTAAGTCATTGTTTATGCAAAGAAAAATCGAGTTTCAATTTCACCCTCGGATTTCGAAAAAAAATCGCGAGTGAAATGTTAAAAGAAATCGGGATTAACGCGGCCAATTGTTTGTACCACCATGGATCACAATTTCCAAAAATGATTAAATTTTTCTACAAGACCTTATAAAGGTATAATTATAATAATTTCTACATCCGGTAGACCGTAGGGATCTTTTGTTTTCAAAAGTGCTCAAATACACTCGAAATTTTTTAACCGGTTTTGAATTTTAAAAACTGATTAGAATATACACCTCGAACCAAAACCACCCTCGCATAGGATTTTTTGAATTTCGAAAAAACAAAGAATTTTTTTTTAAGATCGTATTTAAAAAAAAGTTGAATTTTTGACGCGTTTCAGCTTTCAAACCCCCTTTCATCCTCATGTTACGCATGTTACACTCTACGATAAAAAAGAATCGCTGTTATGACTGAAAAAGCCCAAATAAGCAAAATCTGCGTTTTGAGCCAAAGTTTGCTGTAAAATTCCGAGCCATTCCGAAGATAAACGAAACATACCGAAACATGCAATTTGTAAATGATTAATCAATCACTAAAAATAATTAATTCCAACTTGATATACAATAAACCGATATAATAATCTAAAGTGACATCTTCAAATTAAAACCTTCAATCGTCATTTGTTTAAAGAGGAGCTGTCAGAAAGCTTACTTAAATTAATTCAAATAATGTCAAATATTTCATAGTCTGTTACTTCAAACGTAGATTGTAATACATCGTTAAAACCAGAAAAGAAAATTCAATTTATTTATTGAAAAATCCTTTAAAATAAGAAAGTTGCTATTGATAACTTGAAAACGCAGTTTGTTATATGTTTGTAAAAAACATTTTTAGATTAGTCTTTACGAAACAAATAACTTTTATCCGAAACATTTTTATGTAACTTTTCTAGTTATTGAAATAATCGTCTTTTTCAAAAATTGATTCTTTCGGTTTTTTTCCGTTTATCTTTGGAATGACTCTGAATTTGATTTTCTTAAACGGCATCTGAATAAGTATAAAAAACTGCAAAACATTGCCCCTTTATTTTATTGGTAGACCGAGAGCTAAAGAAATTTTTGGGAAGTTTATTTCTGCAGTAAAATAACATATTTTATAATGTTGTATGAAGAACACATGCAACGAAATTGCGTTATTAGGGGCAATTTCAGGGCCGTTGCGTTGCCAGCCCGCCCTGAAAAATTTTCGACTATCGAAAGCTGAAAGGTATGTACAAGTAACTGTGATATTTTAAAACCCTAAAAATTTTAAAAATTTAAAAACCTATCTAACTAACCTAAACTATGTATGTATGTATCAATACAGGGTGTCCCAATTTGAGTTGCATTACATGGGTACCTTTGTTATTAATAAAGTTACAAATTCTGTTAAATAGGCAATGTTTTTCAGTTTTTTATAATTATCCAGAAGTCTTTTAAAAATATTAAAAATTCCGAGCCATCCCGAAGAACTTTTTTAGTTAATGACATAATCGACTTTTTCAAAAATTTTATTTTTTGGTTTTTCTCGTTTATTATCGGAATGGCTCGGAATTTTTGATTATTTTAGAAAACCATCTAAATGAGTATAAAAAACTGCAAAACATTGCTCATTTAACCAAATCTGTAACATTATTAATAACAAAGATGCCCATGCAATTCAACTCAAATTGGGACACCCTGTATACAGACCACCAGTACCACTACGTCTTTATTTCGAGAACTCATTGTCGTATATTGATGATAAAATTAATTAATTTTAAATGTACTACAAAAGTGACCCTAAAGAATCTTTTGGTATAATTCGTAATTTCCAAAACAAACCGGAAGTAACTTTAAAATTTTAAACGGCAACCTAGGTCGAGTATGGTATTGTTGGATAGGTCTTTTAAAAAGAAACAACTTTTATCAAAATATTTTTTTAATATCTTGCATAAATAACAAATTAGACGAAAAAAAATATGCAAATAAGTGAGAAGTGCTATCTTAAATTATGGAAAAAATAAAACATTACTACCCTGTAAACAAAATAACATTGAAATAACATATTATAAAATATTTCCTGGAAATATGCAACGTTACCATGTTTTGAGACAATTACGTTGAATTAACGTTTCATAAATGGTTGCAGGTCGTAGCGCAACAACGTTGACGCGGAAACGTTTCAAATTAAACATTTGTTAAATATTTTAAATAAATATCATAGAAACGCTCAAAATTAAATATTTGTTAAATATTTTAAATAAATATCATGGAAACGCTTAAAATTAATAATATATAAACGTTGATAAAACTGCTTATTACAATAAAAGCGATACTTAAATTCAAAGAAGAGTGGATTTTCAAAAAAAAGACATTTTTATATAAAAATTACATTATATTTTTGAAATATTCTATAAATATGTATAAAAATAAAATTTTACTCATAAATTTTCATAAAACAACGTACATGGGTATATTAAAACAGTTATTCCTTGAAATGGACTTAAACCTGCTTTTTTAATCTTTCTTCATAATGTAGAATATCGAAATCAGCAGAGCCGGATCTACACATTTTGTCACCCTGGGCACCATGCAAATTTGGCGCCCCCCCACGCAAAATTAAAAAATAATATTGTATACAGGGTGTCCAGAAATTAAGCGTCAAAACTTTAGGAGGCTATTCTACAACTAATTTTAATTAAAAAAATTGTCTTTTTTCGCGCCCCCCTTTGACTTTCACCCTGTGCGAGTGCCCCACTCGCTCCACCCTAGATCCGGCTCTGGAAACCAGTTCATTATAATAGTTTCAAAATCTTCATCATTTGTTGGAAAATCCTGTCGTACACATTCTGCAAAACAAATATATGTTTAATAAAAGTTATTTATATAATTGCATTTATGTCCAAACTATACCTTTTATAATTTCCGTTAATTTTAAATCTTTTAATTTAAAATTGGACTTTCGGCCAGTCCATAAAAATTTTTCACGAAATTCATTGGTAAACGATCTTTGTAATATTCTTGTAAGCAGGTTAGTTACATCGGTACCTCCAGCACTTGATAAAACGAATAAAAATTTTATTCTATTCTATTTAGTTTAACTAAAATAATAACATTCTCTTTAATTTTATAATATATTCTACTATACTAAAAAATATACCAATTCATTTTTGAAGTCTTCTTAACTTAAAAAGTCATCTCCAAGAAGACTTTTAATTCTTCTTTGCACTTAGAGGAAACTTGTTGTAAAAACATCATTTCACAATAACTCTTCATCACTTTCGGAATCATCATGGTGAAGTTTCCTTCTTCTTTTACGTTTTACCGGCAGCTACTCATTTTCAGATTTGGAAGTTATGGAGCAATGATTAATGAATTATTTTTTCCTAGCACCTTTATAATTGCCTAATAATGTAAATATAGGAGCAATATTTCTTTATAAAACTTACTAAACGTTCCATTTAACGACACTTGGTGTAGATCCAAATATGTTTCTCCTGGTTGTAATTCTTGAATATATTTTGCTGTGCATTTTTTGGCCAAAAACACCAATGTTTATTTTTTTCTCTCCACAATCTACGTGGAACGCAGAAACTATCAGAAGTTTCGATGGAAGCGACAACTGCATAAATTTCCTAAAATAATGTTTAATTTAATTTATTCCAAATATAACTATGAAATCGAAATAAGTAAAAAGACACCTATACAGAAGACTTGTTTTCAGTACACAAGAGAAAATAAGATACAAAAGTTTCTTAATTTAAAAATCAAATTTTTAGTACCTATTATTTACTTTTATATTGCAAATAAATATACAGGGTGGCCCAGATTTTACTTCCCAGGAAATATCTCGGTTATTTGAAGAAATAAAATTATAAATCAAAAAGTGCTTTGAATGGCAGCACTTATACCTCATAATTTCATTCTAAAAAATTTATTTTTATTTATCAATCTTGAGACGCCATCATCATCTTTTTTTTCTTTAACGGGACACCCTATTTTTTATAGTTGATATTGCATCTACAATTTATTCTAGAAACAGTGATATGCTACACTTAGTATTTTAAGTACATTTTGTGAATAAAAAAAATTAAAATATTGATCGAAGTAGTAGGCAAAATTATTTATTTAGTTTTTTTTAAGAAAATTTTTTAAATCTAAACTAACTTAACTTAACCTAATCTAACTGAACCTAACTGAGAATTACAAATTTTGTTAAAAAAAAACTAAATAAATAATTTTCCACCATACATACTTCGAACTCAAGATAAATAATATAAATAAATTACTTAAATTCTACTCAGAGAAAGTATGTGGTCTTTGCTTTATAAGCAGTACAGCACTTCGATTGCAACAACTCAAGTCATGGTTCGCCATGACGAAGAGTAAGTAGTATGGCATTCTGATGAGTCCGAATGAGGACGAAACACTCTGCTGCTCTTCAATTGTTGCAATCGACTCTGTGATTAAGGTGGATTAAGAATAATTAGCGTCCTTCCGGCAATTTTGCTGTTAGAAAAAGTGACCTAATTTACTTTCTCATACATACTTCGATCAATATTTTAATTTTTTTATTCACAAAATGTACTTAAAATACTAAGTGTAGCATACCACTGTTACTAGAATAAATTGTAGATGCAATATCAATTATAAAAAGTAGGGTGTCCCATTAAAGAAAAAAAAATGATGATGGCATCTTAAGAGTGGTAAATACCAATAATTTTTTTAGAATGAAATTATGAAGTGTGAGTGCTGCCATTGAAAGCACTTATTGATTTATATTTTTATCTCTTCAAATAACTGAGATATTTCCTGGGAAGTAAAATCTGGGCCACCCTGTATATTTTGGAACCCCATGGGTGGCAATATAAATTTTATTTATGCAGAAACCTATTAAACCTATTATTATTATTATTGGAACCAAAATATGTATCAGAACATATAATACCTGTGAACTCTTCCCTGCTCGATAAAACCAAGTCCATCTGTACTTTCTTTGACTACGTTTATCTCGAGCAACTCAACCCAGCTTGAATTCGGCTTGGCTTGACCTCTACAATTTACATGTAAAAGGTCAAATCAAGCCCAAATTCAAGCTGGCTTTACCTACTCGAGCTAAACGTAGTCTTTACTTTACTTTACTTTAATTATTTTATTACTAATTTTATTATTTATTTTAAAATACATATATCAAAATTGTATCCAGTTCCATCATGTAACTTGATGTAACTGCCCGCTAGACGTAACTAGAACGTACCTACCGCGCCCCTATTTTGTTTGGCAAAATTTAAAAAATGTACAAGATTTCAATGTGATTTGAATGTTCATTGCAACGTTGCATTAATGTTGCAATGAAACGTTTAAAATACGTTATGTAACATTACACGTCTACTGAATAACATTTTTACAATGTTTCATTGCAACGTTGTATTAATTGTTGAATTGAAACGTTTAAAATACATAATGAAACATTACATGTTTACTGGGTATCATCCGCTAAATCTTTTAAATGGAAACTCTTTTTTTCGCTTCATTCGTTTGATTACTAATTTAAGGGAAATACATAACCTAAAGAAAGTTGATTATTTTTAACGAACGAAACGAAAAATGTAAAAAATACATGTTTCCATTTAAAAGATCATTGTTTCCTCTGCCCACACCCATTAAGGATGATGGTCGCGTTTTAATTTTTCTACAATTTATGAAACAATTTGTCACTTGTTTGCATTTTTTTCGAATTATATATTTTTTTATATTTTGAAGTTATTTTTAATAAATAAAAAATGTTTGCCCGCCTAAAGATTCTTCATGCCCGCCCTAACATTTAGTTCTGGCTACTATTTATTATTAAGATTTAATTCATAATCAGATGCTCAAATTAATCCTCAATCCTTGATAATAAATGTATTTATAAATATTAATAAATAAAAAAATAACGGGAAAATCAACTCACTAGCTCTTAGACTATAGGGTCTGTAACATTATTAATAACAAAGATACTCATATAATGCTACTCAAATTGGGACACCCTGTATCCTGTATACCGCTCACGGCGCTCACCGAGTAGAAGTTTTGATTATTTTACTGAGCGTAATTAACTTAAAAGTGGGGGTCGTATGTGGTGATTTAAATATTAACGAAAATCATGTGAATCCAAATCACGAAACATTGATCTATGTATTCAAAACATATAATCTGATCTCTTGTAATTATACCAGGGTTAACATCCAATGAAGCCGATTTTATTTTTAAAAATATTAGTCTCCCATGCTCCTTTTATAACATCAAGTCCCATATTTCCGACCAGGACGTCGAGTCCCGAAATCTCACCGGCGAATCCAAATTCACTTGGTTTGGACCAGGCGAATTCACTGATGAGATTTTGACGCATGCGCCCGAGGAAGGTGAGATTAAGATTCACTCGGGTGAAATTCAGGAATCCAGCTCCAGATATATCGCAAATAATAACTTTTAAATTAAATGCCGGCGACCTTTGCGTAAATAAAGCTAAAGTAAAAGAAAAAAACAAATAAAAATTGTAGATAAAATAAATTCAAAAGTCTTTGTAAAGAAACCTTTAAAAATTTTTGTCACCAACTTAAATCAAGATATAAATCCACTATTTTCCTCCTTTTTGGGCAAATTTCAATTATTTTCTTTCAAACGCAGTAAAAAATTATAAGGTACCAAACAATTTCAGACTAATGAATGGTATACTTCTAACCAGAAATCGCTATAAAATTCGTCTAGCAAAAAAAATTACAATGCGAATAAAATAATGGATTCTGATAACAAAATACAAACTATATGGAATATAATTAATGATAATTTAGATCGTTTAAAAAAATCCACTCCTATCATCTTGAAATACGAAAATAAAACTGTTAGTGATTTAGATGCAATTGCTAGTTTATTCGGTAAATATTTCTCCGAAATCGTAAACGATGAACTAGTCGAGCTGAGGGAATTACGGACGGTAACTTCCACAAATCACTTCAGCCCCTGTGTTACAAAGGAAGTAATTAATACAATATTGGAATTCAATAATAAAAAATCGCGTGGGACAGAGGAAGTCCCTAGGCTAGTAAGACTAGTAAAATCACGCGCTCATCAAATTGCAGAGCCTCTATGTTTCATCAGAAATTCTGTATTAGATGCAAACACTATTCCAGTTCATAAAAAAGGTGGTACAGATGATGTCATTGGGAACTATCGTCCTTTATCAGTACTAAGCGTATTTTCTAAAATTATAGGAAAAATACTAACATATAAATTAACTAAATTTCTAGAGATCAACTCTCTGTTATCGTATCAACAATACATCAGTTTTGGAAAAGCTTGCGCGGAATGCCTTGACCCCTTGACAATGGAAACAGAGTAATTGGAATATTTTTTGACTTATAACGATATTCGATACCCTATAGACCCAAAAATATTATCAGTTAAGCTTTTAACTCTCTTGGAACAAGAGATGTTACAAATTACAAACGGTGTTAACGTTTTCTGAAAGCTCCAAAACTAAAAAAACCCTACATTTGCCGTTTTTTGTGGATTAGTTTCTAAACGTCCTAACCTTGATGTTTAGTGAATCATAAATAGAACACCCTGTATGTATTAACTAGTGCTGTACGAATTTCAAATATTTTTAAGTTCGAACTTTTCATTTAAAAGTTCGGGTTCGGAAAAAGTTCGAATTCAGAAAAGTTCTGTTCGGAAAAAAATCGGATTCAAAAGAAGTTCGATTTCGAAAAAAGTTAGGGTTTGAAAAGATTGAGTTGAAACTTTTTGGATACTTTTTTATTTTATTTGTAATACAAAATACTTTTTATAAAATTCTACACCAATAGATAAAGTATTTGAAATAAATAAAGTATCGAAATACAAAAAGGATTTGAGATAGTTCTATATTATTTGAAATACAAAATACTTTTTTTTACTTAATTGTATTTGAAATACTTTTTATAAAATACTACACCAACAGATAAAGTATTTGAAATAAATAAAGTATTGAAATAAAAAAAAGTATTTGAAATAGTTCTATATTATTTGAAATACAAAAGAAACTTGTTCAAATCAACTCATTACTTGTTGCTAGGGATTTTTTTAGTTTATTTTGATAGAACTTACAATGTACAAACATTTTATTATTCGCTCTATTTATAGATGCTATGTGGGTATTGAATCATATTATAATTTAAAAAGTCACTGAATAGAATAATATTACATAGATTTCACTTTTATCTGGTGATTATTGTGTAAGCAATTAAGTATTTTTTAAAAATTAAATGATCTGATCACCACGTAATATGTAATATCTACGAATAGGGTGAATAATAAAATTTTCATATCAAAATTTTCCTATCAAAACATCTCATAAACTAAAACTATAGTTGTGTTTTTTTAACTACTTTGCTCGAGCAAATCTAAGCAAATTTCTCAGTTTACTTTCAACGTGTTCTTCTTAAGGCACGTTTATAGTAATAAAGCATTTGATAAAGCAGTAAAGTTATCTTTTCGTAAAGCAAGTAGTAGAGCAATGATCAAAAAGCAAACCAATGTATTTCAAATACGAGCGCGCATAGTGATGCAGCACGATCAATGATGCATTTTCATAAAGCAAATCGGTTTGCTTTATCATTTACTTAGCTAATAATTTAAAATAAACTATTATCCTTATAATAATCATTATTACTATAAACGTACCCTAAGGGTACTCTAAGGGTACGTTTATAGTAATAATGAAGGAGCAATAAAGTCATGCATAGAGCAATGAAGTAAAGCAATAAAGCAAAGCATTCCCGGCCATACTGAAAAACACGACCAGTGATGAACGCTAAAAATATTCCGTGATAAATGTAAAAGCAATTATATAATTTAGTATTAATTAGGGTAGTGCATTGAAAATAATTATTTCTATGTAATTACTCTCGTACTTTAAATTCTATTTTATTAGAATAGGTTAGGGGATTGGAAATGAATAAGAGATACAAAATTTTCTACGTCCAGAACATATTCAAATTTTAAATTTGTGGTACGATATAATTATTATAAGGGTAATACCCTTGTTTATATATACTTAAGTATATATAAACAAGGGTAATAGTTTATTTTAAATTATTACCTAAGTAAGTTTAACTAAAAATCCGAAGAATTGCAACCACGTGCTGCCGGCCGACCAATCAGAGACCTTCGCACAGTGATCAGGGTCATGAAAAAGCAAACCGATTTGCTTTATGAAAATGCATTGTTGATCGTGCTGCATCACTATGCCCGCTCGTATTTGAAATACATTGATTTGCTTTATCATCATTGCTCTACTACTTGCTTTACGAAAAGATTACTTTACTGCTTTATCAAATGCTTTATTACCATAAACGTACCTTAAGATATTCCCAGGATCAATAAATAAATATTAAATAAACAATAATTAGTTGAGGTGTGCTCAAATTGAAAATGATCTGAACTACACTGAGCTGAACTGAGCTAAATGAAATATGTACTTTTATTTGAAATACTACCCAACTCTGGAAACTAGTTTAAATTAGTTACACTGCGATCTGACTAATAAGTATATTTGTAGGAACCATGAATTGTAGAATTCAGTGTCTCTCAAACCTAAATGTGAAATATGTATTAGTAAAGTCATTAAAAAATAATAAATATGCAGAGACAAGTAATAAAAGATTTATTTTTGTACAATATTATTCAGAAATAAATAAGTATAGGTATAGTAAAAAAATTTCAATATTTCAAATACAAATAAAATTTTAATTATCATATATTTTGAATACAAAAGATTAAAAAAATATTTTTCATTTCCAATAAGAAATAATAATAAACAAAAAGCAGGGTTTAAGTTTTTAAAAAGTCTAAACGTAAGTAATAGTATATTGTTTTATTATTATTAATTACAACTTAAAACTAATACTGATTGTGCTTTGTGCAACAATACCCAATCAGCTGGACTTGCACTTATATCTACCTACAATGTTATTAATAATTACTAAGTACGCATAACCTACTTAAGAAGATAGTCGGTAAAATATGTATAGGACTTTCCAACAATGTAAATTTCGATTTCGTATTTCTCAAATAAAAGACGAACGGTTAATTGAAATGGAATCATTCTTTTTTGTATTGTTTAATAATTCCATATTGCATCTTTTGTATATTGTTTTTTTTTTGTAATTTTCATTTTTTGTTATACTTAATACTTGTTGAAAACGTTCAAAAATAGGAAACTTTTAGGTTTAAATTACAGCCTTATAAAAAGAGAATTTTTTTAGATTAAAATACACAAAAGCTAGTTTGTTTAATGTACTTTTAAGATAATCTTAAACAAAATAATTTTATTAATTACTTTTTAAATTAAATTGGAAATAAAATGTCAATATATACAGGAGGTTCAATTATATTGGCATCTCTTTCGCACAGTTATATGTTTCATACGCACATCGCATTTCCAAGGAACGGAGAAAGTGGATTTACACATTTTGCCGACTATCCTCTTAATTAAATATAAATTTTCCCACTAGCCACTAGGTGTGTTATTACACTAGAAAGTTGTTTTTGTAAATCAAATTCAAATTATTTTGCTTAAATTCAACAGAATAAAAATATTTAATTCAATTGATTTGACATTTGGTATAAATAAACCAAGGAGGGTTGAATTTTCAAGACAACGAATAGATGCTTCAGATAACGTTGACAATTTTATGCAATTTAAAATTTATGTAACGTCATCCCTTGATATCATCATATTTTATAATGAAATCTCACACTTCTAAGTAAATGAATTGAAAGGACCTCCAAACCTGGATTCTTATGCAAAATTTCATTGACTCGTCTCCGTCTTTCCGAAAAATAAACTTTTTTTAAATGTTTTGCACAGTTCTGTAGGTTAAAGTCGCCGTTTCAAACTTAAAAATAATTGAGTAAAAACGGAAGCACAGATGTATTGATAATTAAAAATAATTATTTATAATTCTTCAGATACAAAACTTCACTGAGTTCAAACTTTATTGGGTTGGAATTACATCAAGTTCAAACTTTATTTGGTTCGAATTACATCAAGTTCGAACATCAGGTTCGAACTAAATAGATTTCGAACTTTGCGGAGTTAGAACTAAGGTCGAACTTTAAGTTAGGGTTCGGTGAATAGCACTAGTATTAACTCATTTTTACCCTTTTCAATCGGAGGCCGCTCTCGCATTGCCAGGGTCGGAAAAATTTGTCAGTCCGCCACTGATCCTAGAATCTAGAAAAATGTGTTCCACAGGGTAGTATCCTAGGCCCACTACTGTTTAAATTATTTACTAATAATTTACCAACTTATTTA
The DNA here is from genome assembly GCA_963971135.1 of Stenus bimaculatus. Classification (NCBI taxonomy): domain Eukaryota; kingdom Metazoa; phylum Arthropoda; class Insecta; order Coleoptera; family Staphylinidae; genus Stenus; species Stenus bimaculatus. The sequence continues at coordinate 16,456,604 of OZ020185.1, read as the reverse complement.
GTAAGGGGCTTAACTTTTATGTATGCGGATGACATCGCGGTAACCGTTAGTGATATATGTGTTACAGCCTTGGCTAATAAAATAAATAATACATATTATTCATTTATTTAATGGATGGTGCGAAAAATATATTATAACCTTGTGGTTAATAATAGTAAAACTGAGGGCATGGAATTTCTTACGCACAACCGAAAGGAATTAAATTTAAACATTCACTACAAGGGAATTCAAGTTAAACAAAATCAGTCGGTCAAATATCTAGAATTGAAAATTGATAGACATCTGAATTTCCATGAGCACATAAATGATACGTGCAAAAAACTAAGTACAGTATTTTATACGATATACTTCAACTTAAACCAATAATGGCTCATGCAGGACTCATTGCCACTGATTACGCAATGACCAGTCGGCTATTAGTTACTTTATTCTGGTCTGGGGCACACCATCTCATTTAAATAAAGTATTGCCATAAAATATTGATAAGAGCGATTTTCAGAAGTACATAGTTATAATACCGGGAACAAAAATGACATTAAAATTAATGCTTTCAACTTATCGGGTCATACTGATCTCCTCAACATTCTGTTGTCAATTATTATTAAGATCAATTACCTAAACGGAAAATATAGTGGTTTAGTTCTGCAGTCATAAAAGCTAGTACGAATAACATTTTTGATAATTTTTTTTGTAGATGATTTAGAAGTCATTTCTTTAATTCCTGCTAGAAGGAAAAAAATGGAGAATGTACAAAAAAATATAATGATCTAAAAGTACCTTAACTTTGGACCCCTTTAATTAATTTTGTGCTAGGTTGCAGAAGGTAACTCTCTGGCAGTATGTAGCCTAATCAATTTAGATTATAAATCTGAAAAAAAATTGAAAATCTAACGAGGGAAACTTGAGTTATGACTGCAGAACTAATGCTCGATTTCATGATTTTTCACAATTTTTCCTCCCAAACTCGCGCGCCCTCTAGGGATTCGCAATAATTATCAGTTATTTGGTCATAATTTGCAAAGAAGCTCCAGAAAAATGGGATTCCTTGTTATTATCTCCAACGGAAAATTTATCGCGGGTGTTTAGGAAGATGCTCTTAACTTGCTCCCAAATAATAAGAGTCCTAAGTGTAAACAAATTTAAAAAAAAACAATTTTTGTTTTTCTTTTTTTATAATTTATGTTATGTATAGTCTAATTAGTTAGTCTTTAACTGTAGTGACGTCTGTGTATGTGTTGAATATTCGACCCGTCACCTTCATAAGAAACTGCAAAAAAATTGTTTTCTGCTAAAACTGAAGTACCTATTTTATCCAAATATTTTTTTAAATTTCGTCTATACAGGGTTTCTAAAATGGTGGTCACGGCTTCGTGTGCTTATACTACAAGTAAAAATATCTCAAAGAGTCCATATAAAAATTTGTCCAAAACTCAGATTTCCTAGGGCGTTGAAGTTTCTTTCTATATTTACTTTTTATTTATTTTCTGTGGATCGGCTGAATGAAAATTAAAAATAAAATATGGGTGAGTACTTTTCCTGGATACGCAGCGTTGGCTATTATTTTTATCTTAATTTAACAATCCAGTGAAATACCTAGAAATTGATTTTTTTTGGTACGCCACTGCAAAATTTTACAGTTTTGTTTGAATTTTTATAATTTTCATTTACCACAAAAAAGTACATCTATTAAATGTTGATAGGATAGTGGAATTTCTAAAAATTCCAATTTTATGGTCCAGTGAACTTGCTAAAATCAATCTAATTCTCAGGTGTACTTTATTATGGTAAATTGAATGAAGATTTAAAAAATCCAAACAAAACTAGTAAAAATACCTAATTCTCGTATACACTCAGTATATTATTTTAGGTAATCTGACGCTCAAAGACCTGGATTTCCGATTTTGTAATTTGTAAACGTATTTTATTTTACGAAAATGATTGCCGTTTGAATTTTAATGAGCATAATAACATAAACCTTCAAATTGTATATTTATAAATAAACCAACATTATGCAGTGATTAAAGATTTGTCCCAATTAAAGTCGGCGTTATTGTATTTTTCGCACTTTTTTTAGATAGTCGTTCTCAATAAAAATATCCTGTTTATTTTTTACAAGGATGTGACGTATTATCACGCTCTAAATTCACATCTTGGAAAAAAACAGACAATATATGTCAACGTACATGAGCAGTTTCAATTTTAACTGTTCTACTTTATATGGGTAGGTGGTTAAAATTCTCGATGGTTAAGTAAACGATTAAAAACAAATATAACATAATATGGTTTATTAAAATTTCTCAAATCTTATAAAACCAATAATAATTTTGAGTTTTAATTCTAATAGGCACCGCATTGATCTTCTGTTGTAACCGTTTTCCTTAATTTATCCTTATTTAAATTATTCTTAGTTAATACATCATTAACAGTTGTTTCAATTTCTGGAGTTAATTTGTTTTCTCTAGAAAGAATCCACATAAATTCTGAAAATAAGTAAACAACTTCATTATTTACAAGAAATAATGACCACTTCTTTATTTTCAATTGAATTTCCCACGTTTTTGCACACACAGAATTATTGATTGTAAAGTATGTTTTCGTACAGAAACGTGCCTTTCATTAGTCAAATGAGATTGAAAAAAATGTTGTATAAAATTAACTACATAGATACCATTTTTTTGGCAATATAAAAATTGTGAAAAAACTCCAATCTATTGTAATTTAAAAAAATCTTACGTAAGCTCATGTTAGGTAAATCGTAGCATGACCAAACAACGCTGTAATTGGTGTAATCGGTATCAACAACCCAATAACTTCCTTTAGGACTAAGGGGGAATTTTACTGAAAGTTTTCCATCGTTTGCTCCTGGGTTTTCTTCAACAGCAAAGCCTTCAATCTTGCTGGATTCTTTACCAGGTAAATATAATAGCTCATTTACTACACCAATGGTTCCATCTGATTTTGAAGAGTATGTGGCTGTAACACAGTCACCATCTTTTTGGAAACTTGATTCATATCGCGCAATTTCATACCATTTTCCTAAATACTAAATTCAACATATTAAAACATTTAATTCAAATAAGTGGTGAAAACTTACAGCTTCCGCGTTAAAATTCTGTTTGGTTTGTTGTACAAAATTGTTACATTTTTCGGGAAAGGATTGTTGTCCCAACACCGCAGGGATGATTGCAATAATAAGAATAGCTAACATGTTTCCTATATCTCTTTATGAGTATAACGCGATATTTTATAAGTGTAAAGTATTTATACCCAAATTATCTTTTTCAAGTACATAAATATAAATAAAAAACTACGCCATGAATCACAAATGATCAGATAAAATTATTACGCAACCGCTTAAAAATGGTGATTTATTCAGATTTATGTTACATTTTATGTTCGTTGTTAAAACAATAATGAATATAAAAACGGCAATTTCTACCCTAATTCGGATCACAAAAGAAAGACCGAAAAGTTGGTTAATGACCTCTGAAATTATATAATATGACCTATGATTTTTTAAGTAGTTTTATTGTCTACTTGATTTTTTTATTTTTATATTATTTGTTGATTACATAAAACTCTAGGTCAAGTATTTTGTTTATCAGACAGTATTCTTTTAAACAAAAATAAACACAGGTGTATAGCCCAGTCAATTAAGCAAAAAAATGGGGTTAATCTCGGAATGAGAGATAATAGGCGTTTTTTCGCGACTAAAAATTTTTACGAATTGTTACGAAATTCAGTAACTACTCCATTGACTTGTACTTACTTCAGCTATGACGTCATACCTGTAAAAATTGTTAGCGAAATCATAATTATGGTAAGGAAGCAGGTTACTGATAGTAGTATGTATTTCCATCCTATTATCATTATATTTTACATTATGGCAAGTAATATTTTATATAAATCGTTATTAAGTTCGGCCTTCAAAATAATTTCAATTAATGTGGAAGGATTCTCATCTGCAAAAGGAGATATTTTATCAGATTTATGCAAAGATACTAATTGTCACATTCTTTGTATACAAGAAACACATAGAGGTCCTAAAAGGAATAGACCAATAATTAAAGGTATGAAACTTATTAGTGAACGGGCACATAACAATATGGAAGTGCACTTTATATAAAAGAAAATTTAATATATCAATGTTGTAATAGCCAAGATGATAATAACATTGAAATTCTTACTGTTGAACTGGACAATATTATTATTTCTTCTGTTTATAAACCACCCAATGTTCCTTTTAAACTTCCTTTATTTACAAATGTAAAAAAATCTAGAATTGTTATTGGTGACTTTAATAGTCATAATTCTACATGGGGTTATAAAGATACTAATGAAGATGGTCATAATGTTGAAATTTGGGCAGAAAATAATCATTTAAGTCTTATTCATGATTCAAGCCAATATTCGTCATTTATTAGTGGTAGATGGAAAAATGGATATAACCCTGTTCTAATATTTGTTAGTAATTGTTTAAAGGATATCTGCCGTAAGAAAGTTCTTAACCATTTTCCTAATTCTCAACATAAACCAATTATGTTAGAAATAATTTCACATGTCAATCCTCAAATTATACCTTTTAGACGTAGATTTAATTTTAAAAAGGCAAATTGGTCGGCTTTTTCGGTTGATTTAGATAATGAATTACAAAAGATCCAACCTATTATTGAAAACTACGATCTGTTTATCGAAATTGTAAGAAATATTTCTAGAAAACACATACCCAGAGGTTGTAGAACGAAATTTATACCAGGTCTTCAAAGTGATCCTAAGATTTTATTAAATAATTATATAAAGAGTTATAATACAGACCCATTTTCACAAACCACTATGGATCTTGGAAAATCTATTGTTACACAACTGAATGAGAAACGTCAACAAAAATGGAAAGAGACTCTCGAAAATATAGATATTAAATATTCAAGTAGACAAGCCTGGAATACAATTAAGAATCTTTGTAGTGATTCCAAACAATCTGAATTAAATTGTTCTATTTCTGCTAATCAAGTAGCTCATCAACTAATATTAAATGGAAAATCAATGAGATTAAAAAAGAATTTTATTCGAAGAAATAAGAATTTAGAATCTACGTTTTTAAGTCGCCCCTTTGAAATGAATGAGTTAGATTCCGCTATTAAATCTCTTAAATTAGGTAAAGCTGCTGGTCTTGATGATCTTAAAAATGAACAAATAAAAAGATTTGGTATTAAAACTAAACAATGGTTATTGGATTTTTTTAATAATTGTATTTTTGAAGAGAACATACCAAAGATATGGAGAAAAACCAAAATAATTGCTATTCCTAAACCGGGTAAATCACTTGATAATGCCAAAAATTTTAGACCTATCTCACTTTTATGTTGTTTATACAAATTATTTGAAAGAATGATATTAAGTAGACTCTCTCCAAATATTGATGATCAACTTATACCTCAACAAGCTGGTTTTCGTCCTGGTAAATCAAGTACAGGCCAAATCCTTAACCTTACTCAACATATTGAAGATGGTTTTGAGAATAATCTAATAACAGGTGCTGTTTTTGTTGACCTCTCTTCGGCATATGATACAATTAATCATCGTATTCTCTTGTCTAAAATTTATAAATTGACAAAAGATTTTAAGCTAATTCAAATAATTCGTAATCTATTAGAAAATAGACGATTTAGAGTAGAATTAGGTGGTAAACAAAGTAGATGGAGAATTCAGAAGAATGTTTTTCCACAAGGAAGTGTTCTCGCCCCTACTTTATTCAACATTTATACAAATGATCAACCTATTTTTCCAAATACCAATAGTTTCATCTTTGCTGACGATCTAAGTATAATTACACAAAATAAGAATTTACTTACTATTCAAAATACTTTATCTGCAGCGCTTAAAAATCTGTCTATTTATTATCAAAAAAACAGTCTTCGTCCAAATCCATCTAAAACAATATCAAGTCTCTTCCATTTAAATAATAAAAAGGCAAATATAAAATTAAATATTTCTTGGAATGGTGAAAATGTTGAATTTTGCCAAACCCCTGGATCGTACATTATCGTATAAACAACATATCAAAAATTTAAAGACTAAAATTTCAACTAGAAATAACCTTTTACAAAAACTTACGTATACCAAATGGGGTGCAAATGCTCATACATTAAGATGTACTGCTCTAGCTTTAGTGTTCTCCAAAGCTGAATATGCTGCTCCAGTATGGGAACGTTCAAATCATGCCAAATATCTAGATCCAATTCTAAATCAGACACGTCGAATTATAACTGGTTGTCTTAAGCCCACTCCTATTGGTTTCCTCAATATTTTAAGTGGAATAGCTCCTTCGAATATTAGACGTTCTGTTGCAAGTATGAGGGAAAGGAAGAAACAACTCACTGATTATAGACATTCTTTATATGGTATCATTCCTACAAGATCTAGACTAAAATCGAGGAAAAGTTTTCTTTTATCTGTTAAACCTTTGGAAATTTCAATATTAGATACAAGAAAATTTTTATGGTGTGGTTCTTTATCTGATTTAGATAAGGAATTAAAAATTTCTCCAAAAGAAGAACTTCCTCCAGGCTTTGATGAAAAGTGGTTAACTTGGAAAGTTCTAAATAGATTACGATCTAAAACAGGTAGATGTAAAACAAATTTATTGAAATGGGGCTTTACAGTTGAAGATGAACTCTGCTTATGTGGAAATTCACAAACTATGAATCATTTACTAATATGTGATAAATTAAATCAACCTTGTTCAGATTTAGATCTTGCACAAGCCTCACCAACTGCAATTGAATGTGCTAATTTTTGGTCATCTATTTTATAATATTATGTTTTTGTATTTATGTATTATTATTAGGATGGACACGAAATAAATAAATTTCCATCCTTTTTTTAAATTCTTATTATAAATTAATGTTTTAGTCCATTGAAAATAGCATAAAATGACGATATGGCGAGTAAAGATGGCCCTTTTAAATGCAAAAATAATTATTCCAAAATATTTATAAATAAAAGACCTACGACATAAGCCCCTAAAAACGTTGCGGAAGGAATGCTCTTAATAAGTACTAACTACTCCTTATAACTACTGTTACGAGCTGTTAGTCGCGAAAAACGCTTAATAAGCTGGAAACTCATATACACCTTCATTTTGGCGTTCTACAAGTTGTCTCAAAAGTCTCATAAAATCTCGTGTCTGCGTCGTCAGTTATTCAAGGTCAATCGTCACAAAAATCGGTTTTTCGCGATTTTCTAGGTTTCTATAGCTCCAATATGATGTTAACATCTATTATAAAAATTGTAGAGCATAAAATTTGTGACAAAAATTTGCAACAAAATTGTTGCAAACATTTTTTCATGCGTTCAACCGTTTTTAAAATAGAGGACGGAGAGCACGCAGCTCTCAGTCAAATACATACTGAAAAGGGCTTGGGACAAGTTTTTTACCAGAGGTGCCAGAGGCGTGTAAACCCATGACAAAGTTTCTCCCAGAGTGAGGAAAACCACTATGCCAGATGCTTTTTCTCACTCTGGCAGTCACTTTGTCATGGGTTTACACGCCCCTGATAATGTCTGCTTTGCCAAAAAATACCTAGAGTGTCCCATACCCTTAATGCAAGGTAAACTGTGAAGGCGGCTGCCAAATTTATGGAACGCATACGTTACGCTTATAAAAAAGAGAGATAAAACATCCCAGTTCCTTGTGAGTGAGAGAGTGAGCATGCACAATTTGCTCTCTATTGCTCTCCGCCCTCTATCTCATAAACGGTTGAGCACATGAAAAAATGTTTTAAACAAAATTTGTCACAAATTTTATGCTCTACAATTTTTATAATAGATGTTAACATCATTGGAGCTAAAGAAACCTAGATAATCGCGAAAAACCGATTTTGGTGACCTTTGACCTTGAATAACTAACGACGCAGACACAAGATTTTATGAGACTTTTGAGACAGCTTTTAGAACACCAAAATGAAGGTGTATATGAGTTTCCATCTTATTATCTCTCATTCCGAGGTGAAACGCTAATTTGACTGGGCTAGTATGTGTAAAAGCCCCATACACTATCAAACAATTTGCGCAACATGTTGTTCAATCATGTTGACAGTGTATGCCGATGTTTGAGTTGTGGCACAAACTGTGGTGTAAATTGAAACATGTTTGAAATAATTTGCACAACGCTTTGTTGCGCAACATGTTTGATAGTGTATGGACGGGTTTGATGTTTGATGGTTATATTATTATAAATATTTCTATCCTACTTGGTTCCTTTGTTGCTCTTCTCACAACAATCACAAATCAAAACATAATAAGTGGAGTTTAACAACATCTGCTTATTGATTCCTCTACCAAAAGTAAGGAATTTTGGGGTCAGTTTATTGGTTTACACTGGGAGAAGTGTTAACATTCGAACTTGAAGTTTGCACAACACTTGACTTCAACTATGTTTGCGCAACAGTGTATGGTCGCGGTAAAATTTTGTTTGTGCAACATGGTGTTGCGCAAACATGTTTGTGCAAACTGTTTGATAGTTGTGTATGGGGCCCTTAATGCACAAAGTAAGCAAATTAATAATTTTTATTCTCAAAGTCTTATCTTATTGGGAATTTTAACTGCGTATAGAGCATAGATGTATAGAGGGCGCTATAAATGGAGGATATTCGGTAAAATTGTGTTTAACATGCTTCTTGTACCTTATAACTACATATTCAACAAAACACAATAGATTTATTATTTAAAGCTTCAGTAAATCTCAAAAAACATTAATCAAAAAAGTATGTACCGAATAACGAAGTTAATATTTTACCACCAGGCGGCGTGCGGAATCTAATAATTCCTAATTATCTACTAACCGTTAGCTAAATAGAGTATGCAAATTAGTTTTTAATTGCTAAGACATGCGATTTGGAGGTCCCAGGTTCAAATCCCGGCCAATAGTTCAGTCATTTGGTAGTTTTACCTGGAATGTTTTCCGGGAATTTTAAAAATGGGTAATTTTATAGATTTCAATGTGCTCTTTCCAAATTTCAACTTTGCCACCTTGTATCTTTGCCGCTCGCACCGCCATATTGAAAAAATGGCGCCTAAAAGCAGTATTTTGACGATATCTCTTTTCCGACTCATTTTACGATAAAAACATTTATATTCAAAATTAAACTAGAAAAAATTTCCCACAATTTATGTCCTAACCTTTTTTTCGTAAAATCAATACTTTTGGCATACGAGCGCCGCAAAGTGTACTTCAACACGCGTTTTGGCCAAAAAACTCATTTTCACACCACATTGAGGTAGAGTAAGCGGCGCGTTTTTTAATCGTGGTATATATATTTTAAATTTTTACCGAACGTAAATACTAGGAATAGACGCATTTTAAAAAACGTTTGGTTAAAATCGGTTAAATAGTTTTTTTGGAAAAAATTCGTTTTTGTAAAATTTTGCTACAAATACGGCCCTGGACAGCGCAATTTTTAACCGAAAATTATAATTTTATGGAATTTGTTGGAAGAGGTGACTGTGCGAATTTTATGCTATTAGTGCTAAAAGTTTCGAAGATTTATTATTTTGTGAAAAGTGAAAAAATTTCAGAGGGTAATTTTGGGAAACCGAAATTACCCTCTGAAAATGTAAATTTTCAGACATAACGCGATAATGAAAAAAGATAGAGAAGTGATTACTTTTTTGTCATAAAGCGGACCTTGAAAGCTTTCAGAGAAGGTGTATTGCATAGGGATGAAATAGAATTTGAGGCGATGTGATGATTAGACCGAAAAGCGTGAAAAATTGCGACTTTTTTAAAAGGGATCTTACAAATTTTTCCCAAGTTTAATTTTGAATATAAATGTTTTTATCGTAAAATGAGTCGGAAAGGAGATATTGTAAAAAAAAACTGCTTTTAGGCGCCATTTTTCCTCTATGGCGGTGCGAGTGGCAAAGATACGAGGTGGCAAAGTTGAAATTCGGAAAGAGCATATCTAAATCTATAGGTAGTATTACAAATTTCCAAAATTCCCGGAAAACATTCCAGACAACCCCCTTTTTTACTCCCAAATGACTGGACCGCAAGGACAAATTTTAATTATTTGCTTTACTTGATGTAAGTAAGAACTCTTTGTATTTATTTGCTAAGGCTCTTGGAGAAAATCAGACATCAGACAAGGGTAGCCTTACATCTCATGCAAAAACAGTAGAAAAAGTGAGAATTTTTATTTTTTCAGGAATGTTCTATATTTTTATTTGAGAAACGTTGCGCAGAAAAATTACATAAGCCAAAACGCAAAGAAACGGTAACGGAGATATTACGCACATCAGTAAGACAATTAGAGAGATTTAGGCATCCGAAAATTCTTCAAGTGCTTCATCCGATAGAAGAATGTGCAGAAACTCTTGCTTTTGCATCTGAGCCTGTATATGCCAGCCTTGCGAACATCTTAGTTTATCATCACGAAGCAAATTTCAATCATGGGTCCACTCTTCCAGTAGGAACACAACCCCCTACTTCGCCAAGGCCAACAAATGCCAGAGAATACAATTTCTTGGATATCGAATATAAATATGGAATTTTACAGGTAATTTTGAGTTATTCAATTATTTGCTTAAGAAAAAAATAGATGATGATATTTTTAAACACCCTGTATTTAGTTGAATACAAATTTCTATTATAAAGTCATCATATACTACAATAAACGGGTGTTAAAATTTTACTTGGGTAATTAATTAATTTGCCATGATTAATTACAGATAACCGAGGCTCTCTCTTTCCTCCACTATTCAGGCCACGTGTTGCACCGCAATGTTTGCCCGTCGAGTATATTGGTAACAAAAAAGGGAACTTGGAAGTTGTCGGGTTTGGAGTTTACAGGTAAGTTCAATTAGGTCATAAGCCATGAACAATTAATTGCATTCAAAACGCCAACCAACCAAAGCATTTAACAATTTAACAACAATTTTCGGAACTAACAAAGGCTAAATTTTCCATAAAAGCCTTATTTTATATCATCAAAAGTTACTTCAGCTAATATTAGTATACAGGGTGTTGCAAAATTCAACCGCCAACGCTTAACTGGAGATAGTAGACCTAAAAATAAGTCGATTTGACCAAATTCATTTATATAAAAAATGCATACCCAAAGTGTTATAAGCCTCAAAAGTTGATTTTTTAAAATAGAATTTTTTTATTGAAGCCAAGGCAGAAAATATTTTTAAATAAAATTTTGTTTACGTATATTTGAATACTGAACGCTCAGTTGGTAAAAATTTGATTAATCCTCGACTTTTGTAAATAGTGTTTGAGGGAAAAAGAAGACATAAATCTTTGCTACTGTAGCCGTAATTAAAAATAGTATATTATTCAACGAGCAAGTAATGATAGCCATTACTCACAAAGGCCGAAATTGCGACACGAACCGGCAGGCGAGTGTCGTAACAGGCCTGAGTTCCTGTCAAAATCTGTTTGGTTATTTTTTTAGGAACTTTTATAGTGTAAGTTGTCCTTCCCTGTCACTCCTCCTAGTTAAAAAATAAAGTATAGTGAGTTTTGGTTACCGCTAACCAAAACTCACGGGTGTGAGTAATAGCTATCATAGCTTATCTAGAAACGCGTTAATAAAGTACCCATTATACGATAGTCGGTCGAATTTTGGGACACCCTGCATTTTCTGAACTACAAATCATCAACTCTAACTTTCCGGTTTCTGGATTATGCTATTTTCCGTTTTGCTACTTTCCGTTTAGGTCATTTTCCGTTTAGGCAGTTTTCCGTTATGCAAAGTACGCGTCACCGATAGTTTAACTCAAAATGGGCAATCAACAAAATAAAATTTAATTAAAATCTCCTTAAATCTATTCAAAACATTTGAATTAACAAGTTACAACTCGAAATTGAAAGATCGAAAGTGACGTGACCACCCTGTATATTGTGTTTTATTTTCGAAAATACATTTTTATTCATAATTGTTTATAAATATTATGAATCAATCTGTATATAATAACTTTCTATTGTTTTCCGTTGAATTTGAAGGACAAATTTAAAGATAATTTTATATAAATAACGCTGTGACCTATATATCCAGTTACAAGAACAAAATCAATATGCACGTAGAGATGCCTTCGCCTGGATGTTCCAATTAATAAAGATGTTATTTTTGTTACAAACTAAAATCAAATCGATGTAAACACGATTTAATTACAAAAAAGGTGTTTTAAACTTTTAATAATCGTATATACATGGTTTTATTATGTTTTTACGTCATTTAAAGACCAAACAGTACGATTTTTTCAAGCAATGTTTTCGCAAACCAATTGTAACTTTTGACATGCTATTATTTACGAAAACCGAAATTGCGACACGAGTCGGCAGACGAGTGTTGTAGTAGATCGCGAGTAGAATATACTATACTTTTTCCACGACTTTTTTATTTTACGGCGCTTTTATAAAAAATTGATAAGATTAGTTACTCTATATTCCAATGTTAACTAAAATAGCTGTGTTGGAATTTAAAATGCAGGTTTCTGATTGGTCCAAGGTCCAAAATGCGTGCGGAAAAGCAAAACCGTGGCGGAAAGATAGGGTATGTTGATAATGTATAAATGTATATTATTAATTTTCAGAAAACAAACACATAATACAGGATGTCCCATAATTTGTGGGACCCACTTCTAGAATGGGTAGTAGATGTCAAAAGAATAAGAAAAGTTCATATAAACTTATGTCCAATTTCGCCTCATAAGGGAGCTACAGCTCTTTAAAAGTGTTGTTAAAAAGTAGGTTTTTGCTCGTTTATTTCAAAACAAATTGGGGTAGAGATTTGAAATTTGGTGTGAATCATAATACACCTAGGATACATTTTTGTGAATTTTTTCAAATTTTTTGCTTGCTTTAAAAGGGTAGATTCGGGGAGAGTTGAGGTTAAAAATTGTCACAACTTTTTTGTAGTTAACTTTTACAACATTTTTTCTCCAAATTAATGTTCCCCATTTAATTCTTAACAAAAAAGATACTCCTATTTAAAGTCGGTAGAATGCACCGTTTTCGAAGAATATGCATTTTATTATTTTATTGATGGTCAACACAATTTAAATTTAAAAAAATCATGTTAGCCATGGATTATTTTACTTTTTCGTTGATCGTTTATTAAAGAGTATTTTTAATGTTTAATGTATACAAAATCATTCATTAATGACCCCTATTAATGCATGATTTTTGTTTAATAAATGATTTTGTAGATGCCCTCTGTTGATGACGTTTCTAACGAAATTTTCTACGAAGTATACGACAATTGTGAATATAAAGTTAATTTATTTTGTTTTAACCTAATTAAAATTATAAATTAAATAAATACATGTAATTTTAAATACACTTCAAATAATCAATACATACATTACATTTTATATTTATTTTATAAATGTGAGGTTATGTACACATCAAGTCATCATTAAATGACTATAGAACTCTCTGATAATAGACAACCCTGTTCGTTTAATTAGACTTCGGTTATGATCGATCGGGTTCGTATTTTTTAATGGTGACATTTCGAAAATTCTTGTAAAAATTATAGTTTTTTCTAGTTAATCAAATGCACTATCAACGAAAAAATATTGTAACCAACTCGTAGGTTTAAATAGATTAATAATCTCGAAAATTAACGCACTCGCGTTCCGCTCGTGCTTAAAAATTTCTCGATTATTAATCGCCCTTTTTAACCAACTCGTTGGTTAAATAACTATTATTGTATTACCCAAAACTGTTTAAGAAATTGAAAAAAATCACGAAATCGTATCCTAACGGTATTATGATTCATATCAATTATCAAATCTATTAATTTGTACTTCAATTTGTTTTGAAATAAACAGAAAAAAAACTACTTTTTAAGAACACCTTTAAAGAGCTGTAGCTCCCTTATGAGGCGAAATTGGACATAAGTTTATATGAACTTTTCTTATTCTCTTGACATCTACTACCCACCCTAGAAGTGGGTCAGACATATTATGGGACACCCTGTATATGTATTCAATGGTCGTGGAAAAATATGTTTTTAAGTTTTTTAATGCAATATTATTTTGCGGTTTCTATTTTAATTTGTTTTTCAGTTTTTCAAATAACACTTTAATAATAACTCATAAACTCATTAAAATGAATTCATAAAAAAATAAGTAAATCACGGCAGGCATTGATTCGATGCGTCATTGATTCCAAATTTTTTAGGAGTATATTTATAAAAAATCTAAAAAAAATAAAAATGTAATCGTTTTTTGGCTGAAATTACACTTGAAATTGTTTTTTTTTACTCATTACCATTTGAAAATCAAAAGTTGCTTACCGTTTCTCGGATGTTTTCCGAAAAAAGAAAAATCTTTTAATATCCAATATTATTTGAAAATTAATTTAAATATCTAGTTTCTGTATTTATATCTGCTTGTCCAAAGTTTTTATCTTAAAATTAGTCATAGAATCGGCTCAAAAATTTGGCGGTTTAATTTCGACTCACCCTGTATAAATACACGCCTTTTTTGTCTTTTGATTGGCAAAATCTTTTATGTAATCTTTTATACAGGGCGTTCTGTTCGTGGTATACCAAACTTCTAGGTTAGAAACTAGAGAAAATTTAAACGGCAAACAACAAATAGGCCAGCCTAGTTTTGCATCTTTTTTAGTTTAGGAACTGCAGCGTTTTGAATTTTGGTCAAAAATCAGAAACTCGATAACAATATTTTTAATTTTTACTAGGGTTCCCAAAGGTAGTGACAGGATTAATAACAGGACATTCACTGCGAGAACATTTGCACAAAATGGGCATATGGAAAGAAGAACCCATATGTAGGATATGTCAAGAGTAGGAGAAAATGGGTGATATGAATAAAAATGAGTTTATACTCGGAAGTATCTACTCATGAGCATATGCATAAAGTGCGAGTTTATACTCCATTTCGTATGAATAAAAGTGAGTAAGCTTGAAAAAGTATATGCTCCTTTAAATTGAGTAGATGCTCTTATTTACTTTGAATGTTACTATTAGCCAAGGCGCCATCCCATATCCTTCATCTCCTAAAAGTAGTGCTTGGTTGTTACCAAAATTATCTCTCGCTACCTTAAAAATCTCTGAGTTTGACCAAATTCTAGAATCATGAACAGACCCTGGCCATGAAGCGTCCACGCTTGTAAACCACTCATCCGAATTACAAGTAGCTTGTACATTAATGCTAGGATACGCTTTTCGATTTATATATTCATCACCATGAATCGATGGTTTGTTTATTCTGATATGAGTACAATCGATAACACCCAAACAGCTAGGAAAATTATAACGTCTGTGCCAATTTTCTTTGGCTCGCATTATATCTTCAGCATTTTGTGGAAATTTTACCCAATGACCACTTTTTTGAAGAATTTTAGTTATAACCGTTCTTAAAAGTTTGATGAATCCCAACATCTTCACCTACTCCTGCTTGAAAGCCGGGATCTCCCACATATCTTAAAAACACTTTCATTTTATCCAGATTAGATAACGCGCCACCTCTTCTCTCCTCTGACTCCTCGCCCAAAAAATGGTTTGCTATCCACTCTACATTTTCCTTAGAAAATCTATATAAAACTTTGTAGTCACGGTCACAAGTAATTCTTCTGTGCTTATAATATTTTTCGGATCGCAAATTAAACATGAACTCCGCCATCACTCGATTTAAAAATTCAACTGAGTCTGCTATACAGCACACTCAAATCAAATGGAGTAGATACTCATGTTATTGAAGTATACACCTTACTTTATTCATATGAAATATGAGTAAATACTCATACAAAATTGTATATAAGAGTACTTGCTCACACTGAGCATCTGCTCTGGATTTTTATTCTTACGACTCGGAGTATATACTTCAAAATTTTGAGCATAAAGTATATACTCATTTTTATTCATATCACCCAATGCCTCGCGCTTGCGATACGAAGACAGAATCTCGATATACACGAAAATATGACAGAGACTAACATGCTGAATAAAATGATTAATCTTACACAAGCGCTAGATTTATTCACATGTAACTAACTACTGTGGGGATAAATACAATAGGCTTCATGGTCGCAGTGTTTTTTGGTCACCAGACAACACCCCACTAGGCTGTAACTTTAATAAAAAAAGTGTTGCCATATATCAACAAGAAAAAAAGTGAACATTTCTTCTTCCAACTTTTTTTATTATTATTCCTAGCATAGTTTGCCAAAATATGTTGTACTTACACTTTTTCAGAAAGGTGCATTGTTTGTCAAGTGACCTTTAAATGACAATCGAAGCTAGTATAAAACGCTTAGCATTCCAGCGTTTTATACTAGCTTCGCGCCTCTCCAACAACCGATGTGCTCAGGGGTCGGATTTTGTTTCTGCAGCGGATTCTAAAACTAGCCAAAACGAAAAACGACATCATTTGGGCAAGAGAACAATGTAAATAATGATGAATTGTCGGAAAACGTGACGTTCTGGCGAGTTTTAAAATCCGCTTCAGAAACAAAATACCTCTTCTGAACAGTTCTTCTAGGAATATATCTTCAGAAGCTATACTAAATGATGGTTTTAATGTTTTCCTTGAATTGAGAATTGAGAATAAGAAGAAGTTTCAGAATTTTAAAAGAAACAAATCTTTCCGTTAGTGACGTCTTGTGACTACTATCATCATGTATCTCCCAGCTATATACAGGGTGTCTCTAACTTGGTGTTCACGGCTTCCTGTGTTTATACTACAAGTAAAAATATGAAAAAAGTCCATATAAACATTGTCGAAAATTCTTTTCATTTTTACTTTTTATTTATTTTCTCTGGATTGGGTGAAAGAAAATTAATAAAAAATTTGGAGTGTGTTCTTCTCCTGGGTAGTTACCTTTGAATATTACTTATTTTGTCTTAATTTACAATGCAGTGGCAAAGTATTGGGTCGGGCGATTTATGCTAGCGCACCAAAGCAGGTAAACGGTTTAAACATGACAGTGGAGCGCAAGTCATAAAACTATGCCATTAAAAGGCTGCGATGCCCAGCGCACTTATTATAGAATACACAGGTACTGAAAGGATTACGAAAATTAAAATACACTCTGTGGTGGTCGGGTTAGGTTAGGTTTGGGTAGAGTTTGATACGCTTTGATGCGG
Organism: Stenus bimaculatus; assembly: GCA_963971135.1. NCBI lineage: Eukaryota > Metazoa > Arthropoda > Insecta > Coleoptera > Staphylinidae > Stenus > Stenus bimaculatus. Next base: position 16,439,484 of record OZ020185.1, on the reverse strand, counting down.
AAAAAGTTTTTAAAATATACATTGTAATTTGGTGAGGTTATCGTTAGAAAAATGTAGTTATTTTTTTGCTAATAAATAGAAATTTTACTAAAGTTTTGAAACGCGATCTCCAAATTTCTTGAAAAATATAAAGGTATGATCATTAAGGTCGCAGGTCAACCCCGAACGTTCATGTTCGTTTGCGCGCTACCGGATTAAGGTTTAGGGATAATTGTCGTCGTCTTTTCAGGTACAAGTGCGCTACCAGATGCTGCCCATTGGGACCACCATTTTCAAAAACTGTCATTACGAATTGAAAGTGGGTGGTTTTAGCTTTCTAGTGATGTTATAAAGTCTGTTCGCAAATTCCAAAAGCTCCAAAACTATAAAAGATAGATCCACACTTATTTCGTTTTTTGTCGATTAAATTTACTCTAGTTCCTAAAAGTTTGGTGAGCCACGAACGGAACACCCTGTATACGGAGTGAGTTTAAAGTAAAGCATAAAATTCATAACTAGCTTATTATTTGGAATTTTAAAAAATGGCAAAAGACGTGTCAAATTATTTTTTAAATACTTTACTTTTGACTTAAATTCTCATTTGACATGACATCATCCATTTTTTTTAATGGCGTGATGTGGTTTCTATAGCATATACAGGACGATTTTTATGTATGGAATCAAAGCGGCCATGCCCAAATGACTGATAAAAAAATTGAAATTTGATGAGTTTTATGATTTAAATAATAATTTTATAAACTGTCGTGGTGTACTAAAGAATTCCAATGACGTATTGCATGACATATGTTGCCATTTAAAAAAAATCAAAAATCAGGGAGATAAATTTTTTTTTCATCGTAAAATATTTTTACCAAGTCTCTATTTGATCCCACCAAATTTCAAAATTTTTTATCCAGACATTTGGACATGACCGCTTTGGTTACATGCATAAAAATCACCCTGTATAATAATACATTGTTAAGAGTGTTTTACAACAGTACCAAAAAGTCATAGCAACCTATAATTTTTCTTAAGTTCACTTCTTTTTTGAAAATTCCAAAATAATAAGGTAGTTATGAATTTTATTCATTACTCACCCTGTATATTTTTTACCAACAATACGGACCGTGACTAAAAATTTAGTCGTCGTTAACATTAAACACGTGATTAAAAAATATTTCTTCATAGAATTTTTATCACGGTCGCGGAGTAGGTACAGGCTATATGCCTTCAATCGCCAATGATGATAAATCATGCAATATTATTTGTTGCGTTATTGTATTTCGACGATAAATTATCTTCAATTTGCCAAAACTAAGCGATCTTCCACCGATGGAAAAGAACTAATTTAGTGACTTCTGAAAAGTCACATTCAATAAAATTATATGTAATACTTAGTAAATAACCTCCTGCATCGACTTTATTTTCATTTATGTAATTTTTAATAAAATATTTCACTTTTATCATTTAGCGGAGATTGGCGTATCCGATATTCTCCAAGTATTAAAATATTTTTAATCTCAAGGAACCATTCCTTCACAATATCTTTGCCTATTTTTTATATTATTTATATTTATTGTATAATATTTTTAATTTTTAGAAAGAGTAAATGACGTAGATGGAGTTGAACCAGTTTCTTGTCAACCTTGGACTTCGCGCCTTTCAAAAATGGTTCAACCAAATTTAGATTATACAGGTGAGATTTTCCTATAATATTTAATTAGTTCATTTAAAGTTTATTTTCGTTACAGCTCCCGAAACTCAAACTCAATCAATATGCAGCATACTTAGCGACATGTTCTCACTTGGAATGGTTATTTGCGCCATTTTTAATCATGGAAAGCCTTTAATTCAAGCAGGGAACTCTAGCTCATCTTATTTGAAGCAACTGGAATTGGTAAAGTTTTAATTCTGTAATTTTTACTTATCTTATCCAAGACCCAAGACTCCTAATTTTAGACTACGAACATTAACATTACAATAAAATACTTATTTCATAAAAGCTTTTGGAAATGTTATAAGATAGAAAAGGGGTGAATAAATTGAATGTGTTATTGTTTTAGCTCGAAGATCAAATTCATAATATACTGCCAAGAGTACCATTACCTTTACAGGAAGCCACGATACGTCTGTTAAATAAAGACACCCGCCAACGACCCACCGCACAACTCCTTTCATTAATTAAATACTTCAGGTAAAATTTGGCTTTTATTTTAAGATCCTTTCATATATTTGTAATTTATTACAGCGATCCAGCAGTTCATGCACTTCAATTCCTAGATGTTATTAACATGAAGGATCCTACGCAAAAGGCGCACTTTTATCGGAATACTTTAAAGGAGGCGCTGCCTTATATACCAAAGGTAAACATACTTTCCATACAAATTACTAGATGTTTATGAACATTTAGCTTATATTTTTCCTGAATTTTATTTTATCAGAAATGAATAAATTTCCAAAAGAATTTAAATTAATGGAAACCTTGATTGCCTTACCCGTTTATAAGATACTAATCAATCAACTTGGTTTAAGTAATAGAAGAAAATACGTCAACCTATGTATCAACTTTTCAATATTTTATAGAAACTTTGGTATCAACACGTTTGGCCTTCTTTGCAACAAGAAATGAAAACTCAAGAAGTTCTGGCAGCCGTACTTCAACCAATTCTATACCTAATACATGAATCAACAGTTGAAGAATATGAATCAATTTTACTTCCGTCCTTTAGGTAGAATTTTATTATTTAGTAAAATTTTCGCAATTGTTAGATTTTATTACAGGAGCGTTTTTTCCACCCCTAAGTCAGTTCAAGCCATCGTTACACTTTTAGAAAATCTGCACGTAATTTTAGAAAAAACACCAAGAGATGAAATAAGGACTGAAGTTCTACCAATGTTGTACAGCGCATTCGAAAGCACAACAATACAAGTTCAAGTAAGTAAGCATATTATTGACAATAAAATTACAAAATCCGATCCTATTGGGATTTTTGAACTTCTGGTTTCCGGTTAAAGCGATGCAGCTATTATTTTAATTTTTAGAGTGCAGCATTGGTAGCTGTAACAAACGTATCGGAGTACCTGGATGAAATAGCAATTCGTCGTATGATTCTACCCAAAACAAAATTAATTTATGAAAAGAACCAATCGGATTTAAAAATAGTTTCAAATGTGCTTTCTTGTGTTGAACGGACTTTGGATCGATTAGATAAAAGTCAAATTATAGATGAAGTTTTGCCTTTACTATACGACATTAGATTATCTGATCCACAAATAACTCTTCGAGTTGTTCGTAAGTTTTTTTTTTAATTTATTCAAATTAAGGAAATCAATCGATTGCCAGTCAGTAGCGATTTTTATCTGTTTCTAAAAAATCTTCATTTGAGAAAAAAACTTTGCTTTGTGTTTCAGATATATACCGAATTATGCTTAGCGATAAAAAGTATGGGCTCTCAGTTAACCTCATGGCGACTAAAGTTATGCCCAGTTTATTGCCCCAAACCGTAAACCCCTCATTAAATTTGGAGCAATTTACAATACTCTTGGAAGTTCTGCAGGATATGTTGGATCAAATAGATAGGAATCAAAGAAATAAATTAAAACTAGATAATTTGTCCCTGCCCAGTCCAGAACGACATCGTCCTTTAAGACACCAATATAGTTCCGATAATATGCACGCGGCACCATTCAATATCCCGAATTTACGAATAGAACAAAGGAAAACTTCAAGTGCTGAGGATATGGCTAGAAAAAATTCGACAGGTATTGTAAATTTGATCCATACTTCATATTTATTCATAATTAAACAAAGAACGGTTCTAGGATTTTATTGTACATTATTTTAATTGCTAGTTTTATTAAATTATTGATAATTCATAGGAGGTGTATTGGGAGGTTGGTGGTTTGGAGCATCCCCATCATCACCAGATAGTAATTTTCTACGTGTAGTTAATGCATTTCCTAATAGAAGATTATCAGATAATACTTTAATGACACCAAAAATTCGAATTGCGCCATCATGTGCTTCTTCACCCGGAGGAACCCCAGGAGGAGGTCTTCCTATTCGTCGACATTCAAGCATTGGACCTCAAGAGAGAAGAGGGTCAACTGTTAACCTTTCTCCACCAACGGTAAATACATTTTTTTATATTTTAAATTAAGACACCAGCACTACCAAACATTTTTGTATACAGGGTGTTTCAGGTTACATCTACCGCAAGACAATTTTTCGATTTACCGTATATTTTGGTATACAAAACTAAATAATCAAACAAACTATAAGCGCGTATTCTGAAACACCCTTATTCTCTACATCAAGCTACCGTCTGAATACCTTTTATAAAAAAACTTTAGTCTAAAAATAAAAATCGCCATATTATGGAGTTTGCTTATGAAATAATTTTTAACACGTATATAACTGTTATTCGGAGATTGGCTTGTTTGAGGTGCAACAGCATATTGATATGAATTTGTATAATGTAAAACATTTTAAAACAACTTTGTATTTATTTTTTTACAATTCAAGAAAGTTATAAAATGTTTTTAATATGCAGGGTGTTTTTTATTATAATTTTTCCCAGAATTAAAGCAAATTTTAAACATGTTTATTTCCGGAAACACTGCCTATTCCAATCAAATTTTATGGTAATCTCATTTCACATTGATTAAAGTTAATAGCATGCGGCATGTACGTGATAACTAACTTAAATTTAAACAGCGATACTATTTTTTGAAATACTAAAATTGAATTATTAACCAAATACGAAGGTTAATTTAATGTTTTAATATTGTCAAAATATTTGTAATAATCGCCAATGTAACCTGAAAATAACCCTTTCAAGTACTTTCAATCATATATTCTTTCAGCTTCAGCATGTTTTAAAAATCCCAAAAAAATTAAAAAATGTTCTACAAAGGTACCCATTTCTTAACACCCTGTATATTAAATCGTTGAATTTTTATATAGCGAGATACAAGGTAAAAATCTCGCTATTTATGTGCCGTGTTAGAGAATTTGTAACGAACAAAATATTTGGGATGCAGGGTCACATAGGTTACAGCTCGGTGTCCCGTGAGGGCTCGAGTTTGTCAGTACCGTCGACGTATGTAAGTTTAAATCGTCATCGTCTATTTTATGTGTAATGTATGAAGGAGTGATATGAGAGAGCGATCACATGTCTCGTTTACTTGTGTTTACACAGAAAGTCTGTTATGTCCATGAAAAGTTACCAAAGTGGTCACCTCATGGAAACATGCACGCCAAAACACACATATAATTACTAATTATACTCATCATTGTTAATCACATCATTCTCATTTGTGCCGTCCGATCGCTTTCGAAATTTTGCAATGTGTTGACTGCGCTCTGTTTCTGTTCAGCTTGCACGGAGCATGATAGTGAGTATTCGTCAAGTGGTTACTGTTTTCAATGTTCTATATTGATTCATGCATAAATTCTTTAGTTAAGTCGCAAAGTAAATTCTTTTCAAAAATTTCGAGTACTAATACTCTTAGTTTTGCTTATAGTGGAGGTTAGTAGAGTAGAAATTTAGACATTAGTAAGAAGCTGATAATCCAACGATGGATTTTTCATTAATGAAAAGGTTTGTAAAACTAGAACTGTAAGAATAGTACTTTTGTACAAAGTCTATGCGTTTGCAAATTATTGGGACATTCAGGAAGACATCTCTGTCTTCCTACCAGTTCTTCTCGCAGGACGCAAAAATTAATCATAATATGATTTGTAGTAATAAATTAATATCTTTTACAAACCTAGTGAGAAACTACTAACCATCACTATGTGTAAAACAGTTAAAAACAAAGATCCATATTACAGGGCGGTTCGATGCCAAACACCAGCAGCAGCGTCCCATTTCTGCTCAGTAGCAGTATGCAGAGCATCCGGTCTCGTAGACCTTCTGCTGTCTTGGGAGGCTCTCAGGGCTCGGGCTTGTTACAACAATTAGGCTCCGGCATGGTAAGACTCACCTCTTCACACCAACCGAGCAACGGCCGAGTGTTCACTAGTAGCACGGTTAGGAAATGCCCCTCTCTGAACATAACATTTAGCTGAATGTACGTACGTATACCGTGTAAAATAAAATAAGACACTAATCTCCTGCTTCTACCACACACTCCGTCATTTGTCTCTGTCGTGCGTTCACCATCATTCACCAGCGGGGGCTATTGTTTAGGAGGATTATTACTATTTTAAATGAACAGTAGCTATTACTTGATTGATATTGTTACAATAACTCCTAAGCCGCTTATCCATGCACTTTTTGAATAAGGCTAGATGAGCGGTAAGCCTGAACAGTAGTCTTTGCCTAATTGTTATTTGATGTTCCAGTACCAACTATTTGCCGGACGACAGTAAATCAACCCCAAGCTGACGATTTGAGCTATATCATTCCTTTTTTAACATTAATTTATTTTTTTTGGAACTCGTATCCATGAAGACGAGAAGTGGCAATCTGATCGACAATCACGGGCAATCATCATTTCCAGCCTTTACAAACCTAAGTATCACCTGTACTGTTTTTGTTTTATACTAATCCACCACCAATCATTCAAAATGCAAGTGTGAGATGTATAGGTATACGTTTAAATCTTTTTTTTTTGGTAAATTTTAGTAAAAAAAGCTAAAAATTATTGCAAATTGTTAATTATGTAATTACGTTAATGGTTCAGTTTGCTTTCAGAGAAACTGGTGCGTTCGCCAAACTTAAAAATCAAATTAATTTTTTTTGTTTAGTCGTAGAAGCAAACTGCCAAACCAAGTGTGATTATCGGACTAAAAAGCCCCTTTACACACTCATTATTTTCCTTTGGAAGTAGATATTGCACACACTTTTCAACTCATTACGAATGTACCAAGAGGATAGCCCGCAAATTGAACGCTTGAACGTTACAAAAAAAATGCGAAGAGACATATGTTTCTTAAACGGCTTGGAGAAAAGGTTAACAATAAACAATGGAAATGAAACGTTTATGGCTCCTTCACAGCATATTGGCGGTCGTCGTTTTCTGCGAGTGTACAGTGTCGTATAAGTTTGAAATCCATATGGGGTAACATAAGATCTTAAACTGCACGTTCTTATCTGTTTGGTATTGTATCCTTGTTTGGCAATAAGCAGAGCAGGTGATGCGTAAAGTAGCCGAACCGTAGATTGGCCGAATTATACAAAAACCGATTTTTGGAATTATTATAAAAAAAAATGAATTGTACTAGAACGTATGTCGAGTTGGATAATATGCTTTTTGCACTAATTGCATACACTATTCTCGATTTTAGAATTCTAGACGCCCTCTGCAGGCGGAAATGTCAATAACCTTTATTTACAATTGGAAAAATTTGCAACACCAACTGTAGTGTTTGTGGCTATCAACCAAAGATTCACTTTCACGAATATCCAGCACCTAGTAGTAATACAGTAAATATTGTAAATCGTTTCGGTATTGTGGTTAAAATGGACGGAAGAAAAGCTTGGCAATGGAAAAGTTAAAAATTAGAAAAGGTGTGCTTGTGTTCTAAAAGCATTGCAACTTTTCTTCTTTCGAGTTCTAGAATTTTTATGGGGGTTTCAAACTTCAAAGTTTTTAACAGTCAAAATTATTACGTTTTTGCTAATAGTTGTGTTCTTTTACCAAAATTTGACTGATTTGCTCAAGCAAATAACTTTCTTCTCCTTTTAGTTCTAGAAAATGGATGGAATGTGATTTGCTCAGATTTCCTCGAGCAAATAAGTATGTAAACAAAAGAATACAACTAATATTTCTAGTTTTTATGGTTTATTTAATAAAACATTCCATAGCCTGATTTTTTAATTCATCTAGCTCCCAGTTAAATTTTCGAAACCCAAAGACTTTTTTTGGATCAACGCGTAACTTCAATTATTCATAAATTTGGGCGCCATGCAATTTTTCAATCCTTAGGGGTGGGGGTTCCTTTTTAACGTCAAAATGAAGTTCTCAAAAAAAAGTACATACCATTCTGAACAAAAACTTTCAATTTCGGCTTTCAAAAAAGTTACAGTAAATTTAAAATTTATGATTTTTGTGGAATACCGAAGTATGTTTCTGATGCTCAGGGATCCCAAAAAATCATTAAAATTTGGAACTTTCAGAGTCGAAAAAGAAATAGTTGATTGGAATTTTTTTTCTAAATAACATTTACGAAGTGATTCTCTAACTTTTTCGAACGATAGAATTGTCATCTGTATATCTTACACTTTAGCATGACATTAATTCTCCCACTCTTATTTTCGCAAATTTCGATTCGTATGGTTAGGTAGGGGTATTAATATTTAAAAAAAATGATTAAGAATTGGGATACCCTGTATAATTGACCAACTAGAATTTTACTTTAGATCCGCCAATGTTTTAAAATCCGTCGAAAAAACACAATTTTCGGGGTACGCTCAAAAAAACATCCGATTTTATGGGAAAATACAAAACGGGTTGTATGTTGTATTTCCACCCCTTAACAAATGGGTCAAAATCGGCTTGTTCAGAAACCGGTCAACTTTTATTTGGTGGAGAGCCAAAGTATGGTTCTAATTATTTTTAACAAAATCAAGCTTTGAAAGCCTTTTTAACCCATGTCAACTGTTTATATCTTCGGCCACTTTGCGACAATTCGGCCATTCTATTTTCGGTTACTTTACGGTTCGGTCATTCAACATTCGGCTACGTTACCAATCTTATACCCACAATTTAACATATGACACACAAAAATTAAAGCATGACCAATCACGACTTTCCAGGAGAAAAATGTGTAAATGGGCTACTTTGATGTTATTAGTGAGAAGATTGCTTTAATTTTTAGCTTATGAATAAAAATATTGCAATATAAAAATTAAAAATATTCATGTTAAATAAACTTCGGACAATCGTTTTGAGTAACAAAATAATTGTATAACCCTAAGTGTAAAACAAACATAAAATATACGTTATTTTTAATACAAAAAAATCTATAAAAATACATGTTGTAATATATGAAATATAAAGTCAATACTGATTAAAAATGAAAGCTCTCACTGGCATTAAAATTTCAATATATTTAAGTGTTCATTTAAGTTGAATTCCACTCTACTTAGAGTGTGTTCCTTTTTAGCCTTTATAATCCTTGACAATCTTTCTAATCAAATCAAACATATAGTTTTTCACATTCCATTTTCCAAGTAAATGCATGTGAATGTTCATCTAGAATAAAAATTTTGACTGAATTCAATATTATTTTTAAAAAAATTTTTAAACCTTGAAAAGAATATATAATTACATCTCGTTTATGATAGATGCCTAATATTTTATGTATGTACTTAACTGTTAATGTTCGCCTTTTGACAATCTACAATTATAATATTCTAATCAAAAATCTGAATGTCAATTTATAATATAATTTGTACAGTTAAAACTTAAAACATTACAAAACATTGTACCTTCGACTGATATCAATTTACAACTTTACACACTTTCAATAACTAAAATTTCCTAACACATACTTCGATGTAAATAGGACATAGTACATGTGTGTGTTAATATTTAGGAAGAACAAAGTGGAAGTGAATTAAATAAATTATTAAGGAATATACTAATATATGACTTGTTACATTTTGAACAAAGTTTAACATTTGTTGGTAAAATAGATTGATTTATCCAAATTTAAATATTCCTTAAGCAATTTATCCTCATCATATCAAAAAGTACTGTAATAACTATAATAATAAAAATTAAAATGTGATATGTTTAAAATGAAAAAATTATTTTGATTTTTTCCTGTATTATTCCCTAGGAACCAACAGTGGATTAATTAATATATCTTCCTTTGTATTCTGAAATAAATCACATATTTAATATTTATTGCTCATCAATACTTTATAATCCTTACCCGTTTAGTGTAGTTTTTTTACCAGTTAAACTATTACAGAGTTCTTCTAAAAATTGTTTTTCTTTAGAATTATCATCTGTCTCTACATCCTGTGCTAATTTGTTAAAAACATGATACAAATAGTTTGTAGTACAATCATCCAACTTTTTTGGTGTAACTCCTTGTGAAATATCAGACAACATCTTATAAATATCACTAAAAATTAAAAAAAAAGGTGCAAAATCTTATGTTTTATATTGTTATACAGGGTGAGTTGGAAGGAGTGCGTCAAACTTCGGGTGTGTATTCTACACATCAATACAAGGTAAAAAAACCAAAATCTTGTAATCCAATTTTTATTAGTTTTCAAGTTATTGCGTTTCAAAAATTTAAGTAGGCTTAGGGTATGGTCATAATAAGTGAACAGTGAAGTTGAGCATGGTAGTCATGCACAGAGTGAGGTCGGTCGGTTTAGTAGTAGAGGTAACTATCAACTGTGTCTCGTGTCGCATGTTATTTGCGTTCTTTAAATTAACTGCTTAATGTTCATTGCTGTCTGTATAACCACAGTATAGGCAACTACCAGTAGCGACACTTCATACAAAAAACGGGATACGTTTTTTGTGACCTTGAAAACGTCAGCGTATCTGATACCATTGAGTTTAGAACGGCAAATGGATTTTTTAATTCTGTAGTTGACAAATAATAAATTGTTCACTTTAATTTTTTGGAGATACGGTAATTTATTTATGTCTAAGTTCATAGATAATGTTTGCAGTTTTAAATAAAAACAATTAATAGTTGAAAGAAAGGTATTTAAATTAAAATATGGCATTTATTTTACCATAGAGCCTCCATTGTAGTTCAAAACTCAATGGTACTAGATACTCTCAGATATTCAAGGTCACCAAAAACGCATCCCGTTTTTTATATGAAGTGTCGCTACTGGTAGTTGCCTATACTGTGGTATAACCACCACTTCCTTACTTTAATGCTCTACTCTATACCTCTATGTATTTGCTCTATTACCATTCTTCACTACTATGTTCAGTGTGTATAACCTTACCCTTAGGTAAAACAGCTCATTTAGCTTATTTTTAATTCATAGAATATTTTGAGAGATATTACCACGTATCCATAAAAATTTTTACGCTTTTCTGTGAACACCAGCCATTAGTCTTTCAAGTTCTTATGATTCTTTTTGAGTAGAGCTGAAGCATTCAAAATACGTCTAATTAGTATAGGGTTTTCCAATAAGAGGTGTGATTTTGAATAGCCCGCAATTTCGGTAGATGTCAGTTTTGAAGCTGTCATTTTTTGACATTTGACAAGTAGAAACTACGCCATTAATAAAAATGGAACGATACACGCTTCAACAACGCATTGAAATTATTAAAATTCACTATAAAAATGGTGAAAATTTGGCAGAGACGGTTCGTAAAACTCGAACATTTTTGGGTCGTCGTGAAGCACCTTGTCGGGCCGCAATACAGAAATTGGTGAGAAAATTCGTTAAGTTAGGACAAGAACTCAAGCCGGTCGATCATCAACACCGTCGTGTCTTTGCTGATTGGGTCGTTAAAATGCATGAAAATGATCCGGAATTCCATCGAAAAATCATCTTGAGAGATGAGGCCCATTTCCACCTCGGTGGCTTCGTCAACAAGCAAAATTGTCGCATCTGGGGCTCAGAAAACCCAAGAGTTATTGTTGAAAAGCCTCTCTATCCTCAACGTGTGACTGTTTGGTCATTGGACCTTACTTTTTCGAAAATGAGGCTGGAATGGATTGCGCTATCGAGAGATGATTAACGATTTTTTATGGCCGGTATTGGATGGTATTGATCTGGACAACGTTTACTTTCAACAAGACGGCGCTACGTGCCACACAACCAACGAAACCATTGGTCTTTTACGAGAAAAGTTTCCGGATCGTGTTATCTCTCGAAGAGGTGATCACAATTGGCCACCGAGATCTTGTGATTTAACACCTTGCGACTTCTTTCTTTGGGGCCACGTGAAACAGAAAGTCTATATTGTCCTGTCAGCGTGGTCGTGGTGGTCATTTGCCTGATGTTATTTTCCACTATTAACGGCATACCTTCCTCTTTATAATGAAATAAACATCCGATCATTTATATTAAAAAATTGCATTTTTCTTTGAATATCAAAATAACACCTCTTATTGGAAAACCCTGTATATCACGAATTCCAACCTTTTCCTTTTCTTTATAAACCTTAATTTTTAACCAGTTGTTCGAGCAAAAATCTAATGATTAATGGTCCGAGGACCTTGAGGAAGGGTTAAAACCACTGCAACCTATTCATGGTGGACCTTAGAAGAAAAGAGCTTTGCAAGTACTGCCAACTTTAATTTTTAAAACGCTATAACTCGAAAACTAATAAAAATTGGATAACAACATTTTTGTTTATTTACCTTGTATTAATAGATTACATTCTTCGAGTTTGACGCACTCCTCCCGACTCACCCTGTATATATAGAATATAGACCACAGCATAGATAACTACCAGGACGTGGATTCCTGAAATCTCACACAGTGAATCTCAATCTCACCTAAATCGAAGCGCAACAGGCGAATGAACGGTGAGATGTTGACGCATGTGCTTGAGGAAGATAAGATTAGAGTGGTTTTCATCTGAAGAGAACCCTGCGCAGAAATCATCTTTTAACAAACTCATGTTAGCCTTGTTTATGATTAGTGCACGTGATGATATACTGGCCGTCCAAAACTAAGGTTTATGAATTAATTTGAATTCCTGTAGATATACGAATAGATGTTTTTAAGTTGAAAGGTTCTCTTCAGATGAAAACCACTCCAACATTTAAGGTGAGTTTATGCTCAACTAACAACTAACCACTAACAATTAGCCACCAACCACTAACAGTCAACCACTAGCGTAAAATGTGAGCGTTTATACTCCACTAAGCATTAAGAAATTTGACATATTCGACGCGATATTTCAAATTGGCGATTTAATTACCAAAGGATTGAAAAAGTTTCACCAACTCCTCAGCACTCCCAAATCACTTCCATTAAAGGTTTCACTATCCATTATATGATATTATAATATTCGCCAGAGGCAAAAATTTAAACAGACACTGTCAACTTTAAAGATCAAGCATGCGTATTTCTAGATTCACTAACCACTAGCAACTCCTAATTATAAATTCGAAATTTTACCCATTAGTTGCTAATTGTTAATGCTTAAGGTGATAGGGATTCATTTATTGAAAAACCGAAGTTTTTATCTTTCCCGAATTTTTTTAAAGTGTTTCGAATTGGAAACAAAAAAAAATATTAAAATACCGAACTTAAGTAAGACTTGTACTTTTATATACAATTTTTGTTTTTCATGTATCTAGATTTATATAAGCGTAGTTTTGCAAAAATAAAAATATAAATATAGAAGTTTTTCTTGCAAAATTACACAAATATAGTTGTAGATACATAAATAACAAAAATTGCAAATGAATGTAAAATTTTTACTTTAGTTTGGTATTTCTTTATTTTTTTGACTTTCCTTTTCGAAACACTTTAAAAAATTCATGAAAGATAAGTACGTCGCTTTTTTCAATATTTGACTCCCTATCACCTTAATGCTTAATGGTTAGTTGTTAGTGGCAGTATAAACAGTCAAATGTAATCGAATGCATTTATCTTTTTAATTGTTAGTGGTTAGTTGTTAGTTGAGCTTGAGCATAAACTCACCTTTACTCACCTGAAATTCAGGAATCCAAAACCAGGACGTGGATTCCTGAAATCTCAATCTCACCTTGCTCTAAGAGCATGCGTCAAATCTCAGCGGCGAATCCAAATTCACTTGGTCTGAACCAGGCAACATTCATGGGTCAGATTTTGACACATGCGCTCGAGGAAGGTGAGATTACTATTCACAAATATAATACAAAACAAATCATTAAGAATACTACTAAGGGCGCGTTCCAGTAATGAACACTAAAGCCCACGACGACCGCAAAATCGTTCTACATATGACCGCGATTTTTTCTTTCGTGCATCGATGGCGACCGCAAGAAGCTCACAACGACCGTATTTATTCGTGGGTTTCCGTGGTCTTTTGTTAAATTGTGACCTTTTTTTATTCAAAAAAGTTTGTCGTTACCATAGTTTAGCATATCGTCAAATGTCAAAACAATGAAGGAGAAAGGAATAACAACCCTGTTGAAGTTATAATTCTTATTTATTTTAAAAACTAAACTAAAACTAACCATCGCCAGCTATTCGCCATTAAAAGAAACACTAACACTCCTCTAGCCCATACCAATATTTGGCTAATATTGCAATATTTTCCATTATTTACAAATTTAATTTAATGTCACTATTTGAATCTGAATGAATGGTTATAATTAGTGACAGCAGCTGACACTAAATATTTTTAAATATTTGTCGCCAAGATACGGTACGCGCGCGTGGACACGCCCACACCCTATAGTGAATTTCAATGACGTCATTAAACGTCAATTGGGTCTTACAGGCCTTGAAAAAACAGAGAGGGAATGCTCTCACATGCCCATCTCTCTCTGCGTTGCCAACCCCAAAAAAATAAATAAATAATAAGAAAATATTGCTTATTTCTGTATTTTAAACATACTAAAAATAATTAAATAAATTATTAAACAATTTCTTATTGTTTTACAAATTTTATTTGCTTTAAATATTATTTTCGCATCACATAAAATTTCTAGGTTATGTAAATCAAAACAATAAACAACAGATAATATTGCTTATTTCTGTATTTCAAACATACTAAAAATAATTAAATATATTATTAAACAATTTATTATTGTTTTACAAATTTTATTTAATTCCAGTATGATTCATGGTTATGCGTTTGTGTTTGTTGTTTTGATTTACACAACCTAGAAATTTTATGTGATGCGAAAATAATATTTAAAGCAAATAAAATTTGTAAAACAATAAGATATTGTTTAATAATTTATTTAATTATTTTTAGTATGTTTGAAATATAGAAATAAGCAATATTTTCTGTTGTTTATTGTTTTGATTTACATAACCTAGAAATTTTACGTGATACGAAAATAATATTTAAAGCAAATAAAATTTGTAAAACAATAAGAAATTGTTTAATAATTTATTTAATTATTTTTAGTATGTTTGAAATACAGAAATAAGCAATATTTTCTTATTATTTATTTATTTTTTTGGGGTTGGCAACGCAGAGAGAGATGGGCATGTGAGAGCATTCCCTCTCTGTTTTTTCAAGGCCTGTAAGACCCTATTAAACACGAAATAACCGAAATTGAATGACCTGAAGTTAGCAAGCATTTGCTCTAACCACTCATAGCCTGCTCCCTTGAGGTGGTTACCAATTTGCTAACCGTAGCGTTGATTGATATATTATATAGATAGCCCACTCTATGTGGTTTTTCGTTCGTCCTTGAAATCGCAATGACAGCTATTCGCGCTCCGGTACGTGCTGCCGCCTAGCAGAATATATTTAAAATGCTCGACAGTGTTGTCATATTTCATAAAATTATTGTAAGAGCAACAGTAACAGTTGATTGAAATATATTATAAGTAAGGTGACCAGACGTCCCGGTTTGCCCGGGACAGTACCGATTCCTAATCGTTTGTCCCGGCGCGGCGTCCCGAGCGTGGCCTCTTTTGTCCCGGTTTTAAAAAAAATTAAATTTTTATTGCAAGTTTAAGATTTAATACTAGAGTAGACTGTAGACTACCAGCTAGGCTACAACTTTTCCAATAATTGTATTTCAGAAAAGATCAATTCAATTTTAGAAATGATCAATTGCAATTCAGAAAATAGTCAACTTTATTTCAGAAAACATCAATTGTATTTCAGAATAGTCAATTCAATTTCAGAAATCATCAATTGTAATTCAGAAAAGATCGATTGTATTTAAAAAAGCATCAATTGTATTTGAGGAAAATTAATCAAATTTTAGAAAATACCTTTTGTAAAATATGGAGGAAGCCAAGGGTTTTTTGCAAATTATTTCAATTGGGTTCAACATTGGTGAATAAGGACTGGTATAATGTTAAATTTCGAAAGCACATTTTTGATGAAATATGTTTGTGCTGTTGTGGTTACTCGCGACTTCCTCATTTTTTTTTATAATTGGTCCTTTCTGAAATTAAATTGATTTTCTGAAATACAATTGATGCTTTCTGAAATACAATTGACTATTCTGAAATACAATTGATACTTTTCGAAATTGAACTGATTATTCTGAAATACAATTGATGCTTTCTGAAATACAATTGACTATTCTAAATTATTTTTTTGTGATTTACAATTTATTTGCGATTAATTTCTGAAATAGACTTCTCGTTTATTTATAATTCGCGATTTTTGTGCAGTTTTTTAACTTTTATTGTGCTTTTGTTTTTGTCTATCGTTTTTTTTTTATAGATTTAAAATTTTTATTAGAGATTTAAAATTTAATACTAAACTACTGATTCCTGAAAAGCGTTAGTCCATAATTCACTGAAACTTCGTTAGGTTAGGTAAAAAATAAAAACCAAAAAGGAGCTTGTCCCGGTTTGGCATTTTCAAAATCTCGTCACCTTAATTATAAGATTACAAGGTGTCCTGTAACTACACCGACAACGCTTAACTGGTGATAGTAGACGTGAAAATAAGTCGATTTGACCCTATTTATCTATATCCAAAAATGCACCCCTAAGAAGTTATAAGCTTCTGAAGTTCATTTAAAAAAAATATTTTTTTTAATTGCTGCCAAAGTAATAAAAATTTTATGATGAACTTTTGTATGCATGCATTTTTATAAAAATCGCTCATTTGGTAAAAATTTTACCAATCCTTGATTACCGGAAATGGTCTTAGATGGTACAAGGGTGCACAGTTTCAAATTAAAATTTGAAAGTTAATAATTTTAGGTTGTAGTATAAAGAAATAAGAAAAAAAAATAAAAAAAAAAATTCAAGGTTCTACGACTTTTTGTTCAAAAGATATGAATTTTTATATAAAATATGGCATTCTGATAAATGAGTAAATATGTATTTTGAAAAATTCATATTTCGCTTAATAATTAAAATTTAGAAATAAAAATTTGTACAGATAAGTTTGTAAAAATTATCGATATTATCTTATTAAATTTTTTAAAATTTAATTATTTTTTAAGGAACATTAACCTAAGGAACTTTTGTTTTTTTTGAGTTTTTAGGGTGAAAATTTTTTTTTGGGAGGGTGTAGAGGGCAACTAACCCTTTACATTTCATCCATTTTCTAGTATCTTTCATTTGCGGGGTCGATAAAGACAAAATTCGAAAAAAAAAATTTTGAGATATTTTTAAGGCTTGAAATTTTTCATGGAAATCGATTTTTATTGTTTTTCTCGAAAACTATAAAAGTTAGCGATTTTAAATTTTTACCAAAGGTAAACACCGTGGATAGACGCGTTTTAAAAAATATTTGGTTAAAATCGGCTAAACAGTTTTTTTGGAAAAAATTCGCAAAGTTTTGGCAAAATTTTGGTACAAAGACGGCCCTGGACGATGCAATTTTTAACCGAAAATTACAATTGTCAGGGAATTTAGTGGGGGACATGACGGGGCGAATTTTAAGCTATTAATCGTCCTGGTGGTTCTAATAGTTTTGAAGATATTAATTATTTTGTGAAAAGTGAAAAATTTCAAACCGCAATTTCCAAACAGAGATTTTGCATATTTTTGCTACATTTTCGGCCATAACTCGATAACAAACAGAGATAGCGAAGTGATTCTTTTGTTGTCGTAAAGCGGACCCTGAAAGCTTTCAGAAAAGGTATATCACATGGGGGTGAAATAGAATTTGGGGGGTTGAAGCGTCAAAAATTGCGACTTTTTTAAATGAAACTTTAAAAAAATTATTTTTTCCTTATTTTTTAAAAATTCAAAAATTCCTATGCGTGGGCGGTTTTCGTTCTAAGAGTAAATTCAGCAGAGTTTTTAAAACTGAAAATCCGTTAAAAAATGGCCGGACGGGAGCCGTCCACCCTTAAATTCCAAAATTCTTCTTTATCTTCCCAACCCCTTCGAGTATAAAAACAAAAAATAGCCTATTAGCTATTACTATTTTTAAGGGAAATGAAGTAAAATTTGAAATTTTTTAAAAACTGTGGGCGCAAGTGGTACAACCGTTTTACCGCGTTTGTGCGATTTTTTTAACATTTTACGTTCGATTTTTTTCTGAAGCAAAGGAAGAAAATTTAGAGGTATCGATTTTTTACCTTATAAATATTAATGCAATAAGCAAAATAAAAAATATCGCACCGTAATATCTAACCCCTATCAAAAGTTACGAATTTTCAAATTCCGCGTCCCAAATTAATATAAAAAATCAAGATATCAAAAAAAGGGCTCGGATCGCCATAATAACGTGTATCTAGTTTGTAAATCGAAAACCCGCTATTTTTTTGCACGTACCGATCCTCAAATATAAGGGGTACAGTTTGAGCACTTTTGCCGCCCGAAAGAACGTTAAATTTGTACGCTTGGCGTCTCGGCGCCGGGACGCCACACGGTTGCGCCTGGAGACTTAAAAATGGCCTGGGTTCATCCCCAGGATGTGAGAATAAAAGGGGCCAAATTTCGTCGCTCCCCAGTAAAACCGGACGGGGGTGCGATTTTTCAAAGTTGACGCCGACGAAAATTTTAATGTTACTCAGAAACTGCACTTCCTACGCAAAATTTGTAGGGTACAAAAAAAATGGTTGGACAGCCAACACAGGTTTGGTGTTTGGCATTGGTTGGCATCATTAAATCAATGATCAACGTTGCCGTTTAATAAAAATGTGCATTTAGCGCCATCTAACAATGTACACATCAAGCTAGAAAAACGATCGCAGCGCTGCAAAGCGGCCAATACATCGTCCCCGTACGAAAATGCCCGTAAGGTGGGCTATCTATATAATATGTCAATCAACGACCGTAGTTATGGGTATGACGTTATTCGTGACGTCAAATACAGCTGCTTTGGTCGCGTAAACAAGAATAGTTACAGAAATTCGTAACAACTCCTAACTACAGGGTGTTTCGTAAGTAGCGTATAAATTTGAAACCCCATGTACGAAATACTTTTTTAAGAAGAAAAGTTCATATGAACATGTCAAATATTCATTCATAAAAAGGTATAATAGTAGAAGCGGCGGCTACACTAAGTCTAGTGTGATAAAACTTTTCAAGGTGTTGCATATAATTCGTTACGTCATTGAGGGGGGAACACAAAATGGCACTGCTGAGACCTGTAGACCGAACGCCACTATAAATTTTTTTTTTCAAAATTTTAATTTTTTTTAATATATAGTATCATGAAACTTCAGGATTCTGATTATTCCTCTCGACAGGGGAGGGTTAGGGCTATAAAAAAATGCCCCAAAACCTGACAGGAACCGATGCAGCAACCCCTAAAGTGGGTATAATTTTCAAAAATAAGCAACCACTTTTACGAGACGTCAGTAAAAGTGGTTGCCAATTTGTGAAAATCGAATTTGTGGGATCTCTTATTTTCCTGCTGCCACTGATTGATAGCACCGCATTTTTTTATACCCCTAACCCTCCCCTGTTGCGAGAAGAAATCAAAATCCTGAAGTTTTAAGATACTAGATATAAAAAAAATAATAAAAATTTTGAAAATTTTTTTTTATAGTAGCGTTCGGTCTACACGTGGCAGCAGTGCCATTTTGTCTTCCCCCCTCAATGACGTAACGAATTATATGTGCGACCTTGAAAAGTTTTATCACACTAGACTTAGTGTCGCCGCCGCTTAGACTATAAGCATTTGAAGAAAAATAAATTAAATCAATTTATTACTAAAAAAATATAATTTAGCATGCTTTGAAAATCGTCTGATTTTAATTTTGGCATTTAAATAATAAAGATTTATGCCCTTTTTCACCAACGATTCCTAAAAGGACCTTATCGGGTTTTGGGAGCATTTTGTACAAGAATGAAACTTATGTCACATATAAATAAGAAATAAATATACAATAGTGTAAAATATTTCGCTCTTTAGGAGACCGCTTTCGCTAAAAAACGCAATTGAAATTAATTAATTTTTGCACAATTAGACAACGATGCTGGTGTTTTCCTCGGTGTTTCTAACAAACAAAGTAGTTTGGTTGCCTATGCCGTTTATTTACTATGATTTATTGACTTTAATAGTATAAAAATTATACAATTAAGTACATATTTGTTATGACTTGATAAAAATTAATTTTTAAGTATTTATTTTATTCAAATAAACTTATAATTTAAGAATATATTTTTTACAATTAAACAATTTTTACACAGTTGTCGTTTTTTTGCAATTTTTAAAATATTTGATATAAAATGACTTTTCCAGTTCCCCGGAGCTCTGAAACTTTTACTGTAAATTCAATGGCTATAGTTTTAATAGTTGTAATAAGATTTGTAATATTACGGCGTCAATTAAAAATAAAATATCTTTTACAGGTTATCGTAAGACTTTATTGCACAATCAGGCAACATTGAAATTATTACCTCTCAAACGAAACGTCCAAATTAAATGCAGAATAATTATTAGTAAAAAGTAGAACCGATAAGGGACCTCGGTGGCGGCAAAAGGGCTTGTAAATTCCATCTATTTTTGTAGGACATACTCTCGGGCACTTCTAAGCACCTCCTATCAAGTAGGCAGGATACTATTTACCACATTCGGCAAGTTATTTCTCCTTTGCTAGAATGTTTCATTCCAGTATATTACATTAGCGCGTACCGGATTTCTTTTTATGTGTACGCGCCGGTTTTAGCTGTTTTTATAAATAAACGTACAAACGCAAGCAATGTGTGCGCATGACAATAACACCCAAAATGGGAAACATTTCAATCCAGTGTGAGTCACAGTGAGTCAGTCGCTAGATACCTTTGTAAAGCGCGTACGAATTTGTTAGCCCGGGCATTACTTCTTGTTTGTAACAGTAACAATTGTTCTAAAGTGCCTTATAATAAAGGTCATTTGTATCTACCATCAGGTTAATCCTTTTGGCGATTGTATTCGATTATTAACATAGGTTCCACAAGGAAAACACCCTATTAGTTTTAAGTGTCATTTGCTTTCAATTTAAACGTAAATGAAAGGTAATTAAAATTTATCTGACAGTACTTGTCAAAATTTGAATTTTAAAATCCGCTGTTGTCGTCTTAATAAATATTTTTTTAAATAATGTAAAATCTCATAAATGTATTTATAATTCATATTTATTGAAGAAATTGGAAATATAATTAATATTGGGGGTATTTTAGTTAATTTTTGTAGGTTTAACTTATTTTTCATGTTTGCCCAAAAACACATAGGAAAACGATAAGGTCCTTTAGGCAATGCTTATTGCGCTAGTTGCTAGGTATTTTTAATTAAATAGAAAAACTTGTTATTTACTTTCTTTTAGTACAACTTTATTATTTATACGTTTTGTATAAATTAAATTAAAAACTATCGATTTCGGGATAATTTTATCCCATCTTCAGGTTTTTAAAGAATCTTTATTGGGAATTTCGACTACGGATAGATGGCGCTATTTTGACGTAAATTTGAAAAAAACATGGAGGAAAAAGTAATAAAAGATTTTTGCGCCGATTTAATTTTTATTGGTTCTAGTAACTGCGGCTCTGTATGGATCAAGTTTTTGTGTTTATAAATTGTGTTTATCTTTTATTGACCAGTGTGTGTTATTTCTTACTTGCATAATTGCTTAAGGGGTTAGGCCACTCTAGGATTAAAAAAAAGAAATTTTAAATCAGGCACGGATCAACTTAAAATCGGTTAGAAAAGAAGCACAGGGGCAGGATATTAATGTGGAAGGCCAATTGTATGGTAGAGGCATCGGAAATTGAAGGTAGGTATATAAAAAAAACTTTGACATAATTTTTTTCGAAACCATATTTCTCAAATTGGCCGGACTCCTAACTCATACAATTCTTGACCTATAGACTTTAAAATTTAACTGTTTATTCAAAACTACATTCTCTATAGAAGTACGTAGGATTTTTTTAATATATTGATTTTTTCAAAAACGGCGCCCTTCTGAAGTAAAAAAGAAAAAAATGCCATGAAAAATCGCTATAAAATTACCTATAACAAAAGATCTATTCAACTTAAAGTATTTCTCACGAGTTTTATTCGATTATCTTTCAACTACAATTTGACAAAAAATATTATGCACAAATTTTTAGTACCACGCCAAATGGCTAATTTTCGGAGGAAATAGCAAGAGAACGCGGCGATTACGAAAATTTTCGTAGAGGAAAAAGGCGGTAGACTCATCATAATTAAGTCACACAAGAAGTTATAGACGGTTAATAGTAAATTTTATCATATGTCGGCAGGCTCCCGGACTAAATGATAGATTTTATAAACCACTAATATGAATGACATACGATTTTCTCATATGCTCGTCGCAAAAGGCTATTTTTTGTTTTTATACTCGATGGGGTTGGGAAAATAAGGAAGAATTTTCGAATTTAGGGGTGGTCGGCTCCAGTCCAGCCATTTTTTAACGGATTTTCATTTTTAAAAACTCTTCTTAATCTTCTCGTAGAACCAAAATCGCCCACGAATAGGGTTTGAATTTTGAATAAATAATCAAAAAATATTTTTTTAAGATCGCAATTTTTAACGTGTTTCGGTCTAATTAACCCCTTAAATTCCATTTAATTTCACCCCCACTAATTGCACCTGCCCTAAAATCTCTTTAGATCCACTTTACGACAAACGCTATCTCTTTTCGTTAACGAGGTATGACTGAAAATGTAGCTAAAATAAGCACAATCTCCATTTTGAATAAATAAACTTGATTCTTGTCCCAACATATTATAATAGTAAAAGATGTAGGTATGGCTGTACAGGACTAAATAAAAAACTTAATTATTTAAAACATCTGGTATATTTTCTTAGCAACGTTTCGGTGGTAATTCCAATATAAAAATAATATAATACAAATAGTGACGTATAACGCATATAATTGATGTTATAACTAAAATAATGTACAAAATAATTACCTACGAAAATAGATCAAAATAAAAACGTAAAAAGTCTTCAATAATAAATGGGTGATGGTATACATATAAATTGTTCAGTAAAATATAATAATAAAAATTGTTAAATATAATCCTGTTAATAAAATATCCGAACAATAAATAAAAATAAAAACTTCTTCAATATAAAACATTTAGGTAAAGTGTTTATTATAAAATTTTACAACTTAATTTTTAGTGAAACAATCGAATGTGGCATGTAGATTTTATTTGATGTGTAGAGTAGAGGGTTTAGTGTCTTGAGTTGATCGAATAATTAAATGTCACGTATACAAATTGCTTAATTGGTGCGGTACTAAAAACTGGTACGAACAACATTTTTGTATAATTTTTTTTGTAGATGATTTAGAAGTAAATTCTTTAATTTTTGCCAGAAGGAAAAAAAATGGAGAATGTACATAAAAATATATAATGATCTAAATGTACCTTAACTTTGGACCCTTCTAATTAATTTTGTTCTAGGTTGCAGAAGGTAACTCTCTGGTAGCGTATAGCCTAATCAATTTAGATTATAAATCTGAAAAAAAAATGAAAATCTAACGAGGGAAACTTGAATTATGACTGCAGAACTAATGCTCGATTTCATGATTTTTCACAATTTTTCCTCCCAAACTCGCGCGCCCTCTAGGGATTTGCATTAATTTGCATGGATTTTCTATTCCTTGTTATTATCTCCAACGGAAAATATATCGCGGGTGTCTGGGAAGACGCTCTTAAAGATAGTTTTTTAATATTTTATATCCAAAATGGAAAAAAAATATAAAAAATACGTAAAATATTACCTATTTTATACTTATTTTTTGGATTTTAGGCTTAATAATTTAATTTTTAAGAAATGTTATTTAAACTATGCAATTATAAAACTGAATGTTATTTACAAAATATGTGTGTACTTTGTAAGAAATGCAAGGCATGTTTCGTAAATATTGAACGCGCATTTTCACTTTAAATGCAGGTAATATCATCGTAGCTAGGTGATACAAATTTTAAAATATAACAGAAATGAAGATTTTTATTGGTACTTTCAATTTAATTATGCGCGGTCCTACTTAGATTCCCAATCCTTTTAATTAATCTCTATTTTCATGTTTTTAGCCATGAATAAGACGGAAATGTCCCATCGAAACGTCGGTTTTATTTTATAATAAAATTACTAAGAATAATTCGTCATCTGCCGTTTTTTGCATTCCAACCAAAACAAAAAATCTTATTTTAATAAAATTACTTATTAAATTATTTTTTTTTTCATAAATTGAAAAAATCAACAATTTTAAAATTTTACAGCAATTGTAAACAATATCTAGATGTATTTTAAAATACATATACTGGGTGTCCCTAAAAGGTCTGCACAAAACGACACCACATACTCTTGAGACCAAAATAAGACGATTTAATCAAACTTATCTCTATCCAAAAGTGCTTCGTTAAGGTGCTACATACCATTAAAGTTCTTAAAACTATTTTGTATTTTTTAAATTACTAAAAATTGGCTCATACGATCATAACATAATTTGGTATGTGGCTATGTACTGGAAAAAAGTATTTCTAGACAATTTGTTTTTACTTTTTCACGTTATGTAAGTGGTCAAAAATAGGTCATCGACATTCAAAATTTCTTATAACTAAAAAGTTAAAAAAATTAAATTTTTATTCGGCCATTAAAACGTTACAAGAAAATCTGCATGTCGATGACCTATTTTTGACCACTTACATAACGTGAAAAAGTAAAAACAAATTGTCTACAAATACCTTTTTTCAATACATAGCCACATACCAAATTTTGTTATGATCGTATGATCCAATGTTTAGTAATTAAAAAAAAATAGTTTTAAGAACTTTAATGGTCTATAGCGCCTTAACGAATAACTTTTGGATAGAGATAAGTTTGGTTAAATCGCCATATTTAGGTCTCAGGAGTATGAGGTATTGTTTTGTACAGACCTTTCAGGGACACCCTGTATTTGATAAAATTCCGGCTTTTAGTTTGTGTACAAAAATGTGGTATCCTTTCGTAGGAAATTCGAAATCAAATTCGTTTCTGGAAGGTATGTATATTTATCATCTTTTAAAAATGTTTTTCTGATAAAATAGGCAATTCTTCAAATTTTAAGTCCTTAAACGTTTAATTAGGTAAGATAGCTTTCTAGATGGCTGAGTAAAGATTCCTATGAATTTACAACCCTAGTTGTAAATATATTATAATTACCCTAATCAAGGGGGTTTTCCTCTCATTTCATAAGGGGTTAGAGCACAGTGATGGTCGTTTTTTTAGGTCAATCTTCAGGAATTAAATTCCAAGTAAATATTTATAAAACACTATACAGTGCGGACATAAAGTAAATCCCCCCATCTAACTTTTGAACGGTTATGTTTTCGATTCTGAAAATTTGTCTTCGAAAGTATTTAATTTCGAACTATCTAATAAAGGTATTTTTGATTTTGTGAAACTTCCGGTTATACCGAAAGTGGATGGCAACTTTTTTATTTTAAATGGAACACCCAGTATATTTTTTGCATTTTCCCAACTTCCTTATTTTAAATGATTTTTTGTGCAATTAAGTTAATAACATTAAATTTAAACCAAAATCATAATTTTCAAAAAGGATACGTTTTTATCGTTTAAAATAAGGAATGGCCGTAATTCCGAAAGTATTAATCGTAGATTACACTGCGCTAGGTGAGCTAGGTCAATTTAATGGTATTTTTATGGACAACACGAAAATACAAAAATATACCGGGTGTTTCATTTACAATAAAAAAGTTCCCATCCTCTTCCGGTATAACCGGAAGTTCCACAAAATCAAAAATACCTTTATTAGAAAGTTCGCAATTAGATTGCTCCGTAGACAAATTTTCAGAATCAAAAACATAACCGTACAAAAGTTAGCGGGGGGGGGGAGGATTTACTTTATGTCCGCACTGTATGTATATGTTACCGTTAAAACCCGAAATCAGTAAAAACTAGTTTTAACTAGTCAAAACTAGAAGTAACTAAAGACGTTTTTTGAAACTAGTTTTAACTAGTTAAAACGCGATCTAACAAACTACCTTTGTTAAAACCCGAATAAATTGAATCTTCAATATTATTTCGGGTTATAACTGAGAGTTTCAGTCAAAACTAGTTTAAGCTGGTCATCTATTTGTTAGAACTAGTTTTGACGTAAGAAATCAGCAAAAACCCGAAATTCAGAATATTATTTCAAGCCAAAACAACCTAAAATTTTATTAGTTGGGCAGTCAAGTGTTAAATTTAAGGGTAAAATGTCTGGAATTTTGGGAGCTAAATAAGCTGCTTTAGCCATAAGAATTGATGCTCTTGGTGAAGATGGATCGTTTGAAATAGGAGCTGCCCACAAACCTAAACTTGAATCACGTTTGAAATTATTGGAAGAAGGTAATTTTAGACGCATTAGCGGTACTGGTAAAGCTAAAGCTAAATTTGAAAAATATCATGGTGTAAGTGAAATCAAAGAATATCCAGCAGCAACGGATAATACAATGGCTTCTAGTAGTAAGAAGAAGCATTTTTATGAAATTAAAAAGGAAGAGGAGGATATGGAAGAAGATGTAAAACCGAAATTAACTCCAAAGCAACTTAAAAAGAAGTTGAAGAAAGAAAAAAATTTACTGGAAAGTAGTGAAATTAAAACGGAAATTAAGGGAGAAGAACCTAAAGCCGAAGTTGACCATAAGAAGAAGAAGAAAAAGAGGAAATCTGAGAGTGAAGAAACTACTACTGATACTCCAGGAGAAACTGAGGAAGTCAACACCGAAAAACAGAAGGAGAAGAAAAAATCTTAGGAAGTCGTGGAAGCAGAGGCTGAATGAAAAACTTGTTTTAATTTATAGTTTTTTTCTAGACATAGAAAGTTTTTTATTTTCTAATTATATGGACATATTAAATTACCATTGTATAATTTGCTTTGCAATAAACTGAAAAAAAATAAAAATTAACAAGTTATTAGGAAAATCATCATTCTGTAATGAGATTCGTAAATTCTTGTTTCCAAGTTGCCATAATATTATTATTTATCAGAGCACAGAATGTTTACTACACAAATAAAATTTTAGATTATGTTTTGGTTTGAAATAATATTCTGAATTTCGGGTTTTTAGAGGTTTTTTACGTCAAAACTTGTTCTTACAAATCAACGATCGGGTAAAACTAGTTTTGACTGAAACTCTCAGTTAAAACCCGAAATAATGTTGAAGATTCAATTTATTCGGGTTTTTACAAATGTAGTTAGTTAGATTGCGTATTAACTAGTTAAAACTAGTTTTTACTGATTTCGAATTTTAACGGTAACTTATACAATACAATGTACATTGAAGAACACGTACAAATATTTTTTTCCATTTTCGTGATTAAAAGTTGCATTTTTTCAACTAAATTTAGTGGGCAAAGCACGTCTTTTTTTCACAAGTAGGCTAATAGTATATTAAGTATTATTGCACGCGTCCAAGTTTAAAAAACGAGCCGCGTAGCGGCGAGTTTTTTAATGGACGAGTGCAATAATTGACTTATGAACGAGTTGCTTATACTATTTTTTATAACTTGCGCAAAAATTAAATAAATTTGGAAATTATTCGACGTACAAATATTTCTTTATTTTTTTAGCAGTTGGTGACAATGATTTCTTATTGAATGGTTGTTATAACAACAGAAAACATAAAAGGCGTATGCGCTATGGACGATATCGCGTATGAAAATCACACGCTTTCAAAAATCTGCATTCTCGAGCAGTGACATGTAGTCGTATACGCCAAATTTTCAGACGCCTTGCAACGTGTGGGTCTAGACCACACGCCACAGAATTTCGTATACGGTTTGCGCTTGGCGCTTGCGTATGGTTGCGAATCTTTCATAATATGAGTGTGTTTATCCTGTATTTTTATTTAAATTTTAAATTAAATCTTTTAATTTGAAAACAATGGACGATTTGGCAAATTTAGCCGCTGTTGAACTATTGGAGGAAATGGAAATGGATGGCATTCTGATAAATGAGTAAAGGTGTATTGTACAAAATTTATATTTCGCTTAATAACTAAAATTAAAAAAACGATAATTATTACAGATAAGTTTCCAAAAATTATCGATATTATCTAAATAAATCTTATAAAATTTAATTACTTTTTAAGGTATATTACCTAAGAAACTTTTAATTTTTTTGATATTTTGGGGTGTAAAATTTTTTTTTTGGTGTAGGGGGAAACTAACTCCCTAGATTTCATTCATTTTCTATTGTCCTTCATTTGCGTGAAAGATTTTCAAAAAATTAGAAAAAAAATTTTTTGCGATATTTTTAAGGCTTTAAATTTTTCATGGAAATCGATTTTTATTGTTTTTCTCGAAAACTATAAAAGTTAGGGATTTCAAATTTTTACCAAACGCGTTTTAAAGAATATTTGGTTAAAATCGGTTAAAAAGTTTTGTTGGAAAAAATTTGCAAAGTTTGGCAAAATTTTGGTACAAATACGGGCCTGGACGACGCAATTTTAAACCAAAAATTAAAATTTTTACGGAATTTGGTGAGGAAGGTGACGGTGCGCATTTTAAGCTATTAAGCGTGCCGGTGGTTCCAATAGTTTTGAAGATATTAATTATTTTGTGAAAAGTGAAAAATTTCAGACCTCCAAAAGGAGATTTTGCATATTTTTGCAATATTTTCGGCCATAACTCGATAAGGAAAGGGATAGCGAAGTAATTCTTTTTTTGTCGTAAAGCGGACCTTAAAAGCTTTCAGAAAAGGTGTATCACATGGAGGTGAAATAAAATTTTGGGGGTCGATTAGACCGTAAAGCGTCAAAAATTGCGACTTTTTTAAATGAAACTTTAAAAAAAATATTTTTTCGTTATTTTCTAGAAATTCAAAAAACCCTATGCGTGGGCGGTTTCCGTTCTAAGAGTAGATTCAGCAGAATGTTTAAAAATGAAAATCCGTTAAAAAATGGGCGAACGGGAGCCGTCCACCCTTAAATTCCAAAATTCTGCTTTATCTTCCCAACCCCTTCGAGTATAAAAACAAAAAATAGCCTATTAGCTGCAAAAGTTACTATTTTTAAGGGAAATGAAGTAAAATTTGAAATTTTTTTAAAAACTTTGGGCGCAAGTGGTATAACCGTTTTACCGCGTTTGTGCGATTTTTTTAACATTTTATTTTCGATTTTTTTCTGAAGCAAAGAAAGAAAATTTAGAGGTATCGATTTTTTTTCTTATAAATATTAATGCAATAAGCAAAATTAAAAATATCGCACCATAATACCCAACCCCTATCAAAACCAAGAAAAACGAAATGCAAATTTAAAGGCCCCAAATTAATATAAAAAATCAAGATATCAAAAAAAGGGCTCGGATCGCCATAATAACGTGTATCTAGTTTGTAAATCGAAAACCCGCTATTTTTTGCACCTGCCGATCCTCAAATATAAGGGGTACAGTTTGAGCCTTTTTGCAGCCCGAAAAAACGTTAAATTTGTAGGCCTATTCTTGAGTTCACACGCTAAGTTGGCGAAAAAGGTAAGATATAAAACATGGCGACCGGGTCAGACACTCAAATTAAAGTTCTTAATCAGTGCTTGTGTAAATCGGTTGCTTTAAATGGTTTTAAGTGTTTAAACTGTGATATTACGTATCATCCATCCTGTGTGGACAGATATAAAAAGAAGTTTAAACAGATCAGTGAAAACACTCTAATCTGCTGTAAAAGTAGTACACCTAACCTAAAGGATGCCACAGTGATGTCACCCAGAACTACTGGAGATAACTTACAAGTAACAGATCTGCGCAAAATGCATAGTCTTGAAATTGAATATCTTAAAGCAACTATTGTAAACAAAGATATAATAATTAATAAACTAAGAGATAAAATTAGTTTGTTATATAAAAACAGCAGCCTCTTGGAGAAAATTATTAAATTGAATCCTAAATTAGGCGAGGATACTGTCTCCGAGCCTTTGGAAAAGCAAAACGTTAGCTTAGCTAGTGGAAGTGAGATGCCGCTGCTATCAGAAATTGCTTCTGGCTCAAAAATTCCACAAATAACCCTAGAAAAAGAAGAATGTACAGGGAAACCCCAAGATGCCCTCAATCGAGCAAACATTAGTAATAAACTACCAGAAGTCGCGTCTCGTAAGGAGAAGAAGAAGGGCAAGAAAGACTCCAAAGTTGAAGAATCTCAGGACGACACCTCTTCAGGACCAGTTCGGTCTGAGAATGAAGATTCTGAGGAATTCAAGATTCAGCGTCACCAACGAAGAAAACAAAATAAACAAAACGTCTTTTACGGGAAATCCTCAGCAAACGACTCCTACATTAAAGGTGTTGTGCAATTCTCACATTTTTATGTAAATAATTTAAATCCAAAAACATCTGTTGTCGAGCTAAAAAAATTCCTTACGAATCTAAATGTGAAGGACGTTCAATGCACCCAAGCGAATTCTCTGAGACCAGATGAGTACAGTTCATTTAAAGTATCGGTACCCAATAAATATGAATCGATAATTGTAGATCCTAATAACTGGCCTGAATATACGCGCGTAAGTCGTTTTTTAAAGTTCCTTGTGAAGGGAGAAAAGAAAACGTAAACTCTTTCGGGATTAATTTTTTGTATTTTAACTCGCAATGTCTTCGCAATAAAATTGACGAAGTGGAAGCTCTTCTATTTGGCCTTAATAACATTCATAATATCATATGTATCAATGAGCACTGGCTTACCAGCCCAGAATGCAAAGCACTCAAAATTAATAATGCAAGTGTGTCTTCATTCTTTTCTAGAACTCAATACATACATGGTGGAACCATGATCGTAAACACCCCTGAGTATAATCATTTTTCAATGCAAAAAATTGTGGAGTTTTCAAAAGAAAAACACTGCGAGATAGCTTGTACTTATTTTATAGACATTCATTGTGTTATAATATGTTTGTATCGTTCTCCTGAAGGAGATTTTCAGATATTTCTGGATACCATGCACAAGGCTTTAGAGAACATATCATCTGACAAACAGATAATTGTATGTGGAGACTTCAATATTAGCTTCAAAAATAATTGTAAAAAATGTCGCGACTTGTGTAGTTTATTTGACATGTTTAATCTTGAAGTGGAAGATTTTTCGTTCGTTTAAGGTAGTGTGAGGGTCAAGATACAGCAATTCGAACTTTAAAATTAGATTAACTTTATTGAAAATACGCCAACGTTTCGACGATTGTTATCGTCTTCTTCAGGGCTACAAAGACAATTTTATATTACAATTTTTTTGTGACAAAACATTACATTAAAAATTAACATTGAGGTTACTACTAGTGGATTCTTTCCCACTGGTAATCATACAATAAAAACAACTCTATCTTACCTATTTCTATTAGTTTATCTTAGTGTTTAATCTTAAAAGTATTGTTAACTTTAACACTCGGTTAGATAATACGATAGACAATATCTTCACTAATATATCTTCTGATATTATATGTGTTGAGCCATTAAATATCAGTTTTTCTGATCATAGGGCTATTTTGGGTAAATTATGCCTTAGCAAACCCTCGACACTTAGTAAATACAAGATAGTGCGTCCAGTTTCACAATCTGGCATATTTACCTTGTTTCATATTTTGTACAACACGGACTGGCAATTCGTTACTCTAAATAATGATGTCAATACAGCGTTTGATGCTTTTCAAGCCTACTTTATTAATTGTTTAGATTCTATTTTTCCTATGAAAAATGTTAAAGATAATAATTTTAACCGAAGTAATGTCAATTGGTACTCAAAGGAACTTAAATCAATGCGAGAGCATCTGCAGTCACTGCATGACCTTTGTAGAACTTATAATACTAATGAACTACTATCCGCAAAAAATAAATATAGATCTTCCTATAGGGAGGCAATCAAAATAGCAAAAATAAAAGCCAATAATAACTATATTCTAAATGCAGATAATAAAGTAAAAGCAGCATGGAATGTTATCAATAGCAAATGCCAGAAACAAGTAAATCCAAAGGAATGCAAAATTAACTGCGATATACTTAACAATTTCTTTAATAATATTGCAGAATCACTAGTAAAAGATCTTCCACCATCCGATAAAGATCCCATAAGCTATTTGAGCAACTGTTTGGGTACTGTTGAGTATTTTAATTTTAGTGAAGTATCTTCAAATGATATTAGAAACATAATATGTACTTTAAAAAACTCTAAATCCAAAGATGTGTACGAAATATCATGCGCAATAATTAAGTCAGCTAAGGAAGCAATTATTGAACCAATAACTCATCTGATTAACTTAAGCATTCGTGCGGGCCAATTTCCAGATGCCTTAAAGATGTCAAAAATTATACCTCTTTATAAAAAGGGTCCAAAAGACAACCCCAATAATTTTAGACCTATTTCTATTCTACCGATTTTTTCGAAAATCTTCGAGAAGGTTTTAAAACATCAATTAACTGAGTACTTTGAAAACAACGAACTATTCTATAAAAAGCAATATGGATTTAGAAAATACTGTTCTACTATTCAAGCAGTAAATGACTTTGTTGAGCAGACTGTCGATTGTTTTGAAAATGGTTGTCATGCTTTATCCACTTTCATAGACCTTACAAAGGCCTTTGATTGTGTTTCGCATACGGTACTTCTCCGAAAACTACTTGTATACAACATACATCCGGCTAGCTGTAGGCTTCTTGTGTCATATCTTTCTGATAGACAACAGGCGGTATATACAAATGGGGCTTTATCAGACTTTCTCCCTGTAGAACATGGTGTTCCCCAAGGTTCCATTTTGGGTCCTCTACTATTTCTGATTTATATCAACGACTTACCGAGTTGCTGCGATGTTGATAACTTTATATTATTTGCGGATGACACTTCATGGTCGACTATGGGTGAAGGTCTGGAACTAGCAACTAACAAAAGTACCGAAGCACAGTCAAGGGTAAATCAATGGCTTATCTCAAAGCGTTTAACTATTAACGAAACAAAGACAGTGCAAATGTTGTTTACCTTAAAGGAAAATGATTTTCAGAACAACAAGGACACATCATTTCTGGGGTTGCACCTGGATACCAAATTGTTCTGGGGTTCGCATACTGAAAAACTACTAAAAAAAAAAAACTAGCGACGTCAATCTACGTTCTGCGTAACTTAAGAAATGAAGTGTCGATGGAAATTGCACGAAGTGCTTATTTTGCGTTGTTTCATACACATCTCAACTACGGAATCATTATATGGGGGCACTCTAGTGGGAAACATGCTGTTTTCGGAATGCAAAGAAAGGCCATACGAATACTTGCTCAAATATCCTATGACGCTAACTGTGCTGACTTTTTCAAATCACTAAATATTCTTACCTTTCCATGTCTGTACATTCTTGAATGCATTATGCATATGAATATGAAACTAAACATAGACTATTTTAATTGTAACAGTGATGTGCATATGCACAATACTAGAGGCAAAAATGATCTGCAACTCCCGTATATCCGCCTTAAAAGATCACAAAATGGGTTAAGGTATTTTGGAATAAGGTGCTACAATCTGCTTCCCAGCCAGATAAAATCACTACCTAGCACGACATTAAAAAATCGCTTGAAACAATACCTTATAAATAAAGCGTTTTATAGTATAGAGGAATTCCTTAATAATAATTTTAATGATTTTAGTTGCTAAATTCTTTTAACGTGTAGTTTATAAGTTAATGTAATTTTAATATTTAATGTAATTTTTTAGCTAATTTTAATCATGTATCTCTTGTAAATACGTGCTTTGTTCGTGTTTGACGTATGTAAACTTGTGTAGTATTGGCATTAATAAAATTGATTTGATTTGATTTGATTTGATTTGATATACAAAAAAAACGTTTTTCTAAAAATCACACAAAAACTGCTGTAACTTTTTTATTTCTTCATAAAAAAATTTAAGTTTTGTTTATATAATTTTGTTTTCATGAAATCTAATTAGAAAAACTGTTTTCAATTTTCTCGGACGATTTATTCTAAAGTTATACAAAAAAAACGTTTTTCTAAAAATCACACAAAAACTGCTGTAACTTTTTTGATTTCTTCATAAAAAAATTTAAATTTTGTTTAAATAATTTTGTTTTCATGAAATCTAATTAGAAAAACTGTTTTCAATTTTCTCGGACGATTTATTCTAAAGTTATACAAAAAAAACGTTTTTCTAAAAATCACACAAAAACTGCTGTTACTGTTTTATTTCTTCATAAAAAAATTTAAATTTTGTTTAAATAATTTTGTTTTCACGAAATCTAATTAGAAAAACTGTTTTCAATTTTCTCGGACGATTTATTCTAAAGTTATACAAGAAAAACGTTTTTCTAAAAATCACACAAAAACTGCTGTAACTTTTTTATTTCTTCATAAAAAAATTTAAATTTTGTTTATATAATTTTGTTTTCATGAAATCTAATTAGGAAAACTGTTTTCAATTTTCTCGGACGATTTATTCTAAAGTTATACAAAAAAAAACGTTTTTCCAAGAATCACACAAAAACTGCTCTAACTTTTTTATTTCTTCATAAAAAAATTTAAATTTTGTTTAAATAATTTTGTTTTCATGAAATCTAATTAGAAAAACTGCGTTCAATTTTCTCGGACGATTTATTCTAAAGTTATACAAAAAAAAACGTTTTTCTAAAAATCAC
Organism: Stenus bimaculatus; assembly: GCA_963971135.1. Taxonomy (NCBI): domain Eukaryota; kingdom Metazoa; phylum Arthropoda; class Insecta; order Coleoptera; family Staphylinidae; genus Stenus; species Stenus bimaculatus. The sequence continues at coordinate 16,404,913 of OZ020185.1, read as the reverse complement.
ACAAAAACTGCTGTAATTTTTTTATTTCTTCATAAATAAATTTAAATTTTGTTTAAATACTTTTGTTTTTATGAAATATAATCAGAAAGGCTGTCTTCAATTTTCTCCGACGATTTATTCTAAAGTTATACAAAAAAATTGTTTTTCTAAAAATCACACAAAAACTGCTGTAACTTTTTTATTTCTTCATAAAAAAATTTAAATTTTGTTTAAATAATTTTGTTTTCATGAAATCTAATTAGAAAAACTGTTTTCAATTTTCTCGGACGATTTATTCTAAGGTTATACAAAAAAAAACGTTTTTCTAAAAATCACACAAAAACTGCTCTAACTTTTTTATTTCTTCATAAAAAAATTTAAATTTTGTTTAAATAATTTTGTTTTCATGAAATCTAATTAGAAAAACTGTTTTCAATTTTCTCGGACGATTTATTCTAAAGTTATACAAAAAAAACGTTTTTCTAAAAATCACACAAAAACTGCTGTAACTCTTTTATTTTTTCAAAAAAAAAATTAAATTTTGTTTAAATAATTTTGTTTTCACGAAATCTAATTAGAAAAACTGTTTTCCATTTTCTCGGACGATTTATTCTAAAGTTATACAAAAAAAAACGTTTTTCTAGGAATTCCACAAAAACTGCTGTAACTTTTTAATTTCTTCATAAAAAAATTTAAATTTTGTTTAAATAATTTTGTTTTCATGAAATCTAATTAGAAAAACTGTTTTCAATTTTCTCGGACGATTTATTCTAAAGTTATACAAAAAAAACGTTTTTCTAAAAATCACACAAAAACTGCTGTAACTTTTTTATTTCTTCATAAAAAAATCTAAATTTTGTTTAAATAATTTTGTCTTCATGAAATCTAATTAGAAAAGCTGTTTTTAATTTTCTCGGACGATTTAATCCAAAGTTATACAAAAAAAACGTTTTTCTAAAAATCACACAAAAACTGCTGTAACTTTTTTATTTCTTCATAAAAAAATTTAAATTTTGTTTAAATAATTTTGTTTTCATGAAATCTAATTAGAAAAACTGTTTTCAATTTTCTCGGACGATTTATTCTAAAGTTATACAAAAAAAACGTTTTTCTAAAAATCACACAAAAACTGCTGTAACTTTTTTATTTCTTCATAAAAAAATTTAAATTTTGTTTAAATAATTTTGTTTTCATGAAATCTAATTAGAAAAACTGTTTTCAATTTTCTCGGACGATTTATTCTAAAGTTATACAAAAAAAACGTTTTTCTAAAAATCACACAAAAACTGCTGTTACTGTTTTATTTCTTCATAAAAAAATTTAAATTTTGTTTAAATAATTTTGTTTTCACGAAATCTAATTAGAAAAACTGTTTTCAATTTTCTCGGACGATTTATTCTAAAGTTATACAAGAAAAACGTTTTTCTAAAAATCACACAAAAACTGCTGTAACTTTTTTATTTCTTCATAAAAAAATTTAAATTTTGTTTATATAATTTTGTTTTCATGAAATCTAATTAGGAAAACTGTTTTCAATTTTCTCGGACGATTTATTCTAAAGTTATACAAAAAAAAACGTTTTTCCAAGAATCACACAAAAACTGCTCTAACTTTTTTATTTCTTCATAAAAAAATTTAAATTTTGTTTAAATAATTTTGTTTTCATGAAATCTAATTAGAAAAACTGCGTTCAATTTTCTCGGACGATTTATTCTAAAGTAATACAAAAAAAAAACGATTTTCTAAAAATCACACAAAAACTGCTGTAACTCTTTTATTTCTTCATAAAACAATTTAAATTTTGTTTAAATAATTTTGTTTTCATGAAATATAATCAGAAAAGCTGTTTTCAATTTTCTCGGACGATTTATTCTAAAGTTATACAAAAAAAAACGTTTTTCTAAAAATCACACAAAAACTGCTGTAACTTTTTTATTTCTTCATAAAAAATTTTAAATTTTGTTTAAATAATTTTGTTTTTATGAAATATAATCAGGAATGCTGTTTTCAATTTTCTCGGACGATTTATTCTAAAGTTATTAAAAAAAAACGTTTTTCTAAAAATAACACAAAAACTGCTGTAACTTTTTTATTTCTTCATAAAAAAAGTTAAATTTTGTTTAAATAATTTGGTTTTCATGAAATCTAATTAGAAAAACTGTTTTCAATTTTCTAGGACGATTTATTCTAAAGTTATACAAAAAAAACGATTTTCTAAAAATCACACAAAAACTGCTGTAACTCTTTTATTTCTTCAAAAAAAAATGTAAATTTTGTTTAAATAATTTTGTTTTCATGAAATATAATCAGAAAAGCTGTTTTCAATTTTCTCGGACGATTTATTCTATAGTTATACAAAAAAAACGTTTTTCTAAAAATCACTCAAAAACTGCTGTAACTCTTTTACTTGTTCAAAAAAAAATTTAAATTTTGTTTAAATAATTTTGTTTTAATGAAATCTAATTAGAAAAACTGTTTTCAATTTTCTCGGACGATTTATTCTAAGTTTATACAAAAAAAACGTTTTTCTAAAAATCACACAAAAACTGCTGTAACTTTTTTATTTCTTCATAAAAAAATTTACATTTTGTTTAAATAATTTTGTTTTCGTGAAATCTAATTAGAAAAACTGTTTTCAATATTTTCGGACGATTTATTCTAAAGTTATACAAAAAAAAACGTTTATCTAAAAATCACACAAAAACTGCTGTAACTCTTTTATTTCTTCATAAAACAATTTAAATTTTGTTTAAATAATTTTGTTTTCATGAAATATAATCAGAAAAGCTGTTTTCAATTTTCTCGGACGATTTATTCTAAAGTTATACAAAAAAAACGTTTTTCTAAAAATCACACAAAAACTGCTGTAACTTTTTTATTTCTTCATAAAAAAATTTAAATTTTGTTTAAATAATTTTGTTTTCATGAAATATAATCAGAAAAGCTGTTTTCAATTTTCTCGGACGATTTATTCTATAGTTATACAAAAAAAAACGTTTTTCTAAAAATCACTCAAAAACTGCTGTAACTCTTTTACTTCTTCAAAAAAAAATTTAAATTTTGTTTAAATAATTTTGTTTTCATGAAATCTAATTAGGAAAACTGTTTTCAATTTTTTGGACGATTTATTCTAAAGTTATACAAAAAAAAACGTTTTTCTAGGAATTCCACAAAAACTGCTGTAACTTTTTTATTTCTTCATAAAAAATTTTAAATTTTGTTTAAATAATTTTGTTTTCATAAAATCTAATTAGAAAAACTGTTTTCAATTTTCTCGGACGATTTATTCTAAAGTTATACAAAAAAAACGTTTTTCTAAAAATCACACAAAAACTGCTGTAACTTTTTTATTTCTTCATAAAAAAATTCAAATTTTGTTTAAATAATTTTGTTTTCATGAAATCTAATTAGAAAAACTGCGTTCAATTTTCTCGGACGATTTATTCTAAAGTTATACAAAAAAAAACGTTTATCTAAAAATCACACAAAAACTGCTGTAACTCTTTTATTTCTTCATAAAACAATTTAAATTTTGTTTAAATAATTTTGTTTTCATGAAATATAATCAGAAAAGCTGTTTTCAATTTTCTCGGACGATTTATTCTAAAGTTATACAAAAAAAACGTTTTTCTAAAAATCACACAAAAACTGCTGTAACTTTTTTATTTCTTCATAAAAAATTTTAAATTTTGTTTAAATAATTTTGTTTTTATGAAATATAATCAGGAATGCTGTTTTCAATTTTCTCGGACGATTTATTCTAAAGTTATTAAAAAAAAACGTTTTTCTAAAAATCACACAAAAACTGCTGTAACTTTTTTATTTCTTCATAAAAAAAGTTAAATTTTGTTTAAATAATTTGGTTTTCATGAAATCTAATTAGAAAAACTGTTTTCAATTTTCTAGGACGATTTATTCTAAAGTTATACAAAAAAAACGATTTTCTAAAAATCACACAAAAACTGCTGTAACTCTTTTATTTCTTCAAAAAAAAATGTAAATTTTGTTTAAATAATTTTGTTTTCATGAAATATAATCAGAAAAGCTGTTTTCAATTTTCTCGGACGATTTATTCTATAGTTATACAAAAAAAACGTTTTTCTAAAAATCACACAAAAACTGCTGTAACTTTTTTATTTCTTCATAAAAAAATTTAAATTTTGTTTAAATAATTTTGTTTTCATGAAATCTAATTAGAAAAACTGTTTTCAATATTCTCGGACGATTTATTCTAAAGTTATACAAAAAAAACGTTTTTCTAAAAATCACACAAAAACTGCTGTAACTCTTTTATTTCTTCAAAAAAAAATTTAAATTTTGTTTAGATAATTTTCTTTTCATGAAATCTAATTAGAAATACTGTTTTCAATTTTCTCGGACGATTTATTCTAAAGTTATACAAAAAAAACGTTTTTCTAAAAATCACGCAAAAACTGCTGTAACTATTTTATTTCTTCATAAAAAAATTTAAATTTTGTTTAAATAATTTTGTTTTCGTGAAATCTAATTAGAAAAACTGTTTTCAATTTTCTCGGACGATTTATTCTAAAGTTATACAAAAAAAAACGTTTTTCTAGGAATTCCACAAAAACTGCTGTAACTTTTTTATTTCTTCATAAAAAAATTTAAATTTTGTTTAAATAATTTTGTTTTCATGATATCTAATTAGAAAAACTGTTTTCAATTTTCTCGGACGATTTATTCTAAAGTTATACAAAAAAAACGTTTTTCTAAAAATCACACAAAAACTGCTGTAACTCTTTTATTTCTTCAAAAAAAAAATTTTAAATTTTGTTTAAATAATTTTGTTTTCATGATATCTAATTAGAAAAACTGTTTTCAATTTTCTCGGACGATTTATTCTAAGGTTATACAAAAAAAACGTTTTTCTAAAAATCACACAAAAACTGCTGTAACTTTTTAATTTCTTCATAAAAAAATTTAAATTTTGTTTAAATAATTTTGTTTTCATGAAATATAATCAGAAAAGCTGTTTTCAATTTTCTCGGACGATTTATTCTAAAGTTATACAAAAAAAACGTTTTTCTAAAAATCACACAAAAACTGCTGTAATTTTTTTATTTCTTCATAAATAAATTTAAATTTTGTTTAAATAATTTTGTTTTTATGAAATCTAATTAGAAAAACTGTTTTCAATTTTCTCCGACGATTTATTCTAAAGTTATACAAAAAAAACGCTTTTCTAAAAATCACACAAAAACTGCTGTAACTTTTTTATTTCTTCATAAAAAAATTAAAATTTTGTTTAAATAATTTTGCTTCAATGAAATCTAATTAGAAAAACTGTTTTCAATTTTCTCGGACGATTTATTCTAAAGTTATACAAAAAAAACGTTTTTCTAAAAATCACACAAAAACTGCTGTAATTTTTTTATTTCTTCATAAATAAATTTAAATTTTGTTTAAATAATTTTGTTTTCATGAAATCTAATTAGAAAAACTGTTTTCAATTTTCTCGGACGATTTATTCTAAAGTTATACAAAAAAAACGTTTTTCTAAAAATCACACAAAAACTGCTGTAACTTTTTTATTTCTTCATAAAAAAATCTAAATTTTGTTTAAATAATTTTGTCTTCGTGAAATCTAATTAGAAAAACTGTTTTCAATTTTCTCCGACGATTTATTCTAAGGTTATACAAAAAAAACGTTTTTCTAAAAATCACACAAAAACTGCTGTAACTTTTTTATTTCTTCATAAAAAAATTTAAATTTTGTTTAAATAATTTTGTTTTCATGAAATCTAATTAGAAAAACTGTTTTCAATTTTCTCGGACGATTTATTCTAAGGTTATACAAAAAAAACATTTTTCTAAAAATCACACAAAAACTGCTGTAACTTTTTTATTTCTTCATAAAAAAATTTAAATTTTGTTTAAATAATTTTGTTTTCATGAAATCTAATTAGAAAAACTGTTTTCAATTTTCTCGGACGATTTATTCTAAAGTTATACAAAAAAAACGTTTTTCTAAAAATCACACAAAAACTGCTGTAACTTTTTTATTTCTTCATAAAAAAATCTAAATTTTGTTTAAATAATTTTGTCTTCATGAAATCTAATTAGAAAAGCTGTTTTTAATTTTCTCGGACGATTTAATCCAAAGTTATACAAAAAAAACGTTTTTCTAAAAATCACACAAAAACTGCTGTAATTTTTTTATTTCTTCATAAATAAATTTAAATTTTGTTTAAATAATTTTGTTTTTATGAAATCTAATTAGAAAAACTGTTTTCAATTTTCTCCGACGATTTATTCTAAAGTTATACAAAAAAAACGCCTTTCTAAAAATCACACAAAAACTGCTGTAACTTTTTTATTTCTTCATAAAAAAATTAAAATTTTGTTTAAATAATTTTGTTTCAATGAAATCTAATTAGAAAAACTGTTTTCAATTTTCTCGGACGATTTATTCTAAAGTTATACAAAAAAAACGTTTTTCTAAAAATCACACAAAAACTGCTGTAACTTTTTTTATTTCTTCATAAAAAAATTAAAATTTTGTTTAAATAATTTTGTTTTCATGAAATCTAATTAGAAAAACTGTTTTCAATTTTCTCGGACGATTTATTCTAAAGTTATACAAAAAAAACGTTTTTCTAAAAATCACTCAAAAACTGCTGTAACTCTTTTACTTCTTCAAAAAAAAATTTAAATTTTGTTTAAATAATTTTGTTTTCATGAAATCTAATTAGAAAAACTGTTTTCAATTTTCTCGGACGATTTATTCTAAGGTTATACAAAAAAAAACGTTTTTCTAAAAATCACACAAAAACTGCTGTAACTTTTTTATTTCTTCATAAAAAAATTTAAATTTTGTTTAAATAATTTTGTTTTCATGAAATCTAATTAGAAAAACTGTTTTCAATTTTCTCGGACGATTTATTCTAAAGTTATACAAAAAAAACGTTTTTCTAAAAATCACACAAAAACTGCTGTAACTCTTTTATTTTTTCAAAAAAAAAATTAAATTTTGTTTAAATAATTTTGTTTTCACGAAATCTAATTAGAAAAACTGTTTTCAATTTTCTCGGACGATTTATTCTAAAGTTATACAAAAAAAAACGTTTTTCTAGGAATTCCACAAAAACTGCTGTAACTTTTTAATTTCTTCATAAAAAAATTTAAATTTTGTTTAAATAATTTTGTTTTCATGAAATCTAATTAGAAAAACTGTTTTCAATTTTCTCGGACGATTTATTCTAAAGTTATACAAAAAAAACGTTTTTCTAAAAATCACACAAAAACTGCTGTAACTTTTTTATTTCTTCATAAAAAAATTTAAATTTTGTTTAAATAATTTTGTTTTCATGAAATCTAATTAGAAAAACTGTTTTCAATTTTCTCGGACGATTTATTCTAAAGTTATACAAAAAAAACGTTTTTCTAAAAATCACACAAAAACTGCTGTAACTTTTTTATTTCTTCATAAAAAAATTTAAATTTTGTTTAAATAATTTTGTTTTCATGAAATCTAATTAGAAAAACTGTTTTCAATTTTCTCGGACGATTTATTCTAAAGTTATACAAAAAAAACGTTTTTCTAAAAATCACACAAAAACTGCTGTAACTTTTTTATTTCTTCATAAAAAAATTTAAATTTTGTTTAAATAATTTTGTTTTCATGAAATCTAATTAGAAAAACTGTTTTCAATTTTCTCGGACGATTTATTCTAAAGTTATACAAAAAAAACGTTTTTCTAAAAATCACACAAAAACTGCTGTAACTTTTTTATTTCTTCATAAAAAAATCTAAATTTTGTTTAAATAATTTTGTCTTCATGAAATCTAATTAGAAAAGCTGTTTTTAATTTTCTCGGACGATTTAATCCAAAGTTATACAAAAAAAACGTTTTTCTAAAAATCACACAAAAACTGCTGTAACTTTTTTATTTCTTCATAAAAAAATTTAAATTTTGTTTAAATAATTTTGTTTTCATGAAATCTAATTAGAAAAACTGTTTTCAATTTTCTCGGACGATTTATTCTAAAGTTATACAAAAAAAACGTTTTTCTAAAAATCACACAAAAACTGCTGTAACTTTTTTATTTCTTCATAAAAAAATTTAAATTTTGTTTAAATAATTTTGTTTTCATGAAATCTAATTAGAAAAACTGTTTTCAATTTTCTCGGACGATTTATTCTAAAGTTATACAAAAAAAACGTTTTTCTAAAAATCACACAAAAACTGCTGTAACTCTTTTATTTTTTCAAAAAAAAAATTAAATTTTGTTTAAATAATTTTGTTTTCACGAAATCTAATTAGAAAAACTGTTTTCAATTTTCTCGGACGATTTATTCTAAAGTTATACAAAAAAAACATTTTTCTAAAAATCACACAAAAACTGCTGTAACTTTTTTATTTCTTCATAAAAAAATTTAAATTTTGTTTAAATAATTTTGTTTTCATGAAATCTAATTAGAAAAACTGTTTTCAATTTTCTCGGACGATTTATTCTAAAGTTATACAAAAAAAACGTTTTTCTAAAAATCACACAAAAACTGCTGTAACTTTTTTATTTCTTCATAAAAAAATCTAAATTTTGTTTAAATAATTTTGTCTTCATGAAATCTAATTAGAAAAGCTGTTTTTAATTTTCTCGGACGATTTAATCCAAAGTTATACAAAAAAAACGTTTTTCTAAAAATCACACAAAAACTGCTGTAATTTTTTTATTTCTTCATAAATAAATTTAAATTTTGTTTAAATAATTTTGTTTTTATGAAATCTAATTAGAAAAACTGTTTTCAATTTTCTCCGACGATTTATTCTAAAGTTATACAAAAAAAACGTTTTTCTAAAAATCACACAAAAACTGCTGTAACTCTTTTATTTTTTCAAAAAAAAAATTAAATTTTGTTTAAATAATTTTGTTTTCACGAAATCTAATTAGAAAAACTGTTTTCAATTTTCTCGGACGATTTATTCTAAAGTTATACAAAAAAAACGTTTTTCTAAAAATCACTCAAAAACTGCTGTAACTCTTTTACTTCTTCAAAAAAAAATTTAAATTTTGTTTAAATAATTTTGTTTTCATGAAATCTAATTAGAAAAACTGTTTTCAATTTTCTCGGACGATTTATTCTAAAGTTATACAAAAAAAACGTTTTTCTAAAAATCACACAAAAACTGCTGTAACTCTTTTATTTTTTCAAAAAAAAAATTAAATTTTGTTTAAATAATTTTGTTTTCACGAAATCTAATTAGAAAAACTGTTTTCAATTTTCTCGGACGATTTATTCTAAAGTTATACAAAAAAAAACTTTTTTCTAGGAATTCCACAAAAACTGCTGTAACTTTTTAATTTCTTCATAAAAAAATTTAAATTTTGTTTAAATAATTTTGTTTTCATGAAATATAATCAGAAAAGCTGTTTTTAATTTTCTCGGACGATTTATTCTAAAGTTATACAAAAAAAGCGTTTTTCTAAAAATCACACAAAAACTGCTGTAACTTTTTTATTTCTTCATAAAAAAATTTAAATTTTGTTTAAATAATTTTGTTTTCATGAAATCTAATTAGAAAAACTGTTTTCAATTTTCTCGGACGATTTATTCTAAGGTTATACAAAAAAAACATTTTTCTAAAAATCACACAAAAACTGCTGTAACTTTTTTATTTCTTCATAAAAAAATTTAAATTTTGTTTAAATAATTTTGTTTTCATGAAATATAATCAGAAAAGCTGTTTTTAATTTTCTCGGACGATTTATTCTAAAGTTATACAAAAAAAAACGTTTATCTAAAAATCACACAAAAACTGCTGTAACTTTTTTATTTCTTCATAAAAAAATTTAAATTTTGTTTAAATAATTTTGTTTTCATGAAATCTAATTAGAAAAACTGTTTTCAATTTTCTCGGACGATTTATTCTAAAGTTATACAAAAAAAACGTTTTTCTAAAAATCACACAAAAACTGCTGTAACTCTTTTATTTCTTCAAAAAAAAAATTAAATTTTGTTTAAATAATTTTGTTTTCACGAAATCTAATTAGAAAAACTGTTTTCAATTTTCTCGGACGATTTATTCTAAAGTTATACAAAATAAAACGTTTTTCTAGGAATTCCACAAAAACTGCTGTAACTTTTTAATTTCTTCATAAAAAAATTTAAATTTTGTTTAAATAATTTTGTTTTCATGAAATATAATCAGAAAAGCTGTTTTTAATTTTCTCGGACGATTTATTCTAAAGTTATACAAAAAAAGCGTTTTTCTAAAAATCACACAAAAACTGCTGTAACTTTTTTATTTCTTCATAAAAAAATTTAAATTTTGTTTAAATAATTTTGTTTTCATGAAATCTAATTAGAAAAACTGTTTTCAATATTTTCGGACGATTTATTCTAAAGTTATACAAAAAAAACGTTTTTCTAAAAATCACACAAAAACTGCTGTAACTCTTTTATTTCTTCAAAAAAAAATTTAAATTTTGTTTAAATAATTTTGTTTTCATGAAATCTAATTAGACAAACTGCGTTCAATTTTCGCGGACGATTTATTCTAAAGTTATACAAAAAAAACGTTTATCTAAAAATCACACAAAAACTGCTGTAACTTTTTTATTTCTTCATAAAAAAATTTAAATTTTGTTTAAATAATTTTGTTTTCACGAAATCTAATTAGAAAAACTGTTTTCAATTTTCTCGGACGATTTATTCTAAAGTAATACAAAAAAAAAACGATTTTCTAAAAATCACACAAAAACTGCTGTAACTCTTTTATTTCTTCATAAAACAATTTAAATTTTGTTTAAATAATTTTGTTTTCACGAAATCTAATTAGAAAAACTGTTTTCAATTTTCTCGGACGATTTATTCTAAAGTAATACAAAAAAAAACGATTTTCTAAAAATCACACAAAAACTGCTGTAACTCTTTTATTTCTTCATAAAACAATTTAAATTTTGTTTAAATAATTTTGTTTTCATGAAATATAATCAGAAAAGCTGTTTTCAATTTTCTCGGACGATTTATTCTAAAGTTATACAAAAAAAAACGTTTTTCTAAAAATCACACAAAAACTGCTGTAACTTTTTTATTTCCTAATAAAAAAATTTAAATTTTGTTTAAATAATTTTGTTTTCATGAAATATAATCAGAAAAGCTGTTTTCAATTTTCTCGGACGATTTATTCTAAAGTTATACAAAAAAAACGTTTTTCTAAAAATCACACAAAAACTGTAACTCTTTTATTTCTTCAAAAAAAAAGTTAAATTTTGTTTAAATAATTTTGTTTTCATGAAATCTAATTAGAAAAACTGTTTTCAATTTTCTCGGACGATTTATTCTAAAGTTATACAAAAAAAACGTTTTTCTAAAAATCACACAAAAACTGCTGTAACTTTTTTATTTCTTCATAAAAAAATTTAAATTTTGTTTAAATAATTTTGTTTTCATGAAATATAATCAGAAAAGCTGTTTTCAATTTTCTCGGACGATTTATTCTATAGTTATACAAAAAAAAACGTTTTTCTAAAAATCACTCAAAAACTGCTGTAACTCTTTTACTTCTTCAAAAAAAAATTTAAATTTTGTTTAAATAATTTTGTTTTCATGAAATCTAATTAGGAAAACTGTTTTCAATTTTTTGGACGATTTATTCTAAAGTTATACAAAAAAAAACGTTTTTCTAGGAATTCCACAAAAACTGCTGTAACTTTTTTATTTCTTCATAAAAAATTTTAAATTTTGTTTAAATAATTTTGTTTTCATAAAATCTAATTAGAAAAACTGTCTTCAATTTTCTCGGACGATTTATTCTAAAGTTATACAAAAAAAACGTTTTTCTAAAAATCACACAAAAACTGCTGTAACTTTTTTATTTCTTCATAAAAAAATTCAAATTTTGTTTAAATAATTTTGTTTTCATGAAACCTAATTAGAAAAACTGTGTTCAATTTTCTCGGACGATTTATTCTAAAGTTATACAAAAAAAAACGTTTATCTAAAAATCACACAAAAACTGCTGTAACTCTTTTATTTCTTCATAAAACAATTTAAATTTTGTTTAAATAATTTTGTTTTCATGAAATATAATCAGAAAAGCTGTTTTCAATTTTCTCGGACGATTTATTCTAAAGTTATACAAAAAAAACGTTTTTCTAAAAATCACACAAAAACTGCTGTAACTTTTTTATTTCTTCATAAAAAAAGTTAAATTTTGTTTAAATAATTTGGTTTTCATGAAATCTAATTAGAAAAACTGTTTTCAATTTTCTAGGACGATTTATTCTAAAGTTATACAAAAAAAACGATTTTCTAAAAATCACACAAAAACTGCTGTAACTCTTTTATTTCTTCAAAAAAAAATGTAAATTTTGTTTAAATAATTTTGTTTTCATGAAATATAATCAGAAAAGCTGTTTTCAATTTTCTCGGACGATTTATTCTATAGTTATACAAAAAAAACGTTTTTCTAAAAATCACACAAAAACTGCTGTAACTTTTTTATTTCTTCATAAAAAAATTTAAATTTTGTTTAAATAATTTTGTTTTCATGAAATCTAATTAGAAAAACTGTTTTCAATATTCTCGGACGATTTATTCTAAAGTTATACAAAAAAAACGTTTTTCTAAAAATCACACAAAAACTGCTGTAACTTTTTTATTTCTTCATAAAAAAAGTTAAATTTTGTTTAAATAATTTGGTTTTCATGAAATCTAATTAGAAAAACTGTTTTCAATTTTCTAGGACGATTTATTCTAAAGTTATACAAAAAAAACGATTTTCTAAAAATCACACAAAAACTGCTGTAACTCTTTTATTTCTTCAAAAAAAAATGTAAATTTTGTTTAAATAATTTTGTTTTCATGAAATATAATCAGAAAAGCTGTTTTCAATTTTCTCGGACGATTTATTCTATAGTTATACAAAAAAAACGTTTTTCTAAAAATCACACAAAAACTGCTGTAACTTTTTTATTTCTTCATAAAAAAATTTAAATTTTGTTTAAATAATTTTGTTTTCGTGAAATCTAATTAGAAAAACTGTTTTCAATTTTCTCGGACGATTTATTCTAAAGTTATACAAAAAAAAACGTTTTTCTAGGAATTCCACAAAAACTGCTGTAACTTTTTTATTTCTTCATAAAAAAATTTAAATTTTGTTTAAATAATTTTGTTTTCGTGAAATCTAATTAGAAAAACTGTTTTCAATTTTCTCGGACGATTTATTCTAAAGTTATACAAAAAAAACGTTTTTCTAAAAATCACGCAAAAACTGCTGTAACTCTTTTACTTCTTCAAAAAAAAAATTTAAATTTTGTTTAAATAATTTTGTTTTCATGAAATCTAATTAGAAAAACTGTTTTCAATTTTCTCGGACGATTTATTCTAAGGTTATACAAAAAAAACGTTTTTCTAAAAATCACACAAAAACTGCTGTAACTTTTTAATTTCTTCATAAAAAAATTTAAATTTTGTTTAAATAATTTTGTTTTCATGAAATATAATCAGAAAAGCTGTTTTCAATTTTCTCGGACGATTTATTCTAAAGTTATACAAAAAAAACGTTTTTCTAAAAATCACACAAAAACTGCTGTAATTTTTTTATTTCTTCATAAATAAATTTAAATTTTGTTTAAATAATTTTGTTTTTATGAAATCTAATTAGAAAAACTGTTTTCAATTTTCTCCGACGATTTATTCTAAAGTTATACAAAAAAAACGCTTTTCTAAAAATCACACAAAAACTGCTGTAACTTTTTTATTTCTTCATAAAAAAATTAAAATTTTGTTTAAATAATTTTGTTTCAATGAAATCTAATTAGAAAAACTGTTTTCAATTTTCTCGGACGATTTATTCTAAAGTTATACAAAAAAAACGTTTTTCTAAAAATCACACAAAAACTGCTGTAATTTTTTTATTTCTTCATAAATAAATTTAAATTTTGTTTAAATAATTTTGTTTTCATGAAATCTAATTAGAAAAACTGTTTTCAATTTTCTCGGACGATTTATTCTAAAGTTATACAAAAAAAACGTTTTTCTAAAAATCACACAAAAACTGCTGTAACTTTTTTATTTCTTCATAAAAAAATCTAAATTTTGTTTAAATAATTTTGTCTTCATGAAATCTAATTAGAAAAACTGTTTTCAATTTTCTCCGACGATTTATTCTAAGGTTATACAAAAAAAACGTTTTTCTAAAAATCACACAAAAACTGCTGTAACTTTTTTATTTCTTCATAAAAAAATTTAAATTTTGTTTAAATAATTTTGTTTTCATGAAATCTAATTAGAAAAACTGTTTTCAATTTTCTCGGACGATTTATTCTAAGGTTATACAAAAAAAACATTTTTCTAAAAATCACACAAAAACTGCTGTAACTTTTTTATTTCTTCATAAAAAAATTTAAATTTTGTTTAAATAATTTTGTTTTCATGAAATCTAATTAGAAAAACTGTTTTCAATTTTCTCGGACGATTTATTCTAAAGTTATACAAAAAAAACGTTTTTCTAAAAATCACACAAAAACTGCTGTAACTTTTTTATTTCTTCATAAAAAAATCTAAATTTTGTTTAAATAATTTTGTCTTCATGAAATCTAATTAGAAAAGCTGTTTTTAATTTTCTCGGACGATTTAATCCAAAGTTATACAAAAAAAACGTTTTTCTAAAAATCACACAAAAACTGCTGTAATTTTTTTATTTCTTCATAAATAAATTTAAATTTTGTTTAAATAATTTTGTTTTTATGAAATCTAATTAGAAAAACTGTTTTCAATTTTCTCCGACGATTTATTCTAAAGTTATACAAAAAAAACGCTTTTCTAAAAATCACACAAAAACTGCTGTAACTTTTTTATTTCTTCATAAAAAAATTAAAATTTTGTTTAAATAATTTTGTTTCAATGAAATCTAATTAGAAAAACTGTTTTCAATTTTCTCGGACGATTTATTCTAAAGTTATACAAAAAAAACGTTTTTCTAAAAATCACACAAAAACTGCTGTAACTTTTTTTATTTCTTCATAAAAAAATTAAAATTTTGTTTAAATAATTTTGTTTTCATGAAATCTAATTAGAAAAACTGTTTTCAATTTTCTCGGACGATTTATTCTAAAGTTATACAAAAAAAACGTTTTTCTAAAAATCACACAAAAACTGCTGTAACTTTTTTTATTTCTTCATAAAAAAATTAAAATTTTGTTTAAATAATTTTGTTTTCATGAAATCTAATTAGAAAAACTGTTTTCAATTTTCTCGGACGATTTATTCTAAAGTTATACAAAAAAAACGTTTTTCTAAAAATCACACAAAAACTGCTGTAATTTTTTTATTTCTTCATAAATAAATTTAAATTTTGTTTAAATAATTTTGTTTTTATGAAATCTAATTAGAAAAACTGTTTTCAATTTTCTCCGACGATTTATTCTAAAGTTATACAAAAAAAACGCTTTTCTAAAAATCACACAAAAACTGCTGTAACTTTTTTATTTCTTCATAAAAAAATTAAAATTTTGTTTAAATAATTTTGTTTCAATGAAATCTAATTAGAAAAACTGTTTTCAATTTTCTCGGACGATTTATTCTAAAGTTATACAAAAAAAACGTTTTTCTAAAAATCACACAAAAACTGCTGTAATTTTTTTATTTCTTCATAAATAAATTTAAATTTTGTTTAAATAATTTTGTTTTTATGAAATCTAATTAGAAAAACTGTTTTCAATTTTCTCCGACGATTTATTCTAAAGTTATACAAAAAAAACGCTTTTCTAAAAATCACACAAAAACTGCTGTAACTTTTTTATTTCTTCATAAAAAAATTAAAATTTTGTTTAAATAATTTTGTTTCAATGAAATCTAATTAGAAAAACTGTTTTCAATTTTCTCGGACGATTTATTCTAAAGTTATACAAAAAAAACGTTTTTCTAAAAATCACACAAAAACTGCTGTAACTTTTTTTATTTCTTCATAAAAAAATTAAAATTTTGTTTAAATAATTTTGTTTTCATGAAATCTAATTAGAAAAACTGTTTTCAATTTTCTCGGACGATTTATTCTAAAGTTATACAAAAAAAACTTTTTTCTAAAAATCACACAAAAACTGCTGTAACTTTTTTTATTTCTTCATAAAAAAATTAAAATTTTGTTTAAATAATTTTGTTTTCATGAAATCTAATTAGAAAAACTGTTTTCAATTTTCTCGGACGATTTATTCTAAAGTTATACAAAAAAAACGTTTTTCTAAAAATCACACAAAAACTGCTGTAATTTTTTTATTTCTTCATAAATAAATTTAAATTTTGTTTAAATAATTTTGTTTTTATGAAATCTAATTAGAAAAACTGTTTTCAATTTTCTCCGACGATTTATTCTAAAGTTATACAAAAAAAACGCTTTTCTAAAAATCACACAAAAACTGCTGTAACTTTTTTATTTCTTCATAAAAAAATTAAAATTTTGTTTAAATAATTTTGTTTCAATGAAATCTAATTAGAAAAACTGTTTTCAATTTTCTCGGACGATTTATTCTAAAGTTATACAAAAAAAACGTTTTTCTAAAAATCACACAAAAACTGCTGTAACTTTTTTTATTTCTTCATAAAAAAATTAAAATTTTGTTTAAATAATTTTGTTTTCATGAAATCTAATTAGAAAAACTGTTTTCAATTTTCTCGGACGATTTATTCTAAAGTTATACAAAAAAAACGTTTTTCTAAAAATCACACAAAAACTGCTGTAACTTTTTTTATTTCTTCATAAAAAAATTAAAATTTTGTTTAAATAATTTTGTTTTCATGAAATCTAATTAGAAAAACTGTTTTCAATTTTCTCGGACGATTTATTCTAAAGTTATACAAAAAAAACGTTTTTCTAAAAATCACACAAAAACTGCTGTAATTTTTTTATTTCTTCATAAATAAATTTAAATTTTGTTTAAATAATTTTGTTTTTATGAAATCTAATTAGAAAAACTGTTTTCAATTTTCTCCGACGATTTATTCTAAAGTTATACAAAAAAAACGCTTTTCTAAAAATCACACAAAAACTGCTGTAACTTTTTTATTTCTTCATAAAAAAATTAAAATTTTGTTTAAATAATTTTGTTTCAATGAAATCTAATTAGAAAAACTGTTTTCAATTTTCTCGGACGATTTATTCTAAAGTTATACAAAAAAAACGTTTTTCTAAAAATCACACAAAAACTGCTGTAACTTTTTTATTTCTTCATAAAAAAATCTAAATTTTGTTTAAATAATTTTGTCTTCATGAAATCTAATTAGAAAAGGTGTTTTTAATTTTCTCGGACGATTTATTCCAAAGTTATACAAAAAAAACGTTTTTCTAAAAATCACACAAAAACTGGTGTAACTTTTTTTATTTCTTCATAAAAAAATTAAAATTTTGTTTAAATAATTTTGTTTTCATGAAATCTAATTAGAAAAACTGTTTTCAATTTTCTCCGACGATTTATTCTAAAGTTATACAAAAAAAACGTTTTTCTAAAAATCACACAAAAACTGCTGTAACTTTTTTTATTTCTTCATAAAAAAATTAAAATTTTGTTTAAATAATTTTGTTTTCATGAAATCTAATTAGAAAAACTGTTTTCAATTTTCTCGGACGATTTATTCTAAAGTTATACAAAAAAAACGTTTTTCTAAAAATCACACAAAAACTGCTGTAACTTTTTTATTTCTTCATAAAAAAATCTAAATTTTGTTTAAATAATTTTGTCTTCATGAAATCTAATTAGAAAAGGTGTTTTTAATTTTCTCGGACGATTTATTCCAAAGTTATACAAAAAAAACGTTTTTCTAAAAATCACACAAAAACTGCTGTAACTTTTTTATTTCTTCATAAAAAAATCTAAATTTTGTTTAAATAATTTTGTCTTCATGAAATCTAATTAGAAAAGGTGTTTTTAATTTTCTCGGACGATTTATTCCAAAGTTATACAAAAAAAACGTTTTTCTAAAAATCACACAAAAACTGCTGTAATTTTTTTATTTCTTCATAAATAAATTTAAATTTTGTTTAAATAATTTTGTTTTTATGAAATCTAATTAGAAAAACTGTTTTCAATTTTCTCCGACGATTTATTCTAAAGTTATACAAAAAAAACGCTTTTCTAAAAATCACACAAAAACTGCTGTAACTTTTTATTTCTTCATAAAAAAATTAAAATTTTGTTTAAATAATTTTGTTTTCATGAAATCTAATTAGAAAAACTGTTTTCAATTTTCTCGGACGATTTATTCTAAAGTTATACAAAAAAAACGTTTTTCTAAAAATCACACAAAAACTGCTGTAACTTTTTTATTTCTTCATAAAAAAATCTAAATTTTGTTTAAATAATTTTGTCTTCATGAAATCTAATTAGAAAAGGTGTTTTTAATTTTCTCGGACGATTTATTCCAAAGTTATACAAAAAAAACGTTTTTCTAAAAATCACACAAAAACTGCTGTAACTTTTTTATTTCTTCATAAAAAAATCTAAATTTTGTTTAAATAATTTTGTCTTCATGAAATCTAATTAGAAAAGGTGTTTTTAATTTTCTCGGACGATTTATTCCAAAGTTATACAAAAAAAACGTTTTTCCAAAAATCACACAAAAACTGCTGTAACTTTTTTATTTCTTCATAAAAAAATCTAAATTTTGTTTAAATAATTTTGTCTTCATGAAATCTAATTAGAAAAGCTGTTTTTAATTTTCTCGGACGATTTAATCCAAAGTTATACAAAAAAAACGTTTTTCTAAAAATCACACAAAAACTGCTGTAATTTTTTTATTTCTTCATAAATAAATTTAAATTTTGTTTAAATAATTTTGTTTTTATGAAATCTAATTAGAAAAACTGTTTTCAATTTTCTCCGACGATTTATTCTAAAGTTATACAAAAAAAACGTTTTTCTAAAAATCACACAAAAACTGCTGTAACTCTTTTATTTTTTCAAAAAAAAAATTAAATTTTGTTTAAATAATTTTGTTTTCACGAAATCTAATTAGAAAAACTGTTTTCAATTTTCTCGGACGATTTATTCTAAAGTTATACAAAAAAAACGTTTTTCTAAAAATCACACAAAAACTGCTGTAACTTTTTTATTTCTTCATAAAAAAATCTAAATTTTGTTTAAATAATTTTGTCTTCATGAAATCTAATTAGAAAAGCTGTTTTTAATTTTCTCGGACGATTTAATCCAAAGTTATACAAAAAAAACGTTTTTCTAAAAATCACACAAAAACTGCTGTAATTTTTTTATTTCTTCATAAATAAATTTAAATTTTGTTTAAATAATTTTGTTTTTATGAAATCTAATTAGAAAAACTGTTTTCAATTTTCTCCGACGATTTATTCTAAAGTTATACAAAAAAAACGTTTTTCTAAAAATCACACAAAAACTGCTGTAACTCTTTTATTTTTTCAAAAAAAAAATTAAATTTTGTTTAAATAATTTTGTTTTCACGAAATCTAATTAGAAAAACTGTTTTCAATTTTCTCGGACGATTTATTCTAAAGTTATACAAAAAAAACGTTTTTCTAAAAATCACTCAAAAACTGCTGTAACTCTTTTACTTCTTCAAAAAAAAATTTAAATTTTGTTTAAATAATTTTGTTTTCATGAAATCTAATTAGAAAAACTGTTTTCAATTTTCTCGGACGATTTATTCTAAAGTTATACAAAAAAAACGTTTTTCTAAAAATCACACAAAAACTGCTGTAACTTTTTTATTTCTTCATAAAAAAATCTAAATTTTGTTTAAATAATTTTGTCTTCATGAAATCTAATTAGAAAAGCTGTTTTTAATTTTCTCGGACGATTTAATCCAAAGTTATACAAAAAAAACGTTTTTCTAAAAATCACACAAAAACTGCTGTAATTTTTTTATTTCTTCATAAATAAATTTAAATTTTGTTTAAATAATTTTGTTTTTATGAAATCTAATTAGAAAAACTGTTTTCAATTTTCTCCGACGATTTATTCTAAAGTTATACAAAAAAAACGTTTTTCTAAAAATCACACAAAAACTGCTGTAACTCTTTTATTTTTTCAAAAAAAAAATTAAATTTTGTTTAAATAATTTTGTTTTCACGAAATCTAATTAGAAAAACTGTTTTCAATTTTCTCGGACGATTTATTCTAAAGTTATACAAAAAAAAACTTTTTTCTAGGAATTCCACAAAAACTGCTGTAACTTTTTAATTTCTTCATAAAAAAATTTAAATTTTGTTTAAATAATTTTGTTTTCATGAAATATAATCAGAAAAGCTGTTTTTAATTTTCTCGGACGATTTATTCTAAAGTTATACAAAAAAAGCGTTTTTCTAAAAATCACACAAAAACTGCTGTAACTTTTTTATTTCTTCATAAAAAAATTTAAATTTTGTTTAAATAATTTTGTTTTCATGAAATCTAATTAGAAAAACTGTTTTCAATTTTCTCGGACGATTTATTCTAAGGTTATACAAAAAAAACATTTTTCTAAAAATCACACAAAAACTGCTGTAACTTTTTTATTTCTTCATAAAAAAATTTAAATTTTGTTTAAATAATTTTGTTTTCATGAAATATAATCAGAAAAGCTGTTTTTAATTTTCTCGGACGATTTATTCTAAAGTTATACAAAAAAAAACGTTTATCTAAAAATCACACAAAAACTGCTGTAACTTTTTTATTTCTTCATAAAAAAATTTAAATTTTGTTTAAATAATTTTGTTTTCATGAAATCTAATTAGAAAAACTGTTTTCAATTTTCTCGGACGATTTATTCTAAAGTTATACAAAAAAAACGTTTTTCTAAAAATCACACAAAAACTGCTGTAACTCTTTTATTTCTTCAAAAAAAAAATTAAATTTTGTTTAAATAATTTTGTTTTCACGAAATCTAATTAGAAAAACTGTTTTCAATTTTCTCGGACGATTTATTCTAAAGTTATACAAAATAAAACGTTTTTCTAGGAATTCCACAAAAACTGCTGTAACTTTTTAATTTCTTCATAAAAAAATTTAAATTTTGTTTAAATAATTTTGTTTTCATGAAATATAATCAGAAAAGCTGTTTTTAATTTTCTCGGACGATTTATTCTAAAGTTATACAAAAAAAGCGTTTTTCTAAAAATCACACAAAAACTGCTGTAACTTTTTTATTTCTTCATAAAAAAATTTAAATTTTGTTTAAATAATTTTGTTTTCATGAAATCTAATTAGAAAAACTGTTTTCAATATTTTCGGACGATTTATTCTAAAGTTATACAAAAAAAACGTTTTTCTAAAAATCACACAAAAACTGCTGTAACTCTTTTATTTCTTCAAAAAAAAATTTAAATTTTGTTTAAATAATTTTGTTTTCATGAAATATAATCAGAAAAGCTGTTTTCAATTTTCTCGGACGATTTATTCTAAAGTTATACAAAAAAAAACGTTTTTCTAAAAATCACACAAAAACTGCTGTAACTTTTTTATTTCCTAATAAAAAAATTTAAATTTTGTTTAAATAATTTTGTTTTCATGAAATATAATCAGAAAAGCTGTTTTCAATTTTCTCGGACGATTTATTCTAAAGTTATACAAAAAAAACGTTTTTCTAAAAATCACACAAAAACTGCTGTAACTCTTTTATTTCCTAATAAAAAAATTTAAATTTTGTTTAAATAATTTTGTTTTCACGAAATCTAATTAGAAAAACTGTTTTCAATTTTCTCGGACGATTTATTCTAAAGTAATACAAAAAAAAAACGATTTTCTAAAAATCACACAAAAACTGCTGTAACTCTTTTATTTCTTCATAAAACAATTTAAATTTTGTTTAAATAATTTTGTTTTCACGAAATCTAATTAGAAAAACTGTTTTCAATTTTCTCGGACGATTTATTCTAAAGTAATACAAAAAAAAACGATTTTCTAAAAATCACACAAAAACTGCTGTAACTCTTTTATTTCTTCATAAAACAATTTAAATTTTGTTTAAATAATTTTGTTTTCATGAAATATAATCAGAAAAGCTGTTTTCAATTTTCTCGGACGATTTATTCTAAAGTTATACAAAAAAAAACGTTTTTCTAAAAATCACACAAAAACTGCTGTAACTTTTTTATTTCCTAATAAAAAAATTTAAATTTTGTTTAAATAATTTTGTTTTCATGAAATATAATCAGAAAAGCTGTTTTCAATTTTCTCGGACGATTTATTCTAAAGTTATACAAAAAAAACGTTTTTCTAAAAATCACACAAAAACTGTAACTCTTTTATTTCTTCAAAAAAAAAGTTAAATTTTGTTTAAATAATTTTGTTTTCATGAAATCTAATTAGAAAAACTGTTTTCAATTTTCTCGGACGATTTATTCTAAAGTTATACAAAAAAAACGTTTTTCTAAAAATCACACAAAAACTGCTGTAACTTTTTTATTTCTTCATAAAAAAATTTAAATTTTGTTTAAATAATTTTGTTTTCATGAAATATAATCAGAAAAGCTGTTTTCAATTTTCTCGGACGATTTATTCTATAGTTATACAAAAAAAAACGTTTTTCTAAAAATCACTCAAAAACTGCTGTAACTCTTTTACTTCTTCAAAAAAAAATTTAAATTTTGTTTAAATAATTTTGTTTTCATGAAATCTAATTAGGAAAACTGTTTTCAATTTTTTGGACGATTTATTCTAAAGTTATACAAAAAAAAACGTTTTTCTAGGAATTCCACAAAAACTGCTGTAACTTTTTTATTTCTTCATAAAAAATTTTAAATTTTGTTTAAATAATTTTGTTTTCATAAAATCTAATTAGAAAAACTGTCTTCAATTTTCTCGGACGATTTATTCTAAAGTTATACAAAAAAAACGTTTTTCTAAAAATCACACAAAAACTGCTGTAACTTTTTTATTTCTTCATAAAAAAATTCAAATTTTGTTTAAATAATTTTGTTTTCATGAAACCTAATTAGAAAAACTGTGTTCAATTTTCTCGGACGATTTATTCTAAAGTTATACAAAAAAAAACGTTTATCTAAAAATCACACAAAAACTGCTGTAACTCTTTTATTTCTTCATAAAACAATTTAAATTTTGTTTAAATAATTTTGTTTTCATGAAATATAATCAGAAAAGCTGTTTTCAATTTTCTCGGACGATTTATTCTAAAGTTATACAAAAAAAACGTTTTTCTAAAAATCACACAAAAACTGCTGTAACTTTTTTATTTCTTCATAAAAAAAGTTAAATTTTGTTTAAATAATTTGGTTTTCATGAAATCTAATTAGAAAAACTGTTTTCAATTTTCTAGGACGATTTATTCTAAAGTTATACAAAAAAAACGATTTTCTAAAAATCACACAAAAACTGCTGTAACTCTTTTATTTCTTCAAAAAAAAATGTAAATTTTGTTTAAATAATTTTGTTTTCATGAAATATAATCAGAAAAGCTGTTTTCAATTTTCTCGGACGATTTATTCTATAGTTATACAAAAAAAACGTTTTTCTAAAAATCACACAAAAACTGCTGTAACTTTTTTATTTCTTCATAAAAAAATTTAAATTTTGTTTAAATAATTTTGTTTTCATGAAATCTAATTAGAAAAACTGTTTTCAATATTCTCGGACGATTTATTCTAAAGTTATACAAAAAAAACGTTTTTCTAAAAATCACACAAAAACTGCTGTAACTTTTTTATTTCTTCATAAAAAAAGTTAAATTTTGTTTAAATAATTTGGTTTTCATGAAATCTAATTAGAAAAACTGTTTTCAATTTTCTAGGACGATTTATTCTAAAGTTATACAAAAAAAACGATTTTCTAAAAATCACACAAAAACTGCTGTAACTCTTTTATTTCTTCAAAAAAAAATGTAAATTTTGTTTAAATAATTTTGTTTTCATGAAATATAATCAGAAAAGCTGTTTTCAATTTTCTCGGACGATTTATTCTATAGTTATACAAAAAAAACGTTTTTCTAAAAATCACACAAAAACTGCTGTAACTTTTTTATTTCTTCATAAAAAAATTTAAATTTTGTTTAAATAATTTTGTTTTCGTGAAATCTAATTAGAAAAACTGTTTTCAATTTTCTCGGACGATTTATTCTAAAGTTATACAAAAAAAAACGTTTTTCTAGGAATTCCACAAAAACTGCTGTAACTTTTTTATTTCTTCATAAAAAAATTTAAATTTTGTTTAAATAATTTTGTTTTCGTGAAATCTAATTAGAAAAACTGTTTTCAATTTTCTCGGACGATTTATTCTAAAGTTATACAAAAAAAACGTTTTTCTAAAAATCACGCAAAAACTGCTGTAACTCTTTTACTTCTTCAAAAAAAAAATTTAAATTTTGTTTAAATAATTTTGTTTTCATGAAATCTAATTAGAAAAACTGTTTTCAATTTTCTCGGACGATTTATTCTAAGGTTATACAAAAAAAACGTTTTTCTAAAAATCACACAAAAACTGCTGTAACTTTTTAATTTCTTCATAAAAAAATTTAAATTTTGTTTAAATAATTTTGTTTTCATGAAATATAATCAGAAAAGCTGTTTTCAATTTTCTCGGACGATTTATTCTAAAGTTATACAAAAAAAACGTTTTTCTAAAAATCACACAAAAACTGCTGTAATTTTTTTATTTCTTCATAAATAAATTTAAATTTTGTTTAAATAATTTTGTTTTTATGAAATCTAATTAGAAAAACTGTTTTCAATTTTCTCCGACGATTTATTCTAAAGTTATACAAAAAAAACGCTTTTCTAAAAATCACACAAAAACTGCTGTAACTTTTTTATTTCTTCATAAAAAAATTAAAATTTTGTTTAAATAATTTTGTTTCAATGAAATCTAATTAGAAAAACTGTTTTCAATTTTCTCGGACGATTTATTCTAAAGTTATACAAAAAAAACGTTTTTCTAAAAATCACACAAAAACTGCTGTAATTTTTTTATTTCTTCATAAATAAATTTAAATTTTGTTTAAATAATTTTGTTTTCATGAAATCTAATTAGAAAAACTGTTTTCAATTTTCTCGGACGATTTATTCTAAAGTTATACAAAAAAAACGTTTTTCTAAAAATCACACAAAAACTGCTGTAACTTTTTTATTTCTTCATAAAAAAATCTAAATTTTGTTTAAATAATTTTGTCTTCATGAAATCTAATTAGAAAAACTGTTTTCAATTTTCTCCGACGATTTATTCTAAGGTTATACAAAAAAAACGTTTTTCTAAAAATCACACAAAAACTGCTGTAACTTTTTTATTTCTTCATAAAAAAATTTAAATTTTGTTTAAATAATTTTGTTTTCATGAAATCTATTTAGAAAAACTGTTTTCAATTTTCTCGGACGATTTATTCTAAGGTTATACAAAAAAAACATTTTTCTAAAAATCACACAAAAACTGCTGTAACTTTTTTATTTCTTCATAAAAAAATTTAAATTTTGTTTAAATAATTTTGTTTTCATTAAATCTAATTAGAAAAACTGTTTTCAATTTTCTCGGACGATTTATTCTAAAGTTATACAAAAAAAACGTTTTTCTAAAAATCACACAAAAACTGCTGTAACTTTTTTATTTCTTCATAAAAAAATCTAAATTTTGTTTAAATAATTTTGTCTTCATGAAATCTAATTAGAAAAGCTGTTTTTAATTTTCTCGGACGATTTAATCCAAAGTTATACAAAAAAAACGTTTTTCTAAAAATCACACAAAAACTGCTGTAATTTTTTTATTTCTTCATAAATAAATTTAAATTTTGTTTAAATAATTTTGTTTTTATGAAATCTAATTAGAAAAACTGTTTTCAATTTTCTCCGACGATTTATTCTAAAGTTATACAAAAAAAACGCTTTTCTAAAAATCACACAAAAACTGCTGTAACTTTTTTATTTCTTCATAAAAAAATTAAAATTTTGTTTAAATAATTTTGTTTCAATGAAATCTAATTAGAAAAACTGTTTTCAATTTTCTCGGACGATTTATTCTAAAGTTATACAAAAAAAACGTTTTTCTAAAAATCA
The DNA here is from genome assembly GCA_963971135.1 of Stenus bimaculatus. Lineage (NCBI taxonomy): Eukaryota > Metazoa > Arthropoda > Insecta > Coleoptera > Staphylinidae > Stenus > Stenus bimaculatus. The sequence continues at coordinate 16,378,970 of OZ020185.1, read as the reverse complement.
CACAAAAACTGCTGTAACTTTTTTTATTTCTTCATAAAAAAATTAAAATTTTGTTTAAATAATTTTGTTTTCATGAAATCTAATTAGAAAAACTGTTTTCAATTTTCTCGGACGATTTATTCTAAAGTTATACAAAAAAAACGTTTTTCTAAAAATCACACAAAAACTGCTGTAACTTTTTTTATTTCTTCATAAAAAAATTAAAATTTTGTTTAAATAATTTTGTTTTCATGAAATCTAATTAGAAAAACTGTTTTCAATTTTCTCGGACGATTTATTCTAAAGTTATACAAAAAAAACGTTTTTCTAAAAATCACACAAAAACTGCTGTAATTTTTTTATTTCTTCATAAATAAATTTAAATTTTGTTTAAATAATTTTGTTTTTATGAAATCTAATTAGAAAAACTGTTTTCAATTTTCTCCGACGATTTATTCTAAAGTTATACAAAAAAAACGCTTTTCTAAAAATCACACAAAAACTGCTGTAACTTTTTTATTTCTTCATAAAAAAATTAAAATTTTGTTTAAATAATTTTGTTTCAATGAAATCTAATTAGAAAAACTGTTTTCAATTTTCTCGGACGATTTATTCTAAAGTTATACAAAAAAAACGTTTTTCTAAAAATCACACAAAAACTGCTGTAACTTTTTTTATTTCTTCATAAAAAAATTAAAATTTTGTTTAAATAATTTTGTTTTCATGAAATCTAATTAGAAAAACTGTTTTCAATTTTCTCGGACGATTTATTCTAAAGTTATACAAAAAAAACGTTTTTCTAAAAATCACACAAAAACTGCTGTAACTTTTTTTATTTCTTCATAAAAAAATTAAAATTTTGTTTAAATAATTTTGTTTTCATGAAATCTAATTAGAAAAACTGTTTTCAATTTTCTCGGACGATTTATTCTAAAGTTATACAAAAAAAACGTTTTTCTAAAAATCACACAAAAACTGCTGTAATTTTTTTATTTCTTCATAAATAAATTTAAATTTTGTTTAAATAATTTTGTTTTTATGAAATCTAATTAGAAAAACTGTTTTCAATTTTCTCCGACGATTTATTCTAAAGTTATACAAAAAAAACGCTTTTCTAAAAATCACACAAAAACTGCTGTAACTTTTTTATTTCTTCATAAAAAAATTAAAATTTTGTTTAAATAATTTTGTTTCAATGAAATCTAATTAGAAAAACTGTTTTCAATTTTCTCGGACGATTTATTCTAAAGTTATACAAAAAAAACGTTTTTCTAAAAATCACACAAAAACTGCTGTAACTTTTTTATTTCTTCATAAAAAAATCTAAATTTTGTTTAAATAATTTTGTCTTCATGAAATCTAATTAGAAAAGGTGTTTTTAATTTTCTCGGACGATTTATTCCAAAGTTATACAAAAAAAACGTTTTTCTAAAAATCACACAAAAACTGGTGTAACTTTTTTTATTTCTTCATAAAAAAATTAAAATTTTGTTTAAATAATTTTGTTTTCATGAAATCTAATTAGAAAAACTGTTTTCAATTTTCTCCGACGATTTATTCTAAAGTTATACAAAAAAAACGTTTTTCTAAAAATCACACAAAAACTGCTGTAACTTTTTTTATTTCTTCATAAAAAAATTAAAATTTTGTTTAAATAATTTTGTTTTCATGAAATCTAATTAGAAAAACTGTTTTCAATTTTCTCGGACGATTTATTCTAAAGTTATACAAAAAAAACGTTTTTCTAAAAATCACACAAAAACTGCTGTAACTTTTTTATTTCTTCATAAAAAAATCTAAATTTTGTTTAAATAATTTTGTCTTCATGAAATCTAATTAGAAAAGGTGTTTTTAATTTTCTCGGACGATTTATTCCAAAGTTATACAAAAAAAACGTTTTTCTAAAAATCACACAAAAACTGCTGTAACTTTTTTATTTCTTCATAAAAAAATCTAAATTTTGTTTAAATAATTTTGTCTTCATGAAATCTAATTAGAAAAGGTGTTTTTAATTTTCTCGGACGATTTATTCCAAAGTTATACAAAAAAAACGTTTTTCTAAAAATCACACAAAAACTGCTGTAATTTTTTTATTTCTTCATAAATAAATTTAAATTTTGTTTAAATAATTTTGTTTTTATGAAATCTAATTAGAAAAACTGTTTTCAATTTTCTCCGACGATTTATTCTAAAGTTATACAAAAAAAACGCTTTTCTAAAAATCACACAAAAACTGCTGTAACTTTTTATTTCTTCATAAAAAAATTAAAATTTTGTTTAAATAATTTTGTTTTCATGAAATCTAATTAGAAAAACTGTTTTCAATTTTCTCGGACGATTTATTCTAAAGTTATACAAAAAAAACGTTTTTCTAAAAATCACACAAAAACTGCTGTAACTTTTTTATTTCTTCATAAAAAAATCTAAATTTTGTTTAAATAATTTTGTCTTCATGAAATCTAATTAGAAAAGGTGTTTTTAATTTTCTCGGACGATTTATTCCAAAGTTATACAAAAAAAACGTTTTTCTAAAAATCACACAAAAACTGCTGTAACTTTTTTATTTCTTCATAAAAAAATCTAAATTTTGTTTAAATAATTTTGTCTTCATGAAATCTAATTAGAAAAGGTGTTTTTAATTTTCTCGGACGATTTATTCCAAAGTTATACAAAAAAAACGTTTTTCCAAAAATCACACAAAAACTGCTGTAACTTTTTTATTTCTTCATAAAAAAATCTAAATTTTGTTTAAATAATTTTGTCTTCATGAAATCTAATTAGAAAAGGTGTTTTTAATTTTCTCGGACGATTTATTCCAAAGTTATACAAAAAAAACGTTTTTCTAAAAATCACACAAAAACTGCTGTAACTTTTTTATTTCTTCATAAAAAAATCTAAATTTTGTTTAAATAATTTTGTCTTCATGAAATCTAATTAGAAAAGGTGTTTTTAATTTTCTCGGACGATTTATTCCAAAGTTATACAAAAAAAACGTTTTTCTAAAAATCACACAAAAACTGCTGTAACTTTTTTATTTCTTCATAAAAAAATCTAAATTTTGTTTAAATAATTTTGTCTTCATGAAATCTAATTAGAAAAGCTGTTTTTAATTTTCTCGGACGATTTATTCCAAAGTTATACAAAAAAAACGTTTTTCTAAAAATCACACAAAAACTGCTGTAACTCTTTTATTTCTTCATAAAAAAATTTAAATTTTGTTTAAATAATTTTGTTTTCATGAAATCTAATTAGAAAAACTGTTTTCAATTTTCTCGGACGATTTATTCTAAAGTTATACAAAAAAAACGTTTTTCTATAAATCACACAAAAACTGCTGTAACTTTTTTTATTTCTTCATAAAAAAATTTAAATTTTGTTTAAATAATTTTGTTTTCATGAAATCTAATTAGAAAAACAGTTTTCAATTTTCTCGGACGATTTATTCTAAAGTTATACAAAAAAAACGTTTTTCTATAAATCACACAAAAACTGCTGTAACTTTTTTTATTTCTTCATAAAAAAATTTAAATTTTGTTTAAATAATTTTGTTTTTATGAAATCTAATTAGAAAAACTGTTTTCAATTTTCTCCGACGATTTATTCTAAAGTTATACAAAAAAAACGTTTTTCTAAAAATCACACAAAAACTGCTGTAATTTTTTTATTTTTTCATAAATAAATTTAAATTTTGTTTAAATAATTTTGTTTTCATGAAATCTAATTAGAAAAACTGTTTTCAATTTTCTCCGACGATTTATTCTAAAGTTATACAAAAAAAACGCTTTTCTAAAAATCACACAAAAACTGCTGTAACTTTTTTATTTCTTCTTAAAAAAATTAAAATTTTGTTTAAATAATTTTGTTTTCATGAAATCTAATTAGAAAAACAGTTTTCAATTTTCTCGGACGATTTATTCTAAAGTTATACAAAAAAAACGTTTTTCTATAAATCACACAAAAACTGCTGTAACTTTTTTTATTTCTTCATAAAAAAATTTAAATTTTGTTTAAATAATTTTGTTTTTATGAAATCTAATTAGAAAAACTGTTTTCAATTTTCTCGGACGATTTATTCTCAAGTTATACAAAAAAAACATTTTCTAAAAATCACACAAAAACTGCTGTAACTTTTTTTATTTCTTTATAAAAAAATTTAAATTTTGTTTAAATAATTTTGTTTTTATGAAATCTAATTAGAAAAACAGTTTTCAATTTTCTCGGACGATTTATTCTCAAGTTATACAAAAAAAACATTTTCTAAAAATCACACAAAAACTGCTGTAACTTTTTTTATTTCTTCATAAATAAATTTAAATTTTGTTTAAATAATTTTGTTTTCATGAAATCTAATTAGAAAAACTGTTTTCAATTTTCTCGGACGATTTATTCTAAAGTTATACAAAAAAAACGTTTTTCTAAAAATCACACAAAAACTGCTGTAACTTTTTTATTTCTTCATAAAAAAATTTAAATTTTGTTTAAATAATTTTGTTTTCATGAAATCTAATTAGAAAAACTGTTTTCAATTTTCTCGGACGATATATTCTAAAGTTATACAAAAAAAACGTTTTTCTAAAAATCACACAAAAACTGCTGTAACTTTTTTATTTCTTCATAAAAAAATTCAAATTTTGTTTAATTAATTTTGTTTTCATGAAATCTAATTAGAAAAACTGTTTTCAATTTTCTCGGACGATTTATTCTAAAGTTATACAAAAAAAACGTTTTTCTAAAAATCACACAAAAACTGCTGTTACTGTTTTATTTCTTCATAAAAAAATTTAAATTTTGTTTAAATAATTTTGTTTTCACGAAATCTAATTAGAAAAACTGTTTTTAATTTTCTCGGACGATTTATTCTAAAGTAATACAAAAAAAAACGATTTTCTAAAAATCACACAAAAACTGCTGTAACTCTTTTATTTCTTCAAAAAAAATTTAAATTTTGTTTAAATAATTTTGTTTTCATGAAATATAATCAGAAAAGCTGTTTTCAATTTTCTCAAACGATTTATTCTAAAGTTATACAAAAAAAAAACGTTTTTCTAAAAATCACACAAAAACTGCTGTAACTTTTTTATTTCTTCATAAAAAAATTTAAATTTTGTTTAAATAATTTTGTTTTCATGAAATCTAATTAGAAAAACTGCGTTCAATTTTCTCGGACGATTTATTCTAAAGTTATACAAAAAAAAACGTTTATCTAAAAATCACACAAAAACTGCTGTAACTTTTTTATTTCTTCATAAAAAAATTTAAATTTTGTTTAATTAATTTTGTTTTCATGAAATCTAATTAGAAAAACTGTTTTCAATTTTCTCGGACGATTTATTCTAACGTTATACAAAAAAAAACGTTTATCTAAAAATCACACAAAAACTGCTGTAACTTTTTTATTTCTTCATAAAAAAATTTAAATTTTGTTTAAATAATTTTGTTTTCATGAAATATAATCAGAAAAGCTGTTTTTAATTTTCTCGGACGATTTATTCTAAAGTTATACAAAAAAAACGTTTTTCTAAAAATCACACAAAAACTGCTGTAACTTTTTTATTTCTTCATAAAAAATTTTAAATTTTGTTTAAATAATTTTGTTTTTATGAAATATAATCAGGAATGCTGTTTTCAATTTTCTCGGACGATTTATTCTAAAGTTATTAAAAAAAAACGTTTTTCTAAAAATCACACAAAAACTGCTGTAACTTTTTTATTTCTTCATAAAAAAAGTTAAATTTTGTTTAAATAATTTGGTTTTCATGAAATCTAATTAGAAAAACTGTTTTCAATTTTCTAGGACGATTTATTCTAAAGTTATACAAAAAAAACGATTTTCTAAAAATCACACAAAAACTGCTGTAACTCTTTTATTTCTTCAAAAAAAAATGTAAATTTTGTTTAAATAATTTTGTTTTCATGATATCTAATTAGAAAAACTGTTTTCAATTTTCTCGGACGATTTATTCTAAAGGTATACAAAAAAAACGTTTTTCTAAAAATCACACAAAAACTGCTGTAATTTTTTTATTTTTTCATAAATAAATTTAAATTTTGTTTAAATAATTTTGTTTTCATGAAATCTAATTAGACAAACTGCGTTCAATTTTCTCGGACGATTTATTCTAAAGTTATACAAAAAAAAACGTTTATCTAAAAATCACACAAAAACTGCTGTAACTTTTTTATTTCTTCATAAAAAAATTTAAATTTTGTTTAATTAATTTTGTTTTCATGAAATCTAATTAGAAAAACTGTTTTCAATTTTCTCGGACGATTTATTCTAAAGTTATACAAGAAAAACGTTTTTCTAAAAATCACACAAAAACTGCTGTAACTTTTTTATTTCTTCATAAAAAAATTTAAATTTTGTTTATATAATTTTGTTTTCATGAAATCTAATTAGGAAAACTGTTTTCAATTTTCTCGGACGATTTATTCTAAAGTTATACAAAAAAAACGTTTTTCCAAGAATCACACAAAAACTGCTCTAACTTTTTTATTTCTTCATAAAAAAATTTAAATTTTGTTTAAATAATTTTGTTTTCATGAAATCTAATTAGAAAAACTGCGTTCAATTTTCTCGGACGATTTATTCTAAAGTTATACTAAAAAAACGTTTTTCTAAAAATCACACAAAAACTGCTGTAACTTTTTTATTTCTTCATAAAAAAATTTAAATTTTGTTTAAATAATTTTGTTTTCATGAAATCTAATTAGAAAAACTGCGTTCAATTTTCTCGGACGATTTATTCTAAAGTTATACAAAAAAAAAAAAGTTTATCTAAAAATCACAAAAAAACTGCTGTAACTCTTTTATTTCTTCATAAAAAAATTTAAATTTTGTTTAAATAATTTTGTTTTCACGAAATCTAATTAGAAAAACTGTTTTCAGTTTTCTCGGACGATTTCTTCTAAAGTAATACAAAAAAAAACGATTTTCTAAAAATCACACAAAAACTGCTGTAACTCTTTTATTTCTTCATAAAAAAATTTAAATTTTGTTTAAATAATTTTGTTTTCACGAAATCTAATTAGAAAAACTGTTTTCAATTTTCTCCGACGATTTATTCTAAAGTTATACAAAAAAACGCTTTTCTAAAAATCACACAAAAACTGCTGTAACTTTTTTATTTCTTCAAAAAAAAATGTAAATTTTGTTTAAATAATTTTGTTTTCATGAAATATAATCAGAAAAGCTGTTTTCAATTTTCTCGGACGATTTATTCTATAGTTATACAAAAAAAACGTTTTTCTAAAAATCACTCAAAAACTGCTGTAACTCTTTTACTTCTTCAAAAAAAAATTTAAATTTTGTTTAAATAATTTTGTTTTCATGAAATCTAATTAGAAAAACTGTTTTCAATTTTCTCGGACGATTTATTCTAAGGTTATACAAAAAAAACGTTTTTCTAAAAATCACACAAAAACTGCTGTAACTTTTTTATTTCTTCAAAAAAAAATTTAAATTTTGTTTAGATAATTTTGTTTTCATGAAATATAATCAGAAAAGCTGTTTTCAATTTTCTCGGACGATTTATTCTATAGTTATACAAAAAAAACGTTTTTCTAAAAATCACTCAAAAACTGCTGTAACTCTTTTACTTCTTCAAAAAAAAATTTAAATTTTGTTTAAATAATTTTGTTTTCATGAAATCTAATTAGAAAAACTGTTTTCAATTTTCTCGGACGATTTATTCTAAGGTTATACAAAAAAAACGTTTTTCTAAAAATCACACAAAAACTGCTGTAACTTTTTTATTTCTTCATAAAAAAATTTAAATTTTGTTTAAATAATTTTGTTTTCATGAAATCTAATTAGAAAAACTGCGTTCAATTTTCTCGGACGATTTATTCTAAAGTTATACAAAAAAAAACGTTTTTCTAGGAATTCCACAAAAACTGCTGTAACTTTTTTATTTCTTCATAAAAAAATTTAAATTTTGTTTAAATAATTTTGTTTTCATGAAATCTAATTAGACAAACTGCGTTCAATTTTCTCGGACGATTTATTCTAAAGTTATACAAAAAAAAAACGTTTATCTAAAAATCACACAAAAACTGCTGTAACTTTTTTATTTCTTCATAAAAAAATTTAAATTTTGTTTAATTAATTTTGTTTTCATGAAATCTAATTAGAAAAACTGTTTTCAATTTTCTCGGACGATTTATTCTAAAGTTATACAAAAAAAACGTTTTTCTAAAAATCACACAAAAACTGCTGTTACTGTTTTATTTCTTCATAAAAAAATTTAAATTTTGTTTAAATAATTTTGTTTTCACGAAATCTAATTAGAAAAACTGTTTTTAATTTTCTCGGACGATTTATTCTAAAGTAATACAAAAAAAAACGATTTTCTAAAAATCACACAAAAACTGCTGTAACTCTTTTATTTCTTCAAAAAAAATTTAAATTTTGTTTAAATAATTTTGTTTTCATGAAATATAATCAGAAAAGCTGTTTTCAATTTTCTCAAACGATTTATTCTAAAGTTATACAAAAAAAAAAACGTTTTTCTAAAAATCACACAAAAACTACTGTAACTTTTTTATTTCTTCATAAAAAATTTTAAATTTTGTTTAAATAATTTTGTTTTTATGAAATATAATCAGAGAAGCTGTTTTCAATTTTCTCGGACGATTTATTCTAAAGTTATACAAAAAAAACCTTTTTCTAAAAATCACACAAAAACTGCTGTAACTTTTTTATTTCTTCATAAAAAAATTTAAATTTTGTTTAAATAATTTTGTTTTCATGAAATCTAATTAGAAAAACTGTTTTCAATTTTCTCGGACGATTTATTCTAAAGTTATACAAAAAAAACGTTTTTCTAAAAATCACACAAAAACTGCTGTAACTTTTTTATTTCTTCATAAAAAAATTTAAATTTTGTTTAAATAATTTTGTTTTCATGAAATCTAATTAGAAAAACTGAGTTCAATTTTCTCGGACGATTTATTCTAAAGTTATACAAAAAAAAAAAAGTTTATCTAAAAATCACAAAAAAACTGCTGTAACTCTTTTATTTCTTCATAAAAAAATTTAAATTTTGTTTAAATAATTTTGTTTTCACGAAATCTAATTAGAAAAACTGTTTTCAGTTTTCTCGGACGATTTCTTCTAAAGTAATACAAAAAAAAACGATTTTCTAAAAATCACACAAAAACTGCTGTAACTTTTTTATTTCTTCATAAAAAAATTTAAATTTTGTTTAAATAATTTTGTTTTCACGAAATCTAATTAGAAAAACTGTTTTCAATTTTCTCCGACGATTTATTCTAAAGTTATACAAAAAAAACGCTTTTCTAAAAATCACACAAAAACTGCTGTAACTTTTTTATTTCTTCAAAAAAAAATGTAAATTTTGTTTAAATAATTTTGTTTTCATGAAATATAATCAGAAAAGCTGTTTTCAATTTTCTCGGACGAATTATTCTATAGTTATACAAAAAAAACGTTTTTCTAAAAATCACTCAAAAACTGCTGTAACTCTTTTACTTCTTCAAAAAAAAATTTAAATTTTGTTTAAATAATTTTGTTTTCATGAAATCTAATTAGAAAAACTGTTTTCAATTTTCTCGGACGATTTATTCTAAGGTTATACAAAAAAAACGTTTTTCTAAAAATCACACAAAAACTGCTGTAACTTTTTTATTTCTTCATAAAAAAATTTAAATTTTGTTTAAATAATTTTGTTTTCATGAAATCTAATTAGAAAAACTGCGTTCAATTTTCTCGGACGATTTATTCTAAAGTTATACAAAAAAAAAAAGTTTATCTAAAAATCACAAAAAAACTGCTGTAACTCTTTTATTTCTTCATAAAAAAATTTAAATTTTGTTTAAATAATTTTGTTTTCACGAAATCTAATTAGAAAAACTGTTTTCAGTTTTCTCGGACGATTTATTCTAAAGTAATACAAAAAAAAACGATTTTCTAAAAATCACACAAAAACTGCTGTAACTTTTTTATTTCTTCAAAAAAAAATGTAAATTTTGTTTAAATAATTTTGTTTTCATGAAATATAATCAGAAAAGCTGTTTTCAATTTTCTCGGACGATTTATTCTATAGTTATACAAAAAAAACGTTTTTCTAAAAATCACTCAAAAACTTCTGTAACTCTTTTACTTCTTCAAAAAAAAATTTAAATTTTGTTTAAATAATTTTGTTTTCATGAAATCTAATTAGAAAAACTGTTTTCAATTTTCTCGGACGATTTATTCTAAGGTTATACAAAAAAAACGTTTTTCTAAAAATCACACAAAAACTGCTGTAACTTTTTTATTTCTTCATAAAAAAATTTAAATTTTGTTTAAATAATTTTGTTTTCATGAAATCTAATTAGAAAAGCTGTTTTCAATTTTCTCGTAAGAGTTATTCTAAAGTTATACAAAAAAAAAACGTTTTCTAAGAATCACACAAAAACTGCTGTAACTTTTTTATTTCTTCATAAAAAAATTTAAATTTTGTTTAAATAATTTTGTTTTCATGAAATATAATCAGAAAAGCTGTTTTCAATTTTCTCGTAAGAGTTATTCTAAAGTTATACAAAACAAAAACGTTTTCTAAGAATCACACAAAAACTGCTGTAACTTTTTTATTTCTTCATAAAAAAATTTAAATTTTGTTTAAATAATTTTGTTTTCATGAAATATAATCAGAAAAGCTGTTTTCAATTTTCTCGTAAGAGTTATTCTAAAGTTATACAAAACAAAAACGTTTTCTAAGAATCACACAAAAACTGCTGTAACTTTTTTATTTCTTCATAAAAAAATTTAAATTTTGTTTAAATAATTTTGTTTTCATGAAATCTAATTAGAAAAACTGTTTTCAATTTTCTCGGACGATTTATTCTAAGGTTATACAAAAAAAACATTTTTCTTAAAATCACACAAAAACTGCTGTAACTTTTTTATTTCTTCATAAAAAAATTTAAATTTTGTTTAAATAATTTTGTTTTCATGAAATCTAATTAGAAAAACTGTTTTCAGTTTTCTCGGACGATTTATTCTAAAGTTATACAAAAAAAACGTTTTTCTAAAAATCACACAAAAACTGCTGTAACTCTTTCATTTCTTCAAAAAAAAAATTAAATTTTGTTTAAATAATTTTGTTTTCACGAAATCTAATTAGAAAAACTGTTTTCAATTTTCTCGGACGATTTATTCTAAAGGTATACAAAAAAATTGTTTTTCTAAAAATCACACAAAAACTGCTGTAACTTTTTTATTTCTTCATAAAAAAATTTAAATTTTGTTTAAATAATTTTGTTTTTATGTAATATAATCAGAATAGCTGTTTTCAATTTTCTCGGACGATTTATTCTAAAGTTATACAAAAAAAACGTTTTTCTAAAAATCACACAAAAACTGCTGTAACTTTTTTATTTCTTCATAAAAAAATTTAAATTTTGTTTAAATAATTTTGTTTTTATGAAATATAAGCAGAAAAACTGTTTTCAATTTTCTCGGACGATTTATTCTAAAGTTATACAAAAAAAAACGTTTTTCTAAAAATCACACAAAAACTGCTGTAACTCTTTTATTTCTTCAAAAAAAATTTAAATTTTGTTTAAATAATTTTGTTTTCATGAAATCTAATTAGAAAAACTGTTTTCAATTTTCTCGAACGATTTATTCTAAAGTTATACAAAAAAAACGTTTTTCTAAAAATCACACAAAAACTGCTGTAACTTTTTTATTTCTTCATAAATAAATTTAAATTTGGTTTAAATAATTTTGTTTTCATGAAATCTAATTAGAAAAACTGTTTTCAATTTTCTCGGACGATTTATTCTAAAGTTATACAAAAAAAACGTTTTTCTAAAAATCACACAAAAACTGCTGTAATTTTTTTATTTCTTCATAAATAAATTTAAATTTTGTTTAAATAATTTTGTTTTCATGAAATCTAATTAGAAAAACTGTTTTCAATTTTCTCGGACGATTTATTCTAAAGTTATACAAAAAAAACGTTTTTCTAAAAATCACACAAAAACTGATGTAACTTTTTTTATTTCTTCATAAAAAAATTTAAATTTTGTTTAAATAATTTTGTTTTTATGAAATCTAATTAGAAAAACTGTTTTCAATTTTCTCCGACGATTTATTCTAAAGTTATACAAAAAAAACTCTTTTCTAAAAATCACACAAAAACTGCTGTAACTTTTTTATTTCTTCATAAAAAAATTTAAATTTTGTTTAAATAATTTTGTTTTCATGAAATCTAATTAGAAAAACTGTTTTCAATTTTCTCGGACGATTTATTCTAAAGGTATACAAAAAAATTGTTTTTCTAAAAATCACACAAAAACTGCTGTAACTTTTTTATTTCTTCATAAAAAAATTTAAATTTTGTTTAAATAATTTTGTTTTTATGTAATATAATCAGAATAGCTGTTTTCAATTTTCTCGGACGATTTATTCTAAAGTTATACAAAAAAAACGTTTTTCTAAAAATCACACAAAAACTGCTGTAACTTTTTTATTTCTTCATAAAAAAATTTAAATTTTATTTAAATAATTTTGTTTTTATGAAATATAAGCAGAAAAACTGTTTTCAATTTTCTCGGACGATTTATTCTAAAGTTATACAAAAAAAAACGTTTTTCTAAAAATCACACAAAAACTGATGTAACTTTTTTTATTTCTTCATAAAAAAATTTAAATTTTGTTTAAATAATTTTGTTTTTATGAAATCTAATTAGAAAAACTGTTTTCAATTTTCTCCGACGATTTATTCTAAAGTTATACAAAAAAAACGCTTTTCTAAAAATCACACAAAAACTGCTGTAACTTTTTTATTTCTTCATAAAAAAATTAAAATTTTGTTTAAATAATTTTGTTTTCATGAAATATAATCAGAAAAGCTGTTTTCAATTTTCTCTGACTATTTATTCTAAAGTTATACAAAAAAAACGTTTTTCTAAAAATCACACAAAAACTGCTGTAACTTTTTTATTTCTTCATAAATAAATTTAAATTTTGTTTAAATAATTTTGTTTTCATGAAATCTAATTAGAAAAACTGTTTTCAATTTTCTCGGACGATTTATTCTAAAGTTATACAAAAAAAACGTTTTTCTAAAAATCACACAAAAACTGCTGTAACTTTTTTATTTCTTCATAAAAAAATCTAAATTTTGTTTAAATAATTTTGTCTTCATGAAATCTAATTAGAAAAGCTCTTTTTAATTTTCTCGGACGATTTATTCCAAAGTTATACAAAAAAAACGTTTTTCTAAAAATCACACAAAAACTGCTGTAACTTTTTTTATTTCTTCATAAAAAAATTAAAATTTTGTTTAAATAATTTTGTTTTCATGAAATATAATCAGAAAAGCTGTTTTCAATTTTCTCGGACTATTTATTCTAAAGTTATACAAAAAAAACGTTTTTCTAAAAATCACACAAAAACTGTAACTCTTTTATTTCTTCAAAAACAAAGTTAAATTTTGTTTAAATAATTTTGTTTTCATAAAATATAATCAGAAAAGCTGTTTTCAATTTTCTCGGACGATTTATTCTATAGTTATACAAAAAAAACGTTTTTCTAAAAATCACTCAAAAACTGCTGTAACTCTTTTATTTCTTCAAAAAAAAATTTAAATTTTGTTTAAATAATTTTATTTCATGAATTATAATCAGAAAAGCTGTTTTCAATTTTCTCGGACGATTTATTCTAAAGTTATACAAAAAAAAACGTTTTTCTAAAAATCACACAAAAACTGCTGTAACTTTTTTATTTCTTAATAAAAAAATTTAAATTTTGTTTAAATAATTTTGTTTTCATGAAATATAATCAGAAAAGCTGTTTTCAATTTTCTCGGACTATTTATTCTAAAGTTATACAAAAAAAACGTTTTTCTAAAAATCACACAAAAACTGTAACTCTTTTATTTCTTCAAAAAAAAAGTTAAATTTTGTTTAAATAATTTTGTTTTCATAAAATATAATCAGAAAAGCTGTTTTCAATTTTCTCGGACAATTTATTCTATAGTTATACAAAAAAAACGTTTTTCTAAAAATCACTCAAAAACTGCTGTAACTCTTTTATTTCTTCAAAAAAAAATTTAAATATTGTTTAAATAATTTTATTTCATGAATTATAATCTGAAAAGCTGTTTTCAATTTTCTCGGACGATTTATTCTAAAGTTATACAAAAAAAAACGTTTTTCTAAAAATCACACAAAAACTGTAACTCTTTTATTTCTTCAAAAAAAAATTAAAATTTTGTTTAAATAATTTTGTTTTCATGAAATCTAATTAGAAAAACTGTTTTCAATTTTCTCGGACGATTTATTCTAAAGTTATACAAAAAAAACGTTTTTCTAAAAATCACACAAAAACTGCTGTAACTTTTTTTATTTCTTCATAAAAAAATTTTAATTTTGTTTAAATAATTTTGTTTTCATGAAATCTAATTAGAAAAACTGTTCTCAATTTTCTCGGACGATTTATTCTAAAGTTATACAAAAAAAAAGGTTTTTCTAAGAATCACACTAAAACTGCTGTAACTTTTTTATTTCTTCATAAAAAAATCTAAATTTTGTTTAAATAATTTTGTTTTCATGAAATATAATCAGAAAAGCTGTTTTCAATTTTCTCGGACGATTTACTCTAAAGTTATACAAAAAAAAACATTTTTCTAAAAATCACACAAAAACTGCTGTAACTCTTTTATTTCTTCAAAAAAAAATTTAAATTTTGTTTAAATAATTTTGTTTTCATAAAATCTGATTAGAAAAACTATTATCAATTTTCTCGGACGATTTATTCTAAAGTTATACAAAAAAAACGTTTTTCTAAAAATCACACAAAAACTGCTGTAACTTTTTTTATTTCTTCATAAAAAATTTTTAATTTTGTTTAAATAATTTTGTTTTCATGAAATCTAATTAGAAAAACTGTTCTCAATTTTCTCGGACGATTTATTCTAAAGTTATACAAAAAAAAAGGTTTTTCTAAGAATCACACTAAAACTGCTGTAACTTTTTTATTTCTTCAAAAAAAATCTAAATTTTGTTTAAATAATTTTGTTTTCATGAAATATAATCAGAAAAGCTGTTTTCAATTTTCTCGGACGATTTAATCCAAAGTTATACAAAAAAAACGTTTTTCTAAAAATCACACAAAAACTGCTGTAAGTTTTTTTATTTCTTAATAAAAAAAATTAAATTTTGTTTAAATAATTTTGTTTTCATGAAATATAATCAGAAAAGCTGTTTTCAATTTTCTCGGACGATTTATTCTAAAGTTATACAAAAAAAACGTTTTTCTAAAAATCACACAAAAACTGCTGTAACTCTTTTATTTCTTCAAAAAAAAATTTAAATTTTGTTTAGATAATTTTCTTTTCATGAAATCTAATTAGAAAAACTGTTTTTAATTTTCTCCGACGATTTATTCTAAAGTTATACAAAAAAAACGTTTTTCTAAAAATCACACAAAAACTGCTGTAACTTTTTTTATTTCTTCATAAAAAAATTTAAATTTTGTTTAAATAATTTTGTTTTCGTGAAATCTAATTAGAAAAACTGTTTTTAATTTTCTCGGACGATTTATTCTAAAGTTATACAAAAAAAAACGTTTTTCTAGGAATTCCACAAAAACTGCTGTAACTTTTTTATTTCTTCATAAAAAAATTAAAATTTTGTTTAAATAATTTTGTTTCAATGAAATCTAATTAGAAAAACTGTTTTCAATTTTCTCCGACGATTTATTCTAAAGTTATACAAAAAAAACGTTTTTCTAAAAATCACACAAAAACTGTAACTCTTTTATTTCTTCAAAAAAAAATTAAAATTTTGTTTAAATAATTTTGTTTTCATGAAATCTAATTAGAAAAACTGTTTTCAATTTTCTCGGACGATTTATTCTAAAGTTATACAAAAAAAACGTTTTTCTAAAAATCACACAAAAACTGCTGTAACTTTTTTTATTTCTTCATAAAAAAATTAAAATTTTGTTTAAATAATTTTGTTTTCATGAAATCTAATTAGAAAAACTGATTTCAATTTTCTCGGACGATTTATTCTAAAGTTATACAAAAAAAACGTTTTTCTAAAAATCACACAAAAACTGCTGTAACTTTTTTATTTCTTCATAAAAAAATCTAAATTTTGTTTAAATAATTTTGTCTTCATGAAATCTAATTAGAAAAGCTCTTTTTAATTTTCTCGGACGATTTATTCCAAAGTTATACAAAAAAAACGTTTTTCTAAAAATCACACAAAAACTGCTGTAACTTTTTTTATTTCTTCATAAAAAAATTTTAATTTTGTTTAAATAATTTTGTTTTCATGAAATCTAATTAGAAAAACTGTTCTCAATTTTCTCGGACGATTTATTCTAAAGTTATACAAAAAAAAAGGTTTTTCTAAGAATCACACTAAAACTGCTGTAACTTTTTTATTTCTTCATAAAAAAATCTAAATTTTGTTTAAATAATTTTGTTTTCATGAAATATAATCAGAAAAGCTGTTTTCAATTTTCTCGGACGATTTAATCCAAAGTTATACAAAAAAAACGTTTTTCTAAAAATCACACAAAAACTGCTGTAAGTTTTTTTATTTCTTAATAAAAAAAATTAAATTTTGTTTAAATAATTTTGTTTTCATGAAATATAATCAGAAAAGCTGTTTTCAATTTTCTCGGACGATTTATTCTAAAGTTATACAAAAAAAACGTTTTTCTAAAAATCACACAAAAACTGCTGTAACTCTTTTATTTCTTCAAAAAAAAATTTAAATTTTGTTTAGATAATTTTCTTTTCATGAAATCTAATTAGAAAAACTGTTTTCAATTTTCTCGGACGATTTATTCTAAAGTTATACAAAAAAAAACGTTTTTCTAGGAATTCCACAAAAACTGCTGTAACTTTTTTATTTCTTCATAAAAAAATTAAAATTTTGTTTAAATAATTTTGTTTCAATGAAATCTAATTAGAAAAACTGTTTTCAATTTTCTCGGACGATTTATTCTAAAGTTATACAAAAAAAAACGTTTTTCTAGGAATTCCACAAAAACTGCTGTAACTTTTTTATTTCTTCATAAAAAAATTTAAATTTTGTTTAAATAATTTTGTTTTCATGAAATCTAATTAGAAATACTGTTTTCAATTTTCTCAGACGATTTATTCTAAAGTTATACAAAAAAAACGTTTTTCTAAAAATCACACAAAAACTGCTGTAACTTTTTTATTTCTTCATAAAAAAATCTAAATTTTGTTTAAATAATTTTGTCTTCATGAAATCTAATTAGAAAAGCTCTTTTTAATTTTCTCGGACGATTTATTCCAAAGTTATACAAAAAAAACGTTTTTCTAAAAATCACACAAAAACTGCTGTAACTTTTTTTATTTCTTCATAAAAAAATTTTAATTTTGTTTAAATAATTTTGTTTTCATGAAATCTAATTAGAAAAACTGTTCTCAATTTTCTCGGACGATTTATTCTAAAGTTATACAAAAAAAAAGGTTTTTCTAAGAATCACACTAAAACTGCTGTAACTTTTTTATTTCTTCATAAAAAAATCTAAATTTTGTTTAAATAATTTTGTTTTCATGAAATATAATCAGAAAAGCTGTTTTCAATTTTCTCGGACGATTTAATCCAAAGTTATACAAAAAAAACGTTTTTCTAAAAATCACACAAAAACTGCTGTAACTCTTTTATTTCTTCAAAAAAAAATTTAAATTTTGTTTAGATAATTTTCTTTTCATGAAATCTAATTAGAAAAACTGTTTTCAATTTTCTCGGACGATTTATTCTAAAGTTATACAAAAAAAAACGTTTTTCTAGGAATTCCACAAAAACTGCTGTAACTTTTTTATTTCTTCATAAAAAAATTAAAATTTTGTTTAAATAATTTTGTTTCAATGAAATCTAATTAGAAAAACTGTTTTCAATTTTCTCGGACGATTTATTCTAAAGTTATACAAAAAAAAACGTTTTTCTAGGAATTCCACAAAAACTGCTGTAACTTTTTTATTTCTTCATAAAAAAATTTAAATTTTGTTTAAATAATTTTGTTTTCATGAAATCTAATTAGAAATACTGTTTTCAATTTTCTCCGACGATTTATTCCAAAGTTATACAAAAAAAACGTTTTTCTAAAAATCACACAAAAACTGCTGTAATTTTTTTATTTCTTCATAAATAAATTTAAATTTTGTTTAAATAATTTTGTTTTTATGAAATCTAATTAGAAAAACTGTTTTCAATTTTCTCCGACGATTTATTCTAAAGTTATACAAAAAAAACGCTTTTCTAAAAATCACACAAAAACTGCTGTAACTTTTTATTTCTTCATAAAAAAATTAAAATTTTGTTTAAATAATTTTGTTTTCATGAAATCTAATTAGAAAAACTGTTTTCAATTTTCTCGGACGATTTATTCTAAAGTTATACAAAAAAAACGTTTTTCTAAAAATCACACAAAAACTGCTGTAACTTTTTTATTTCTTCATAAAAAAATCTAAATTTTGTTTAAATAATTTTGTCTTCATGAAATCTAATTAGAAAAGGTGTTTTTAATTTTCTCGGACGATTTATTCCAAAGTTATACAAAAAAAACGTTTTTCTAAAAATCACACAAAAACTGCTGTAACTTTTTTATTTCTTCATAAAAAAATCTAAATTTTGTTTAAATAATTTTGTCTTCATGAAATCTAATTAGAAAAGGTGTTTTTAATTTTCTCGGACGATTTATTCCAAAGTTATACAAAAAAAACGTTTTTCCAAAAATCACACAAAAACTGCTGTAACTTTTTTATTTCTTCATAAAAAAATCTAAATTTTGTTTAAATAATTTTGTCTTCATGAAATCTAATTAGAAAAGGTGTTTTTAATTTTCTCGGACGATTTATTCCAAAGTTATACAAAAAAAACGTTTTTCTAAAAATCACACAAAAACTGCTGTAACTTTTTTATTTCTTCATAAAAAAATCTAAATTTTGTTTAAATAATTTTGTCTTCATGAAATCTAATTAGAAAAGGTGTTTTTAATTTTCTCGGACGATTTATTCCAAAGTTATACAAAAAAAACGTTTTTCTAAAAATCACACAAAAACTGCTGTAACTTTTTTATTTCTTCATAAAAAAATCTAAATTTTGTTTAAATAATTTTGTCTTCATGAAATCTAATTAGAAAAGCTGTTTTTAATTTTCTCGGACGATTTATTCCAAAGTTATACAAAAAAAACGTTTTTCTAAAAATCACACAAAAACTGCTGTAACTCTTTTATTTCTTCATAAAAAAATTTAAATTTTGTTTAAATAATTTTGTTTTCATGAAATCTAATTAGAAAAACTGTTTTCAATTTTCTCGGACGATTTATTCTAAAGTTATACAAAAAAAACGTTTTTCTATAAATCACACAAAAACTGCTGTAACTTTTTTTATTTCTTCATAAAAAAATTTAAATTTTGTTTAAATAATTTTGTTTTCATGAAATCTAATTAGAAAAACAGTTTTCAATTTTCTCGGACGATTTATTCTAAAGTTATACAAAAAAAACGTTTTTCTATAAATCACACAAAAACTGCTGTAACTTTTTTTATTTCTTCATAAAAAAATTTAAATTTTGTTTAAATAATTTTGTTTTTATGAAATCTAATTAGAAAAACTGTTTTCAATTTTCTCCGACGATTTATTCTAAAGTTATACAAAAAAAACGTTTTTCTAAAAATCACACAAAAACTGCTGTAATTTTTTTATTTTTTCATAAATAAATTTAAATTTTGTTTAAATAATTTTGTTTTCATGAAATCTAATTAGAAAAACTGTTTTCAATTTTCTCCGACGATTTATTCTAAAGTTATACAAAAAAAACGCTTTTCTAAAAATCACACAAAAACTGCTGTAACTTTTTTATTTCTTCTTAAAAAAATTAAAATTTTGTTTAAATAATTTTGTTTTCATGAAATCTAATTAGAAAAACAGTTTTCAATTTTCTCGGACGATTTATTCTAAAGTTATACAAAAAAAACGTTTTTCTATAAATCACACAAAAACTGCTGTAACTTTTTTTATTTCTTCATAAAAAAATTTAAATTTTGTTTAAATAATTTTGTTTTTATGAAATCTAATTAGAAAAACTGTTTTCAATTTTCTCCGACGATTTATTCTAAAGTTATACAAAAAAAACGTTTTTCTAAAAATCACACAAAAACTGCTGTAACTTTTTTTATTTCTTTATAAAAAAATTTAAATTTTGTTTAAATAATTTTGTTTTTATGAAATCTAATTAGAAAAACAGTTTTCAATTTTCTCGGACGATTTATTCTCAAGTTATACAAAAAAAACATTTTCTAAAAATCACACAAAAACTGCTGTAACTTTTTTTATTTCTTCATAAATAAATTTAAATTTTGTTTAAATAATTTTGTTTTCATGAAATCTAATTAGAAAAACTGTTTTCAATTTTCTCGGACGATTTATTCTAAAGTTATACAAAAAAAACGTTTTTCTAAAAATCACACAAAAACTGCTGTAACTTTTTTTATTTCTTTATAAAAAAATTTAAATTTTGTTTAAATAATTTTGTTTTTATGAAATCTAATTAGAAAAACTGTTTTCAATTTTCTCCGACGATTTATTCTAAAGTTATACAAAAAAAACGCTTTTCTAAAAATCACACAAAAACTGCTGTAACTTTTTTATTTCTTCTTAAAAAAATTAAAATTTTGTTTAAATAATTTTGTTTTCATGAAATCTAATTAGAAAAACAGTTTTCAATTTTCTCGGACGATTTATTCTAAAGTTATACAAAAAAAACGTTTTTCTATAAATCACACAAAAACTGCTGTAACTTTTTTTATTTCTTCATAAAAAAATTTAAATTTTGTTTAAATAATTTTGTTTTTATGAAATCTAATTAGAAAAACTGTTTTCAATTTTCTCCGACGATTTATTCTAAAGTTATACAAAAAAAACGCTGTTCTAAAAATCACACAAAAACTGCTGTAACTTTTTTATTTCTTCTTAAAAAAATTAAAATTTTGTTTAAATAATTTTGTTTTCATGAAATCTAATTAGAAAAACTGTTTTCAATTTTCTCGGACGATTTATTCTAAAGTTATACAAAAAAAAACGTTTTTCTAGGAATTCAACAAAAACTGCTGTAACTTTTTTATTTCTTCATAAAAAATTTTAAATTTTGTTTAAATAATTTTGTTTTCATAAAATCTAATTAGAAAAACTGTTTTCAATTTTCTCGGACGATTTATTCTAAAGTTATACAAAAAAAACGTTTTTCTAAAAATCACACAAAAACTGCTGTAACTTTTTTATTTCTTCATAAAAAAATTTAAATTTTGTTTAAATAATTTTGTTTTCATGAAATCTAATTAGAAAAACTGTTTTCAATTTTCTCGGACGATATATTCTAAAGTTATACAAAAAAAACGTTTTTCTAAAAATCACACAAAAACTGCTGTAACTTTTTTATTTCTTCATAAAAAAATTCAAATTTTGTTTAATTAATTTTGTTTTCATGAAATCTAATTAGAAAAACTGTTTTCAATTTTCTCGGACGATTTATTCTAAAGTTATACAAAAAAAACGTTTTTCTAAAAATCACACAAAAACTGCTGTTACTGTTTTATTTCTTCATAAAAAAATTTAAATTTTGTTTAAATAATTTTGTTTTCACGAAATCTAATTAGAAAAACTGTTTTTAATTTTCTCGGACGATTTATTCTAAAGTAATACAAAAAAAAACGATTTTCTAAAAATCACACAAAAACTGCTGTAACTCTTTTATTTCTTCAAAAAAAATTTAAATTTTGTTTAAATAATTTTGTTTTCATGAAATATAATCAGAAAAGCTGTTTTCAATTTTCTCAAACGATTTATTCTAAAGTTATACAAAAAAAAAACGTTTTTCTAAAAATCACACAAAAACTGCTGTAACTTTTTTATTTCTTCATAAAAAAATTTAAATTTTGTTTAAATAATTTTGTTTTCATGAAATCTAATTAGAAAAACTGCGTTCAATTTTCTCGGACGATTTATTCTAACGTTATACAAAAAAAAACGTTTATCTAAAAATCACACAAAAACTGCTGTAACTTTTTTATTTCTTCATAAAAAAATTTAAATTTTGTTTAAATAATTTTGTTTTCATGAAATATAATCAGAAAAGCTGTTTTTAATTTTCTCGGACGATTTATTCTAAAGTTATACAAAAAAAACGTTTTTCTAAAAATCACACAAAAACTGCTGTAACTTTTTTATTTCTTCATAAAAAATTTTAAATTTTGTTTAAATAATTTTGTTTTTATGAAATATAATCAGGAATGCTGTTTTCAATTTTCTCGGACGATTTATTCTAAAGTTATTAAAAAAAAACGTTTTTCTAAAAATCACACAAAAACTGCTGTAACTTTTTTATTTCTTCATAAAAAAAGTTAAATTTTGTTTAAATAATTTGGTTTTCATGAAATCTAATTAGAAAAACTGTTTTCAATTTTCTAGGACGATTTATTCTAAAGTTATACAAAAAAAACGATTTTCTAAAAATCACACAAAAACTGCTGTAACTCTTTTATTTCTTCAAAAAAAAATGTAAATTTTGTTTAAATAATTTTGTTTTCATGATATCTAATTAGAAAAACTGTTTTCAATTTTCTCGGACGATTTATTCTAAAGGTATACAAAAAAAACGTTTTTCTAAAAATCACACAAAAACTGCTGTAATTTTTTTATTTTTTCATAAATAAATTTAAATTTTGTTTAAATAATTTTGTTTTCATGAAATCTAATTAGACAAACTGCGTTCAATTTTCTCGGACGATTTATTCTAAAGTTATACAAAAAAAAACGTTTATCTAAAAATCACACAAAAACTGCTGTAACTTTTTTATTTCTTCATAAAAAAATTTAAATTTTGTTTAATTAATTTTGTTTTCATGAAATCTAATTAGAAAAACTGTTTTCAATTTTCTCGGACGATTTATTCTAAAGTTATACAAGAAAAACGTTTTTCTAAAAATCACACAAAAACTGCTGTAACTTTTTTATTTCTTCATAAAAAAATTTAAATTTTGTTTATATAATTTTGTTTTCATGAAATCTAATTAGGAAAACTGTTTTCAATTTTCTCGGACGATTTATTCTAAAGTTATACAAAAAAAACGTTTTTCCAAGAATCACACAAAAACTGCTCTAACTTTTTTATTTCTTCATAAAAAAATTTAAATTTTGTTTAAATAATTTTGTTTTCATGAAATCTAATTAGAAAAACTGCGTTCAATTTTCTCGGACGATTTATTCTAAAGTTATACTAAAAAAACGTTTTTCTAAAAATCACACAAAAACTGCTGTAACTTTTTTATTTCTTCATAAAAAAATTTAAATTTTGTTTAAATAATTTTGTTTTCATGAAATCTAATTAGAAAAACTGCGTTCAATTTTCTCGGACGATTTATTCTAAAGTTATACAAAAAAAAAAAAGTTTATCTAAAAATCACAAAAAAACTGCTGTAACTCTTTTATTTCTTCATAAAAAAATTTAAATTTTGTTTAAATAATTTTGTTTTCACGAAATCTAATTAGAAAAACTGTTTTCAGTTTTCTCGGACGATTTCTTCTAAAGTAATACAAAAAAAAACGATTTTCTAAAAATCACACAAAAACTGCTGTAACTCTTTTATTTCTTCATAAAAAAATTTAAATTTTGTTTAAATAATTTTGTTTTCACGAAATCTAATTAGAAAAACTGTTTTCAATTTTCTCCGACGATTTATTCTAAAGTTATACAAAAAAACGCTTTTCTAAAAATCACACAAAAACTGCTGTAACTTTTTTATTTCTTCAAAAAAAAATGTAAATTTTGTTTAAATAATTTTGTTTTCATGAAATATAATCAGAAAAGCTGTTTTCAATTTTCTCGGACGATTTATTCTATAGTTATACAAAAAAAACGTTTTTCTAAAAATCACTCAAAAACTGCTGTAACTCTTTTACTTCTTCAAAAAAAAATTTAAATTTTGTTTAAATAATTTTGTTTTCATGAAATCTAATTAGAAAAACTGTTTTCAATTTTCTCGGACGATTTATTCTAAGGTTATACAAAAAAAACGTTTTTCTAAAAATCACACAAAAACTGCTGTAACTTTTTTATTTCTTCAAAAAAAAATTTAAATTTTGTTTAGATAATTTTGTTTTCATGAAATATAATCAGAAAAGCTGTTTTCAATTTTCTCGGACGATTTATTCTATAGTTATACAAAAAAAACGTTTTTCTAAAAATCACTCAAAAACTGCTGTAACTCTTTTACTTCTTCAAAAAAAAATTTAAATTTTGTTTAAATAATTTTGTTTTCATGAAATCTAATTAGAAAAACTGTTTTCAATTTTCTCGGACGATTTATTCTAAGGTTATACAAAAAAAACGTTTTTCTAAAAATCACACAAAAACTGCTGTAACTTTTTTATTTCTTCATAAAAAAATTTAAATTTTGTTTAAATAATTTTGTTTTCATGAAATCTAATTAGAAAAACTGCGTTCAATTTTCTCGGACGATTTATTCTAAAGTTATACAAAAAAAAACGTTTTTCTAGGAATTCCACAAAAACTGCTGTAACTTTTTTATTTCTTCATAAAAAAATTTAAATTTTGTTTAAATAATTTTGTTTTCATGAAATCTAATTAGACAAACTGCGTTCAATTTTCTCGGACGATTTATTCTAAAGTTATACAAAAAAAAACGTTTATCTAAAAATCACACAAAAACTGCTGTAACTTTTTTATTTCTTCATAAAAAAATTTAAATTTTGTTTAATTAATTTTGTTTTCATGAAATCTAATTAGAAAAACTGTTTTCAATTTTCTCGGACGATTTATTCTAAAGTTATACAAAAAAAACGTTTTTCTAAAAATCACACAAAAACTGCTGTTACTGTTTTATTTCTTCATAAAAAAATTTAAATTTTGTTTAAATAATTTTGTTTTCACGAAATCTAATTAGAAAAACTGTTTTTAATTTTCTCGGACGATTTATTCTAAAGTAATACAAAAAAAAACGATTTTCTAAAAATCACACAAAAACTGCTGTAACTCTTTTATTTCTTCAAAAAAAATTTAAATTTTGTTTAAATAATTTTGTTTTCATGAAATATAATCAGAAAAGCTGTTTTCAATTTTCTCAAACGATTTATTCTAAAGTTATACAAAAAAAAAACGTTTTTCTAAAAATCACACAAAACTACTGTAACTTTTTTATTTCTTCATAAAAAATTTTAAATTTTGTTTAAATAATTTTGTTTTTATGAAATATAATCAGAGAAGCTGTTTTCAATTTTCTCGGACGATTTATTCTAAAGTTATACAAAAAAAACCTTTTTCTAAAAATCACACAAAAACTGCTGTAACTTTTTTATTTCTTCATAAAAAAATTTAAATTTTGTTTAAATAATTTTGTTTTCATGAAATCTAATTAGAAAAACTGTTTTCAATTTTCTCGGACGATTTATTCTAAAGTTATACAAAAAAAACGTTTTTCTAAAAATCACACAAAAACTGCTGTAACTTTTTTATTTCTTCATAAAAAAATTTAAATTTTGTTTAACTAATTTTGTTTTCATGAAATATAATCAGAAAAGCTGTTTTCAATTTTCTCGGACGATTTATTCTAAAGTTATACAAAAAAAACGTTTTTCTAAAAATCACACAAAAACTGCTGTAACTTTTTTATTTCTTCATAAAAAAATTTAAATTTTGTTTAAATAATTTTGTTTTCATGAAATCTAATTAGAAAAACTGAGTTCAATTTTCTCGGACGATTTATTCTAAAGTTATACAAAAAAAAAAAAGTTTATCTAAAAATCACAAAAAAACTGCTGTAACTCTTTTATTTCTTCATAAAAAAATTTAAATTTTGTTTAAATAATTTTGTTTTCACGAAATCTAATTAGAAAAACTGTTTTCAGTTTTCTCGGACGATTTCTTCTAAAGTAATACAAAAAAAAACGATTTTCTAAAAATCACACAAAAACTGCTGTAACTTTTTTATTTCTTCATAAAAAAATTTAAATTTTGTTTAAATAATTTTGTTTTCACGAAATCTAATTAGAAAAACTGTTTTCAATTTTCTCCGACGATTTATTCTAAAGTTATACAAAAAAAACGCTTTTCTAAAAATCACACAAAAACTGCTGTAACTTTTTTATTTCTTCAAAAAAAAATGTAAATTTTGTTTAAATAATTTTGTTTTCATGAAATATAATCAGAAAAGCTGTTTTCAATTTTCTCGGACGAATTATTCTATAGTTATACAAAAAAAACGTTTTTCTAAAAATCACTCAAAAACTGCTGTAACTCTTTTACTTCTTCAAAAAAAAATTTAAATTTTGTTTAAATAATTTTGTTTTCATGAAATCTAATTAGAAAAACTGTTTTCAATTTTCTCGGACGATTTATTCTAAGGTTATACAAAAAAAACGTTTTTCTAAAAATCACACAAAAACTGCTGTAACTTTTTTATTTCTTCATAAAAAAATTTAAATTTTGTTTAAATAATTTTGTTTTCATGAAATCTAATTAGAAAAACTGCGTTCAATTTTCTCGGACGATTTATTCTAAAGTTATACAAAAAAAAAAAGTTTATCTAAAAATCACAAAAAAACTGCTGTAACTCTTTTATTTCTTCATAAAAAAATTTAAATTTTGTTTAAATAATTTTGTTTTCACGAAATCTAATTAGAAAAACTGTTTTCAGTTTTCTCGGACGATTTATTCTAAAGTAATACAAAAAAAAACGATTTTCTAAAAATCACACAAAAACTGCTGTAACTTTTTTATTTCTTCAAAAAAAAATGTAAATTTTGTTTAAATAATTTTGTTTTTATGAAATATAATCAGAAAAGCTGTTTTCAATTTTCTCGGACGATTTATTCTATAGTTATACAAAAAAAACGTTTTTCTAAAAATCACTCAAAAACTTCTGTAACTCTTTTACTTCTTCAAAAAAAAATTTAAATTTTGTTTAAATAATTTTGTTTTCATGAAATCTAATTAGAAAAACTGTTTTCAATTTTCTCGGACGATTTATTCTAAGGTTATACAAAAAAAACGTTTTTCTAAAAATCACACAAAAACTGCTGTAACTTTTTTATTTCTTCATAAAAAAATTTAAATTTTGTTTAAATAATTTTGTTTTCATGAAATCTAATTAGAAAAGCTGTTTTCAATTTTCTCGTAAGAGTTATTCTAAAGTTATACAAAAAAAAAACGTTTTCTAAGAATCACACAAAAACTGCTGTAACTTTTTTATTTCTTCATAAAAAAATTTAAATTTTGTTTAAATAATTTTGTTTTCATGAAATATAATCAGAAAAGCTGTTTTCAATTTTCTCGTAAGAGTTATTCTAAAGTTATACAAAACAAAAACGTTTTCTAAGAATCACACAAAAACTGCTGTAACTTTTTTATTTCTTCATAAAAAAATTTAAATTTTGTTTAAATAATTTTGTTTTCATGAAATATAATCAGAAAAGCTGTTTTCAATTTTCTCGTAAGAGTTATTCTAAAGTTATACAAAACAAAAACGTTTTCTAAGAATCACACAAAAACTGCTGTAACTTTTTTATTTCTTCATAAAAAAATTTAAATTTTGTTTAAATAATTTTGTTTTCATGAAATCTAATTAGAAAAACTGTTTTCAATTTTCTCGGACGATTTATTCTAAGGTTATACAAAAAAAACATTTTTCTTAAAATCACACAAAAACTGCTGTAACTTTTTTATTTCTTCATAAAAAAATTTAAATTTTGTTTAAATAA
Source organism: Stenus bimaculatus (assembly GCA_963971135.1). Classification (NCBI taxonomy): domain Eukaryota; kingdom Metazoa; phylum Arthropoda; class Insecta; order Coleoptera; family Staphylinidae; genus Stenus; species Stenus bimaculatus. The sequence goes on along the minus strand of OZ020185.1, from coordinate 16,351,210 downwards.
TTTTGTTTTCATGAAATCTAATTAGAAAAACTGTTTTCAGTTTTCTCGGACGATTTATTCTAAAGTTATACAAAAAAAACGTTTTTCTAAAAATCACACAAAAACTGCTGTAACTCTTTCATTTCTTCAAAAAAAAAATTAAATTTTGTTTAAATAATTTTGTTTTCACGAAATCTAATTAGAAAAACTGTTTTCAATTTTCTCGGACGATTTATTCTAAAGGTATACAAAAAAATTGTTTTTCTAAAAATCACACAAAAACTGCTGTAACTTTTTTATTTCTTCATAAAAAAATTTAAATTTTGTTTAAATAATTTTGTTTTTATGTAATATAATCAGAATAGCTGTTTTCAATTTTCTCGGACGATTTATTCTAAAGTTATACAAAAAAAACGTTTTTCTAAAAATCACACAAAAACTGCTGTAACTTTTTTATTTCTTCATAAAAAAATTTAAATTTTGTTTAAATAATTTTGTTTTTATGAAATATAAGCAGAAAAACTGTTTTCAATTTTCTCGGACGATTTATTCTAAAGTTATACAAAAAAAAACGTTTTTCTAAAAATCACACAAAAACTGCTGTAACTCTTTTATTTCTTCAAAAAAAATTTAAATTTTGTTTAAATAATTTTGTTTTCATGAAATCTAATTAGAAAAACTGTTTTCAATTTTCTCGAACGATTTATTCTAAAGTTATACAAAAAAAACGTTTTTCTAAAAATCACACAAAAACTGCTGTAACTTTTTTATTTCTTCATAAATAAATTTAAATTTGGTTTAAATAATTTTGTTTTCATGAAATCTAATTAGAAAAACTGTTTTCAATTTTCTCGGACGATTTATTCTAAAGTTATACAAAAAAAACGTTTTTCTAAAAATCACACAAAAACTGCTGTAATTTTATTATTTCTTCATAAATAAATTTAAATTTTGTTTAAATAATTTTGTTTTCATGAAATCTAATTAGAAAAACTGTTTTCAATTTTCTCGGACGATTTATTCTAAAGTTATACAAAAAAAACGTTTTTCTAAAAATCACACAAAAACTGATGTAACTTTTTTTATTTCTTCATAAAAAAATTTAAATTTTGTTTAAATAATTTTGTTTTTATGAAATCTAATTAGAAAAACTGTTTTCAATTTTCTCCGACGATTTATTCTAAAGTTATACAAAAAAAACTCTTTTCTAAAAATCACACAAAAACTGCTGTAACTTTTTTATTTCTTCATAAAAAAATTTAAATTTTGTTTAAATAATTTTGTTTTCATGAAATCTAATTAGAAAAACTGTTTTCAATTTTCTCGGACGATTTATTCTAAAGGTATACAAAAAAATTGTTTTTCTAAAAATCACACAAAAACTGCTGTAACTTTTTTATTTCTTCATAAAAAAATTTAAATTTTGTTTAAATAATTTTGTTTTTATGTAATATAATCAGAATAGCTGTTTTCAATTTTCTCGGACGATTTATTCTAAAGTTATACAAAAAAAACGTTTTTCTAAAAATCACACAAAAACTGCTGTAACTTTTTTATTTCTTCATAAAAAAATTTAAATTTTATTTAAATAATTTTGTTTTTATGAAATATAAGCAGAAAAACTGTTTTCAATTTTCTCGGACGATTTATTCTAAAGTTATACAAAAAAAAACGTTTTTCTAAAAATCACACAAAAACTGATGTAACTTTTTTTATTTCTTCATAAAAAAATTTAAATTTTGTTTAAATAATTTTGTTTTTATGAAATCTAATTAGAAAAACTGTTTTCAATTTTCTCCGACGATTTATTCTAAAGTTATACAAAAAAAACGCTTTTCTAAAAATCACACAAAAACTGCTGTAACTTTTTTATTTCTTCATAAAAAAATTAAAATTTTGTTTAAATAATTTTGTTTTCATGAAATATAATCAGAAAAGCTGTTTTCAATTTTCTCTGACTATTTATTCTAAAGTTATACAAAAAAAACGTTTTTCTAAAAATCACACAAAAACTGCTGTAACTTTTTTATTTTTTCATAAATAAATTTAAATTTTGTTTAAATAATTTTGTTTTCATGAAATCTAATTAGAAAAACTGTTTTCAATTTTCTCGGACGATTTATTCTAAAGTTATACAAAAAAAACGTTTTTCTAAAAATCACACAAAAACTGCTGTAACTTTTTTATTTCTTCATAAAAAAATCTAAATTTTGTTTAAATAATTTTGTCTTCATGAAATCTAATTAGAAAAGCTCTTTTTAATTTTCTCGGACGATTTATTCCAAAGTTATACAAAAAAAAACGTTTTTCTAAAAATCACACAAAAACTGCTGTAACTTTTTTTATTTCTTCATAAAAAAATTAAAATTTTGTTTAAATAATTTTGTTTTCATGAAATATAATCAGAAAAGCTGTTTTCAATTTTCTCGGACTATTTATTCTAAAGTTATACAAAAAAAACGTTTTTCTAAAAATCACACAAAAACTGTAACTCTTTTATTTCTTCAAAAACAAAGTTAAATTTTGTTTAAATAATTTTGTTTTCATAAAATATAATCAGAAAAGCTGTTTTCAATTTTCTCGGACGATTTATTCTATAGTTATACAAAAAAAACGTTTTTCTAAAAATCACTCAAAAACTGCTGTAACTCTTTTATTTCTTCAAAAAAAAATTTAAATTTTGTTTAAATAATTTTATTTCATGAATTATAATCAGAAAAGCTGTTTTCAATTTTCTCGGACGATTTATTCTAAAGTTATACAAAAAAAAACGTTTTTCTAAAAATCACACAAAAACTGCTGTAACTTTTTTATTTCTTAATAAAAAAATTTAAATTTTGTTTAAATAATTTTGTTTTCATGAAATATAATCAGAAAAGCTGTTTTCAATTTTCTCGGACTATTTATTCTAAAGTTATACAAAAAAAACGTTTTTCTAAAAATCACACAAAAACTGTAACTCTTTTATTTCTTCAAAAAAAAAGTTAAATTTTGTTTAAATAATTTTGTTTTCATAAAATATAATCAGAAAAGCTGTTTTCAATTTTCTCGGACAATTTATTCTATAGTTATACAAAAAAAACGTTTTTCTAAAAATCACTCAAAAACTGCTGTAACTCTTTTATTTCTTCAAAAAAAAATTTAAATATTGTTTAAATAATTTTATTTCATGAATTATAATCAGAAAAGCTGTTTTCAATTTTCTCGGACGATTTATTCTAAAGTTATACAAAAAAAAACGTTTTTCTAAAAATCACACAAAAACTGTAACTCTTTTATTTCTTCAAAAAAAAATTAAAATTTTGTTTAAATAATTTTGTTTTCATGAAATCTAATTAGAAAAACTGTTTTCAATTTTCTCGGACGATTTATTCTAAAGTTATACAAAAAAAACGTTTTTCTAAAAATCACACAAAAACTGCTGTAACTTTTTTTATTTCTTCATAAAAAAATTTTAATTTTGTTTAAATAATTTTGTTTTCATGAAATCTAATTAGAAAAACTGTTCTCAATTTTCTCGGACGATTTATTCTAAAGTTATACAAAAAAAAAGGTTTTTCTAAGAATCACACTAAAACTGCTGTAACTTTTTTATTTCTTCATAAAAAAATCTAAATTTTGTTTAAATAATTTTGTTTTCATGAAATATAATCAGAAAAGCTGTTTTCAATTTTCTCGGACGATTTACTCTAAAGTTATACAAAAAAAAACATTTTTCTAAAAATCACACAAAAACTGCTGTAACTCTTTTATTTCTTCAAAAAAAAATTTAAATTTTGTTTAAATAATTTTGTTTTCATAAAATCTGATTAGAAAAACTATTATCAATTTTCTCGGACGATTTATTCTAAAGTTATACAAAAAAAACGTTTTTCTAAAAATCACACAAAAACTGCTGTAACTTTTTTTATTTCTTCATAAAAAATTTTTAATTTTGTTTAAATAATTTTGTTTTCATGAAATCTAATTAGAAAAACTGTTCTCAATTTTCTCGGACGATTTATTCTAAAGTTATACAAAAAAAAAGGTTTTTCTAAGAATCACACTAAAACTGCTGTAACTTTTTTATTTCTTCAAAAAAAATCTAAATTTTGTTTAAATAATTTTGTTTTCATGAAATATAATCAGAAAAGCTGTTTTCAATTTTCTCGGACGATTTAATCCAAAGTTATACAAAAAAAACGTTTTTCTAAAAATCACACAAAAACTGCTGTAAGTTTTTTTATTTCTTAATAAAAAAAATTAAATTTTGTTTAAATAATTTTGTTTTCATGAAATATAATCAGAAAAGCTGTTTTCAATTTTCTCGGACGATTTATTCTAAAGTTATACAAAAAAAACGTTTTTCTAAAAATCACACAAAAACTGCTGTAACTCTTTTATTTCTTCAAAAAAAAATTTAAATTTTGTTTAGATAATTTTCTTTTCATGAAATCTAATTAGAAAAACTGTTTTTAATTTTCTCCGACGATTTATTCTAAAGTTATACAAAAAAAACGTTTTTCTAAAAATCACACAAAAACTGCTGTAACTTTTTTTATTTCTTCATAAAAAAATTTAAATTTTGTTTAAATAATTTTGTTTTCGTGAAATCTAATTAGAAAAACTGTTTTTAATTTTCTCGGACGATTTATTCTAAAGTTATACAAAAAAAAACGTTTTTCTAGGAATTCCACAAAAACTGCTGTAACTTTTTTATTTCTTCATAAAAAAATTAAAATTTTGTTTAAATAATTTTGTTTCAATGAAATCTAATTAGAAAAACTGTTTTCAATTTTCTCCGACGATTTATTCTAAAGTTATACAAAAAAAACGTTTTTCTAAAAATCACACAAAAACTGTAACTCTTTTATTTCTTCAAAAAAAAATTAAAATTTTGTTTAAATAATTTTGTTTTCATGAAATCTAATTAGAAAAACTGTTTTCAATTTTCTCGGACGATTTATTCTAAAGTTATACAAAAAAAACGTTTTTCTAAAAATCACACAAAAACTGCTGTAACTTTTTTTATTTCTTCATAAAAAAATTAAAATTTTGTTTAAATAATTTTGTTTTCATGAAATCTAATTAGAAAAACTGATTTCAATTTTCTCGGACGATTTATTCTAAAGTTATACAAAAAAAACGTTTTTCTAAAAATCACACAAAAACTGCTGTAACTTTTTTATTTCTTCATAAAAAAATCTAAATTTTGTTTAAATAATTTTGTCTTCATGAAATCTAATTAGAAAAGCTCTTTTTAATTTTCTCGGACGATTTATTCCAAAGTTATACAAAAAAAACGTTTTTCTAAAAATCACACAAAAACTGCTGTAACTTTTTTTATTTCTTCATAAAAAAATTTTAATTTTGTTTAAATAATTTTGTTTTCATGAAATCTAATTAGAAAAACTGTTCTCAATTTTCTCGGACGATTTATTCTAAAGTTATACAAAAAAAAAGGTTTTTCTAAGAATCACACTAAAACTGCTGTAACTTTTTTATTTCTTCATAAAAAAATCTAAATTTTGTTTAAATAATTTTGTTTTCATGAAATATAATCAGAAAAGCTGTTTTCAATTTTCTCGGACGATTTAATCCAAAGTTATACAAAAAAAACGTTTTTCTAAAAATCACACAAAAACTGCTGTAAGTTTTTTTATTTCTTAATAAAAAAAATTAAATTTTGTTTAAATAATTTTGTTTTCATGAAATATAATCAGAAAAGCTGTTTTCAATTTTCTCGGACGATTTATTCTAAAGTTATACAAAAAAAACGTTTTTCTAAAAATCACACAAAAACTGCTGTAACTCTTTTATTTCTTCAAAAAAAAATTTAAATTTTGTTTAGATAATTTTCTTTTCATGAAATCTAATTAGAAAAACTGTTTTCAATTTTCTCGGACGATTTATTCTAAAGTTATACAAAAAAAAACGTTTTTCTAGGAATTCCACAAAAACTGCTGTAACTTTTTTATTTCTTCATAAAAAAATTAAAATTTTGTTTAAATAATTTTGTTTCAATGAAATCTAATTAGAAAAACTGTTTTCAATTTTCTCGGACGATTTATTCTAAAGTTATACAAAAAAAAACGTTTTTCTAGGAATTCCACAAAAACTGCTGTAACTTTTTTATTTCTTCATAAAAAAATTTAAATTTTGTTTAAATAATTTTGTTTTCATGAAATCTAATTAGAAATACTGTTTTCAATTTTCTCAGACGATTTATTCTAAAGTTATACAAAAAAAACGTTTTTCTAAAAATCACACAAAAACTGCTGTAACTTTTTTATTTCTTCATAAAAAAATCTAAATTTTGTTTAAATAATTTTGTCTTCATGAAATCTAATTAGAAAAGCTCTTTTTAATTTTCTCGGACGATTTATTCCAAAGTTATACAAAAAAAACGTTTTTCTAAAAATCACACAAAAACTGCTGTAACTTTTTTTATTTCTTCATAAAAAAATTTTAATTTTGTTTAAATAATTTTGTTTTCATGAAATCTAATTAGAAAAACTGTTCTCAATTTTCTCGGACGATTTATTCTAAAGTTATACAAAAAAAAAGGTTTTTCTAAGAATCACACTAAAACTGCTGTAACTTTTTTATTTCTTCATAAAAAAATCTAAATTTTGTTTAAATAATTTTGTTTTCATGAAATATAATCAGAAAAGCTGTTTTCAATTTTCTCGGACGATTTAATCCAAAGTTATACAAAAAAAACGTTTTTCTAAAAATCACACAAAAACTGCTGTAACTCTTTTATTTCTTCAAAAAAAAATTTAAATTTTGTTTAGATAATTTTCTTTTCATGAAATCTAATTAGAAAAACTGTTTTCAATTTTCTCGGACGATTTATTCTAAAGTTATACAAAAAAAAACGTTTTTCTAGGAATTCCACAAAAACTGCTGTAACTTTTTTATTTCTTCATAAAAAAATTAAAATTTTGTTTAAATAATTTTGTTTCAATGAAATCTAATTAGAAAAACTGTTTTCAATTTTCTCGGACGATTTATTCTAAAGTTATACAAAAAAAAACGTTTTTCTAGGAATTCCACAAAAACTGCTGTAACTTTTTTATTTCTTCATAAAAAAATTTAAATTTTGTTTAAATAATTTTGTTTTCATGAAATCTAATTAGAAATACTGTTTTCAATTTTCTCAGACGATTTATTCTAAAGTTATACAAAAAAAATGTTTTTCTAAAAATCACACAAAAACTGCTGTAACTCTTTTATTTCTTCAAAAAAAAATTTAAATTTTGTTTAAATAATTTTGTTTTCATGAAATATAATCAGAAAAGCTGTTTTCAATTTTCTCGGACGATTTATTCTAAAGTTATACAAAAAAAACGTTTTTCTAAAAATCACACAAAAACTGCTGTAATTTTTTTATTTCTTCATAAATAAATTTAAATTTTGTTTAAATAATTTTGTTTTCATGAAATCTAATTAGAAAAACTGTTTTCAATTTTCTCGGACGATTTATTCTAAAGTTATACAAAAAAAACGTTTTTCTAAAAATCACACAAAAACTGCTGTAACTTTTTTATTTCTTCATAAAAAAATCTAAATTTTGTTTAAATAATTTTGTCTTCATGAAATCTAATTAGAAAAACTGTTTTCAATTTTCTCCGACGATTTATTCTAAGGTTATACAAAAAAAACGTTTTTCTAAAAATCACACAAAAACTGCTGTAACTTTTTTATTTCTTCATAAAAAAATTTAAATTTTGTTTAAATAATTTTGTTTTCATGAAATCTAATTAGAAAAACTGTTTTCAATTTTCTCGGACGATTTATTCTAAGGTTATACAAAAAAAACATTTTTCTAAAAATCACACAAAAACTGCTGTAACTTTTTTATTTCTTCATAAAAAAATTTAAATTTTGTTTAGATAATTTTCTTTTCATGAAATCTAATTAGAAATACTGTTTTCAATTTTCTCGGACGATTTATTCTAAAGTTATACAAAAAAAACGTTTTTCTAAAAATCACGCAAAAACTGCTGTAACTATTTTATTTCTTCATAAAAAAATTTAAATTTTGTTTAAATAATTTTGTTTTCGTGAAATCTAATTAGAAAAACTGTTTTCAATTTTCTCGGACGATTTATTCTAAAGTTATACAAAAAAAAACGTTTTTCTAGGAATTCCACAAAAACTGCTGTAACTTTTTTATTTCTTCATAAAAAAATTTAAATTTTGTTTAAATAATTTTGTTTTCATGAAATCTAATTAGAAATACTGTTTTCAATTTTCTCAGACGATTTATTCTAAAGTTATACAAAAAAAACGTTTTTCTAAAAATCACACAAAAACTGCTGTAACTCTTTTATTTCTTCAAAAAAAAATTTAAATTTTGTTTAGATAATTTTCTTTTCATGAAATCTAATTAGAAATACTGTTTTCAATTTTCTCAGACGATTTATTCTAAAGTTATACAAAAAAAACGTTTTTCTAAAAATCACACAAAAACTGCTGTAACTCTTTCATTTCTTCAAAAAAAAAATTAAATTTTGTTTAAATAATTTTGTTTTCACGAAATCTAATTAGAAAAACTGTTTTCAATTTTCTCGGACGATTTATTCTAAAGTTATACAAAAAAAACTCTTTTCTAAAAATCACACAAAAACTGCTGTAACTTTTTTATTTCTTCATAAAAAAATTTAAATTTTGTTTAAATAATTTTGTTTTCATGAAATCTAATTAGAAAAACTGTTTTCAATTTTCTCGGACGATTTATTCTAAAGTTATACAAAAAAAACGTTTTTCTAAAAATCACACAAAAACTGATGTAACTTTTTTTATTTCTTCATAAAAAAATTTAAATTTTGTTTAAATAATTTTGTTTTTATGAAATCTAATTAGAAAAACTGTTTTCAATTTTCTCCGACGATTTATTCTAAAATTATACAAAAAAAACGTTTTTCTAAAAATCACACAAAAACTGCTGTAACTCTTTTATTTCTTCAAAAAAAATTTAAATTTTGTTTAAATAATTTTGTTTTCATGAAATCTAATTAGAAAAACTGTTTTCAATTTTCTCGAACGATTTATTCTAAAGTTATACAAAAAAAACGTTTTTCTAAAAATCACACAAAAACTGCTGTAACTTTTTTATTTCTTCATAAATAAATTTAAATTTTGTTTAAATAATTTTGTTTTCATGAAATCTAATTAGAAAAACTGTTTTCAATTTTCTCGGACGATTTATTCTAAAGTTATACAAAAAAAACGTTTTTCTAAAAATCACACAAAAACTGCTGTAATTTTTTTATTTCTTCATAAATAAATTTAAATTTTGTTTAAATAATTTTGTTTTCATGAAATCTAATTAGAAAAACTGTTTTCAATTTTCTCGGACGATTTATTCTAAAGTTATACAAAAAAAACGTTTTTCTAAAAATCACACAAAAACTGATGTAACTTTTTTTATTTCTTCATAAAAAAATTTAAATTTTGTTTAAATAATTTTGTTTTTATGAAATCTAATTAGAAAAACTGTTTTCAATTTTCTCCGACGATTTATTCTAAAGTTATACAAAAAAAACGCTTTTCTAAAAATCACACAAAAACTGCTGTAACTTTTTTATTTCTTCATAAAAAAATTAAAATTTTGTTTAAATAATTTTGTTTTCATGAAATCTAATTAGAAAAACTGTTTTCAATTTTCTCGGACGATTTATTCTAAAGTTATACAAAAAAAACGTTTTTCTAAAAATCACACAAAAACTGCTGTAACTTTTTTATTTCTTCATAAAAAAATCTAAATTTTGTTTAAATAATTTTGTCTTCATGAAATCTAATTAGAAAAGCTGTTTTTAATTTTCTCGGACGATTTAATCCAAAGTTATACAAAAAAAACGTTTTTCTAAAAATCACACAAAAACTGCTGTAATTTTTTTATTTCTTCATAAATAAATCTAAATTTTGTTTAAATAATTTTGTTTTCATGAAATATAATCAGAAAAGCTGTTTTCAATTTTCTCGGACGATTTACTCTAAAGTTATACAAAAAAAAACGTTTTTCTAGGAATTCCACAAAAACTGCTGTAACTTTTTAATTTCTTCATAAAAAAATTTAAATTTTGTTTAAATAATTTTGTTTTCATGAAATATAATCAGAAAAGCTGTTTTTAATTTTCTCGGACGATTTATTCTAAAGTTATACAAAAAAAGCGTTTTTCTAAAAATCATACAAAAACTGCTGTAACTTTTTTATTTCTTCATAAAAAATTTTAAATTTTGTTTAAATAATTTTGTTTTTATGAAATATAATCAGGAATGCTGTTTTCAATTTTCTCGGACGATTTATTCTAAAGTTATTAAAAAAAAACGTTTTTCTAAAAATAACACAAAAACTGCTGTAACTTTTTTATTTCTTCATAAAAAAAGTTAAATTTTGTTTAAATAATTTGGTTTTCATGAAATCTAATTAGAAAAACTGTTTTCAATTTTCTAGGACGATTTATTCTAAAGTTATACAAAAAAAACGATTTTCTAAAAATCACACAAAAACTGCTGTAACTCTTTTATTTCTTCAAAAAAAAATGTAAATTTTGTTTAAATAATTTTGTTTTCATGAAATATAATCAGAAAAGCTGTTTTCAATTTTCTCGGACGATTTATTCTATAGTTATACAAAAAAAACGTTTTTCTAAAAATCACACAAAAACTGCTGTAACTTTTTTATTTCTTCATAAAAAAATTTAAATTTTGTTTAAATAATTTTGTTTTCATGAAATCTAATTAGAAAAACTGTTTTCAATATTCTCGGACGATATATTCTAAAGTTATACAAAAAAAACGTTTTTCTAAAAATCACACAAAAACTGCTGTAACTCTTTTATTTCTTCAAAAAAAAATTTAAATTTTGTTTAGATAATTTTCTTTTCATGAAATCTAATTAGAAATACTGTTTTCAATTTTCTCGGACGATTTATTCTAAAGTTATACAAAAAAAAACGTTTTTCTAAAAATCACGCAAAAACTGCTGTAACTATTTTATTTCTTCATAAAAAAATTTAAATTTTGTTTAAATAATTTTGTTTTCGTGAAATCTAATTAGAAATACTGTTTTCAATTTTCTCGGACGATTTATTCTAAAGTTATACAAAAAAAAACGTTTTTCTAGGAATTCCACAAAAACTGCTGTAACTTTTTTATTTCTTCATAAAAAAATTTAAATTTTGTTTAAATAATTTTGTTTTCATGAAATCTAATTAGAAATACTGTTTTCAATTTTCTCAGACGATTTATTCTAAAGTTATACAAAAAAAACGTTTTTCTAAAAATCACACAAAAACTGCTGTAACTCTTTTATTTCTTCAAAAAAAAATTTAAATTTTGTTTAGATAATTTTCTTTTCATAAAATCTAATTAGAAATACTGTTTTCAATTTTCTCAGACGATTTATTCTAAAGTTATACAAAAAAAACGTTTTTCTAAAAATCACACAAAAACTGCTGTAACTCTTTCATTTCTTCAAAAAAAAAATTAAATTTTGTTTAAATAATTTTGTTTTCACGAAATCTAATTAGAAAAACTGTTTTCAATTTTCTCGGACGATTTATTCTAAAGTTATACAAAAAAAACTCTTTTCTAAAAATCACACAAAAACTGCTGTAACTTTTTTATTTCTTCATAAAAAAATTTAAATTTTGTTTAAATAATTTTGTTTTCATGAAATCTAATTAGAAAAACTGTTTTCAATTTTCTCGGACGATTTATTCTAAAGTTATACAAAAAAAACGTTTTTCTAAAAATCACACAAAAACTGATGTAACTTTTTTTATTTCTTCATAAAAAAATTTAAATTTTGTTTAAATAATTTTGTTTTTATGAAATCTAATTAGAAAAACTGTTTTCAATTTTCTCCGACGATTTATTCTAAAGTTATACAAAAAAAACGTTTTTCTAAAAATCACACAAAAACTGCTGTAACTCTTTTATTTCTTCAAAAAAAATTTAAATTTTGTTTAAATAATTTTGTTTTCATGAAATCTAATTAGAAAAACTGTTTTCAATTTTCTCGGACGATTTATTCTAAAGTTATACAAAAAAAACGTTTTTCTAAAAATCACACAAAAACTGCTGTAACTTTTTTATTTCTTCATAAAAAAATCTAAATTTTGTTTAAATAATTTTGTCTTCATGAAATCTAATTAGAAAAACTGTTTTCAATTTTCTCCGACGATTTATTCTAAGGTTATACAAAAAAAACGTTTTTCTAAAAATCACACAAAAACTGCTGTAACTTTTTTATTTCTTCATAAAAAAATTTAAATTTTGTTTAAATAATTTTGTTTTCATGAAATCTAATTAGAAAAACTGTTTTCAATTTTCTCGGACGATTTATTCTAAGGTTATACAAAAAAAACATTTTTCTAAAAATCACACAAAAACTGCTGTAACTTTTTTATTTCTTCATAAAAAAATTTAAATTTTGTTTAAATAATTTTGTTTTCATGAAATCTAATTAGAAAAACTGTTTTCAATTTTCTCGGACGATTTATTCTAAAGTTATACAAAAAAAACGTTTTTCTAAAAATCACACAAAAACTGCTGTAACTTTTTTATTTCTTCATAAAAAAATCTAAATTTTGTTTAAATAATTTTGTCTTCATGAAATCTAATTAGAAAAGCTGTTTTTAATTTTCTCGGACGATTTAATCCAAAGTTATACAAAAAAAACGTTTTTCTAAAAATCACACAAAAACTGCTGTAATTTTTTTATTTCTTCATAAATAAATTTAAATTTTGTTTAAATAATTTTGTTTTTATGAAATCTAATTAGAAAAACTGTTTTCAATTTTCTCCGACGATTTATTCTAAAGTTATACAAAAAAAACGCTTTTCTAAAAATCACACAAAAACTGCTGTAACTTTTTTATTTCTTCATAAAAAAATTAAAATTTTGTTTAAATAATTTTGTTTCAATGAAATCTAATTAGAAAAACTGTTTTCAATTTTCTCGGACGATTTATTCTAAAGTTATACAAAAAAAACGTTTTTCTAAAAATCACACAAAAACTGCTGTAACTTTTTTTATTTCTTCATAAAAAAATTAAAATTTTGTTTAAATAATTTTGTTTTCATGAAATCTAATTAGAAAAACTGTTTTCAATTTTCTCGGACGATTTATTCTAAAGTTATACAAAAAAAACGTTTTTCTAAAAATCACACAAAAACTGCTGTAATTTTTTTATTTCTTCATAAATAAATTTAAATTTTGTTTAAATAATTTTGTTTTTATGAAATCTAATTAGAAAAACTGTTTTCAATTTTCTCCGACGATTTATTCTAAAGTTATACAAAAAAAACGCTTTTCTAAAAATCACACAAAAACTGCTGTAACTTTTTTATTTCTTCATAAAAAAATTAAAATTTTGTTTAAATAATTTTGTTTCAATGAAATCTAATTAGAAAAACTGTTTTCAATTTTCTCGGACGATTTATTCTAAAGTTATACAAAAAAAACGTTTTTCTAAAAATCACACAAAAACTGGTGTAACTTTTTTTATTTCTTCATAAAAAAATTAAAATTTTGTTTAAATAATTTTGTTTTCATGAAATCTAATTAGAAAAACTGTTTTCAATTTTCTCCGACGATTTATTCTAAAGTTATACAAAAAAAACGTTTTTCTAAAAATCACACAAAAACTGCTGTAACTTTTTTTATTTCTTCATAAAAAAATTAAAATTTTGTTTAAATAATTTTGTTTTCATGAAATCTAATTAGAAAAACTGTTTTCAATTTTCTCGGACGATTTATTCTAAAGTTATACAAAAAAAACGTTTTTCTAAAAATCACACAAAAACTGCTGTAACTTTTTTATTTCTTCATAAAAAAATCTAAATTTTGTTTAAATAATTTTGTCTTCATGAAATCTAATTAGAAAAGGTGTTTTTAATTTTCTCGGACGATTTATTCCAAAGTTATACAAAAAAAACGTTTTTCTAAAAATCACACAAAAACTGCTGTAACTTTTTTATTTCTTCATAAAAAAATCTAAATTTTGTTTAAATAATTTTGTCTTCATGAAATCTAATTAGAAAAGGTGTTTTTAATTTTCTCGGACGATTTATTCCAAAGTTATACAAAAAAAACGTTTTTCTAAAAATCACACAAAAACTGCTGTAATTTTTTTATTTCTTCATAAATAAATTTAAATTTTGTTTAAATAATTTTGTTTTTATGAAATCTAATTAGAAAAACTGTTTTCAATTTTCTCCGACGATTTATTCTAAAGTTATACAAAAAAAACGCTTTTCTAAAAATCACACAAAAACTGCTGTAACTTTTTATTTCTTCATAAAAAAATTAAAATTTTGTTTAAATAATTTTGTTTTCATGAAATCTAATTAGAAAAACTGTTTTCAATTTTCTCGGACGATTTATTCTAAAGTTATACAAAAAAAACGTTTTTCTAAAAATCACACAAAAACTGCTGTAACTTTTTTTATTTCTTCATAAAAAAATTAAAATTTTGTTTAAATAATTTTGTTTTCATGAAATCTAATTAGAAAAACTGTTTTCAATTTTCTCGGACGATTTATTCTAAAGTTATACAAAAAAAACGTTTTTCTAAAAATCACACAAAAACTGCTGTAATTTTTTTATTTCTTCATAAATAAATTTAAATTTTGTTTAAATAATTTTGTTTTTATGAAATCTAATTAGAAAAACTGTTTTCAATTTTCTCCGACGATTTATTCTAAAGTTATACAAAAAAAACGCTTTTCTAAAAATCACACAAAAACTGCTGTAACTTTTTTATTTCTTCATAAAAAAATTAAAATTTTGTTTAAATAATTTTGTTTCAATGAAATCTAATTAGAAAAACTGTTTTCAATTTTCTCGGACGATTTATTCTAAAGTTATACAAAAAAAACGTTTTTCTAAAAATCACACAAAAACTGGTGTAACTTTTTTTATTTCTTCATAAAAAAATTAAAATTTTGTTTAAATAATTTTGTTTTCATGAAATCTAATTAGAAAAACTGTTTTCAATTTTCTCCGACGATTTATTCTAAAGTTATACAAAAAAAACGTTTTTCTAAAAATCACACAAAAACTGCTGTAACTTTTTTATTTCTTCATAAAAAAATCTAAATTTTGTTTAAATAATTTTGTCTTCATGAAATCTAATTAGAAAAGGTGTTTTTAATTTTCTCGGACGATTTATTCCAAAGTTATACAAAAAAAACGTTTTTCTAAAAATCACACAAAAACTGCTGTAACTTTTTTATTTCTTCATAAAAAAATCTAAATTTTGTTTAAATAATTTTGTCTTCATGAAATCTAATTAGAAAAGGTGTTTTTAATTTTCTCGGACGATTTATTCCAAAGTTATACAAAAAAAACGTTTTTCCAAAAATTACACAAAAACTGCTGTAACTTTTTTATTTCTTCATAAAAAAATCTAAATTTTGTTTAAATAATTTTGTCTTCATGAAATCTAATTAGAAAAGGTGTTTTTAATTTTCTCGGACGCTTTATTCCAAAGTTATACAAAAAAAACGTTTTTCTAAAAATCACACAAAAACTGCTGTAACTTTTTTATTTCTTCATAAAAAAATCTAAATTTTGTTTAAATAATTTTGTCTTCATGAAATCTAATTAGAAAAGGTGTTTTTAATTTTCTCGGACGATTTATTCCAAAGTTATACAAAAAAAACGTTTTTCTAAAAATCACACAAAAACTGCTGTAACTTTTTTATTTCTTCATAAAAAAATCTAAATTTTGTTTAAATAATTTTGTCTTCATGAAATCTAATTAGAAAAGCTGTTTTTAATTTTCTCGGACGATTTATTCCAAAGTTATACAAAAAAAACGTTTTTCTAAAAATCACACAAAAACTGCTGTAACTCTTTTATTTCTTCATAAAAAAATTTAAATTTTGTTTAAATAATTTTGTTTTCATGAAATCTAATTAGAAAAACTGTTTTCAATTTTCTCGGACGATTTATTCTAAAGTTATACAAAAAAAACGTTTTTCTATAAATCACACAAAAACTGCTGTAACTTTTTTTATTTCTTCATAAAAAAATTTAAATTTTGTTTAAATAATTTTGTTTTCATGAAATCTAATTAGAAAAACAGTTTTCAATTTTCTCGGACGATTTATTCTAAAGTTATACAAAAAAAACGTTTTTCTATAAATCACACAAAAACTGCTGTAACTTTTTTTATTTCTTCATAAAAAAATTTAAATTTTGTTTAAATAATTTTGTTTTTATGAAATCTAATTAGAAAAACTGTTTTCAATTTTCTCCGACGATTTATTCTAAAGTTATACAAAAAAAACGTTTTTCTAAAAATCACACAAAAACTGCTGTAATTTTTTTATTTTTTCATAAATAAATTTAAATTTTGTTTAAATTATTTTGTTTTCATGAAATCTAATTAGAAAAACTGTTTTCAATTTTCTCGGACGATTTATTCTAAAGTTATACAAAAAAAAACGTTTTTCTAGGAATTCAACAAAAACTGCTGTAACTTTTTTATTTCTTCATAAAAAATTTTAAATTTTGTTTAAATAATTTTGTTTTCATAAAATCTAATTAGAAAAACTGTTTTCAATTTTCTCGGACGATTTATTCTAAAGTTATACAAAAAAAACGTTTTTCTAAAAATCACACAAAAACTGCTGTAACTTTTTTATTTCTTCATAAAAAAATTTAAATTTTGTTTAAATAATTTTGTTTTCATGAAATCTAATTAGAAAAACTGTTTTCAATTTTCTCGGACGATATATTCTAAAGTTATACAAAAAAAACGTTTTTCTAAAAATCACACAAAAACTGCTGTAACTTTTTTATTTCTTCATAAAAAAATTCAAATTTTGTTTAATTAATTTTGTTTTCATGAAATCTAATTAGAAAAACTGTTTTCAATTTTCTCGGACGATTTATTCTAAAGTTATACAAAAAAAACGTTTTTCTAAAAATCACACAAAAACTGCTGTTACTGTTTTATTTCTTCATAAAAAAATTTAAATTTTGTTTAAATAATTTTGTTTTCACGAAATCTAATTAGAAAAACTGTTTTTAATTTTCTCGGACGATTTATTCTAAAGTAATACAAAAAAAAACGATTTTCTAAAAATCACACAAAAACTGCTGTAACTCTTTTATTTCTTCAAAAAAAATTTAAATTTTGTTTAAATAATTTTGTTTTCATGAAATATAATCAGAAAAGCTGTTTTCAATTTTCTCAAACGATTTATTCTAAAGTTATACAAAAAAAAAACGTTTTTCTAAAAATCACACAAAAACTGCTGTAACTTTTTTATTTCTTCATAAAAAAATTTAAATTTTGTTTAAATAATTTTGTTTTCATGAAATCTAATTAGAAAAACTGCGTTCAATTTTCTCGGACGATTTATTCTAAAGTTATACAAAAAAAAAAAAGTTTATCTAAAAATCACAAAAAAACTGCTGTAACTCTTTTATTTCTTCATAAAAAAATTTAAATTTTGTTTAAATAATTTTGTTTTCACGAAATCTAATTAGAAAAACTGTTTTCAGTTTTCTCGGACGATTTCTTCTAAAGTAATACAAAAAAAAACGATTTTCTAAAAATCACACAAAAACTGCTGTAACTCTTTTATTTCTTCATAAAAAAATTTAAATTTTGTTTAAATAATTTTGTTTTCACGAAATCTAATTAGAAAAACTGTTTTCAATTTTCTCCGACGATTTATTCTAAAGTTATACAAAAAAACGCTTTTCTAAAAATCACACAAAAACTGCTGTAACTTTTTTATTTCTTCAAAAAAAAATGTAAATTTTGTTTAAATAATTTTGTTTTCATGAAATATAATCAGAAAAGCTGTTTTCAATTTTCTCGGACGATTTATTCTATAGTTATACAAAAAAAACGTTTTTCTAAAAATCACTCAAAAACTGCTGTAACTCTTTTACTTCTTCAAAAAAAAATTTAAATTTTGTTTAAATAATTTTGTTTTCATGAAATCTAATTAGAAAAACTGTTTTCAATTTTCTCGGACGATTTATTCTAAGGTTATACAAAAAAAACGTTTTTCTAAAAATCACACAAAAACTGCTGTAACTTTTTTATTTCTTCAAAAAAAAATTTAAATTTTGTTTAGATAATTTTGTTTTCATGAAATATAATCAGAAAAGCTGTTTTCAATTTTCTCGGACGATTTATTCTATAGTTATACAAAAAAAACGTTTTTCTAAAAATCACTCAAAAACTGCTGTAACTCTTTTACTTCTTCAAAAAAAAATTTAAATTTTGTTTAAATAATTTTGTTTTCATGAAATCTAATTAGAAAAACTGTTTTCAATTTTCTCGGACGATTTATTCTAAGGTTATACAAAAAAAACGTTTTTCTAAAAATCACACAAAAACTGCTGTAACTTTTTTATTTCTTCATAAAAAAATTTAAATTTTGTTTAAATAATTTTGTTTTCATGAAATCTAATTAGAAAAACTGTTTTCAGTTTTCTCGGACGATTTATTCTAAAGTTATACAAAAAAAAACGTTTATCTAAAAATCACACAAAAACTGCTGTAACTTTTTTATTTCTTCATAAAAAAATTTAAATTTTGTTTAAATAATTTTGTTTTCATGAAATCTAATTAGACAAACTGCGTTCAATTTTCTCGGACGATTTATTCTAAAGTTATACAAAAAAAAACGTTTATCTAAAAATCACACAAAAACTGCTGTAACTTTTTTATTTCTTCATAAAAAAATTTAAATTTTGTTTAATTAATTTTGTTTTCATGAAATCTAATTAGAAAAACTGTTTTCAATTTTCTCGGACGATTTATTCTAAAGTTATACAAAAAAAACGTTTTTCTAAAAATCACACAAAAACTGCTGTTACTGTTTTATTTCTTCATAAAAAAATTTAAATTTTGTTTAAATAATTTTGTTTTCACGAAATCTAATTAGAAAAACTGTTTTTAATTTTCTCGGACGATTTATTCTAAAGTAATACAAAAAAAAACGATTTTCTAAAAATCACACAAAAACTGCTGTAACTCTTTTATTTCTTCAAAAAAAATTTAAATTTTGTTTAAATAATTTTGTTTTCATGAAATATAATCAGAAAAGCTGTTTTCAATTTTCTCAAACGATTTATTCTAAAGTTATACAAAAAAAAAACGTTTTTCTAAAAATCACACAAAAACTACTGTAACTTTTTTATTTCTTCATAAAAAATTTTAAATTTTGTTTAAATAATTTTGTTTTTATGAAATATAATCAAAGAAGCTGTTTTCAATTTTCTCGGACGATTTATTCTAAAGTTATACAAAAAAAACCTTTTTCTAAAAATCACACAAAAACTGCTGTAACTTTTTTATTTCTTCATAAAAAAATTTAAATTTTGTTTAAATAATTTTGTTTTCATGAAATCTAATTAGAAAAACTGTTTTCAATTTTCTCGGACGATTTATTCTAAAGTTATACAAAAAAAACGTTTTTCTAAAAATCACACAAAAACTGCTGTAACTTTTTTATTTCTTCATAAAAAAATTTAAATTTTGTTTAACTAATTTTGTTTTCATGAAATATAATCAGAAAAGCTGTTTTCAATTTTCTCGGACGATTTATTCTAAAGTTATACAAAAAAAACGTTTTTCTAAAAATCACACAAAAACTGCTGTAACTTTTTTATTTCTTCATAAAAAAATTTAAATTTTGTTTAAATAATTTTGTTTTCATGAAATCTAATTAGAAAAACTGAGTTCAATTTTCTCGGACGATTTATTCTAAAGTTATACAAAAAAAAAAAAGTTTATCTAAAAATCACAAAAAAACTGCTGTAACTCTTTTATTTCTTCATAAAAAAATTTAAATTTTGTTTAAATAATTTTGTTTTCACGAAATCTAATTAGAAAAACTGTTTTCAGTTTTCTCGGACGATTTCTTCTAAAGTAATACAAAAAAAAACGATTTTCTAAAAATCACACAAAAACTGCTGTAACTTTTTTATTTCTTCAAAAAAAAATGTAAATTTTGTTTAAATAATTTTGTTTTCACGAAATCTAATTAGAAAAACTGTTTTCAATTTTCTCGGACGATTTATTCTAAGGTTATACAAAAAAAACGTTTTTCTAAAAATCACACAAAAACTGCTGTAACTTTTTTATTTCTTCATAAAAAAATTTAAATTTTGTTTAAATAATTTTGTTTTCATGAAATCTAATTAGAAAAACTGTTTTCAGTTTTCTCGGACGATTTATTCTAAAGTTATACAAAAAAAACGTTTTTCTAAAAATCACACAAAAACTGCTGTAACTTTTTTATTTCTTCAAAAAAAAATGTAAATTTTGTTTAAATAATTTTGTTTTCATGAAATATAATCAGAAAAGCTGTTTTCAATTTTCTCGGACGAATTATTCTATAGTTATACAAAAAAAACGTTTTTCTAAAAATCACTCAAAAACTGCTGTAACTCTTTTACTTCTTCAAAAAAAAATTTAAATTTTGTTTAAATAATTTTGTTTTCATGAAATCTAATTAGAAAAACTGTTTTCAATTTTCTCGGACGATTTATTCTAAGGTTATACAAAAAAAACGTTTTTCTAAAAATCACACAAAAACTGCTGTAACTTTTTTATTTCTTCATAAAAAAATTTAAATTTTGTTTAAATAATTTTGATTTCATGAAATCTAATTAGAAAAACTGCGTTCAATTTTCTCGGACGATTTATTCTAAAGTTATACAAAAAAAACCTTTTTCTAAAAATCACACAAAAACTGCTGTAACTTTTTTATTTCTTCATAAAAAAATTTAAATTTTGTTTAAATAATTTTGTTTTCATGAAATCTAATTAGAAAAACTGCGTTCAATTTTCTCGGACGATTTATTCTAAAGTTATACAAAAAAAAAAAGTTTATCTAAAAATCACAAAAAAACTGCTGTAACTCTTTTATTTCTTCATAAAAAAATTTAAATTTTGTTTAAATAATTTTGTTTTCACGAAATCTAATTAGAAAAACTGTTTTCAGTTTTCTCGGACGATTTATTCTAAAGTAATACAAAAAAAAACGATTTTCTAAAAATCACACAAAAACTGCTGTAACTTTTTTATTTCTTCAAAAAAAAATGTAAATTTTGTTTAAATAATTTTGTTTTCATGAAATATAATCAGAAAAGCTGTTTTCAATTTTCTCGGACGATTTATTCTATAGTTATACAAAAAAAACGTTTTTCTAAAAATCACTCAAAAACTTCTGTAACTCTTTTACTTCTTCAAAAAAAAATTTAAATTTTGTTTAAATAATTTTGTTTTCATGAAATCTAATTAGAAAAACTGTTTTCAATTTTCTCGGACGATTTATTCTAAGGTTATACAAAAAAAACGTTTTTCTAAAAATCACACAAAAACTGCTGTAACTTTTTTATTTCTTCATAAAAAAATTTAAATTTTGTTTAAATAATTTTGTTTTCATGAAATCTAATTAGAAAAACTGTTTTCAATTTTCTCGGACGATTTATTCTAAGGTTATACAAAAAAAACATTTTTCTTAAAATCACACAAAAACTGCTGTAACTTTTTTATTTCTTCATAAAAAAATTTAAATTTTGTTTAAATAATTTTGTTTTCATGAAATCTAATTAGAAAAACTGTTTTCAGTTTTCTCGGACGATTTATTCTAAAGTTATACAAAAAAAACGTTTTTCTAAAAATCACACAAAAACTGCTGTAACTCTTTCATTTCTTCAAAAAAAAAATTAAATTTTGTTTAAATAATTTTGTTTTCACGAAATCTAATTAGAAAAACTGTTTTCAATTTTCTCGGACGATTTATTCTAAAGGTATACAAAAAAATTGTTTTTCTAAAAATCACACAAAAACTGCTGTAACTTTTTTATTTCTTCATAAAAAAATTTAAATTTTGTTTAAATAATTTTGTTTTCATGAAATATAATCAGAAAAGCTGTTTTCAATTTTCTCGTAAGAGTTATTCTAAAGTTATACAAAACAAAAACGTTTTCTAAGAATCACACAAAAACTGCTGTAACTTTTTTATTTCTTCATAAAAAAATTTAAATTTTGTTTAAATAATTTTGTTTTCATGAAATATAATCAGAAAAGCTGTTTTCAATTTTCTCGTAAGAGTTATTCTAAAGTTATACAAAACAAAAACGTTTTCTAAGAATCACACAAAAACTGCTGTAACTTTTTTATTTCTTCATAAAAAAATTTAAATTTTGTTTAAATAATTTTGTTTTCATGAAATCTAATTAGAAAAACTGTTTTCAATTTTCTCGGACGATTTATTCTAAGGTTATACAAAAAAAACATTTTTCTTAAAATCACACAAAAACTGCTGTAACTTTTTTATTTCTTCATAAAAAAATTTAAATTTTGTTTAAATAATTTTGTTTTCATGAAATCTAATTAGAAAAACTGTTTTCAGTTTTCTCGGACGATTTATTCTAAAGTTATACAAAAAAAACGTTTTTCTAAAAATCACACAAAAACTGCTGTAACTCTTTCATTTCTTCAAAAAAAAAATTAAATTTTGTTTAAATAATTTTGTTTTCACGAAATCTAATTAGAAAAACTGTTTTCAATTTTCTCGGACGATTTATTCTAAAGGTATACAAAAAAATTGTTTTTCTAAAAATCACACAAAAACTGCTGTAACTTTTTTATTTCTTCATAAAAAAATTTAAATTTTGTTTAAATAATTTTGTTTTCATGAAATATAATCAGAAAAGCTGTTTTCAATTTTCTCGTAAGAGTTATTCTAAAGTTATACAAAACAAAAACGTTTTCTAAGAATCACACAAAAACTGCTGTAACTTTTTTATTTCTTCATAAAAAAATTTAAATTTTGTTTAAATAATTTTGTTTTCATGAAATATAATCAGAAAAGCTGTTTTCAATTTTCTCGTAAGAGTTATTCTAAAGTTATACAAAACAAAAACGTTTTCTAAGAATCACACAAAAACTGCTGTAACTTTTTTATTTCTTCATAAAAAAATTTAAATTTTGTTTAAATAATTTTGTTTTCATGAAATCTAATTAGAAAAACTGTTTTCAATTTTCTCGGACGATTTATTCTAAGGTTATACAAAAAAAACATTTTTCTTAAAATCACACAAAAACTGCTGTAACTTTTTTATTTCTTCATAAAAAAATTTAAATTTTGTTTAAATAATTTTGTTTTCATGAAATCTAATTAGAAAAACTGTTTTCAGTTTTCTCGGACGATTTATTCTAAAGTTATACAAAAAAAACGTTTTTCTAAAAATCACACAAAAACTGCTGTAACTCTTTCATTTCTTCAAAAAAAAAATTAAATTTTGTTTAAATAATTTTGTTTTCACGAAATCTAATTAGAAAAACTGTTTTCAATTTTCTCGGACGATTTATTCTAAAGGTATACAAAAAAATTGTTTTTCTAAAAATCACACAAAAACTGCTGTAACTTTTTTATTTCTTCATAAAAAAATTTAAATTTTGTTTAAATAATTTTGTTTTTATGTAATATAATCAGAATAGCTGTTTTCAATTTTCTCGGACGATTTATTCTAAAGTTATACAAAAAAAACGTTTTTCTAAAAATCACACAAAAACTGCTGTAACTTTTTTATTTCTTCATAAAAAAATTTAAATTTTGTTTAAATAATTTTGTTTTTATGAAATATAAGCAGAAAAACTGTTTTCAATTTTCTCGGACGATTTATTCTAAAGTTATACAAAAAAAAACGTTTTTCTAAAAATCACACAAAAACTGCTGTAACTCTTTTATTTCTTCAAAAAAAATTTAAATTTTGTTTAAATAATTTTGTTTTCATGAAATCTAATTAGAAAAACTGTTTTCAATTTTCTCGAACGATTTATTCTAAAGTTATACAAAAAAAACGTTTTTCTAAAAATCACACAAAAACTGCTGTAACTTTTTTATTTCTTCATAAATAAATTTAAATTTGGTTTAAATAATTTTGTTTTCATGAAATCTAATTAGAAAAACTGTTTTCAATTTTCTCGGACGATTTATTCTAAAGTTATACAAAAAAAACGTTTTTCTAAAAATCACACAAAAACTGCTGTAACTTTTTTATTTCTTCATAAAAAAATCTAAATTTTGTTTAAATAATTTTGTCTTCATGAAATCTAATTAGAAAAACTGTTTTCAATTTTCTCCGACGATTTATTCTAAGGTTATACAAAAAAAACGTTTTTCTAAAAATCACACAAAAACTGCTGTAACTTTTTTATTTCTTCATAAAAAAATTTAAATTTTGTTTAAATAATTTTGTTTTCATGAAATCTAATTAGAAAAACTGTTTTCAATTTTCTCGGACGATTTATTCTAAGGTTATACAAAAAAAACATTTTTCTAAAAATCACACAAAAACTGCTGTAACTTTTTTATTTCTTCATAAAAAAATTTAAATTTTGTTTAAATAATTTTGTTTTCATGAAATCTAATTAGAAAAACTGTTTTCAATTTTCTCGGACGATTTATTCTAAAGTTATACAAAAAAAACGTTTTTCTAAAAATCACACAAAAACTGCTGTAACTTTTTTATTTCTTCATAAAAAAATCTAAATTTTGTTTAAATAATTTTGTCTTCATGAAATCTAATTAGAAAAGCTGTTTTTAATTTTCTCGGACGATTTAATCCAAAGTTATACAAAAAAAACGTTTTTCTAAAAATCACACAAAAACTGCTGTAATTTTTTTATTTCTTCATAAATAAATCTAAATTTTGTTTAAATAATTTTGTTTTCATGAAATATAATCAGAAAAGCTGTTTTCAATTTTCTCGGACGATTTACTCTAAAGTTATACAAAAAAAAACGTTTTTCTAGGAATTCCACAAAAACTGCTGTAACTTTTTAATTTCTTCATAAAAAAATTTAAATTTTGTTTAAATAATTTTGTTTTCATGAAATATAATCAGAAAAGCTGTTTTTAATTTTCTCGGACGATTTATTCTAAAGTTATACAAAAAAAGCGTTTTTCTAAAAATCATACAAAAACTGCTGTAACTTTTTTATTTCTTCATAAAAAATTTTAAATTTTGTTTAAATAATTTTGTTTTTATGAAATATAATCAGGAATGCTGTTTTCAATTTTCTCGGACGATTTATTCTAAAGTTATTAAAAAAAAACGTTTTTCTAAAAATAACACAAAAACTGCTGTAACTTTTTTATTTCTTCATAAAAAAAGTTAAATTTTGTTTAAATAATTTGGTTTTCATGAAATCTAATTAGAAAAACTGTTTTCAATTTTCTCGGACGATTTATTCTAAGGTTATACAAAAAAAACATTTTTCTAAAAATCACACAAAAACTGCTGTAACTTTTTTATTTCTTCATAAAAAAATTTAAATTTTGTTTAAATAATTTTGTTTTCATGAAATCTAATTAGAAAAACTGTTTTCAATTTTCTCGGACGATTTATTCTAAAGTTATACAAAAAAAACGTTTTTCTAAAAATCACACAAAAACTGCTGTAACTTTTTTATTTCTTCATAAAAAAATCTAAATTTTGTTTAAATAATTTTGTCTTCATGAAATCTAATTAGAAAAGCTGTTTTTAATTTTCTCGGACGATTTAATCCAAAGTTATACAAAAAAAACGTTTTTCTAAAAATCACACAAAAACTGCTGTAATTTTTTTATTTCTTCATAAATAAATCTAAATTTTGTTTAAATAATTTTGTTTTCATGAAATATAATCAGAAAAGCTGTTTTCAATTTTCTCGGACGATTTACTCTAAAGTTATACAAAAAAAAACGTTTTTCTAGGAATTCCACAAAAACTGCTGTAACTTTTTAATTTCTTCATAAAAAAATTTAAATTTTGTTTAAATAATTTTGTTTTCATGAAATATAATCAGAAAAGCTGTTTTTAATTTTCTCGGACGATTTATTCTAAAGTTATACAAAAAAAGCGTTTTTCTAAAAATCATACAAAAACTGCTGTAACTTTTTTATTTCTTCATAAAAAATTTTAAATTTTGTTTAAATAATTTTGTTTTTATGAAATATAATCAGGAATGCTGTTTTCAATTTTCTCGGACGATTTATTCTAAAGTTATTAAAAAAAAACGTTTTTCTAAAAATAACACAAAAACTGCTGTAACTTTTTTATTTCTTCATAAAAAAAGTTAAATTTTGTTTAAATAATTTGGTTTTCATGAAATCTAATTAGAAAAACTGTTTTCAATTTTCTCGGACGATTTATTCTATAGTTATACAAAAAAAACGTTTTTCTAAAAATCACACAAAAACTGCTGTAACTTTTTTATTTCTTCATAAAAAAATTTAAATTTTGTTTAAATAATTTTGTTTTCATGAAATCTAATTAGAAAAACTGTTTTCAATATTCTCGGACGATATATTCTAAAGTTATACAAAAAAAACGTTTTTCTAAAAATCACACAAAAACTGCTGTAACTCTTTTATTTCTTCAAAAAAAAATTTAAATTTTGTTTAGATAATTTTCTTTTCATGAAATCTAATTAGAAATACTGTTTTCAATTTTCTCGGACGATTTATTCTAAAGTTATACAAAAAAAACGTTTTTCTAAAAATCACGCAAAAACTGCTGTAACTATTTTATTTCTTCATAAAAAAATTTAAATTTTGTTTAAATAATTTTGTTTTCGTGAAATCTAATTAGAAAAACTGTTTTCAATTTTCTCGGACGATTTATTCTAAAGTTATACAAAAAAAAACGTTTTTCTAGGAATTCCACAAAAACTGCTGTAACTTTTTTATTTCTTCATAAAAAAATTTAAATTTTGTTTAAATAATTTTGTTTTCATGAAATCTAATTAGAAATACTGTTTTCAATTTTCTCAGACGATTTATTCTAAAGTTATACAAAAAAAACGTTTTTCTAAAAATCACACAAAAACTGCTGTAACTTTTTTTATTTCTTCATAAAAAATTTTTAATTTTGTTTAAATAATTTTGTTTTCATGAAATCTAATTAGAAAAACTGTTCTCAATTTTCTCGGACGATTTATTCTAAAGTTATACAAAAAAAAAGGTTTTTCTAAGAATCACACTAAAACTGCTGTAACTTTTTTATTTCTTCAAAAAAAATCTAAATTTTGTTTAAATAATTTTGTTTTCATGAAATATAATCAGAAAAGCTGTTTTCAATTTTCTCGGACGATTTAATCCAAAGTTATACAAAAAAAACGTTTTTCTAAAAATCACACAAAAACTGCTGTAAGTTTTTTTATTTCTTAATAAAAAAAATTAAATTTTGTTTAAATAATTTTGTTTTCATGAAATATAATCAGAAAAGCTGTTTTCAATTTTCTCGGACGATTTATTCTAAAGTTATACAAAAAAAACGTTTTTCTAAAAATCACACAAAAACTGCTGTAACTTTTTTTATTTCTTCATAAAAAAATTTAAATTTTGTTTAAATAATTTTGTTTTCGTGAAATCTAATTAGAAAAACTGTTTTCAATTTTCTCGGACGATTTATTCTAAAGTTATACAAAAAAAAACGTTTTTCTAGGAATTCCACAAAAACTGCTGTAACTTTTTTATTTCTTCATAAAAAAATTAAAATTTTGTTTAAATAATTTTGTTTCAATGAAATCTAATTAGAAAAACTGTTTTCAATTTTCTCCGACGATTTATTCTAAAGTTATACAAAAAAAACGTTTTTCTAAAAATCACACAAAAACTGTAACTCTTTTATTTCTTCAAAAAAAAATTAAAATTTTGTTTAAATAATTTTGTTTTCATGAAATCTAATTAGAAAAACTGTTTTCAATTTTCTCGGACGATTTATTCTAAAGTTATACAAAAAAAACGTTTTTCTAAAAATCACACAAAAACTGCTGTAACTTTTTTTATTTCTTCATAAAAAAATTTTAATTTTGTTTAAATAATTTTGTTTTCATGAAATCTAATTAGAAAAACTGTTCTCAATTTTCTCGGACGATTTATTCTAAAGTTATACAAAAAAAAAGGTTTTTCTAAGAATCACACTAAAACTGCTGTAACTTTTTTATTTCTTCATAAAAAAATCTAAATTTTGTTTAAATAATTTTGTTTTCATGAAATATAATCAGAAAAGCTGTTTTCAATTTTCTCGGACGATTTATTCTAAAGTTATACAAAAAAAACGTTTTTCTAAAAATCACACAAAAACTGCTGTAACTCTTTTATTTCTTCAAAAAAAAATTTAAATTTTGTTTAGATAATTTTCTTTTCATGAAATCTAATTAGAAAAACTGTTTTCAATTTTCTCGGACGATTTATTCTAAAGTTATACAAAAAAAAACGTTTTTCTAGGAATTCCACAAAAACTGCTGTAACTTTTTTATTTCTTCATAAAAAAATTAAAATTTTGTTTAAATAATTTTGTTTCAATGAAATCTAATTAGAAAAACTGTTTTCAATTTTCTCGGACGATTTATTCTAAAGTTATACAAAAAAAAACGTTTTTCTAGGAATTCCACAAAAACTGCTGTAACTTTTTTATTTCTTCATAAAAAAATTTAAATTTTGTTTAAATAATTTTGTTTTCATGAAATCTAATTAGAAATACTGTTTTCAATTTTCTCAGACGATTTATTCTAAAGTTATACAAAAAAAACGTTTTTCTAAAAATCACACAAAAACTGCTGTAACTCTTTTATTTCTTCAAAAAAAAATTTAAATTTTGTTTAAATAATTTTGTTTTCATGAAATCTAATTAGAAATACTGTTTTCAATTTTCTCCGACGATTTATTCTAAAGTTATACAAAAAAAACGCTTTTCTAAAAATCACACAAAAACTGCTGTAACTTTTTTATTTCTTCATAAAAAAATTCAAATTTTGTTTAAATAATTTTGTTTCAATGAAATCTAATTAGAAAAACTATTTTCAATTTTCTCGGACGATTTATTCTAAAGTTATACAAAAAAAACGTTTTTCTAAAAATCACACAAAAACTGCTGTAATTTTTTTATTTCTTCATAAATAAATTTAAATTTTGTTTAAATAATTTTGTTTTCATGAAATCTAATTAGAAAAACTGTTTTCAATTTTCTCGGACGATTTATTCTAAAGTTATACAAAAAAAACGTTTTTCTAAAAATCACACAAAAACTGCTGTAACTTTTTTATTTCTTCATAAAAAAATCTAAATTTTGTTTAAATAATTTTGTCTTCATGAAATCTAATTAGAAAAACTGTTTTCAATTTTCTCCGACGATTTATTCTAAGGTTATACAAAAAAAACGTTTTTCTAAAAATCACACAAAAACTGCTGTAACTTTTTTATTTCTTCATAAAAAAATTTAAATTTTGTTTAAATAATTTTGTTTTCATGAAATCTAATTAGAAAAACTGTTTTCAATTTTCTCGGACGATTTATTCTAAGGTTATACGAAAAAAACATTTTTCTAAAAATCACACAAAAACTGCTGTAACTTTTTTATTTCTTCATAAAAAAATTTAAATTTTGTTTAAATAATTTTGTTTTCATGAAATCTAATTAGAAAAACTGTTTTCAATTTTCTCGGACGATTTATTCTAAAGTTATACAAAAAAAACGTTTTTCTAAAAATCACACAAAAACTGCTGTAACTTTTTTATTTCTTCATAAAAAAATCTAAATTTTGTTTAAATAATTTTGTCTTCATGAAATCTAATTAGAAAAGCTGTTTTTAATTTTCTCGGACGATTTAATCCAAAGTTATACAAAAAAAACGTTTTTCTAAAAATCACACAAAAACTGCTGTAATTTTTTTATTTCTTCATAAATAAATCTAAATTTTGTTTAAATAATTTTGTTTTCATGAAATATAATCAGAAAAGCTGTTTTCAATTTTCTCGGACGATTTACTCTAAAGTTATACAAAAAAAAACGTTTTTCTAGGAATTCCACAAAAACTGCTGTAACTTTTTAATTTCTTCATAAAAAAATTTAAATTTTGTTTAAATAATTTTGTTTTCATGAAATATAATCAGAAAAGCTGTTTTTAATTTTCTCGGACGATTTATTCTAAAGTTATACAAAAAAAGCGTTTTTCTAAAAATCATACAAAAACTGCTGTAACTTTTTTATTTCTTCATAAAAAATTTTAAATTTTGTTTAAATAATTTTGTTTTTATGAAATATAATCAGGAATGCTGTTTTCAATTTTCTCGGACGATTTATTCTAAAGTTATTAAAAAAAAACGTTTTTCTAAAAATAACACAAAAACTGCTGTAACTTTTTTATTTCTTCATAAAAAAAGTTAAATTTTGTTTAAATAATTTGGTTTTCATGAAATCTAATTAGAAAAACTGTTTTCAATTTTCTAGGACGATTTATTCTAAAGTTATACAAAAAAAACGATTTTCTAAAAATCACACAAAAACTGCTGTAACTCTTTTATTTCTTCAAAAAAAAATGTAAATTTTGTTTAAATAATTTTGTTTTCATGAAATATAATCAGAAAAGCTGTTTTCAATTTTCTCGGACGATTTATTCTAAAGTTATACAAAAAAAACGTTTTTCTAAAAATCACACAAAAACTGCTGTAACTCTTTTATTTCTTCAAAAAAAAATGTAAATTTTGTTTAAATAATTTTGTTTTCATGAAATATAATCAGAAAAGCTGTTTTCAATTTTCTCGGACGATTTATTCTATAGTTATACAAAAAAAACGTTTTTCTAAAAATCACACAAAAACTGCTGTAACTTTTTTATTTCTTCATAAAAAAATTTAAATTTTGTTTAAATAATTTTGTTTTCATGAAATATAATCAGAAAAGCTGTTTTCAATTTTCTCGGACGATTTATTCTAAAGTTATACAAAAAAAACGTTTTTCTAAAAATCACACAAAAACTGCTGTAACTCTTTTATTTCTTCAAAAAAAAATTTAAATTTTGTTTAGATAATTTTCTTTTCATGAAATCTAATTAGAAATACTGTTTTCAATTTTCTCGGACGATTTATTCTAAAGTTATACAAAAAAAACGTTTTTCTAAAAATCACGCAAAAACTGCTGTAACTATTTTATTTCTTCATAAAAAAATTTAAATTTTGTTTAAATAATTTTGTTTTCGTGAAATCTAATTAGAAAAACTGTTTTCAATTTTCTCGGACGATTTATTCTAAAGTTATACAAAAAAAAACGTTTTTCTAGGAAATCCACAAAAACTGCTGTAACTTTTTTATTTCTTCATAAAAAAATTTAAATTTTGTTTAAATAATTTTGTTTTCATGAAATCTAATTAGAAATACTGTTTTCAATTTTCTCAGACGATTTATTCTAAAGTTATACAAAAAAAACGTTTTTCTAAAAATCACACAAAAACTGCTGTAACTCTTTTATTTCTTCAAAAAAAAATTTAAATTTTGTTTAGATAATTTTCTTTTCATGAAATCTAATTAGAAATACTGTTTTCAATTTTCTCAGACGATTTATTCTAAAGTTATACAAAAAAAACGTTTTTCTAAAAATCACACAAAAACTGCTGTAACTCTTTCATTTCTTCAAAAAAAAAATTAAATTTTGTTTAAATAATTTTGTTTTCACGAAATCTAATTAGAAAAACTGTTTTCAATTTTCTCGGACGATTTATTCTAAAGTTATACAAAAAAAACTCTTTTCTAAAAATCACACAAAAACTGCTGTAACTTTTTTATTTCTTCATAAAAAAATTTAAATTTTGTTTAAATAATTTTGTTTTCATGAAATCTAATTAGAAAAACTGTTTTCAATTTTCTCGGACGATTTATTCTAAAGTTATACAAAAAAAACGTTTTTCTAAAAATCACACAAAAACTGATGTAACTTTTTTTATTTCTTCATAAAAAAATTTAAATTTTGTTTAAATAATTTTGTTTTTATGAAATCTAATTAGAAAAACTGTTTTCAATTTTCTCCGACGATTTATTCTAAAGTTATACAAAAAAAACGTTTTTCTAAAAATCACACAAAAACTGCTGTAACTCTTTTATTTCTTCAAAAAAAATTTAAATTTTGTTTAAATAATTTTGTTTTCATGAAATCTAATTAGAAAAACTGTTTTCAATTTTCTCGAACGATTTATTCTAAAGTTATACAAAAAAAACGTTTTTCTAAAAATCACACAAAAACTGCTGTAACTTTTTTATTTCTTCATAAATAAATTTAAATTTTGTTTAAATAATTTTGTTTTCATGAAATCTAATTAGAAAAACTGTTTTCAATTTTCTCGGACGATTTATTCTAAAGTTATACAAAAAAAACGTTTTTCTAAAAATCACACAAAAACTGCTGTAATTTTTTTATTTCTTCATAAATAAATTTAAATTTTGTTTAAATAATTTTGTTTTCATGAAATCTAATTAGAAAAACTGTTTTCAATTTTCTCGGACGATTTATTCTAAAGTTATACAAAAAAAACGTATTTCTAAAAATCACACAAAAACTGATGTAACTTTTTTTATTTCTTCATAAAAAAATTTAAATTTTGTTTAAATAATTTTGTTTTTATGAAATCTAATTAGAAAAACTGTTTTCAATTTTCTCCGACGATTTATTCTAAAGTTATACAAAAAAAACGCTTTTCTAAAAATCACACAAAAACTGCTGTAACTTTTTTATTTCTTCATAAAAAAATTAAAATTTTGTTTAAATAATTTTGTTTTCATGAAATCTAATTAGAAAAACTGTTTTCAATTTTCTCGGACGATTTATTCTAAAGTTATACAAAAAAAACGTTTTTCTAAAAATCACACAAAAACTGCTGTAACTTTTTTATTTCTTCATAAAAAAATCTAAATTTTGTTTAAATAATTTTGTCTTCATGAAATCTAATTAGAAAAGCTCTTTTTAATTTTCTCGGACGATTTATTCCAAAGTTATACAAAAAAAACGTTTTTCT
Organism: Stenus bimaculatus; assembly: GCA_963971135.1. Taxonomy (NCBI): domain Eukaryota; kingdom Metazoa; phylum Arthropoda; class Insecta; order Coleoptera; family Staphylinidae; genus Stenus; species Stenus bimaculatus. The sequence continues at coordinate 16,318,413 of OZ020185.1, read as the reverse complement.
AAAAATCACACAAAAACTGCTGTAACTTTTTTTATTTCTTCATAAAAAAATTAAAATTTTGTTTAAATAATTTTGTTTTCATGAAATATAATCAGAAAAGCTGTTTTCAATTTTCTCGGACTATTTATTCTAAAGTTATACAAAAAAAACGTTTTTCTAAAAATCACACAAAAACTGTAACTCTTTTATTTCTTCAAAAAAAAAGTTAAATTTTGTTTAAATAATTTTGTTTTCATAAAATATAATCAGAAAAGCTGTTTTCAATTTTCTCGGACAATTTATTCTATAGTTATACAAAAAAAACGTTTTTCTAAAAATCACTCAAAAACTGCTGTAACTCTTTTATTTCTTCAAAAAAAAATTAAAATTTTGTTTAAATAATTTTGTTTTCATGAAATCTAATTAGAAAAACTGTTTTCAATTTTCTCGGACGATTTATTCTAAAGTTATACAAAAAAAACGTTTTTCTAAAAATCACACAAAAACTGCTGTAACTTTTTTTATTTCTTCATAAAAAAATTTTAATTTTGTTTAAATAATTTTGTTTTCATGAAATCTAATTAGAAAAACTGTTCTCAATTTTCTCGGACGATTTATTCTAAAGTTATACAAAAAAAAAGGTTTTTCTAAGAATCACACTAAAACTGCTGTAACTTTTTTATTTCTTCATAAAAAAATCTAAATTTTGTTTTAATAATTTTGTTTTCATGAAATATAATCAGAAAAGCTGTTTTCAATTTTCGCGGACGATTTAATCCAAAGTTATACAAAAAAAACGTTTTTCTAAAAATCACACAAAAACTGCTGTAAGTTTTTTTATTTCTTAATAAAAAAAATTAAATTTTGTTTAAATAATTTTGTTTTCATGAAATATAATCAGAAAAGCTGTTTTCAATTTTCTCGGACGATTTATTCTAAAGTTATACAAAAAAAACGTTTTTCTAAAAATCACACAAAAACTGCTGTAACTTTTTTTATTTCTTCATAAAAAAATTTAAATTTTGTTTAAATAATTTTGTTTTCGTGAAATCTAATTAGAAAAACTGTTTTCAATTTTCTCGGACGATTTATTCTAAAGTTATACAAAAAAAACGTTTTTCTAAAAATCACACAAAAACTGCTGTAACTCTTTTATTTCTTCAAAAAAAAATTTAAATTTTGTTTAGATAATTTTCTTTTCATGAAATCTAATTAGAAAAACTGTTTTCAATTTTCTCCGACGATTTATTCTAAAGTTATACAAAAAAAACGTTTTTCTAAAAATCACACAAAAACTGCTGTAACTCTTTTATTTCTTCAAAAAAAAATTTAAATTTTGTTTAGATAATTTTCTTTTCATGAAATCTAATTAGAAAAACTGTTTTCAATTTTCTCCGACGATTTATTCTAAAGTTATACAAAAAAAACGTTTTTCTAAAAATCACACAAAAACTGCTGTAACTTTTTTTATTTCTTCATAAAAAAATTTAAATTTTGTTTAAATAATTTTGTTTTCGTGAAATCTAATTAGAAAAACTGTTTTCAATTTTCTCGGACGATTTATTCTAAAGTTATACAAAAAAAAACGTTTTTCTAGGAATTCCACAAAAACTGCTGTAACTTTTTTATTTCTTCATAAAAAAATTAAAATTTTGTTTAAATAATTTTGTTTCAATGAAATCTAATTAGAAAAACTGTTTTCAATTTTCTCGGACGATTTATTCTAAAGTTATACAAAAAAAACGTTTTTCTAAAAATCACACAAAAACTGCTGTAACTCTTTTATTTCTTCAAAAAAAAATTTAAATTTTGTTTAGATAATTTTCTTTTCATGAAATCTAATTAGAAAAACTGTTTTCAATTTTCTCCGACGATTTATTCTAAAGTTATACAAAAAAAACGTTTTTCTAAAAATCACACAAAAACTGCTGTAACTCTTTTATTTCTTCAAAAAAAAATTTAAATTTTGTTTAGATAATTTTCTTTTCATGAAATCTAATTAGAAAAACTGTTTTCAATTTTCTCCGACGATTTATTCTAAAGTTATACAAAAAAAACGTTTTTCTAAAAATCACACAAAAACTGCTGTAACTTTTTTTATTTCTTCATAAAAAAATTAAAATTTTGTTTAAATAATTTTGTTTTCATGAAATCTAATTAGAAAAACTGTTTTCAATTTTCTCGGACGATTTATTCTAAAGTTATACAAAAAAAACGTTTTTCTAAAAATCACACAAAAACTGCTGTAATTTTTTTATTTCTTCATAAATAAATTTAAATTTTGTTTAAATAATTTTGTTTTTATGAAATCTAATTAGAAAAACTGTTTTCAATTTTCTCCGACGATTTATTCTAAAGTTATACAAAAAAAACGCTTTTCTAAAAATCACACAAAAACTGCTGTAACTTTTTTATTTCTTCATAAAAAAATTAAAATTTTGTTTAAATAATTTTGTTTCAATGAAATCTAATTAGAAAAACTGTTTTCAATTTTCTCGGACGATTTATTCTAAAGTTATACAAAAAAAACGTTTTTCTAAAAATCACACAAAAACTGCTGTAATTTTTTTATTTCTTCATAAATAAATTTAAATTTTGTTTAAATAATTTTGTTTTCATGAAATCTAATTAGAAAAACTGTTTTCAATTTTCTCGGACGATTTATTCTAAAGTTATACAAAAAAAACGTTTTTCTAAAAATCACACAAAAACTGCTGTAACTTTTTTATTTCTTCATAAAAAAATCTAAATTTTGTTTAAATAATTTTGTCTTCATGAAATCTAATTAGAAAAACTGTTTTCAATTTTCTCGGACGATTTATTCTAAAGTTATACAAAAAAAACGTTTTTCTAAAAATCACACAAAAACTGCTGTAATTTTTTTATTTCTTCATAAATAAATTTAAATTTTGTTTAAATAATTTTGTTTTCATGAAATCTAATTAGAAAAACTGTTTTCAATTTTCTCCGACGATTTATTCTAAAGTTATACAAAAAAAACGCTTTTCTAAAAATCACACAAAAACTGCTGTAACTTTTTTATTTCTTCATAAAAAAATTAAAATTTTGTTTAAATAATTTTGTTTCAATGAAATCTAATTAGAAAAACTGTTTTCAATTTTCTCGGACGATTTATTCTAAAGTTATACAAAAAAAACGTTTTTCTAAAAATCACACAAAAACTGCTGTAATTTTTTTATTTCTTCATAAATAAATTTAAATTTTGTTTAAATAATTTTGTTTTCATGAAATCTAATTAGAAAAACTGTTTTCAATTTTCTCGGACGATTTATTCTAAAGTTATACAAAAAAAACGTTTTTCTAAAAATCACACAAAAACTGCTGTAATTTTTTTATTTCTTCATAAATAAATTTAAATTTTGTTTAAATAATTTTGTTTTCATGAAATCTAATTAGAAAAACTGTTTTCAATTTTCTCGGACGATTTATTCTAAAGTTATACAAAAAAAACGTTTTTCTAAAAATCACACAAAAACTGCTGTAACTTTTTTATTTCTTCATAAAAAAATTTAAATTTTGTTTAGATAATTTTCTTTTCATGAAATCTAATTAGAAAAACTGTTTTCAATTTTCTCCGACGATTTATTCTAAAGTTATACAAAAAAAACGTTTTTCTAAAAATCACACAAAAACTGCTGTAACTCTTTTATTTCTTCAAAAAAAAATTTAAATTTTGTTTAGATAATTTTCTTTTCATGAAATCTAATTAGAAAAACTGTTTTCAATTTTCTCCGACGATTTATTCTAAAGTTATACAAAAAAAACGTTTTTCTAAAAATCACACAAAAACTGCTGTAACTTTTTTTATTTCTTCATAAAAAAATTAAAATTTTGTTTAAATAATTTTGTTTTCATGAAATCTAATTAGAAAAACTGTTTTCAATTTTCTCGGACGATTTATTCTAAAGTTATACAAAAAAAACGTTTTTCTAAAAATCACACAAAAACTGCTGTAATTTTTTTATTTCTTCATAAATAAATTTAAATTTTGTTTAAATAATTTTGTTTTTATGAAATCTAATTAGAAAAACTGTTTTCAATTTTCTCCGACGATTTATTCTAAAGTTATACAAAAAAAACGCTTTTCTAAAAATCACACAAAAACTGCTGTAACTTTTTTATTTCTTCATAAAAAAATTAAAATTTTGTTTAAATAATTTTGTTTCAATGAAATCTAATTAGAAAAACTGTTTTCAATTTTCTCGGACGATTTATTCTAAAGTTATACAAAAAAAACGTTTTTCTAAAAATCACACAAAAACTGCTGTAACTTTTTTTATTTCTTCATAAAAAAATTAAAATTTTGTTTAAATAATTTTGTTTTCATGAAATCTAATTAGAAAAACTGTTTTCAATTTTCTCGGACGATTTATTCTAAAGTTATACAAAAAAAACGTTTTTCTAAAAATCACACAAAAACTGCTGTAATTTTTTTATTTCTTCATAAATAAATTTAAATTTTGTTTAAATAATTTTGTTTTTATGAAATCTAATTAGAAAAACTGTTTTCAATTTTCTCCGACGATTTATTCTAAAGTTATACAAAAAAAACGCTTTTCTAAAAATCACACAAAAACTGCTGTAACTTTTTTATTTCTTCATAAAAAAATTAAAATTTTGTTTAAATAATTTTGTTTCAATGAAATCTAATTAGAAAAACTGTTTTCAATTTTCTCGGACGATTTATTCTAAAGTTATACAAAAAAAACGTTTTTCTAAAAATCACACAAAAACTGCTGTAATTTTTTTATTTCTTCATAAATAAATTTAAATTTTGTTTAAATAATTTTGTTTTCATGAAATCTAATTAGAAAAACTGTTTTCAATTTTCTCGGACGATTTATTCTAAAGTTATACAAAAAAAACGTTTTTCTAAAAATCACACAAAAACTGCTGTAACTTTTTTATTTCTTCATAAAAAAATTTAAATTTTGTTTAAATAATTTTGTTTTCATGAAATCTAATTAGAAAAACTGTTTTCAATTTTCTCGGACGATTTATTCTAAAGTTATACAAAAAAAACGTTTTTCTAAAAATCACACAAAAACTGCTGTAACTTTTTTATTTCTTCATAAAAAAATCTAAATTTTGTTTAAATAATTTTGTCTTCATGAAATCTAATTAGAAAAGCTGTTTTTAATTTTCTCGGACGATTTAATCCAAAGTTATACAAAAAATACGTTTTTCTAAAAATCACACAAAAACTGCTGTAATTTTTTTATTTCTTCATAAATAAATCTAAATTTTGTTTAAATAATTTTGTTTTCATGAAATATAATCAGAAAAGCTGTTTTCAATTTTCTCGGACGATTTACTCTAAAGTTATACAAAAAAAAACGTTTTTCTAGGAATTCCACAAAAACTGCTGTAACTTTTTAATTTCTTCATAAAAAAATTTAAATTTTGTTTAAATAATTTTGTTTTCATGAAATATAATCAGAAAAGCTGTTTTTAATTTTCTCGGACGATTTATTCTAAAGTTATACAAAAAAAGCGTTTTTCTAAAAATCACACAAAAACTGCTGTAACTTTTTTATTTCTTCATAAAAAATTTTAAATTTTGTTTAATTAATTTTGTTTTTATGAAATATAATCAGGAATGCTGTTTTCAATTTTCTCGGACGATTTATTCTAAAGTTATTAAAAAAAAACGTTTTTCTAAAAATAACACAAAAACTGCTGTAACTTTTTTATTTCTTCATAAAAAAAGTTAAATTTTGTTTAAATAATTTGGTTTTCATGAAATCTAATTAGAAAAACTGTTTTCAATTTTCTAGGACGATTTATTCTAAAGTTATACAAAAAAAACGATTTTCTAAAAATCACACAAAAACTGCTGTAACTCTTTTATTTCTTCAAAAAAAAATTTAAATTTTGTTTAGATAATTTTCTTTTCATGAAATCTAATTAGAAATACTGTTTTCAATTTTCTCGGACGTTTTATTCTAAAGTTATACAAAAAAAACGTTTTTCTAAAAATCACGCAAAAACTGCTGTAACTATTTTATTTCTTCATAAAAAAATTTAAATTTTGTTTAAATAATTTTGTTTTCGTGAAATCTAATTAGAAAAACTGTTTTCAATTTTCTCGGACGATTTATTCTAAAGTTATACAAAAAAAAACGTTTTTCTAGGAATTCCACAAAAACTGCTGTAACTTTTTTATTTCTTCATAAAAAAATTTAAATTTTGTTTAAATAATTTTGTTTTCATGAAATCTAATTAGAAAAACTGTTTTCAATATTCTCGGACGATTTATTCTAAAGTTATACAAAAAAAACGCTTTTCTAAAAATCACACAAAAACTGCTGTAACTCTTTTATTTCTTCAAAAAAAAATTTAAATTTTGTTTAGATAATTTTCTTTTCATGAAATCTAATTAGAAATACTGTTTTCAATTTTCTCGGACGATTTATTCTAAAGTTATACAAAAAAAACGTTTTTCTAAAAATCACACAAAAACTGCTGTAACTCTTTCATTTCTTCAAAAAAAAAATTAAATTTTGTTTAAATAATTTTGTTTTCACGAAATCTAATTAGAAAAACTGTTTTCAATTTTCTCGGACGATTTATTCTAAAGTTATACAAAAAAAACGTTTTTCTAAAAATCACACAAAAACTGCTGTAACTTTTTTATTTCTTCATAAAAAATTTAAATTTTGTTTAAATAATTTTGTTTTCATGAAATCTAATTAGACAAACTGCGTTCAATTTTCTCGGACGATTTATTCTAAAGTTATACAAAAAAAAAACGTTTATCTAAAAATCACACAAAAACTGCTGTAACTTTTTTATTTCTTCATAAAAAAATTTAAATTTTGTTTAAATAATTTTGTTTTTATGAAATATAAGCAGAAAAACTGTTTTCAATTTTCTCGGACGATTTATTCTAAAGTTATACAAAAAAAACGTTTTTCTAAAAATCACACAAAAACTGCTGTAACTCTTTTATTTCTTCAAAAAAAATTTAAATTTTGTTTAAATAATTTTGTTTTCATGAAATCTAATTAGAAAAACTGTTTTCAATTTTCTCGAACGATTTATTCTAAAGTTATACAAAAAAAACGTTTTTCTAAAAATCACACAAAAACTGCTGTAACTTTTTTATTTCTTCATAAAAAAATTTAAATTTTGTTTAAATAATTTTGTTTTTATGAAATATAAGCAGAAAAACTGTTTTCAATTTTCTCGGACGATTTATTCTAAAGTTATACAAAAAAAACGTTTTTCTAAAAATCACACAAAAACTGCTGTAACTTTTTTATTTCTTCATAAAAAAATTTAAATTTTGTTTAAATAATTTTGTTTTTATGAAATATAAGCAGAAAAACTGTTTTCAATTTTCTCGGACGATTTATTCTAAAGTTATACAAAAAAAACGTTTTTCTAAAAATCACACAAAAACTGCTGTAACTCTTTTATTTCTTCAAAAAAAATTTAAATTTTGTTTAAATAATTTTGTTTTCATGAAATCTAATTAGAAAAACTGTTTTCAATTTTCTCGAACGATTTATTCTAAAGTTATACAAAAAAAACGTTTTTCTAAAAATCACACAAAAACTGCTGTAACTTTTTTATTTCTTCATAAATAAATTTAAATTTTGTTTAAATAATTTTGTTTTCATGAAATCTAATTAGAAAAACTGTTTTCAATTTTCTCGGACGATTTATTCTAAAGTTATACAAAAAAAACGTTTTTCTAAAAATCACACAAAAACTGCTGTAATTTTTTTATTTCTTCATAAATAAATTTAAATTTTGTTTAAATAATTTTTTTTTCATGAAATCTAATTAGAAAAACTGTTTTCAATTTTCTCGGACGATTTATTCTAAAGTTATACAAAAAAAACGTTTTTCTAAAAATCACACAAAAACTGATGTAACTTTTTTTATTTCTTCATAAAAAAATTTAAATTTTGTTTAAATAATTTTGTTTTTATGAAATCTAATTAGAAAAACTGTTTTCAATTTTCTCCGACGATTTATTCTAAAGTTATACAAAAAAAACGCTTTTCTAAAAATCACACAAAAACTGCTGTAACTTTTTTATTTCTTCATAAAAAAATTAAAATTTTGTTTAAATAATTTTGTTTTCATGAAATCTAATTAGAAAAACTGTTTTCAATTTTCTCGGACGATTTATTCTAAAGTTATACAAAAAAAACGTTTTTCTAAAAATCACACAAAAACTGCTGTAACTTTTTTATTTCTTCATAAAAAAATCTAAATTTTGTTTAAATAATTTTGTCTTCATGAAATCTAATTAGAAAAGCTCTTTTTAATTTTCTCGGACGATTTATTCCAAAGTTATACAAAAAAAACGTTTTTCTAAAAATCACACAAAAACTGCTGTAACTTTTTTTATTTCTTCATAAAAAAATTAAAATTTTGTTTAAATAATTTTGTTTTCATGAAATATAATCAGAAAAGCTGTTTTCAATTTTCTCGGACTATTTATTCTAAAGTTATACAAAAAAAACGTTTTTCTAAAAATCACACAAAAACTGTAACTCTTTTATTTCTTCAAAAACAAAGTTAAATTTTGTTTAAATAATTTTGTTTTCATAAAATATAATCAGAAAAGCTGTTTTCAATTTTCTCGGACGATTTATTCTAAAGTTATACAAAAAAAAACGTTTTTCTAAAAATCACACAAAAACTGCTGTAACTTTTTTATTTCTTCATAAAAAAATTTAAATTTTGTTTAAATAATTTTGTTTTTATGTAATATAATAAGAATAGCTGTTTTCAATTTTCTCGGACGATTTATTCTAAAGTTATACAAAAAAAACGTTTTTCTAAAAATCACACAAAAACTGCTGTAACTTTTTTATTTCTTCATAAAAAAATTTAAATTTTGTTTAAATAATTTTGTTTTTATGAAATATAAGCAGAAAAACTGTTTTCAATTTTCTCGGACGATTTATTCTAAAGTTATACAAAAAAAACGTTTTTCTAAAAATCACACAAAAACTGCTGTAACTCTTTTATTTCTTCAAAAAAAATTTAAATTTTGTTTAAATAATTTTGTTTTCATGAAATCTAATTAGAAAAACTGTTTTCAATTTTCTCGAACGATTTATTCTAAAGTTATACAAAAAAAACGTTTTTCTAAAAATCACACAAAAACTGCTGTAACTTTTTTATTTCTTCATAAATAAATTTAAATTTTGTTTAAATAATTTTGTTTTCATGAAATCTAATTAGAAAAACTGTTTTCAATTTTCTCGGACGATTTATTCTAAAGTTATACAAAAAAAACGTTTTTCTAAAAATCACACAAAAACTGCTGTAACTTTTTTTATTTCTTCATAAAAAAATTTTAATTTTGTTTAAATAATTTTGTTTTCATGAAATCTAATTAGAAAAACTGTTCTCAATTTTCTCGGACGATTTATTCTAAAGTTATACAAAAAAAAAGGTTTTTCTAAGAATCACACTAAAACTGCTGTAACTTTTTTATTTCTTCATAAAAAAATCTAAATTTTGTTTAAATAATTTTGTTTTCATGAAATATAATCAGAAAAGCTGTTTTCAATTTTCTCGGACGATTTACTCTAAAGTTATACAAAAAAAAACATTTTTCTAAAAATCACACAAAAACTGCTGTAACTCTTTTATTTCTTCAAAAAAAATTTTAAATTTTGTTTAAATAATTTTGTTTTCATAAAATCTGATTAGAAAAACTATTATCAATTTTCTCGGACGATTTATTCTAAAGTTATACAAAAAAAACGTTTTTCTAAAAATCACACAAAAACTGCTGTAACTTTTTTTATTTCTTCATAAAAAAATTTTAATTTTGTTTAAATAATTTTGTTTTCATGAAATCTAATTAGAAAAACTGTTCTCAATTTTCTCGGACGATTTATTCTAAAGTTATACAAAAAAAAAGGTTTTTCTAAGAATCACACTAAAACTGCTGTAACTTTTTTATTTCTTCATAAAAAAATCTAAATTTTGTTTAAATAATTTTGTTTTCATGAAATATAATCAGAAAAGCTGTTTTCAATTTTCTCGGACGATTTAATCCAAAGTTATACAAAAAAAACGTTTTTCTAAAAATCACACAAAAACTGCTGTAAGTTTTTTTATTTCTTAATAAAAAAAATTAAATTTTGTTTAAATAATTTTGTTTTCATGAAATATAATCAGAAAAGCTGTTTTCAATTTTCTCGGACGATTTATTCTAAAGTTATACAAAAAAAACGTTTTTCTAAAAATCACACAAAAACTGCTGTAACTCTTTTATTTCTTCAAAAAAAAATTTAAATTTTGTTTAGATAATTTTGTTTTCGTGAAATCTAATTAGAAAAACTATTTTCAATTTTCTCCGACGATTTATTCTAAAGTTATACAAAAAAAACGTTTTTCTAAAAATCACACAAAAACTGCTGTAACTTTTTTTATTTCTTCATAAAAAAATTTAAATTTTGTTTAAATAATTTTGTTTTTATGTAATATAATCAGAATAGCTGTTTTCAATTTTCTCGGACGATTTATTCTAAAGTTATACAAAAAAAACGTTTTTCTAAAAATCACACAAAAACTGCTGTAACTTTTTTATTTCTTCATAAAAAAATTTAAATTTTGTTTAAATAATTTTGTTTTTATGAAATATAAGCAGAAAAACTGTTTTCAATTTTCTCGGACGATTTATTCTAAAGTTATACAAAAAAAACGTTTTTCTAAAAATCACACAAAAACTGCTGTAACTCTTTTATTTCTTCAAAAAAAATTTAAATTTTGTTTAAATAATTTTGTTTTCATGAAATCTAATTAGAAAAACTGTTTTCAATTTTCTCGAACGATTTATTCTAAAGTTATACAAAAAAAACGTTTTTCTAAAAATCACACAAAAACTGCTGTAACTTTTTAATTTCTTCATAAATAAATTTAAATTTTGTTTAAATAATTTTGTTTTCATGAAATCTAATTAGAAAAACTGTTTTCAATTTTCTCGGACGATTTATTCTAAAGTTATACAAAAAAAACGTTTTTCTAAAAATCACACAAAAACTGCTGTAACTTTTTTTATTTCTTCATAAAAAAATTTTAATTTTGTTTAAATAATTTTGTTTTCATGAAATCTAATTAGAAAAACTGTTCTCAATTTTCTCGGACGATTTATTCTAAAGTTATACAAAAAAAAAGGTTTTTCTAAGAATCACACTAAAACTGCTGTAACTTTTTTATTTCTTCATAAAAAAATCTAAATTTTGTTTAAATAATTTTGTTTTCATGAAATATAATCAGAAAAGCTGTTTTCAATTTTCTCGGACGATTTACTCTAAAGTTATACAAAAAAAAACATTTTTCTAAAAATCACACAAAAACTGCTGTAACTCTTTTATTTCTTCAAAAAAAATTTTAAATTTTGTTTAAATAATTTTGTTTTCATAAAATCTGATTAGAAAAACTATTATCAATTTTCTCGGACGATTTATTCTAAAGTTATACAAAAAAAACGTTTTTCTAAAAATCACACAAAAACTGCTGTAACTTTTTTTATTTCTTCATAAAAAAATTTTAATTTTGTTTAAATAATTTTGTTTTCATGAAATCTAATTAGAAAAACTGTTCTCAATTTTCTCGGACGATTTATTCTAAAGTTATACAAAAAAAAAGGTTTTTCTAAGAATCACACTAAAACTGCTGTAACTTTTTTATTTCTTCATAAAAAAATCTAAATTTTGTTTAAATAATTTTGTTTTCATGAAATATAATCAGAAAAGCTGTTTTCAATTTTCTCGGACGATTTAATCCAAAGTTATACAAAAAAAACGTTTTTCTAAAAATCACACAAAAACTGCTGTAAGTTTTTTTATTTCTTAATAAAAAAAATTAAATTTTGTTTAAATAATTTTGTTTTCATGAAATATAATCAGAAAAGCTGTTTTCAATTTTCTCGGACGATTTATTCTAAAGTTATACAAAAAAAACGTTTTTCTAAAAATCACACAAAAACTGCTGTAACTCTTTTATTTCTTCAAAAAAAAATTTAAATTTTGTTTAGATAATTTTGTTTTCGTGAAATCTAATTAGAAAAACTGTTTTCAATTTTCTCCGACGATTTATTCTAAAGTTATACAAAAAAAACGTTTTTCTAAAAATCACACAAAAACTGCTGTAACTCTTTTATTTCTTCAAAAAAAAATTTAAATTTTGTTTAGATAATTTTGTTTTCGTGAAATCTAATTAGAAAAACTGTTTTCAATTTTCTCCGACGATTTATTCTAAAGTTATACAAAAAAAACGTTTTTCTAAAAATCACACAAAAACTGCTGTAACTCTTTTATTTCTTCAAAAAAAAATTTAAATTTTGTTTAGATAATTTTGTTTTCGTGAAATCTAATTAGAAAAACTGTTTTCAATTTTCTCCGACGATTTATTCTAAAGTTATACAAAAAAAACGTTTTTCTAAAAATCACACAAAAACTGCTGTAACTTTTTTTATTTCTTCATAAAAAAATTTAAATTTTGTTTAAATAATTTTGTTTTCGTGAAATCTAATTAGAAAAACTGTTTTCAATTTTCTCGGACGATTTATTCTAAAGTTATACAAAAAAAAACGTTTTTCTAGGAATTCCACAAAAACTGCTGTAACTTTTTTATTTCTTCATAAAAAAATTAAAATTTTGTTTAAATAATTTTGTTTCAATGAAATCTAATTAGAAAAACTGTTTTCAATTTTCTCGGACGATTTATTCTAAAGTTATACAAAAAAAACGTTTTTCTAAAAATCACACAAAAACTGCTGTAACTTTTTTATTTCTTCATAAAAAAATTTAAATTTTGTTTAAATGATTTTGTTTTCATGAAATCTAATTAAAAAAACTGTTTTCAATTTTCTCGGACGATTTATTCTAAAGTTATACAAAAAAAACGTTTTTCTAAAAATCACACAAAAACTGCTGTAACTTTTTTATTTCTTCATAAAAAAAATAAAATTTTGTTTAAATAATTTTGTTTCAATGAAATCTAATTAGAAAAACTGTTTTCAATTTTCTCGGACGATTTATTCTAAAGTTATACAAAAAAAACGTTTTTCTAAAAATGACACAAAAACTGCTGTAATTTTTTTATTTCTTCATAAATAAATTTAAATTTTGTTTAAATAATTTTGTTTTCATGAAATCTAATTAGAAAAACTGTTTTCAATTTTCTCGGACGATTTATTCTAAAGTTATACAAAAAAAACATTTTTCTAAAAATCACACAAAAACTGCTGTAACTTTTTTATTTCTTCATAAAAAAATTTAAATTTTGTTTAAATAATTTTGTTTTCATGAAATCTAATTAGAAAAACTGTTTTCAATTTTCTCGGACGATTTATTCTAAAGTTATACAAAAAAAACGTTTTTCTAAAAATCACACAAAAACTGCTGTAACTTTTTTATTTCTTCATAAAAAAAATAAAATTTTGTTTAAATAATTTTGTTTCAATGAAATCTAATTAGAAAAACTGTTTTCAATTTTCTCGGACGATTTATTCTAAAGTTATACAAAAAAAACGTTTTTCTAAAAATGACACAAAAACTGCTGTAATTTTTTTATTTCTTCATAAATAAATTTAAATTTTGTTTAAATAATTTTGTTTTCATGAAATCTAATTAGAAAAACTGTTTTCAATTTTCTCGGACGATTTATTCTAAAGTTATACAAAAAAAACGTTTTTCTAAAAATCACACAAAAACTGCTGTAATTTTTTTATTTCTTCATAAATAAATTTAAATTTTGTTTAAATAATTTTGTTTAAATAATTTTGTTTTCATGAAATCTAATTAGAAAAACTGTTTTCAATTTTCTCGGACGATTTATTCTAAAGTTATACAAAAAAAACGTTTTTCTAAAAATCACACAAAAACTGTAACTCTTTTATTTCTTCAAAAACAAAGTTAAATTTTGTTTAAATAATTTTGTTTTCATAAAATATAATCAGAAAAGCTGTTTTCAATTTTCTCGGACGATTTATTCTAAAGTTATACAAAAAAAAACGTTTTTCTAAAAATCACACAAAAACTGCTGTAACTTTTTTATTTCTTCATAAAAAAATTTAAATTTTGTTTAAATAATTTTGTTTTTATGTAATATAATCAGAATAGCTGTTTTCAATTTTCTCGGACGATTTATTCTAAAGTTATACAAAAAAAACGTTTTTCTAAAAATCACACAAAAACTGCTGTAACTTTTTTATTTCTTCATAAAAAAATTTAAATTTTGTTTAAATAATTTTGTTTTTATGAAATATAAGCAGAAAAACTGTTTTCAATTTTCTCGGACGATTTATTCTAAAGTTATACAAAAAAAACGTTTTTCTAAAAATCACACAAAAACTGCTGTAACTCTTTTATTTCTTCAAAAAAAATTTAAAATTTTGTTTAAATAATTTTGTTTTCATAAAATCTGATTAGAAAAACTATTATCAATTTTCTCGGACGATTTATTCTAAAGTTATACAAAAAAAACGTTTTTCTAAAAATCACACAAAAACTGCTGTAACTTTTTTTATTTCTTCATAAAAAAATTTTAATTTTGTTTAAATAATTTTGTTTTCATGAAATCTAATTAGAAAAACTGTTCTCAATTTTCTCGGAAGATTTATTCTAAAGTTATACAAAAAAAAGGTTTTTCTAAGAATCACACTAAAACTGCTGTAACTTTTTTATTTCTTCATAAAAAAATCTAAATTTTGTTTAAATAATTTTGTTTTCATGAAATATAATCAGAAAAGCTGTTTTCAATTTTCTCGGACGATTTAATCCAAAGTTATACAAAAAAAACGTTTTTCTAAAAATCACACAAAAACTGCTGTAAGTTTTTTTATTTCTTAATAAAAAAAATTAAATTTTGTTTAAATAATTTTGTTTTCATGAAATATAATCAGAAAAGCTGTTTTCAATTTTCTCGGACGATTTATTCTAAAGTTATACAAAAAAAACGTTTTTCTAAAAATCACACAAAAACTGCTGTAACTCTTTTATTTCTTCAAAAAAAAATTTAAATTTTGTTTAGATAATTTTGTTTTCGTGAAATCTAATTAAAAAAACTGTTTTCAATTTTCTCCGACGATTTATTCTAAAGTTATACAAAAAAAACGTTTTTCTAAAAATCACACAAAAACTGCTGTAACTTTTTTTATTTCTTCATAAAAAAATTTAAATTTTGTTTAAATAATTTTGTTTTCGTGAAATCTAATTAGAAAAACTGTTTTCAATTTTCTCGGACGATTTATTCTAAAGTTATACAAAAAAAAACGTTTTTCTAGGAATTCCACAAAAACTGCTGTAACTTTTTTATTTCTTCATAAAAAAATTAAAATTTTGTTTAAATAATTTTGTTTCAATGAAATCTAATTAGAAAAACTGTTTTCAATTTTCTCGGACGATTTATTCTAAAGTTATACAAAAAAAACGTTTTTCTAAAAATGACACAAAAACTGCTGTAATTTTTTTATTTCTTCATAAATAAATTTAAATTTTGTTTAAATAATTTTGTTTTCATGAAATCTAATTAGAAAAACTGTTTTCCATTTTCTCGGACGATTTATTCTAAAGTTATACAAAAAAAACGTTTTTCTAAAAATGACACAAAAACTGCTGTAATTTTTTTATTTCTTCATAAATAAATTTAAATTTTGTTTAAATAATTTTGTTTTCATGAAATCTAATTAGAAAAACTGTTTTCAATTTTCTCGGACGATTTATTCTAAAGTTATACAAAAAAAACGTTTTTCTAAAAATCACACAAAAACTGCTGTAACTTTTTTATTTCTTCATAAAAAAATCTAAATTTTGTTTAAATAATTTTGTCTTCATGAAATCTAATTAGAAAAACTGTTTTCAATTTTCTCCGACGATTTATTCTAAGGTTATACAAAAAAAACGTTTTTCTAAAAATCACACAAAAACTGCTGTAACTTTTTTATTTCTTCATAAAAAAATTTAAATTTTGTTTAAATAATTTTGTTTTCATGAAATCTAATTAGAAAAACTGTTTTCAATTTTCTCGGACGATTTATTCTAAGGTTATACAAAAAAAACATTTTTCTAAAAATCACACAAAAACTGCTGTAACTTTTTTATTTCTTCATAAAAAAATTTAAATTTTGTTTAAATAATTTTGTTTTCATGAAATCTAATTAAAAAAACTGTTTTCAATTTTCTCGGACGATTTATTCTAAAGTTATACAAAAAAAACGTTTTTCTAAAAATCACACAAAAACTGCTGTAACTTTTTTATTTCTTCATAAAAAAAATAAAATTTTGTTTAAATAATTTTGTTTTCATGAAATCTAATTAGAAAAACTGTTTTCAATTTTCTCGGACGATTTATTCTAAAGTTATACAAAAAAAACATTTTTCTAAAAATCACACAAAAACTGCTGTAACTTTTTTATTTCTTCATAAAAAAATTTAAATTTTGTTTAAATAATTTTGTTTTCATGAAATCTAATTAGAAAAACTGTTTTCAATTTTCTCGGACGATTTATTCTAAAGTTATACAAAAAAAACGTTTTTCTAAAAATCACACAAAAACTGCTGTAACTTTTTTATTTCTTCATAAAAAAAATAAAATTTTGTTTAAATAATTTTGTTTCAATGAAATCTAATTAGAAAAACTGTTTTCAATTTTCTCGGACGATTTATTCTAAAGTTATACAAAAAAAACGTTTTTCTAAAAATGACACAAAAACTGCTGTAATTTTTTTATTTCTTCATAAATAAATTTAAATTTTGTTTAAATAATTTTGTTTTCATGAAATCTAATTAGAAAAACTGTTTTCAATTTTCTCGGACGATTTATTCTAAAGTTATACAAAAAAAACGTTTTTCTAAAAATCACACAAAAACTGCTGTAACTTTTTTATTTCTTCATAAAAAAATCTAAATTTTGTTTAAATAATTTTGTCTTCATGAAATCTAATTAGAAAAACTGTTTTCAATTTTCTCGGACGATTTATTCTAAAGTTATACAAAAAAAACATTTTTCTAAAAATCACACAAAAACTGCTGTAACTTTTTTATTTCTTCATAAAAAAATTTAAATTTTGTTTAAATAATTTTGTTTTCATGAAATCTAATTAGAAAAACTGTTTTCAATTTTCTCGGACGATTTATTCTAAAGTTATACAAAAAAAACGTTTTTCTAAAAATCACACAAAAACTGCTGTAACTTTTTTATTTCTTCATAAAAAAAATAAAATTTTGTTTAAATAATTTTGTTTCAATGAAATCTAATTAGAAAAACTGTTTTCAATTTTCTCGGACGATTTATTCTAAAGTTATACAAAAAAAACGTTTTTCTAAAAATGACACAAAAACTGCTGTAATTTTTTTATTTCTTCATAAATAAATTTAAATTTTGTTTAAATAATTTTGTTTTCATGAAATCTAATTAGAAAAACTGTTTTCAATTTTCTCGGACGATTTATTCTAAAGTTATACAAAAAAAACGTTTTTCTAAAAATCACACAAAAACTGCTGTAACTTTTTTATTTCTTCATAAAAAAATTAAAATTTTGTTTAAATAATTTTGTTTCAATGAAATCTAATTAGAAAAACTGTTTTCAATTTTCTCGGACGATTTATTCTAAAGTTATACAAAAAAAACGTTTTTCTAAAAATCACACAAAAACTGCTGTAACTTTTTTATTTCTTCATAAAAAAATTAAAATTTTGTTTAAATAATTTTGTTTCAATGAAATCTAATTAGAAAAACTGTTTTCAATTTTCTCGGACGATTTATTCTAAAGTTATACAAAAAAAACGTTTTTCTAAAAATCACACAAAAACTGCTGTAACTTTTTTATTTCTTCATAAAAAAAATAAAATTTTGTTTAAATAATTTTGTTTCAATGAAATCTAATTAGAAAAACTGTTTTTAATTTTCTCGGACGATTTATTCTAAAGTTATACAAAAAAAACGTTTTTCTAAAAATGACACAAAAACTGCTGTAATTTTTTTATTTCTTCATAAATAAATTTAAATTTTGTTTAAATAATTTTGTTTTCATGAAATCTAATTAGAAAAACTGTTTTCAATTTTCTCGGACGATTTATTCTAAAGTTATACAAAAAAAACGTTTTTCTAAAAATGACACAAAAACTGCTGTAATTTTTTTATTTCTTCATAAATAAATTTAAATTTTGTTTAAATAATTTTGTTTTCATGAAATCTAATTAGAAAAACTGTTTTCAATTTTCTCGGACGATTTATTCTAAAGTTATACAAAAAAAACGTTTTTCTAAAAATCACACAAAAACTGCTGTAACTTTTTTATTTCTTCATAAAAAAATTAAAATTTTGTTTAAATAATTTTGTTTCAATGAAATCTAATTAGAAAAACTGTTTTCAATTTTCTCGGACGATTTATTCTAAAGTTATACAAAAAAAACGTTTTTCTAAAAATCACACAAAAACTGCTGTAATTTTTTTATTTCTTCATAAATAAATTTAAATTTTGTTTAAATAATTTTGTTTTTATGAAATCTAATTAGAAAAACTGTTTTCAATTTTCTCCGACGATTTATTCTAAAGTTATACAAAAAAAACGCTTTTCTAAAAATCACACAAAAACTGCTGTAACTTTTTTATTTCTTCATAAAAAAATTAAAATTTTGTTTAAATAATTTTGTTTCAATGAAATCTAATTAGAAAAACTGTTTTCAATTTTCTCGGACGATTTATTCTAAAGTTATACAAAAAAAACGTTTTTCTAAAAATCACACAAAAACTGCTGTAATTTTTTTATTTCTTCATAAATAAATTTAAATTTTGTTTAAATAATTTTGTTTAAATAATTTTGTTTTCATGAAATCTAATTAGAAAAACTGTTTTCAATTTTCTCGGACGATTTATTCTAAAGTTATACAAAAAAAACGTTTTTCTAAAAATCACACAAAAACTGCTGTAACTTTTTTATTTCTTCATAAAAAAATCTAAATTTTGTTTAAATAATTTTGTCTTCATGAAATCTAATTAGAAAAACTGTTTTCAATTTTCTCCGACGATTTATTCTAAGGTTATACAAAAAAAACGTTTTTCTAAAAATCACACAAAAACTGCTGTAACTTTTTTATTTCTTCATAAAAAAATTTAAATTTTGTTTAAATAATTTTGTTTTCATGAAATCTAATTAGAAAAACTGTTTTCAATTTTCTCGGACGATTTATTCTAAGGTTATACAAAAAAAACATTTTTCTAAAAATCACACAAAAACTGCTGTAACTTTTTTATTTCTTCATAAAAAAATTAAAATTTTGTTTAAATAATTTTGTTTCAATGAAATCTAATTAGAAAAACTGTTTTCAATTTTCTCGGACGATTTATTCTAAAGTTATACAAAAAAACGTTTTTCTAAAAATCACACAAAAACTGCTGTAACTTTTTTTATTTCTTCATAAAAAAATTAAAATTTTGTTTAAATAATTTTGTTTTCATGAAATCTAATTAGAAAAACTGTTTTCAATTTTCTCGGACGATTTATTCTAAAGTTATACAAAAAAAACGCTTTTCTAAAAATCACACAAAAACTGCTGTAACTTTTTTATTTCTTCATAAAAAAATTAAAATTTTGTTTAAATAATTTTGTTTCAATGAAATCTAATTAGAAAAACTGTTTTCAATTTTCTCGGACGATTTATTCTAAAGTTATACAAAAAAAACGTTTTTCTAAAAATCACACAAAAACTGCTGTAATTTTTTTATTTCTTCATAAATAAATTTAAATTTTGTTTAAATAATTTTGTTTAAATAATTTTGTTTTCATGAAATCTAATTAGAAAAACTGTTTTCAATTTTCTCCGACGATTTATTCTAAAGTTATACAAAAAAAACGCTTTTCTAAAAATCACACAAAAACTGCTGTAACTTTTTTATTTCTTCATAAAAAAATTAAAATTTTGTTTAAATAATTTTGTTTCAATGAAATCTAATTAGAAAAACTGTTTTCAATTTTCTCGGACGATTTATTCTAAAGTTATACAAAAAAAACGTTTTTCTAAAAATCACACAAAAACTGCTGTAATTTTTTTATTTCTTCATAAATAAATTTAAATTTTGTTTAAATAATTTTGTTTTTATGAAATCTAATTAGAAAGACTGTTTTCAATTTTCTCCGACGATTTATTCTAAAGTTATACAAAAAAAACGCTTTTCTAAAAATCACACAAAAACTGCTGTAACTTTTTTATTTCTTCATAAAAAAATTAAAATTTTGTTTAAATAATTTTGTTTCAATGAAATCTAATTAGAAAAACTGTTTTCAATTTTCTCGGACGATTTATTCTAAAGTTATACAAAAAAAACGTTTTTCTAAAAATCACACAAAAACTGCTGTAATTTTTTTATTTCTTCATAAATAAATTTAAATTTTGTTTAAATAATTTTGTTTTTATGAAATCTAATTAGAAAAACTGTTTTCAATTTTCTCCGACGATTTATTCTAAAGTTATACAAAAAAAACGTTTTTCTAAAAATCACACAAAAACTGCTGTAACTTTTTTATTTCTTCATAAAAAAATCTAAATTTTGTTTAAATAATTTTGTCTTCATGAAATCTAATTAGAAAAGCTGTTTTTAATTTTCTCGGACGATTTAATCCAAAGTTATACAAAAAAAACGTTTTTCTAAAAATCACACAAAAACTGCTGTAATTTTTTTATTTCTTCATAAATAAATTTAAATTTTGTTTAAATAATTTTGTTTTTATTAAATCTAATTAGAAAAACTGTTTTCAATTTTCTCCGACGATTTATTCTAAAGTTATACAAAAAAAACATTTTTCTAAAAATCACACAAAAACTGCTGTAATTTTTTTATTTCTTCATAAATAAATTTAAATTTTGTTTAAATAATTTTGTTTTTATGAAATCTAATTAGAAAAACTGTTTTCAATTTTCTCCGACGATTTATTCTAAAGTTATACAAAAAAAACGCTTTTCTAAAAATCACACAAAATCTGCTGTAACTTTTTATTTCTTCATAAAAAAATTAAAATTTTGTTTAAATAATTTTGTTTTCATGAAATCTAATTAGAAAAACTGTTTTCAATTTTCTCGGACGATTTATTCTAAAGTTATACAAAAAAAACGTTTTTCTAAAAATCACACAAAAACTGCTGTAATTTTTTTATTTTTTCATAAATAAATTAAAATTTTGTTTAAATAATTTTGTTTTCATGAAATCTAATTAGAAAAACTGTTTTCATATTTCTCGGACGATTTATTCTAAAGTTATACAAAAAAAACGTTTTTCTAAAAATCACACAAAAACTGCTGTAACTTTTTTATTTTTTCATAAATAAATTTAAATTTTGTTTAAATAATTTTGTTTTCATGAAATCTAATTAGAAAAACTGTTTTCAATTTTCTCGGACGATTTATTCTAAAGTTATACAAAAAAAACGTTTTTCTAAAAATCACACAAAAACTGCTGTAATTTTTTTATTTCTTCATAAATAAATTTAAATTTTGTTTAAATAATTTTGTTTTTATGAAATCTAATTAGAAAAACTGTTTTCAATTTTCTCCGACGATTTATTCTAAAGTTATACAAAAAAAACGCTTTTCTAAAAATCACACAAAAACTGCTGTAACTTTTTATTTCTTCATAAAAAAATTAAAATTTTGTTTAAATAATTTTGTTTTCATGAAATCTAATTAGAAAAACTGTTTTCAATTTTCTCGGACGATTTATTCTAAAGTTATACAAAAAAAACGTTTTTCTAAAAATCACACAAAAACTGCTGTAATTTTTTTATTTTTTCATAAATAAATTTAAATTTTGTTTAAATAATTTTGTTTTCATGAAATCTAATTAGAAAAACTGTTTTCAATTTTCTCGGACGATTTATTCTAAAGTTATACAAAAAAAACGTTTTTCTAAAAATCACACAAAAACTGCTGTAATTTTTTTATTTTTTCATAAATAGATTTAAATTTTGTTTAAATAATTTTGTTTTTATGAAATCTAATTAGAAAAACTGTTTTCAATTTTCTCCGACGATTTATTCTAAAGTTATACAAAAAAAACGCTTTTCTAAAAATCACACAAAAACTGCTGTAACTTTTTATTTCTTCATAAAAAAATTTAAATTTTGTTTAAATAATTTTGTTTTCATGAAATATAATCAGAAAAGCTGTTTTCAATTTTCTCGGACTATTTATTCTAAAGTTATACAAAAAAAACGTTTTTCTAAAAATCACACAAAAACTGTAACTCTTTTATTTCTTCAAAAAAAAAGTTAAATTTTGTTTAAATAATTTTGTTTTCATAAAATATAATCAGAAAAGCTGTTTTCAATTTTCTCGGACAATTTATTCTATAGTTATACAAAAAAAACGTTTTTCTAAAAATCACTCAAAAACTGCTGTAACTCTTTTATTTCTTCAAAAAAAAATTTAAATATTGTTTAAATAATTTTATTTCATGAATTATAATCAGAAAAGCTGTTTTCAATTTTCTCGGACGATTTATTCTAAAGTTATACAAAAAAAAACGTTTTTCTAAAAATCACACAAAAACTGTAACTCTTTTATTTCTTCAAAAAAAAATTAAAATTTTGTTTAAATAATTTTGTTTTCATGAAATCTAATTAGAAAAACTGTTTTCAATTTTCTCGGACGATTTATTCTAAAGTTATACAAAAAAAACGTTTTTCTAAAAATCACACAAAAACTGCTGTAACTTTTTTTATTTCTTCATAAAAAAATTTTAATTTTGTTTAAATAATTTTGTTTTCATGAAATCTAATTAGAAAAACTGTTCTCAATTTTCTCGGACGATTTATTCTAAAGTTATACAAAAAAAAAGGTTTTTCTAAGAATCACACTAAAACTGCTGTAACTTTTTTATTTCTTCATAAAAAAATCTAAATTTTGTTTAAATAATTTTGTTTTCATGAAATATAATCAGAAAAGCTGTTTTCAATTTTCTCGGACGATTTACTCTAAAGTTATACAAAAAAAAACATTTTTCTAAAAATCACACAAAAACTGCTGTAACTCTTTTATTTCTTCAAAAAAAATTTTAAATTTTGTTTAAATAATTTTGTTTTAATAAAATCTGATTAGAAACACTATTATCAATTTTCTCGGACGATTTATTCTAAAGTTATACAAAAAAAACGTTTTTCTAAAAATCACACAAAAACTGCTGTAACTTTTTTTATTTCTTCATAAAAAAATTTTAATTTTGTTTAAATAATTTTGTTTTCATGAAATCTAATTAGAAAAACTGTTCTCAATTTTCTCGGACGATTTATTCTAAAGTTATACAAAAAAAAAGGTTTTTCTAAGAATCACACTAAAACTGCTGTAACTTTTTTATTTCTTCATAAAAAAATCTAAATTTTGTTTAAATAATTTTGTTTTCATGAAATCTAATTAGAAAAACTGTTTTCAATTTTCTCGGAAGATTTATTCTAAAGTTATACAAAAAAAACGTTTTTCTAAAAATCACACAAAAACTGCTGTAACTCTTTTATTTCTTCAAAAAAAAATTTAAATTTTGTTTAGATAATTTTCTTTTCATGAAATCTAATTAGAAAAACTGTTTTCAATTTTCTCCGACGATTTATTCTAAAGTTATACAAAAAAAACGTTTTTCTAAAAATCACACAAAAACTGCTGTAACTTTTTTTATTTCTTCATAAAAAAATTTAAATTTTGTTTAAATAATTTTGTTTTCGTGAAATCTAATTAGAAAAACTGTTTTCAATTTTCTCGGAAGATTTATTCTAAAGTTATACAAAAAAAAAACGTTTTTCTAGGAATTCCACAAAAACTGCTGTAACTTTTTTATTTCTTCATAAAAAAATTAAAATTTTGTTTAAATAATTTTGTTTCAATGAAATCTAATTAGAAAAACTGTTTTCAATTTTCTCGGACGATTTATTCTAAAGTTATACAAAAAAAACGTTTTTCTAAAAATCACACAAAAACTGCTGTAACTTTTTTTATTTCTTCATAAAAAAATTAAAATTTTGTTTAAATAATTTTGTTTTCATGAAATCTAATTAGAAAAACTGTTTTCAATTTTCTCGGACGATTTATTCTAAAGTTATACAAAAAAAACGTTTTTCTAAAAATCACACAAAAACTGCTGTAATTTTTTTATTTCTTCATAAATAAATTTAAATTTTGTTTAAATAATTTTGTTTTTATGAAATCTAATTAGAAAAACTGTTTTCAATTTTCTCCGACGATTTATTCTAAAGTTATACAAAAAAAACGCTTTTCTAAAAATCACACAAAAACTGCTGTAACTTTTTTATTTCTTCATAAAAAAATTAAAATTTTGTTTAAATAATTTTGTTTCAATGAAATCTAATTAGAAAAACTGTTTTCAATTTTCTCGGACGATTTATTCTAAAGTTATACAAAAAAAACGTTTTTCTAAAAATCACACAAAAACTGCTGTAATTTTTTTATTTCTTCATAAATAAATTTAAATTTTGTTTAAATAATTTTGTTTTCATGAAATCTAATTAGAAAAACTGTTTTCAATTTTCTCGGACGATTTATTCTAAAGTTATACAAAAAAAACGTTTTTCTAAAAATCACACAAAAACTGCTGTAACTTTTTTATTTCTTCATAAAAAAATCTAAATTTTGTTTAAATAATTTTGTCTTCATGAAATCTAATTAGAAAAACTGTTTTCAATTTTCTCCGACGATTTATTCTAAGGTTATACAAAAAAAACGTTTTTCTAAAAATCACACAAAAACTGCTGTAACTTTTTTATTTCTTCATAAAAAAATTTAAATTTTGTTTAAATAATTTTGTTTTCATGAAATCTAATTAGAAAAACTGTTTTCAATTTTCTCGGACGATTTATTCTAAGGTTATACAAAAAAAACATTTTTCTAAAAATCACACAAAAACTGCTGTAACTTTTTTATTTCTTCATAAAAAAATTTAAATTTTGTTTAAATAATTTTGTTTTCATGAAATCTAATTAGAAAAACTGTTTTCAATTTTCTCGGACGATTTATTCTAAAGTTATACAAAAAAAACGTTTTTCTAAAAATCACACAAAAACTGCTGTAACTTTTTTATTTCTTCATAAAAAAATCTAAATTTTGTTTAAATAATTTTGTCTTCATGAAATCTAATTAGAAAAGCTGTTTTTAATTTTCTCGGACGATTTAATCCAAAGTTATACAAAAAAAACGTTTTTCTAAAAATCACACAAAAACTGCTGTAATTTTTTTATTTCTTCATAAATAAATTTAAATTTTGTTTAAATAATTTTGTTTTTATGAAATCTAATTAGAAAAACTGTTTTCAATTTTCTCCGACGATTTATTCTAAAGTTATACAAAAAAAACGCTTTTCTAAAAATCACACAAAAACTGCTGTAACTTTTTTATTTCTTCATAAAAAAATTAAAATTTTGTTTAAATAATTTTGTTTCAATGAAATCTAATTAGAAAAACTGTTTTCAATTTTCTCGGACGATTTATTCTAAAGTTATACAAAAAAAACGTTTTTCTAAAAATCACACAAAAACTGCTGTAATTTTTTTATTTCTTCATAAATAAATTTAAATTTTGTTTAAATAATTTTGTTTTTATGAAATCTAATTAGAAAAACTGTTTTCAATTTTCTCCGACGATTTATTCTAAAGTTATACAAAAAAAACGCTTTTCTAAAAATCACACAAAAACTGCTGTAACTTTTTTATTTCTTCATAAAAAAATTTAAATTTTGTTTAAATAATTTTGTTTTCATGAAATCTAATTAGAAAAACTGTTTTCAATTTTCTCCGACGATTTATTCTAAGGTTATACAAAAAAAACGTTTTTCTAAAAATCACACAAAAACTGCTGTAACTTTTTTATTTCTTCATAAAAAAATTTAAATTTTGTTTAAATAATTTTGTTTTCATGAAATCTAATTAGAAAAACTGTTTTCAATTTTCTCGGACGATTTATTCTAAAGTTATACAAAAAAAACGTTTTTCTAAAAATCACACAAAAACTGCTGTAACTTTTTTTATTTCTTCATAAAAAAATTAAAATTTTGTTTAAATAATTATGTTTCAATGAAATCTAATTAGAAAAACTGTTTTCAATTTTCTCGGACGATTTATTCTAAAGTTATACAAAAAAAACGTTTTTCTAAAAATCACACAAAAACTGCTGTAACTTTTTTTATTTCTTCATAAAAAAATTAAAATTTTGTTTAAATAATTTTGTTTTCATGAAATCTAATTAGAAAAACTGTTTTCAATTTTCTCGGACGATTTATTCTAAAGTTATACAAAAAAAGAGTTTTTCTAAAAATCACACAAAAACTGCTGTAATTTTTTTATTTCTTCATAAATAAATTTAAATTTTGTTTAAATAATTTTGTTTTTATGAAATCTAATTAGAAAAACTGTTTTCAATTTTCTCCGACGATTTATTCTAAAGTTATACAAAAAAAACGCTTTTCTAAAAATCACACAAAAACTGCTGTAACTTTTTTATTTCTTCATAAAAAAATTAAAATTTTGTTTAAATAATTTTGTTTCAATGAAATCTAATTAGAAAAACTGTTTTCAATTTTCTCGGACGATTTATTCTAAAGTTATACAAAAAAAACGTTTTTCTAAAAATCACACAAAAACTGCTGTAATTTTTTTATTTCTTCATAAATAAATTTAAATTTTGTTTAAATAATTTTGTTTTCATGAAATCTAATTAGAAAAACTGTTTTCAATTTTCTCGGACGATTTATTCTAAAGTTATACAAAAAAAACGTTTTTCTAAAAATCACACAAAAACTGCTGTAACTTTTTTATTTCTTCATAAAAAAATCTAAATTTTGTTTAAATAATTTTGTCTTCATGAAATCTAATTAGAAAAACTGTTTTCAATTTTCTCCGACGATTTATTCTAAGGTTATACAAAAAAAACGTTTTTCTAAAAATCACACAAAAACTGCTGTAACTTTTTTATTTCTTCATAAAAAAATTAAAATTTTGTTTAAATAATTTTGTTTTCATGAAATCTAATTAGAAAAACTGTTTTCAATTTTCTCGGACGATTTATTCTAAAGTTATACAAAAAAAGAGTTTTTCTAAAAATCACACAAAAACTGCTGTAATTTTTTTATTTCTTCATAAATAAATTTAAATTTTGTTTAAATAATTTTGTTTTTATGAAATCTAATTAGAAAAACTGTTTTCAATTTTCTCCGACGATTTATTCTAAAGTTATACAAAAAAAACGCTTTTCTAAAAATCACACAAAAACTGCTGTAACTTTTTTATTTCTTCATAAAAAAATTTAAATTTTGTTTAAATAATTTTGTTTTCATGAAATCTAATTAGAAAAACTGTTTTCAATTTTCTCCGACGATTTATTCTAAGGTTATACAAAAAAAACGTTTTTCTAAAAATCACACAAAAACTGCTGTAACTTTTTTATTTCTTCATAAAAAAATTTAAATTTTGTTTAAATAATTTTGTTTTCATGAAATCTAATTAGAAAAACTGTTTTCAATTTTCTCGGACGATTTATTCTAAAGTTATACAAAAAAAACGTTTTTCTAAAAATCACACAAAAACTGCTGTAACTTTTTTATTTCTTCATAAAAAAATCTAAATTTTGTTTAAATAATTTTGTCTTCATGAAATCTAATTAGAAAAGCTGTTTTTAATTTTCTCGGACGATTTATTCTAAAGTTATACAAAAAAAACGCTTTTCTAAAAATCACACAAAAACTGCTGTAACTTTTTTATTTCTTCATAAAAAAATTAAAATTTTGTTTAAATAATTTTGTTTCAATGAAATCTAATTAGAAAAACTGTTTTCAATTTTCTCGGACGATTTATTCTAAAGTTATACAAAAAAAACGTTTTTCTAAAAATCACACAAAAACTGCTGTAATTTTTTTATTTCTTCATAAATAAATTTAAATTTTGTTTAAATAATTTTGTTTTTATGAAATCTAATTAGAAAAACTGTTTTCAATTTTCTCCGACGATTTATTCTAAAGTTATACAAAAAAAACGCTTTTCTAAAAATCACACAAAAACTGGTGTAACTTTTTTTATTTCTTCATAAAAAAATTAAAATTTTGTTTAAATAATTTTGTTTTCATGAAATCTAATTAGAAAAACTGTTTTCAATTTTCTCCGACGATTTATTCTAAAGTTATACAAAAAAAACGTTTTTCTAAAAATCACACAAAAACTGCTGTAACTTTTTTTATTTCTTCATAAAAAAATTAAAATTTTGTTTAAATAATTTTGTTTTCATGAAATCTAATTAGAAAAACTGTTTTCAATTTTCTCGGACGATTTATTCTAAAGTTATACAAAAAAAACGTTTTTCTAAAAATCACACAAAAACTTCTGTAACTTTTTTATTTCTTCATAAAAAAATCTAAATTTTGTTTAAATAATTTTGTCTTCATGAAATCTAATTAGAAAAGCTGTTTTTAATTTTCTCGGACGATTTATTCCAAAGTTATACAAAAAAAACGTTTTTCTAAAAATCACACAAAAACTGCTGTAACTTTTTTATTTCTTCATAAAAAAATCTAAATTTTGTTTAAATAATTTTGTCTTCATGAAATCTAATTAGAAAAGCTGTTTTTAATTTTCTCGGACGATTTATTCCAAAGTTATACAAAAAAAACGTTTTTCTAAAAATCACACAAAAACTGCTGTAACTTTTTTTATTTCTTCATAAAAAAATTAAAATTTTGTTCAAATAATTTTGTTTTCATGAAATCTAATTAGAAAAACTGTTTTCAATTTTCTCGGACGATTTATTCTAAAGTTATACAAAAAAAACGTTTTTCTAAAAATCACACAAAAACTGCTGTAACTTTTTATTTCTTCATAAAAAAATTAAAATTTTGTTTAAATAATTTTGTTTTCATGAAATCTAATTAGAAAAACTGTTTTCAATTTTCTCGGACGATTTATTCTAAAGTTATACAAAAAAAACGTTTTTCTAAAAATCACACAAAAACTGCTGTAATTTTTTTATTTTTTCATAAATAAATTTAAATTTTGTTTAAATAATTTTGTTTTCATGAAATCTAATTAGAAAAACTGTTTTCAATTTTCTCGGACGATTTATTCTAAAGTTATACAAAAAAAACGTTTTTCTAAAAATCACACAAAAACTGCTGTAACTTTTTTATTTTTTCATAAATAAATTTAAATTTTGTTTAAATAATTTTGTTTTCATGAAATCTAATTAGAAAAACTGTTTTCAATTTTCTCGGACGATTTATTCTAAAGTTATACAAAAAAAACGTTTTTCTAAAAATCACACAAAAACTGCTGTAATTTTTTTATTTCTTCATAAATAAATTTAAATTTTGTTTAAATAATTTTGTTTTTATGAAATCTAATTAGAAAAACTGTTTTCAATTTTCTCCGACGATTTATTCTAAAGTTATACAAAAAAAAACGTTTTTCTAGGAATTCAACAAAAACTGCTGTAACTTTTTTATTTCTTCATAAAAAATTTTAAATTTTGTTTAAATAATTTTGTTTTTATGAAATATAATCAGAGAAGCTGTTTTCAATTTTCTCGGACGATTTATTCTAAAGTTATACAAAAAAAACCTTTTTCTAAAAATCACTCAAAAACTGCTGTAACTTTTTTATTTCTTCATAAAAAAATTAAAATTTTGTTTAAATAATTTTGTTTTCATGAAATCTAATTAGAAAAACTGTTTTCAATTTTCTCGGACGATTTATTCTCAAGTTATACAAAAAAAACATTTTCTAAAAATCACACAAAAACTGCTGTAACTTTTTTTATTTCTTCATAAATAAATTTAAATTTTGTTTAAATAATTTTGTTTTCATGAAATCTAATTAGAAAAACTGTTTTCAATTTTCTCGGACGATTTATTCTAAAGTTATACAAAAAAAACGTTTTTCTAAAAATCACACAAAAACTGCTGTAACTTTTTTTATTTCTTTATAAAAAAATTTAAATTTTGTTTAAATAATTTTGTTTTTATGAAATCTAATTAGAAAAACTGTTTTCAATTTTCTCGGACGATTTATTCTAAAGTTATACAAAAAAAACGTTTTTCTATAAATCACACAAAAACTGCTGTAACTTTTTTTATTTCTTCATAAAAAAATTAAAATTTTGTTTAAATAATTTTGTTTTTATGAAATCTAATTAGAAAAACTGTTTTCAATTTTCTCCGACGATTTATTCTAAAGTTATACAAAAAAAAACGTTTTTCTAGGAATTCAACAAAAACTGCTGTAACTTTTTTATTTCTTCATAAAAAATTTTAAATTTTGTTTAAATAATTTTGTTTTTATGAAATATAATCAGAGAAGCTGTTTTCAATTTTCTCGGATGATTTATTCTAAAGTTATACAAAAAAAACCTTTTTCTAAAAATCACACAAAAACTGCTGTAACTTTTTTATTTCTTCATAAAAAAATTTAAATTTTGTTTAAATAATTTTGTTTTCATGAAATCTAATTAGAAAAACTATTTTCAATTTTCTCGGACGATATATTCTAAAGTTATACAAAAAAAACGTTTTTCTAAAAATCACACAAAAACTGCTGTAACTTTTTTATTTCTTCATAAAAAAATTCAAATTTTGTTTAAATAATTTTGTTTTCATGAAATCTAATTAGAAAAACTGCGTTCAATTTTCTCGGACGATTTATTCTAACGTTATACAAAAAAAAACGTTTATCTAAAAATCACACAAAAACTGCTGTAACTTTTTTATTTCTTCATAAAAAAATTTAAATTTTGTCTAAATAATTTTGTTTTCATGAAATATAATCAGAAAAGCTGTTTTCAATTTTCTCGGACGATTTATTCTAAAGTTATACAAAAAAAACGTTTTTCTAAAAATCACACAAAAACTGCTGTAACTTTTTTATTTCTTCATAAAAAATTTTAAATTTTGTTTAAATAATTTTGTTTTTATGAAATATAATCAGGAATGCTGTTTTCAATTTTCTCGGACGATTTATTCTAAAGTTATTAAAAAAAAACGTTTTTCTAAAAATCACACAAAAACTGCTGTAACTTTTTTATTTCTTCATAAAAAAAGTTAAATTTTGTTTAAATAATTTTGTTTTCATGAAATCTAATTAGAAAAACTGTTTTCAATTTTCTAGGACGATTTATTCTAAAGTTATACAAAAAAAACGATTTTCTAAAAATCACACAAAAACTGCTGTAACTCTTTTATTTCTTCAAAAAAAAATGTAAATTTTGTTTAAATAATTTTGTTTTCATGAAATATAATCAGAAAAGCTGTTTTCAATTTTCTCGGACGATTTATTCTATAGTTATACAAAAAAAACGTTTTTCTAAAAATCACACAAAAACTGCTGTAACTTTTTTATTTCTTCATAAAAAAATTTAAATTTTGTTTAAATAATTTTGTTTTCATGAAATCTAATTAGAAAAACTGTTTTCAATATTCTCGGACGATTTATTCTAAAGTTATACAAAAAAAACGTTTTTCTAAAAATCACACAAAAACTGCTGTAACTCTTTTATTTCTTCCAAAAAAAATTTAAATTTTGTTTAGATAATTTTCTTTTCATGAAATCTAATTAGAAATACTGTTTTCAATTTTCTCGGACGATTTATTCTAAAGTTATACAAAAAAAAACGTTTTTCTAGGAATTCCACAAAAACTGCTGTAACTTTTTTATTTCTTCATAAAAAAATTTAAATTTTGTTTAAATAATTTTGTTTTCATGATATCTAATTAGAAAAACTGTTTTCAATTTTCTCGGACGATTTATTCTAAAGTTATACAAAAAAAACGTTTTTCTAAAAATCACACAAAAACTGCTGTAACTCTTTTATTTCTTCAAAAAAAAATTTGAATTTTGTTTAGATAATTTTCTTTTCATGAAATCTAATTAGAAATACTGTTTTCAATTTTCTCGGACGATTTATTCTAAAGTTATACAAAAAAAACGTTTTTCTAAAAATCACGCAAAAACTGCTGTAACTTTTTTATTTCTTCATAAAAAAATTTAAATTTTGTTTAAATAATTTTGTTTTCGTGAAATCTAATTAGAAAAACTGTTTTCAATTTTCTCGGACGATTTATTCTAAAATTATACAAAAAAAAACGTTTTTCTAGGAATTCCACAAAAACTGCTGTAACTTTTTTATTTCTTCATAAAAAAATTTAAATTTTGTTTAAATAATTTTGTTTTCATGAAATCTAATTAGACAAACTGCGTTCAATTTTCTCGGACGATTTATTCTAAAGTTATACAAAAAAAAACGTTTATCTAAAAATCACACAAAAACTGCTGTAACTTTTTTATTTCTTCATAAAAAAATTTAAATTTTGTTTAATTAATTTTGTTTTCATGAAATCTAATTAGAAAAACTGTTTTCAATTTTCTCGGACGATTTATTCTAAAGTTATACAAAAAAAACGTTTTTCTAAAAATCACACAAAAACTGCTGTTACTGTTTTATTTCTTCATAAAAAAATTTAAATTTTGTTTAAATAATTTTGTTTTCACGAAATCTAATTAGAAAAACTGTTTTTAATTTTCTCGGACGATTTATTCTAAAGTAATACAAAAAAAAACGATTTTCTAAAAATCACACAAAAACTGCTGTAACTCTTTTATTTCTTCAAAAAAAATTTAAATTTTGTTTAAATAATTTTGTTTTCATGAAATATAATCAGAAAAGCTGTTTTCAATTTTCTCAAACGATTTATTCTAAAGTTATACAAAAAAAAACGTTTTTCTAAAAATCACACAAAAACTACTGTAACTTTTTTATTTCTTCATAAAAAATTTTAAATTTTGTTTAAATAATTTTGTTTTTATGAAATATAATCAGAGAAGCTGTTTTCAATTTTCTCGGACGATTTATTCTAAAGTTATACAAAAAAAACCTTTTTCTAAAAATCACACAAAAACTGCTGTAACTTTTTTATTTCTTCATAAAAAAATTTAAATTTTGTTTAAATAATTTTGTTTTCATGAAATCTAATTAGAAAAACTGTTTTCAATTTTCTCGGACGATTTATTCTAAAGTTATACCAAAAAAAACGTTTTTCTAGGAATTCCACAAAAACTGCTGTAACTTTTGAATTTCTTCATTAAAAAATTTAAATTTTGTTTAACTAATTTTGTTTTCATGAAATATAATCAGAAAAGCTGTTTTCAATTTTCTCGGACGATTTATTCTAAAGTTATACAAAAAAAACGTTTTTCTAAAAATCACACAAAAACTGCTGTAACTTTTTTATTTCTTCATAAAAAAATTTAAATTTTGTTTAAATAATTTTGTTTTCATGAAATCTAATTAGAAAAACTGCGTTCAATTTTCTCGGACGATTTATTCTAAAGTTATACAAAAAAAAAAGTTTATCTAAAAATCACAAAAAAACTGCTGTAACTCTTTTATTTCTTCATAAAAAAATTTAAATTTTGTTTAAATAATTTTGTTTTCACGAAATCTAATTAGAAAAACTGTTTTCAGTTTTCTCGGACGATTTATTCTAAAGTAATACAAAAAAAAACGATTTTCTAAAAATCACACAAAAACTGCTGTAACTTTTTTATTTCTTCAAAAAAAAATGTAAATTTTGTTTAAATAATTTTGTTTTCATGAAATATAATCAGAAAAGCTGTTTTCAATTTTCTCGGACGATTTATTCTATAGTTATACAAAAAAAACGTTTTTCTAAAAATCACTCAAAAACTTCTGTAACTCTTTTACTTCTTCAAAAAAAAATTTAAATTTTGTTTAAATAATTTTGTTTTCATGAAATCTAATTAGAAAAACTGTTTTCAATTCTCTCGGACGATTTATTCTAAGGTTATACAAAAAAAACGTTTTTCTAAAAATCACACAAAAACTGCTGTAACTTTTTTATTTCTTCATAAAAAAATTTAAATTTTGTTAAAATAATTTTGTTTTCATGATATCTAATTAGAAAAACTGTTTTCAATTTTCTCGGACGATTTATTCTAAAGTTATACAAAAAAAAAACGTTTTCTAAGAATCACACAAAAACTGCTGTAACTTTTTTATTTCTTCATAAAAAAATTTAAATTTTGTTTAAATAATTTTGTTTTCATGAAATATAATCAGAAAAGCTGTTTTCAATTTTCTCGTAAGAGTTATTCTAAAGTTATACAAAACAAAAACGTTTTCTAAGAATCACACAAAAACTGCTGTAACTTTTTTATTTCTTCATAAAAAAATTTAAATTTTGTTTAAATAATTTTGTTTTCATGAAATCTAATTAGAAAAACTGTTTTCAATTTTCTCGGACGATTTATTCTAAAGTTATACAAAAAAAACGTTTTTCTAAAAATCACACAAAAACTGATGTAACTCTTTTATTTCTTCAAAAAAAAATTTAAATTTTGTTAAAATAATTTTGTTTTCATGATATCTAATTAGAAAAACTGTTTTCAATTTTCTCGGACGATTTATTCTAAAGTTATACAAAAAAAAAACGTTTTCTAAGAATCACACAAAAACTGCTGTAACTTTTTTATTTCTTCATAAAAAAATTTAAATTTTGTTTAAATAATTTTGTTTTCATGAAATATAATCAGAAAAGCTGTTTTCAATTTTCTCGTAAGAGTTATTCTAAAGTTATACAAAACAAAAACGTTTTCTAAGAATCACACAAAAACTGCTGTAACTTTTTTATTTCTTCATAAAAAAATTTAAATTTTGTTTAAATTATTTTGTTTTCATAAAATCTAATTAGAAAAACTGTTTTCAATTTTCTCGGACGATTTATTCTAAAGTTATACAAAAAAAACGTTTTTCTAAAAATCACACAAAAACTGCTGTAACTTTTTTATTTCTTCATAAAAAAATTTAAATTTTGTTTAAATAATTTTGTTTTCATGAAATATAATCAGAAAAGCTGTTTTCAATTTTCTCGGACTATTTATTCTAAAGTTATACAAAAAAAACGTTTTTCTAAAAATCACACAAAAACTGTAACTCTTTTATTTCTTCAAAAAAAAAGTTAAATTTTGTTTAAATAATTTTGTTTTCATAAAATATAATCAGAAAAGCTGTTTTCAATTTTCTCGGACGATTTATTCTATAGTTATACAAAAAAAACGTTTTTCTAAAAATCACTCAAAAACTGCTGTAACTCTTTTATTTCTTCAAAAAAAAATTTAAATTTTGTTTATATAATTTTATTTCATGAATTATAATCAGAAAAGCTGTTTTCAATTTTCTCGGACGATTTATTCTAAAGTTATACAAAAAAAAACGTTTTTCTAAAAATCACACAAAAACTGCTGTAACTTTTTTATTTCTTAATAAAAAAATTTAAATTTTGTTTAAATAATTTTATTTCATGAATTATAATCAGAAAAGCTGTTTTCAATTTTCTCGGACGATTTATTCTAAAGTTATACAAAAAAAAACGTTTTTCTAAAAATCACACAAAAACTGTAACTCTTTTATTTCTTCAAAAAAAAATTAAAATTTTGTTTAAATAATTTTGTTTTCATGAAATCTAATTAGAAAAACTGTTTTCAATTTTCTCGGACGATTTATTCTAAAGTTATACAAAAAAAACGTTTTTCTAAAAATCACACAAAAACTGCTGTAACTTTTTTATTTCTTCATAAAAAAGATTAAATTTTGTTTAAATAATTTTGTTTTCATGAAATCTAATTAGAAAAACTGTTTTCAATTTTCTCGGACGATTTATTCTAAAGTTATACAAAAAAAAAACGTTTTTCTAGGAATTCCACAAAAACTGCTGTAACTTTTTTATTTCTTTATAAAAAAATTTAAATTTTGTTTAAATAATTTTGTTTTCATGATATCTAATTAGAAAAACTGTTTTCAATTTTCTCGGACGATTTATTCTAAAGGTTTACAAAAAAAACGTTTTTCTAAAAATCACACAAAAACTGCTGTAACTTTTTTATTTCTTCATAAAAAAATTTAAATTTTGTTTAAATAATTTTGTTTTCATGAAATCTAATTAGAAAAACTGTTTTCAATTTTCTCGGACGATTTATTCTAAAGTTATACAAAAAAAACGTTTTTCTAAAAATCACTCAAAAACTGCCGTAACTCTTTTATTTCTTCAAAAAAAAATTTAAATTTTGTTTAAATAATTTTATTTCATGAATTATAATCAGAAAAGCTGTTTTCAATTTTCTCGGACGATTTATTCTAAAGTTATACAAAAAAAAACGTTTTTCTAAAAATCACTCAAAAACTGCTGTAACTCTTTTATTTCTTCAAAAAAAAATTTAAATTTTGTTTAAATAATTTTATTTCATGAATTATAATCAGAAAAGCTGTTTTCAATTTTCTCGGACGATTTATTCTAAAGTTATACAAAAAAAACTCTTTTCTAAAAATCACACAAAAACTGCTGTAACTTTTTTATTTCTTCATAAAAAAGATTAAATTTTGTTTAAATAATTTTGTTTTCATGAAATCTAATTAGAAAAACTGTTTTCAATTTTCTCGGACGATTTATTCTAAAGTTATACAAAAAAAAAACGTTTTTCTAGGAATTCCACAAAAACTGCTGTAACTTTTTTATTTCTTTATAAAAAAATTTAAATTTTGTTTAAATAATTTTGTTTTCATGATATCTAATTAGAAAAACTGTTTTCAATTTTCTCGGACGATTTATTCTAAAGGTTTACAAAAAAAACGTTTTTCTAAAAATCACACAAAAACTGCTGTAACTTTTTTATTTCTTCATAAAAAAATTTAAATTTTGTTTAAATAATTTTGTTTTCATGAAATCTAATTAGAAAAACTGTTTTCAATTTTCTCGGACGATTTATTCTAAAGTTATACAAAAAAAACGTTTTTCTAAAAATCACTCAAAAACTGCTGTAACTCTTTTATTTCTTCAAAAAAAAATTTAAATTTTGTTTAAATAATTTTATTTCATGAATTATAATCAGAAAAGCTGTTTTCAATTTTCTCGGACGATTTATTCTAAAGTTATACAAAAAAAAACGTTTTTCTAAAAATCACTCAAAAACTGCTGTAACTCTTTTATTTCTTCAAAAAAAAATTTAAATTTTGTTTAAATAATTTTATTTCATGAATTATAATCAGAAAAGCTGTTTTCAATTTTCTCGGACGATTTATTCTAAAGTTATACAAAAAAAACGTTTTTCTAAAAATCACACAAAAACTGCTGTAACTTTTTTATTTCTTCATAAAAAAATTTAAATTTTGTTTAAATAATTTTGTTTTCATGAAATCTAATTAGAAAAACTGTTTTCAATTTTCTCGGACGATTTATTCTAAGGTTATACAAAAAAAACGTTTTTCTAAAAATCACACAAAAACTGCTGTAACTTTTTTATTTCTTCATAAAAAAATTTAAATTTTGTTTAAATAATTTTGTTTTTATGAAATCTAATTAGAAAAACTGTTTTCAATTTTCTCGGACGATTTATTCTAAGGTTATACAAAAAAAACATTTTTCTAAAAATCACACAAAAACTGCTGTAACTTTTTTATTTCTTCATAAAAAAATTTAAATTTTGTTTAAATAATTTTGTTTTCATGAAATCTAATTAGAAAAACTGTTTTCAGTTTTCTCGGACGATTTATTCTAAAGTTATACAAAAAAAACGTTTTTCTAAAAATCACACAAAAACTGCTGTAACTCTTTCATTTCTTCAAAAAAAAAATTAAATTTTGTTTAAATAATTTTGTTTTCACGAAATCTAATTAGAAAAACTGTTTTCAATTTTCTCGGACGATTTATTCTAAAGTTATACAAAAAAAACTCTTTTCTAAAAATCACACAAAAACTGCTGTAACTTTTTTATTTCTTCATAAAAAAATTTAAATTTTGTTTAAATAATTTTGTTTTCATGAAATCTAATTAGAAAAACTGTTTTCAATTTTCTCGGACGATTTATTCTAAAGGTATACAAAAAAATTGTTTTTCTAAAAATCACACAAAAACTGCTGTAACTTTTTTATTTCTTCATAAAAAAATTAAAATTTTGTTTAAATAATTTTGTTTTCATGAAATCTAATTAGAAAAACTGTTTTCAATTTTCTCAGACGATTTATTATAAAGTTATACAAAAAAAACGTTTTTCTAAAAATCACACAAAAACTGCTGTAACTTTTTTTATTTCTTCATAAATAAATTTAAATTTTATTTAAATAATTTTGTTTTCATGAAATCTAATTAGAAAAACTGTTTTCAATTTTCTCGGACGATTTATTCTAAAGTTATACAAAAAAAACGTTTTTCTAAAAATCACACAAAAACTGCTGTAACTTTTTTTATTTCTTCATAAATAAATTTAAATTTTGTTTAAATAATTTTGTTTTCATGAAATCTAATTAGAAAAACTGTTTTCAATTTTCTCGGACGATTTATTCTAAAGTTATACAAAAAAAACGTTTTTCTAAAAATCACACAAAAACTGCTGTAACTTTTTTTATTTCTTCATAAATAAATTTAAATTTTGTTTAAATAATTTTGTTTTCATGAAATCTAATTAGAAAAACTGTTTTCAATTTTCTCGGACGATTTATTCTAAAGTTATACAAAAAAAACGTTTTTCTAAAAATCACACAAAAACTGCTGTAACTTTTTTATTTCTTCATAAAAAAATTTAAATTTTGTTTAAATAATTTTGTTTTCATGAAATCTAATTAGAAAAACTGTTTTCAATTTTCTCGGACGATTTATTCTAAAGTTATACAAAAAAAACGTTTTTCTAAAAATCACACAAAAACTGCTGTAACTTTTTTATTTCT
Source organism: Stenus bimaculatus (assembly GCA_963971135.1). Lineage (NCBI taxonomy): Eukaryota > Metazoa > Arthropoda > Insecta > Coleoptera > Staphylinidae > Stenus > Stenus bimaculatus. Next base: position 16,279,669 of record OZ020185.1, on the reverse strand, counting down.
TCATAAAAAAATTTAAATTTTGTTTAAATAATTTTGTTTTTATGAAATCTAATTAGAAAAACTGTTTTCAATTTTCTCGGACGATTTATTCTAAGGTTATACAAAAAAAACATTTTTCTAAAAATCACACAAAAACTGCTGTAACTTTTTTATTTCTTCATAAAAAAATTTAAATTTTGTTTAAATAATTTTGTTTTCATGAAATCTAATTAGAAAAACTGTTTTCAATTTTCTCGGACGATTTATTCTAAAGTTATACAAAAAAAACGTTTTTCTAAAAATCACACAAAAACTGCTGTAACTTTTTTTATTTCTTCATAAATAAATTTAAATTTTGTTTAAATAATTTTGTTTTCATGAAATCTAATTAGAAAAACTGTTTTCAATTTTCTCGGACGATTTATTCTAAAGTTATACAAAAAAAACGTTTTTCTAAAAATCACACAAAAACTGCTGTAACTTTTTTTATTTCTTCATAAATAAATTTAAATTTTGTTTAAATAATTTTGTTTTCATGAAATCTAATTAGAAAAACTGTTTTCAATTTTCTCGGACGATTTATTCTAAAGTTATACAAAAAAAACGTTTTTCTAAAAATCACACAAAAACTGCTGTAACTTTTTTTATTTCTTCATAAATAAATTTAAATTTTGTTTAAATAATTTTGTTTTCATGAAATATAATCAGAAAAGCTGTTTTCAATTTTCTCGTAAGAGTTATTCTAAAGTTATACAAAACAAAAACGTTTTCTAAGAATCACACAAAAACTGCTGTAACTTTTTTATTTCTTCATAAAAAAATTTAAATTTTGTTTAAATAATTTTGTTTTCATGAAACATAATCAGAAAAGCTGTTTTCAATTTTCTCGTAAGAGTTATTCTAAAGTTATACAAAACAAAAACGTTTTCTAAGAATCACACAAAAACTGCTGTAACTTTTTTATTTCTTCATAAAAAAATTTAAATTTTGTTTAAATTATTTTGTTTTCATAAAATCTAATTAGAAAAACTGTTTTCAATATTCTCGGACGATTTATTCTAAAGTTATACAAAAAAAACGTTTTTCTAAAAATCACACAAAAACTGCTGTAACTTTTTTATTTCTTCATAAAAAAATTTAAATTTTGTTTAAATAATTTTGTTTTCATGAAATATAATCAGAAAAGCTGTTTTCAATTTTCTCGGACTATTTATTCTAAAGTTATACAAAAAAAACGTTTTTCTAAAAATCACACAAAAACTGTAACTCTTTTATTTCTTCAAAAAAAAAGTTAAATTTTGTTTAAATAATTTTGTTTTCATAAAATATAATCAGAAAAGCTGTTTTCAATTTTCTCGGACGATTTATTCTATAGTTATACAAAAAAAACGTTTTTCTAAAAATCACTCAAAAACTGCTGTAACTCTTTTATTTCTTCAAAAAAAAATTTAAATTTTGTTTATATAATTTTATTTCATGAATTATAATCAGAAAAGCTGTTTTCAATTTTCTCGGACGATTTATTCTAAAGTTATACAAAAAAAAACGTTTTTCTAAAAATCACACAAAAACTGCTGTAACTTTTTTATTTCTTAATAAAAAAATTTAAATTTTGTTTAAATAATTTTATTTCATGAATTATAATCAGAAAAGCTGTTTTCAATTTTCTCGGACGATTTATTCTAAAGTTATACAAAAAAAAACGTTTTTCTAAAAATCACACAAAAACTGTAACTCTTTTATTTCTTCAAAAAAAAATTAAAATTTTGTTTAAATAATTTTGTTTTCATGAAATCTAATTAGAAAAACTGTTTTCAATTTTCTCGGACGATTTATTCTAAAGTTATACAAAAAAAACGTTTTTCTAAAAATCACACAAAAACTGCTGTAACTTTTTTATTTCTTCATAAAAAAGATTAAATTTTGTTTAAATAATTTTGTTTTCATGAAATCTAATTAGAAAAACTGTTTTCAATTTTCTCGGACGATTTATTCTAAAGTTATACAAAAAAAAAACGTTTTTCTAGGAATTCCACAAAAACTGCTGTAACTTTTTTATTTCTTTATAAAAAAATTTAAATTTTGTTTAAATAATTTTGTTTTCATGATATCTAATTAGAAAAACTGTTTTCAATTTTCTCGGACGATTTATTCTAAAGGTTTACAAAAAAAACGTTTTTCTAAAAATCACACAAAAACTGCTGTAACTTTTTTATTTCTTCATAAAAAAATTTAAATTTTGTTTAAATAATTTTGTTTTCATGAAATCTAATTAGAAAAACTGTTTTCAATTTTCTCGGACGATTTATTCTAAAGTTATACAAAAAAAACGTTTTTCTAAAAATCACTCAAAAACTGCCGTAACTCTTTTATTTCTTCAAAAAAAAATTTAAATTTTGTTTAAATAATTTTATTTCATGAATTATAATCAGAAAAGCTGTTTTCAATTTTCTCGGACGATTTATTCTAAAGTTATACAAAAAAAAACGTTTTTCTAAAAATCACTCAAAAACTGCTGTAACTCTTTTATTTCTTCAAAAAAAAATTTAAATTTTGTTTAAATAATTTTATTTCATGAATTATAATCAGAAAAGCTGTTTTCAATTTTCTCGGACGATTTATTCTAAAGTTATACAAAAAAAACTCTTTTCTAAAAATCACACAAAAACTGCTGTAACTTTTTTATTTCTTCATAAAAAAGATTAAATTTTGTTTAAATAATTTTGTTTTCATGAAATCTAATTAGAAAAACTGTTTTCAATTTTCTCGGACGATTTATTCTAAAGTTATACAAAAAAAAAACGTTTTTCTAGGAATTCCACAAAAACTGCTGTAACTTTTTTATTTCTTTATAAAAAAATTTAAATTTTGTTTAAATAATTTTGTTTTCATGATATCTAATTAGAAAAACTGTTTTCAATTTTCTCGGACGATTTATTCTAAAGGTTTACAAAAAAAACGTTTTTCTAAAAATCACACAAAAACTGCTGTAACTTTTTTATTTCTTCATAAAAAAATTTAAATTTTGTTTAAATAATTTTGTTTTCATGAAATCTAATTAGAAAAACTGTTTTCAATTTTCTCGGACGATTTATTCTAAAGTTATACAAAAAAAACGTTTTTCTAAAAATCACTCAAAAACTGCTGTAACTCTTTTATTTCTTCAAAAAAAAATTTAAATTTTGTTTAAATAATTTTATTTCATGAATTATAATCAGAAAAGCTGTTTTCAATTTTCTCGGACGATTTATTCTAAAGTTATACAAAAAAAAACGTTTTTCTAAAAATCACTCAAAAACTGCTGTAACTCTTTTATTTCTTCAAAAAAAAATTTAAATTTTGTTTAAATAATTTTATTTCATGAATTATAATCAGAAAAGCTGTTTTCAATTTTCTCGGACGATTTATTCTAAAGTTATACAAAAAAAACGTTTTTCTAAAAATCACACAAAAACTGCTGTAACTTTTTTATTTCTTCATAAAAAAATTTAAATTTTGTTTAAATAATTTTGTTTTCATGAAATCTAATTAGAAAAACTGTTTTCAATTTTCTCGGACGATTTATTCTAAGGTTATACAAAAAAAACGTTTTTCTAAAAATCACACAAAAACTGCTGTAACTTTTTTATTTCTTCATAAAAAAATTTAAATTTTGTTTAAATAATTTTGTTTTTATGAAATCTAATTAGAAAAACTGTTTTCAATTTTCTCGGACGATTTATTCTAAGGTTATACAAAAAAAACATTTTTCTAAAAATCACACAAAAACTGCTGTAACTTTTTTATTTCTTCATAAAAAAATTTAAATTTTGTTTAAATAATTTTGTTTTCATGAAATCTAATTAGAAAAACTGTTTTCAATTTTCTCGGACGATTTATTCTAAAGGTATACAAAAAAATTGTTTTTCTAAAAATCACACAAAAACTGCTGTAACTTTTTTATTTCTTCATAAAAAAATTAAAATTTTGTTTAAATAATTTTGTTTTCATGAAATCTAATTAGAAAAACTGTTTTCAATTTTCTCAGACGATTTATTATAAAGTTATACAAAAAAAACGTTTTTCTAAAAATCACACAAAAACTGCTGTAACTTTTTTTATTTCTTCATAAATAAATTTAAATTTTATTTAAATAATTTTGTTTTCATGAAATCTAATTAGAAAAACTGTTTTCAATTTTCTCGGACGATTTATTCTAAAGTTATACAAAAAAAACGTTTTTCTAAAAATCACACAAAAACTGCTGTAACTCTTTCATTTCTTCAAAAAAAAAATTAAATTTTGTTTAAATAATTTTGTTTTCACGAAATCTAATTAGAAAAACTGTTTTCAATTTTCTCGGACGATTTATTCTAAAGTTATACAAAAAAAACTCTTTTCTAAAAATCACACAAAAACTGCTGTAACTTTTTTATTTCTTCATAAAAAAATTTAAATTTTGTTTAAATAATTTTGTTTTCATGAAATCTAATTAGAAAAACTGTTTTCAATTTTCTCGGACGATTTATTCTAAAGGTATACAAAAAAATTGTTTTTCTAAAAATCACACAAAAACTGCTGTAACTTTTTTATTTCTTCATAAAAAAATTAAAATTTTGTTTAAATAATTTTGTTTTCATGAAATCTAATTAGAAAAACTGTTTTCAATTTTCTCAGACGATTTATTATAAAGTTATACAAAAAAAACGTTTTTCTAAAAATCACACAAAAACTGCTGTAACTTTTTTTATTTCTTCATAAATAAATTTAAATTTTATTTAAATAATTTTGTTTTCATGAAATCTAATTAGAAAAACTGTTTTCAATTTTCTCGGACGATTTATTCTAAAGTTATACAAAAAAAACGTTTTTCTAAAAATCACACAAAAACTGCTGTAACTTTTTTTATTTCTTCATAAATAAATTTAAATTTTGTTTAAATAATTTTGTTTTCATGAAATCTAATTAGAAAAACTGTTTTCAATTTTCTCGGACGATTTATTCTAAAGTTATACAAAAAAAACGTTTTTCTAAAAATCACACAAAAACTGCTGTAACTTTTTTTATTTCTTCATAAATAAATTTAAATTTTGTTTAAATAATTTTGTTTTCATGAAATCTAATTAGAAAAACTGTTTTCAATTTTCTCGGACGATTTATTCTAAAGTTATACAAAAAAAACGTTTTTCTAAAAATCACACAAAAACTGCTGTAACTTTTTTATTTCTTCATAAAAAAATTTAAATTTTGTTTAAATAATTTTGTTTTCATGAAATCTAATTAGAAAAACTGTTTTCAATTTTCTCGGACGATTTATTCTAAAGTTATACAAAAAAAACGTTTTTCTAAAAATCACACAAAAACTGCTGTAACTTTTTTATTTCTTCATAAAAAAATTTAAATTTTGTTTAAATAATTTTGTTTTTATGAAATCTAATTAGAAAAACTGTTTTCAATTTTCTCGGACGATTTATTCTAAGGTTATACAAAAAAAACATTTTTCTAAAAATCACACAAAAACTGCTGTAACTTTTTTATTTCTTCATAAAAAAATTTAAATTTTGTTTAAATAATTTTGTTTTCATGAAATCTAATTAGAAAAACTGTTTTCAATTTTCTCGGACGATTTATTCTAAAGTTATACAAAAAAAACGTTTTTCTAAAAATCACACAAAAACTGCTGTAACTTTTTTTATTTCTTCATAAATAAATTTAAATTTTGTTTAAATAATTTTGTTTTCATGAAATCTAATTAGAAAAACTGTTTTCAATTTTCTCGGACGATTTATTCTAAAGTTATACAAAAAAAACGTTTTTCTAAAAATCACACAAAAACTGCTGTAACTTTTTTTATTTCTTCATAAATAAATTTAAATTTTGTTTAAATAATTTTGTTTTCATGAAATCTAATTAGAAAAACTGTTTTCAATTTTCTCGGACGATTTATTCTAAAGTTATACAAAAAAAACGTTTTTCTAAAAATCACACAAAAACTGCTGTAACTTTTTTTATTTCTTCATAAATAAATTTAAATTTTGTTTAAATAATTTTGTTTTCATGAAATCTAATTAGAAAAACTGTTTTAAATTTTCTCAGACGATTTATTCTAAAGTTATACAAAAAAAAACGTTTTTCTAAAAATCACACAAAAACTGCTGTAACTTTTTTTATTTCTTCATAAATAAATTTAAATTTTGTTTAAATAATTTTGTTTTCATGAAATCTAATTAGAAAAACTGTTTTCAATTTTCTCGGACGATTTATTCTAAAGTTATACAAAAAAAACGTTTTTCTAAAAATCACACAAAAACTGCTGTAACTTTTTTATTTCTTCATAAAAAAATCTAAATTTTGGTTAAATAATTTTGTCTTCAAGAAATCTAATTAGAAAAGCTGTTTTTAATTTTCTCGGACGATTTATTCCAAAGTTATACAAAAAAAACGTTTTTCTAAAAATCACACAAAAACTGCTGTAACTTTTTTATTTCTTCATAAAAAAATTTAAATTTTGTTTAAATAATTTTGTTTTTATGAAATCTAATTAGAAAAACTGTTTTCAATTTTCTCGGACGATTTATTCTAAGGTTATACAAAAAAAACATTTTTCTAAAAATCACACAAAAACTGCTGTAACTTTTTTATTTCTTCATAAAAAAATTTAAATTTTGTTTAAATAATTTTGTTTTCATGAAATCTAATTAGAAAAACTGTTTTCAATTTTCTCGGACGATTTATTCTAAAGTTATACAAAAAAAACGTTTTTCTAAAAATCACACAAAAACTGCTGTAACTTTTTTTATTTCTTCATAAATAAATTTAAATTTTGTTTAAATAATTTTGTTTTCATGAAATCTAATTAGAAAAACTGTTTTCAATTTTCTCGGACGATTTATTCTAAAGTTATACAAAAAAAAAGGTTTTTCTAAGAATCACACTAAAACTGCTGTAACTCTTTTATTTCTTCAAAAAAAAAATTTTAATTTTGTTTAAATAATTTTGTTTTCATGAAATCTAATTAGAAAAACTGTTTTCAATTTTCTCGGACGATTTATTCTAAAGTTATACAAAAAAAACGTTTTTCTAAAAATCACACAAAAACTGCTGTAATTTTTTTATTTCTTCATAAATAAATTTAAATTTTGTTTAAATAATTTTGTTTTTATGAAATCTAATTAGAAAAACTGTTTTCAATTTTCTCCGACGATTTATTCTAAAGTTATACAAAAAAAACGCTTTTCTAAAAATCACACAAAAACTGCTGTAACTTTTTTATTTCTTCATAAAAAAATTAAAATTTTGTTTAAATAATTTTGTTTTCATGAAATCTAATTAGAAAAACTGTTTTCAATTTTCTCAGACGATTTATTATAAAGTTATACAAAAAAAACGTTTTTCTAAAAATCACACAAAAACTGCTGTAACTTTTTTTATTTCTTCATAAATAAATTTAAATTTTATTTAAATAATTTTGTTTTCATGAAATCTAATTAGAAAAACTGTTTTCAATTTTCTCGGACGATTTATTCTAAAGTTATACAAAAAAAACGTTTTTCTAAAAATCACACAAAAACTGCTGTAACTTTTTTTATTTCTTCATAAATAAATTTAAATTTTGTTTAAATAATTTTGTTTTCATGAAATCTAATTAGAAAAACTGTTTTCAATTTTCTCGGACGATTTATTCTAAAGTTATACAAAAAAAACGTTTTTCTAAAAATCACACAAAAACTGCTGTAACTTTTTTATTTCTTCATAAAAAAATCTAAATTTTGGTTAAATAATTTTGTCTTCAAGAAATCTAATTAGAAAAGCTGTTTTTAATTTTCTCGGACGATTTATTCCAAAGTTATACAAAAAAAACGTTTTTCTAAAAATCACACAAAAACTGCTGTAACTTTTTTATTTCTTCATAAAAAAATTTAAATTTTGTTTAAATAATTTTGTTTTTATGAAATCTAATTAGAAAAACTGTTTTCAATTTTCTCGGACGATTTATTCTAAGGTTATACAAAAAAAACATTTTTCTAAAAATCACACAAAAACTGCTGTAACTTTTTTATTTCTTCATAAAAAAATTTAAATTTTGTTTAAATAATTTTGTTTTCATGAAATCTAATTAGAAAAACTGTTTTCAATTTTCTCGGACGATTTATTCTAAAGTTATACAAAAAAAACGCTTTTCTAAAAATCACACAAAAACTGCTGTAACTTTTTTATTTCTTCATAAAAAAATTAAAATTTTGTTTAAATAATTTTGTTTTCATGAAATCTAATTAGAAAAACTGTTTTCAATTTTCTCAGACGATTTATTATAAAGTTATACAAAAAAAACGTTTTTCTAAAAATCACACAAAAACTGCTGTAACTTTTTTTATTTCTTCATAAATAAATTTAAATTTTGTTTAAATAATTTTGTTTTCATGAAATCTAATTAGAAAAACTGTTTTCAATTTTCTCGGACGATTTATTCTAAAGTTATACAAAAAAAACGTTTTTCTAAAAATCACACAAAAACTGCTGTAACTTTTTTATTTCTTCATAAAAAAATCTAAATTTTGGTTAAATAATTTTGTCTTCAAGAAATCTAATTAGAAAAGCTGTTTTTAATTTTCTCGGACGATTTATTCCAAAGTTATACAAAAAAAACGTTTTTCTAAAAATCACACAAAAACTGCTTTAACTTTTTTATTTCTTCATAAAAAAATTTAAATTTTGTTTAAATAATTTTGTTTTTATGAAATCTAATTAGAAAAACTGTTTTCAATTTTCTCGGACGATTTATTCTAAGGTTATACAAAAAAAACATTTTTCTAAAAATCACACAAAAACTGCTGTAACTTTTTTATTTCTTCATAAAAAAATTTAAATTTTGTTTAAATAATTTTGTTTTCATGAAATCTAATTAGAAAAACTGTTTTCAATTTTCTCGGACGATTTATTCTAAAGTTATACAAAAAAAACGTTTTTCTAAAAATCACACAAAAACTGCTGTAACTTTTTTTATTTCTTCATAAATAAATTTAAATTTTGTTTAAATAATTTTGTTTTCATGAAATCTAATTAGAAAAACTGTTTTCAATTTTCTCGGACGATTTATTCTAAAGTTATACAAAAAAAACGTTTTTCTAAAAATCACACAAAAACTGCTGTAACTTTTTTTATTTCTTCATAAATAAATTTAAATTTTGTTTAAATAATTTTGTTTTCATGAAATCTAATTAGAAAAACTGTTTTCAATTTTCTCGGACGATTTATTCTAAAGTTATACAAAAAAAACGTTTTTCTAAAAATCACACAAAAACTGCTGTAACTTTTTTTATTTCTTCATAAATAAATTTAAATTTTGTTTAAATAATTTTGTTTTCATGAAATCTAATTAGAAAAACTGTTTTAAATTTTCTCAGACGATTTATTCTAAAGTTATACAAAAAAAACGTTTTTCTAAAAATCACACAAAAACTGCTGTAACTTTTTTTATTTCTTCATAAATAAATTTAAATTTTGTTTAAATAATTTTGTTTTCATGAAATCTAATTAGAAAAACTGTTTTCAATTTTCTCGGACGATTTATTCTAAAGTTATACAAAAAAAACGTTTTTCTAAAAATCACACAAAAACTGCTGTAACTTTTTTATTTCTTCATAAAAAAATCTAAATTTTGGTTAAATAATTTTGTCTTCAAGAAATCTAATTAGAAAAGCTGTTTTTAATTTTCTCGGACGATTTATTCCAAAGTTATACAAAAAAAACGTTTTTCTAAAAATCACACAAAAACTGCTGTAACTTTTTTATTTCTTCATAAAAAAATTTAAATTTTGTTTAAATAATTTTGTTTTTATGAAATCTAATTAGAAAAACTGTTTTCAATTTTCTCGGACGATTTATTCTAAGGTTATACAAAAAAAACATTTTTCTAAAAATCACACAAAAACTGCTGTAACTTTTTTATTTCTTCATAAAAAAATTTAAATTTTGTTTAAATAATTTTGTTTTCATGAAATCTAATTAGAAAAACTGTTTTCAATTTTCTCGGACGATTTATTCTAAAGTTATACAAAAAAAACGTTTTTCTAAAAATCACACAAAAACTGCTGTAACTTTTTTTATTTCTTCATAAATAAATTTAAATTTTGTTTAAATAATTTTGTTTTCATGAAATCTAATTAGAAAAACTGTTTTCAATTTTCTCGGACGATTTATTCTAAAGTTATACAAAAAAAAAGGTTTTTCTAAGAATCACACTAAAACTGCTGTAACTCTTTTATTTCTTCAAAAAAAAAATTTTAATTTTGTTTAAATAATTTTGTTTTCATGAAATCTAATTAGAAAAACTGTTTTCAATTTTCTCGGACGATTTATTCTAAAGTTATACAAAAAAAACGTTTTTCTAAAAATCACACAAAAACTGCTGTAATTTTTTTATTTCTTCATAAATAAATTTAAATTTTGTTTAAATAATTTTGTTTTTATGAAATCTAATTAGAAAAACTGTTTTCAATTTTCTCCGACGATTTATTCTAAAGTTATACAAAAAAAACGCTTTTCTAAAAATCACACAAAAACTGCTGTAACTTTTTTATTTCTTCATAAAAAAATTAAAATTTTGTTTAAATAATTTTGTTTTCATGAAATCTAATTAGAAAAACTGTTTTCAATTTTCTCAGACGATTTATTATAAAGTTATACAAAAAAAACGTTTTTCTAAAAATCACACAAAAACTGCTGTAACTTTTTTTATTTCTTCATAAATAAATTTAAATTTTATTTAAATAATTTTGTTTTCATGAAATCTAATTAGAAAAACTGTTTTCAATTTTCTCGGACGATTTATTCTAAAGTTATACAAAAAAAACGTTTTTCTAAAAATCACACAAAAACTGCTGTAACTTTTTTTATTTCTTCATAAATAAATTTAAATTTTGTTTAAATAATTTTGTTTTCATGAAATCTAATTAGAAAAACTGTTTTCAATTTTCTCGGACGATTTATTCTAAAGTTATACAAAAAAAACGTTTTTCTAAAAATCACACAAAAACTGCTGTAACTTTTTTATTTCTTCATAAAAAAATCTAAATTTTGGTTAAATAATTTTGTCTTCAAGAAATCTAATTAGAAAAGCTGTTTTTAATTTTCTCGGACGATTTATTCCAAAGTTATACAAAAAAAACGTTTTTCTAAAAATCACACAAAAACTGCTGTAACTTTTTTATTTCTTCATAAAAAAATTTAAATTTTGTTTAAATAATTTTGTTTTTATGAAATCTAATTAGAAAAACTGTTTTCAATTTTCTCGGACGATTTATTCTAAGGTTATACAAAAAAAACATTTTTCTAAAAATCACACAAAAACTGCTGTAACTTTTTTATTTCTTCATAAAAAAATTTAAATTTTGTTTAAATAATTTTGTTTTCATGAAATCTAATTAGAAAAACTGTTTTCAATTTTCTCGGACGATTTATTCTAAAGTTATACAAAAAAAACGCTTTTCTAAAAATCACACAAAAACTGCTGTAACTTTTTTATTTCTTCATAAAAAAATTAAAATTTTGTTTAAATAATTTTGTTTTCATGAAATCTAATTAGAAAAACTGTTTTCAATTTTCTCAGACGATTTATTATAAAGTTATACAAAAAAAACGTTTTTCTAAAAATCACACAAAAACTGCTGTAACTTTTTTTATTTCTTCATAAATAAATTTAAATTTTGTTTAAATAATTTTGTTTTCATGAAATCTAATTAGAAAAACTGTTTTCAATTTTCTCGGACGATTTATTCTAAAGTTATACAAAAAAAACGTTTTTCTAAAAATCACACAAAAACTGCTGTAACTTTTTTATTTCTTCATAAAAAAATCTAAATTTTGGTTAAATAATTTTGTCTTCAAGAAATCTAATTAGAAAAGCTGTTTTTAATTTTCTCGGACGATTTATTCCAAAGTTATACAAAAAAAACGTTTTTCTAAAAATCACACAAAAACTGCTTTAACTTTTTTATTTCTTCATAAAAAAATTTAAATTTTGTTTAAATAATTTTGTTTTTATGAAATCTAATTAGAAAAACTGTTTTCAATTTTCTCGGACGATTTATTCTAAGGTTATACAAAAAAAACATTTTTCTAAAAATCACACAAAAACTGCTGTAACTTTTTTATTTCTTCATAAAAAAATTTAAATTTTGTTTAAATAATTTTGTTTTCATGAAATCTAATTAGAAAAACTGTTTTCAATTTTCTCGGACGATTTATTCTAAAGTTATACAAAAAAAACGTTTTTCTAAAAATCACACAAAAACTGCTGTAACTTTTTTTATTTCTTCATAAATAAATTTAAATTTTGTTTAAATAATTTTGTTTTCATGAAATCTAATTAGAAAAACTGTTTTCAATTTTCTCGGACGATTTATTCTAAAGTTATACAAAAAAAACGTTTTTCTAAAAATCACACAAAAACTGCTGTAACTTTTTTTATTTCTTCATAAATAAATTTAAATTTTGTTTAAATAATTTTGTTTTCATGAAATCTAATTAGAAAAACTGTTTTAAATTTTCTCAGACGATTTATTCTAAAGTTATACAAAAAAAACGTTTTTCTAAAAATCACACAAAAACTGCTGTAACTTTTTTTATTTCTTCATAAATAAATTTAAATTTTGTTTAAATAATTTTGTTTTCATGAAATCTAATTAGAAAAACTGTTTTCAATTTTCTCGGACGATTTATTCTAAAGTTATACAAAAAAAACGTTTTTCTAAAAATCACACAAAAACTGCTGTAACTTTTTTTATTTCTTCATAAATAAATTTAAATTTTGTTTAAATAATTTTGTTTTCATGAAATCTAATTAGAAAAACTGTTTTCAATTTTCTCGGACGATTTATTCTAAAGTTATACAAAAAAAACGTTTTTCTAAAAATCACACAAAAACTGCTGTAACTTTTTTTATTTCTTCATAAATAAATTTAAATTTTGTTTAAATAATTTTGTTTTCATGAAATCTAATTAGAAAAACTGTTTTCAATTTTCTCGGACGATTTATTCTAAAGTTATACAAAAAAAACGTTTTTCTAAAAATCACACAAAAACTGCTGTAACTTTTTTTATTTCTTCATAAATAAATTTAAATTTTGTTTAAATAATTTTGTTTTCATGAAATCTAATTAGAAAAACTGTTTTCAATTTTCTCGGACGATTTATTCTAAAGTTATACAAAAAAAACGTTTTTCTAAAAATCACACAAAAACTGCTGTAACTTTTTTTATTTCTTCATAAATAAATTTAAATTTTGTTTAAATAATTTTGTTTTCATGAAATCTAATTAGAAAAACTGTTTTCAATTTTCTCGGACGATTTATTCTAAAGTTATACAAAAAAAACGTTTTTCTAAAAATCACACAAAAACTGCTGTAACTTTTTTTATTTCTTCATAAATAAATTTAAATTTTGTTTAAATAATTTTGTTTTCATGAAATCTAATTAGAAAAACTGTTTTCAATTTTCTCGGACGATTTATTCTAAAGTTATACAAAAAAAACGTTTTTCTAAAAATCACACAAAAACTGCTGTAACTTTTTTATTTCTTCATAAAAAAATCTAAATTTTGGTTAAATAATTTTGTCTTCAAGAAATCTAATTAGAAAAGCTGTTTTTAATTTTCTCGGACGATTTATTCCAAAGTTATACAAAAAAAACGTTTTTCTAAAAATCACACAAAAACTGCTGTAACTTTTTTATTTCTTCATAAAAAAATTTAAATTTTGTTTAAATAATTTTGTTTTTATGAAATCTAATTAGAAAAACTGTTTTCAATTTTCTCGGACGATTTATTCTAAGGTTATACAAAAAAAACATTTTTCTAAAAATCACACAAAAACTGCTGTAACTTTTTTATTTCTTCATAAAAAAATTTAAATTTTGTTTAAATAATTTTGTTTTCATGAAATCTAATTAGAAAAACTGTTTTCAATTTTCTCGGACGATTTATTCTAAAGTTATACAAAAAAAACGTTTTTCTAAAAATCACACAAAAACTGCTGTAACTTTTTTTATTTCTTCATAAATAAATTTAAATTTTGTTTAAATAATTTTGTTTTCATGAAATCTAATTAGAAAAACTGTTTTCAATTTTCTCGGACGATTTATTCTAAAGTTATACAAAAAAAACGTTTTTCTAAAAATCACACAAAAACTGCTGTAACTTTTTTATTTCTTCATAAAAAAATCTAAATTTTGGTTAAATAATTTTGTCTTCAAGAAATCTAATTAGAAAAGCTGTTTTTAATTTTCTCGGACGATTTATTCCAAAGTTATACAAAAAAAACGTTTTTCTAAAAATCACACAAAAACTGCTGTAACTTTTTTTATTTCTTCATAAATAAATTTAAATTTTGTTTAAATAATTTTGTTTTCATGAAATCTAATTAGAAAAACTGTTTTAAATTTTCTCAGACGATTTATTCTAAAGTTATACAAAAAAAACGTTTTTCTAAAAATCACACAAAAACTGCTGTAACTTTTTTTATTTCTTCATAAATAAATTTAAATTTTGTTTAAATAATTTTGTTTTCATGAAATCTAATTAGAAAAACTGTTTTCAATTTTCTCGGACGATTTATTCTAAAGTTATACAAAAAAAAACGTTTTTCTAAAAATCACACAAAAACTGCTGTAACTTTTTTTATTTCTTCATAAATAAATTTAAATTTTGTTTAAATAATTTTGTTTTCATGAAATCTAATTAGAAAAACTGTTTTAAATTTTCTCAGACGATTTATTCTAAAGTTATACAAAAAAAACGTTTTTCTAAAAATCACACAAAAACTGCTGTAACTTTTTTTATTTCTTCATAAATAAATTTAAATTTTGTTTAAATAATTTTGTTTTCATGAAATCTAATTAGAAAAACTGTTTTCAATTTTCTCGGACGATTTATTCTAAAGTTATACAAAAAAAACGTTTTTCTAAAAATCACACAAAAACTGCTGTAACTTTTTTTATTTCTTCATAAATAAATTTAAATTTTGTTTAAATAATTTTGTTTTCATGAAATCTAATTAGAAAAACTGTTTTCAATTTTCTCGGACGATTTATTCTAAAGTTATACAAAAAAAACGTTTTTCTAAAAATCACACAAAAACTGCTGTAACTTTTTTATTTCTTCATAAAAAAATCTAAATTTTGGTTAAATAATTTTGTCTTCAAGAAATCTAATTAGAAAAGCTGTTTTTAATTTTCTCGGACGATTTATTCCAAAGTTATACAAAAAAAACGTTTTTCTAAAAATCACACAAAAACTGCTGTAACTTTTTTTATTTCTTCATAAATAAATTTAAATTTTGTTTAAATAATTTTGTTTTCATGAAATCTAATTAGAAAAACTGTTTTCAATTTTCTCGGACGATTTATTCTAAAGTTATACAAAAAAAACGTTTTTCTAAAAATCACACAAAAACTGCTGTAACTTTTTTTATTTCTTCATAAATAAATTTAAATTTTGTTTAAATAATTTTGTTTTCATGAAATCTAATTAGAAAAACTGTTTTCAATTTTCTCGGACGATTTATTCTAAAGTTATACAAAAAAAACGTTTTTCTAAAAATCACACAAAAACTGCTGTAACTTTTTTTATTTCTTCATAAATAAATTTAAATTTTGTTTAAATAATTTTGTTTTCATGAAATCTAATTAGAAAAACTGTTTTCAATTTTCTCGGACGATTTATTCTAAAGTTATACAAAAAAAACGTTTTTCTAAAAATCACACAAAAACTGCTGTAACTTTTTTTATTTCTTCATAAATAAATTTAAATTTTGTTTAAATAATTTTGTTTTCATGAAATCTAATTAGAAAAACTGTTTTCAATTTTCTCGGACGATTTATTCTAAAGTTATACAAAAAAAACGTTTTTCTAAAAATCACACAAAAACTGCTGTAACTTTTTTTATTTCTTCATAAATAAATTTAAATTTTGTTTAAATAATTTTGTTTTCATGAAATCTAATTAGAAAAACTGTTTTCAATTTTCTCGGACGATTTATTCTAAGGTTATACAAAAAAAACATTTTTCTAAAAATCACACAAAAACTGCTGTAACTTTTTTATTTCTTCATAAATAAATTTAAATTTTGTTTAAATAATTTTGTTTTCATGAAATCTAATTAGAAAAACTGTTTTCAATTTTCTCGGACGATTTATTCTAAAGTTATACAAAAAAAACGTTTTTCTAAAAATCACACAAAAACTGCTGTAACTTTTTTTATTTCTTCATAAATAAATTTAAATTTTGTTTAAATAATTTTGTTTTCATGAAATCTAATTAGAAAAACTGTTTTCAATTTTCTCGGACGATTTATTCTAAAGTTATACAAAAAAAACGTTTTTCTAAAAATCACACAAAAACTGCTGTAACTTTTTTATTTCTTCATAAAAAAATCTAAATTTTGGTTAAATAATTTTGTCTTCAAGAAATCTAATTAGAAAAGCTGTTTTTAATTTTCTCGGACGATTTATTCCAAAGTTATACAAAAAAAACGTTTTTCTAAAAATCACACAAAAACTGCTGTAACTTTTTTATTTCTTCATAAAAAAATTTAAATTTTGTTTAAATAATTTTGTTTTTATGAAATCTAATTAGAAAAACTGTTTTCAATTTTCTCGGACGATTTATTCTAAGGTTATACAAAAAAAACATTTTTCTAAAAATCACACAAAAACTGCTGTAACTTTTTTATTTCTTCATAAAAAAATTTAAATTTTGTTTAAATAATTTTGTTTTCATGAAATCTAATTAGAAAAACTGTTTTCAATTTTCTCGGACGATTTATTCTAAAGTTATACAAAAAAAACGTTTTTCTAAAAATCACACAAAAACTGCTGTAACTTTTTTTATTTCTTCATAAATAAATTTAAATTTTGTTTAAATAATTTTGTTTTCATGAAATCTAATTAGAAAAACTGTTTTCAATTTTCTCGGACGATTTATTCTAAAGTTATACAAAAAAAACGTTTTTCTAAAAATCACACAAAAACTGCTGTAACTTTTTTATTTCTTCATAAAAAAATCTAAATTTTGGTTAAATAATTTTGTCTTCAAGAAATCTAATTAGAAAAGCTGTTTTTAATTTTCTCGGACGATTTATTCCAAAGTTATACAAAAAAAACGTTTTTCTAAAAATCACACAAAAACTGCTGTAACTTTTTTTATTTCTTCATAAATAAATTTAAATTTTGTTTAAATAATTTTGTTTTCATGAAATCTAATTAGAAAAACTGTTTTAAATTTTCTCAGACGATTTATTCTAAAGTTATACAAAAAAAACGTTTTTCTAAAAATCACACAAAAACTGCTGTAACTTTTTTTATTTCTTCATAAATAAATTTAAATTTTGTTTAAATAATTTTGTTTTCATGAAATCTAATTAGAAAAACTGTTTTCAATTTTCTCGGACGATTTATTCTAAAGTTATACAAAAAAAACGTTTTTCTAAAAATCACACAAAAACTGCTGTAACTTTTTTTATTTCTTCATAAATAAATTTAAATTTTGTTTAAATAATTTTGTTTTCATGAAATCTAATTAGAAAAACTGTTTTCAATTTTCTCGGACGATTTATTCTAAGGTTATACAAAAAAAACATTTTTCTAAAAATCACACAAAAACTGCTGTAACTTTTTTATTTCTTCATAAATAAATTTAAATTTTGTTTAAATAATTTTGTTTTCATGAAATCTAATTAGAAAAACTGTTTTCAATTTTCTCGGACGATTTATTCTAAAGTTATACAAAAAAAACGTTTTTCTAAAAATCACACAAAAACTGCTGTAACTTTTTTTATTTCTTCATAAATAAATTTAAATTTTGTTTAAATAATTTTGTTTTCATGAAATCTAATTAGAAAAACTGTTTTCAATTTTCTCGGACGATTTATTCTAAAGTTATAAAAAAAAAACGTTTTTCTAAAAATCACACAAAAACTGCTGTAACTTTTTTATTTCTTCATAAAAAAATCTAAATTTTGGTTAAATAATTTTGTCTTCAAGAAATCTAATTAGAAAAGCTGTTTTTAATTTTCTCGGACGATTTATTCCAAAGTTATACAAAAAAAACGTTTTTCTAAAAATCACACAAAAACTGCTGTAACTTTTTTTATTTCTTCATAAATAAATTTAAATTTTGTTTAAATAATTTTGTTTTCATGAAATCTAATTAGAAAAACTGTTTTAAATTTTCTCAGACGATTTATTCTAAAGTTATACAAAAAAAACGTTTTTCTAAAAATCACACAAAAACTGCTGTAACTTTTTTTATTTCTTCATAAATAAATTTAAATTTTGTTTAAATAATTTTGTTTTCATGAAATCTAATTAGAAAAACTGTTTTCAATTTTCTCGGACGATTTATTCTAAAGTTATACAAAAAAAACGTTTTTCTAAAAATCACACAAAAACTGCTGTAACTTTTTTTATTTCTTCATAAATAAATTTAAATTTTGTTTAAATAATTTTGTTTTCATGAAATCTAATTAGAAAAACTGTTTTCAATTTTCTCGGACGATTTATTCTAAGGTTATACAAAAAAAACATTTTTCTAAAAATCACACAAAAACTGCTGTAACTTTTTTATTTCTTCATAAATAAATTTAAATTTTGTTTAAATAATTTTGTTTTCATGAAATCTAATTAGAAAAACTGTTTTCAATTTTCTCGGACGATTTATTCTAAAGTTATACAAAAAAAACGTTTTTCTAAAAATCACACAAAAACTGCTGTAACTTTTTTTATTTCTTCATAAATAAATTTAAATTTTGTTTAAATAATTTTGTTTTCATGAAATCTAATTAGAAAAACTGTTTTCAATTTTCTCGGACGATTTATTCTAAAGTTATACAAAAAAAACGTTTTTCTAAAAATCACACAAAAACTGCTGTAACTTTTTTATTTCTTCATAAAAAAATCTAAATTTTGGTTAAATAATTTTGTCTTCAAGAAATCTAATTAGAAAAGCTGTTTTTAATTTTCTCGGACGATTTATTCCAAAGTTATACAAAAAAAACGTTTTTCTAAAAATCACACAAAAACTGCTGTAACTTTTTTATTTCTTCATAAAAAAATTTAAATTTTGTTTAAATAATTTTGTTTTTATGAAATCTAATTAGAAAAACTGTTTTCAATTTTCTCGGACGATTTATTCTAAGGTTATACAAAAAAAACATTTTTCTAAAAATCACACAAAAACTGCTGTAACTTTTTTATTTCTTCATAAAAAAATTTAAATTTTGTTTAAATAATTTTGTTTTCATGAAATCTAATTAGAAAAACTGTTTTCAATTTTCTCGGACGATTTATTCTAAAGTTATACAAAAAAAACGTTTTTCTAAAAATCACACAAAAACTGCTGTAACTTTTTTTATTTCTTCATAAATAAATTTAAATTTTGTTTAAATAATTTTGTTTTCATGAAATCTAATTAGAAAAACTGTTTTCAATTTTCTCGGACGATTTATTCTAAAGTTATACAAAAAAAACGTTTTTCTAAAAATCACACAAAAACTGCTGTAACTTTTTTATTTCTTCATAAAAAAATCTAAATTTTGGTTAAATAATTTTGTCTTCAAGAAATCTAATTAGAAAAGCTGTTTTTAATTTTCTCGGACGATTTATTCCAAAGTTATACAAAAAAAACGTTTTTCTAAAAATCACACAAAAACTGCTGTAACTTTTTTTATTTCTTCATAAAAAAATTAAAATTTTGTTTAAATAATTTTGTTTTCATGAAATCTAATTAGAAAAACTGTTTTTAATTTTCTCGGACGATTTATTCTAATGTTATACAAAAAAAACGTTTTTCTAAAAATCACACAAAAACTGCTGTAATTTTTTTATTTCTTCATAAATAAATTTAAATTTTGTTTAAATAATTTTGTTTTTATGAAATCTAATTAGAAAAACTGTTTTCAATTTTCTCCGACGATTTATTCTAAAGTTATACAAAAAAAACGTTTTTCTAAAAATCACACAAAAACTGCTGTAACTTTTTTATTTCGTCATAAAAAAATTAAAATTTTGTTTAAATAATTTTGTTTTCATGAAATCTAATTAGAAAAACTGTTTTCAATTTTCTCGGACGATTTATTCTAAAGTTATACAAAAAAAACGTTTTTCTAAAAATCACACAAAAACTGCTGTAATTTTTTTATTTCTTCATAAATAAATTTAAATTTTGTTTAAATAATTTTGTTTTCATGAAATCTAATTAGTAAAGCTGTTTTCAATTTTCTCGGACGATTTATTCTAAAGTTATACAAAAAAAACGTTTTTCTAAAAATCACACAAAAACTGCTGTAATTTTTTTATTTTTTCATAAATAAATTTAAATTTTGTTTAAATAATTTTGTCTTTATGAAATCTAATTAGAAAAACTGTTTTCAATTTTCTCGGACGATTTATTCTAAAGTTATACAAAAAAAACGTTTTTCTAAAAATCACACAAAAACTGCTGTAACTTTTTTATTTCTTCATAAAAAAATTTAAATTTTGTTTAAATAATTTTGTTTTCATAAAATCTAATTAGAAAAACTATTTTCAATTTTCTCGGACGATTTATTCTAAAGTTATACAAAAAAAAAGGTTTTTCTAAGAATCACACTAAAACTGCTGTAACTCTTTTATTTCTTCAAAAAAAAAATTTTAATTTTGTTTAAATAATTTTGTTTTCATGAAATCTAATTAGAAAAACTGTTTTCAATTTTCTCGGACGATTTATTCTAAAGTTATACAAAAAAAACGTTTTTCTAAAAATCACACAAAAACTGCTGTAATTTTTTTATTTCTTCATAAATAAATTTAAATTTTGTTTAAATAATTTTGTTTTTATGAAATCTAATTAGAAAAACTGTTTTCAATTTTCTCCGACGATTTATTCTAAAGTTATACAAAAAAAACGCTTTTCTAAAAATCACACAAAAACTGCTGTAACTTTTTTATTTCTTCATAAAAAAATTAAAATTTTGTTTAAATAATTTTGTTTTCATAAAATCTAATTAGAAAAACTGTTTTCAATTTTCTCGGACGATTTATTCTAAAGTTATACAAAAAAAACGTTTTTCTAAAAATCACACAAAAACTGCTGTAATTTTTTTATTTCTTCATAAATAAATTTAAATTTTGTTTAAATAATTTTGTTTTTATGAAATCTAATTAGAAAAACTGTTTTCAATTTTCTCGGACGATTTATTCTAAAGTTATACAAAAAAACGTTTTTCTAAAAATCACACAAAAACTGCTGTAACTTTTTTATTTCTTCATAAAAAAATCTAAATTTTGTTTAAGTAATTTTGTTTTCATGAAATCTAATTAGAAAAACTGCGTTCAATTTTCTCGGACGATTTATTCTAAAGTTATACAAAAAAAAAACGTTTTTCTAAAAATCACACAAAAACTGCTGTAACTTTTTTATTTCTTCATAAAAAAATTTAAATTTTGTTTATATAATTTTGTTTTCATGAAATCTAATTAGGAAAACTGTTTTCAATTTTCTCGGACGATTTATTCTAAAGTTATACAAAAAAAACGTTTTTCTAAAAATCACACAAAAACTGCTGTAATTTTTTTATTTCTTCATAAATAAATTTAAATTTTGTTTAAATAATTTTGTTTCATGAAATCTAATTAGAAAAACTGTTTTCAATTTTCTCGGACGATTTATTCTAAAGTTATACAAAAAAAAAGGTTTTTCAGAGAATCACACTAAAACTGCTGTAACTTTTTTATTTCTTCATAAAAAAATCTAAATTTTGTTTAAATAATTTTGTTTTCATGAAATATAATCAGAAAAGCTGTTTTCAATTTTCTCGGACGATTTATTCTAAAGTTATACAAAAAAAACGTTTTTCTAAAAATCACACTAAAACTGCTGTAACTTTTTTATTTCTTCATAAAAAAATCTAAATTTTGTTTAAATAATTTTGTTTTCATGAAATATAATCAGAAAAGCTGTTTATAATAATAATAATAATAATAATAATAATAATCCTTTATTACCCAACAGCCTAGGCCAATTACAAGGTAACATACAAAATGTACTTACAAGATAAATAAAATAAATAAATAAATAAAATACATACATACAGATATAACAAACTTAAAATTAAGTAGTAACAAATAAATACACAATGAGTTCTAGTAATAAATATTTAAGACTTAAAAATATTCTTAATAGTGCTTTTAAAACAGTATAAATTCATACCAAAGACATCCACATGTTCCTGAACGGCATGGAAATTTTTAAACATATTAAATAGTGGTGAGTTATTGAAATGATTGGTATTAGGAGTATTATAATAAAATGTTAAACTAGATCGAGAATTAATACGAGGAACATTAAGTGTAATTGATGCTAAAATGTTTGAGTCATCAATCTGACCATTAATGATTTTATAAAGAAAACAATTTGACGCAATTCTATGATTTTCATGAATAGTTGTAAACTCAAACTCACTTAATAGTGTTTTATATGTAATACTTATATCTGGATATACATTGTTTAAGCGAAAATACAGAAGTTTTAAGAATTTCCGTAGAACCTTCTCCAACATATTTTTATACTTTTCATAACAAGGTGACCAGATTACTGAGCAATATAACAATTTACTGCTAATGTATGAATTAAATAACATTATTAGAGTTTGTATTGAGAAATCTTTACTATTTCTAACAATGAACCCGAGGGTTTTAAAGCTTTCATTTGATACATTTTGTACATGTTTATTAAATGTTAATTTGTGATCAAATAAAACTCCCAGATCTTTAATTTCTGATACTCTAGTTAAAGTG
This sequence comes from Stenus bimaculatus, assembly GCA_963971135.1. NCBI lineage: Eukaryota > Metazoa > Arthropoda > Insecta > Coleoptera > Staphylinidae > Stenus > Stenus bimaculatus. Next base: position 16,256,884 of record OZ020185.1, on the reverse strand, counting down.
TCATTAGATATCGAATATGAGAAGGTAATTACATTACGTTTCCGTGCATATGATGCAATACAACATTTTTTGATATTCAGATTTAAGTCATTCTTTGTACACCACTGTAAGATCGTGTCGACATCATTTTGAAGATCAGCACAGTCCGAAAGATTTTCTATACATTTATATATTTTTACATCATCCGCATAAAGTAAGATAGGGTTTCTTATAAGACCTGGCAGATCATTGATATAAAGAACGAATAGTAGGGGTCCAAGATTGGAACCCTGGGGAACCCCACTAGTCGCAATATAACTCTCTGACCTGTAACCATTGTACATTACAACTTGGACTCTATTAAATAAATAAGATGTTAAAACATTAATGACATTATTCGGTATATCAAAGTTGCGCAACTTATCGAGTAGAATATGATGTGGCATACGATCGAACGCCTTTGATATATCTGTATAGATTACATCAATTTGCTTGTTCTCATCCATACCTTGCGATATTATTTGAGTGATATTAAATAAGTTACTGGAAGTCGACCGTTTAGGCATAAATCCATGTTGTGCAGGAGATATAACACTAGAGGTTCCAGAATATATTTCTTCACACAATATTGTTTCAAATGCTTTTGAGAAATTGCATAAGATAGAAATTGGGCGATAATTTGCAACGTTACTTTTTCCTCCAGACTTGTATACAGGAACAACTTTCACCTCTTTCCATTTACTAGGGAACTTTCCTGTTTTTAAAATAAGGTTATATAAATAAGTCACTGCAGGTGCAAATATCGAAGCTCCATCCTTTAATATTAGCGAAGGTATCAAATCGAGGCCCATGTTGTGAGATCATTTCAATTTTTTTAGATGCTGTGCAACTGTATTTTCACTCAGGACAAGATTTCCTAAATGGCTATTAGTAGAACGAGAATTATCATCTGTTATTAGTTGAGTTGAATAAACGCTCTTAAAATGTTTTGCAAATGAGTTTACAATGCTTTCTGGATCCTTTGCACTTTCTTCGCCCAGATGTACAACCCCTGGAATTCTAGAAGAATTTCTAATTGAATTTAAATAAGCCCAAAACTTATTTGGATCGTTTTGAATTTCATCCTCTGAACGTCGAATATAATTTAGTTTCGCTTCCTTGATTGACAATTTACAACATTTTCTTTGTTCTATAAAACGCTGATAATCGGTTACATTTTTAGTACGACGATATTTTTTCTTTAACTTATTTTTAAGATTTATTTGAGTTTTGACTTTTTTATTGAACCAAGGTGGATTACTTTCAATATTTGATCTGGGACTATGTTTTGGTACGTGTTTCTCAAATAGACCATAAATCTTATTATAAAGTAAATCACAAGCAGTATCAACGTCTTTTTGAATGTAAAGATCATCCCATTCAAGCAAGCAGAAATCTCTGTATAGGCTTGGAAAATCAGCTTTTTTAAAATTATAATTATCATTTGCACTATCACTAAAATTGGGAAGATGTTCTTCAAATAATGCCGACTTAAAGAAAAGTGCAGGATGATGTAAATCTTCCTTGACCAAAGGTTCGCTTTCTTTTATTATATTACAACTAATTGGACTAGATGTTAATATGAAATCTAGAATTCTATCATTTTTGTTTAAAATAGAATTATGTTGGACAATATCACAATAAGTTTTTCAAGTTTCTCGGACGATTTAATCCAAAGTTATACAAAAAAAACGTTTTTCTAAAAATCACACAAAAACTGCTGTAAGTTTTTTTATTTCTTAATAAAAAAAATTAAATTTTGTTTAAATAATTTTGTTTTCATGAAATATAATCAGAAAAGCTGTTTTCAATTTTCTCGGACGATTTATTCTAAAGTTATACAAAAAAAACGTTTTTCTAAAAATCACACAAAAACTGCTGTAACTCTTTTATTTCTTCAAAAAAAAATTTAAATTTTGTTTAGATAATTTTCTTTTCATGAAATCTAATTAGAAAAACTGTTTTCAATTTTCTCCGACGATTTATTCTAAAGTTATCCAAAAAAAACGTTTTTCTAAAAATCACACAAAAACTGCTGTAACTTTTTTTATTTCTTCATAAAAAAATTTAAATTTTGTTTATATAATTTTGTTTTCATGAAATCTAATTAGGAAAACTGTTCTCAATTTTCTCGGACGATTTATTCTAAAGTTATACAAAAAAAAAGGTTTTTCTAAGAATCACACTAAAACTGCTGTAACTTTTTTATTTCTTCATAAAAAAATCTAAATTTTGTTTAAATAATTTTGTTTTCATGAAATATAATCAGAAAAGCTGTTTTCAATTTTCTCGGACGATTTAATCCAAAGTTATACAAAAAAAACGTTTTTCTAAAAATCACACAAAAACTGCTGTAAGTTTTTTTATTTCTTAATAAAAAAAATTAAATTTTGTTTAAATAATTTTGTTTTCATGAAATATAATCAGAAAAGCTGTTTTCAATTTTCTCGGACGATTTATTCTAAAGTAATACAAAAAAAACGTTTTTCTAAAAATCACACAAAAACTGCTGTAACTCTTTTATTTCTTCAAAAAAAAATTTAAATTTTGTTTAAATAATTTCGTTTTTATGAAATATAATCAGAAAAGCTCTTTTCAATTTTCTCGGACGATTTATTCTAAAGTTATACAAAAAAAAACATTTTTCTAAAAATCACACAAAAACTGCTGTAATTTTTTTATTTCTTCATAAATAAATTTAAATTTTGTTTAAATAATTTTGTTTTCATGAAATCTAATTAGAAAAACTGTTTTCAATTTTCTCCGACGATTTATTCTAAAGTTATACAAAAAAAACGTTTTTCTAAAAATCACACTAAAACTGCTGTAACTTTTTTATTTCTTCATAAAAAAATCTAAATTTTGTTTAAATAATTTTGTTTTCATGAAATATAATCAGAAAAGCTGTTTTCAATTTTCTCGGACGATTTAATCCAAAGTTATACAAAAAAAACGTTTTTCTAAAAATCACACAAAAACTGCTGTAATTTTTTTATTTCTTCATAAATAAATTTAAATTTTGTTTAAATAATTTTGTTTTCATGAAATCTAATTAGAAAAACTGTTTTCAATTTTCTCGGACGATTTATTCTAAAGTTATACAAAAAAAACGTTTTTCTAAAAATCACTCAAAAACTGCTGTAACTCTTTTATTTCTTCAAAAAAAAATTTAAATTTTGTTTAAATAATTTTATTTCATGAATTATAATCAGAAAAACTGTTTTCAATTTTCTCCGACGATTTATTCTAAAGTTATACAAAAAAAACGTTTTTCTAAAAATCACACAAAAACTGCTGTAACTTTTTTTATTTCTTCATAAAAAAATTTAAATTTTGTTTAAATAATTTTGTTTTCATGAAATCTAATTAGAAAAACTGTTTTCAATTTTCTCGGACGATTTATTCTAAAGTTATACAAAAAAAACGTTTTTCTAAAAATCACACAAAAACTGCTGTAACTCTTTTATTTCTTCAAAAAAAAATTTAAATTTTGTTTAAATAATTTCGTTTTTATGAAATATAATCAGAAAAGCTCTTTTCAATTTTCTCGGACGATTTATTCTAAAGTTATACAAAAAAAAACATTTTTCTAAAAATCACACAAAAACTGCTGTAACTTTTTTTATTTCTTTATGAAAAAATTTAAATTTTGTTTAAATAATTTTGTCTTTATGAAATCTAATTAGAAAAACTGTTTTCAATTTTCTCGGACGATTTATTCTAAAGTTATACAAAAAAAACGTTTTTCTAAAAATCACACAAAAACTGCTGTAACTTTTTTTATTTCTTCATAAATAAATTTAAATTTTGTTTAAATAATTTTGTTTTCATGAAATCTAATTAGAAAAACTGTTTTCAATTTTCTCGGACGATTTATTCTAAAGTTATACAAAAAAAACGCTTTTCTAAAAATCACACAAAAACTGCTGTAACTTTTTTATTTCTTCATAAAAAAATTAAAATTTTGTTTAAATAATTTTGTTTTCATGAAATCTAATTAGAAAAACTGTTTTCAATTTTCTCGGACGATTTATTCTAAAGTTATACAAAAAAAACGTTTTTCTAAAAATCACACAAAAACTGCTGTAACTTTTTTTATTTCTTTATAAAAAAATTTAAATTTTGTTTAAATAATTTTGTCTTTATGAAATCTAATTAGAAAAACTGTTTTCAATTTTCTCGGACGATTTATTCTAAAGTTATACAAAAAAAACGTTTTTCTAAAAATCACACAAAAACTGCTGTAACTTTTTTTATTTCTTCATAAAAAAATTTAAATTTTGTTTAAATAATTTTGTCTTTATGAAATCTAATTAGAAAAACTGTTTTCAATTTTCTCGGACGATTTATTCTAAAGTTATACAAAAAAAACGTTTTTCTAAAAATCACACAAAAACTGCTGTAACTTTTTTTATTTCTTCATAAATAAATTTAAATTTTGTTTAAATAATTTTGTTTTCATGAAATCTAATTAGAAAAACTGTTTTCAATTTTCTCGGACGATTTATTCTAAAGTTATACAAAAAAAACGTTTTTCTAAGAATCACACAAAAACTGCTGTAACTTTTTTATTTCTTCATAAAAAAATTAAAATTTTGTTTAAATAATTTTGTTTTCATGAAATCTAATTAGAAAAACTGTTTTCAATTTTCTCGGACGATTTATTCTAAAGTTATACAAAAAAAACGTTTTTCTAAAAATCACACAAAAACTGCTGTAACTTTTTTTATTTCTTCATAAATAAATTTAAATTTTGTTTAAATAATTTTGTTTTCATGAAATCTAATTAGAAAAACTGTTTTCAATTTTCTCGGACGATTTATTCTAAAGTTATACAAAAAAAACGCTTTTCTAAAAATCACACAAAAACTGCTGTAACTTTTTTATTTCTTCATAAAAAAATTAAAATTTTGTTTAAATAATTTTGTTTTCATGAAATCTAATTAGAAAAACTGTTTTCAATTTTCTCGGACGATTTATTCTAAAGTTATACAAAAAAAACGTTTTTCTAAAAATCACACAAAAACTGCTGTAACTTTTTTTATTTCTTTATAAAAAAATTTAAATTTTGTTTAAATAATTTTGTCTTTATGAAATCTAATTAGAAAAACTGTTTTCAATTTTCTCGGACGATTTATTCTAAAGTTATGCAAAAAAAACGTTTTTCTAAAAATCACACAAAAACTGCTGTAACTCTTTTATTTCTTCAAAAAAAAATTTAAATTTTGTTTAAATAATTTCGTTTTTATGAAATATAATCAGAAAAGCTCTTTTCAATTTTCTCGGACGATTTATTCTAAAGTTATACAAAAAAAAACATTTTTCTAAAAATCACACAAAAACTGCTGTAACTTTTTTTATTTCTTTATAAAAAAATTTAAATTTTGTTTAAATAATTTTGTCTTTATGAAATCTAATTAGAAAAACTGTTTTCAATTTTCTCGGACGATTTATTCTAAAGTTATACAAAAAAAACGTTTTTCTAAAAATCACACAAAAACTGCTGTAACTTTTTTTATTTCTTTATAAAAAAATTTAAATTTTGTTTAAATAATTTTGTCTTTATGAAATCTAATTAGAAAAACTGTTTTCAATTTTCTCGGACGATTTATTCTAAAGTTATACAAAAAAAACGTTTTTCTAAAAATCACACAAAAACTGCTGTAACTTTTTTTATTTCTTCATAAAAAAATTTAAATTTTGTTTAAATAATTTTGTCTTTATGAAATCTAATTAGAAAAACTGTTTTCAATTTTCTCGGACGATTTATTCTAAAGTTATACAAAAAAAACGTTTTTCTAAAAATCACACAAAAACTGCTGTAACTTTTTTTATTTCTTCATAAATAAATTTAAATTTTGTTTAAATAATTTTGTTTTCATGAAATCTAATTAGAAAAACTGTTTTCAATTTTCTCGGACGATTTATTCTAAAGTTATACAAAAAAAACGTTTTTCTAAGAATCACACAAAAACTGCTGTAACTTTTTTATTTCTTCATAAAAAAATTTAAATTTTGTTTAAATAATTTTATTTTTATGAAATCTAATTAGAAAAACTGTTTTCAATTTTCTCGGACGATTTATTCTAAAGTTATACAAAAAAAACGTTTTTCTAAAAATCACACAAAAACTGCTGTAACTTTTTTTATTTCTTCATAAAAAAATTTAAATTTTGTTTAAATAATTTTGTTTTTATGAAATCTAATTAGAAAAACTGTTTTCAATTTTCTCCGACGATTTATTCTAAAGTTATACAAAAAAAACGCTTTTCTAAAAATCACACAAAAACTGCTGTAACTTTTTTATTTCTTCATAAAAAAATTAAAATTTTGTTTAAATAATTTTGTTTTCATGAAATCTAATTAGAAAAACTGTTTTCAATTTTCTCCGACGATTTATTCTAAAGGTATACAAAAAAAACGTTTTTCTAAAAATCACACAAAAACTGCTGTAACTTTTTTTATTTCTTCATAAAAAAATTTAAATTTTGTTTAAATAATTTTGTTTTTATGAAATCTAATTAGAAAAACTGTTTTCAATTTTCTCCGACGATTTATTCTAAAGTTATACAAAAAAAACGCTTTTCTAAAAATCACACAAAAACTGCTGTAACTTTTTTATTTCTTCATAAAAAAATTAAAATTTTGTTTAAATAATTTTGTTTTCATGAAATCTAATTAGAAAAACTGTTTTCAATTTTCTCCGACGATTTATTCTAAAGGTATACAAAAAAAACGTTTTTCTAAAAATCACACAAAAACTGCTGTAACTTTTTTTATTTCTTTATAAAAAAATTTAAATTTTGTTTAAATAATTTTGTTTTCATGAAATCTAATTAGAAAAACTGTTCTCAATTTTCTCGGACGATTTATTCTAAAGTTATACAAAAAAAAAGGTTTTCTAAAAATCACACAAAAACTGCTGTAACTTTTTTTATTTCTTCATAAAAAAATTTAAATTTTGTTTAAATAATTTTGTTTTTATGAAATCTAATTAGAAAAACTGTTTTCAATTTTCTCCGACGATTTATTCTAAAGTTATACAAAAAAAACGCTTTTCTAAAAATCACACAAAAACTGCTGTAACTTTTTTATTTCTTCATAAAAAAATTAAAATTTTGTTTAAATAATTTTGTTTTCATGAAATCTAATTAGAAAAACTGTTCTTAATTTTCTCGGACGATTTATTCTAAAGTTATACAAAAAAAAAGGTTTTCTAAAAATCACACAAAAACTGCTGTAACTTTTTTTATTTCTTTATAAAAAAATTTAAATTTTGTTTAAATAATTTTGTTTTTATGAAATCTAATTAGAAAAACTGTTTTCAATTTTCTCCGACGATTTATTCTAAAGTTATACAAAAAAAACGCTGTTCTAAAAATCACACAAAAACTGCTGTAACTTTTTTATTTCTTCTTAAAAAAATTAAAATTTTGTTTAAATAATTTTGTTTTCATGAAATCTAATTAGAAAAACTGTTTTCAATTTTCTCGGACGATTTGTTCTAAAGTTATACAAAAAAAACGCTTTTCTAAAAATCACACAAAAACTGCTGTAACTTTTTTATTTTTTCATAAAAAAATTAAAATTTTGTTTAAATAATTTTGTTTTCATGAAATCTAATTAGAAAAACTGTTTTCAATTTTCTCGGACGATTTATTCTAAAGTTATACAAAAAAAACATTTTTCTAAAAATCACACAAAAACTGCTGTAACTTTTTTTATTTCTTTATAAAAAAATTTAAATTTTGTTTAAATAATTTTGTCTTTATGAAATCTAATTAGAAAAACTGTTTTCAATTTTCTCGGACGATTTATTCTAAAGTTATGCAAAAAAAACGTTTTTCTAAAAATCACACAAAAACTGCTGTAACTTTTTTATTTCTTCATAAAAAAATTTAAATTTTGTTTAAGTAATTTTGTTTTCATGAAATTTAATTAGAAAAACTGTTTTCAATTTTTTCGGACGATTTATTCTAAAGTTATACAAAAAAAAACGTTTTTCTAAAAATCACACAAAAACTGCTGTAACTTTTTTTATTTCTTTATAAAAAAATTTAAATTTTGTTTAAATAATTTTGTTTTTATGAAATCTAATTAGAAAAACTGTTTTCAATTTTCTCCGACGATTTATTCTAAAGTTATACAAAAAAAACGCTGTTCTAAAAATCACACAAAAACTGCTGTAACTTTTTTATTTCTTCTTAAAAAAATTAAAATTTTGTTTAAATAATTTTGTTTTCATGGAATCAAATTAGAAAAACTGTTTTCAATTTTCTCGGACGATTTGTTCTAAAGTTATACAAAAAAAACGCTTTTCTAAAAATCACACAAAAACTGCTGTAACTTTTTTATTTCTTCATAAAAAAATTAAAATTTTGTTTAAATAATTTTGTTTTCATGAAATCTAATTAGAAAAACTGTTTTCAATTTTCTCGGACGATTTATTCTAAAGTTATACAAAAAAAACGTTTTTATAAAAATCACACAAAAACTGCTGTAACTTTTTTATTTCTTCATAAAAAAATTTAAATTTTGTTTAAATAATTTTGTTTTCATGAAATCTAATTAGAAAAACTGTTTTCAATTTTCTCGGATGATTTATGCTAAAGTTATACAAAAAAAACGTTTTTCTAAAAATCACACAAAAACTGCTGTAACTTTTTTATTTCTTCATAAAAAAATTTAAATTTTGTTTAAATAATTTTGTTTTCACGAAATCTAATTAGAAAAACTGTTTTCAATTTTCTCGGACGATTTATTCTAAAGTTATACAAAAAAAACGTTTTTCTAAAAATCACACAAACACTGCTGTAAGTTTTTTATTTCTTAATAAAAAAAATTAAATTTTGTTTAAATAATTTTGTTTTCATGAAGTCTAATTAGAAAAACTGTTTTCAATTTTCTCGTACGATTTATACAAAAGTTATACAAAAAAAACGTTTTTCTAAAAATCACACAAAAACTGCTGTAACTTTTTTATTTCTTCATAAAAAAATTTAAATTTTTTTTAAATAATTTTGTTTTCACGAAATCTAATTAGAAAAACTGTTTTCAATTTTCTCGGACGATTTATTCTAAAGTTATACAAAAAAAACGTTTTTCTAAGAATCACACAAAAACTGCTGTAACTTTTTTTATTTCTTCATAAAAAAATTTAAATTTTGTTTAAATAATTTTGTTTTCATGAAATATAATCAGAAAAGATGTTTTCAATTTTTTCGGAAGATTTATTCTAAAGTTATACAAAAAAAACGTTTTTCTAAAAATCACACAAAAACTGCTGTAACTTTTTTATTTCTTCATAAAAAAATTTAAATTTTGTTTAAATAATTTTGTTTTCACGAAATCTAATTAGAAAAACTGTTTTCAATTTTCTCGGACGATTTATTCTAAAGTTATGCAAAAAAAACGTTTTTCTAAAAATCACACAAAAACTGCTGTAACTCTTTTATTTCTTCAAAAAAAAATTTAAATTTTGTTTAAATAATTTCGTTTTTATGAAATATAATCTGAAAAGCTCTTTTCAATTTTCTCGGACGATTTATTCTAAAGTTATACAAAAAAAAACATTTTTCTAAAAATCACTCAAAAACTGCTGTAACTTTTTTTATTTCTTTATAAAAAAATTTAAATTTTGTTTAAATAATTTTGTCTTTATGAAATCTAATTAGAAAAACTGTTTTCAATTTTCTCGGACGATTTATTCTAAAGTTATACAAAAAAAACGTTTTTCTAAAAATCACACAAAAACTGCTGTAACTTTTTTTATTTCTTTATAAAAAAATTTAAATTTTGTTTAAATAATTTTGTCTTTATGAAATCTAATTAGAAAAACTGTTTTCAATTTTCTCGGACGATTTATTCTAAAGTTATACAAAAAAAACGTTTTTCTAAAAATCACACAAAAACTGCTGTAACTTTTTTTATTTCTTCATAAAAAAATTTAAATTTTGTTTAAATAATTTTGTTTTCATGAAATCTAATTAGAAAAACTGTTTTCAATTTTCTCGGACGATTTATTCTAAAGTTATACAAAAAAAACGTTTTTATAAAAATCACACAAAAACTGCTGTAACTTTTTTATTTCTTCATAAAAAAATTTAAATTTTGTTTAAATAATTTTGTTTTCATGAAATCTAATTAGAAAAACTGTTTTCAATTTTCTCGGACGATTTATTCTAAAGTTATACAAAAAAAACGTTTTTCTAAAAATCACACAAAAACTGCTGTAACTTTTTTTATTTCTTCATAAAAAAATTTAAATTTTGTTTAAATTATTTTGTTTTCATGAAATCTAATTAGAAAAACTGTTTTCAATTTTCTCGGACGATTTATTCTAAAGTTATACAAAAAAAACGTTTTTATAAAAATCACACAAAAACTGCTGTAACTTTTTTATTTCTTCATAAAAAAATTTAAATTTTGTTTAAATAATTTTGTTTTCATGAAATCTAATTAGAAAAACTGTTTTCAATTTTCTCGGACGATTTATTCTAAAGTTATACAAAAAAAACGTTTTTCTAAAAATCACACAAAAACTGCTGTAACTTTTTTTATTTCTTCATAAAAAAATTTAAATTTTGTTTAAATAATTTTGTTTTCATGAAATCTAATTAGAAAAACTGTTTTCAATTTTCTCGGACGATTTATTCTAAAGTTATACAAAAAAAACGTTTTTATAAAAATCACACAAAAACTGCTGTAACTTTTTTATTTCTTCATAAAAAAATTTAAATTTTGTTTAAATAATTTTGTTTTCATGAAATCTAATTAGAAAAACTGTTTTCAATTTTCTCGGACGATTTATTCTAAAGTTATACAAAAAAAACGTTTTTCTAAGAATCACACAAAAACTGCTGTAACTTTTTTATTTCTTCATAAAAAAATTTAAATTTTGTTTAAATAATTTTATTTTTATGAAATCTAATTAGAAAAACTGTTTTCAATTTTCTCGGACGATTTATTCTAAAGTTATACAAAAAAAACGTTTTTCTAAAAATCACACAAAAACTGCTGTAACTTTTTTTATTTCTTCATAAAAAAATTTAAATTTTGTTTAAATAATTTTGTTTTTATGAAATCTAATTAGAAAAACTGTTTTCAATTTTCTCCGACGATTTATTCTAAAGTTATACAAAAAAAACGCTTTTCTAAAAATCACACAAAAACTGCTGTAACTTTTTTATTTCTTCATAAAAAAATTAAAATTTTGTTTAAATAATTTTGTTTTCATGAAATCTAATTAGAAAAACTGTTTTCAATTTTCTCCGACGATTTATTCTAAAGTTATACAAAAAAAACGCTTTTCTAAAAATCACACAAAAACTGCTGTAACTTTTTTATTTCTTCATAAAAAAATTAAAATTTTGTTTAAATAATTTTGTTTTCATGAAATCTAATTAGAAAAACTGTTCTCAATTTTCTCGGACGATTTATTCTAAAGTTATACAAAAAAAAAGGTTTTCTAAAAATCACACAAAAACTGCTGTAACTTTTTTTATTTCTTTATAAAAAAATTTAAATTTTGTTTAAATAATTTTGTTTTTATGAAATCTAATTAGAAAAACTGTTTTCAATTTTCTCCGACGATTTATTCTAAAGTTATACAAAAAAAACGCTGTTCTAAAAATCACACAAAAACTGCTGTAACTTTTTTATTTCTTCTTAAAAAAATTAAAATTTTGTTTAAATAATTTTGTTTTCATGAAATCTAATTAGAAAAACTGTTTTCAATTTTCTCGGACGATTTATTCTAAAGTTATACAAAAAAAACGTTTTTCTAAAAATCACACAAAAACTGCTGTAACTTTTTTTATTTCTTCATAAAAAAATTTAAATTTTGTTTAAATAATTTTGTTTTTATGAAATCTAATTAGAAAAACTGTTTTCAATTTTCTCCGACGATTTATTCTAAAGTTATACAAAAAAAACGCTTTTCTAAAAATCACACAAAAACTGCTGTAACTTTTTTATTTCTTCATAAAAAAATTAAAATTTTGTTTAAATAATTTTGTTTTCATGAAATCTAATTAGAAAAACTGTTCTCAATTTTCTCGGACGATTTATTCTAAAGTTATACAAAAAAAAAAGGTTTTCTAAAAATCACACAAAAACTGCTGTAACTTTTTTTATTTCTTTATAAAAAAATTTAAATTTTGTTTAAATAATTTTGTTTTTATGAAATCTAATTAGAAAAACTGTTTTCAATTTTCTCCGACGATTTATTCTAAAGTTATACAAAAAAAACGCTGTTCTAAAAATCACACAAAAACTGCTGTAACTTTTTTATTTCTTCTTAAAAAAATTAAAATTTTGTTTAAATAATTTTGTTTTCATGAAATCTAATTAGAAAAACTGTTTTCAATTTTCTCGGACGATTTGTTCTAAAGTTATACAAAAAAAACGCTTTTCTAAAAATCACACAAAAACTGCTGTAACTTTTTTATTTCTTCATAAAAAAATTAAAATTTTGTTTAAATAATTTTGTTTTCATGAAATCTAATTAGAAAAACTGTTTTCAATTTTCTCGGACGATTTATTCTAAAGTTATACAAAAAAAACATTTTTCTAAAAATCACACAAAAACTGCTGTAACTTTTTTTATTTCTTTATAAAAAAATTTAAATTTTGTTTAAATAATTTTGTCTTTATGAAATCTAATTAGAAAAACTGTTTTCAATTTTCTCGGACGATTTATTCTAAAGTTATGCAAAAAAAACGTTTTTCTAAAAATCACACAAAAACTGCTGTAACTTTTTTATTTCTTCATAAAAAAATTTAAATTTTGTTTAAGTAATTTTGTTTTCATGAAATTTAATTAGAAAAACTGTTTTCAATTTTTTCGGACGATTTATTCTAAAGTTATACAAAAAAAACGTTTTTCTAAAAATCACACAAAAACTGCTGTAACTTTTTTTATTTCTTTATAAAAAAATTTAAATTTTGTTTAAATAATTTTGTTTTTATGAAATCTAATTAGAAAAACTGTTTTCAATTTTCTCCGACGATTTATTCTAAAGTTATACAAAAAAAACGCTGTTCTAAAAATCACACAAAAACTGCTGTAACTTTTTTATTTCTTCTTAAAAAAATTAAAATTTTGTTTAAATAATTTTGTTTTCATGAAATCAAATTAGAAAAACTGTTTTCAATTTTCTCGGACGATTTGTTCTAAAGTTATACAAAAAAAACGCTTTTCTAAAAATCACACAAAAACTGCTGTAACTTTTTTATTTCTTCATAAAAAAATTAAAATTTTGTTTAAATAATTTTGTTTTCATGAAATCTAATTAGAAAAACTGTTTTCAATTTTCTCGGACGATTTATTCTAAAGTTATACAAAAAAAACGTTTTTATAAAAATCACACAAAAACTGCTGTAACTTTTTTATTTCTTCATAAAAAAATTTAAATTTTGTTTAAATAATTTTGTTTTCATGAAATCTAATTAGAAAAACTGTTTTCAATTTTCTCGGATGATTTATGCTAAAGTTATATAAAAAAAACGTTTTTCTAAAAATCACACAAAAACTGCTGTAACTTTTTTATTTCTTCATAAAAAAATTTAAATTTTGTTTAAATAATTTTGTTTTCACGAAATCTAATTAGAAAAACTGTTTTCAATTTTCTCGGACGATTTATTCTAAAGTTATACAAAAAAAACGTTTTTCTAAAAATCACACAAACACTGCTGTAAGTTTTTTATTTCTTAATAAAAAAAATTAAATTTTGTTTAAATAATTTTGTTTTCATGAAGTCTAATTAGAAAAACTGTTTTCAATTTTCTCGTACGATTTATACAAAAGTTATACAAAAAAAACGTTTTTCTAAAAATCACACAAAAACTGCTGTAACTTTTTTATTTCTTCATAAAAAAATTTAAATTTTTTTTAAATAATTTTGCTTTCACGAAATCTAATTAGAAAAACTGTTTTCAATTTTCTCGGACGATTTATTCTAAAGTTATACAAAAAAAACGTTTTTCTAAGAATCACACAAAAACTGCTGTAACTTTTTTTATTTCTTCATAAAAAAATTTAAATTTTGTTTAAATAATTTTGTTTTCATGAAATATAATCAGAAAAGCTGTTTTCAATTTTTTCGGAAGATTTATTCTAAAGTTATACAAAAAAAACGTTTTTCTAAAAATCACACAAAAACTGCTGTAACTTTTTTATTTCTTCATAAAAAAATTTAAATTTTGTTTAAATAATTTTGTTTTCATGAAATCTAATTAGAAAAACTGTTTTCAATTTTCTCGGACGATTTATTCTAAAGTTATACAAAAAAAAACGTTTTTCTAAAAATCACACAAAAACTGCTGTAACTTTTTTATTTCTTCATAAAAAAATTTAAATTTTGTTTAAATAATTTTGTTTTCATAAAATCTAATTAGAAAAACTATTGTCAATTTTCTCGGACGATTTATTCTAAAGTTATACAAAAAAACGTTTTTCTAAAAATCACACAAAAACTGCTGTAATTCTTTTATTTCTTCAAAACAAAATTTAAATTTTGTTTAAATAATTTTGTTTTCATGTAATATAATCAGAATAGCTGTTTTCAATTTTCACGGACGATTTATTCTAAAGTTATACAAAAAAACGTTTTTCTAAAAATCACACAAAAACTGCTGTAACTTTTTTATTTCTTCATAAAAAAATTTAAATTTTGTTTAAATAATTTTGTTTTCACGAAATCTAATTAGAAAAACTGTTTTCAATTTTCTCGGACGATTTATTCTAAAGTTATACAAAAAAACGTTTTTCTAAAAATCACACAAAAACTGCTGTAACTTTTTTATTTCTTCATAAAAAAATTTAAATTTTGTTTAAATAATTTTGTTTTCACGAAATCTAATTAGAAAAACTGTTTTCAATTTTCTCGGACGATTTATTCTAAAGTTATACAAAAAAACGTTTTTCTAAAAATCACACAAAAACTGCTGTAACTCTTTTATTTCTTCAAAAACAAATTTAAATTTTGTTTAAATATTTTTGTTTTCATGATATCTAATTAGAAAAACTGTTTTCAATTTTTTCGGACGATTTATTCTAAAGTTATACAAAAAAAACGTTTTTCTAAAAATCACACAAAAACTGCTGTAACTCTTTTATTTCTTCATAAAAAAATTTAAATTTTGTTTAAATAATTTTGTTTTCATGTAATATAATCAGAATAGCTGTTTTCAATTTTCACGGACGATTTATTCTAAAGTTATACAAAAAAACGTTTTTCTAAAAATCACACAAAAACTGCTGTAACTTTTTTATTTCTTCATAAAAAAATTTAAATTTTGTTTAAATAATTTTGTTTTCACGAAATCTAATTAGAAAAACTGTTTTCAATTTTCTCGGACGATTTAATCTAAAGTTATACAAAAAAACGTTTTTCTAAAAATCACACAAAAACTGCTGTAACTCTTTTATTTCTTCATAAAAAAATTTTAATTTTGTTTAAATAATTTTGTTTTCATAAAATCTAATTAGAAAAACTGTTTTCAATTTTCTCGGACGATTTATTCTAAAGTTATACAAAAAAACGTTTTTCTAAAAATCACACAAAAACTGCTGTAACTTTTTTATTTCTTCATAGAAAAATTTAAATTTTGTTTAAATAATTTTGTTTTCATGAAATCTAATTAGAAAAACTGTTTTCAATTTTCTCGGACGATTTATTCTAAAGTTATACAAAAAACCGTTTTTCTAAAAATCACACAAAAACTGCTGTAAGTTTTTTTATTTCTTCATAAAAAAAATTTAATTTTGTTTAAATAATTTTGTTTTCATGAAATATAATCAGAAAAGATGTTTTCAATTTTCTCGGACGATTTATTCTAAAGTTATACAAAAAACCGTTTTTCTAAAAATCACACAAAAACTGCTGTAAGTTTTTTTATTTCTTCATAAAAAAAATTTAATTTTGTTTAAATAATTTTGTTTTCATGAAATATAATCAGAAAAGATGTTTTCAATTTTCTCGGACGATTTATTCTAAAGTTATACAAAAAACCGTTTTTCTAAAAATCACACAAAAACTGCTGTAAGTTTTTTTATTTCTTCATAAAAAAAATTTAATTTTGTCTAAATAATTTTGTTTTCATGAAATATAATCAGAAAAGATGTTTTCAATTTTCTCGGACGATTTAATCTAAAGTTATACAAAAAAACGTTTTTCTAAAAATCACACAAAAACTGCTGTAACTCTTTTATTTCTTCATAAAAAAATTTTAATTTTGTTTAAATAATTTTGTTTTCATAAAATCTAATTAGAAAAACTGTTTTCAATTTTCTCGGACGATTTATTCTAAAGTTATACAAAAAAACGTTTTTCTAAAAATCACACAAAAACTGCTGTAACTTTTTTATTTCTTCATAAAAATATTTAAATTTTGCTTACATAATTTTGTTTTCATGAAATCTAATTAGAAAAACTGTTCTCAATTTTCTCGGACGATTTATTCTTAAGTTATACAAAAAAAACGTTTTTCTAAAAATCACACAAAAACTGCTGTAACTCTTTTATTTCTTCATAAAAAAATTTAAATTTTGTTTAAATAATTTTGTTTTCATGAAATCTAATTAGAAAAACTGTTTTCAATTTTCTCGGACGATTTATTCTAAAGTTATACAAAAAAAAACGTTTTTCCAAAAATCACACAAAAACTGCTGTAACTTTTTTATTTCTTCATAAAAAAATTTAAATTTTGTTTACATTATTTTGTTTTAATGAAGTCTAATCAAAATAGTTGTTTTTAATTTTTTCGGACGATTTATTCTAAAGTTATACAAAAAAAACGTTTTTCTAAAAATCCACAAAAACTGCTGTAACTTTTTTATTTCTTCATAAATATATTTAAATTTTGCTTAAATAATTTTGTTTTTATGAAATCTAATTAGAAAAACTGTTTTCAATTTTCTCGGACGATTTATTCTAAAGTTATACAAAAAAAACGTTTTTCTAAAAATCACACAAAAACTGCTGTAACTTTTTTATTTCTTCATAAAAATATTTAAATTTTGCTTACATAATTTTGTTTTCATGAAATCTAATTAGAAAAACTGTTCTCAATTTTCTCGGACGATTTATTCTAAAGTTATACAAAAAAAAACGTTTTTCCAAAAATCACACAAAAACTGCTGTAACTTTTTTATTTCTTCATAAAAAAATTTAAATTTTGCTTAAATAATTTTGTTTTTATGAAATCTATTTAGAAAAACTGTTTTCAATTTTCTCGGACGATTAATTCTAAAGTTATACAAAAAAAACGTTTTTCTAAAAATCACACAAAAACTGCTGTAACTTTTTTATTTCTTCATAAATATATTTAAATTTTGCTTAAATAATTTTGTTTTTATGAAATCTATTTAGAAAAACTGTTTTCAATTTTCTCGGACGATTAATTCTAAAGTTAGACAACAAAAAACGATTTTCTAAAAATCACACAAAAACTGCTGTAACTTTTTTATTTCTTCATAAATATATTTAAATTTTGCTTAAATAATTTTGTTTTTATGAAATCTATTTAGAAAAACTGTTTTCAATTTTCTCGGACGATTAATTCTAAAGTTATACAAAAAAAACGTTTTTCTAAAAATCACACAAAAACTGCTGTAACTTTTTTATTTCTTCATAAATATATTTAAATTTTGCTTAAATAATTTTGTTTTTATGAAATCTATTTAGAAAAACTGTTTTCAATTTTCTCGGACGATTTATTCTAAAGTTATACAAAAAAAAACGTTTTTCCAAAAATCACACAAAAACTGCTGTAACTTTTTTATTTCTTCATAAAAAAATTTAAATTTTGTTTAAATAATTTTGTTTTCATGAAATCTAATTAGAAAACCTGTTATCAATTTTCTCGGACGATTTATTCTTAAGTTATACAAAAAAAACGTTTTTCTAAAAATCACACAAAAACTGCTGTAACTCTTTTATTTCTTCATAAAAAAATTTAAATTTTGTTTAAATAATTTTGTTTTCATGAAATCTAATTAGAAAAACTGTTTTCAATTTTCTCGGACGATTTATTCTAAAGTTATACAAAAAAAAACGTTTTTCCAAAAATCACACAAAAACTGCTGTAACTTTTTTATTTCTTCATAAAAAAATTTAAATTTTGTTTACATTATTTTGTTTTAATGAAGTCTAATCAAAATAGTTGTTTTTAATTTTTTCGGACGATTTATTCTAAAGTTATACAAAAAAAACGTTTTTCTAAAAATCCACAAAAACTGCTGTAACTTTTTTATTTCTTCATAAATATATTTAAATTTTGCTTAAATAATTTTGTTTTTATGAAATCTAATTAGAAAAACTGTTTTCAATTTTCTCGGACGATTTATTCTAAAGTTATACAAAAAAAAACGTTTTTCTAAAAATCACACAAAAACTGCTGTAACTTTTTTATTTCTTCATAAAAATATTTAAATTTTGCTTACATAATTTTGTTTTCATGAAATCTAATTAGAAAAACTGTTCTCAATTTTCTCGGACGATTTATTCTAAAGTTATACAAAAAAAAACGTTTTTCCAAAAATCACACAAAAACTGCTGTAACTTTTTTATTTCTTCATAAAAAAATTTAAATTTTGTTTAAATAATTTTGTTTTCATGAAATCTAATTAGAAAACCTGTTATCAATTTTCTCGGACGATTTATTCTTAAGTTATACAAAAAAAACGTTTTTCTAAAAATCACACAAAAACTGCTGTAACTTTTTTATTTCTTCATAAAAATATTTAAATTTTGCTTACATAATTTTGTTTTCATGAAATCTAATTAGAAAAACTGTTCTCAATTTTCTCGGACGATTTATTCTTAAGTTATACAAAAAAAACGTTTTTCTAAAAATCACACAAAAACTGCTGTAACTCTTTTATTTCTTCATAAAAAAATTTAAATTTTGTTTAAATAATTTTGTTTTCATGAAATCTAATTAGAAAAACTGTTTTCAATTTTCTCGGACGATTTATTCTAAAGTTATACAAAAAAAAACGTTTTTCCAAAAATCACACAAAAACTGCTGTAACTTTTTTATTTCTTCATAAAAAAATTTAAATTTTGTTTACATTATTTTGTTTTAATGAAGTCTAATCAAAATAGTTGTTTTTAATTTTTTCGGACGATTTATTCTAAAGTTATACAAAAAAAACGTTTTTCTAAAAATCCACAAAAACTGCTGTAACTTTTTTATTTCTTCATAAATATATTTAAATTTTGCTTAAATAATTTTGTTTTTATGAAATCTAATTAGAAAAACTGTTTTCAATTTTCTCGGACGATTTATTCTAAAGTTATACAAAAAAAACGTTTTTCTAAAAATAACACAAAAACTGCTGTAACTTTTTTATTTCTTCATAAAATAATTTAAATTTTGTTTAAATAGTTTTGTTTTCATGAAATATAATCAGAATAGCTGTTTTCAATTTTCTCGGACGATTTATTCTAAAGTTATACAAAACAAACGTTTTTCTAAAAATCACACAAAAACTGCTGTAACTCTTTTATTTCTTCATAGAAAAATTTAAATTTTGTTTAAATAATTTTGTTTTCATGAAATATAATCAGAATAGCTGTTTTCAATTTTGTCGGACGATTTATTCTAAAGTTATACAAAAAAACGTTTTTCTAAAAATCACACAAAAACTGCTGTAACTCTTTTATTTCTTCATAAAAAAATTTAAATTTTGATAAATAATTTTGTTTTTATGAAATCTAATAGAAAAACTGTTTTCAATTTTCTCGGACGATTTATTCTAAAGTTATACAAAAAAAACGTTTTTCTAAAAATAACACAAAAACTGCTGTAACTTTTTTATTTCTTCATAAAATAATTTAAATTTTGTTTAAATAGTTTTGTTTTCATGAAATATAATCAGAATAGCTGTTTTCAATTTTCTCGGACGATTTATTCTAAAGTTATACAAAACAAACGTTTTTCTAAAAATCACACAAAAACTGCTGTAACTCTTTTATTTCTTCATAGAAAAATTTAAATTTTGTTTAAATAATTTTGTTTTCATGAAATATAATCAGAATAGCTGTTTTCAATTTTGTCGGACGATTTATTCTAAAGTTATACAAAAAAACGTTTTTCTAAAAATCACACAAAAACTGCTGTAACTCTTTTATTTCTTCATAAAAAAATTTAAATTTTGATAAATAATTTTGTTTTTATGAAATCTAATAGAAAAACTGTTTTCAATTTTCTCGGACGATTTATTCTAAAGTTATACAAAAAAAACGTTTTTCTAAAAATAACACAAAAACTGCTGTAACTTTTTTATTTCTTCATAAAATAATTTAAATTTTGTTTAAATAGTTTTCTTTTAATAAAATCTAATCAGAAAAGCTGTTTTCAATTTTCTCGGACGATTTATTCTAAAGTTATACAAAAAAAACGTTTTTCTAAAAATAACACAAAAACTGCAGTAACTCTTTTATTTCTTCAAAAAAAAATTAAAATTTTGTTTAAATAATTTTGTTTTCATGAAATCTAATTAGAAAAACTGATTTTAATTTTCTCGGACGATTTATTCTAAAGTTATACAAAAAAAACGTTTTTCTAAAAATCACACAAAAACTGCAGTAACTCTTTTATTTCTTCAAAAAAAAATTAAAATTTTGTTTAAATAATTTTGTTTTCATGAAATCTAATTAGAAAAACTGATTTTAATTTTCTCGGACGATTTATTCTAAAGTTATACAAAAAAAACGTTTTTCAAAAAATCACACAAAAACTGCAGTAACTCTTTTATTTCTTCAAAAAAAAATTAAAATTTTGTTTAAATAATTTTGTTTTCATGAAATCTAATTAGAAAAACTGATTTTAATTTTCTCGGACGATTTATTCTAAAGTTATACAAAAAAAACGTTTTTCTAAAAATCACACAAAAACTGCTGTAACTTTTTTATTTCTTCATAAAATAATTTAAATTTTGTTTAAATAGTTTTCTTTTAATAAAATCTAATTAGAAAAGCTGTTTTCAATTTTCTCGGACGATTTATTCTAAAGTTATACAAAAAAAACGTTTTTCTAAAAATCACACAAAAACTGCTGTAACTTTTTTATTTCTTCATAAAATAATTTAAATTTTGTTTAAATAGTTTTCTTTTAATAAAATCTAATCAGAAAAGCTGTTTTCAATTTTCTCGGACGATTTATTCTAAAGTTATACAAAAAAAACGTTTTTCTAAAAATTACACAAAAACTGCTGTAACTCTTTTATTTCTTCATAAAAAAATTTAAATTTTGTTTAAATAATTTTGTTTTCATGAAATCTAATTAGAAAAACTGTTCTCAATTTTCTCGGACGATTTATTCTTAAGTTATACAAAAAAAACGTTTTTCTAAAAATCACACAAAAACTGCTGTAACTCTTTTATTTCTTCATAAAAAAATTTAAATTTTGTTTAAATAATTTTGTTTTCATGAAATCTAATTAGAAAAACTGTTTTCAATTTTCTCGGACGATTTATTCTAAAGTTATACAAAAAAAACGTTTTTCTAAAAATCACACAAAAACTGCTGTAACTTTTTTATTTCTTCATAAATATATTTAAATTTTGCTTAAATAATTTTGTTTTTATGAAATCTATTTAGAAAAACTGTTTTCAATTTTCTCGGACGATTAATTCTAAAGTTATACAAAAAAAACGTTTTTCTAAAAATCACACAAAAACTGCTGTAACTTTTTTATTTCTTCATAAATATATTTAAATTTTGCTTAAATAATTTTGTTTTTATGAAATCTATTTAGAAAAACTGTTTTCAATTTTCTCGGACGATTAATTCTAAAGTTATACAAAAAAAACGTTTTTCTAAAAATCACACAAAAACTGCTGTAACTTTTTTATTTCTTCATAAAAAAATTTAAATTTTGTTTACATTATTTTGTTTTAATGAAGTCTAATCAAAATAGTTGTTTTTAATTTTTTCGGACGATTTATTCTAAAGTTATACAAAAAAAAACGTTTTTCTAAAAATCCACAAAAACTGCTGTAACTTTTTTATTTCTTCATAAATATATTTAAATTTTGCTTAAATAATTTTGTTTTTATGAAATCTATTTAGAAAAACTGTTTTCAATTTTCTCGGACGATTAATTCTAAAGTTATACAAAAAAAACGTTTTTCTAAAAATCACACAAAAACTGCTGTAACTTTTTTATTTCTTCATAAATATATTTAAATTTTGCTTAAATAATTTTGTTTTTATGAAATCTATTTAGAAAAACTGTTTTCAATTTTCTCGGACGATTAATTCTAAAGTTAGACAACAAAAAACGATTTTCTAAAAATCACACAAAAACTGCTGTAACTTTTTTATTTCTTCATAAAAAAATTTAAATTTTGTTTACATTATTTTGTTTTAATGAAGTCTAATCAAAATAGTTGTTTTTAATTTTTTCGGACGATTTATTCTAAAGTTATACAAAAAAAAACGTTTTTCTAAAAATCCACAAAAACTGCTGTAACTTTTTTATTTCTTCATAAATATATTTAAATTTTGCTTAAATAATTTTGTTTTTATGAAATCTATTTAGAAAAACTGTTTTCAATTTTCTCGGACGATTAATTCTAAAGTTATACAAAAAAAACGTTTTTCTAAAAATCACACAAAAACTGCTGTAACTTTTTTATTTCTTCATAAATATATTTAAATTTTGCTTAAATAATTTTGTTTTTATGAAATCTATTTAGAAAAACTGTTTTCAATTTTCTCGGACGATTAATTCTAAAGTTAGACAACAAAAAACGATTTTCTAAAAATCACACAAAAACTGCTGTAACTTTTTTATTTCTTCATAAAAAAATTTAAATTTTGTTTACATTATTTTGTTTTAATGAAGTCTAATCAAAATAGTTGTTTTTAATTTTTTCGGACGATTTATTCTAAAGTTATACAAAAAAAAACGTTTTTCTAAAAATCCACAAAAACTGCTGTAACTTTTTTATTTCTTCATAAATATATTTAAATTTTGCTTAAATAATTTTGTTTTTATGAAATCTATTTAGAAAAACTGTTTTCAATTTTCTCGGACGATTAATTCTAAAGTTATACAAAAAAAACGTTTTTCTAAAAATCACACAAAAACTGCTGTAACTTTTTTATTTCTTCATAAATATATTTAAATTTTGCTTAAATAATTTTGTTTTTATGAAATCTATTTAGAAAAACTGTTTTCAATTTTCTCGGACGATTAATTCTAAAGTTAGACAACAAAAAACGATTTTCTAAAAATCACACAAAAACTGCTGTAACTTTTTTATTTCTTCATAAAAAAATTTAAATTTTGTTTACATTATTTTGTTTTAATGAAGTCTAATCAAAATAGTTGTTTTTAATTTTTTCGGACGATTTATTCTAAAGTTATACAAAAAAAACGTTTTTCTAAAAATCCACAAAAACTGCTGTAACTTTTTTATTTCTTCATAAAAAAATTTAAATTTTGTTTAAATGATTTTGTTTTCATAAAATCTAATTAGAAAAACTGTTTTCAATCTTCTCGGACGATTTATTCTAAAGTTATACAAAAAAAACGTTTTTCTAAAAATCACACAAAAACTGCTGTAACTCTTTTATTTCTTCATAAAAAAATTTAAATTTTGTTTAAATAATTTTGTTTTCATGAAATCTAATTAGAAAAACTGTTTTCAATTTTCTCGGACGATTTATTCTAAAGTTATACAAAAAAAAACGTTTTTCCAAAAATCACACAAAAACTGCTGTAACTTTTTTATTTCTTCATAAAAAAATTTAAATTTTGTTTAAATAATTTTGTTTTCATGAAATCTAATTAGAAAACCTGTTATCAATTTTCTCGGACGATTTATTCTTAAGTTATACAAAAAAAACGTTTTTCTAAAAATCACACAAAAACTGCTGTAACTTTTTTATTTCTTCATAAAAATATTTAAATTTTGCTTACATAATTTTGTTTTCATGAAATCTAATTAGAAAAACTGTTCTCAATTTTCTCGGACGATTTATTCTTAAGTTATACAAAAAAAACGTTTTTCTAAAAATCACACAAAAACTGCTGTAACTCTTTTATTTCTTCATAGAAAAATTTAAATTTTGTTTAAATAGTTTTGTTTTCATGAAATATAATCAGAATAGCTGTTTTCAATTTTCTCGGACGATTTATTCTAATGTTATACAAAAAAAACGTTTTTCTAAAAATCACACAAAAACTGCTGTAACTCTTTTATTTCTTGATAAAAAAATTTAAATTTTGTTTAAATAATTTTGTTTTCATAAAATCTAATTAGAAAAACTGTTTTCAATCTTCTCGGACGATTTATTCTAAAGTTATACAAAACAAACGTTTTTCTAAAAATCACACAAAAACTGCTGTAACTCTTTTATTTCTTCATAGAAAAATTTAAATTTTGTTTAAATAATTTTGTTTTCATGAAATATAATCAGAATAGCTGTTTTCAATTTTGTCGGACGATTTATTCTAAAGTTATACAAAAAAACGTTTTTCTAAAAATCACACAAAAACTGCTGTAACTCTTTTATTTCTTCATAAAAAAATTTAAATTTTGATAAATAATTTTGTTTTTATGAAATCTAATAGAAAAACTGTTTTCAATTTTCTCGGACGATTTATTCTAAAGTTATACAAAAAAAACGTTTTTCTAAAAATAACACAAAAACTGCTGTAACTTTTTTATTTCTTCATAAAATAATTTAAATTTTGTTTAAATAGTTTTGTTTTCATGAAATATAATCAGAATAGCTGTTTTCAATTTTCTCGGACGATTTATTCTAAAGTTATACAAAACAAACGTTTTTCTAAAAATCACACAAAAACTGCTGTAACTCTTTTATTTCTTCATAGAAAAATTTAAATTTTGTTTAAATAATTTTGTTTTCATGAAATATAATCAGAATAGCTGTTTTCAATTTTGTCGGACGATTTATTCTAAAGTTATACAAAAAAACGTTTTTCTAAAAATCACACAAAAACTGCTGTAACTCTTTTATTTCTTCATAAAAAAATTTAAATTTTGATAAATAATTTTGTTTTTATGAAATCTAATAGAAAAACTGTTTTCAATTTTCTCGGACGATTTATTCTAAAGTTATACAAAAAAAACGTTTTTCTAAAAATAACACAAAAACTGCTGTAACTTTTTTATTTCTTCATAAAATAATTTAAATTTTGTTTAAATAGTTTTCTTTTAATAAAATCTAATCAGAAAAGCTGTTTTCAATTTTCTCGGACGATTTATTCTAAAGTTATACAAAAAAAACGTTTTTCTAAAAATAACACAAAAACTGCAGTAACTCTTTTATTTCTTCAAAAAAAAATTAAAATTTTGTTTAAATAATTTTGTTTTCATGAAATCTAATTAGAAAAACTGATTTTAATTTTCTCGGACGATTTATTCTAAAGTTATACAAAAAAAACGTTTTTCTAAAAATCACACAAAAACTGCAGTAACTCTTTTATTTCTTCAAAAAAAAATTAAAATTTTGTTTAAATAATTTTGTTTTCATGAAATCTAATTAGAAAAACTGATTTTAATTTTCTCGGACGATTTATTCTAAAGTTATACAAAAAAAACGTTTTTCAAAAAATCACACAAAAACTGCAGTAACTCTTTTATTTCTTCAAAAAAAAATTAAAATTTTGTTTAAATAATTTTGTTTTCATGAAATCTAATTAGAAAAACTGATTTTAATTTTCTCGGACGATTTATTCTAAAGTTATACAAAAAAAACGTTTTTCTAAAAATCACACAAAAACTGCTGTAACTTTTTTATTTCTTCATAAAATAATTTAAATTTTGTTTAAATAGTTTTCTTTTAATAAAATCTAATCAGAAAAGCTGTTTTCAATTTTCTCGGACGATTTATTCTAAAGTTATACAAAAAAAACGTTTTTCTAAAAATCACACAAAAACTGCTGTAACTTTTTTATTTCTTCATAAAATAATTTAAATTTTGTTTAAATAGTTTTCTTTTAATAAAATCTAATCAGAAAAGCTGTTTTCAATTTTCTCGGACGATTTATTCTAAAGTTATACAAAAAAAACGTTTTTCTAAAAATTACACAAAAACTGCTGTAACTCTTTTATTTCTTCATAAAAAAATTTAAATTTTGTTTAAATAATTTTGTTTTCATGAAATCTAATTAGAAAAACTGTTCTCAATTTTCTCGGACGATTTATTCTTAAGTTATACAAAAAAAACGTTTTTCTAAAAATCACACAAAAACTGCTGTAACTCTTTTATTTCTTCATAAAAAAATTTAAATTTTGTTTAAATAATTTTGTTTTCATGAAATCTAATTAGAAAAACTGTTTTCAATTTTCTCGGACGATTTATTCTAAAGTTATACAAAAAAAAACGTTTTTCCAAAAATCACACAAAAACTGCTGTAACTTTTTTATTTCTTCATAAAAAAATTTAAATTTTGTTTACATTATTTTGTTTTAATGAAGTCTAATCAAAATAGTTGTTTTTAATTTTTTCGGACGATTTATTCTAAAGTTATACAAAAAAAACGTTTTTCTAAAAATCCACAAAAACTGCTGTAACTTTTTTATTTCTTCATAAATATATTTAAATTTTGCTTAAATAATTTTGTTTTTATGAAATCTAATTAGAAAAACTGTTTTCAATTTTCTCGGACGATTTATTCTAAAGTTATACAAAAAAAACGTTTTTCTAAAAATCACACAAAAACTGCTGTAACTTTTTTATTTCTTCATAAAAATATTTAAATTTTGCTTACATAATTTTGTTTTCATGAAATCTAATTAGAAAAACTGTTCTCAATTTTCTCGGACGATTTATTCTAAAGTTATACAAAAAAAAACGTTTTTCCAAAAATCACACAAAAACTGCTGTAACTTTTTTATTTCTTCATAAAAAAATTTAAATTTTGTTTAAATAATTTTGTTTTCATGAAATCTAATTAGAAAACCTGTTATCAATTTTCTCGGACGATTTATTCTTAAGTTATACAAAAAAAACGTTTTTCTAAAAATCACACAAAAACTGCTGTAACTTTTTTATTTCTTCATAAAAATATTTAAATTTTGCTTACATAATTTTGTTTTCATGAAATCTAATTAGAAAAACTGTTTTCAATTTTCTCGGACGATTTATTCTAAAGTTATACAAAAAAAACGTTTTTCTAAAAATCACACAAAAACTGCTGTAACTTTTTTATTTCTTCATAAATATATTTAAATTTTGCTTAAATAATTTTGTTTTTATGAAATCTATTTAGAAAAACTGTTTTCAATTTTCTCGGACGATTAATTCTAAAGTTAGACAACAAAAAACGATTTTCTAAAAATCACACAAAAACTGCTGTAACTTTTTTATTTCTTCATAAAAAAATTTAAATTTTGTTTACATTATTTTGTTTTAATGAAGTCTAATCAAAATAGTTGTTTTTAATTTTTTCGGACGATTTATTCTAAAGTTATACAAAAAAAAACGTTTTTCTAAAAATCCACAAAAACTGCTGTAACTTTTTTATTTCTTCATAAATATATTTAAATTTTGCTTAAATAATTTTGTTTTTATGAAATCTATTTAGAAAAACTGTTTTCAATTTTCTCGGACGATTAATTCTAAAGTTAGACAACAAAAAACGATTTTCTAAAAATCACACAAAAACTGCTGTAACTTTTTTATTTCTTCATAAAAAAATTTAAATTTTGTTTACATTATTTTGTTTTAATGAAGTCTAATCAAAATAGTTGTTTTTAATTTTTTCGGACGATTTATTCTAAAGTTATACAAAAAAACGTTTTTCTAAAAATCCACAAAAACTGCTGTAACTTTTTTATTTCTTCATAAATATATTTAAATTTTGCTTAAATAATTTTGTTTTTATGAAATCTATTTAGAAAAACTGTTTTCAATTTTCTCGGACGATTAATTCTAAAGTTAGACAACAAAAAACGATTTTCTAAAAATCACACAAAAACTGCTGTAACTTTTTTATTTCTTCATAAAAAAATTTAAATTTTGTTTACATTATTTTGTTTTAATGAAGTCTAATCAAAATAGTTGTTTTTAATTTTTTCGGACGATTTATTCTAAAGTTATACAAAAAAAACGTTTTTCTAAAAATCCACAAAAACTGCTGTAACTTTTTTATTTCTTCATAAAAAAATTTAAATTTTGTTTAAATGATTTTGTTTTCATAAAATCTAATTAGAAAAACTGTTTTCAATCTTCTCGGACGATTTATTCTAAAGTTATACAAAAAAAACGTTTTTCTAAAAATCACACAAAAACTGCTGTAACTCTTTTATTTCTTCATAAAAAAATTTAAATTTTGTTTAAATAATTTTGTTTTCATGAAATCTAATTAGAAAAACTGTTTTCAATTTTCTCGGACGATTTATTCTAAAGTTATACAAAAAAAAACGTTTTTCCAAAAATCACACAAAAACTGCTGTAACTTTTTTATTTCTTCATAAAAAAATTTAAATTTTGTTTAAATAATTTTGTTTTCATGAAATCTAATTAGAAAACCTGTTATCAATTTTCTCGGACGATTTATTCTTAAGTTATACAAAAAAAACGTTTTTCTAAAAATCACACAAAAACTGCTGTAACTCTTTTATTTCTTCATAGAAAAATTTAAATTTTGTTTAAATAATTTTGTTTTCATAAAATCTAATTAGAAAAACTGTTTTCAATCTTCTCGGACGATTTATTCTAAAGTTATACAAAACAAACGTTTTTCTAAAAATCACACAAAAACTGCTGTAACTCTTTTATTTCTTCATAGAAAAATTTAAATTTTGTTTAAATAATTTTGTTTTCATGAAATATAATCAGAATAGCTGTTTTCAATTTTGTCGGACGATTTATTCTAAAGTTATACAAAAAAACGTTTTTCTAAAAATCACACAAAAACTGCTGTAACTCTTTTATTTCTTCATAAAAAAATTTAAATTTTGATAAATAATTTTGTTTTTATGAAATCTAATAGAAAAACTGTTTTCAAATTTTCTCGGACGATTTATTCTAAAGTTATACAAAAAAAACGTTTTTCTAAAAATAACACAAAAACTGCTGTAACTTTTTTATTTCTTCATAAAATAATTTAAATTTTGTTTAAATAGTTTTCTTTTAATAAAATCTAATCAGAAAAGCTGTTTTCAATTTTCTCGGACGATTTATTCTAAAGTTATACAAAAAAAACGTTTTTCTAAAAATAACACAAAAACTGCAGTAACTCTTTTATTTCTTCAAAAAAAAATTAAAATTTTGTTTAAATAATTTTGTTTTCATGAAATCTAATTAGAAAAACTGATTTTAATTTTCTCGGACGATTTATTCTAAAGTTATACAAAAAAAACGTTTTTCTAAAAATCACACAAAAACTGCAGTAACTCTTTTATTTCTTCAAAAAAAAATTAAAATTTTGTTTAAATAATTTTGTTTTCATGAAATCTAATTAGAAAAACTGATTTTAATTTTCTCGGACGATTTATTCTAAAGTTATACAAAAAAAACGTTTTTCAAAAAATCACACAAAAACTGCAGTAACTCTTTTATTTCTTCAAAAAAAAATTAAAATTTTGTTTAAATAATTTTGTTTTCATGAAATCTAATTAGAAAAACTGATTTTAATTTTCTCGGACGATTTATTCTAAAGTTATACAAAAAAAACGTTTTTCTAAAAATCACACAAAAACTGCTGTAACTTTTTTATTTCTTCATAAAATAATTTAAATTTTGTTTAAATAGTTTTCTTTTAATAAAATCTAATCAGAAAAGCTGTTTTCAATTTTCTCGGACGATTTATTCTAAAGTTATACAAAAAAAACGTTTTTCTAAAAATCACACAAAAACTGCTGTAACTTTTTTATTTCTTCATAAAATAATTTAAATTTTGTTTAAATAGTTTTCTTTTAATAAAATCTAATCAGAAAAGCTGTTTTCAATTTTCTCGGACGATTTATTCTAAAGTTAT
Organism: Stenus bimaculatus; assembly: GCA_963971135.1. Taxonomy (NCBI): domain Eukaryota; kingdom Metazoa; phylum Arthropoda; class Insecta; order Coleoptera; family Staphylinidae; genus Stenus; species Stenus bimaculatus. The sequence goes on along the minus strand of OZ020185.1, from coordinate 16,226,895 downwards.
ACAAAAAAAACGTTTTTCTAAAAATTACACAAAAACTGCTGTAACTCTTTTATTTCTTCATAAAAAAATTTAAATTTTGTTTAAATAATTTTGTTTTCATGAAATCTAATTAGAAAACCTGTTATCAATTTTCTCGGACGATTTATTCTTAAGTTATACAAAAAAAACGTTTTTCTAAAAATCACACAAAAACTGCAGTAACTCTTTTATTTCTTCAAAAAAAAATTAAAATTTTGTTTAAATAATTTTGTTTTCATGAAATCTAATTAGAAAAACTGATTTTAATTTTCTCGGACGATTTATTCTAAAGTTATACAAAAAAAACGTTTTTCTAAAAATCACACAAAAACTGCTGTAACTCTTTTATTTCTTCATAAAAAAATTTAAATTTTGTTTAAATAATTTTGTTTTCATGAAATATAATCAGAATAGCTGTTTTCAATTTTCTCGGACGATTTATTCTAATGTTATACAAAAAAACGTTTTTCTAAAAATCACACAAAAACTCCTGTAACTTTTTTATTTCTTTATAAAAAAATTTAAATTTTGTTTAAATAATTTTGTTTTCATGAAATCTAATTAGAAAACCTGTTATCAATTTTCTCGGACGATTTATTCTTAAATTATACAAAAAAAACGTTTTTCTAAAAATCACACAAAAACTGCTGTAACTCTTTTATTTCTTCATAGAAAAATTTAAATCTTGTTTAAATAATTTTGTTTTCATGAAATATAATCAGAATAGCTGTTTTCAATTTTCTCGGACGATTTATTCTAATGTTATACAAAAAAAACGTTTTTCTAAAAATCACACAAAAACTGCTGTAACTTTTTTATTTCTTCATAAAAATATTTAAATTTTGCTTAAATAATTTTGTTTTCATAAAATCTAATTAGAAAACCTGTTTTCATTTTTCTCGGACGATTTATTCTAAAGTTATACAAAAAAAACGTTTTTCTAAAAATCACACAAAAACTGCAGTAACTCTTTTATTTCTTCAAAAAAAAATTAAAATTTTGTTTAAATAATTTTGTTTTCATGAAATCTAATTAGAAAAACTGATTTTAATTTTCTCGGACGATTTATTCTAAAGTTATACAAAAAAAGCGTTTTTCTAAAAATCACACAAAAACTGCTGTAACTTTTTTATTTCTTCATAAAAATATTTAAATTTTGCTTAAATATTTTGTTTTCATGAAATCTGATTAGAAAAACTGTTTTCAATTTTCTCGGACGATTTATTCTAAAGTTATACAAAAAAAAACGTTTTTCCAAAAATCACACAAAAACTGCTGAATTTTTTTTTATTTCTTCATAAAAAAATTTAAATTTTGTTTACATAATTTTGTTTTCATGAAATCTAATTAGAAAACCTGTTTTCAATTTTCTCGGACGATTTATTCTAAAGTTATACAAAAAAAACGATTTTCTAAAATTCACACAAAAACTGCTGTAACTCTTTTATTTCTTCATAAAAAATTTTTAATTTTGTTTAAATAATTTTGTTTTCATGAAATCTAATTAGAAAAACTGATTTTAATTTTCTCGGACGATTTATTCTAAAGTTATACAAAAAAAACGTTTTTCTAAAAATCACACAAAAACTGCTGTATCTTTTTTATTTCTTCATAAAAAAATTTAAATTTTGTTTAAATAATTTTATTTTCATGAAATATAATCAGAAAAGCTGTTTTCAATTTTCTCGGTCGATTTATTCCAAAGTTATACAAAAAAAAACGTTTTTCTAAAAATCACACAAAAACTGCTGTAACTTTTTTTATTTCTATATAAAAAAATTTAAATTTTGTTTAAATAATTTTGTTTTCATGAAATCTAATTAGAAAAACTGTTTTCAATTTTCTCGGACGATTTATTCTAAAGTTATACAAAAAAACGTTTTTCTAAAAATCACACAAAAACTGCTGTATCTTTTTTATTTCTTCATAAAAAAATTTAAATTTTGCTTAAATAATTTTATTATCATGAAATCTAATTAGAAAATCCGTTTGAAAACTTTTTGAATAAGGCTAGATGAGCGGTAAGCCTGAACAGTAGTCTTTGCCTAATTGTTATTTGATGTTCCAGTACCAGTATTTGCCGGACGACAGTAAATCAACCCCAAGTTGACGATTTGAGCTATTTCATTCCTTTTTTAACATTAATTTATTTTTTTGGAACTCGTATCCATGAAGACGAGAATTTGATCGAGAATCACGGGCAATCATCATATCCAGCCTTTACAAACCTAAGTATCACCTGTACTGTTTTTGTTTTATACTAATTCACCACCAATCATTCAAAATGCAAGTGTGAGATGTATAGGTATACGTTTAAATCTTTTTTTTTGTATATTTTAGTAAAACAAGCTAAAAATTATTGCAAAGTGTTAATTATGAAATTACGTTAATGGTTCAAATTAATTTTTTTTGTTTAGTCGTAGAAGCAAACTGCCAAACCAAGTGTGTATTATCGGACTAAAAAGCCCATTTACACACTCATTATTTTCCTTTGGAAGTAGATATTGCACACACTTTTCAACTCATTACGAATGTACCAAGAGGATAGCCCGGAAATATGAACGCTTGAACGTTACAAAAAAAAAATGCGAAGAGACATATGTTTCTTAAACGGCCTAGAGAATAGGTTAACAATAAACAATGGAAATGAGACGTTTATGGTTTCTTCACAGTTCACAGCATATTGGCGGTCGTCGTTTTCTGCTAGTGTTCAGTGTCGTACAAGTTTGAAATCCATATGGGGTAACATAAGATCTTGAACTGCACGTTCTTATCAGCCGCGAAGATGCGTTCTGTTTGGTAATAAGCAGAGCAGGTGATGAGTAAAGTAGTAGATTGGCCGAATTAGGGTTTATACAAAAAACGATTTTTTGAATTATTATAAAAAAAAATTTAATTGTACGAGAACGTATGTCGAGTTGGATAATATGCTTTTTGCACTAATTGCATACACTATTCTCGATTTTAGAATTCTAGACGCCCTCTGCAGGCGGAAATGTCAATAACCTTTATTTACAATGGGAAAAATTTGCAACACCAACTGAAGTGTTTGTGGCTATCAACCAAAGATTCACTTTCACGAATATCCAGCACCAATACAGTAAATATGGTAAATTGTTTCGGTATTGTGGTTAAAATCGACAGAAGAAAAGCTTGGCCAATGGGAAAGTTAAAAGTTATAAAAGGTGTGCGTGTGTTCTAAGCATTGCAACTTTTCTTCTTTCGAGTTCTACAATTTTTATGGGAGTTTCAAACTTCAAAGTTTTTAACAGTCAAAATTATTACGTTTTTGCTAATAGTAGTGTTTTTTACCAAAATTTGACTGATTTGCTCGAGCAAATAACTTTCTTCTCTTTTCAGTTCTATAGGAGAAAATGAGATTTCCTCGAGCAAATAAGTATGTAAACAAAAAAAATACAACTAATATTTCTAGTTTTTATGGTTTATTTAATAAAGATTCCAAAGCCTATATTTTAATTCATCTAGCTCCCATTTAAATTTTCGAGAACCCAAAGCCTTTTTTGGATCAGCGCCTAATTTCAATTATTCATAAATTTGGGCGCAATGCAATTTTTCAATCCTTAGGGGTAGGGGTTCCTTTTTAACTTCAAAATGAAGTTTTCAAAAAAGTAGATACCATTCTGAACAAAAACTTTCAATTTCGGCTGTCAAAAAAGTTACAGTAAATTTAAAATTTATGATTTTTGTGGATTTCCGAAGTATGTTTCCGATACTCAGGGATCCCAAAAAATCATTAAAATTTGGAAATTTTAAAATAGCTGCAACTTATTCCGAGTCAAAAAAAAATAGTTGAAAGGAATTTTTTTTTTCTAAATAACATTTACGGAGTGATTCTCTAACTTTTTCGAACGATAGAATTGTCATCTGTATATCTTACACTTTAGCATGACATTAATTCTCCCACTCTTATTTTCGCAAATTTCGATTCGTATGGTTAGGTAGGGGTATTAATATTGACCAACGCCCCTACTAGAATTTTACTTTAGATCCGCCAATGTTTTAAAATCCGTCGAAAAAAACACAATTTTCGGACTACGCTCAAAAAAATCATCCGATTTTATGGGAAAATACAAAATGGGTTGTATGTTGTATTTCCACCCCCTTAAGAGCATCTTCCTAGACACCCGCGATAAATTTTCCATTGGAGATAATAACAAGGTATAGAAAATCCATCCCACTTTTCTGGAGCTTCTTTGCAAATTATAACCAAATAACTGATAATTAATGCGAATCCCTAGAAGGGCGCGGGAGTTTGGGAGGAAAAAATGTGAAAAATCATGAAAACGAGCATTAGTTCTGCAGTCATAACTCAAGTTTCTCTCGTTAGATTTTCAATTCTTTTTCAGATTGATAATCTAAATTGATTAGGCTACATCCTGGCAGAGTTACCTTCCGCAACCTAGCACAAAATTAATTAGAGGGGTCCAAAGTTAAGGTACTTTTAGATCATTATATTTTTTTTTGTACATTTTCCAATTTTTTTTCCTTCTGGCAAAAATTAAAGAAATGACTTCTAAATCAACTACAAAAAAAATTATACAAAAATGTTGTTCGTACTAGCTTTTATGACTGCAGAACTGAACCACTATATTAACCGTTTAGGAAATTTCTCTTAACAAATGGATCCAGTTGGGTCAAAAGTCAAAATATTTGGTGGGGAGCCAAAGTATGGTTCTAATTATTTTTAACAAAATCAAGCTTTAAAACCCTTTTTTTTAACACATGTCAACTGTTTATATCTTCGGCCACTTTACGGCAATTCGGCCATTCTATTTTCGGTTACTTTACGGTTCGGTCATTCAACATTCGGCTACGTTACCAATCTTATACCCACAATTTAACATATAACACACACAAAAATTAAAGCATGACAAATCAAGACTTTCCAGGAGAAATAATGTGTAAATGGGCTAATTTGATGTTATTAGTGAGAAGATTGCTTTAATTTTTAGCTTATGAATAAAAATATGCAACATAAAAATTAAAAATATTCATGTTAAATAAACTTCGGACAATCGTTTTGAGTAACAATATAATTGTATAACCCTAAGTGTAAAACAAACATAAAATATACGTTATTTTTAATACAAAAAAATCGATAAAAATACATGTTGTAATATATGAAATATAAAGTCAATACTGATTAAAAATGAAAGCTCTCTCTAGCATTAAAATTTCAATATTTTTAAGTGTTCATTGAAGTTGAATTCTACTCTACTTAGAGTGTGTTCCTTTTTAGCCTTTATAATCCTTGACAATCTTCCTAATCAAATCAAACATAGTTTTTCACATTCCATTTTCCAAGTAAATGCATGTGAATGTTCATCTAGAATAAAAATTTTGACTGAATTCAATATTATTTTTAAAATAATTTTTTAAACCTTGAAAAGAATGTATAATTACATCTCGTTTATGATAGATGCCTAATATTTTATGTATGTACTTAACTGTTAATGTTCGCCTTTTGACAATCTACAATTATAATATTCTAATCAAAAATCTGAATGTCAATTTATAATATAATTTGTACAGTTAAAACTTAAAACATTACAAAACATTGTACCTTCGACTGATATCAATTTATAACTTTACACACTTTTAATAACTAAAACCTTAACACCTACTTCGATGTAAATAGGACATAGTACATGTGTATGTTAATATTTAGGAAGAACAAAGTGGAAGTGAATTAAATAAATTATTAAGGAATATACTAATATATGACTTGTTACATTTTGAACAAAGTTTAACATTTGTTGGTAAAATAGATTGAATTATCCAACGGACCTTATCGTTTTCCTATGGGGTTTTGGGTGGAAATAAAAAAACAGTAAACTTACCAAAATGAACTGAAATATTCTCAATATCAATTAAATACTTAATTTCTTTAATAAATATGCCTTATTAATAGTTTTGTTGGATTTTACATTATTAATGGCCGATCTCACCGACACGACTTAGGCCCCTAAGTAGTACTTAAATTTTGAATTGACAGATTTTGTATTGTGTTCCTGTCAATTTAGACATTAAAGTAGTTCTTAAATTTTAAGTCGTGTCGGTGAGATCGGCCATAAAAGAAATATTTTTTAAGACGGCAACAACGGAATTTAAATTTCAAATTTTGACAAGTATGACAAACTGCTGTCAGATAAACATTTCATTACCATTCATCATACCCGGATCTTAAAGTGGTAGAAGGCGTGTCCTACCAAAAACGGGGAGGAAATAAACTTGAACAATGATTTTTCGTGACAGTATCGGTTCTAATTTATAAATGCGTATTTAATTTTGACGTTTAGTTTGAGCATCTATGGTTTGAGCAGGTACAAAATTACAATGTTGCAAGACTGCAAAAAAGTCTTTCGATATCCTGTAAATTTTTTTTCATTTTTATTTTACCCCGGAAAATTATAAATCTTATTAAAACTAATACTATGTAATTTATGGTAAAAGTATTAAGACACTAGAAATCTGTACAAGTTTTTTATATCAAATAATTAAAAAATTGCAAAAAACGGCAACTGTGTAATAATTGTTCAATTAAAAAAAATAATTTGTAAAAATATCCGTTTATTCGACATAAATATACAGTGAAAAATTAATATAGAATTAAATATTTATAAATATGTATTAAATTGAACCATTTTTATAGTTTCAACGTAGATAATTTGAAAATAATCAAATGACATATGCAACCAAAATTACAATTGACAAAAAACACTGACATTGTTATCTAATTGTGCAAAAATTGAATAATTTCAAGAGGATTTTTTGGGCGCTGCAGACGATGGAAACTTTACACATGTGTATATCTAAATACAAGTTTCATAGCTGTACAAAAAGCACCCAAAATCCGATAACCTCCTTTTAATATTCCTTAAGCAATTTATCCTCATCATATCAAAAAGTACTGTAATAACTATAATAATAAAAATTAAAATGTGATATGTTTAAAATGAAAAAATTATTTTGATTTTTTCCTGTATAATTCCCTAGGAACCAACAGTGGATTAATTAATATATCTTCCTTTGTATTCTGAAATAAATCATATTTAAAATTTGTTGCTCTATCAATACTTTATAATCCTTACCCGTTTAGTGTAGTTTTTTTTACCAGTTAAACTATTACAGAGTTCTTCTAAAAATTGTTTTTCTTTAGAATTATCATCTGTCTCTACATCCTGTGCTAATTTGTTAAAAACATGATACAAATAGTTTGTAGTACAATCATCCAACTTTTTTGGTGCAACTCCTTGTGAAATATCAGACAACATCTTATAAATATCACTAAAAATTAAAAAAAAGGGTGCAAAATCTGGAAATCGAGGCATAAATTATGCTCCAGAACAAAGGCTTTTATTGTTAGTGTCGGAAGGAGTGCGTCAAACTTCGGGAGTGTATTCTACACGTCAATACAAGGTAAAAAAACCAAAATCTTGTTATCTTCTGTGAACACCAGCCATTAGTCTTTCAAGTTCTTATGATTCTTTTTGAGTAGAGCTGCAGCATTCAAAAAACGTCGAATTAATATATCACAAACTCTAACCTTTTCCTTTTCTTTATAAACCTTAATTTTTAACCAGTTGTTCGAGCAAAAATCTAGTGATTAAAGGTCCGAGGACATTGAAGAAGGGTTAGAACCACTGCAACCGATTCATGGTCTAAGAAAAGAGCTTGCCAACTTTAATTTTTAAAACGCTATAACTCAAAAACTAATAAAAATTGGATAATAACATTTTTGTTTATTTACCTTGTATTCTTCGAGTTTGACGCAGACCTCCCGACTCACCCTGTACCCAGGGTGCCCCAAAACATACCAGCAATATTTTGAGGATGAATTCTAGAACTTATTTGGAGTACGCTTATATCCGCGGGACTCGCAAAGCTCGTCCCGCAAAACTACATGCTCGCCATAAAAAGTACTTGTTTTACTCCTAATAAAACAATATACTATTTTTTACCATTTTTACTTTTAAAGTTATGAGATTCAAACTTTTTCAATCATAAGAGTTTTGCATCTCGTTGCTATAGAGACGAGCGGCATAGTACCTTAGGTACTTTGATTTTCTTTTAATGTCAACTAAGATTTTTTAAATTGTCAAGTAATTAAATGAGTTGTAGTATTATTAAACTGATTGTTTTCCCAAAATATATACTTCTTACCTTGTAATAAGTACCTAAAGAAAATAAAGTAACGTTAAATAATGGGTCATTTAAGTGAAACACAGCGTATTGAAATTTTAATTCTCGCTGGATGCGGAGATAGGACCAGAGGTGGAAGTCTGTAAAGCTATACGATAGTTTTCGTACAACGAAAAAACCATTTGTTGACTAAGTTGCTTGGTAACAGATTTTCTATATCTCTTCCTTATGCACGTTTTGTATTTATTGAAAAGAGATAAAATCCGTCACGATGACAACATATTCAACAATACGATATTTTCGTTGTATGAAAACAATCGTATAGCTTACAGACTTCCACCTCAGAACTCAGCAAGAGGTATGCACTTTGTTTAATGCAAAGTATCCAGATAGACCTATTAGCCAATCCACTGTCAGTAAAATTAAAAGAAAATTTAGAGAAACTGGTCATGTTAAGGAGAATCCAACTTCCAGGCGCCCCGCTAAACTTAATGAAAACACTAAACTAGATATTTTGTTAAGCATCGAAGAAAATCCTCATAGTGTTACTCAACAAATTGCAGCAGATAAAATGAACTTAGTCAGCGAACAGTACTACGTTTACTAAGAAAAGAAAAGTACCACCCCTATAAAATTCAGCTAGTACATGAACTGAATGAAGATGATCTCTATCACTGAATGCAATTTTGTGAAAATATGCAGAATATGTGTAACGATAATCCACACTTCCTTCGCCAAATTCTTTTTTCGGATGAAGCTACTTTTTATCTAAATGGCCAAGTGAATCGCCAAAATTGCTGATACTGGAGCAGTGAAAATCCTCATTGGATGAGTGAGGTACATACTCAATACCCTCAAAAACTTAATGTGTGGGCAGGGATAATTGACAACAAAATAATTGGGCCTTCCCTCACAGGGCAGAGATATTTAGACTTCTTAAGAAATCAACTTTTACCTATTCTCGCGGAGATTTTTCCGAATGAAAATGATCCTGGCTTACCAAATATCAATATCTGGTTTCAACAAGACGGTGCACCTCCACACTTTGCACGTCCGGTTCGGGAGTTTCTAAATAATTGCTTTCCTGGAAGGTGGATTGGTAGACGAGGACCTTTGGAATGGCCCCCAAGATCCCCTGACCTAACACCCCTTGATTTTTTCTTGTGGGGATATTTAAAATCGAAAGTCTATGTAAATAAACCTCAAAATATAGAAGACTTAAAAAATCGACTATGGTGCGAAATTCGAAAAATTAATGTTGAAGTCATTCGCAATGTTCAAGGAGAATATGCTCACCGTTTTCCTTATTGTCAAGAGACCTGTGGATGACAATTCGAACATTTACTTTAAATAATTAAATTATGGTTTTGCAATAAGTTAATACTATTTTGATTAATTGTATTTAGTTCGATTATTACTATTTTTATTAGTATTAAAATGTTTGTTTTCCACTTTTGCCTATACTTATCTTTTGTTATGTAAGTACATTTTATATGCAGAAAAAATGATGTACAAAAAAGTGATAATGAAATTACATCTACATTTTAAGGTCCACTTAGTTTCAATTGAAAAAATACAGGGTGTGTTGGGAGGAACCCGAAATTTTATTAGGTTTCAAGTTATAGCGTTTTAAAAATTAAAGTTGGCAATACTTTCATAACTCTTTTCTTCGACGATAAATTGGACATGGTAGTTTTATTATTTAACAATTTAAAAAATCTCAGTTGACATTAAAAAAACCGTACAAATCAAAGTACCTAAGGTACTATGCCGCTCGTCTCCATAGCAACGGGCTGCAAACTCTTATGATCGAAAAAGTTTCAATCTCTCATAACTTTAAAAGTAAAAATGGTATAAAAAAATTATTTAGATAAAAGTTCTTTGTTTTTCAACTAGCAATAAAGTTCTTTTAAAAAAAAAAAATATGGGTTTGTACTTAAAAAAACAATGTTGACCTTGAAATGACCTGGAAAATAAGTTTAAATCAAAAAATAAATAGAATAATTGTATCTTTATATCAAACAACTTTTATCCGAAACATTTTTTCGAAAAGTCAATGCTTTCAGATTTATTGCAATTATTCGATACTTTTGCCTCTCACTGTATACATGTTAATTTTGTTTATTTATATATATTTTTAAGTTGTAATGGCTTTTGATAAATAAAGATTATTATTACTTACAGGATATTCCAGAATAACTGTGACAATTTTTTAGGGGTGATAGAGGAAGTGAAACTAACCAGTTTTGACTTATAAAGTATTTCCCGGAAATGCTTCCTTAAAAAGTTATACCACTTCAAAAATTTAAAAAAAAAATAGTTTTTTGTAAATAAAATAAATATTACAAGAGATATTAATTTTAAATTTTGGCGACAGTTTTTTTTACATAAGGATACACATTTACGACCAATAAAAGTTTTAAAAATATTTTCAGGGGCGTTACATTTGGGGGGTCATCAACTTTTCTTGATCATATCTTTTGTTTCTTTACGTTTTTGATAATTTTAAAAGTACTAAAATAATCCTTGATCAATGTTCTAAAGAAAAGGTACTCTTATTGTATGTCGCTACAGTGCTTCATTTCGGAGTAAAATTAGATTTTATCATTGTTAGCTAAAAATATGAATTTAAAAAACAACTTCAAAGTAGGCTAATTTACATAAAATATCATGTACTAAATATGTGGGCTGCTCCATATGCAAGATGCATGCCTGGTTTTAAGGAAGCATTTCCGGGCAATACTATAAGTCAAAAATACTTATGGGGTCATTCTGAACAAACGCTGTAAACTTAACGTCGATGTTATTAACATTTCACTGTTATGTGACATAACTAATGTCAAAACTAACAGCGATGTTAAAAATCGTATTCTGAACGATTTAATTTAACAGCGCAAACTAACTTGATTTTTATATTCATTTAACGTCAGTTCGGTAGATTTAAAATTAATTTATTAAGAACTTATGAAACATCAAATATTTTGATCGACGTTATTTTAACAGCGAAAATGTTATTTTACATCGCTGTTAAATTACAGTAACGTGTACCGAATAGTATCTTTTTAACATAGGGGTGACATTCGAAAATAACATCGACGTTACGGCTAACATTTTTGTTCAGAATTAAAAATAACATCGACGTTGCGGCTAACATTTTTGTTCAGAATTGCCCCATTAGTTTCACTTTCTCTATCACCACTAAAAAATTGTCACAGTTATTCCGGAACACCCTGTATACGATTTTCTCATATGGTCATCGGAACAAAATTTTTTTTTACCTTAAAATATTTGTACCAAGGTCCCATTTGATCCCACCAAATTTCAATTTTTTTTGGACATGACCGCATTGTTTCCATACATAAAAATCACCCTGTATAAACATTATAAAGAATTATAAAGAAAAGAAAGTTTGTTTACATAAGAGAAACCCATTTGGTTTTGAGGCGCCTTAAACCATAAGAGTAAATAAAAAACCATCGTTCAATGTATTACCGATTAATACAAACATAATCATTGAAAGTACTTACCTTAAATTTACATCATTTTCCACTCTGTCTTCAAATAAAGCTATATACTTTAAGGCTCTCGGTATTGGTCCTAACCTATTAAAGTCCGAATGCATTCGTAAAATTTTTGTCCATTGATCAATTGGAGCCTCATCGTCGCACTTATTATCTGGATGGTAATGCGCTAAACGCTCATATCTTCTTATCACTACTTGAATATCTCTCAATGATTTACCAGGTAATTCATTTAAAAGTATGTTAATATCACCAAGACCATAAGTATTTAATGCTTCAAGAAGTTTACACTTATCTTCGTTTGACCAACTTACTAAAATAAAGAGGTTAATATAGTGTAAAAACTTGGGAAAATAAACTAACTTCCTTGTGTAGTCGATGGATTTTCCATGTTAAAATCTGGAGCACGATGCTGTATTAATATAAGACCAGTTAAATTAAATTAATTACTTTTTATATGGTCCGTATTTTGTTTACAATTTTAAGGTTATGATTTTTATTTACATGTATTTTATATATTTTATGATTGGTATGCCTGTGCACGCATTCTATGGTCAACTAGGGGTGCATTCCACTAAAGGGCACCAAAACCTTCAACGGCCACCTAGGGCGCGTTCCACTAATGAACATTAAAGCCCACGACCGCAAAATTTCCCGTTCTACTAGCTCAAAACGTTGGGATCGAAAACATAAGTGGAATGGGTTTTGAACTATGCGTTGCGAATGCATAACATAACCCCTAAATTGTTAATAACAGTTTGATAAACATGGCTGTCAACGCTTTAATCTATGTAAACATAGGTGCAATCCTTAAGAAGATAGTCGGTAAGTTTGAGTGCATTATTTTGAAATTCTTTTTTTTTTCATTGGAGCTTTTTTAAAATTTCTTATTGCATAGGTGCAAAAAGAGTACGTGAGGTCGGAAAACAGTTATTAGTTACCCAAGCCTGATAGTTTATACAGTTCTGAAGAAGATTCAGAAGTACTCTTGCTTTTATGGCTCCATTTAATAAATAATTATCAAAGGCAGTGTCGGTAAACATCATATATTTATCAAGGTTTTTAATAAACTCCTTGAGGAAGAGGATAAATTATAGATAACCCTATTTTACTCAATCGCAAATACCAATTTCGGCACGTACCGCGTCTTGTAAAGAAATCTGAAGTTGAAGTTGTTGCCATTTTTAACGTTATTCCTCATAATAAACCAGCGCAAATGTCACCCTTCAACAAACGACCACAGAAACCCACGAATAAATACAGTCGTTGTGGGCACGGGGCGTAAGATCGCATATGACATTGGAAATAATGTTTTAGTTCGCGGTCCCCGCTCGTCGGGGCGCCACTGAAATTTCTCTATCTCTTTTTAACATTAAGTATAATAGTACCATCTCTTTTCATTAGACTGAAAACAAATTTCTAACCAATTCTAACCTCATTAACTGTGATAGTTTATTCGTTTAATGCAGTTTACAAATTGGAAAAATTAGTAATAAAGAGTAAAGAGATATTTAATTATGGTAAGAAAAATACATAGTACAATAATGGCATTTTCAGGGAGTATAAAATTTAGATATCCCAACTGTGATAATATTTATTTTAAAAATATTAGAGATCCTTCTTTCCAAAGTAACACTTTTTTAAATTTTCTGCCTTTACTGAAAGATGTTTATCCTGGCTTTAAATTTTAGATTTTAGTGCATAATTATTAAGTAGGCAAGAATTAAATCAATATCATTTATGTGAAGATCGTTTTGAAGCGAATAGTTTTACTATTTTTTTAAAAACAAAGCTTAGTAAATTTGCAGTGCCAAATTAGATGAACAAGTTCAATTGGATTCTGAATCCACTTTAAAAAATTTAGATATTGAAAATAATAATATCGTATGTGACCAACAACAAATCAACAGTAATCAAAATTTAGAAAAATCAATAAATAACAATGTTACCTTAAAGTCAATTGGGGTTATAAGGGTTTCACAATTAAATACAAAGGAAACAAGTCTTTATAGGTATAATAGATTACAACGGCAAAGGACAATTAAATTAAAAAAGGCGCTTTCATATGCTAAGAACAATTTAAAGCAAATAATTGAAATAACAAATACTAAAATTTAGAAAGTAATATGGATAAAAGTGCTACAGAGTTTGTAAAATCACAATTTAAAAATATAAAAAGTAAACGGCCAACATTCAATTTAGATAACAAAATTTTGGCTTTAGTTATGTACAAGAGGGGTCCAAAATCATACCGATTTTTACAAAAAAATTTTAAATTACCATCTAGGATAACTTTAAATAAATTATTAGCCAAAATTCCATTTAATGTGGGTATTAATAAAGAATTATTAAAGTCTTTCAGATAAATTCTAATATACCACACTGTATTAACTACTTTAATTATTATGTAAATTTAAATCTATGCTTTGTTATTTGTATGTACTATTTAGTCTATTTTGACTGTAATGTACTGTTTGCAATAAATAAATAAATTAAAAAAATTAGAGAAACGGGATAGATTTTGTTGTTTAGCTTTCGATGAGATAGCTTTATCGAAGGGCTTTACTTATAATGCTAAAAAAAGATATGTCTGTGGGTTATGAGGATTTAGGGTCTTTGGGACGTAAGAACAAACCAGCCGATCATGCTTTAGTTTTTGTAATTCAAGGTTTATTTAGTCAATGGAAGCAGCCAATAGCATATTGTTTTACAAAATTTAGTAGAAATATTAAAAAAAATTATAACCGAGTTACAAAATTTTGGTTTTTGTGTAGCATCTACAGTTTGTAATATGGGGACAACAAACAGAGGAGCTATAAACTATTTGATAAATGAAAATCGTGATAATATTTGTAATGAACCAATTTTTAAAGTTAATGGCCAAGATATAGTTGCACTTTACATTTTATGATGTTCCCCATTTATTGAAATTAACAAGAAACGCTTTGTTTAAATATAACATAAAATTCGGTAATAATAAAGTTGCTAAATTTCAAGATATTATAGTTTGCTATGACATTGATAAATCAGATCCTCGCTATAGCTGTTATATAAAATTTCTCGTAATTATTTTAATTTAGAAAAAAAAAGGAGCATAAAAATGAAAGTTAGCATTGCAGCAAAAACTTTAGGGTGCCACATGACAACTACTATGGCAGCTTTAGTAAAATTAAAGAGTTTACCACCAGAATCATTAGATATAGCACAGATTTTATAATTCATGTAAATTAATTGTTTAATAGCTTAAACGTAGCCAACTAAAACGTCAAAGTACTAATAAACTGTAAATTTTAGTACACATCATTTACATTTTAGTTTTGAAATTTGAATTAATCAAACTAAGAAGCAATCCAGTTAAATATTTTTACATACCAATAAATTTACCTATGAATCAATTATTGCCGTATATTCCAGCTATTTGTAGATGAAGCTCTACTAGAGAGTTCTTCAACCTTAATTACAACACCAATCATAGTAATGTAAGTAAGCACAATGCACAATCATACAAAAAATTTCTTAATTACTTTAATATACTTTCTTTTTAGCCTTCCCAATCTATAAATCTACTTCTACCGCATAAAATGGTTGGATTTGCGAAAGTCAGTAAAACTCATCTCCCAAACTCTACCTGTGATTTATTAATTAAATAAATTATGTTGTAAAATATAGAATGTTCAAATAATTATAATATATTGATATTTACAAAATAATCATGTTATTTAATTTAAGCCTCCAATTCAATAATTTTTATTTAAAATAGAATATTTGGAAACTTATATATCAATAAAATAAGTTTGAAAATTAATTTTATTTTCGACGAAATTAAATGTAATTAAATTTGGAATTATTAATGCACATCTTTAACTAATTTTATTAGATGTTAAGTAATATTTTAATTAAAGATGTGCAATAAGAATTTTAAATTTAATTAAATTTAATTTTATTGAAAGTAAATATTTAAATATGAAATTTAAAAATCTCGCCTTTAGTAGCTGTCAAATTTAGTTCTGGTCCCCGCGGGGGGGGGGGGGGCGCTATTGATTGTGGTGTTTCCTTTTTTTAACGTGCAATAGATGTCTCTTATTATATTTTTTTCTCTATGGTTGTGGGCTTCTTGCGGTCGCCATTTGTTACGTCATCGATGACGTTTTTATGGACGAACGAAACAACCCCGGTCATATGTGGAACGACTTTGCGGTCGTCGTGAGCATTGCGAGTCTTTAGTGGGACGCGCCCCTAATATTTCCACTTATGACCGTTTTCACCATCGATTCCTAAACTTTAGTCATTGCTTATTGGGAATATTAACTATGTATAGATGGCGCTATAAATGGAGGATATTCGGTACTTGTTAGCACAGACTTGTCAGTGTCAAAAATTGTGTTTAAAATGCATTCTTGTACCTTATAACTACATATTATACAAAACTCAAATATATTTTGTATTTAAGAGGATTGGGAATCTAAAAGGAATAGCGCTCCGATAGTAAACGTATATTTTGAGCTTCTTCTTGAATTTGGGGAAGAAATCTTGACCCAAATTACATGCCACATAATTAGACAGAAAGTACCAATAAAAATCTTCATTTCTGTTATATTTTAAAATTTGTATCACCTACACTACGAAGGTATTAGCTGCTTTTATAGTTAAAATGCCTAGCAATTATTTCAAACTACAACCATATTTTGTAAATAACATTAAATTTTATAATTGCATAGTTTAAATAACATTCATGGCTAGACTTCTATACGACGACTTTTAAAAAAATTAAATTATTAAGTCCAAAAAATACGTTTGAAATAGACCAAATTTTACGTACTTTTAATGATTTTTTTTGGACATTTAAGATATAAAATATTAAAAAACTGTCGCATACAAGTCTTACGCAGAGGTTCCACTTTCATATAATATTCTTGTTTTGTATACAATAGCTCAATACATTTTCGAGTAGTTTGATATATAAAAACAGGAAAAAACCCATATAATTTTGTAGACTCCATATCCTCTTAAAGCTTCAGTAAAGCTCAAAAAACATGTACCATTGCGTTAAATCAAAAAAGGAAGTACCGAATATCGAAGTTCATAGTTTGCCACCAGAGGGCGAGCGGAATCTAATAGGCGACGAGCGTATATTGCGAACAGCGCCCCCTGGCGGCGTTTCAGTGCAAAAATACAGGGAATCAAAATAAATCTTTGTTGTGAAGTGCGGTTAAATTTTTGTACTTCTTGTATTTAAAGTTAATTCGTTTTGTTAAGGAAGTTTGTTGCTGGAGCTATAATGGAGAAAATGATTTACAGTCGAACTTCTATATAACGTTTTATCACGGGAACCTTAAAAAAAATCGTTTTACAGGATGTCTCACTTTTTTTCCAGCAAGAATTTTGTTTAGATAGTAAATGTTATTCTGAACAAAAGTTTTTCTATGAACTATTATGTTTTTTCGACTCCTTAAAAAGTTACAGCAATTTTAAAATTTCAAAAATTTAATGATTTTTGTGGGACACCCTGTATAAATTTCATTAAATTTTAATTTTTTTTATTTAAATCAAGTATGCTTTGGATTTTGTATATCTTTAAGCCAATAAGATGCTAATGGTACAATTCTGTAAAAATCTTTAAGCCCTTACAGGAAAAATCTGTAAGATTTGTTATTTGGGTTGTAATGAACGGTTTCCATAGTTACCTTACAGATATTGCCTGTAAGGACTTACAGTTTTGTACAGAATTGCACCATAAATTTTACCGAGGGACATTTAACCTCATCGTTTACTTATTTTAAAAACGCCCAATATTGTTAAAAAAACTAATTGGCAAAGAAAAAATCCAAATAATAATTGATTTAAATAAAAATAGTATATTAAATAACTAGTTTCATAAGTCGCATATTGTAGCATGCGTTCAATTTTAAAATACGAGTCGCGTAGCGACGAGTATTTTAATGAACAAGCGCTACTATCGACTTATGAAACGAGTTTTTTATACTATTTTTTCTATTTTGCGCCTTTTTATCTATTTATAATAAAATATTATAGTTTTCAATTTTAGTAACTTTTCTGGTAGTTGGCAACTCTAATGTCAGGATTGTCAAATCATCAAATAACCTGTAAATCGCTTGGCAACTGCCACTTTAAAATCAATAAACTTCAGTGCTACCAACTTCGAAAATATACATTCCCCTGCTAAAAACAGTTCGCTTATAGCCATAAGCGAACAGTTTTGAGTGCTCTAATGGCCGTATTATAGACGCAAAATAGAAAAAATATAATAAGAAAAAATATTATACAGTGTTCCATAAAAATCATGAAAGATTATCATTTTTAAAATTGCTGTAACTTTTTAAGTAGTCGAAAAAACATAATAGTTCACAGGAAATTTTTTGTTCTGAATTACATATTTACTATGTAAAAAAAATTTTTAGTGAGACACCCTGTATATAAAATTCGCTATACAGAGTGTTTGCGGTTAACCCGTTAATCTTTGAAGAGGTGATACTAGAGGTCAAAATAAGTAGAATAAAAAAAAATCATAATAGTAAAACTTTCTTTATATGAGAGTTACAGCCTTTTGAAGATGCTGCCAAAAGTGTGTTTTTATGATACTATTTCCAAACGGTTTACATCACACTTTTCAAATTTGGTATAGATCTTTATAAACTTTAGATCTATTATTATAATTTTTTTGAAAATTTTTGGTAGCCTCCAGAGGGTAATTTTGAACAGGGTTGAAGATAAACATTGTCCAAACTTTGCATGGGTTAAATATCAAAGCTTTATTCTTTTAAAATATTATTCTTTACTTTATTTTATACAAAAAAGATCCTCTTATTCTAACTCGCTAGGATGCACCGTTTACCAAAAAACGGCATTTAAGGTACGTTTTGCAAGCGACATTCGCGGAAGACGGAAACGCGGAGCTTAGCAACGTATCGTTTGCACTTCTAGTTTGGTGCATGTTGCTAAGTAAAGTATTCCGATTAGCGTTTTGGTCGTCCGCGAGGGAAGATTTTAATGCGTTTTTTTTGGGCAAACGGTGCATCCTAGCGAGTTAGAATAAGCAGAGGATCTTTTTAAATAAAGTAAAGAATATTATTTTCAAAGAATAAAGTTTTGATATTTAACCAGTGCAAAGTTTAGACAATGTTTATCTTCAACCGTATTCAAAATTATCCTTTATAGGCTACCAAAAAAATCTCAAAAAAATGATAATCATAGATCTAAAGTTTATAAAGATCTGTACCAAATTTGAATTATGTAATGTAAACCCTTTGGAACTAGTTGCGTAAAATCATACCTTTTGGCAGCATATTCAAAGAGCTGTAACTCTCTTATAAAGATAGTTTTACTAAGATGATTTGTTGTCATTCTACTAATATTCACCTAGAGGTGAATATTAGTAATATATCTAGTATCACGACTTCAAAGATAAACGGGTGAATCGTAAACACCCTGTATAGAAATTCGTAATTTTGATATAAAAAATTTGTTATTTACTTCACAGCTCTTTATTATAACTAAAAATATGAAAAGGTGTTGTTGTTAATGCGCATGTTTTACAAAAACTAAATTTGTTCCAAGTCGCAAGTATAACTACTTATAGTAGAGCTTATAAAAAGACTCGATAAATCTCAGAATTTACGTTCATTTATAAAAATTCTAATTACCTACCTGACTTTCTATTATTCTTTACACTAATCCAATATAAAATTCTCCGAAATTTTTAAAATTAGCCACCCTTTGACTAAAATATATGAAAGATTCTAATATACAGGGTTGTCTAGATAAAGTGAATAGTCGAAATATCTCCAAAAGTAAGAGTCTTAGAAAAAAACGTTTCAAATAAAAATTATTTGGTCTTAAAGAGGCCACAGAATGAGAATAGTTAGTTTTCACCTGGAGGACTTCTTCATGGTCATTCTAACCCTAATTCAGTTTTTTCAAATGGAAACCCATATTTTTTTATTTGAATCTGAATCCAGCAAAGAAAGAAGAAATTATTGTCTAAAGAATTTTTCTTTTTAGCACAATTTGTGTCTTAAGTTTTTCTACTTTTAGTCTTATTCCTTACATTTGCGAATATCTGGTTAAATACATTTTTTATTGTTATTTATTACAATATTAAATATGAATAAGAAGAAAAAGAAAAAGGTCCAAAATTCGCGAAAAAAAAAAATTGCTCATAATTTTTTTTAATTATTTGGGAGGTGGTTTCGCATTTCATTAAAGTTAATCACGTCTTTAAGAAAATATTTCTTACGAAGAAATATTTTTAATCACCTGTTTATTAACGTTAACGATGTCTCTAAATTTTTCATCACGGTCGCTGAATTTACGCTAATTTGTTTTATTTATTATTCTTTCTACTTCAAATTATTTTAACTATAACAATACTTTTTTTCCTGCGAAATGTTACCGAAATTTACTGCCCAAATAATTTGTTGCATTCAACAATTTAGAGGAGATTGTGAGACATCCTTTTTTAACTTATTTATTGGTGAATAATACAAAATTTAACACTTTTATCTCTTTTATTTATCGCGCAAAAATGTATGTGAATTTTTGCAATGTTGCCAAGTCAAACGAATGGCCTAGTACCAAGGGCGTACCCAGCGAAGACCCCTGACCATTCCCTAAAAGAAAAAATAGAGGCTACGATCTTCGCATTCCTCAGTTTTTCAATAGTTTTGAGTTCGATTATGTAAGGTATGCTTAACTTAAGGTCCCCCCGCCTGCCTCGCCCGATTAAATTTTTAAATAAGTTAAAATTATGTTAGATATGTTCCATCAAAAAGTGTTAATTATACACATAATTAAAGAGTTAATTAAGAGACTATAAATCAAAATATCAAAAAAGGAGTTTGTCCGTTCGAATGAGCATATATTCAACTTTGTATGTGCAAAATTTCAATTTTTTTTGTTTATTAATAACAAAGTTACAGGGGACTTTTTGAAGGTAAATTTTGCTTAAGAGGATAGTCCGCCAAATGTTTGAAATGCGTACTCCTCGCTAGTAAAAATTGATTTTTTGGTGTTTGTAATAAAAAATTTAACAAAAACGCTCTTGTTTTGCCTTGAAATTGAATTTATTTATCATATAGAATTTTTTTTTGATGTATATAGTCTGTTATAAGGGAGTAATTTTGAAAAAATGATAAAAACGCATTTTTTAAAAAATTACGCACCTATAATTTATTAAACTTAAACAACAAAAATTCTATATGAAAAATAAATTCAATTTGAAGGCAATACAAGAGCGTTTTTGTTAAATTTTTTATTACAAACACCAAAAAATCAATTTTTACTAGCGAGGAGTACGCATTTCAAACATTTGGCGGACTATCCTCTTAAGCCTGGAAGCTGCCTTAGTGGATTAGTGTCCAATGCCCAATACAGTCCCAAATTCATATGAATGAATTTTACTATCAAAATATTGAAATTTGAGTGCAAACAATCAGTTTTCGCTATATGCGATTCCTATGACGTCACGAAAGGAGGATTGGTCTTAAGACTTAAGATTTTAGAAAATTATACGATTTATGCACCCGGTTTTAAAGGTCTATTTATGCTCAAAGATTTAAGACTTCATTCATGATTTTAGAATTTAGAAAATTATTGGATTTATGAACCTGTTTTTAAGAAATGGTAAATCTTTTAAATCTCAAATCTCTGAGCAAAAATATACTCTTAAGGCCATTTTTGACTAGCACATTTTGGTTCCAAAGTCTTGTACAAGATCGACTCAAGGTCTATGGTCAAAGATTTAAGACTTAAGATTTTAGAAATAGACTCTTAAGGTCTATTTATGCTCAGAAATTTAAGACCTAAGGTTTTTTTATTTAAATTTTATGATTTTTAACATTTTTTAATTCTTAAATCATAAATCTTTAGTCTTGAATCTTTGAGCTTAAATAGACCTTCAGATTCTACTGCACATTGCGTAAACACGTTCCGAGTCGATTTGCGACACAATTTGCTTACCAAAATGTGCTAGTCTAAAATGGCCTTTAAAGTCTATTTATGCTCAGAGATTTAATTTAATGTAATTGTCACTTGAAGCTTTAGCTTCAACGGTGCAACCAGGCCTAAGTCTTAAATCTTTGAGCACAAATAGACCTTAAGAAATGATAAATCTTAGGTCTTAAATCGTAAACTCTTCTTAAGTCTTAAATATTTGAGTATAAATATTAGGCATTTAAGTAAATTAAGTATTTTTATGAAATAAATTATTTTTGTTTTAACTTTTGGATATTTTCCAAAAACGTTCATCCAGTACCCGGTATTTGTTTCAAAAAGGGATTACTGTGTTGTGTTTCTAAAGTGTCAGGAAGATGCTTGACCCTGCCAATTTCTAAAAGTTTCGCCTGATGCACTAGATTAGAGCGGCAGTCCCCCTAACTCCCCTGCACCCCCAACATTAAAGACTATTTTTGCAATACTAGATTAAAATAACGTCTGGCCTACTTCGTGAAAATGAGGAAATATGAGGAGCTGCCCCCTCTAGATTAGATCCTGGGTACGCCCTTGCTTAGTACGTATTGCCTTGCTATAGGTATTATTTATGATGGTGAAATTGAACTTGGGGCTAGGTATTGCCCCTAGACTCTGATAAATAGAAAAGGTTGTTTCGTACCGCAACGAAACTTTAAAAAAGGATGGGGAGATGTCATTGAAACAGTGTATGAGAGAGACAGCATCATTTCGTTTCTTGATTTCTATTTATCAGAATCCGGGGGCTGGACGCGTTATTTTTTAATATTTTTTCATTTTCGTTTTTTTATAATAAAGTACATTGATCAACCTTTCGAAAGGACTGTTGTGTATTTATTTTATTATAAACATAACCATCGGTACACCGACCCTCATTTGCAAATAATTGGATGTATATTTCTTAGTATTAGTTTTAAATTGTAATAACCATTTCCTAATTTCTGGATTTCCCCAAGATAATATTTATTGGGACCAGTAATGGACCACCCTATCAGGTAGGGTAGGTAGGATATTCGGTATTCATTCAAGTCCTAGTTTTTGAAGTAAGATCATTCATGTTTTAGATTTAGTACAAGTAACACATAACTCTTGTTTGGTTCGCCAAAGCTACTAGTCGCACTATTTAAGTTATCTGTGTCTAAGTTTAATTCTTCGTCCATGCATTTCATTTGGATTTGGCTGAATCCTTAAATCTACCTGGTGGCAGCAAATATTGCGCATTGAAAGAAGTCAAGTTGGTTAAGTAATAAAACCATAACAAACAACCTCTTCAGGACAGATTCCTTTATTGATATTTTGATTTATGCTCTCGTAATTCACTCTTTAATTATGTGTAAAATTGACACTTATCGACTTATCTAACATAATTTTAACTTTTTTTAAAAATTCAGTCTGCCTGTTCGAAAGGTGGATGAATGTACTTTATGATAAAAAAAATAATGTGAAAACATAATAAAAAAATAACGCGTCCAGGACTACCCAAGCAAACATCTAAAAATACACCGGAATGATTGCTCTTAAATTGGTGAAAACGGGCATTAGGCACCAGAAAATAGGGGCAGCATTGGGTAGCGCACTTGTACCTGAAAAGAGGACGCCAATTATCCCGAAACCTTAATCCGGTAGTTCGCTAGCGCACATCAACTTTCGGGGTTGACCTGCGGCGCTAATGATCATACCTTTATATTTTTCAAAGAATATGGAGATCGCGTTTCAAAACTTTAGTAAAATTTCTATTTATTAGCAAAAAATAACTAAATTTTTTTAACACTATAACACTACCCAAACCTAACCTAACCCGACCACCACAGAGTGTATTTTAATTTAGGTAATCATTTCGGTACCTGCCCGCTATGCCTAGCATTGCCATGCAACCTTTTAATGGCAAAGTTTTATGACTTGCGCTACACCAGGATGTTTAATCCGTTTACCGTTTACCTGATTTGGTGCGCTACCCCAAATCGCCCGAAAATAGATAAGTTCTTCAGGGATCTTTGGAATGACGGTTTGTCGATCGAATTAATCAGTTTAAATATGAAAGAATTCGATAGAGAAACAAAATTTTCACTAATAAAACTTTTTTTATTTAAAAAATGTATTTATTTACAAATATAAAGATAAAGTAGAAATTAAATCATATTTTTTAGGTTTAAAAAATAAAATGTAATGTTAATAAAAACACATTAATTCTTAGAGTAAAACAATTTAAAAGCGTATGATATGACACTTGAATGAACAAAAAAGGTTATATCACTAAAAATTTAGAAAAATAATAAAAAGTTAAATTTTCAAATGATTGTGCATGCAATGCTACCTACTCTTCTAATAAATTACGACACGCACACTTCACTAAACATTTTACCGACTATGCTCAGAAGTCTTTTCTGATTTTGTACAAAAATTTTATAATTCTATGAAATATATACAAATAAAAAATTAAATTAAATTTTGAGCATCGCAATGTTCGGGCCGCTTTTGCATAAAGACATTTCCAAATCAACCAATCATTCGATAATCAGTCTTAAACAGCTTAATAAAATATATCACAATGTATTAAAGTAAAAAAAAAACGAATTATGGTGTAGGTGACCAATGTGGCCAAGTTTTAATATCTTCGTAAAGTGCCTTCCCTGGACTTTGAGTTGCTTGTAACTGTCGAGCAGCCAAAACCTTGTAATCCTTAGCTATACAACCTTCTTTAACCCCTTTTTCAATCAATTGTTGGGCTGCTTTAATTTGTCGTTGTGGTGGCAAAATATCATTAAAAGTTCCAATAAACGCAATTCCTATACTTCGAGCGTTGTACCCGTAAGTATGTGCACCTTCTGATTTAAATCCTCGACCCTCATATGCAAACCCATCTCCTCCAACTAGAAAATTGTAACCAATATCGAACCAATGTCTGCTTTCAATGTGGAAAGTTTGAATAAACCGAACATGGAATGTACACGCAGCTTGATCACTACAATTTTCAGTGGCTGTATGCATTATTATTACGTATGGTGCAGGTAATTGTAAAGGAGTAACTGTATCAACAGGAGGTTGGGCAACCCATTCCATTCTTGAGATGATTTTTAATTTCCCACTCAATGATAATCCCACTTCTGAATCTAAAAATAACATGTTACTTTAATCACTGACATAAATTTTGGTGTGTGTGATTTATTTACTTTCGGATTTGAATTAAGTAAGATAACTAAATATTTTACATAAAAAATTGCTGAATAATAATACGGGGGGAAAACAAAACTAGGGACATACCTGCCTTTTCTGTATTTATGAAAATAAAAATTTGAAATTTTAGTTGTATACAGGGTGGAACAAAAAAAACGGAGCAAGCCATATTGTTTTTATTCCTTGTCCGATTGTTGAGAAATAAAAAGCATCTATAATTATTTGCTTTGTAGGAAAAACTGTGTTAAATACAATTTCCCAAACCGCTATCATTTTTGACAGGTGTATATCAACCTTTGTTTTTCAAATGGAACTGTCAATTTTTTTTCTATGATTAAGGGCGCGTTCCAGTAATGAACACTAAAGCCCACGACGACCGCAAAATCGTTCTACATAAGACCGCGATTTTTTCTTTCGTACATCGATGGCGACCTCAAGAAGCTCACAACGACCGTATTTATTCGTGGGTTTCTGTGGTTGTTTGTTGAATGGTGACCTTTTGAGCTAGTGGAACAGGAAAATTTTGCGGTCGTGGTCGTGGGCTTTAGTGTTCATTACTGGAACGCGCCCTTAATAAAGGGTTTTTTCTGAATACAGTGGTGTATAACATTATTTTCATTAGGTATTATTAAAAAAACAAAAAAAAAATATTTTATTTTTTTTATTTTTTTTTTCATTTCCGTATATCACAAAAAGAATCAAAGTTTATTAGTATTTTAGTTACAAACGAAATTAAATTAAAAAAGAAATGTATATAAATTGTTCAATGTGGGCTCCACCGTGGTCAAGACAAAGCTGATATCTTCTTGCTACGCTTGAGGTTGCATTCCAAATCATTCCCGGTGGTATAGAGTGACAAGCGTCGATAATTTTTTGTCGTAAAATTTCAACAGTATTAGAGGTAGTTAAATATACCTTATCTCGAATATACCCCCAGAAGAAAAAATCTAACGGTGTCAGATCAGGGGAACAGGCCGGCCATCGAATTGGTCCATGTGTTCCAATCCACTTTCTTCCAAATTGTGCATTTAAAAATTCAACATTCATTCTTGCATTATGTGGCGTAGCCCCATCTTGTTGAAATAATATGCGAATTTCTTCGGCGAGTGGTAAATTATCTAAAAAAATTTGTAGATTTTCTCTCAACAGTTCATAATATTTTTGTTGATTTAAAGTCCCATCAATAAAAATAGGTCCAATTAAAGTATCTCCCAAAAGGCCGCACCAAACATTTAAGCTGAATCTTCTTTGATAAGTAAATTCGATTATCTTTCTTGGATTTTCTAGACTCCAGTTTCGATGAATACTTCGATTAATGTTTAAACATGGCATTTTTGATCATCAGACCAGACTCCTTGCGAAAGAAATTTCGGTTTTCATTTATTTTATTTAAATAAATATTACAAAATACTTGTCTTTGTTGTAAGTCATTTTCTTCAAGAGCTTGTACTTTCTGGGAGATAAAAGATTTCAGTTTGTGTTTTTTTAATATTCTTAGTACTTCTGTATGCGATATTCCAAAGTTATGAGCCATTTCGCGAATTGATGTGCTTGAATTTTCTTCTACCATTAGTAAAACATTTAACTCCATTTCTTCATTATTATACTGACCTTTAGGCCTCTTGGGTTTCTTGATAGCACCAAATTCCCGTAAATTTGCTTCAAATCTAGCAAAATTTTGAGGTTTTGGTGGATCTCTATTCGGAAAACGTTGGCGATAGAGTACTGCTTCATAACTATGTTTTCTACATTCAAAGTAAATTTGAATCATATCAGTAATTTGACTGTAGTCCATAATGATCTGTCTCTGATCACTTGATTTAAAGAATGAAAACTTTTTACTTACCAAACATTCGTATTTTGTTTTAATTTCAAGCTTTGTTAAAAAATTCAAAAGGACACATTTTAATCAACATCTGGCAATTACGTTGGAAAACGAAAAATAAAATTGGTGTTTTTATTCATAATGTGTTAGAGTTCATTTTTAGAAATACATTCGTTTTTATTTCAATTCAATATAAAACTTTTTGCCCAACTTTGGAAACTAATTGTAAAACCAATTGAAGGGCTAGAGAAAAAAATCAAACTGCAAAATTCATGTGGAGGGGCCCTCTTTCATAAATAATTATAAAATTTTACCTCATTATAAAAAAAAAATAATTTTTTTTTCGTTTTTTTAATAATAATAAAAATAATATTATACACCATAGAAAAAAAAAATGACAGTTCCATTTGAAAAACAAAAGTTGATATGCACTTGTCAAAAATGACAGCGGCTTGCGAAATTATATTGAACACATTTTTTCCTACAAAGCAAATAATTATAGATGCTTTTTATTTCTCAACAATTGGAATAAAAAAGTTATGGCTTGCTCCGTTTTTTGTTCCACCCTGTATATGTTATAATATACAGGGTGTTTACGGTTCATCCATATTAATCTTTGACTAGAGGTGAAAATAAGTAGAATGACAAAAAATCATCGTAGTAAAACATTCTTTATAAGAGAGTTACAGCCTTTTGAAGATGCTGCCAAAAAGTGTGTTTTTACGATACTATAATATTTCCAAACATTACACTTTTGAAATTTAATACAGATCTTTATAAACTTTAGTTCTATTATTATCATTTTTTTTTTAGATTTTTTGGTAGCCTCTAAAAGGTATATTTTTCATAGGGTTGAAGATAAACATTGTCTAAACGTTGCAAGGGTTAAATATCAAAGCTTTATTCTTTTAAAATAAAATTATTTGCTTTATTTTATACAGTGAATTCAAAAAAGACTGAAACTGCAACTATGCAACCAAACATACTCTGTAGCGATTTTAGACTTGCTAAGTTGGTGTACCTGTTAATTTTCATTCAAATATAAATCTGATCTGTCACTTTAATCAAAGCGTCTCTCAACAGTTTTTCTTCAGGTATTTTTTCAAGTCATTTCTCAGTTTGTTGCAAATTTTATAAAAAAAGGTGCTTTCCAAAACTAAAATTAGTGCAGTTAAAATATTCTCGATGGCTTTTTCACCGGAGCACAACGCATTCATTTCAGTGTAGCCAACTGTGGGAAACTTAGGTTTCCTACCTTGCAATGTCAATGGTTTCAATCTTATTTGAATTCACTGTACAAAAAAGGTCCTCCTATTCTAACTCGCTAGGATGCACCGTTTACCCAAAAAACGCATAAGAGGATCTATTTTGTCTAAAATAAAGTAGTAGTAGTGTAAACTTTTTTATAAAGAAAGTTTTACTAAGATGATTTTTTGTCATTCTACTTATATTCAGCTCTAGTATCACCAGTTCAAAGATAAACGGGTGAACCGTAAACACCCTGTATTATGTGCGGAGAAAACGCATTAACTGAACTAAATACTTTTACTTATCAATTTCACTTCTAGTTTCACCAGAAATAACATTAACTTTCTTACTTTAAATAGCCCTTGTTTCGTGTGCACCCTGTATACCTACCCAAGGGTGTATCAATCGGTGTCCCAATTTCTTGCTCTTCTCCATCTTCTGGGGTTGTGTTGATATGGTTTTTTGGCACACCTAATTTTGTTAGAACTGCAGTTAAAGATATGATGATGCACAAAAAAACCACAGCAAGGACGAGGATGATCATAAAATTGTTGGATTTTAAATGTAACCAAGATTTATTTTCTGAAACTAACATAAAAAAAATAAATATTATGTTTAAATAGTTAAACAGTAGTGGCAATTTAATCCTTTTCTATTTACCATGAAAGTAAATTGAAATCAAAAAAGGCTACAATTGTATTTTTGTGATTCGTAAAAAATTTTGAATTTGTCAATATATGTAGATTCTGTATAAAACTAAAACTAGGTGGTTTACCTATTAGAAAATATTTAATTTTCTATTTTTGGAAATCATTATTCATAACATAACAATGCTTGAAAGTCATTACTTTATCTACAAATAAGAATATATTAAACGATACTTAAAATAGTATATAAACACAACTAATGTAACATATGTTAAAAATTTTAAAAATAAAATCCATTAGTCTAAAATCAAATGTACGTAAACCAAAATTAAAAAATCAGTTATGTGACAATAATTTCAAATATTCTTCTGAACATAAAAAAATTGCGAAACAATTTGCAGTTCATTTGAGGAACTTTGTTGAAGCAGTAACATTTTTTATTTTTATAGCGATAAGATAATAAATGCATGAAAAGTAATATATTCCTGTCACGTTTGTTGTGTGCAGGTAAACACAAATTAAAATATAATATGAAAAAAAATCAAAAACCAACTTAATTTATTTTTTGTTTTTAAAGGGGGGAAAATACCACAAAGTACGTAATGAAATAAAACATTGTAAAGAGAATTGTTGTCAAAAAATTTGTTTCATTATTGATACAATTATCATTATTAAATGCAAAAATAAATTCGGTGTAAGAATATAAATTTGCAGTTAAAAGTTTATTATTATTTTAGACATAAGATAAATAAATGATAAATGCATCCAGTTAAAATTAATACATATTTACATTAGCATACTTGTACGTAATAACTTCAAGGATAATATGATATTGTGTTCAACGAATATACTGTAATATCCTGTATTATTTTAAAGCCCAGCTAAATTTAACCTTGTTCGTTTCTCTTTTAAAATTAATAAATATTAAGAAAATACTAAGAAATTTCTGATTCACACGATCCAGAATACGCGTCCGAAAAAAATCGTTGAATTTAACAAGAAATAAATAATGAGCTCTACCCAAAAATTATTTTCTGACATTTTTGGTAATATACTAAAACAAGAAGAGCAAAACAAGTATAGCCAAAATAGTAATAAAACTAACGAATTTCTAAATTAAATCAAACAAGATATCAAAATTTATAAAATTCTTGACTAGTATATCAAATCTAACCTAACCTTTTAGATACACTTTTAGAATTTGACCTGCAGATAAAGCAAAACAACTCTATTTTTAACATTTTAACAGAGGAAATGTATTAATTTAAATATTATTTAATTTCAATTTTGCAAGTTTGAAGTATCCTGACTTAAAACATAAAATCTATTTAATAAGACTATAAAATAAAAGATTTTAAAAATAAAAAAACAACACAAACCCTGTTCGTCCTTTTGATTTTTGGCGCACTTTTTACTAACATCAGATTTAACGAAACTATTAGACACATTATTCTGGTAGTTCTGATTGGGTTTTTCCTTATTATTACATTCGTCTATAGGTAACACGGTATCTCCACTTTGTTCGAGCTTAGGCGAGCTGTATAGTATCTGTTTTATAGTTACTGGTCCTTGATAAATATTTTTATCCCCAAAGTGCACATCTGTAGAATCTGTTACAGCCACATTTCCGAAATGCAATTTTCTACTATTTCCATCAAACACATCTAAACTATTACAATAACCCAAATCGGAACTTAAAACACTAGAAACGTCGCTTTTGTCTTCATTAAATTCAGATCCTTCATTATCACTGTGGCCACCTTCAAGTTCGTTTTCTTCCGAAGAAACAACTTCAAGGACCATTCCGAATGCCTTTCATTAATTTCACCGCTTTTAAATTGAATAACTCATTGTAAATTATGATTATTTGTATTTAAGTTCGTTGTTTAACCGAGCATTGTATAAACAAAACTGGTTTGTGTTAAAATGTTCATTTGTTTATCCCCACCTACTATATACTGATTGACGCAATTTTAAACGAGGTCCCCACTCAACTCGTACTGTTAAAATCTGACTACCAGTAAATAAACATAAATTAATACATATACACATTTGTTTTCAAACTAATAATAATGTAGGAGTAATATTATTTCAATCATTCAAAATAAGTTCTTTTTCTCGCAAAACTATGATGAACTATTTTTTTATCACTGCGACCAGTAGTTTGGAAGATGGATGCCATTTTTGTAATAATAAAAAAAAATTATATGAAAATTAGCTTAAAAATCTTGTACGATTAGCTTTAAAGTCAGATTTTTGTCAATTTTTCTTTCAATGTTTTACATTATAGATTTGGGGGTTTTGGGGTTCGGTGGAATGCGTATCTACTTTATAAAATACATCAGCGTTTTAAAAATATTATAATTTACACACTGCGTTTATAGATTTTGGCATACTGATTAGGTTAAAATAGAAATGCTCTGCCACCAGTGGTTTGGAAGTAACATCCGCTTTTGTAACAATAAAAAAAATCACATAACAGCTACCTACAGTAATAAAACGAAAAAGTTTGAATTTTTTTCCGCTGTTTTTTAGTCCTAAAGATTTCGGTTTTCTGATAACGAATAAGCAATATTAGAGCGATCTAACTTTAAAATGTAGCATTTTGAAAATTGGTAAAAATAAGATAAATTAAAAAATTATATTTTTTGTGAATTTTATAAAACTAAAAGGCTACTTTTATAGATAAATTAAAAAATTAATATTTGGAATCCTATTGAACCGATCCAGCCGAAAAGACCCTTGAAATGTTCAGTAGAACTTTCTCTACAAGAAGCAGCCAAAATAAACTAAAATCAAAATTAAAATTGCACATTTTAAGACGATTATGCACTTAAAAATTAAAAAATATCTAAAAAAAATTTAGGGAAAAAATGTTAAACCTAAAGTCATAAAATAGTAGTACCGAGCTAGAAAGTGACGAATTTTGCGCGAGTGTGAAAATAGCCGAACGAGGCGCGAGCCGAGTGAGGATATTATACGAGCACGAAATTCACTTTCTTGCGAGTTACGTACGATATTTTTCCGACGACGGAGATTTTGCGACCATTATTAATATTTTGTAGTAACAACTAAAAAGTCATAACATAACCTGTGTTCACATCAGTTGACATTGAATTTATAGATTATTTTTAGTTAAATGCACCTAATTGTAGGTGGCGCTGTTTTGACGGAAGCAACTGGTCGAAACGAATAAAAAATGTCCCTATTTTATTTAAAATTTACACAAAAGTTAATTATATAATGATTTTAATAATAAAATAAGTAATATTATAAATTTTTATTTGACCTGTTCTTTTTTGTAACTTCAAAAAATCCAAGAGATGGCTTTCGGAATTCCTTCGCAGCGCCTCTATCGAAAATTACAAGAAGTATTTCAGAGTTACAAAACAGAAAACCAAAGTCACTAGTGTAGCAATGATAGATTTTCTAAACCACTAATATGAATGACATATACGATTTTCTCATATGGTCGTCTGAAAAATGTTTGCTATTACTTCTTGAGAAAAAATATTTAATCCAATCTCTTGAAAAAATGCTAGGCAATAGGTATGAGTGGGGTACATTGGCCAATATTTTTTTGTCTATTGTCTACTCACACATAGAATATTGATACAATTACACTATGAAACGAACCGTAGCCACCATTTTGCTGCCCATAGGTACCAAATCTAATTTTTTACTATTTATTAAATGTGTTTTATTAAAAACTGTTTACAAATATACAAATGTGTTAATATTATTGTATTTCCTAAATAATTATTTACCTGTCGAAATATAGACGTTGACTTTTTATAAAGTTTATGTTAATTGTATAACTTATACAGTATAAGTGCGTTAGGCGTTACATTTTCAAATATGGCGTGTTGAGGAACAGTGGACCGTTTCCTTATACAGGATGTCCTGTAACTACACCGACAACGCTTAAGGGGCAACCGGAAGGCAGACATTGACTTTTTATCATTTTTAGCCGAGACTATTAAAAAATAAATATTTTATTGTCAGCGAACTAACGTATATCGCTTCCTTAACGTAATCTACTAAAAGTAAATTAAATTTTGAAAATACTACTAAGAATAAAATGAAAAAACGCAAAAATATAAGTACTTAAAAATCTTCGATTTTTTATTGAGGTTTTAATGAATACTATAGCTTTGACAAGTTTAAAAAATATTTTAATGGAAAGATATTGTGGATAAGCAATCACGGAAACAAAAAACACAAATCTACTTAGTAATATCATGAAAAATCTCAACAAAAAATAGTTTCCGGCTGCCCCTTAACTGGTGATAGTAGACCTGAAAATAAGTCGATTTGGCCCGATTTATCTATATCCAATAATGCACCCCTAAGAAACACTAAAACCTCACCAAATTACAATGTATATTTTTAAAGTCTTTTCCGTATAAAAACGTATAAAACTCTACCCAAACCCCAAACCTAACCTAACCCGACCACCACAGAGTGTATTTTAATAACCTAACCGAATAAGTCATTAAGTAGCTGTGTACTATTAAGATTATTATACAGGGTGTCCAGATATTAAGCGGCCAAACTTTAGGAGGCGATTCTACAACTAATTTTAAGAAAAAAACTTCGTATAAACATGTGTCCGATTTCGCTTCCTAAGGGAGCTATAGCCCTTTAACTATTGTGACTAAAACTAGGTTTTTTGTAATTTATTTGAAAACGGTTTGTAATAAAGACTTGAAATTTGGTGTGAAGACTAATACGTATAAGATATAATTTCTCAATTTTTTTCAGATTTTTTGAAAGCTCTGAAAAAAAAGTTTGGCCGCTTAATTTCTGAACACCCTGTATACATGGTGTCCCAGCGCTGCGAGGAAGTAGCATTACTCTAAAATGAAAAAAGATAACGACATGCGGTTTAAAACAGAATATACAATATCTTTAAGCGCATATTTTAAAAATATTTTAGTAATATACCTAGTCTCCATTCCAAGATGGGGGACCAAAGTTATGGTTTTTTAAATGGAAAACCCAGTATATTATAACATTTTTGGATTCCTTATCAAAAAATAATTATACTTTGTATAAACTTTTTTGGGTCCATCATCACTCGTTTTGCTGATATTTGCAATTTAAACCAAAAAAAGATCAATTTTTGAAAAATCACTGCTCTAAAACAGAAGAACATTTTGGGTTGAAATTTTGTGAAAAAATTTTCAATATCGTCTAGTCTACAACTATCATGCCAAATTTAAGTTTGTGATAATTTTTTATTAGGGTGCCTTATGAAACGCAAATTGAACAATTAAACGAAATATTCAAATGGAACACTCTGTATATTTTAACATCAATCGATGCCATTTTTTACAAGCTTTCTATTCATATATTGTTTGTATGGTTACTTATCAATGGTTTAGAAGATATTAATATCCAAACTGAGAAACAGTGAAAAATAGACAAAATAGCTCTCCATGATTTTTTTTTTAATTTGCCTTGGACTTATTTGTGTCTTTCTCTATTATGTTTTTTTAATAATGTTATATTACAATAGCAGTTTTTATTGTTTTACAGCACAAATAAAATCGAAACTTGCAATTATCAATTTTGGTTTTCTAAATCTTAGTATGTTTTGAAAATTTAACAACTGATGTTACCATGGAAACCCCTATTTTGTTGAATATTGATTTTACGCTCTCTTTTGATACCTAGAAGCGGATTTCTTTCAGCTTCACCAAGCGCTTGCAGCATATTTGCCATTTCTTCTTTAGAATTTAGAAGAGTTCACTATTTCGGTTTAGTTATTATCAAAAGTAAAAATGTCATAATATACTGGGTGTTCCATTTAAAAAAATAAAACTTTGGTCCGCCATCTGGAAATGGACACTCGGTATATTATTAAAATATTTTGAAAATGTACGCTTAAAAGTATCTATCGAAAACCGTATGTCGATATCTTTTTCATTTTAGAGTAATACGCGGCGAGCGAATAACTGCGATCAGCGCCTCTATCGGTCGGCTCTATGCATTTTTGGAGGCAAAATTTCTATGGTTGGAACTGTCAAGTTAAAAACTTAGGTTATGTGATTTGATTACAGCGTTATTTCAGTGAAAATAAAATATAAATAAATACATATTTTAGCTTTCTTAAGATTTTATTCTAGTAATATAGCATTATTTTACAAAAACAGTAAATTGATACAACAACATACTTTTGATTTTTTCCAGTAGAAATCTATTCAAATTTTCATCGTCTTTATTGAATTAAACCCATGAAAACCGTCACATTCAATATTATCAGTATTGCTAACACACTTATCACTAGTACGTTTAAGTATATGAGTATTTGGGATATATGCAGTAGTTTCAATATTATTTGAAGCTTTTTAAAAATGCCATTCAAACGAAAAGCAAAATCTTCTTCTTTAAAGTCTTCGTCAAAATTAGCTTAACAACTAAAATCTTCCGTAGTTAATTATGAAGAGATTTCTGGTGAAAATTCTTGACCTTGGACGGTTCATGAAATACTTGCAGAAATTGATTCTAGATTTTTTAACCTCTTAAATCGGTTGAGTTTGGACTCTTCGTTTCTGTAGGAATTTTATATTCCTAAATATGTATTTTAAATTAAACGTATTGTTAACAAATTATAAATATTACCTTAGGAAGTTTTATTTTTCATTACCAATGAATTGAGCACTACAAATCCTATCATTTTTTGTTGGTTTCCAAGCTTCATCAGTGTATCTAAAATAAACATTTTAGAAATAAAGGTATTATCGTAAAATATAACATTAATATGCAATACTAATTTTTATACTTACGATCTTCTCTTAATCCTATTTATCCAAATTTTTGGTCATTTTAGCGCATACAACTTTACAGGAAATCTACCAATATTTCTATTTTCCTGTGTGTTGGAGTAACTATTATGACATCCAACAATACAACAAGATATGTTTGACCTTCTATTCATATTAATTGTAGTTCTAACTATTTACAATTTACTTTTAGTCAACTAATTGTAAATAAGAACTATCTAACCAACAATTTGTTTTCCCACCAAAAATGCAAACTTTCGCCGCAAGGGAGCGCTGTAGTAAAATACGCTCGTCGCCTATATTACTTCCTCGCAGCGCTGGGACACCCTGTATGTTACATTTTCCTATAAAAATTAAAAGTAAATAAGTAAAAAATTTTTTTCTCAAATATGGATCATTATTTTTATCCTTTGAGGTAGTAGTGTGGCGTACTTTTCCTTACCCCTTTGCGGTCAAAATTTTATGTCTGGCGGATTTTACCGCATCGTTAATCCCTTTACCTGATTATTGGCGCAGTTTGGAATCGCCCGTATTTTATTAGGGGGTGAATAAATCACCTTTCGGTCCTTCTTTTAGGTCCTCCACTGTTTTAAAAATTAAATTTTCTGAATTTGCACATGAGTACACGCAACCCAACATACAGTTTATTAAATTGCCTACATTTTCTTTGTTTATTTGGTTACAAATGCATTCTTTAATTTTTCTACCAATTTGTTGTTAGTCTATTGGGATTATTTTTGAAAAAATGTTGCCACTTAAAATGGTTTAATAAAAATAAGGAGCGCCACCTGTGGGTGTTGGGCCAAACTAAGATTATTGCTACCACCTCTCGCCGTGTGTTACAAACTGTATTGTTTACATTTAAAAATCACATGTTTATAACTGTCACGTACACGTGCGTTTAAGCGCCTAAATCATAATAGCATCTAGGATTGAGAAAAGCTTCTCAAAACTGTTCAGGCTTGAACTTCCGAGATTATGAAATAGAAAAGATGCAACAAGTGGCTGGCGCCGCGACGACAGCGCCGTTATTTACGACGTTCCCCGCGCCACGACGCGTCGTCCACCTGTTTACACGACGAGCATTCCTATACACCAGACGCAAAATCCACAGAAATCCCTTTTTTATTTTGCTTCCAGCCTTTTGATTTTGTGTTGTGTTTTATTATTTTGCTTGCTAAGGTGAGATTTTATTTTGTTTTTATTTTCTGTTCTTTACTGCTTGCATGACACATTTTCTTTCGTTTCAACGCTAAGGTCACAGGACGCCTGGCGTCTCTTGCCAGTTCACGGTTGTAAACAAGATGAACTCGCTTTAATAAAACCAGAACTCTTTCATCTCATTATTATTTCAACGATAACGCGTCTCGTTTTTTGTTTACCTTGTGCAAATTAACTAAATAATTGGTTTGGCTTCAAAATTTTATAATAAATAAAAGTGAGGTTAGGACCATTTGTCCACCCACTACCCCATGACTAATGGGGTAAATATAATTTTTAGACTGGATTTTATTAGTAAAATAATTGTTGTCAATTGTAAAATGTTGGAAATTTTTTTTTGTGTAAAATTAATACACAAAATAATAATTTTCGGTGGACTTGCTTTAAATAATTATATATTATTTTTTATTGTTTTATTTAAGTTTTACTTGTTCAATAAATTCAATAATTTAAAAATTTTTGAATTATTGAGTTTATATTAGTTGAAATGAGGAATACTAGTTATTTACCAGGTTTTGGTGTTACAAGAGTAGGCAACCAAGTGTACTCTAAAAATACATGCATACCATAAAAAGGTACATAAAAAATTAAAACTTATATTTACTCTATATTCTAGATTTGAGAATATACTTAAGGGTTAAGGGGATACTTTACATTTCATGATTTTTTAAAGGCATTTCAAGTTGTAAAATTAAAAAAATAATTTCGAATCCCCGTATACACCGGGCCGCTGAATAACTGCCAATTTTTTTGGGGGTGATTGACGGAGTAAAATTAAGCATTTCTGAAATAAAAAGTATCGTCCGGAAATGCTTTCTTATAATGTTACAAAAGATTTGTCAAAAAATGAAAATGGAATTTCTCAAAGTTATTGCAACTATAATATAGTTTTTGTAATAATATACAGGGTGAGTTTAAAGTAAGGAATAAAAATCATAACTATGTTATCTTTTAGAACTTTTAAAAACCGTAAAAGACGTGTCGCATTGTTTTTAAAAACCTTTATTTTAAACGCAACAATATTTTTTTCTAAGTTGACATGACGTCTCTATGACGTCATAAATTTTTTTAATAGATTGATATGGTTTTTATTTTTTATGCCATAAAATAATACCTTATTAAGGCTGTTTTACAACGGTACCAAAAAGATTATACCAGCGCCATCTTCCGGTTTTAAAAAAAAAATATTAAATTTCCCCTTATACATTAGTTTCAAGAAAATTTATGACCTCATAGTGACGTCATATTAACTGAGAAAAAATATTGTTGGGTTCAAAATAAAGGTTTTCAAAAACAATGTGATACGTCTTTTACGGTTTTTAAAAATTCCAAAAGATAACGTAGTTATGATTTTATGCCTTACTTTAAACTAATGTTTAAGGGGAAATTTAATATTTTTTTTAAACCGGAAGATGGCGCTGCTATAATCTTTTCGGTACCGTTGTAAAACAGTCTTAATAAAGTATTATTTTATGGTATAAAAACCATATCAATCCATTTAAAAAAAAATTATGACCTCATAGTGACGTCATATTAACTGAGAAAAAAATATTGTGAGGTTCAAAATAAAGTTTTTCAAAAACAATGCAACACGTCTCTTACGGTTTTTAAAAATTCCAAAAGATAACGTAGTTATGATTTTTATTTCTTACTTTAAACTAATGTTTAAGGAGAAATTTAATACTTTTTTCAAAAATCGAAAGATGGCGCTGGTATAATCTTTTTGGTATCGGTGTAAAACAGTCTTAATAAGGTAATATTTTATGGTATAAAAACCATATCAATCCATTTAAAAAAAATATGACGTCATAGTGACGTCATTTCAACTAAGAAAAAAATATTGTTGGGTTCAAAATAAAGGTTTTCAAAAACAATGCGACACGTCTTTTACGGTTTTTAAAAATTCCAAAGGATAACGTAGTTATGATTTTTATTTCTTACTTTAAACTAATGTTTAAGGAGAAATTTAATACTTTTTTCAAAAATCGAAAGATGGCGCTGGTATAATCTTTTTGGTATCGGTGTAAAACAGTCTTAATAAGGTAATATTTTATGGTATAAAAACCATATCAATCCATTTAAAAAAAATATGACGTCATAGTGACGTCATTTCAACTAAGAAAAAAATATTGTTGGGTTCAAAATAAAGGTTTTCAAAAACAATGCGACACGTCTTTTACGGTTTTTAAAAATTCCAAAGGATAACGTAGTTATGATTTTTATTCTTTACTTTAAACTCACCCTGTATGTTTAATATTCTTATAGCATAGCAAATAATAAATAAAATTTTTAGTACCAAAATTTTAAGAAGATACTTTACAGCGCTCCAAAAATTTCTTAAAATTTTATTTAATTTTTGGTGCACTGTAAAAAATTTATAAATATATTTAAAAGAGAAAACGAATTTCGTATTTTATTGAAGAGGTTATGTTAATTAAAAACGTCTAAAACAAGAAAAATGGAAGAAAATTACATGTATTTTGCAATTGTTAGTCAGGAGTCAGATATGCCAACTTCGATAACATAATTTACTAGTAACTTTTGTAAAGTCAATCGCGTTTATGTCGTTACAATTTTTTATTCAATCGCGATTACAAAGTCCAATCCTATGATTTTGTAGGATTAGATTATTAAACTGAATCCTGAAAGTGAATCTAATCCTACTTGTTTATATCGCAAAAAATGCGGACTGAGTCAATCGCTTTTCAATTCAATCCGGATCGAGTTACACGAGATAAATATAGTCAATGTTACGTCTTATTACAAATTGAGATTAACTTCATGTTTTAATCATTTACAATAAAATCAACTGAATATCAGTACAAATTATTGCTCACTTTCAAAATTAACGGCTCATTTATTAGATTGTACTTAATCGTAACTTATCAATAATTTAACTTATTTAAATATTTAGAGGTAATATGCCAAGGTTACCTCTTTAAACGATGCCAATAACTTCGGCATTTCATCCAAATGTTTTTACTCCTGTCTAATGGTTGCTTCAAAACAACATTTTTCAATATTTTTAGCATCACATGAGAAAATAAAAGTTTTATGCACAAAATTAAACGTGTAGTAATCGCTTGGTTACCAAAAAAAGTTATGCCAAAATTCTAATTTTATGACATTCTTTAATTTTTGTAAAAAAAGAGGTTTTAAATCATATTCTAATTTAAAAAAAAAATAAAAACAATTTTTGTAATTTTCTTATCTAGATTATATTGACTGAGTTTAGAAATTGTCAATTTTCAGTCAAAATTTTTCGAATATACTCCCTACGCCTTTTTTTAGATAGTAAGTCATTCTAAATAAAAAAATCTTATAAAATAATATGTTTTTTCAATTCCCTGAAAAAATATAGCAATTTTAAAATTTTATTGAATTTTATGGGACACTCTGTATAATTTTTCTTTTCTTAACAATTTTTTTATTATTATTTTTTTATCAATTATGTTTTTGATTGCCTTGAATTTTTAGAATCAGATATATTAATTTTATTTAGAGAAATTTAAAACGCCAAATCATTTAAGTTTAAATTTGTTATTTTTTGCTATACATAACTTCGTCATTTTTCATTTTAAAAACAAAAAAATATAAATTAATTATCAAAAATTTTAAAAATTATTTTATAATTTTTTTAATTGGGTTACATTGGGCTTCGTTATCAATCTACCATAATTGTATTTGTGTAATTTTGCAACAAAAACTTCTAAATTTCTATTTTTGCAAAGCAAAAATGTAAAATTTAAACTCTTTTGTATATTTTAAATGTTTTCTACTTCCTTTACAAGATGTGGTTTATACAGATATTCCTAGATGTCGCTATGAGTTTCAATCGCGGATGAATTTATTATGAACTTTCTGTTTTGAATTTGTTTAAATTAGGAAATATTAAAAAAACCATAAAAATAATTGAAAAATGGGTTAATAAACACTAGTATTCTTTGAGTTATATTTTAAAAGTGCTCATGTACTTTAGGTTACTTAGGTTTAAGTTAATAAAAATTTAAAAAAAATCCACCAAAATTGGTATTAAAAAATTGGCACTGTAAACATGCCTACCACTCTAGAAGGTGGAGAATTTTGTAAACCTCTTTTGGAATAGTGACTTAAAACATACAGGGTGTACAAACAGTTCGACAACACCCGTTTATTTTTTAATGAAGCATTTTTGAAAGAAATGTTTCAAATAAAAGTTGTACGATTCTTAGTGACGCACTTTTTAGAAATATTGCCATGACCTTGAACAGCAAGTTGAAGGTCAGGCGATAATCACTTAACTTTTTTAATACTTTCAGAGGTTTCTGGTTTTTTCTATTTTACTAAAGTAAATAGTTTAAAAGTTACAAGATATTTTAATAGGTAAGTTCAGAAGCAGCCCCGACGTATTTTGAAAGTACCTACACCGTACTACTTTAATTTGAAACATTTTTTGTCAAAAATCATTTCAAAAATAAATGGGTGTTGTCGAATTTTTTGTACACCCTGTATATCGGGTCTAAACGAAACCTGGGTCATCTCTATAATTTCTCTATTTATGAAAATAAGAATTTGAAATTTGACAATGTTATATGGTTCAAGAAAACACATTTTATGCAATAAAAAATAACCATTATTTGGGTATCCCATATTTTGGCTCAATTGGCCCTCATGCCCGTTTTTAAATTTCTGATATATAAAAATAAAAATATGAAAAACAGGCACAGGTAAATTGATCTTTTAATCTTAATAAAATCAACTGTTTGAAAAACCGAGTGGTTCGGGATCTTTGCATTTAAAGAACGGAGTTATTTGTAAAAATGCTCCTCAAAGAAGTTTTAAAATGAATGACTCAAAAACTATTTGAATAATTTTAGGAATCACAATTTTATTTAGGTATTTGTATTATTTATAATGAGTTTTGGTTGTTTTTATCAACTTCGGGTAAAGATTTTTATTTTTACTTTACTTTTACTTAATTTTTGGGATGCTGTAAATAGTTTAAGAATATATTTAAAACAAAAAAACGCAACATCAAAGTCTTCGTTTATATCTTAACTTATTTTTAGCGTTGGAAAAAAATATTATTTCAATTAGTTGATTTAATATATATTCTTTGACAAAATTACCACGAACTAGGTACAAATCATCAATTTTAATAAAGAAAAGTGGGATCCAAGCAGATTTAATCTGATATGAGTCCCTATAAAGTAAAAATTATTTAAAATACAAACGATTCCAAAATTTTATAAAAAAATGACCAAATC
Source organism: Stenus bimaculatus (assembly GCA_963971135.1). NCBI lineage: Eukaryota > Metazoa > Arthropoda > Insecta > Coleoptera > Staphylinidae > Stenus > Stenus bimaculatus. The sequence goes on along the minus strand of OZ020185.1, from coordinate 16,185,060 downwards.
GAATAGAAAAATATTATTAATATTCGCGCTAAAAAGGAGCTAATTAAAATTAAAAAAGAAACATGAATTTTTCTGCACTGGTTTCATTAATCATTTTAGTTTTGTAATAATATTCAAAGCACTTCCAAGTCTACTTTTTTTGGTTAGAATATGATACTTTCTTAAAACTACAGCTAGATGTACTAATTTGGAAGTTGCGAATAAAGCTTTAAAGCTAAAAAAGCGAAAAAGGAAACATAAGATTTTAAAAACTTAATTTGGTACTGGCAATTGCCATCTTCAAAAAATTTCTGGGTACTCGACGAATGTTTTTGGAAAATATTAGAAGAATTTTATTAAAAAAAGAAGAAATCAAATGTTTACCCTTTCCACTCAAAGAAGCACTGAAATCATAAAGTGAAAAAACAAAACGCAGCAGAAGCACATAGATTTTGAGGTGGCGAGGAGCGATGGCCTAAAATATTTCATGACAAGACTATTGAAACTTTTAGGGATGACGCATCTACCCCCCTTAAAAAACAACTTTTTTGATTTTGGTTTTCTAAGTAATTAAAAATTTTAACAACCGCTTCGACGAACTGACAAAATTTTAAGAAAAGGTTCTACCGAACCGGTGCGAACCACCCGAATTCCACCACTGATAGTAAATGTTATTTTCATATAAAAAAAATTTCCTTATTTCGACTTCTTAAGAAGTTGGTGCAATTTTAAAATTTCAAGAAATTAATGATTTCTGTGAATACGCTGTACTTATTTGCGATTTGGATCCTAGATCCGACTAGGTTAATTTGTTTATGATTTACATAAAACCTCATGATTGTTATTTAAATGCAATTTTTCTTCTTGCCTTTACCCTTTATCTCACTTGGCGGGTTCAAAAAATTCCACGAGAGGGAGTTCGGTCTCCGAAATTCTCGAATAATTCAAACGTAATTTTTCTTTTTGGCGTTATAGACTGGGAGATAGTGACAGAAAAACGAGAGTCAGTTTTTACAAGTATGGCACCCCTTTAGGGGTCAACATGGGGTCAAATATCATAATTAAAGAAACGAAAATGATAGCCGCACCGCTGGTCGTCGGGGCCTTAGGTGGAATTCTGTAAGCTCTAACGTACCGAAAACGGTAGATTGTTTACTTGATTTCTATGGTTACGATTTTCGTCTCGCTTCCACGTTATGATATTTTGTTGTGTGTAAGAAGGAGATAGAAAATATGTAACAAATTAATCTACCACCTAGATATCAATTTGTTGGCTTACAGAATTCCACCTCTAATCTCAAAACAATCAATCAAATTTGTCGAAAAATTACGGTTTTCAAACGATTTTTTACCAAAATATTCTTGTAGTTCAGGTAGTTTATAAAAAAAATTCGGAGGAAACGTAAGGTCATACTGATCGGTTGGGGCTAATAGCCCGCCATACTAATTAAAACAGGTCAATTTTAAAAACTTTGGGAAACTAGTTTTTACAGGTTCGCATTTTTTTCAACTAATTATATTCATATGCCATTCACAAAAATCACCATGCCATACCATTTCGACGATTCTTAATAGTCGCCATACTACACTAAAAAGTCAATTTTTTCACCTGTCGATTTTTTTAAGGCAGTATGGCGACTATTTTGAACCGTCGAAATGGTAATTTTCGTGAATGACTACTTGAATATAATTATTTGCAAAAGAACCGAACTTTTAAAAAATAGTTTCCCAAAATTTTTAAATTAACATGTTTTAAATGGTATGGAGGATTATAAACCCAACCGATCAGTATGGCATTACGCTTTCGCCGATTTTTTTATAGACTACCTGAAAATACAAGAATCTTCGTGTAAAAAATCATGAAATCCGTAATTTTTCGTCAAATTTGAATGCGATTAGGCCCCGACGTCCAAGGTTGCGGCTACAATTTTCGTTTTTTTAATCATGATATTCGACCCCTCAAGGGGTGCCACACTTGTAAAAAATGACACCCATTTTTCTGTCACTATCTCCCGGTCTATTAAGGCCGCATGACACTTGCGAGTTTACTGTATAAAATCTTCACATGTTTTCTCGTGAGTTTTCTATGGAAAAAACTCACTAGTAAAATGTAAGTAAATTTTAATTTGACATAGAGCAAGTGCAAGTTTTCTCTAATAAAAAATGACAAGTGTCATACAACAAATTTTATTCAAGAAACTCGTTAGAAAACTCTATTAAAAAAACGTGTATGATACTTGCGAATTTTTACCATAGAAAACACACGAGAAAACTTGTGAAGATTTTATACAGTAAACTCGCAAGTGTTATAGGGCTTTTACCTCACCTCACTAGTTTAAAAAAATCCACCAGAGGGCGACCAAAATTCCGAAATCGCAAATATTTTCCTTTCTGATTGTTGTTTTGCATTTTGACTTTCCCAAATTGATTTTTTCAACACTGCTAATTGGTTTTAAAATTAAGAGGAGAGTTTTAAATTTCCCAAAATAAAATTAATGTACAGTGTGAGCTAAAATGATTGTGGTCAAATCAAAAATGTGGGGAACCCTGTGTCAATTCTTCGGATTTTTGTATTTAGTTGTTGTGCCTTCTGTTTCATAAAAATTAGTTTTTATCAAGACTAGTTTGCCTAAATCTTTATTTTGTATCAGCATTTGCCTCGAAAATGAAGGTTGTCATTTCATATCGTTTCAAGATTTGACATTTGTTATAAAAATACGCCATTGGATTACTAGGGGATTTTCTTTTAAATTTTTTTGTTGTACCAACCTGCGTAATTGGTTTTCTACTTATCAAACTATATTCATTTTAACTCACCCTTTATCTGAATTGTTAAAAATTCAAGACAAAATCCAAAGTATACTTGATTTAAATAAAAAAATCGTCAATAAAATTTTGAAATTTTAAAATTGCTATATATTTTTGTAAGCAGTCCAAAAAATATTCAGAATGACATACTATTAAAAAATTGCTAAAGTTAAAGTGTCTCACCCTGTATATTCGAGAAATTTTGATTAAAAATTAACTTATAGTGCAATGAAACCCAAATAAAAAAATTACAAAAGTAATTTTTAATTTCTTTAAAATTTTAATACGTATGACCTCTTTTGTTAGAAAAATGAAAAATTTCTGTCCTAAAAATCAAGCGATTTTAATAATTCGCGTTTAATTTTGTGCATAAAATAATTTCTGCTTGTAATTTTCTTAAAAAATTGGCGATAAAATTTACAATATTTAAAACAAGTTTCACATTCTATTAAAAAATAAAGAAATATTTGTTTTTAGTGTGCGTTTAAAATAAAAAAAAAATGGTATTAACCTTTTTTGAATAAGTTTTAATTAAAATTATCAATGTTTTGGTTAAATTGCAGTTTATTTCAAAATTAAAGGGTTAGGATTGTAAAAAACATCATCAAAGCTTAAATTGCAGTGCCAACTTTAATTTGAACAATTTTTGCAGTTTTCTTAAATTTTTTTTCGATTTTAAATTATCTTTTAGATGAAATTTATATTTTTGGTTCCTAAAATTTTTGCATAACTTTTTTAATTACCCTCAGATTTTAATGATTCTTTTTTTATTTTGTACCTAAAAGTTTTTAGATGTAGATGTATAAAAATAAAATCTAATTTTCTAGTATTCTCCACCCTGTAAAATATTGAAGTCAGCTTATACAGGGTGATGATAAAGTTTCGAACTTAATTCATAACTGTCGTATTTAATTGTTTTGAGAAAATCGCTCGGACAGGTCAATTTTTGTTTTTAAAATGCCATCTCTTGGTATAAAAAAAATATAAATGACGTCATTGTTGCTTTAGCAATGACGTCATCAGCGATTTTTTTAAAATGGAAGCCCCCACTATTTTTACTCGTTTTTGATAGAAATTCATGTCACTTAAACGATGATATAAAAAACAATTAAATTTTTAAATAAATTTTTGAATAAAAAATTTTTCTAATTCAGAAAAGGAAATTTTTATTTTAACGAAAAGGGTTTTATAAAAATAAATTAAAATGAATTTGAAGTTACTAATAATCACAAAAGATATTAAATATTTAAATAATGCTCATTTTAATGCAAATTTAAAATGTTAAATGTATTTAAAAAAATTTAATAAATAGTCTTGAAAAACTAATTTTTTGATTCCATTTAAATGTAAGGAAATTTACAAAAAAATAAAATTTTAAATTTGCTATTTATTGAAATCAGCCAAAATAATTCTTATACAACATTCAAATTTTTCAAATTTAATTGTACAAATTATTTTTAAGTTTACATTAAAAAAATTTTAAACGAAAATTTGTTTATAAATGCAGTCATTTTTTTATATCAACCTTTAAGTGACATAAATGTCTATCAAAAACGAGTGAAAAAAGTGGGGGTTTTCATTTAAAAACATCTATGATGACGTCATTGCTAAATCACCAGTGACGCCATTAATATTTTTATTATACCAAGAGATGGGATTTTAAAAACTAAAATTGATCTGTCCGAGCAATTTTCTCAAAAAAATTAAATACGGCAGTTATGAACTAGGTTCCAAACTTTATCATCACCCTGTATATTATGTATAGTAACAAAATAAAGTGGTAATTTTTTTATCAAATATGATAAAATATGCAACAACTTTTAAGTTTTTTGCACAAAATTGCAATAAATCATTCAAATTTTGTGGATATTTGGTACAACATCTAAGTAAATATGCTAAAAGTTTTAATAAATTCTTAAGACGTTATAGTTAAGAAAATCACCTTTCTATAGTAAAATATTTATTACCAAATTTTATGGTATATACAGCATACAGCTCTTTATGAGCTTATTTTAATGTGCTAATTCTAATTAGTACATCAAATATATTTATTAAAAATTTGACGCCTCTCTGCTTTACTAGGTACAATAATTAACTATTTTATTAGGCATTATCACTATTATCTTTATCGAAATAAAATACTTTTTTTTTAATTTTTGCAATGGAATTATAGTTAATTTTAAGTACTAACAGATGGCGCTGCTGGGCCTTTGTGTTGAATTTATGAAGATTGAATATAAATTAAAAAATCGAGGCCCATTATTTATAAATGTAGTGTGATTATGGGCCTTAAAATTTTTATTATTATCCACAATTAAAATAAAAAACACAATTAAAAGCCAAATATCTTTCAGCCTGTGTGTTCCGTGATACGTCGCCTATATAAACACATTAATTTAAATACAATTTCATAAAAAAATATGAAATAGGCCGATTTTATGGTTAATTAAAAAACTTTTTACATTGCAGGTTTTAAAATTTGGTTTTAATGAAATTTAAGTCTCAACTTTATTCGCTCGTTAAAATTTCGCGATATTATAACGTATAATCAGTAGCAATAAATTGAACGCATTTTATATGCACGCATACCTACATTTCCGACTTAAATGTATGAATATCGACGTTTAAATGATACCCCTTTTTGATACAATGCCAAAACTTTACGACCAAAATGAATTAAGAAACCGAGCAATAAAAATAAATAAACCATTCCGAGTTTAAATTACTTCCTTAACTTTTTCGCGATCCATCATCAAAATAACAAAAAAAAATCTTTGTTAGTTTGGACAAGTTCTGCAACACTCTGTGTAATACATAAAAATAAATTTGCTTTCTTTGATACTACATTACTATAATTTCTTAAGGATATTTATCTTATTGTAACTTTTACTGGTCTATTGGGTTATTTTGATTGACATGTGTTTTTGGGCGAAAATTTTAGTTTAGGTTAAAAGTTGGTTGTTGTTCGTAGAAATAAGTTTGTAGTGTGTAGCAATCGCGCCAACATTTTTAAACAATAAGGCCATCAACCAATGGTTCTGTACGTAGGAATATAAATTAGGGTGGCTAAAATAAATAAAGGGGAGTTGAGATCAATAATTTACAACTGTGTAGAGTTTTATGTTAGTCTCATATGTACCTACTGAAATTACTGGTCCGCATTTTTACAATCGTTAAATCTCCAGAGATATTGTTTCAAATAAATGTTCAATGACGTCACCGCATTGCCCCCAGGAAAAAAGCGCTTTTTAATAATATTTTCTTTTGTTTATTATCGATCCGATGCGGCTCGCTGACGATAAACGTTTAATTAATTTTATTGTACAAATAAAAAAACGACAGTTTTTATCATATTTATTTTTTCGATTCGTTCCTACACAAAGCTTTTAATATTAAAATGCAATCAGCATTTTTTTCATTAATTTTTGTATGTTTTTATTTTGCACAAAACAATTGTATAATATAATCATTTTAATTTTACATAGTTTTTCAAAAACGCTTTGTTATACGCAAAATTATAGCAAAAATAACGCCATTCGTGTTAAATTATACCTGGAAATATTAATTGGGCTGCTCATTTTATTGCACAATGGATTCATCAGCAATTAAAACAATTTATTCACTTTGATAAAAGTTGTTAGTCAATTAGCACGCATTGACAAGAAGTGCGGGAATCGCGTAAATGGTTGGATTTATTAATTTTTCACAAGCGTCTGGCTTTTATTATAAAACAGCGAGGAGACAATGCATACGAAACGTCGCAAATGCATGCATTTTTGCCAACATACGCCACACGACTTATATGCCTATTTAAATATTGAACAAGTTGCCAATTATTCTTCCACTTGCGATTTTATATGTTTTAAATTGCTGATGAGAGCCATTTTCTTATTACATGACTTAAAAGTACCTATATCACATTTACAAAACCGCTCTTGCAGGAAATTAGGTTGTTAAATATATTTTTGCACCGATTAAATTCTTCCGTTATAAAAACATTAATTCTCAGATCCATTTAATTTATTACTTTATAATATTTTTTTAGGCATTTATTTATATTTAATCCCGGTCCATACATATTAAATCTCTACAAAATGAACAAATTTCTAAATAAACTTTAATACACCAAGATAAACCCTATTAAAATCTTTATTGCCACTTAAATGTTTTATATTTTAATGCATAAATCATAATGTGAATCGTCAATAAATACTTCAACTTAACTAATGAAATTGTAGTTATTCAACAATTTGATTTTATACGTTTGTCGGGTTGTTTCATTTTTAAACATTTAAAAATATGGAATATTTATTTATATTTATTATACAGTGCGGACATAAAGTAAATACCCCCACGGTTATGTTTTCGATTCTTAAAATCTGTCAACTAATGTATTTAAATGCGAACTTTCTAACAAAGGTATTTTTGATTTTGATTTTCTTTATGTCCGCACTGATATGTATTAAATTTGAAGATTTTTTTAATCTACCGGATTTAAGTAAATCTAGAGCCTGTTATTTTTCTATTTATAAAAATATAAAATTTAAATTTTAGTAGGTATGTTATACAAGGTGTCCCGTACCGTTATGCAGAAATTTTGTCTAAACTAGGTTCAATTCTAAGACTAATGGTGCAATTCTGATGCAATCTATAAGACCTGTAAGCCATATCTGTAAGACTTTACAGATCTGTAATCTGTAAGAAATTTGCAATTCTATTTGCGACTGTAGCTTATAAATTCCTGTAAGTCCTCTGTAAAATTTATAAATATTTACGAGCACGATGGAAGCAGTCGTAAGCTTACAGATAACGCGTTTTTGTATACATAAATAAATTTTGCAATGAATAATCAACAATTGAATATATTTATTGGTATGTTGCTTGAAGAAGATCAAGATATGTAAGTTAATAAAGGTAGATAAATAATAAAAAAAGTAACCCACATTGGTCATTTTTATAGGAATTTCATGAGAGTCTCAAGAAATACATTAAGGGATCAATGTAATCCATTTGAAATGTCATCTAGCCATTTTATTCAAATGTTTGATTAAACCATCGGTGTGTAGTTAATTTGATAAACAGTTTAAGACCCCACATCCCACATTGTACAATCAAGATACAGAAATGCCATCCCTTTGGAGAAAAAGGTGTTGGCCACTTTGCACTTTCTAGCAGTCGGATCTTTTCAAAATTCAGTTGGTGCAAATAGCTGCTTGTCAATGAGCCAAACTTGCATTTGCCGAGTAATTGCTGAAATTTATGGTGCTATTACTAATCACCTTTTTCATCTTTGGGTAAAATTCCCAACTACAGAAGAGAAAAAAATTAAACAAAAGCTGGATATTAAACAAAAGCTGGATTTTAAACAAAATTTGGGTTCAGGGGAGTATTAGGCGCAATCGATGGGACTCATGTTGAAATTCTAGCTCCTCCAAATGATCGTGAACACCCACCCTTTGTTTATATTAATCGCAAAGGAAAGTACTCCATAAATGTTATGCTTATTTGTGATTCAAATTCTAGAATTATTGGTTGTAATGCAAGGTTCGAACACTTCTAACCTTAAAATTTAAATAACAGCTTATATCCCCATGTTACAAATACACATGACGTTAGCTGTTTCTATAAAATTATCGTCTGTAAGAAGACTCACGATCAGAACCGCTTTTTTCGGAAATCTGTAAGGATCCGAGTTACAGTTTCTATAGCGCTATAGATTTATGGAGCTTACAGGTTAAAAAATCAGAATTGCACCATAATAAACACAAAAGTTGCAGGTCTATTCTTTTTATTTAAAAGTTACAGCAGAATCTAATTTTCAAACTCCAAAACAGAAAATAAAGTTATTAGAAAAAAAATATATATTAGCTAGCAAATATTTAATTAATAATATTTTCAAAATGTCCTCCTGCTTGCTGTACACAATCTTGTGCCCGTAATACGATTGAAGAAGTTGCATTTCTTATTTCGCTATGATTCTCTCGTATTTCCAAGGCAGCTTGTTGAATTTTTTGCAATAATTCTTGTCTAGTATTTGAAACAGTTGCGTACACTTTATCTTTCATATATCCCCAAAAATAATAATAATCAAGGGGATTAAGGTCCGGGGATCTCGCTGGCCATGCAATATTACCACCACGACCAATCCATCTTGGATACCTGTTGTCTAAAAAATTTCAGACTTCGATTCCGTAATGCGGTGGTGCGCCATCCATTTGAAACCACATATCTCTTCGAATAATTAGAAGAATATCTTCTAAAGGTGGTGGCATTTCATCAATTACGAAATGCAGGAAATTTTCCGCATTTAATCTCGCAGGAAGGATGTGTGGTTGAATCAGCAAATCATCAATTAATGCAGCCCAAACGTTAACGGAAAATTCTTGTTGAAATTTCGACGTGCATTAATTTCGGATTTTCTACTTCCCATGAATGTAGGTTTCTCATGTTATGACACCACTTCTTGAAAAGGTAGCTTCATCAGTCCAAAATTTTTTTACAAAAATCTAAATCTACTCGTGATTATCTTAATATCCAGGATGAAAAAACTATGCGAAGAAGGTGGTCCCTCTCAAGCAATCCTTGCCCTTTATGAAAATAAAATGGATATAAACCTTCACGTTTCAAAATTCGCCACACCGTAGTTTTGGATATTCCAATTTGTCTACTAATTCCTTGAGATAGCGCCCAACACTTCTTCATCTACATCTGCTGGTAAATTGACGCCTCTATCGAATTGATAATCACGTAGTCCGCATTCTCGAAATTGTCTGTGAACTAACATAAAAGTTCTGGAATTGGGAATTCGCCTATTTGGAATATTCGATTACTGCAGCTTCTGCACTTGCATTGCAATAACCATAAATAAATTGCATATCGGCATACACTACTTTAGAAAACTGGTAAGGCATTTTTAATTCAGCAAAAACTAACACACCCAATAACCACAAAAATCACATAAGAATGATTTAAATTTTACAATACCGAGATATTAATGCCACATGTTAGTAAATTAAATTCAAATTGTAACAAAGAACATAATTTCTTCAAGTTGAATTTTCTGTTTTGGAGATTGTAAATTTAAAAGTGCTTTAACTTTTGAATAAAAAAAATTGACCTACAACTTTTCTGTTTATTGGTCTTAGAATTGTACCTAGTTTAGACAAAACTTCTGCATAACGATACGGGGCACCTTGTATGAATGATAAAAAGATAACTTTTTATATTGATTTTAATCTTAAAATCATTTTATTTTATCAATTTGTTGGTATAAGTCGTCGGTCTAATACAGACCTAGGCTAAGTCAAATTTTACATAAAATGGGATAAAGCCAATTTACAGTTCAAAACACTATGTTTTTCCAAACTTATGTATAAAATTCGAAAATTTCGAAATTTTTAAGCCGACTCTTCAATTAATTTTAAGATGAAAACTTCATATGGGGGGTTCATATCAACTTACTAATTTCAAATGGCAATAAGGTTCAAAAAGCATAAAAATAAAAAGTAAACGGAACCAGCTTTACAACGGTGAAATTATTTTAAAAATCTGTGTACAACTTGCTTAGAAATTACATTTTCATTAGGGGTTGGAAATCGACCTGTTTAACAGTTTTTCCAAAAAATGAACAAAAATATTGAAAAACAAACTTAATAAGTTCATTTACATTAATTAACTAATGAGAATTTGAACGAAATTTTCTCAGCGAGTTAGTCACCGATTTTAACAATAACGGCACTGTTGTAAAGCTGGTTCCTTGTACTTTTTATTTTTTTGCATTTTGACCCCTATTGCCGTTTGAAATTATTAAGTTGATATCAACCCCCAGTTCAGGGTTGAAAGTGAGTAATGGGTAATTAGGTAAAAATCGTTCCCCCTTGAAAAAAAAATCGACCTGTCCGAGCGTTTTTTTAACGCAGGTTAAATACCGAAAAACGGACTTGTAAAGTTTTCGTTGGACCACCCTGTATATGTATACAGTGCGGACATAAAATAAATCCCTCCCTGCTAACTTTTGAACGCTTATGTTCTGAAAATCTGTCTACTGAGGAATCTATTTGCGAACTTTCTAAAAAATGTATTTTTGATTTTGTGGAACTTCCGGTTATACCGAAAGTTTGTGATATTATATATGAGAAAATTTAAGCACACGTGATATTCATCATGACTAGGTATATGTATAAAGAATGAAAAAAATATTTAATTATCTAATTTATTTGAAGCTTTTAACGTCATTATTAGTAAGTTTACAATAATTAGTTAATTTTTGTACTCACCTGTAAAATTTTTATGTCTTTAACTCTGATGAAGGTTCCACAATAATGCGAAACCGGTCAGCCGTCAATATAACAAATTGTTTTAATTAGCCATCCAATAAAGCCGAAATACCAGTTATAATTAACCATTGGGCGTCACGATATATTTATAAAAAATATAATAATATATTTATAAATAAGAAATTAAGTTCATAATTTATACATTATAAATGTTACTTTATATAAATATTTATATGATGTAGGCAAATGCTTTTTTGAAAAGACTCCACACTTTCATGACCCAACACTTCTATTATAGAAAGCATTTTCTTTTCTCTTTTTATACAGGGTGAGCTAAAATGATTTTGGTTTGATATTTAGGCAACCAAATACACAGGTTGGTACAAGTGAAATCTTAAAAAGAAAATCTCCTAGTAAGCCAATGGCGTAGCAAAATTTTTTTTCAAAATCTCTAATTTCACAGCCAATGTCAAATATTGAAAAGGTTTTTCTTAATTTTCGAGGCAGATGCTAACACAAAACAAAGACTTACGCAAATTAATTTTGATAAAAACTGACGTTTATGAAATGAAAGGCACAATAACGAAATTCTAAAATCTAAAGTTTTGACACAACGGTAAAAATTACACCTACGCCTCTGCTTTTGTGAAGACTAGTTACTTTGTTTTGATTTTAACATGATTTTGTGTTACTATGAACTTGAAGCAAACAAATTCCCCTGATTTTTAGGCGGGAAATTTGAATTGGCCACAATCATTTTAGCTCACCCTGTACATATGGTATGAATATTAACTTTTACAACTCTACGCGCAGAGAACGACAAGGTCTTTTGACCATTCGTGATGTTACATATGATTATTTCACGTCTTTGTCCTAACAAGTGTTCTGATTGATCCATTTGCTGTTGGATTATCGTGATAATTTGGTTTGTACCTAAATTAAGTTATGACCTTTACACGACATTTATTTAAATTTGACATTTATACTAAACACATGAAAAAATTTACAAATCTCTGTATTTTGCGGAAGCAAGGCTTGAAATAATCTAACAAAATACAATTCGTAAGTTGAACAACTTATTTATAATTATGAATTCTAAAATATAAGATATAAAAATATGAATTATTTTTTTCGTTTTTCTTCCTCATTCTGTCGCTTCATTGGCAATTCAATTGTGTCGCTTTATTAGACCGGGAGCTCGCGACAGTTTTTGGTCTCCGATTTCATACAGCATGCCTTTTGGAGGAGAGAATATTTACTCTATAAGAACAAAGAAAACCCCTGCACGCTTTCCGAACATATGGAAAATTGCATTTCCATTTTCACAAAAAATATGTGTTTTTCTCTGATTTAATATTGCATGCCCTTTTAGCAAAATATACTTAAAATAAATTTAATTCTTGAAAATTATAGGCATGCGATTCGCACGGTCCCAAAGGGCTCAATTGGTCATGTGATGTGTTGTTATAAAAAAAAAATATGATTTTCCGCGTTTTCATAATGCATGCCAATTAAAAGAGTGAAGTTTGTGTCATAAATCCCCCTAAAAAAATTGGCATGCGACCATCGTTGGTCCATGGGTGGAAATTTAGGAAAAGTTTAAAATTTTCACCAAATTTAATTCATTCCACAAAACTTTTCCTAAATTTTCCACCCTTAAGCCAACGAGAGCCGCATGCCATTTTTATGGGGGTTTTATGATATAAACTTTAATTCTTTCCATTGGCATGCATTATGAAAACGCGGAAAATCATATTTTTTATTACAAGATTAAATGACCGTTTGAGACCTTTGGGACCATACGAATCGCATGCCTATAATTTTCAAGGCTTAAATTTATTTTAACTATCTTTTGCTAAAAGGGCATGCAATATTAAATCAGAGAAAAATACCAAATTTTTGTGAAAATGGAAATGCAATTTTCCATATGATCGGAAAGCGTGCAGGGGTTTAGCACCCGCTTTTCTTTGTTCTTATAGGGTAAATATTCTTTCCTCCAAAAGGCAATGCTATATGAAATCGGAGATCAAAAACTGTCGCGAGCTACCGGTCTATTTGGAAACACAATTTCACTTCTCAATAAATTGACAGAATTATCACGGAGTTCAATCTACTCATGGTTTTAATACTGAAAATTAAAGTATATTATTCTACTCTCTAGTATATCTCTAGTCATGGTTATATAACATAAATATAAGAAAAAGGAATATTTTGAAGGAGGTTGGTGTATGTATTTTTGCAAAAAGGAAATTGTACGTGAAAATTTATGAGGAAGAGGATGTAGTATATGTGAAATTGGGCGCAGTATATAAAACTAAAAGCAATTACAATTTATATTTAACGGTACGAAACGCGGATCTATTGGGAGTAATATAGACATTCCTCGATACGTTTGTATGCATTAAAAGAGTGTCAGATATTTACATATGCGTTATAAAGCGGCCTAAGAAATATACAATTTTAAACTGTATCATAACTTTTATGGCCCGAAGCGATGCGGATCTTGGAAAGTACTTAATGTGGCTCACTGCAACAAACATTATCCAATGATGAGATGTGCACCATAAAGGACAATCTACTTGCGCTCCTGTGGCGGCACCGTAGCCCTATCTCGCCGCCCCCATTAAAGTCTTAAAGTACAGACGTAAGCACTCGTCAAATGACTCCTTCGATGTATCGGGGGCCAAGATTCGAGCACTGCCCTCATAAAAATATACGGGGCTCGTTTAAAATGTATTAGCGGTTCGCGGGGGCGGCGGAAACGCGAAACCCGAGAAGACACACTAACAGAACGCAAAAATTGCTCGCGCTACCTCGGATTAAATTAAATTTCGCCCCTTTCGCATTCTCTAACTGCATGAAGATTTATATTTATATTATTTAATTTTATTAAATTCTACACGGAATTTACATTTCGCTCCTACCGTGCCTTTATTACATTTATTTAAATTAAAAATTTAAATGAAATATTGCACCGCCTTTATTTTTCTTACTTTACATATTTAATGCTTTATTTTTGCTAAAAACACTAAATTCACTTTAACTTTTTAAATTAAAATAAAAAGAGAACCGCGGAGAAGTACTAAATTATACTATACTCTCTTAGAGGGGTGCAGAGAAGATAACATTTTTATTTTCATAATCTTAACACCAAAATATACACTACTGTTCAAAATTAATGCACTCAAATTATGGATTATACAGGGTGATTCACATTTATGTTAAAATCTCTCGGATATTGATTCCTTAGATAAAAATAAGAAAAAAAGTTCATACAAACATTTGTCCGATTCCGCTTCCTAAGAGAGTTACAGCTTTTCAAAGGAGCTGACAGAGAAGAAGTTTTTGGCCATTTATTTCAGAATGGATACTAGTAAAGCATTCGAATTTGGCATAACTCTTAATATGCATTCGACTCACGTCCATGATTTTTTTGAGATTTTTTTATTGATTCTAAGTGGTATTTTAAGAGATCGTTGGTGGTAAAAACAATGGTAACTTTTTTAGTACTGCATTTTTATGAGATTTTTTTTCAGAATATCATTCTGTAATAAAATTTACACAAAAAATGTGCTCTTATACAAATTCGATAGAATGAGCCGTTTAAGAGAAAAGTGCGTCTTAAGATGTGCTTGCCGGGACTGTTGTCATGATTACTATGCAAATTTTTTTGTAGACCTATTGTTTTACCAAAATTATTCCAAACGTTACAAAGCAACCTTTTATCATAAATTATGGAATAATTTTGGTAAAATAATAGGCCTACAAAAATGTTAAGTATGACAACTGTCCTGGCAACCACATCTTTAGATGCAGTTTTCTCTTAAACGGCTCATTCTATCGAATTTGTATAAGAGCACTTCTTTCTTATCAAGTTTCGGATAGTTTCTTGTGGAACATTATATCTTTATAAAAGAACTGCACCATTCTTGGTGCTTTCTGGGTGGAGGTAAATGACGTCTTACTGATTTTTCAGAGCTCTCAAAAATCGTCTATCGGATTCAGTCAATCACCTGAATATTGGTCTCATTTAATTTAATCCATGACCAGTCTTGCGACATGCCGTATGGCATTATCTTGCATTAAAATAAAATAATCCCCTATAAATCGGGCAAAAGGAACGACATGTTCCCGAATAATGTTGTCCAGACAGAACATTCATTGTCCTCGGAACAAATTCCTCCCCAGAACATTCTAGACCCTTCACCAAACGCTTTCCTTGAAGAGATAGTACAAGGATGAAGTTTTTCTCCAGGTCTTCGATATACTCTTTCTGGAGATTTCAATTTCAAGCTTGCCCTTTGGTTTCATCGGTAAACAAAACTCGCTTTGAAAGAACAGAGATACCATACTCTCTCACGCTGGATTAAGTGCTGCCAATGTGTCAATCATGCAACCTTAAAGTAGAAAAGAAACTAAATAATAATTATAAATATTATTATAACAAAGTATTTTTTAATTTATGGTCTGCCAAAAATCATTTTATATTTTATTAACAAATGAGCAAAGTTATTTTAATTTTATATCTTCTAAATAACATTTTATTTGATTTCACAATAAAATTAAAAAAATACTTTGTTGTAATAATATTTATAGTTATTATTTAGTTTTTTTCTACTTGTAGGTTGCATGATTGACATATTGGCAGTCGATTGTGACGAAAATGTTTAAGGTCGTAAATTTTCTGACGGTGCAGCCGTGGTAATTAGTTTCTAGTGGCAAATATGATATTTTGATTTAGTTTTTGGGCATAAAAAAATAATTGGGAACAAAATAACATAAGCTACTTATTACTTGTTATACAGGGTGTATCAGACCACCCGTGCCACCCATTTATCTCGTGAACGCGTTATCGTTTATGACTGAAATAAAAAATTAATTACCAAAGTGAACCTAAACAATCCATTGGTGAACTTATTTTTTTCCGGAACAAGCCGGAACTATCCGAAACCGGAGATCACTTTGTTTTTTTAAATAGCAACATAGGTCGAGTTTGGTATGGTTTGATAGGTCTTTTAAAAACAAACAACTTTTATTAAAATATTTTTTTAATATTTTTCATAGTTTAGAATTTATTCGAAAAACAAAAAAAAATAAATAAAAATTATTGCATATTTTAAAGAATTTTGTTATAAATTTTTGCAATTGACAACGAATGTACATATGTATGTACATTACATTTAATGTTCAAATTTTATTAAATTTTGTTTTAGTATTAAAAGAATATTTTCAAAAGAAACAGCTTTTAATAACATAATTCTTAAATTTTTTGCCTAATTTACAATTTATTCAAAGAAAAATAAAATGAATAGAAGAAAAATTTACTTAAAAATTAACAAACTAACATGTGTATGTCTTTTGTTTGTAATTTTAAATAAATCAAGTACCCTCTGTTTTGATCCTATTTAGTAATAAACTGTTTTGAGGTGTTAAATGTTGAAAAATGCCTTTTACAAATGCAGAAGCGTTTGATATGTTAATGATATTAGGAGAATGTAGGCAAATTTACAGAGCTGCTGCCCAATTGTATTTACAAAGATATCTTCAGCGTAGGCCGCAATCGCGGGAAGTTTTCCGCCGTTTAGCAAGACGTGTACAAGTAAGTGGTAATGTTCAGCCCAATCATAATAAAAATGTTGAAATAAGAAGACCTGTAAGAAATGAAAGAGCAGTAATAGATGCCTTAGGAGGTGTTAATTTAAATCCGCAAGAAGAATTGCGTTAGATTCTGGATTAAGTCACATGACTATATGGAGAATTTTGAGTGTTCAGAAGTTACACCCATTTCATATTTCCTTACATCAACAGCTTAGTGAAAATGATTTTGCAAATCGTGTAAATTTCTGCACTTGGCTGCAAAATAAAAATGAAATATTTCACCGACAAATTTTATGGACTGACGAAGCTACTTTTAAAAGCAACGGTCATGCCAACATTCACAATGCGCATTACTGGTCAGTTGAGAATCCCCACTGGTTAGGAGAAATAGATAACCAACACGTATGGTCGCTAAATACCTGGTGTGGAATCATTGGTAACCAGATCATTGGACCATATTTTTTTAACGAAACACTAAACGGAATAAATTATTCAAATTTTCTGGAAAATGTGTTACCCGAGTTAATGGAAGATGTAAATTTGGCTACCAGGGCTGCAACAAGATGGATGTCCAGCCCATTTTTCCATATTGGCCCGCAATCAATTAAATAGAATGTTCCCTAGAAAATGGATAGGTCGAGGAAGCACCGTGGCATGGCCACCAAGATCACTTGACTTAACCCCATTGGACTTCTATTTATGGGGAAGAAAAAAAGAAATAGTCTATCAACAGGTACCAACTACAAGGGAGAACATTTTAAGTGCTGTGGACAACACACGTCAGCGAATGCAATTATGTTTAAATCAAAACGGTAGACATTTTGAACATTTAAATTAATTATTTCAGACCAGTCGGAACTAGGACACAAAAGAATCACCACCTAAGCTCAGCCAGCAATTGAGTCGTCTGTGTTCTACCTCAATCTGAATTAAACTGTGTTTTAATACGTTAATTTTTAAATAAAAATTTCTTGAATTTATTTTTTTTTCTTTGCATAAATTGTAAATTAGGGAAAATATTAAAGCATCATTTTTTTAAAACATGTTTTTTGACAATATTCATTTAATACTAAAATAAAATTTGTACCTTAAATGTAATGTACGAATGTACATTCGTTGGCAATTGGCTCACTGATGAAGTGAAAAATTTATAAACTCTTCCTACAAATTCTAATGTTTTACCAACTTTAAATATCATACTTGTCCATATTTCAACAAAATTCTTTAAAATATGCAATAATTTTTATTTACTTTTTTTAACAATTTTTTTTTGTTTTTCGAATAAATTCTAAACTATGGAAAATATTAAAAAAATATTTTAATAAAAGTTGTTTGTTTTTAAAAGACCTATCAAACCATACCAAACTCAACCTATGTTGCTATTTAAAAAAACAAAGTGATCTCCGGTTTCGGATAGTTCCGGGTTGTTCCGGAAAAAAATAAGTTCATTAATGGATTGTTTAGGTTCACTTTGGTAATTAATTTTTTTATTTCAGTCATGTACGATAACGCGTTCTCGAGATAAATGGGTGGCACGGGTGGTCGGATACACCCTGTATACTTCCAATAATTCCTTCAATAATAAAAATAAATCAGAAAAATTGAGTAGTGCGTTAGTTTTTAACAAGATAGTATTTTTTTCACTTTACTATAATTTATACACATAACTGTTACATTAAATTTCATATTTTACTTTCAGGATACTCAAAAAGAACAACAAATTGATTTTCTCAGGTAAGATTTTTTTAAAATTATTTATAATAAGTATTATAAACTAAAAAGGCAATTTTATTACTTCTTGAACTGAACCATTGAGAAATATGAGTAAGTTATCATTCAAATAATATTGTCAAAGACAAGTGATTAAATGGTAGTTAATAATAAAGCTGTATCTATGAAAAGGTGTCAGTGAATCAGTTCTAAATAAAATTTTAACAATTTGCCTCCTAATGCCGTTTTCACCAAACGAAACAGGATTTAGTTTCAAAAATCATTAATTATGATTCAGAAACGTGAATTATATTTCAAAACTATCAATTGTATTTCAGAAACGTGAATTATATTTCAAAACTATCAATTGTATTTCAGAGAATACCATTTAATTTTAGATTGTATTTCGGGATCTTCAATTGCATTTCAGAGAACATCATTTGAAAATTAGAATTTGTTAATTTAATTTCAGAAAGTATGATGTGTATTTCAGAAGTAATCAATTTCAGAAAGAATCATGTTGTTTCATTCCAAGTAAATTTTGTCGCAGAAAGTTAAGATTATCTAAATTTAATATTTTAGCCACCAAAACAATGCATGATCGATTGTGCTGAACGAGCTCAATCATCACCAAAAAATGTATTTTTGGCTTTATTAACAATTATTTCTAACTAAACCATTTGCTTCACGATAGCAAGAGATTTAATAAGAGAAATACGAACTTATTTTTCAAAAATATTGCTTTATCTGAGATCTTAGAACAGATTATTTCAATTGGAATTAGCATTGGCATAATGTTGTTCCGGTGTAATGTTAAATTACTAAAGTACATTTTAATAAATTGTATGTGTCTGTTGTGGTTCATATGGACAATCATTGTCAAAAATTCATGGTTTCCTTAATTTTTATAATTAGTCCTTTCTGAAATTAAATTGATTTATCTGAAATACAATTGATGCTTTCTGAAATACAATTGGACAAGTGTTAAATTTAAAAACTAGAGGTGTGAGGTGTACCGAATATTCGGTAACTGTTTAGCCATTTTTTTACTATTCAGCGGAAGGCCGAATATCAATATTCGACCTTTGACATCAATGTCAAAGATCAAATATTCGGCAAAAAATAAATTTTATTGAAAATACATTCTTCTTATCTTCAATTTCAAAGCAGTTCAATATTCAATATTGTACCATGTTCGTGTTCACTAATTTTAAGGCGAAAATTTAATAGTCCGGGAGTAATAATAGAAAATTATAATAATGGTCAAAAAAATCAGCAAAATCACACAAATCAAAAAACGAACTTTTGATCAATTTGTACCGCCCAAAATGTATGGAAATTAGTTTATGCTGGGATTTTTTTCTGTTTAAGTAATTTAAACTAAATGCCAGATGGTGCTAGATGATTTAAAATTGTGGTTTTTCAACCATTTTCTTTGGAAAATTTAAAAATCGCTACCCAGCGAAATTGTCTGATGAATCAATTTTTGCGATGTAGATTTCTACAAATTAAGATTTTGGGAGTTTGTAATGGTTTTGTTTAATACACTTTTTGTCTATTATTGGCTCCCGTACCATCTTTAAACCCGAAATTGTGGAAAATCTTTCCATGCGAAACATGTGTGCTGAACTCAAACAATGAAGCGGGACGTTGGAAGGGGATCGGATATTCGGTATTACGCTATTCGACCAAATCACTATTTTGTGTATCTCCTATTAAAAACTAGGAAAACAAAAAACAAAACATAGACACATCTAAAATTCTAGACATTGCCACTGAGCGGGGAGAATATTTGTTGGAGTTCTGTTTTGGTTTCCAGTCATTTTTAATTGGTTTAAGTCGAAAAACTACCATATAGTGTCGGGAGGAAGATTTCTTTATCTTTGCTTTGGTCTGATATAAAGAAATATTTCTTTCTGTCGTACATAAAATGCATAGCGTTGCACCATTTTACCCTATAAAATGACCCGCTCCTGACTTTTTTCCTTTTTTTTAAATTTATTTTCTCTGGTACCGAGAATAATTTTTTTTCTCTAATTTTCTTTCGATATCTGATGAGTTTATGTCAAAGATGTTGGAAACTTCTTTGTATTTATTTAAAATTATATCGAAAACTTTAAACCTAACGGCCTTCGAGAAGGTGCACAAAAAAACAAAAACTGTCGCCAAAGAATTTGTAAAAAACCGTAATTTTTTTTTTTCGAGGTGAGTTTTTGTTTGGTTTACACTTTATCCATGTAGTGAAAAACCGATATAATCGATCATAGATGGTTAGTTTTTTCAAAAATTGAAAACGTCTTTCCAAAAACATTGTATGTTTTGGAGTTTGTAGGCTAAATTGATAAATGTTTGGGGAATGGTGGAATAACTTGTAGTTAAGGTAAGTGGATTATTGATAAATAGGAATGTAAACAATAATACGGTGTGCAATCCCAATCAATAGTATGTTTAATATTCGACAGACAACAATAAATAACGAGACTGATAGTTATGGTTATGGGCAAACCAAGTTTCCCCTTTCCCACTGTTTATAAATTGATGGTCGAATCTGATTGCAAATTTACACCTGCCAGTGTACCACGAGAACGTTCAATAAATCTCACAAATTAACAGAGAGCACCTTATATTCCATATCATACATTACTACAAACTGGAAACTGGGAACACATAATATTTACATATTAAACCCAAAGTAATAACTTATTTAAGTTTTGTAATTAAATAACTTTCTTACACGGTTTATAAAATAATAAATAATCATTTTCTTGTGTGTGTAATTTAATAAACAATAAATAACTCAGGAGGTAAAATATCAAGCGAGGAATTGTGGTTTTGTGGTGAATTCATCTTGCTGCAAGTTTTAATTTATACACATTCCTGATAAGCGAACTTAACTATAATACCAAAAGTGGGTTAATTATAATTTATTATTTGCCCTCAGTCATTAACTCAAATTACGTTCGGACGAGTTGAAACAAAATACACAAATTAATTACTCGGAGAATCGTCGAATCGAATGGAAAAGCGAATATTTTTATTACTAGAATATTTATAACAAGAAAATATTAATTGAAGATGGTGCGGTGCGGGGAAACCTTTGTCGCTTCTTCTTTTTATACAAGCCTCGTTAATTGATTTAATTTGTTGTTAATAATTCGGTTCTACGCGAATTTCATTTCGATTTTATTAACGCTTCATTCTCGGATCGCATGTTTCTCAAATACTTGGCCTAGCTTCAAACAAAAATTATTTACAAAGTAATCAAGCCGGCAATTCAAAAGTCATTTCGTCTTGATTTTCCACTGCAATTCTAAGTTTGCTCATTTTATTACTTGCTTTTCTAAATTATTAAATTTATAATATTATTCTTCGGGTCTCGATTTATGTTTTCTTTAGACATTTCTATAAATGGAGCAATTTATACCTCAGCTTATTAAATTTATATCTTCATAACTTAAAAAGCACTAACGTTTTTAATTAAACGTGTTTCCTTTCGGTGAATTCGCAAATTGACTTTAAGAATATTGTCGTAGGTGTAGCTAATGAAGTCAAAACAAAAAACGGCAGGCAACCAAAAAAATTCTTAAAAAATAATTTGGTAATAAATCGTGGAAATATTAATCTCTTTTATTGCAAGGAACATAAATCGCTCCTTAATAGAATTTATAAAATACAGACGGCCGCAAGTGGCATTTGCATCCACATCACTTTATTATACCTTAAACGTTGCGGTGGTCTGCACAATGGCAACATTAATTTAAAAATCCCATTATAAATTCGACAAGCCGACCGGGCCGTTACTAAATAAGCTCAATTTCATTTTCTAAATATATATTTGGCGTCCATGCATGTGATTAGTTTTTCTGGGCCTCTTAAGTCACGTTTCGCGTTCCGAAAGGATATGGTGAATCCGAGAGGTGCTGCCACCTGTAACTCTCAAATCCCACCAATATTTATAAACGCGCTCTTATTTTTATAAGTCGTAAAAAGTCGATTTTAATAAGCGTTAATTGGTTAATCGCTGAATTGGTCCCGATCTCCTCAGTACTTCAATGTATGCTTAATTAATGATAATGGGTAATGGAAGAGTTCCTTTTCTACATTATACGCGCTGGCATTTAAACTTAAACATATTAATTGAGATAAGCTAATTGATACGAGTTTGAGTTTACGAATTCGGGGACTTGAGGAAGGAGAAGGACGGAATAATTAAGGATGAAACGAGCAAAAATGCGTTTCTTTTGGCTCGCCTAAATTTTATGTTATTTCCGCCAAATGCCTTCTGCGTCCTTATCTCCTCTCATCGCAAATGTTGGGCGGAATAATGCGATTTTGCATTGCAGATTGAATTTGAACAATTTAATTGAATCGTACAGTGCACATATGTAGGGCTTACTGTGGTCTTTAATTTAAGTAAGCTTAATTGGATTGTCTGTTTATTATTAGGTTTTAAATTTTCTGCAATTAACATTTTCCCATAAAATTTCGCTTGAATTTAACCGACATTTTTTAGGCACCTGTCCAACATTAACCAAATGTTGCCCAAATAATTTTTTAAACAAGTTCCCCAAATCAATTGGTTACACATTTTCTTTAATTTTGATAATGTGTGTATGTCCAGAGACGATATTAAACGGATGGAAATTTGATTAATCATTTAAATAATTAAGACTTTAATAATAATATTCTTGTTGAAATGAGGCGAGAGTCGTAAGTAGATATGCATTTTGTGTTACTATTTATAAGTGAATTCAAGGAAATTGCAACGTAAATAAAATATATGGCAGTGAAGCTTTGATAAATAAAACAAATATAATTCTACAAAATTCAAGACATTCTAACATCAAAGGAACATTGCCAGTTTGAGAAACATTTGTTTTTGTGAACTATTAAATTTTAATCGTGACGACACACGAATTGAACCTAAGTCAACGAATGAAAAGTGACGTGAAGATAGAAGAACAAACCCCGTTTAAAATGTCGACAGTCATTACAAATGAACTGCTGAATTATTTGCAATCTAATCGAAACTTGAAACTAACGGAACTTTATAAATCATCTTAATAATTTAGTGTATTTTTTGATTTGTGTGAATTAATGAATTTTTAGAATCCACATCCTTGCTTTTCTTTTGAGTGGATCAACACGGGCACTTAAAAATATGCGCCATCCTTGATCCTTGGCGTGTTTAAAACGTCATTTTTTAGCCAAGTTTTCCAGAGTTTTCCCCTTTACAAGCACACTTTTATAATTAAATTTTATACAAAATCTTTTCTGCGCTCTGCGCCGCTGTGTTAATTAGATTTTATCTAAATGAAATAATAAAGATTATATATTATAAATATAGTAAAGGCTTTTATATAAAAAAACTGTTTTGCCTTTGGGCATACCTCGGCTGACGCGGTTAAGTACGGTTAATTTAAAAATTACAACCATGACATCGAATTAAACCATGCTCTGATATGCTGCTTTTAAAAGTCCTCTTTGAAATTAAAAAAATAAAGTTATTCACTTAAATGTATATAAATTAAACGCACATCAAATGCCATTCAATTCTTTCTTTTATTAGGTTAACTCCGACAAACATATACGAGTTTGTTATTTTGCTTTTATTGTGGCAATTTATTCCATTTCTTTGACTTTCAAGTGAATTATGCTGTCCAGAGATTTTCATATTATAAAACGGCCTGGATTGAAACATGCAATTTCAGACAGCGCACATGCCGCCTCCTCCACCGCCCGAATGTGTACGCGTGCCTCCACCATTCCTCCACGTTCAGGCACTAAACACTCCGCCAATTTGTCCTCCCAGAAAGGCCCAATTTCAGAGCCATCAAATCGTTTGTTTGCCTCGCCAGAGATACGTGTACGAGCACATACATGACAAACATTTTTTAAAAGAAATTTTCAATTTCCCATTAAACAAAAATTTCATTAAAACCAGGAATTTTCTTCCATTTATAAATAAATAAATTGTATGTGGCTAATCCAACAATCTATTTTAAAAACCAAAGCAAGTATTTATTGATGAATTAACTAATAGACAATAGGTAGTGGACAAAATCACAATGATTCTTTACTCAACTTTATTAATTTAATGACGTACGTGTTAGGTCAGATATAGTAGGCTTGGTCAGCAAACAAGAATTCCAACCTAACTGACATTCAATCAAATCAGCGACGCTGAATTTTCCTACCCATGCTGGAGAGTTGTATTAGTAGTTGGCCCTGCTACAACCCTCCAGCAAGTAGTAGTCCCAAGTCCCTACTGCAATCCTCCAGCATGTGTAAGAAAATTCAACCTCGCTGATTTGATTCCTTGTTAGTAAGGTTGGAATTCCTGTTTGGTGGTTGGTCTTACTATATTATGTAGTACATAAAGTTTAGTAAAGAATCAACAAATCGATGCTTTACACTATTCTTAAGTTACTAATAATTATCTTCTTAATTAAACATGTTTTTATTACTAAGTACGTCGTACTATTTTTCAAGTCGGAAACAAGAAAAATCATGGTATTAAGTCATGTAGATTCTCTAGTGATAAGAAATGCAATTGAAATTCGACTATTCAAAATTAGTAAATTTCTCTAAAATAGGAGAATAACACTCAAAGGTCCAATTAGCTTAATTTTTTGTCTAGCAACGAAGGAAATTCTTAGAACAACTCTGCTAAATGATAAACTACAAGCTGTGGTTGAAAACTATAACGCCCTATGCCATCATGAGACTGGGTCTTCGGATACCTCGAAGATATTAGTGACCAAGTCAAAAAGATCCCCTTATGATTAAATGCTGTAGCCTATGCTTTGACCTATTGCTTGAATGAACTTTTGGATATTTCCTATTTCTAGGAGACTATTCGTTCAATTTAAATTAAATTGGAAGAGTTGAGACAAGTCTCGAACGAGTTTATTCAAAAATTTCCAAAAGGGGCTGTGCCGACGACGATAAAATTAATTTTGTTTCATGAGGATGATAATAATAATAATAATATATTAGGTTTTTTTATCTTTAAAGATTTACAAAAACACAATTATAAGATATATCTAAAAGCACGTCAGTCATCGGTAAACGTATAATTTAATCTTTCACATAAGTTTAAAATTTTCAATTACAAACAAAGTACTCCAAAAATTCATCTAATATATAGAATAGACAATAGACTTTCGAGAAGTAAACTTTTAAAATTAAACGTATTAATAAATTTAAACAGGGGTAGTGCGTTAAAATTTTTAAACGTTTTCTGAGTAGCTGACAGGTTTGCTTTATCTGGAAGTAGTAAGTTAAAATATCTTGTTGGGTAGTTTTCGATTTTTAAGATTCCGTATTTTTAAAAACATTTGTAGACAATTCAAAAATGAATAAACAGGGAAGTGTTAAAATTTGTAGTTGTGGGAAGTGATTTATACAAGATTCAGATTTTCTAATTCCGGGAATACTTCTAACAGTTCGTTTTGGAACAACAAATACCTTCATAAGCCAAGGAGAGCATCCCCATAATAGTAGGGCATACATCAATCTGGTGTGTATTTCCGAGAAATATATTTTCTTTATAGATGGTACATCTAAGCAATGACTTAGTGCTCTTAACTTGTAGTAAGTTTTATTGATTTTTGAAATTAATTTGGTACAATTCCAGACCAATCCAGAGTATCTTCAATTTCTACACCTAAGATAGTCACTATATTGGAAATACTTACCCTGATTAAATTGAATAGGATATTTTATTAAAATTCTTTGCTTGGTATGAAACAACATTACGTGTCTTTTTTCAGTGTTTAGAAATAATTTATTTGCAGAAAACTATTCCATAAGAGTTCAATTTCTTTAATTGTATTTCCTGAAGTCGCAACAGATATATCATCCGCATACATTA
Source organism: Stenus bimaculatus (assembly GCA_963971135.1). NCBI lineage: Eukaryota > Metazoa > Arthropoda > Insecta > Coleoptera > Staphylinidae > Stenus > Stenus bimaculatus. The sequence continues at coordinate 16,158,813 of OZ020185.1, read as the reverse complement.
ATACAAATACCTTTGATAGAATTCAGAAATATATGTATAATATGCAAAAAACTGGGCCTTAAATTGACCATTGTGAAACCCCAATTGTAACAGGAAGAACTATCGACTGTTTAAAAAACAAGCTTTAGTTAATTTCAACAAATTTGAACCTTTGAGATAAATATGATACAAACCATTATACCCCACTATACCCCTAATTCTTAAACGATGTAATTTTTCTATTTATTGGAGGTGTGGTACTCAATTGAAAGCTCGATCCAAATCACAGAAAAACCCCATGGAAAACTGTTTGGAATCAATTTCATTTAAAATTCGCTCATAAAAGGCTAATAAAGCTGTCTACATCGATTTTCCATGGCAAAACCCAAGTTGAGAATAAGATTTTAAACGTTTGATGAAAATTCTCCAAACAGCCCAACATTGCATATTGGAAAACTTTGAGTAAAGAACACGATAAAGATTTTGGCCTATATTTTGCCATGTAGGTTGTATCCCCTTTTTTTAAATACAGGTTTAACTTTGGTTAATTTTTAGCCATTTGGAAAACCTTCCCTTTCAAAAGAGTAATTAACTAGATGTGTTAATGGAAAATATAGTAATTCTTTTAATTCCCTGATTATATTACAGGGTATTCCATCTGGTCTTGAACTAGTCTTGTTTTTCAGTTTAGCTATGAAACACAATTCATTAGGGGGAAATTCCTATAAATACATGTTTTTTTTTCATTTAATTTAATTTCGTATTTTATAAATTTAACAACAACAATTTGGGAATATTTTACTTCAACATTGTTTACAGCTATTGTAAAGTCTACAACAGTTTTACTAAAATGCTTTTTTGTCAATCGACCCATTTTAACCTCAAGTACACCTCTTCAAAAGTTAACAGGTGAACCGTAAATAAACACTCTGTACGTATTATAGAATGCAGAATCTTATTGAATGGTATGAACACGGATTACAAAAAATTAAGATAAAATTTTTTCCAAACTCATCAAAAAGCGTGATTTCTTTGTTTCATTCATGACCTCACGCAACGCCTACCCTGTTATATTTTTTTCGTTTTTGGAACATCTTGTACAAAATTGTTATCGCGAGTGCCCAACTATCGTTCATTTTCCATAATCATTGAAGTCTTCGCTGTAAGCTTATAACATAACTATTGGGTTGTTCGGAAAGTCATTTCGTTTTTTCTAGTGCTTAAATATTTTATTCAATTGTATATTGTCCATTTTGGTCCAATACTTATTGCCATCTTTCTGGCAGTAGCATGATTCCACGCTCATAAAACTTCTGATTTTGACTGGAACAAAATTGATCCAAGTGATTTTTCACGTCCTCGTTTGAAACAAAGGTTTGGTCTTGTAAACAATTTTATAGAGGCCGAAACAAGTAATAATACGAAGGTGCCAGATCTGGAGAATGGGGTAGGTGTGGTAGTACATTCCATCCAAGCTATAAAAACTTTTGGTGAGTTACCAAACTTGTATAAGGAACATATTTCTTTCTGTAAGAACATGTGGAACCCATATATCGAGTTTTTAAATTAAACCAAGGCGTTTCACGTGATCATGAATGGTTGATTTCAATACCTTTATTTTATCTTCATCAGCTTCAACAGGCCTTGCAGAACGTAGTGCATCTTCAACATCAAAATTGGCGGAATGATATTTTGCAAACCAGTTTTGGCACTAGCGTTCTGTCAGTACATCTTCTCCATACAGATCCAATCATTTTTTCTTGCTTGAACAGTATTTTTACCTTTTCTTTAGTAAAAAAGTAAAATGTGCCGAAAATGCCGCTTTCGACTTTCCACATTTGATAGGGCACCAGACAAAAACTATTGTGCAGAATCAAACAAAATTTTTCACAAAATAGTCTTGCTATATCAGCTGTTAAAATATATAATGACAATGCGGCTTAAGTGTAAATCTGGGTGTGGAAAAATACAAGTAAGTCCTCTGTTGGAAAAAAACGAAATAACTTTCCAAACAACCTAATATCAAGTCCAAACAGAACTGATATCAGTCTTCGATACTTCGGTTCCGACGAGTATCCAAGATTTCTTGGAGACATTGGCTAGTCTCGTCTCAAATAGACTAGGTTCCAAGATAAATCTCGAGATTTATGCCTTTTTTCACCAACGTTTCCTAAAACTTAAGCATTGAGATAAATATTGCAAGGTTGCTAGGTATTTTTTATTAAATGATCAAAAATGCCTAGCAACCAGCGCTATAAGCAATGCCTAAGTTTTAGAAATCCTTGGTGAAAAAGGGCTTAATAAGGGGTTATTCGCTAACACTTAACGATAAGAGAATGACTCGATATTGAATGATAATCGTGATTTTCAGGGTATCGTTTTTGCCATGCTCAAAGAAAAACTCATTTTTTTAGGAACGACACAATTGTTCAATTAATAATTACTAATTACGAGCAAGCGGCGATAGAGAATACATGTTTAGCTCTACTTTTGGAACTTTTAAACTTTTCTAACGACTGTAATTATATTAACGACAATTTAGAGAATAAGGGGGGTTAGTCTCATTATACACGTACTTTTATGAGTTATTTCAAGAAGCAACTATATTGATAAAAGTTCGCCAAAGAGTCATGTGAATTCTTTTAGATTACTGGATGTAGATTTAAAACCAATCTTTTCAATTTTCTTAAGAACCCATTTGCCTCGGCGCGATTGACTTGGAATTTTTCTGCAAATAACGCCAATTCTTGGAATGAATATTGCAGTAATACTGCTAGTATTCTTGTAAAGGTTTGTCATTGGAAGATGTATAAAGATTTAATTAGGAACAAAACAGAAAAGGGTTTGAACATTAGATTTAATTGGGTTATACCCTTTTGTGGTATGTTCGAAGCCTCTTTGAACTATGGTTCTGGTAACATTTGCTTCATTTCAGGTATTCTTTCATTAATTCATTTTTTGTGGTGATTTTGGAGTTTTCTGATTTAAAAGAAACTACAAATAGAAATAATTTTCAGGTGGTTAGATATGATCCTCCCCAAAAGATTTAACCAATAGATAGATATGTCGGGAGAGACGACGCGACGTTTCTTAACGAGGTGCCTGAGGGTGGCGACAGGCTACATGGAGGTGCGTGTAAATAGGGGCGAGAAGGGAAATAGTCGCGTTGGTTTATCACAGATGTCTTCAGCACCCCACGCGGTTTTCCCTCTGGGTGGTCCTTTTTAGTCCGTCAAATTGATATTCGCCGATTTATTATCGACGTGCGCCATACTACGTGGAGTAACGAGTTGGGAATATTCATCACCCCCGTGTCGAGAGATTCGTTGAGGGTGTTTTTGAGGTTCTCCGCTTGAAACTCTCGACATATTAAGATGTAATCCGCTCCGGAAATGGGAGGTTAAACGTCATTTTATTTTATTTCACGCGCCGCGTGTCTCGGATGATTTCCAAGTTGACGTGTTTATTCAATTCGCGAATCATCATGGAATCCTTTATCATTGTTAAATGGTTTGTTTTATTAAAACGACAAAACTCATTACGTCTGCGTTGCCTTCATTCGCCATTTATAAATTCCAAACATCAGCGCGTCGCTTCAATTTAAAACAACGAAATATAAATTGTTCATCAAATAAACTTGAAAAATAATTTACGAAAATAATGCATAATTGTAGATTTTAACAGGCGCTTTTTTTCTTCCTTCGTCTCATTTATTTATTTTTATAATTACGCGCTTTTGTTTCCTACATGGAATATTTCATTTAGCTTTAGCATTAAATTTGTTTGCTTCGATTAATTCGAATTTCATCATTTAATTTATTAATAAAATTCATCCACGTTTTTATTATAAACATATTTGTAATTTCATTTTATATGCTAAATTTACAATTATGAAGGTCTAGCGAGATATTTTAATTGCACCAACACACTTTATTACTATATATAATTTCTACCCAATTTTAACTAAATTTAATTTAATTAACTACCATTTTTTTCTTTTTCTCATTCTGAAACATCTATTCAGGCTCAGTTTTTAGTACAACATTTACCAACATCTATTAGGGATTCAAATTACCGTAAAGTTTTGTCCTTAAAGGTAACTTTGGCCCAAATTTTGGATAAAGATAGTTTGATCTACTATTGGTTATCATTTAGTATTAAGATACTAATTGAAAGACACACTTAAAATACTACCTTTAAGAGGATACTCGGTGAAATCTGTAACTCCGCATTTCGCCTGCAAAAGTCTTGAAAAATGGTGATTTTTTACAATTTTGAGTAAAAAAATAGAAAAAAGCTTCTTCTATCGTACTAACACAATAAACGTTCTTTCTAATGCAATTAAAATTTTTCATTTTGCTCAATTAGAAATCTCACCAAATGGTTTGAAAAATAACCATTTTTCAATACTTTTGCGGGCGAAATGCGGAGTTACACATTTCACCGAGTATTCTCTTAAAGATAAGTTTTCCTCGAAGATACCCATCGCTCAGTGATAATCGCTAGTACAAAACGCCATAATTATTAGTTCTCTTTCAGATGACTCTAAATAATCTAAAATCTCGAATTCCAGCAATTTTCATTTCTAATTTCATTTATTTGGTATTTGGCTGTAATAGGGACTTTCGAAAATTAATGAATATTTTGATGATTTTGGAGACAGGCATGATTTTCTAGAGTTCTTGTTATTAAATTCTACTCATGATATACACTTGTTGAAACCTCTTTATACTTAGCAAAAAATGAATGGACGCGTATTAAATTCACAAGAAACGGTAACACCTGCAATTATGACTGCTTCAAGAGGAGGCGACTATAATCATGATAACATACAGGGTGTCTCAGCGCTGCGACGAATTAACATTATTAACATTACTCTAAAATGAAAAAATATATCAACATGAAGTTTTTGACAGAACACTTTTAGACGTACACTTTAAAAATATTTTAATAGTATTCCGGTTGTCAATCCAAGATGGCAGCCCAAACTAACGGTTTTTTAATTTGAACACCCAGTATTATGACATTTTTGGATTCCTTATAAAAAAAAATCATTTGTGGGTCTATCGTCGTTTTGCTGATATTTGCCATTTAAGCGACAAAAAGATCCATTTTGGAAAAATCTCTACTCTAAAACAGGTTTACTTTTTGGGTTGAAATTTTGTCAAAAAAATTTCAATATCGTTTAGTTTACAGCTATCGTATCAAATTTAAGTTTGTGATATGGCCATAACTACGTTATAATGTTTTGGGTAATGATTATACTTTATCCCTTCAAATAATTTTTTTATTTTATTTTCACAGACCGGTTTCGGCTTTTACGCCATCCATAACATAGCGAACATCCTATAGTAACTTTGAAGATATATCATAGAACTACAACACATAGACTTAACACAGCTCCACTACAAACAAACATAACCCCAAAACTAAAATTAGCTTTTAATTTTAATTTACGACTAACATTACAAACACAATAACAAAAAAATTTCAATATTACAGAGTCCAAAATAATCAAGGTAAATTTCAAAATTAATAAACAACAAAAACTTCAATATTACAAAGTTCAAAATAATAAACGTAAATTTCAAAATTAATAACATTACAATGACACCGATCTTGCTATTCTGCTTCTAAAACACTTAACGATAAGGAAAATATCGAATATTTCTACTTCTACAGCGAATCAATTATAGATCTCAGTCTATTAATTTAATTTTCTGGCATGTATAATTGAGTTTGAATATTTTATAATTGTTAATTAGGTTTGAATGTTTTATAATTATTAATTGATTCTTGCAGTGCACACTGAGGATGGTTTAAAAGCCGAAACCGGTCTGTGAAAATAGAATAAAAAAACTATTCGAAGGGATAAAGTATAATCATTACCCAAAACATTATAACATACCTCTCCTTTCAATGGACAGTCAAAGATTTTATGAAAATAACTCAGTTAGTTTCAGAGATAAAAAATCAAATCAAAAAAGCTTTTAATGGCATCAAATCTGCATTCCAATTCCATCCTTAAAATATTATTGGCTTTAACAAGACATCATCAACTTTTTTTTTAAGTACGACAACATGTTAATCATTTAAAAAGTATGGTATAAAATTAAGTTTATTTTTTATTTTATATCATAACAAGTACTAAAATAACTTATAATATTGTAGTACATTACGCAACGAAGTAGAAAGTGACGAATTTTGTACGAGTGTGAAAATAGCCGAACGAGGCTCTAAATCTTGGGAACCCTGTATTATATTACGATTATTATAGAATATAAAATTATAGAAAGCTTGTTATAAATGCCATCGATTGATGTTAATACACTGAATTCCGCTTAATAGGACCATCGGATAAACGGACCAGTCGGCTATTTCGACCAAAATATAAATATAAAATAAGTCCCGATCCCAATCTATGGATATAATGTAAAATTGGGACCAATTTTTCATGACTATTCAAGTCACAAGTGATTATTTTTTGTAAAAAGTAAAACGTCAAAAATATCAGCGATTATTTTGTGACGTTAATGTCAAATTTGAATAAGTTTGAAGTTGGCTGTCAAATTATGCACAAAAAAGTGAAAAATGTTCGTTAAATAGTCCCTTAAATATGCATATTTAAATATTATTATTATTAAACATATTCGAAATTGGGTCCTAGGTAGTGTAGTGGTTATCACACCAAACATGAGATTTGGAGGTCCCAGAAGTGGGATTTTGTTTCTATCTTGATATTTATCAAGCTTGATAAAACTCAAGAAGGGGGATATTCTCGAATCACACGACACAACATCGATTACGACATGACAAGGACATACTCTTATTTTTGCATTTGAATGACAAGGATAGAATGAAAGTCGTGTCATGTGTAATTCGAGAATAGCCCCCTATTGAATTTTATTAAGCTTGATAAATATCAAGATAGAAACAAAATCCCACCTCAGGTTCGAATCCTGGCCAAGAACATTTTTCAATTGAATAATTTTCCGAAAGCTATTAGTCTTTATATTAACATTCCTTTGTCCGAAAGACACGAAAAGTCCTTGGTCAGTGTTCAATTGTGTCTAACTGGTTGATGATGATAATAACCATTATCGATTCTCCCAATTTAAGACAGAACTGAACATATTCGAAATTGGGTCCTAGGTAGTGTAGTGGTTATCACACCAAACATGAGATTTGGTGGAGGTCCCGGGTTCGAATCCTGGCCAAGGACATTTTTCAATTGAGTTATTTTAAATATAAATGTTTCTTTTATCTTAAGTTTTCCTTTTTTTTAATTTATGAAAAAAATTAACTTCGGTTTTTCGGACCAGCCGCTTTATCGGAACAAAAGCTCCTGGTCCCGATGTGGTCCGATGAACCGGAATCCACTGTATATACAGGGTGAGCTAAAATGATTGTGGTTTGATATGTAGGCAACCAAATACACAGGTTGGTAAAACTGAAATTTTAAAAAGAAAAACTCCTAGCAATCCAATGGCGTAGCAAATTTTTTTTCCAAAATCTTTAATTTTACAGCAAATATCAAATTTTGAAATTGTTTTTCTTCATTTTCGAGGAAGATGCTAACACAAAACAAAGATTTACGCAAATTAATTTTGATAAAAACCGACGTTTATGAAATAGAAGGCACAATAACGAAATTCTAAAATTTGAAGTTTCGACACAACAGTAAAAATTACACATACGCCTCTGCTTTTGTGAAGTCTAGTTACTTTGTTTTGATTTTGACATAATTTCGTGTTAGTATGAACTTGAAGCAAACAAATTCCCCAGATTTTTAGGCGGGAAATTTGAATTGACCACAATCATTTTAGCTCACCCTGTACAAGGTGTTCCATTTGAAAATTTTGTATAATTGGCCAATTTCGTAAGGCATCCTGATAAAAACTTATCACAAACTTAAATTTGAGATGAACTAGACGATATTGAAATTTTTTTGACAAAATTCCAACCCAAAATGTTTATCTGTTTAATAGGCAAATTCTGGTCAAAATTAAAGGCCTTTAGTTAGAAACAAATAGGGTAACCTTGGAAATTGTCCATTACATTCCATATAGCAAATTTAAAGGCTTTTAAACTTAAATGTTTTGACCAGAATGTGGGTATTAAATAAGTTTTCAAAAATGCATCTTTTTTTCGCAAATATCAGCAAAACGAGTGAAGATTGACCTACAGAAGGTTATACAATGTATGATTCATTTTTTATAAGAAATCCAAAAATGTCATAATATGCAGGGTACTCCGTTTAAAAAAACGCCATCTTGAAATGGATACCCGGTATATTATTAAAGTACTTTTAGAGTGTGCGCCTAAAAGTATTGCATATTCTATCGAAAACCACATGTCACCATATCTTATTTCATTTTAGAGTAATGTTACTTCCTCGCAGCGTTGGGACACCCTGTATAAACTCATAAGAGGAGTCCATTGTGATGATCGCAGAGTGACTATTCATATTTGGGATTTTGGTTATATTTTTTTCCAGTGGAGCTTTTTTAGAATTTCTTTTTTTATTATACTAAAAGATCCTGTGACTATAATTTATTATATTTTTTATCTTTGTGAAATAAACTCAAAAATTCAAAGAAAGTAGCAAAAAGAGTACTTCGCAAAAATTGGGCAAATTAAATGTAAAGAAAAAATAAAAAGTGATAACATATTGTTTCTGGTGCTACTTAGTAGAAAAAAAATAAAACAAAAATGTTTGGTTCTCTTTTTTGCTTTATGTGCTTTTATTATTTTTTTATATAACAAAAAGGAAACGAAACATTTTTACTTTGTCCATTTTCTACTAAATAGTATCAAAAAAATATCATTTTCTGTTTTTTCTTAATATTTAATACAGTCAAAGGCGCGCCCAATTATTACGAAGCACTCTCGTTGTTGCTCTCCTAAAATTGTTGATTTTATTCCACACGGATAAAAATTTCAAAAAATGATAGCCACGAGACTTTTGAGTAAACTAAAAAAAAAGTTTAAAAAAGTTCTACTCAAAAAAATATATGACCAAAACCGCAAATATCAAGCGAATTTCAAAATAAAGTGCTCACATTTGCCGACTATCGCCTTAAGGACCAAAAGTACCTCAGTTTAAAAAACACTTTTACGATGACGTCAGCAGTAAGGTCATTGCCAAACGACATAACCTGCTTCATATGTCATATAGCAACTATCCCACTTATGACGTCGCGCCATTAGTTCCACACTCGGCCGCAAGAGGGAAATCATTCACTTTGAATTGCCGATTTTAAATTTTCACTGGATTGAACAATTTTATAGGCTTGGCCGTTTTTTCAGAAATTTCGCTGGAATTCAAGACAGCTTGAATTACGCGGGTTTAACAAAGTCCATGAAATATCTTGCAGGATGTTGGGTTTTTGAGGTATACAATAATTAAATTCATATTTTATACATATTATAGTTTACATTTTATTATTTTATTTCTACAATTCATTAGTGTCACTTCATATCATTTAATCACTTAAATAAGGGTCACTTATGTTACTCGCGCCGCGCACCGATTTAAAAATTAAATACCCTATTTAATTAAATGATAACAATAATATACATAGTTTTGGATCATAATTAAAAACTATTCTGCATATTATTTATGTTTTTTTTGTTGCTGCGTTTAACTTGGGCTACTTTTGAGCAAAAACAACGTTTTGTCGAACCATAATAACTGGCCAATGAAATTAGATACCAATCGATTGAGCTAACATATTTCATGTCTTAATATGGCGAAATTAACTTCATACTTTGATTGGTTTTTGTTAAATTTTACTGTAAAATATTGTAAAGTGGTTTATTGGAGTTCCCTTAGCACCCAATGTCTTCGTTCAAGTTTAAAAAATCAAATATTTAAAAAAACAATTTGCGTCTTTATAATAAATATCTTGGTAGTAGATTTTTGAATTAATATTTAATTTTTATGGTGATTCGTAAATTCGAATACACATTATTAAAACTGTACGTTGTAAAACTGATTACTTTTAATACATTAAAAGTAATCAGAAAATTTCATTTTGCAATTTCGTTTTAGTGACTAAAAGCTTGTTTTAGCCAAGGTAGCGACAATAACAAGCGTGTCTAATATTTTAATGCGATTGTAAAGTACGTAGTAGTTTACCTTTTTTAATGGCTGCCAAATGTAAATACATTAAATGTTGAGTGAGTGACTTAAAATAATAATTTGCGTGCAGTAGAGAATTCCACTCGAATAGTATAATTCATTTATTCATGTGTGTTTAAGGTGTCGTTAATTACTAGACTACAAATGTTTAGTTATTAATGCATGCCAACAAAAGCGAAACATTTTTCATTTTAATTTTGCATGTTTAACGCAGTGTACAAGTACTTACTAAAATGCAACTTTTATTTTAAGTATGAATTTATGGGTTTATAATTTTGTAATAAAATTAGGTCCCGAATGGAAAATATTTCTCAGGCAAATTACGCCCGTTTTCGTTTGCTTTAATAAGGATAATAAATCGTGAAAAGAAACCTATGGTTATTAGTAATAACTTATTTACATGATGCTCCAGAGTATAGAAATTATAGAGCTAAGAGCTGCTTTCGTAATATATCACGAAACATGAAAAATAAGTCGCTTCAAAGCGCGTCATCTTTGGTACAATACTTGATAAAATTATTATTTATGGCATAATGCATTCGAGGCGTAATTTTGATTTGGTGGAAAAGATCGGGGCGTAATTAATATTCTACAAGTGTTGGAAACAATTATAGCCAGGGGTATTGTTGACTTTCGACAATGCCGATATAAACCTCCTTTTTCAAAACAACAATCGGAATATTTAGCAAAAAATTGAAATATTCACGTTCTCGTGAGCACGTGAATTACATTCCAATCGCATACATTATTTCAGTTCACGAAAATGATGTATATTTTTCACAAATATAACTCGCCATTGTTTTATTAGTCGTACAGTATCGAATGTTGTTCACGACTATTCCATGCTCATTGTCTTATGAATAATTTAGAGATCGATGATTACGACCTCAAGGTATGTTATTTTTGAAGAAAGCGCATAACCGTAACTGTTGAATTTATGAAACGATGGAAATAAGGGAAATATCGCGCAACTTTTTTAACCTGCGCTTCTCAAATCTATAAAGCAATTCCACACCGCGATAAATTCTAATGTGAGCGACTTTTTCAACCTGAAAAAACAACCTGCTCCTTCCTCCTACATATTCGATACGCCCAAAAAGTTTTATATCAAAATTAAAACAACCTTTTATCTCCAACTCCCAACTTCAAAATCTCCAAATCACGAACACAATATTTTCAAATCAACTCTTCCAACTTCGTCTGTCTATTCATCAGCCAAAATATCGAAAATATTAATGGTGCTTCTTTTTAAATTAGATTTATAGTAATTGAAATGTCAAAATTTAATATAAAAATGTATGGTTGAAGATTTTCTAAAATTCTATTTTTAGTCCTAAAGTTGCAAGTAACATAGCAAGCACAATTGTTTAGCAGTTTTTTAAATGTCGCCAAGTGATAATTGTGATAATACCAGTATTTCGGTATTTTAATTTTTGAAACCGCTATAACCGGTAATATTACCGGTATTTTTTTCGTAAGGATTTTCGCCATTTCGCTAATCCAGTCGCCCTCTGGTGGAAGTATTTTAATATGTGAAGTGAGGTAACTCCAAAAATAAAAATTACACTTAAATTCTACAAAAGCAACATTACCTATTAGGAGTATTTATTATCTTGCACATTTTATTTTATTAAAATCTGGCCTTGTTTCGTTTCGTCATTTAGAGGATATTCAGCTTTGTGACAATGCTGAAAACGCTCTACACTAAGTGGAATTGTGCTTAAATAACCTCGCACAAGTTTTAAATTTTTTCTCTTATTCTAGATTTATTGAAAAATTATTCGGTCTACCATACTTAGCTGGGTATGAATATAATACATTCACAGAAAACAAAAGGCGATGCAGAGAAGAGTTCATATTTGACGGCGGGTTAGGAATTCATCCATTTGTTTTTAAATTTGAAATAACGAAATACTGGTATTTCTCTTCCAATAACGGTTTTATAATATACGATAGAAAAAGATGGTAATTCCGGTATTACGAATACCGAATTATATGCGCCAAAATTTGGAAAAATATGTGCATTACTATTACCATTTAATATCTAATAAACTAACAAGCTTAGAAAAAAGGTTTTCAAAAAAATGGGCCAAATAAAAATTGTTAGGTTTAAATGGGGTTAAATAAAGAACAAACTAATTTTTTAAAGTGTCAAAAAAAATTTTTATAAAAATTTTTGAATTTTAAAATGTGTCAAATAAAAAAATGATTTATATAAAAGTTATTTCTTTTGAGTAAATTTTAAAATTGCTAAGTTTTACATTGAAACCTTGACCAAGAAATAACTCGCACCATCGTTTTTCCTCCTAAGCACCCGACAAAATAGCCACGTTATAATAGCCCCGTCAAAATAGCCTTGAAGCCTTGCGACAAAATAGCCTCTGTAAAAAAAAACCCGTCATAATAGCTCCGCCATAATAAATAGAAATTGAAGAAAATGTGTAACATTTTCTTTAGAACACAATTATTCGCTACAATTACTTAAAATGCCGCGCAATTTTCCAAAATATTTGACGGGATTATGTGTAATTTAATCCTGTCACCACGATAAAATTTGAAGGCACCTGGGATAATTATGTTATTAACAGGTGGTCGGGTTAGGTTAGGTTTGGGTAGAGTTTGATACGTTTTGATGCGGAAAAGGTTTTCAAAATATACCTTGTAATTTGGTGAGGTTATAGTGTTAGAAAAATTTAGTTATCTTTTTTGTTAATAATTTTTTGGGAGATAAGTTCCGTTTATAATAATTTCCCTGTATTTTGTATTTATCGGCTTCCAAATCTAATTATATAAATATTTTTCTTTGTAGAAATATCCTAGTGCAAATCCTCTAAAGCAGCCATATTAGTTCTTCGGAGAAAATGGTAAATGCTCTTAGTTGTTAGTTTACAAGGCTATTTTGTCGGGGAGCTGTTTTATCGGGCCTATTATGACGGGGTTATTTTGACGGGTCGATTTTGACGGGGGCTATTCTGACGGGGAACCTTAAACCAAACAACTTTTATTTGAAAGTTTTTAGATTTTCAATTATTCGCTTGTCTTGAGTTAAATGGTCCACCCTATATATGCAGTCTTTTTGGTCAATATATGCAATCATTTGTGCAAAATATGCAAGTTATATGGTTAAAACAAATCAATTTTATTCATAAAATTTACAGGGGGTACATCAAAAAGGTCAACAAAGTAGCTTCGATATTTTTTTATCAAGCGATATTTCAAATTAAATGGTTCAAAGAATACTCTAATTGGATATTAAAAGACGGTTATTTTTCCAAAAATATCAGAAAAACTAAAACCAAGTTTTGTTTTTCGATGGTAACATGAGTACAAAAAATTTCATTTTCAAGAATAATTTGAGTCCATATACAAATAAGTTTTTTTATCTTAATGCTGATTCACGTCCTTCAACTTATTAATTGGTGAAAAAAAATTTTCCTCTACTAGGACAATATAAAACTGCCTTTTGTTATTTAATGTTTCGTCTATTGTCCATAGCCTTCCTCAGAACTTAATAACTATATGGCAACAAATAAAAAACTGAATCCAGCGTCATTTGGGACCAAATAAGCAATAAGCTGGGTTGAAATTTTTTCCCTTCATCTATTTCTTCTTATTTAAGTAAATATTAACATTAGCAATCTTTTTTATTCGATTATTCACTATTAATTTTACTATTCAACTTCTAGTTTTAAGCAGATGATCGCTATTATTTTATTAATTTTTCCTTTCTTATTTACTAGTCGTTGAATTTACAACAGACACCATTGTCTTATTTAGTCCCAAATGTCGCTGGACTCAGTTTTTTATTTGTTGCCATATAGTTTTAAGTTCTGAGGAAGTCTATGGACAATAGACGAAACGTTAACATTAAATAACAAAAGGCAGTTTTATTTTGTCCTAGTAGAGGGAATTTTTTTTTCACCAATTAATAAGTTTTTTAATTTTTTTCATTTTTTTCATTTTAACTTTTTAATACAAATAATAATATTTTTTTATTTTTTTTGCTTTTTTAATTTTATATGATTGGTCATTTTTAACAATGAAATAAGAGGAGGGAGTTCTTTAGGGGTAATTGCCTAAAGTAAATCTGAATATGCTAATTTATGCAAAATTTTCAAAAATATGCAAAAATATTAAAAGTGCAAAATTATTGGTAAATTTCGGACAACGCTGTCAAAATGTATTATTTATGTTTTAAACTAAAAACACTAAGGGCTGGTTGCACAGTCGAAGCTTAAGCTCCAAGTGACACTTAAATTAAAAAAAGACAGAAAACAAACTATGAAAAGAAAAAAAATTAAAATCTGGGATAATCAATTCCAATTTTTGGTTTTTTAGGTCATTGTTTTGGGTGAGGATTAAGTTATTTCTGGTTGAAAATTGAATCTGTAATTCTAAAAAAAAAATAAATTAAGATAAAAGCGAGACGTATAATATTAATAAATTGAATGTGGAATACTGTGAGTGAATAAATTAGCCGGTTTATGAGTTCGAAAATATAATAAATTTGGCGAGTTTTCTTTGGGGATTGAAATTAGCTGAGAATTGGGAATGTAAATTAGGATAAAGTTTTGATTTAAAGAAATGCAAAGAAAGTAATCATTTTAATTTTATAATGAAATTGATTTGTGTTTTGGTGCATATTTATTCGGCGAAATGAAATTAAAAAGATTTTAATAAAATGAGAAGAAAGTTTTTATGGCGCTGTGAAAACTTGCAGGGGGTGGGATTGCCCTTCGGCCGATACTTTCCCCTCATCCCATTTATGTAACCGATTTACGAATATCTTTCTTAAATTGCGCAAAGTTGCGCCATCACGATATTCGTATTTCAAAACAGATATATATTTTAATAAAAACTTTTTCTTAAACAAAACGCATTAAATTTTATTGCACTCCCACTTCCATAAATAAGAAACGAAAACCGGTGGAAACTTTAGCTCATTACCTAAATTAATACAGCCCCAACTTTTTTTAATTTAAATGGTAATTTAAAAAATATATTCTGAAAAATCCTCAGAGGGAAATTTTAATAAGAGAAATAAATTTCAGCCGGCGTTGCAAAATATGTTTGCTCTATTTTTTCGTAGCTTTTTTGCGCTGCGTGAGATAAATCTCTACGGGTGTTAATAGAGTGTTAATGAATGTTAAAATGCAAATGATTTGTGATTCACCCCCGGAGCCAAGTGATTTTAGAACGGCACGAGGATGCTTCACCCCGCCGAGACGCTTGCCATGACAGAAAACCGCATTTATGCACTTGCTAATTTTATTATTAACATTTTCAAGGGTGCTACAATCAATTTAATATACGACTTAATAACTCCTCTTGTAAATTTAATTAGTTCCAAAATGCATTATTGGCCAGAATTATTCACGCTAAATTACATATTTCAGTATCAGCAAACACTTTTTTCTTAAATAATAATAATTGTAAAAATAATTTTTATTTTCTCGAAAAGGGGGAATTAATTAATTTTTATTATTTTAAAAACGAGCAAACAAAAATAAAACAATAAGTAGATTACGCTTTATTCTTGCTTGTTTATATTAAATTTAAAAAATGTAGCTTTTTTTAATTAAACAGACTTAATTGTTTTTAATTAAGGAGAAAAATAAAACATAAATTTATTCCGTTATTAAATTTACATTCTCCCGTTTAAATATTTAAATAAAATTGGCTTGCTTCACGTTGCACATTCCCCAGCAAACCTCTAATTAAATACAACCCTTGAATGTACCAGTAATTGTGTTTATGCTTACAAATTAATGCAAAAACAATTCTATTTTTAATCATTTTTTATAAACGAATATTTGAGCGAAGCTCGTAAGGAATATTCTATGTTCTGTGACAGTGATTAATCAAAATCTCTGCATTTAATAAATTAATAATTCCCCCTAATTCATCATTTAATCAATTTCCCGATATTATATTTATTTTTTAATCAATCATTTTATATTATTTATCAAGAATTTACCAATCTCATGTATTCACAAGAAAATATACACACTTAAAAAACGAAATAACTCCGACTCCAAAATATAAAATTTACGAACCCATTATTAAACCTTTACCTTTACTTTTTAACTTTTAAAATTCGTTTTGTTCAAAAATGTATTATAAGATAAATAATACCTTTTTTTCTACCAAATCTTTTTTAAAATTTAGTTTTTTAGTATAAAGTCATCTGACTAGCATTTTTTTATATTTTTGTCTTTGTGGATTATGGAATAAGCTCAACAATTTTAGGAGACCAGCGATTCGCCGCTTTATTTGAAGCTCTTGAAAACTTATTTTGTCATAGTTCTGATAATTACTACGTTTCCATCGGGGATTGAATCAGGATTTAAAATATCAGAAATTTAAATAAATATGTGTTTCCATCATGAGGATTTAAAAAACATCTAAATTACTTTCAATGCTGGCGTTTTAGTGAGACCACATTTTTAGGGTTATGAATATAAAACCATACATAATATAATGCATCGCGGTGAGGAGATTATTCTCTTGCGCATGATCCAGTCCAAATTCAAGCCTTCGAAGCGTTTCCATTAGATGTTTTTAAGCTCAAACTAGATACGATCCCAGAAAAAGCAGTATGGACCTTGAGACCGAGTACGATACCGAAACGATAAATTGCGCGTTTCCATCCAGTTTTCAAGTGGGATCAAGAATTCAAATCCGATTCAATCCCCGATGGAAACGTAGTAAATGTTACAGCGGGTGATTTTAACTTACCCAATTACTTTGAGACCCTATTTCTCTAGGTACATGATGAAAAACTGATTATGCTAAATGAGGTACTAAACCTTTGTTCCCCCAATGTAACTCAATTTTTGTATTCCCATAACCGCATCTTGGACCTTATTCCTACTTCTAGACCTCAAGTGTTCTACATCCACGGATCGAGAACCCTTAGTCTCTGAGGACATTTACCATCCGGCCTTGAATTCCTCAGTCATTTTTGTGAAGCTTTCTAAAACGAATTTTCGTAATCAACAAACTATTTTATAAGTACGTTCCTAAACGTGCGGCAAGCATTACCCGTTTCAGGAATCATCTAAGGTCCAGAACACAATACCTGCGTCGCAAAGCGATTTTTTTGTTAACGCTCTATGTCAAGTAAGGTATTAAATTTATCTCAGAATATCACTGATTTACACGTATATATCTAAAACCTTCGATCAGCTGCCACATGATATTCTGCTCTCTTCTGGATATCTTCGGGAATGTGACTTACCTAATAACCTTGTTACTGTTATATCATCATACGTAGCGAATCGCATTCAGATGTTTGCTATCAATGGAATTGAATCAAATGGTTTTGAGTAAAATTTGTAGCTACTAGTGTAGTACCTCAAGCCTCCAACCTTGTACCTCTGCTTTTTGTAATATTTATCAATGACCTTAAGTGTGCAGTTAAAGTGTCAGTTGTTGTTCTACGCTGATGAAGTTAACATTTTCCGTACTATAAATTTGCGGTATGATTGCGCTGTGCTTTAAGAAGACCTGGACGGACTGGTTCGGTGGTGCCAAAGAATATAGTCACAAACAAGTTGATTTAGATAGTTCATGATTATACCATAGATGGTAGTGCATTAATTAAACAATATGAAATAAGAGACTATGGAGTTGAGTTTGACTCTTGATTGACATTTAATCAACATATAATTAAATTTCTTACTCTTGCCTTAGAAATTTAGAATTTCTGGGGAGGAACACCAAATACACGCTTATCCTGCTATTTGGTTCATTCATCTTCAGAAAGGTAGCTTACTGCTCTATCATTTGGTGTCCCTCTAATACCACACATCACAGTCATTAATACTGTGATTGTGTGTGTGACAATACCCGATACATCGTATGATGTCTTATGGGAAGTAGAGCTTACAATAGAATGCAATAATAAGCTTAATAGCATCTTTCTAGACGCCCATGATAAATTTTCCGCCAGAGATAATAACGGGGAATAGAAAATCCATCCCACTTCTCTGAAGCTTCTTTGCAAATTATCAGCGAATCACTGTTAAGTGAGTTTGGGAGGAAAAATCGTGAAATCCTTCCTGCGTTAGATTTTCAATTTTTTTTCAGATTTATAAGCTAAATTTAGTATAGGCTACCATCTGGGGGTATACTCACCTTCTTCAACCTTGCAGAGAATTAATTCGAAAGTTAAGGTACTTTTAGGTCATTATATTTTTTTGTACATTCTCGAAAAAATGTTTCATACCCCAGAATTTAGTGCCATCACTTTTAAATCATCTACAAAAAAATTATATAAAAAAGTTTTTTGCACTGGCGTATCTGACTGTACAAGTAAACCACTATATTTGCCGTCTAGGAAATCACTCTTAAAAGCTTCGGTAGAAAAAAGTTAAGACCAAAAAATGCAAATATCAACTGAATTTCAAATTTGAGGACTAAAATTTACCGACTATCAAGTTTAGGTACGGTTTTTATAGGAACTTGTAATTCGGTAAGGCCAAGTTAAACTAAAAGCTTTCATAAAACAA
Source organism: Stenus bimaculatus (assembly GCA_963971135.1). Lineage (NCBI taxonomy): Eukaryota > Metazoa > Arthropoda > Insecta > Coleoptera > Staphylinidae > Stenus > Stenus bimaculatus. Next base: position 16,140,177 of record OZ020185.1, on the reverse strand, counting down.
GGATTTGTTTTGAGGCAGTTAAAATTGGTTGTATTGTAGGAAATAATAATTAATAATAATTGTTGTATTAAATTTGAGCATTTGTGGAGAATGTATGTGATTTGGAGCAATTGAAGCGGGTAAATAATGTATTGTAATATCAGTGATTGTGGTCAGTGACCCCGGGTTTGAGATCCAACCCTCTTATTACAATTAAATTTAACAAATCCCAGCTGACCCTTTTAAATAAGCGAAGAACACGCATCGATTTCGAATGAAATATAATAGCGGGGCCGAACGAAATAAATGGCAACATCAAGTGTTAAAAGTGCAACTGGTAAAATTGCATTAAAATATTTAAAGGATGAATAATAGCAGTTTAAAATAAAATAAACTAATTGAATCGATTGTTTAATAACAGCTTTATATAAATTGGTGTAACAAATACATCGGTAAATAAAATTTATTTTTGTCGACTACATTTAAAAGTAAAATTTCATCGCACCAATTACACAATTTATTTGTATTTCACGCGTCATTATATTGAATTGATATTTTATTTAAATGTTGTTAAATTTATTTTAATGTTTGCATTTTATGGGTGCTATTAGAAGACGCGACTGCGATTATTTTAAAGATAAACTTGGCGTTATTGCAATTCCGAAGAACTTCTTTTCGGACTCCCAATAGCAGTAGTTAAAGGAATACTTCCAGACGCGAATTTGCATTTTATTATTTTCCCTTTACCTTTATATAAAATAATTACACACGTTTCTGCAATAGTTTATATTCTTGAGAGTCCTGCGCATATTGATAAGCCATTAATCTGAGAACAAACATGAAAGGGTGCAATTTTGTAAGGAAAAAATTGCGAAAATTGCAAGAGGCCCAAAGAAACGTGGCAATTAGGATTTCTGGCTCAAGTTGAAGACAATAAGTAAGAGGCAGAGGTTCGATGGTTTATATCTTAATCCATAATTAAGTGGCTGTACACAGTAGCCGCTAGCTCCGGGCCAAAGACAGAAAAATCCGTAATTGCTTTAATATTGCCCGGAATCTGTAATCATGCAGTGATATTTTACAAAGATATCAATCCGCGTTTGAGACTATCGTAACACATAATCTTTATTTCAGCCCAAATTATATATGCAATGCCTTCAGCCATCACGTTATATTGCAATTCTTTCAAACATTTATTATAATTACATTATTCCATATGCAATGCATTTATAATAAATTACATGTGCATAATTTAATTTATTGATTTACAATTTGTGGCTTAATTCAATTATCTGAATTATTTTCAAAATCTCCTCTCTGTACACGCATACCTTTACAATAATATTATTTATTATTTATATCACAATATATTTCGAAATACTCAATATATATAGCAATCAAATAATTAAGGCTGGAATATCCTACAAAATACGAAAAATATCAATTTTAGTACAAACTCAAAATGTATGGCTATTATAGCGAGTAAACTAATTTATAATTTTTTTGATTTTCTTTCCAATTGAATGAGTATGCAGGGTGTCCCAGGGCTGTGAGGAAGTAACTTTACTCTAAAATAAAAAAAAGAATCGACTGGCGGTTTTAATTAATATCCAAATATAAAAACATTGAAAATCCGTCTATTTCTGGTCAGTGTTTTGTTTGCTAATCAATTCAACATTATTGAGAATATCTGGTGATCAGATGTTGTGGGTTGAGTCTGATACACTAAACATTTTACACGAAACCAAAAAATCTATCGGGGTTAAGTCGGGAGATCTGACCGGCCAATTTACAGGTCCATTTCCGGCATCAAAATATCCAGGTATTCGATTATTTAAATATTTTCTAACAATCAGATGAAGTTTTAACAATAATGGTAGTGAATCTTTTAAAAACTCGAGGTAGGTACACCTCCCCAGTTAACGTTCTATTAAAAAATGAGGACGAATAACATGGTCACCTATTATTCCTCCCGAAAAAATTTTAGGAGCATTTATTTTGATGATTAATATTGCGCACCCAGTAAGGGTTTTCCGTTGCATGATAGTGCATATTATGACTGTTGACAGGTCCATTGTTTTTGAAGGTGGCTTCGTCACTAAACAAAATTTTGTTTAGTTTAGTAATTTTATACCGGCGGTCATCATGTTTTCTATTAAAACAGAAAATTCCCCTCGAAGTTATTACCATATAGTGTCTTTCTTTCAGCTTCACCAAGCGCATACACCATATTTATCATTACTTTTTTAGAAAAGAATGTTACTTCGGTTTAGCAATATCAGAATTACAAAAAAGAGCGTAAAACGAAATTCGACAAAATAAGGGTTTCTTTGGTAATATTTTAATCTATGGCTCTGGGATACCTTACACTATTTTTAAAGAAAAAAAAGGGGAATGACTTCAATATTGTATTGAACTTTATTAAATTTTTAAGTCTTTTTCCTCTTTAACGTTAATCCAAAACACCCACCTGTATCAACCAACATTATTTTATTTATAAATTTGAATATTTGAAAAAATATCAGTAAATTTTAATGAAAGTTTTTGTTATAACTGAAGTATAAATTGATAGTTTTTAAAGTTGTGAGATATTTGATAAGATATTGGATATTGAGCTATATTTTCGTAATGTAGATACTTTTTGTGAATATTGATATTGAATATTCATTAGTGTTGATGTACTTGGACATAAAAAGCTGTAAAGAGCAATGCGTTTATCTTGACTCAAAAGGTAATAAAATCGTGGCCGTATTTGATATCGACGCGTTTCCGTTATTGTTTTCTTTGCGTATTAGTGTACATTTTTCGTTACTCTAAAAACTCAATCAAAATGCAAATGCGACAAGCAAAGATCAATAAAGTGCGATATTCTCGCGCTTCGCTTTATTGCGCCCTAAATTCGGCTCTTTTAAGAAGTTTTTAACTTAATGTTCCAAATATTTATTATTGATAATATTATTAAAATGGAAATAGATAACGGCCGCAGCGCATTTATTGTTAAATTAATATACAGATTAGCAGATTATCTAAATTTATTACTATAAACTACATAATATTCCCAATATTCCATTAATGCCGGAGTGTATAGATCATAAAATATGCAATTCCGGGCAAAATTATCATATAAATTAAAATATTTTATGCACTAATATTATAAATACTGATATATTTTATTAAACTCTATTATTATTATTAAAATTCAAATAAGAATAATAATTCATTAAAAACCTATGATTGATGTTATGTTAATTAATAATATTTTTTTAAACTGCGCGTGGTCATTAATGGCGGCTTAATTATTTATAAAATAAACGTTTAGTGAGTAAATATTTTGTCACCTTACGGACTTGTTAATAATTTAAGTTATTTACCAGCTTACTTTTATATTAATTATAAAACATTCTAGCGGGAATACATTGTGTATGCATGTATGTATTTGTACATAATTGCTTTTTATGTAAATACAATAAAAAACTCATTTGCGACCACGAAATTAAACAATTTTATATTACAACTCCTTGTCATTTTCCCTTAAGAAATATTATTTATTCCAATATTTTACTTTTACCAAGCTAATTTTGAAGTCGTTAAACTATGTGTGACTATATATTAGCTAGGCCTAAGTTTGAAAAAAAATATTGCGAAGAGTTGTTACAATTTTGGGCAAAATGTTGTAGGTATTGATATGATATTAGAGCTTAGAGCAATCCAATTTATAAAAGGATCGATTTGTGGTGTAATGGAGCAATAAACAAAAAGGAGTGCCAGTAGCACTTGCGTTTAGTAAACAAATTTTAATAAAAACATAAATTTAAAGACACGTCACTCTTTGCTTGTTTTCTTTCTTTTCCCTTAATAAATATTATAAATAGCCTGCTATTAGAGGAACGTATGTAAATATAAAAAGCAATTATATTTTAATAGTATGTAAAATATTGGGTCATTGAATGAATAGTTCCATGTTCCTAAGACATTATTATATATCACATAGAGTGTAGAGTGCGTTATGTAAATGTCTGCACGGCACAAATTCCTCTCTCGTATTTATTATTTGTCATCAACAATTAAACATAATAGTCTACGTATGTTTGTTCTTTGTAATTAACTTCCCGTCGCAATATTTATACCGCATGCCTTTTAGAAAGGTCTCAGCCGGTGGGTGCACCTCACCACATAAATATTTCAAATTTAGCACATTATTTACATTTCCTAATTTTCATTTTATTCATTCTTTCTTGATAATTCTATTTTTCCTACAACAAAACCTATTACCATAACATGCAAATAAATTTATCTTTATTGTACCTACCTTTATACCAATAAAAATTACCATGAATCATTAAATACACATACAGAAAAACAACCATAAATTTGAACCTAGATCATACTATATTATGTATGGTTTCAGCAATAATAAAATGTAAAGTAGTGGTAAAAGTAGAGCAACTTTTAATTTTACATTAAAAACTATGCATCAAAGTATTATAAAAAAATGCTGCGATGTTTTGGGAAGAAAATAAAGTGACTTTATTTATTAATACACCTAATAAATATCTATATAAGATTTATGATCCGTAAATCGGTCAACGTGATCCCGTAGATATTCCATTAAGGTTTAGGTCAAGAGATGGCCAGAGTACTAAGCTAATTATATCATAATTGAACCTGACACATAAGCTTGGATTTGGTTTAGGGTCATCCTATTGATAAAAGTGCCATATTGGCATTTTTTTTTAATTTCATAGGGCACAACAATATTTGACATAATGTCCATACACTTAAATCTATCCAATTTTTCCTCTATGCAATGAAATGTACCAAATTCAGAGAAGCAGCCACATACGGATTGTCCGTTTTGCAAACAGGATTTTCTATTGCACTCTTTCACACTGCCGGTATAAGACCTTTTCATAAGTGTAAGGGAGAGAAAAATCCTGTTTGTAAAATGTATTGGCCTTACCATTACTATGCTTTACAGTGGGTTTTGTATATTTTGGGTTTAGTATTTTGTCTACTGGACAATGAACATACTTTAATAAGTTATACTTTTATTTATTGATTTGATATAAATACAATTAATACTAAAAGTATATTAACAAGGATTCAAAAAGCACATAAGCCTCACTACTACTAATAATGCTTTTTGACGAAATCGTTATAACCCGTGAATTCATACCAAACTTTTGATTAATGCCGATAATAAGCAGGGTAATGTTCTGTGTATGTTGTGCCACTGCTGGTACTCGGAGCATATAAATTATAACTATATTTTTGATCTTCGGTAATGTAATTTGTCACCAACGATTCCTAAAACTTGGGCATTGCTTATAGCGCTAGTTGCCAGGCATTTTTTTATAATTTAATAAAAAAATACCTAGTAACTAGCACTATGAGCAATGCCTATAGGAATAGTTGATGAAAACGGGTAATAATATTCTTTATACATTTTCTTCATTTTTTGCACTTTGAACAAGTAGAATTCTCATCACCATCCATGGTTTGCTCTCTAGTAAAGCTGTCGAGGCACCAAGAAAGTTGAAAATGTCCTGTTTTCTAAGGTATTGGTTACTATTACTAAATAGTAACCACATACCACAGCGATTCCATTTTAGAGTTGAGTTAAATTGACCAATAATATCTACCATCTTTTCTCATCCTAAGTACCATTGCCAAGACTCCATTGGTTTTTGTGAATCACTTTTCATTAATTTCAGTGAGAATAGGCAATTGATATCTTCATGTAAATCTTTTAATAAATATCTGACTTAATGAATATTTGAGTGTTCTGTTGTAAATAGCCTATAAAATATGGAGCAAAACGTTGCATTTTAGATTTTAGGGATTGTTGTATTTACAATACAACCCTAAAAATCAGCTGACCATAATTCTTTAATTTCTGGTGCAAATGCTTTAAATAAAGTTCCTTTCATTGTTGGAATCACTTACATAAAAATCTCCAGTGAGATTCTGGGAAAGGCTTTGTATTGGAGATACATAGTATAATAGAATTGTTTCTTGAATTAGGTGTTTGTTTATACTTGGATTCATCACTAAAAGTTACATTTCTCCTGATATTTAAAATCCAGTTCAAATGAACTCAACTAAAATAAAGTAGGACCTCGCGATTTTTCTTTGATAAAAGTGGCTTTTTGGCAGATCCTCTTCCAAATAATTCACCTCCATCAAACGATATCTTATGGTACGGTAAGTTACAAAAAATTCCATAGTTTCCTCAATTTGTGCCATGAAATGACTAGGACTGCGATTCTCGAATGTATGCGACAAATTTTTTAAACATAAGTCTATTAATTTGTCAAGAATATATTCTCCAATATCGCAAGGGGGATCGAATGCCTCAAACATCGAATAAAACGAGCAAATGCGTCTAGGGCATGAGAATCGAAGTCCAGAAGATAAAAAATGTTCAATCCAAATGAGGGTTTTTTTTAGGCATCCGGACATCTTATGAGCCTCAAGATGACCCCTGAATTTGGTCAATATTATTTAAGTGTCCCCATATATCAATTCAATATGATAGTGGGGAGTTAATTAGGTTGAAGTAAGCAGATAGAGCAGTTTCCGAAGATTGCATGATTCTGACCATCTGTACACTTATGTTTATATTTTATTGTATACTCATGCTTATGATTTTAATCTATTTAGACGTAGTTGTTTGCTAACCACTTCTTGCATATTTTGGGCACTTTCTTGATCTACATTTAAGATTCTGCCATTTTATTCCTTCAGCAGTTATTGTAGTGTCATCTGCGTAAACTTCTGATGTTAGTAATGCTAAAGAAGATTTCATGTGACATAGTGACGTATTCTTCGCTTAGATCGCACATTTGAGAGTTTTCATTGCATCTTCTGTTTCTGTCTTTGCTCTAACAGTAGTTACTGGTTATACTGAAAGTATTCTTGCAAATTTTAGCATTTATGGAAATATTAGCTTGGGGAGATGATATGAATATTTACTTCGTTGTTAAAAGTTGCTCCACTTTTTTCCACCACTGTAGTTATGAATAATCGTTTTTTTCAATGAAATTCTATGTTTTAAATATTTTTATAACATACATTTTTTAATTTCTTTTCTCCAAAATTAGTCAAAGACACAAATCCTTAAAGATTTGGTTTTATTTTGAATGTCTTGAACGGGGGCTCGGTTAAATTTTTGTATCACCTTGGAAAAAAATATCGAAACATCCAACTAAAATAAGTATTTTGACCATTTTTCTATAAAATTTTAGAAAAACGTATAATAAATTCACATTTATTATAATTAAAGCCTATTTTCTTGTCATTAATCCATAAATTTATGGTGATAAAAAGCATTATTCTAAATTTTACATTTTTATATTTTATAAAACACGGGGTACCTAAAATTTTTTAATAATTCAAGAAGTTTGTTAAAGTAAGTTTACTAATTGCATTCACCCTCGGTTTCTATTTAAAACAAAATAATATTTAAAAAATAATCCTTAGGGTTATTCAGTTTTTTAAATTAAAAATTAATTCTAATTGTTTATTTTTTGAAGCTATCAATTTATAGAAGATGTTTTATCATTTTATTATAAAAAGTATTATGTCGGCATTTTACCAAAGGAATTTTATTATCTTTTAATTATTCTTGAAATGGTCTTTAAGGACGACATTGTGCAATAAAATGGTGCATTTCTATTAACCCTTAAAATGTCTAGGATTATTATCCCAGGAATAAAAAATAGATGAATATTAAGAAATATTAAAAAATAATAATTGTAGAGAAATAAATAATAAATGACGTAAGCTTAAAAATTAAACAGCTATTAAATCATAAATAATGAAATTTTAAAACGAAATTAAATATTTAAACTCCAATAAATACATTAATAACGTTAAATAATTTGAATAAATATGATGATAATTATAAAAATAATACCCAATAATTTATTACAGTAATAAATAACAGGAAAAGTGTGATTGTTTAAAACAGTGACTTAAAATTTATAAATTAATTAACGCTACATGCAGAATTAGTAATAAACGAATATAATTAATTATCATTTTATCCGTAACAGTTAATGAAACTAAAATGTAACAAAAATTATAAAAATTAGTAATTGGAGAAATGGGGTCTTACCTATAGGTACAAATAATTATTTTTGAATCGATTATACATTTATTGCATTAAAATTGAAATAAAATGTTGGACAAACAGAACGGGTGGTCTCTAAGTGGTGAACAAATAGAGTCCCACCTTTATTTGTGAGCTAGCAACTAGCATTTCTTTGAATGCCTCCCTCGAAAATAAAATAATAGCTCCTTAAACGAGCGATTAATAACTATTAAAGGTATAAAAGAGTAGGCATTAGGTCTGCTCAGTTCCTTTAATATAATTTTTAATTAAAAAATATAAAAGTAATAAAAGTTTCAGGGATAAAAATATAGAAGTACGTCGCAATAACATCAAATTAAAAAATAATTAAATAATTAAAGTTCGCAGTGAACTTTTATAATATATAATTAAAATCGAGTTCGGCAGACAGCCGCTCGGCAGATTTATATGTAATAATTATGAGATATGAATTTTAGTTTCAAGTTTTTAATTAATCGTCATTATATAAAAAACAATTAATAATAAATAAATTACTAACTTTTCCAAACTTATCAAACATTTACACTAATCATACCACTTTTTTCTTCCTCCATTTATTACTGATGCAGCAGCACTAATTATAGATTACCCTATTAATTTAATAATTTATTAAAATAAATTATTCTAATTAAAATCATAAAGCAAATTATTTTAAATTAACATTGCAAAGGGTTATTCAATGAGTTCATAAATACTTTATTCCTGACTCATCATCGTATTATCAATTTATAGCCTTATGTTAATGTCTTCATTTTATTAAGCTTTCTAATATATTAAAATACTACTAGGAATACATCATAGAATACTTTTTAAAATATTTTTATATAATGAAAAGTTGCGACCATTGTTAAGGTTTTAACTTAATGTCCTAATAATGACTACACACTTTAAAATTCAATCACAAATCGCTTTCATACTTCAAAATCGTTATTACATATTCAATTTTTCGTTTTGTTTTACTTATTTTTATAATACATTATAATTATCGTTTTATAATTGTGTTGAATTAAAACAGGGAGTTTATTATAAAATAAGTTTTTTTATACATTATATTATTCCAAATTTGAAGCAATTTTTGATATTAAATTATGAATAGAGTTGAAATTTTAGAGTTTCCTTCATTTAAAAACAGTATGATAGTAAGCTGTAATATACTAAAAAAGTAAGTAACTCTATCCTCGACTAGCGAAGAAAGATTATATTAAAAATAAGAGTGGTTATTTTCCTGATTGGATTCGAGTTATTAAAATTTCAGTTTTGTCAAACTGAGTGCAAAATGAAACGAAAAAGGAAGGCTAGAAATGTATTCGCGTGGAGCAGTGTTCAGGATTAGTAAAAAATATTCTGTCAGTAGCGATTCCATTTAATTAATATCGATTATAGCCGTAAGTCCATTTTTTTAATTTCGAATATGTAGAGCATGAGATCAAAGGCTTCGAGTTTTGGCAAAGTTTGAGCAATTGGAAGTTGAGCGTTGAGCATTGGGCATTATTTTAATTCGTCGCGTTATAAAATTTGCACAATTTTATCGAGCAAGGGAGGTTGAGCGGAGGCAGCTCAAATCAGTGGAATTAAAAATATTTTTCCCAAGAATAAGAAAAACGAAAAGTTGAGTAAAATACCTGCAACCGCGTTTCGTGTCAATTATCAACCTTGGGTTGCGAATCTGCATTATTATTGGACATAAATACGAATTAGCTATAGGATAATATCCCTATTTAGCTGCCGAAAGCTGGATGCAAATAAGCGTGTTAGCCAACTTCGTGTTTCTATTTGACGAGCTACAAACGAGCATTTGTATTTATTAAATTATACATCCATGAACGCAATCTCTTATACATGTAGATTACGCTTTTATCCAAATTACAACTCTTACAGCAATTAGCTTTTTTCACCATAAAAATCTTACATTTTTTAAGAAAAATTGAATTTGCTTTGATTAAATTGTTTAGGGGCACATATTGTTTTCTGTTTGCCATGCAAGTTGATGGGGAGCTCTAAAGTGTATACTTTAATCAAAAAACAAAGGCGCAGGCAATTTTAATCTTGCATCTACAATAAGAATTTATAATAAAAGAGAGTTGTTGAAGGTAAAGATTAACAATTGCATGACTAAATAAAAGAAGGGAAATATTAGAAAAACGAGCGAAAGACATTTCTAGAATAACTAATTATTTTGTTTAAACAGAACCTATTTCATCCCAAAATAATAAGAAAAACCCTGAATTGCATAACATTTCTTCATTACCCTAATAACAACAACTACTCACTTTCTTATCGATTTACACAAGTTATACACCATGTTTGTAAAGCACAATACACTCACACACCAAATTATCTCATACTAAATGTATACCCAACTTTATGCAACACTTTCATTTCCTACGCAAGACTACCAACTCGGACAAAAATATAAAATATTCTCTAAATTGATATAATTGAAAATAACCGAATTTATCAGAAAATACATTATGCGTTTAATATTTCAATTTTATCAACATAAATTTTTAGATCTGGATTACCATGTAGGGTAAAACGACCATGTTTTTGACCGGTCAAAAATGTCGGTTTTTAGATATTATATATACATTTAAAAAAGATGCACGAATAGATGGAACGCTGAGAAATTATCAAGACTATATAAACCCCTCCTCTCGGCTAAGCCTGGTTGATTTTTTTTGAAAACTTAAATTAAATTGATCATTTGTTTCTATCCCCACTCCTAATAAGCCTTACGTCTATATGACCATTAATACAAATTTCAAAAGAAAGAGATACTGACCAGAAGTACATAAAAGGTCTGAGGATAAAGCCCCGCTTCAACTGTAATGAGTATTCTTTTTTTAATGATATTTAATTATACATAGGTGGTTTAGACTCGGGTTAAGTTAGGTTTGGCTTGTTTACGAAAACTATTTAGTGAAATTTAATTATTCATAATATGTGATTTTGATTCGGGTTAGGTTAGAATTGAAAATCTAAAATTTCTGAAAATTCCCATACATCTGATGTACTATTACTACGTAATGTTCGTATAACGGATATCAGATGTATAAATAATTAGATACATCTGATATACTTCTAGTCACTGCTAAAGAAACATGTATACACTGCCACAAACTACCACAAAGTTTAATAGGTCGACACGTTTGAAGAGCAATTTTCTGGTGTTTGTAAAGTCATTAGAATGTTTGAATTTTATATACGGTGTCCCATCACTTTAAAATAGTAAAAAAACTTTTCCTTTTTGGATTAATACAACTTCCCCGAATCACTGGAACACCTGTATATGTATAAAAATATTCAGAAAGCACTTAAAGTATAATGATTTTATTATTTTAATTTGAACTACAAATGCTGCAATTAATGAAAATTGATATTCCGTAAATGGCCCCTTCTGCTGCTATGACATGATAACATTCTTTTCTCAAAATTATCTATAATTTAACATTTTCAAAAAATTCTCCAGTAGTTTGAGTAAGGTTAACTCGAAGCTGTTCAATTTTTTGAGGATTGTTAGCTTAAACTCTTGACTTCAAATGGCTCCTTAGGAAATAATCTAGAGGTGTGACGTTGCACGACCCAGGCGGTCAAATAACGCCAGTTCGTCGAAAAATTATTCGATAATCAAATATCTCTCTTAAAAGATTCAGTATTTCATCTGCTTTATGGTAAATAGCACCATCTTGTTGAGACCACATGATTTGGATGGGTTTACTTCAAAACCCCGAAGGAGAAAAGGCTGCATAACAAAAGGCCCAGGTGAACAGAAGACCGAAAGACAAAAAGCTGAATGAAAAATGGCCGAGCGATACAAAGCCGAGAATTACAAAATTTAATTTAATGATATCCATTTTAAATATTTTTTTAAGTTTTCGTTTCTTGGTTCCAAGTCATATATTTTATACATTTTATTCGATTAATAACACCTCATTTTAGAATCAATCAAAATACGAGATTTGATTTGTCTAGTCCAATAATATGACGTTTATACTGAAAAATGTCAGAGATGACATATTAAAGCGACAAAAAGCAACCTGCATTTTATCAGCGAAAAATTCCCATGTGCATATGCGTATTTTTCGCTCATAGAATGCAATGATTGGTTCTAACTAACATGTGACTTGTATTCCCCTCCTTCTCCTAGCTGGTTTTATTTTCGTTTTTCATACAAAATTTTTGAGTTCTTTATTAATCTTCCTAAAATAAACTCGAGGTTGAGCTTTTTTCTTGGATATTGTTGCTTTTAATCAACTCAAGTTTGGTTGTCCCTTTGGTAATAACTATCGAATCAAAGTACATAGAAAAAATCGCTCCTGAAGTGGAAGTCTGTAAGCTATACGATTGTTTTCGTACAACGAAAATATCGTATTGTTGAATATGTTGCTATCGTGACGGATTTTATCTTTTTTCAATAAATACAAAATGTGCATAAGGAAGAGATATAGAAAATCTTTTACCAAGCAACTTAGTCAACAAACGGTTCTTTCGTTGTACGAAAACTATCGTATAGCTTTTCAGACTTCCAACTCAGGTACGCTGATAAAACACCTAATTGAAATTTACACTATTTGTTCGTGTTTTTTTTCTTTTTTAACTTATAAAAAGAAGCCTGCTAGAATTAAAAATTATCAGGCAGACCAAGTTTTCCAAAAACCATGTTTTCTTTTCAATAAGTAGTGTAAATTTCAATTAGGTGTTTTATCACGTAAAATCACTTAATTTTTGTCAATTTAAAAAGTTGATAAAAAATACAAGATATAACAAATAAAATGTAGTCTGCCTGACTTAAAAGAAATTTTACATGTTTTTTTATCATTTTCACGTATTTAATTTTTGGTGTTTTATGAGGTACGGATTTGTGTTATGGGAGCTTGGACTATCTTGTTTATTTGCCCCCGAAAAAAAAATTATACAAATTTTTGAAATTAGACATTTTTTTGTAAATTTTATGTACATCAACCTTTATTATTTTTTCTATCAGTCTTTTGTCCGCGTCGGGGTTTTGTATACGTTGGCTTTTTATGGTTCGGCCATTCCTCTTTCGGCTTTTTGTCCGCGTGGGCCTTTTATGCAAATCGGCCTTTTATAATTCGGCTTTTTTTCTTCACGTTGGTTCTTTCCTCGTGTCGGCCTTTTGTCGTACGGCTATTATTCTTTCGGCTTCTTGTCCTCGTCGGCCTTTTCAACTAATGCCAAAAATAATATGTTACCTTTGTCCTGTATAAAGCTCCATTCACATTAAATGCCTAACTAGTATATTGGTATTCAGTTTTCCCAATAGTGGTCTTCGATAAACAATGCTTGATGATAAAGCCAAGATAAATCTCAAAGTTTTTACTGTCAATGAAGATTGGTATAAATGGCGACCGAAAAATATCGAGGATACAAAATAAATATTCTGATCCAATAGCAAGTCTTCGCCAACACGAGATCAAAAGTCTTAAGTTGTATTCATTTTTTTTTCAAAATTCGTGTAATCTCGTGTCTGCGAACGCTTGCTATAGGGTCAGAATATTCCTTTTGTTACCTCGATATCTTTGGTGGATGTTTTAAACCCGCTAAGTGAGATTAGGTCAAAAAGAAAAATTGAATTTAAATTATACATTCGCACTGATAACAAGCGAATATTGTCCGTTTAATTAGTGCTGTGAGCTAAAATGATTGAATAATTGGCTTGTATGTAAATTATAAACAAAATAGTTATATTTTTTCCTCACTTAAATTTGCCGATTCTGCCAAAATAGCGGCCCTTACAGGTAGTCAAAATCCTGAATATTAATATAAGTGAACTTTTCTATCCTACCATTAAGGGATATCGACCTACATTATTATGTTGTAATTTTAAAGCTTGTTAGCTTGCTTGACTTCCATAATTGCGGATTGGTTTAGAAATTAAAAGGGTTTCTTCGGTTCTCGAAATAAATAGATGTTACAGGTTCTTTAAATTGCCCTTTATAAATAATTCAATAAAGATTGGAGTACTAAAATGTGAAAAACTGAGCTTTTTAGATAAAAAGTTTCCTGCAGCGTTTGAATTTCCATGGTCCACTTGTAAACAGTGAAAGGTAAAAAATGAAGCAGGCACGTTTTAGGGTGTACTAATTCGTTTTTCTTTGTATCGAAGTTGTTGATGGGCGTAGCGAGTTTTTGGAGCGTTGGGATGGAGAAAAATTCAATGAATAATTAATTTAATTTTCATTTTTTCAGGATGTAAAAATAAAATCGGCGAAATCGCCATCCATTACAATAATTAGAGAGAAATTTGCCCACATGTGATCGGGGTTGACTGAATTACTAATGGTCGCAGAGTAGAGGGTAATTTTTAGCAAGCGCAAAAACACCCATCCTCTTTTTTAATTTCATATCTATATACGTGTGCGGAGGCAGCAGTGTGTGCGTGCGTTTTATGGAATGTGGGCTACGCACGGTCGCCCAGTTCGGGAGTAAAGAGGGGGAGAATGTCAATTTATTTCATGGTAATTGGAAAAAATTTAAATTTTTGTATGTAAATTGTGCGGACATTTTTACTGCATATTTTTTCGTTGATCGTATTTTTCCTTCATCGTCGAATAGCGATTGTGGATGTGAGTGTAGTATTCGATTCTGTTTGTTTACTCACTGCCTCTGTCTGTGTTCAGGTTTTTACTAATTATTTTAACCAGAACATGACCGTTTTCACGCCATGTGTAGCGACGTCGGGACCCCTCACCACATAAAATGTTTAATTCCGCTATTTACACTTGACAAACACCTTTCAGAGTTTTACTTCACCGAATAGCAAATTTCTTCAAATTCTCTAGTCTTCGACACTTCATTTTACAATACAATTTTATAATACAATGCATCTTGATGATGGTCCTATCCTACACTATTATCCTTATATTTGCAAGGAAACATTTAGGTAAGAATATAATTTCCATAAAATCAGGATAGGTCCTTGGAGGAAGGAAATTTGCAAAGTAGTAAAACTGAGCTGGTGTTTTCGTTTCTTGTTTTGTTTCGAGAAATTTTTCATGTGGATGTGAGGATAAAGATGTGGAGATTTGGGATTTTGGAGAAAAGTGTCCTAGAGGTCCCGGGTGTAAGACGCGTTCTAGTGGAGTTGGAAACGTAGTAACAGAGGGCGGAATATAATTATTTAGAGTAAGTCTAATATACATAGGCATGCATATAACATGTGTTTGTTGTTATAAAGCTGTTTACCTACAGCGTGAACGTAGTGCAAATTACTTCGCAACTAAATGATTATTGCATGTGAAGCGTTATTACTTATGAAGGGAACGTGAAATTCCTGGGCTCGCGACTCCGGCAATGCCTTGCAACATTAAATATTTACAGCGTTTACAAATTTATAACCCCCTGCGCTCAGTATTAAAATTAATTATTTAATATTAAAGTTGGTAATTTTTTGTTAGGCTCGGCAGTTATCCTGTAATATTTTATAGATTTTACGTCTAGCAATAATAAAATTCTAGAATTATGCATAAGAGCGTAATTGTGTTTGTGTGAGAGAGACTTGGTTCCTTCTATCCTAGTATTAAATTCTTTTGTCGCCCCTCCATTCAATAGAACTAGAAAATTAAATTACGCTTGCGAAAAGTTTGGATTTTGCATGAGGACCTATTACAATAAATTTGCACCGCACAAATAACGCACTCGCCTACCGCCAACTATCAAAATCAATTTCCAAACTTTCAATGAAGCACATCTAATTATTTATGCATAATACCTTCCATTATTTATTTATTTCCCCGATAGAAATCCAACTAACGCAAAGTACGAAAAACTTAATAAGATTTTAAATAATAGAAACCTCATCAACTATTAACTTACTTACATGAAAACAGAATTAAATTTTATAACTTTCTCAAATATACCCCGCCTTCATTTACTTAACCTCCTTCCTAAAATCCAATCAGGACACATTACCCTTGCTCTCGGGTAATAAAAATTTTGAAATCCTTCAACGGCGTTGCACTTGGTAATTAAGTAAATCGCAGTAAGCAACAACGTCTTTGCACTCGCCCATGTTAGCAAAAATGGAGCTTATTCATGTTTTTTAAATTTTACAATTTTTTTTATATTTATTAAAAGTAGCATGAACAAGATATTGTAAAATTAGCAGCTTCAAAAATTAATAATTTTGCTCCGTGTCTACTTCCATTGTATATTGTAACTTGTGACCAACTATTGAAATAATGCTTTAGAGCGAACGGTACCTGAAACACATCAAAACACGTCCCATCCTTGCATAAAATATTTGCATTTCCATGTGCTGTTGTAAAATGAGAGCAAAGACGGGATGTGAGAAAATCATACATATAGTTTTATAAAAAGGAACTCAGGACTCAAAGTTTATGAGGAAAATATGAAATAGGTAGCTTTTTTGTAACGTGGAGAAATGTGTTACGAAAATTAATGTCATGTTTAGCCATTAAAACTTCATTGCTGATCAGCAGGTTAAGAAGGTCCCAGAGTTTCCTCTTTATCCATTCTGCGAATATTTGTTTTTCTTGCCCGGTGTTGCTTGATTTGACTTATTAGAACTTTTTATTGTTGAGATTTATTTTAATTACATATTATTTATCTTTTCAAGGACATTCTTGTTCAGTTTGTTCACATGATCTTTTAATTTTGTTACTTTATAGTCTTTGTACAAGGTGGTGTAAAAGTAATCACTCTATTGGAAGATGCTTTCATGACTGATATCATGACTTTGGTATTTGTAAGAAGACAGCTGTAAAATACACGCCGACAAGTCATGGAGCGTTATACTCTTCAAGAACGAATAATATAAATGTGCATCAACTCTGGCGGTGGTCACTTACTCGATATTATTTTCTAGGCTTAACAGGAAAATATATATACGTCCAAATAAACATTATTTAGAAACCGATTTTTTAATTTCCAAATAAAAAGTTATAGCCTTGGGAAATAGGGTGATTACTTTTGCGCCACCCTGTAGATTATTTCATTTCAGGCGCACACCAATTATTTTTCTTATGATTGCATTTTCTCGTTGTTGTAAACGTTTAATGTAATTGCTGTTCTCTGGTATAGGCAGATTGTGCTCGGGTATGTCAGTACCGGTCTTATGAGTATAGTTTTAGAGTCTTGGAGTATAGTTTGCAGCGTTGTATGCTATGATCTTTTTATTAAGCTGTTCTTATGGGAACCGAAGTTGAGTTTGGTGTCCAATGAGACTCCCAGGTTCTTGGAGTTTTTGCTCCACTTTTAGTTGTTATTACCTTTGATTATTTTACAGGGCTTTTTATTGGTCTATTTTTTCTCATGGAAGAGCAATGTTTCAAATTTGAAGGGGTTTATTTTGATCCTCTATTTAATCTTCCATTCGTAAATGTTATTTATAGCGTATTAATGTCACAGGGTCCTCTGCCTATAATCCTAGGTAATTTTGTTTTTTCCCCCGGGGTTGGAATCGTTGGAATGTCGCTGACATATTAATTAAACAATGTTGGTGATAGCTTTGATCCTTGAGGTACTAATGCAGTCTTCATTTTTGAAAAGGAATCCTCATATTTAACTCTGAAGAGCCTAGGATGAAGGAAAGATGAGACGAGTTTGCTAGCTTGAAATGAAAATTTTAATCCACTACTTTAGGTACGAAACCGTTATGCAGAAATGCTTTTGCTTTGTCAAGAATAATTGCCCCTGCGTACAGTTTTTGGTGAAAACCTTCTCTATTAAATTCGGTGATATTCTTGATTTGGTGGGTAGTTAAACTTTCTTCCTCATCAATGCGGTGATGTTCTGAAATTATGTTATAATTTGATTTAGTAGACTGATTGGTCTGTAGTTTTGAGGAAATGTTAGGTCCATTCCGTGCTTTAATATCATAATAACTGTTGCAAGTTTCCACCTTTTAGGGAAGATGGCTAGTATTAATCCCCAATTAGTATAGTTCTTGGATTAGATTTTATAAACTTTAGTGTTTATGTTGTCATCCTCCTCCTCCTCTCCTTTTTTTATGATTCATTATTTTGACGTGCCTTATGTAAATGTTTTCATAATTTGCTGAACATTGATCTTCCAAAGCGTTTGCCATTGTTTTTGCCTTGTCGTCGTTTTGGTAATCAATCCATTTCGTCGTTGTGGTACGTATTTAAGTTTTTTAGGTTTACATAAAGAACTACTGAAATTTGAGTGTTGTCAGCTTACAAGCTGTTGATAAAAGTTAAGTGTTTAATATCCAAGTGTTCCGGTGCCAGACCGTGTACTTGATATACTCGATTAAAAAAATAAGAGCAGCTCAATTTGTTGCAGGACGTATGAAGATAAAAGTATGTCATTAAGATTTTTGTAGATCAAATCGCTACAAAACGTGAAAAAATAAACGATTTTTCAAGATTTTCATTAGGATATACTTAAAAAAAATTTACTGATCACAGATTGTAGTAGCATAAGCAAATGTACTAAATTTTGTAAAAAAATGTAGTAATAAAGTTATTAAAATTTTTATAATTTAAGTCTCAATATTGATCACTAAAAATATGAAATAATTGCGGTTTTTTTAAGTTTTCAATGTAACTTTCTGGCGAAAATATTACAATTAACAAATAGTAATACAATAAATTTTGGGTAAAATTTGGTACTAGTATATTATTCAACGAACGAGAAATGATAGCCCTATTACGATACTTACCTGCCGGACCGTGTCGCTCCGGCTTTTATGCAAATTTGTTGAGTGTACTTTTCATATTTTTGATATTTCTTGATTTCTTCTATGTAAATTTTATTCACTGGTTAAAATTTCACATAATCCATTCCTCATTGCCTAATAGGTTTCCCAGTGATTAATGAAATTACCCATTATCCCACTGCAGCTTTCTGATTCGTCCGCATCCGGCATGTTGAATAATGTCAACAATTTAGTAATGAATCGTTTTTTCAATAGTCGTGGAAAAAGATATTTACAATAATTAAAAACTACTTTATGTCCTAAGTCGCTAAAAATTGGGGAAAATCTATACAAAAAAGTTTCCAATATTTCTTCCATCCAGCAGCAGAAAGAAATTGGTAATGTATTTGAAAAAATTCTGGTGCCTCTGTGTTCTTCGGTAAGAACCATTTGAACTACTCTTTTAGCAGGATTACCTTTTTTAGAATAATATTTTTGTGTAATCAAAAAACGGTAGTGGAAGAGAAAGAGGAACTGGCATAATGTGAATTTTTCAGGAGTATTTGGACATAACTACGAAATTTTGTTAAATAAGTTGAAAAAAATTTGGGACTTGAATCTCTCTGAAACAAATAATGATATTTGTACAATTCGTAATTTTGATTTTTATCTTGGTAATTAAAGTATATTTTTTTGTTAAATTGACAATAATTATGTAAAAATCGCGACATGGGTATGACAAATTGGTTTTTTATTTTAATTTTTAATGAAGTTGGTACAAAAAAGAGGATGTGAGTGTTAGTTACGGAGCGTGGATTTAACAAATAAAAATAATAAAATAAACAAAAAGCTTCATTACATTCTGTTATGTTAATACATAATTTCCCATTTATATAATTAGACAAATAAGTTGAATTATGTAGAGTAAGGTCAAATTTATAACGCAGATATAACCTACGTAGGTAGTTCCTATATGAGCATTAATACCTATTTTTATTATTTGAATTGCTTTTAAAATGTTATATAACGTGTAGCTACTTAATTTATATTAATTAAATAAATTAATATTGTTAGAATAATTACGCTTCCATATTCGAAATTGTATTATGTAAATCAATAGTCGTAATAAATCAAGTCCCACCTAGTCTTAGTTTGCACGATATTCCTCCATAATTCAAAAACAACAAATCATTACTTTAATTACAATAAAAGCATATTCCTCATTTAAATAAAAATTATTCAAATTCGTTCCCACATCATCAAATAAAGCCGAGATTAATTATATTTATTTTCGTACGTTTTAAATAACTTTACTATGAATTTTTCTAAAGTCAATGAACTAATAAACAAATATTTGAATGATAAATTAACATTTCAGCTTAGAGGTCATGTACATATTTAGTATTACACCATTAACAAAATGTTGTAAGGTATTATCGCTTAAAAATACATAAAATAATACTTTAAAAGAAAAATTGTCTTCAAAATTGCCCTATAAAAAATTCTTGTTAAACTCGAAATACTATATAATTTACTCTTTAATTTTATTTAATATCGTTTAATACCGTCCTCGTATATATTTTAGCAAATTTCTATAGCAATTCCCTCGTAAATTATATATTATTTTTACGGTAAAGACGTAAAAATGAGTCGCGTTGACTGCATTGATTCAGCGCACTTTATTTTGATTTTCATGTCGTCTTTTATTGGTTAAATTATTAAACGTCTTATACTTGCCCATTTAAAATGCAAGCAAAAAGGGGTTTATTTAATATTGCAAACTGCACGCGACATCCATCCATTTATTATTCCATTAAGTAAATATTAAACCCTTCTTTTCTTATTAAATTTTAAAACAAAATTTATCTGATTCACAGCTATCATTTCCTTATAAATAATAGCACTTGAAAAAATCACGTCGATATAATACTATACAACAGAGCCCAAGAATAGTACGAGTCGAAAAATTTATTTTGAGATTATAAATTTAAACTTAATAGATTTATATTTTGTTGAGATACTCCGATAGTATGTTGGTTCAGAAGATTTGAAGTACTTCTTCAAACGATTTTTTATGCCAAGATTTATAAGAAAAAATACTGCACCCAATAATTTGCAAAAAATGTTATGGACTTGTATTTTTATGGAAGTCAATATATTTTTGTGTTACGGATTTATATTTTAAATTGTGTTAAATTCTTAGTTTATCAAGAAAACTGGTTGGGCTAGGTTAGATTTTGTATTATCATAAAAAATAATACAAATTTTAATTAGGTTTTATTGAGTTTTATTCAATGTAGTACAAAAAACATTACCATATGTTACTTTTTCACTTTTTAAGTCCTCATCAAGGTTAGTACTACACCTATTCCAATTGTATTTCAGAAAAGATCAATTCAATTTGAGAAATCATCAATTGTAATTCAGAATAGTCAATTGCATTTCAGAAAGCATAAATTGTATTTCAGAATATTCAATGTATTAGGTTGTTCGGAAAGATATTTCGTTTATTCCCAACAGAGGACTTACTTGAACTTTTCCACGCCCAGCTTCAGACTTAAGCCGCATTGTAATTATATATTTTTAGAGCTAATATAGCAAGACTATTTTGTGAAAAATTTTGTTTGATTCTGCACAATAGTTTTTCTCTGGTGCCCTATCAAATGTGGAAAGTCGAAAGCGGCATTTTCGGCATATTTTACTTTTTTACTAAAGAAAAGGTAAAAATACTGTTCAAGCAAGAAAAAAATGATTGGATCTGTATGGAGAAGATGTACTGACAGAACGCTAGTGCCAAATTTTGATGTTGAAGATGCACTACGTTCTGTAAGGCCTGTTGAAGCTGATGAAGATAAAATAAAGGTATTGATTGATGCAAACCGCCGAATAAGAACTCATGAGATCCCTGACAGTTTAAATTTATCGAATTCAACCATTCATGATCACGTGAAACGTCTTTAATTTAAAACCTCGATATATGGGTTCCCCATGTTCCTACAGAAAGAACTTTGCTCCTTATATAAGTTTGGTAACTCACCAAAAGTCTTTACAGCTTGAATGGGATGTACTACCACACCTACCATATTCTCCAGATCTGGCACCTTCGGATTATTACTTGCTTCGGTCTCTATAAAATTGTTTAGAAGACCAAACCTTTATTTCAAACGAGGACGTGAAAAATCACTTGGATCAATTTTTTTCCAGTAAAAATCAGAAGTTTTATGAGCGTGGAATCATGCTACTGCTACATGCTGGACCAAAATGGACAATATACAATTGAATAAAATATTTATGCACTATAAGAAAATCGTCTTCAATTTCCCCTAAAAAAAAACGAAATGACTTTCCGAACAATCCAATAATTTCAGAAAGTATCAATTGTATTTCAGAATAGTCAATTCAATTTCAGAAATCATCAATTGTAATTCAGAAAAGAGCAATTGTATTTTAGAAAAATTAATTTAATTTTAGAAAAGAGCTGTTGTAAAATAAGAGTTTTTGGCAGATTATTTTAATTGGCTTTTAACATTGGTGAATTCGCCTGGAGCTACTGGTTTAATATTATATCGAAAACACATTTTTGATGAAATGTGTGTGCTGTTGTGGTTCACGTGCACAATCACCGCCAAAAACTCTTAACTTTCTCATTTTTTATAGTTGGTCCTTTCTGAAATTAAATTGATTTTTCTGAAATACAATTGAAGATTTCTGAAATACAATTGATCTTTTCTGAAATACAATTGACTATTCTGAAATCAAATTGATCTTTTCTGAAATACAACTGACTATTCTAAAATCTAATTGATCTTTTCTGAAATAGAATTGGAAAAGGTGTAGTATTCCGGGAGTTATGTGATAATAAAACTCTAAAACAAAACCTCGTCTGTAATATATTGCATGACTTTTTTGGTCTCATTTTGATAATTATTAACAATATTAAGTCCCGGACTCACACTGTTCTTCTACTAATTTTGGAAATTTAAGAGAGCATTTGCCCTTATGATAGACCCTAACCTATTGTTCTAAAGGTCATCTTAAAAAGGAACGAATTTTATGTACTTTAGCTATCTTAACCCAAAACCGCAATTCTTGGTAGTGTGTACCTTGTAATCCTGAAATTTGATCTTAAGATTTGGTAGACTGCGTCGAATATGAGAACACGTGAATAATTTTGTAGTAATAAATGTTGGTAGTAAATAATTTTTAAAGGGAATAAAATATTAAATTAATTAAATTATAAATTCGCAATTCGCAAGGCAACCCTCTGAATTTATTCTAGGTCGTGCGTAGTCTTAATAAATAATATAATAATAATATATATATAACAAGAGAGGAGAAGGCTTCCTCGGTTCCTACTAAATTATATTATTTCATGTGCACTAAATTAAATTTCAAGTTAGGGAACAATATTTGTCAGAGCCAATATCAAATTATATTAATCTACAAACAATTCAATCCAATGAAGTTTGAAGGGCAAAAATTGCAGGAGCGGGAGAAAAAAGTGTGTGTCATTTATTGAACAAGTTTTAATTAAATTATGGAAATAAAATATTTTCCTCAATTTGCTGGCGGTGTTATTAAATTTATTATCCCGTTTTGTAATTTTTATAGTAATTGTTTGTTATTATTTATTTCTTACATTCGCAGCCGGCGGAAAATAAAAAGAATTCCTTGTTAGTTTTAATTTATTACAAAATATACTTAATATGTAAACGACTATCTACAAACAAAGTGTATTATCATAGCTCTTATATTTGCATATAAAGGAAGCAATTTGTTTCAGCAATTTTATAATATTTCATGGGAAGCATTTAACAGGCACAAGCAAAAGCAAGACGGTATGGTAAGTATATTATATCTCAAAACGATTGCATAATTACAAAACACCATTTAACACTGCATTTATCGGAAGCTACTTATTAACACATTTATCTTTCCAGAATATAACTGTTATTGATTTTTCCTTACAATGCAACACTATTAATTAATTTATTATTTATCGTTACACCCATAAAGTAACAGTTTTATATTATGCTAATTCACAATATTATAATTACACTTGTTAAATATTTACCACTTTTTCCCTCTAAACATTTTTGCATTAGAAATTTCATTTTAAATTTAAATCGTTGCTGAATAAAACAACGCTTAATGGCAGGAAAATCTGTTTATAGATCGTGCATTAAAAAATAAATTTATTAAAGTCAATTATAGCCGACAGTAATTATCGATGAGTAGAGGGAAGATTTTTTACGTCCAAGCCTCTGTAAATATTAACGACCAAACGCGTTTTCCTCATTTTACTCCTACATTATAAAAGGATTTACATCAAATCGCCAACGTCTCAAATGGAAAAATTAAAGTAATGACATATCGATCGAAAATCAATTCAACATGGCTTCTCCGATCGTGCTCTTCGATACTCTGAAAATATATACATAAATACATGCCTAAGTAACCAGCTACTGGCGAATCATACTCCTCTAACCTCTCTAACCATACCGTACATTAAATTGGATGGATAAAAATTTAAATATAAACGACTTGTCGTGACCCTTCACCGCAGGAACTTGCATACAACAGACGAGATTTATATCACAATATTTAAAGGTACGAGTTTATTTTACTCAATTCCTTATTTTCAACACCTCAATGATCAAAAAGGTTACTGAAAACGATTAAAAAATATTTAAATGTAAGCTCAAAATTTTAATTATTTTCGGTTTTATGTATGATCAATATCCCGAATCGAGTACTTACCAAGATCTATGGAAAAATTAAATTTACGTCTTTTGCTAACCACTATCCCAAATCATCATCAAACGTTCTTCCAGTTAAGACAATGACCATAGTAATTTGTGAAGAAATCATGTAATCACAGGTTACAGTTTAGATGGTCATTCCAGTCTAATCCAATCTTGCTCGATGAGCTTTGCATTTTCTGATCTATGAGGTTAGGGAGCTTCTTCCTCAAGAGTTAGAAATAGATTTTCATTTTTACTCCAACAGTTCCGTTGTATATGTTACCGTCAAAACCCGCAATCAGTAAAAACTAGATATAACTAAAGACGATTGTTAAAACTAGTTAAAACGCGAACTAACTAAAATTTTTCAGGTTTTAACCAAGAGTTAAAACTAAAAACTAGTTTTACCTTATCATTTATTTGTTAGAATTAGTTTTGACGTAATAAGCCAGTAAAAACCCGAAATTCAGAACATTATAAGTTTGTTTCAATCTAAAATATAACCAAATGGTAAACTTTGCAGGAATAAGAAATTTTTTGGAGATGCCTTTAACAATAAAGAAATTTTTAAAAAATTTAGAGACGTCTTTAACGTTAAAAACGACCCTAAATATTTTCAACACAGTCGCTGAATGCAGATTATTATCTTTTGAAACTGTTTTTAAGATACAGGGTGTTTTTAAATAGATGCGAAAAAATCAGGAGGGGATCCTTGCCGAATTTCCAATTCCAAGATAAAAGTTAAGAAAAAAAAATCCTTAAAAAAGACTTAATTTACGACGAGGATTTGAGTTTCTATATTTTTTTTCTTAATTTTTTAGCATTCTTTTGAAAAATATTTTGTTTGTGTTTTAAAATTGTCAAATAATCTTATTCATAAAGTTATCGCATTTTTTAAAGCCACCATGGTAAATGTAAAATTGGCATACAGTATCGTACATTTCTTCAAATAACTTCTAAACTGTACAAGATGTGAAAAAAATTAACAATTTTTAATAATGAGTAAGGAATTTAAATACTTTATTTAAAATTTTTAGTGTCTTAGCACTACTGTACTACTGTATTGAGGGGTTATACCTACTCATGGAGACGAGAAAAAAACCGATTTTTTCGCAATTTTTTTTTTAGAAAAATTGTACATGATGTAAAATTTATTTTTGTATGATTGTAGATACTTTTAGCTATAATTGGTACTTTTTTTTATACAGAACAAAAAAATGGCGGCGGTCCACCTTTTTTTCCTACGACCCGGTTTTTTAAGGAGCTTCGCGGTGATCACGATTACTTGACGCTGGATCATCTACAATCAAAATTTCCAGTAAAATTAGTTTACTCAAGATTAAATCTTGTCCTTCACCGAGGGATTTCTCAAAAGAAAATGTTTCATTAAATGGCGTTGATTTAAATGAAAACGTAAAAAAAATACGTTGCCACTTTTTATAGTTTTGCTAATTAAACATAGAGCTTGCAACCAAATCAAAATTCCTTCGGGTAAAGACAAGCACTAGATATAGAGAAAGCATGTACCAAATTTCATCAATATCGGTTCAGTGGTTCTTAAGATATCTTGATCACCGCCAAGCGGTTTTTACGAAAATTAGTTTCGAGAAAAACGCGTTTTAATTTTATTATGGTTATACAAATGGATCGGGTATAAATACTCCGGAAGCCGATAAAATCGGCTAATTTTTCTCCGATTATTTTATAACTTGCAGAAAACATTCTCTAGATTTTATACTAAAAGAAAATATAAATAAGAATTGAAGCATTTTTGAGGAAAAAAATATTCTTATCTTTTAACTGAGAATTTGTCACGGAACCATCTTCTTATTTTTTCGCAAATACAGGAATTCCAACCTAACTGACATTTCATTAAATCAGCGACGTTGAATTTTCCTACCCATGCTGAGGGGTTGTAGTAGGGACTACTATTACTAGCTAGAGAGTTGTAGTACAGACTACTACTGATACAACTCTCCAGCATAGGTAGGAATTTTATTCTATCTGAGTTAGGTTGAAATTCCTATTTGCTGGCCGGTTCTACTATACAGGGTGATTTTTATGTATGGAACCAGAGCGGTCATTCCCAAATTTTTAAAATTTGTTGTGATCAAATGCGGTTTTCGTACAAATATTTTAAGATGAATGAAATGTTTTTAATAGGCAGATTCTGGTCAAATTTAAAGGCCTTTAAATTGAAACAAATAAGGTAACTATGGAAATTGTCCATTACAACGCATATAACAAATTTAAATTTAAAGGCCTTTAAACATGTTGATTTTTTTTAAATTGCAACATAATATGTCACGCAGTTCATCATTAGAAAGCTACTTTTTAGTACTTTACAATAGTTCAAATAGTTCATAGAGTTATTATTTAAAGCGTAAAAATAAACCTAAAAATAAATTACAAAAATACAGCCTTTTTTATATTTCGTATCGTTTTATTATTATTTTATTTTATCAGGCCAAAATATTTTTAGTTTGAACGGAAAATAAAAAGAAGGCTATTTTTGTAATTTCGACAGTCCAAAAAATAAAAGTTGTATTACAAAATGTTATCAAGATTTGTTTTTTGTGATTTAAATAATAATTTTATGGACTTTCGTAAAGTACTAATAAATAATTCGCATTCCACTGACATAAATGTATGTTGCCATTAAAAAAAATCAAGAGGGCTGCAGCGTCAAAAATTTGTACGAAGATCCCATTTGATTGCACCAAATTTTAAATTTTTTTTATCTGGCCATTTGGACAAGACCACTTGATTTTGAATTTTTACCTTTCAAGGGTCCGACTGCTCTAAAGCACCAGAGGAACCACAGTACCACAGCATTAAAGGCTTATTGTGCCCATACTTGTGTTCATTTTACATCTAGTCTGTGATGTTGTGTTCAATACTTGAAGGTACAGATCCTTCACAGGGTGAGTGCGGATATCTTTTGGTTCTGTGATTGACTTCCTGAAAACGCCTTTTCTTTCGCCTCAGAGCATCGCATTTACATAGAATGTGCATTACTGTTTCAGATTCCTTGTAGCAAAGTTTACAAGCAAGGTATTTGTCAAAGTTTCCCATTTTCCACAGATGCTGCTTTACAGTCATAATATGTCCTATGAGTAGTCCTGTGGCAGTTCTAAGCTGGGCTTTTTACATGCAATTTTTGGTATTCCTGTTGCTGGTTCTGGGCCTGTGAAACTGATTTCAGATTTCACTCCCCAGTGACCCAGGAACCTGTGCAGCTTGACTCTGTTGCTAGACCTCAGGGCACTGAGTTAATTCAGGTGTTCCCAAACCAGTTTTGACGTCACCTTCATTCTCCGAACACCTAGAAGAGCAGCCTGACTGTCTGATAAGAGATAAGATGTTGATCTGCTTCCCGTTGTAAGTTCTCTTATTGTTCGCACATTCGAGTATTGCACAAATCACCTTCTGAAAGACCGATGAGTACACACCTGATCTAGTGCCACCCTCGGTCTTAAACCCCTCGCTGTATGATGTCTGGCTTCCAGGGGGATGACCTGAATGATTTGATCTGTGGCTCCTCGATCCTTTATAATTACCTCGAAGGGCTTTTCTGTATGTACTCTAGGAGTCCTTGATTTTTAGAATTATTCCTATAAGTTTCATGTGTCCTGTCGGGACGTTGAGTCAGCAGTTCCTTCTGAAATCTTTGGATTCCCATTTTGACTTTGAATCAGTTCTAAACAGCAAAAGCCGTATGATTATAAGTCCAAAAACTTTCAAGACGTTGGTATGGAGATGAATGAAGAAGAGTTGTCCTAGGAGCTTAAAGAAGAATGCGACAAGATTCTCCATGAAGGTAAATAGGTTGGAAGATAGGTTTTGAAGGGTGATTGATGGCGTTTTATCCAAAGAGGTTTTTCGAATAATTCGATTTCAAACTTAAACTTAAGACGGGTGCCTTCAAGTCAAAGGTTTTATTATAAATAACATCAAGTAATAAAATTTTAATAAACGTTGCGAATCAAATATGTGAAAGATTAAAAGAAATGAAATATGCGAAAGGTAGTTGTAACATTGAGTATCGAATTTAGATGGGCACTCAATCAAGACCCGGGGGCTAACGCTATTTGGAAATATCAAAAAGCGGTCCGCAATCGTTCGGACCTCCGGCTTAGGCTTACTAAAAATACATAAATATAATGGATACAAATTGTCAATCCGCCTCCCTGGGGTTTGTTTGAACGCGGGGACGAACACGAGGAGGATATTGCTTCCCCCTTATAAAGCAGATCAATGTAAAAAGGGAATGATCGCGATGCGCCGACACCAAAATTATTACGTATCACACAAACTTGCCGATTTATATTTTTGAATCGGTAACTGAGTGAGATATTGTAGTGGTAAGTGGTAAACTTAAGAGCATTTTTAGACTTGGTATTACCGCCGGCGCCGCTCCTAGTACTAATTACCACTTATTGATTAAAACACGTCAATAAATTAATTAGCTTATGTAAACAAGAGGAAAAAATTTATTACTTGGCGAGTAAAATGGAATAATATTGCTAATATAAAATATAATACGTGGAACACGTGATGTATTTATTTGCATTTTACTGGTTGTATATAAAAAAGGGAGGACTAAAAAACCTATCGCTTCTGATTGTATAGTGGCGCAGTTTATTTCAATGTTTTATATTTTTGCGTTTTTTATGTTTTTTAGCGTTTCGTACCGTACAGAAACTTTATAAAATTTATTGTACTTGTTTTAGCTTCCATAAAATCCATAACGCTTGATACATTCTGCGTATAAATTGTGCTGCTTTTTATGCTGAGTTATAAATTACAATTAAACCGTAAAAACTACAGACGCCAACTGCACAATATAAACAATTTCTGTTTGGAAGAAATTCCAAATTTAATTTATTTTATATAAAAAGGGTAATGTGGTTTTTTTTATGAATTTTGAGGAGGGTGGAGGGCTCGATGTGTGCGTATAAAAATTAGATGTAAAATTTACGGTCGTATCTCATAATGTTGCAAGTTAAATCCGCACTAAACATTTAACATTTTTTTAGATTTAAATTGAACGACAGAATGAAATGAAGCCGTGACTAATTTATCACCGCCGCGAATGACAATGCTTTTGTTTGAAATAAAACATTCATATTTTTTATTTCGCAAAAAATCATACATCCAAATATTTCCCACTTATCAGGTACGGCGGCACAATGATACAGAGAGATATATCTGTCGGAATGACGTTTATAATAATCCAAAAATATATTCGGAAGCTACGGGGGCCACTCGTCACCGACGTATGTGACCCTCCCTTTGTTATTTGCAAAAAAATACATTCATTATTCATGAAAAGTGGGGGACGAGTGTAATCAAAACAAATCGCGCTCGCAGACCCACTGCCCTAGCCCCGGTAATAACTGCCCTTGCCGCCGCCGACCACCGACCTCCTCCCAGAACCCCGCACCCCCGACCATGTCCTGCCCCGACACGTGATGCCGTAGGTGTGAGGCGGTCAACGCACAACTGCCCCCTTCGCACACTGCCACACGAGGGGTCAAGATCCAATTCGCGGATGTGCCCCGGTTACTGAACCGCGATTAATCTCCTACATGAATTCGGACCAATTTCAATATATCGCTCAACTCCAAACAATACATAATTTGCAATGGAATCAAATTTACCTCCGACGAATGATTCAGGAGAGGAAACGCTCAAAATTCCCACAAATTTACTCCAACCAAATCACACAATTTATTCTTTCATTTATAAAGTTAACACAAAAATTTCATTTCATACTCCAATTCACTACTCTATACTGTTTTATCCAAACTTCACTTTCATCGACACGAAATCTTTATCCAATAATCATTTACGAAGAATACCATTTGATGGATATTACCTTAACATAGAGAAAACTGTGTTATAATCCGATTCGGGTTTAACTCGTCGGGTATGCATCACCTAGCCCATGTATGTTTCGACCGTACCAAGAGTTTGGAGGTAAAATTTGAAGGTTGAACGTCTATATTACCTCTTTATCGAGAACACTGTGTCATAATCCGATTCGGAACTAACACGTCTGGTATGCTTCACCTAGCCTATAAGTGCTGTGACCGTTCCAAGACTTTGGAGGTAATTTAGAAACTAAATTTGAAGGCTGTAGGTCTATATTACCTCTAAATCGAGAACACTGTGTATTAGGGTAAGGTTATACACACTGAACATAGTAGTGAAGAATGGTAGTAGAGCAATTATATACAGATATAGAGTAGAGCATTAAAGTAAGGAAGTGGTGGTTATACTGACAGCAATGAACATTGAGCAGTGAGACACAGTTGACGCGAGACGCAAGCATTTACCAACCAATCAAAGACGGCCCCACATTGATCAGAGTGCAGCAGAATCAAACAGTTTTATTTTTTGAAACATGAGCGATCATGACTTTGCTCTACTATGACTACTCTCATTGAAATGCATTGGTTTGATTTTTCATCACTTCTCCATTGCTTCCCTCACTCTGTGCATGACTATCATGCTCAACTTCACTCTTCACTTGTTATGACCATACCCTTAGGATACAAACACGCACCGACTCAAGCTCCGATCGAAGCACCGACCCAAGCCCCGATCCGAGCACCGACTCATTCCACGACCTATCGTGAACATGGTAAAGCACGGACTCAGGCACGACTCAAGACTTTTTCACTTTATTTTCAGTTTACCTATGCTAGAGTGAAGTGTTATAAGTAATTAATTTAATTTATCAAATGTCGTTTGATGGCGATTTTAAAACCTGTAAAATATTATTATTATACTATACATATTAATTATAATGTAATAATATTATGTAATGAAGGTATTTTATATTTAAAAAAACTGAAATACCTACAAAGGCTGTCAAGTAAAGAGAATAAACTGAACACAGCACTTGGCACAGCTGGTGAAATGACCAATCAGAACGCAGATTTCAGGCACCGACCTACGCTGGTGGCTCCGATAAACAAACACGTTTGATTCTTGTAAAGGGTCGCTGCTTGAGTCGGTGTTTGGGTCGGGAGTCGTTGCTGCACCATGTTCACGCCCAAAAGAAACAATGTGTTTGTTTTTAGTGCTTGAGTCGGTGCTGCACCATGTTTTTGCCCTTATAAACCGATTAGGAATTAACACGTCGGGTATGCTTCACCTAGTCTATAAGTATTTCAACATTACCCAGACTTTGGAGGTAAATTTTGAAATTAAATTTGAAGGTTGAAGGTCTATGTTATCTCTTCATCGAGAATCCTGTGTTATAACCCGATTCACCTAACCTATAAGTGCTCGACCGTTCAAAGACTTTTGAGGTAAATTTTGAAACTAAATTTGAAGGTTGGAGGTTTATATTACCTCTTCATCGAGAACACTGTGTTATAGCCCGATTCGGGGTTAACACGTCGGGTGTGTTTCACCTAGCCTATAAGTGTTTCCGCCGTTCTTACACTTTAGAGGTAAATTTGAAAATTGAAGGCATGTGATTAAGAGTGACAAAAGATTGGTTTCTTTGATTTTTATTATATCTTTTGGTTGTTGAACTTATAGTACTATACTTGGTACTTGGAAGTTATGATTAAAATAATTCTTCTTGTCTTTAAACCTTGTTCTTGTTATTATCTCAGAGAAATCTTGTTCTTCTGCTCGTCGAATTCAAAGAGGTCTTGTTCTTTTCACGGTCGGATTATTCTGGACAGTTTGTGTTCTGTCTGCTGTATTTAAATTAAACATGGAAAACAAAAACAAAACTTAAACAAATCCAAAACTCCATTTCCACTGAGCACACATAATATTGTTCCAGTTCTGTTTTAGTTTTTTGTTTCCAGTGATCTTTAAAGAACAATTATATTTCAGGACTTTCTCCAACATGTCTTTAGACGCAGCTTCACCGAGCTCAGCTAAGATTCAAGCTTAGCTTATGTCGAGGTTAGGTTGCACCATGGCTTTATTCAAAACGTCTTGGCTAGAGTCCGAATAGATTTGTCAACACCATCGCGTGACTGTTTCAAAAATCAGCTGTTTAACGTTTAATTAGTTGCTGGGTCTAACATAACCATTCATTCGTCTTGTAAATAGTAATCACATAGTAATTGTTTTGAAAGTAGCGTCTATCTTTGGATTTAAAATGAGTGCTAAATGAAAGAGAATATATTATTTGCAAGAAGATAGGCAACTTAGTTAATCTAACGCCCGGTTTCTCCAACATGTTTTAAGACGCAGCTTCACCAAACTCAGCTCAGATTCAAGCTCAGCTTAAGTCGATCTTGCGTTGCACTATGGTTTTATTAGCGAGTTCTTGGCTAGGGTCCGGATAGATCTAGATGCCACGCGCCCAACCTAATTCTTATTGGTCGTTTCAAAAATCAGCTGTTTAATGTTCAACTAGTATCAACTAGTTGCTAGGTCTAACATAACCATATCATAGCCATACATTTGTTTTGTAAACAGTAAATACGAGGTGATTATTTGGAAGTTATCGTTTAAATTTAAGATTAGTCCTAAATCAAAAAGAATATATCATTTCCTAAAATCCTCGTCATAACAATCAAAATAACTTGCATGTACATATATTTGAAGAGGTCTTCTTATATTTAGTAAGTTTGTCCACATACTTATTGAAATCTACCTCAAAATTTTCCAAATTCATATTTGCTGGACATATACGATTGCTTTCACGAGTTTGGGTTATGTTTTGATGCTTAAGCGCTCAAAATCTACGTCATATGTATACGGTCTGCATGACGCGAATTAAACCAGTTCTTGGTTGCACTTAACACGCAGCTTAAGATTTAGTTTGGTCTCCTTTAAAAAACTTCTACTCATCATAAAAATCAAAATAACTTGTATAAATATAAATGTGGCGAGGAATTCCTACATCTGGTATATTGTCCACTAATAATTCAAATCTCCATTATTCATATAATTTAAATCTACCTCATCAACAATATTAACATTTCCAAAATTCATGTTTGTTGTACAGGGGAGATATGCTCGAACCACTAGACACGATGTCGTATACGACTTCCATCATTCTATCCTTATCATTCAAATGTTAAAATAAGAGTGTGTCCTTGTCATGTCGTATACATCTTGTCGAGTGATTCGAGCGTAACCCCCCAGATAGAATTACTTTAACGAGTTTAGGTTATGTAGTGATACTCAAGCGTTCACAATCGACGACTTATGTATAAGCACTGCTTGACGCGCATAATACGAAATTTCGGTGTGGTGCAACCGAGTAAGCTGAACTTGTGTATTGAGACGTAACTTTAGATTTATTTTAGTCTCAAGACAAGAGGGAGAATAAATTTCATATTGGGTCTTCATTTTTAGGGGACATCCTTGTTTTAAAGATCTTCAATTATGATACTAATACTTTTTTTCGAGAAATCTGTAGTACCTTTTCAAAAATACTCGAATATCAAAATGAAAATTCTTAGATTCTTTTTTTCAAAAGAAGTAAGTAATTGCAAAAGTTTTTTTGACTAATGTTCTGTGTCTCCAGCTCGTCTTAACACTCCAACATTTTCAATTTTTTATCACCAATTTTAGTCAAAAATTATAAAATTGCTAATTACTTTTTAACTATATCGCGCGCAACCGCGCGTCCGGAAGAATAGTGACACAACTCAAAAATCATCATTTTCCATGGCAACGATTTTAAACATTAATGTTTACATTTAAACTTTAATAAGTAGAAAACAAAAATGTTGAAAATTTTAATTTAATTTTGCTTGTAATACTTCCATTATTTTATGGGATTATAAAAGAAATTCTTATCTTTTGATTATACCGCTTAACTTAAAAACAGTAATTTTCGAGATGTGTCACTATTCTTCCGGATGGACGATATACTAAGAATTAAAAGGAAATTATCACTAGAATGCTAAAACCATTCTTTTTCAATTGATATTAACAGTATACAGAAGTAATAGTGGATGTAAAGAAAAAAGTATATACATTTTTTTTTCAGTTTTTGAATTTTGTTTTTAAAATAATGGATCTTATTTTTTAGAATGTATTTTTCTGAAAGTTTTTCATATTTACAACAAATCAGGGAAAATTTTGAAACGATAGTACTTTTCCTTCTCTTACTGGAACCTTCTGAAGTTATTCCTAGTATTCTGAGCATATTCTGTTGTCATTGGCAGGTGGACAGGCGGGAAACTGTTATAAAATATTTGGCACACTTATAGCCTAATTGGCAAACTATGCAACCCTTACGATGTAGCTAGAATATACTGTACAGCCTATTTGACAAAGACAAACTATGCTCAGGACTATTTCTGATAGAAGTAACTTTAGAAAGTTTTACTAAATGAAGGAGCAAGTTTCAGAAAATTAAAAAAATTACCGTAATGGGACTTATTTAGCAAAAAAAATTGTAAAACCTGTAAACAAATTATGTTTTTCTTTATATTTTTCTCTTTTTGATTTTTTTGATTTTCACAATTAGTTTTTTCTTATTTTTTTTCTTAGTTTATTTCTTATGCATTTTATTTATCAATAAGGTACCTACCTAAAATTAAGTCAGAAAATTTTTATGATCAAAACCACGATTAAACCTTAACCTAACCTTATTATCAGTTTTAATAAAATTTACAATAAAGGACGACCTAAAAATTGTTACAAATCAAATTGTAGAAAATACTTCAACGCATATTCGATTTAAAGTGATATTCCTATAATAAAATTACAAGGTTTTACTCCTACAAAAAAAATTACAGTAATTTTAATTTACAAATGTGAGGCGGTTTCATAACTTTATTTGGTATTGAACATCTTTAGTAACTTCCATAATCAAAATATTTAGGAAATTTTGTCTCGCTGAAAATTTGGTAATAATTTATAAATATTTTTTGTTTTCCTCAATTAAACATTTTTAATTAACACGAGAAGGGTTAAAAAAATTGGAATAAAAAAGTTGTAAATCATGTTGTGTGGTATTAAAATGAAGAGTTGTGAGGTGGTGGTTGTTGTAGTATATCCATGCTGTCCGTGATATGCAGTTGAGGGTTATAGGGGGTACATTTCTGTGCCAGTAATGCCGGCCTGTAATATTTTGCGTTTTTGTTTGAATTATTTATGTATTTTTGCGTAGATGATGAAATTATATTTTAAGCCCCCTTTGGAAAAAGGGCGCTGGAATTAGAACTGCCAGATTTATATTTCATTTAAAAGCGAGCTATTTTTAATGAAAGCCGCAGTTGATAATTTGCAAAGAAAATTTAATTTGAAATTATTAACACGTATTGAAAATGCAATTTGTAACATAATAGAAAGGAATCTATTAGGGCCAATAAAATTTATGTGTGCAAATTTAAACAAAATATTAACCAATATCAATATCGGTTAATTTATGAAAGTGCCACAAATTTAGTTGCAATTATGCGGCACAAACATGTACGTTGTGTATTTTGTATTAATTAATAATGCAGCCGATAGGTGGATCATGATGTTATATTCAAATAATAGCCGTATCGGTGTTTGTCAACTGCAATTGTTCGAGTGGAGCGCCGATAAATAATAAATATGCTGTGTGCATGTCAGAATTATATTTATTAAACGATATCTTGCCGAACGCACAAATTATTACAAGACATTTGCATAAAATCTTTCTAAATCCAATACCTAATCACTTATATTACAGATTTATTAAAAATTTAAATTTTCCTTCGACAAATCAAACTTTTAACATCTAAATACATCTCTTACCGAAGACTAAAACAAATCGGTTCAGGAACCTTAAAATATCTTAGACTACATAAACTATTTTTTTAAGTCAAAAAATTTCAAGGTTATTTTGTCTTTATTTGATAGTTTATAATGATAGAAATATGGGATAAGGACTTTTCAAATAAAATTCGACGTTTTCATCCTGCTAACCGGTTTCGGAAAATGTGCTTCAGAACTACAAAAAGCAGTCTAACATTATCAAAAATGCAGGAGTTACAATTTAAATGTTTTAACTAATATGAAATGAACATTTGAGTAATAATTTTATCTATCTTTAAGAAGGCATCATTTTGAATCTAAAATCTAAACTATCCATTTTGGTTGCCATGTGTTCATGTCTTACATTGTTTAAATTTTACATTTTTTGTCAAATACATTAAAAATATCAAAAATGCTATTTGCTCATGTCTTACCTTATTCAAATTGTAGATTTTTTTTCAAAATTAAATTGAAAATTAAATTAATTATTTTTAAAGATGTATACAGGGTGTCTCATTGGGGGGTTTGGGGGTAAAATTTGTTACAGCATGGAACGGCCCCCTCCAAACAATCAAACTTTTATTCAGAAACTTTTTTGCCTGATGTACTCGTTTCGAGAAATTCCCCTGACAAGATTAAAATGGGACACCTTGTATAAGACTTTGTATATTTAGTTATGTTTCCTCCAAGTAATTAACTGAAGATTAATCCTTTAAATCAATTTCCCCTTGGGATAATTAAGGTCTAAAAATTCATAGATGGGTTCCTCCAAAGGCTAAAGTAAAAGTCAAACTTGTCGTCGAGTAATAAGGATATGCTTAATTTATACCTGCTAAGACCTTGGGAGGAAAAAATCAAGGGATTGGGGTAGTTATAATATATTTACAACCGGGATTGTAAATTTGGAGGAATCATCAAACAGCCGTTAAATTATTACTTGGGGGACGTTTTGGATTTCTAAATTTACATGAGTGTGCAATAAAAGAAAGAAACCCACAATTTTCCAAATGGAATGTAGCAACGTAACTGTAATATTATCCGGTTCTCCATTTTCGTCGATTTCTAAAAAAAACATGATTTAATTTGGTTATTTTTTAGTAATAATTTTGATTAATTAAATATTTAAAAAATGACTTTGAAAAATTTTTATGGTAGGTATTAAGATTATTGAAAGTGGATTACTTTGAAGTGTGCGACTATAAAATATGCATCGGAAATGTACAGGTGGATTTTGATTCAATAAAAGCAGTCTTATTGTCTATAAATATGGTATTGATATTTGGTAAATGAAATGAAAAAGAAGAGAATAAAAAGTTTTCAGTGTACAATCAGTATCTTTTCAGGGTGCTTTTTGTGTAGGCGTCTACGTATTAAGAATAGAGGCGATTAATCTTTTCGAGCTGAATGCGCGTTAAATGTAAAACGTAACAATTATCCGACTCTTGTATTTTTTAAATGATAAATACTGCAACACACCCTAATAAATATAGTAGCCGACGTAGTAGTTAAAATAATTTTATTGCCCTTCCTCTCCAGCAGCAAAGTTTCTCATCATTATTAATGTTGCCACATTTCCTAGCCACAAATCTTGGTAATTATAATTCTCTTACTATAATTAAAGCTTATATACTATTTATCCCAAATAAATTAAGCACAATGTCTAGATATATCGATTGCAAGTAGCGCTCTCGCTTAAATATTTTATAATACGAATTACTATTTGAACTCCATTATTCTTTAACTCGCTATTCATTTTAATACATTTATAATAACCCCCAAATATAAAAAGACTAATTACATGCTTAACTAATAATGGAAATTTATCATAATTAACGAAACAAGAGGGTAAATTCCACTCACTCACTCACTCGTGCATTACATATTACCATTTAAACAAAGCTGTAAAAAAACTATTTAAAATTATTACTCTTTTCCTGGAAAAAAACCTTGGACGCCATTCCTCCTCCCCCATCCCAGTCGCAAATATAAAAAGACGAATTATAAAAACAACTACAAAGTTTTACTTAAATTTATTACGCCTGAATTAAATGCGCCTGTAGAGAAATTTTCCTCCCACAAAAGGCATTAGAAAAACACTTTAAATTACAACTCATTATTAAAATAAAATTAAAAGAATATTAGTAATATATGTAATTTATTCACGGAAATTTAGGACAAAGAAGTACTGTATTAAATTAATACTGGTGTAATCGATATGATTTATTAACATGCAAGATATTACATACAACATACATAATATACAATTTTATGACAAAAAGCAACCAACCATAAGATTTAATTTTATGAAATTAAATATTTAGGGAGAATACATGTTTTTACATAAACTTTAATGAACAGCTATATTTATATTTATAATTTTGTGAAATTCTTGGAATCAAAACCTTTCATTTTATTGAAACTACCGTCATTTTATTTGATTTGTTTTAAAGCACAATAAATTATTTGATAATTATTTTTTTTATTTATAAAAAAATATTTTCCAATTATTATCAAATATTTGGTTAAAGGCTATATCTTTGTTGACTACAATCTTATCCAAAATAAATTTTATTAAATGGCACTTTTAATTTAATTTCTCAGAATCAAATTTGTACAACACCAAAAATCTGAATTTTTATATTAAATTGTAACAAGGAATGAGGCACATAAGTCTATATATAAAAGTGCCAAGAAAATAAAAAATACTCTAGCTTTAAACGTGTGCTAGTACTTAGTGAAATATTAAATCCAGACAAATAAATATTCATCAAACACCCATCCTTTCATAACCAATCGATCGGGCTTTCAGTTAGTGTTGACACAAATAACTTACTTTGCCATAAAAGTAGACTTCCCTCGTTCTTGGAGCAAAGTCTTTAATTATCATCAATTTTTATTTAAAATGTAGCTATATGTTGTATGTTACCAGAAACACCCGATTTGAGGAAAAACTACTTTATCCTAGGACAAATTAGTTAAACCGAAAGGTGTAAAGGTCATTTCAGATAAATCAATTTAATTTCCGATTGCAAAAAAAAGGAAACCAAGAGTTTTTGGTGGTGAATGTGGACTTGAACCACAACAGACAAATACCTACAATTCATCAAAATGTGCTTGGGCAATTTTACAATTCACTAGTAACAATATTACGCTTAGGACCTTTTTCACCAATGTTAAACCCATTTGAAATAATCTATTAGAGATTTAAGCATTTAGTCTTAAAATTACAGAAGAAATATTATGAAAATTAATATTATTTTAAATTTAATTTTAATCTCGGTTAGCTACGGACTTGGTATAGGTAATGAAAAAAAATATTTTTTTTACCTAATGATCATTTTTTTCTTACAAAGGCAACCCTTTTAGAAAAAAATGTATTGCAACTGAACCTTACGAAACCCCTAATGAACGGTATCTGAAGTTCGTAATAAATTTCAGTTTCTTGGTTGGCTTCCTTCTCTCAGTTCGAAAATTAAAATAAAATTTTAGAAAATATGAACATAAAATGTGCAATTTCTAGAACAACTCCAAAAATATCTTCTTTAGCCTTAGTTTTTGAAATTTGAAGGTCATCTTCGTCCTGGATGTCTTATAATTTTGAAGGCAATGAAGTAGTCGAAAGACCTACTCTACGTTCAGTCACAAACATGGCTTTGTAAGGCGACTGTTTTACCTCAGAATGCAAGCTCGATTTTTCATAATCTAAACATATCAAAACATTTAGAAAACTGATCATATTCTCCACGTCTTGGTTGGCACGTTTGACCACATATTGGTTCTGTATGTGTCTGGGTTTTCCGTATAAAATTTTTAGTTCGAGCCAAATGCTATCAGATTCAAAGTTTTTGATTTGAATAATTGATATTATTTTGTAATTTTTCAGTGGAAATCTTTACCTGCGAAATTTAAACTTTCAAACGTCGTGGTCAATCAAATAATTTTCGAGAAACTGATTTTTTTGTAAAATTTTTTAGATCAAAGTTTCTTCTAAAAACCGAAATTTTGGTCCATAACTCCGGAACGAATGAGGATATCTAGACGAAATACCAAGCAAGATTTTCTATTTCGGCCTGAGTGTCCAAGTAATTCATATACTTTTTCCGCAAAAAAACATCTATTTAAGATTCCGTTCTATGTATAGGTAAAAAACATTCCTCTTTAAGATTCCACCAGAGTTTTGAAGAGGGAAGAAATTGAAATATCCGTTACCGTATCGATAACCAACTCGGTTCGATTTGACGTTTAAAAACGAAAAAAGACGATAACTCGGTCGTTTCAAGAGATTGTGGTGGGTCTGTTTCGCTCAGAACGTCCAGTTTACGATTCTACCAGAAATACGGAAAAGTTCGTAAAAAGTAATTCGAATGTACCGGTTTGCGAAAAACGTTTCAACAACTTAAAATTTTTCTTTTCGCGATCCACTCACCTGTCAAATCTTAACACTCTCTTTACTCCTTACGCGATTAGTTCTTTCGATGATTACTAGATTGAACTAGACTAAGATGCCAAACTAGGAAAAACTAGTTTGTCTTGAAATTAGGTTCGACCGGTAACATACCGGGTGGAAATGAAAACCGGGTCACCTCTATAACTTTTTTATTTATGAATAGAAAAATTTGAAATTTGGCTATGTTCAATGGTTCAAAAAAACAAATTTTATGTGCATTTTTTATTTTCGAAATCACTTCCGGTTTCACAGGAAACGCCATGAACTTTGTTTTTTTAAATGTAACATCCCATATTTTTATTCATGGCTTAAAATACTTTTAAAAAAGAAGTATTTTTGAGATATTAGTTTTTATTTTTTGCGAAAAAAAAAATTAAAAAAAAAAAAAAAAGGTTTTCGAAGTCGGTGAAAATTACCAAAACTAATTCTAAAAAATTCAAATCTATAAAATAAATAATCGTTATAAAATCCTCTTTTTAAAAAGTCGAATGACCCGGCATCATTGCATTTAAAAAAAGTGAGATATTTGATAAAATCTTCATTAACTAAGTTTAAAAATTAGTAGTTCAAAAACCACTTAAATTTTTTTTCAAATTACAATTTTATTTAGGTATTTGAATTATTTAGAATTAGTTTTGGTACTTTTCACCTACTTCGAAAACCTTTTTTTTTTTTGAAAAAAATTTTTTTTACAAAAAAAATAAAAACTAATATCTCAAAAATAATTCTTTTTTAAAAGTATTTTAAGCCATGAATAAAAATATGGGATGTTATATTTAAAAAAACAAAGTTCATGGTGTTTCCGGTGAAACCGGAAGTGATTTCGAAAATAAAAAAAAACACATAAAACTTGTTTTTTTGAACCATAGAACTTAGCCAAATTTCAAATTTTTTTATTCATAAATAAAAAAGTTATCGAGGTGACCCGGTTTTCATTTCCACCCGGTATACTTGTGTTACGCCGAATATTCGTAATTGCCAAGTACATGAAATCGGCAACATTTTGCCGAATTCATTTGGCCGCAAGTGCCGCAACGTAAAATACTTACGAGTATTAACAACTAACGAAAAATGCATAACTATTAGTTTGAAATCATAGGTACATTATAAGAAAATAAAAATGTGCCATTTAAAAATGAAGTTACTTTTATTAAATAAAATAAAACAAATATATTTTTTATTAAATAAAATAATTGTTATAAACTTAAAAAAAAACACAGACATTAAATAATTATAGATTCTTACAAGTTCTTCCAGAATGACATGCTGA
The DNA here is from genome assembly GCA_963971135.1 of Stenus bimaculatus. Classification (NCBI taxonomy): domain Eukaryota; kingdom Metazoa; phylum Arthropoda; class Insecta; order Coleoptera; family Staphylinidae; genus Stenus; species Stenus bimaculatus. Next base: position 16,098,237 of record OZ020185.1, on the reverse strand, counting down.
ATTACATAGGACATTATTTTTGAAACATTTGCACCTATTCAACTGACATATTTTGGTACAATTACATCTCTTATACCCTTGCCCGGAACCAACAGAATCTTTACATACAAGAGTTCGTAAGTTGGTTTCATAATCTGGAACATCACATATTTTTAGTTTTTTAAATTTTGTTGATTGTAGAGAATTTGTTTCAAGCCAATTATTTACAATTCCATGCTTGATACCAATTCGGAATTTTCCTTCATTTTCTGCCATAATTACTCCAATTAGATTGGCAGGATCGCCCCTTCCTCGGTCAAATTCCCTAACACCTGTAAATAATTAAACAATAATCTGGTAAACAAATAATTAATCAAAGTTAAATAAAATTGAAATAATTAAGAAAAATTTAGAATAATTTACCTATAAGCACATTGTCACCAACTATCAAAGGACTTAAGTTTTTGTTTGATCTATTGATCATTTTATTAGCTTGCTGGACAATATTCCTATTAGCAATTTTTCTAAATTGAATAGCAGGATGTTCTTGATCTGTATCGATATTATTCCTAGTATCAATGTTTTTTTTTCTCACTAAGTTCCTGTTTGCAACCTCATAACTTCTAATAGCCACACATTCTCTGCTGGTAACATAATATTATCCGAAATTTGAAAATTATCATGCTCTTGAATATCATTCTGACTTACATTTTCTATTGCGTCTGCTGGTAATATATTTTCCAAAATTTGAAAATTATCATGCTCTTGATTATCATTCTGGCTTACATTTTCTATTATGTCTGCTGGTAATATATTTTCCAAAATTTGAAAATTATCATGCTCTTGAATATCATTCTGACTTACATTTTCTACTGCGTCTGCTGGTAATATATTTTCCAAAATTTGGAAATTATTATGCTCTTGAACATTATGCTGACTTAAATTCTCTGTTGCATCTGCTGGTAGTATAATAATAATAATATCATTTATTGGCCAGAAAACATATAAATCACATAATTTATAATTACAATATTCATAGTAAAGTTGCTCCCAGCTCGAAGTAGGACAAAGAATACGCGGGCGTGATTACTTTTGTCCTACTTCCAGCTGGGACCAACTGTACATATAATAAAGAAATATACAGGGTGGCCCACGACGAGCTAGCCAGGGCATATCTCGAAAACGATTAATACGATCTAAATGAAATTTGGTACATTACTATAGTTTCAGACAGGGTCTATTTTAGTATAATAATAATTTACTTCCGGTTTATTGTTTCCGGTTACTTGACATCAACTTTAAAATATTTAATGGAACACCCCGTATATTAATGCATTTTTGAGAAGATTATTTCAATACAAGTTCAACGATACCATACACTCTATATTTTATTTTAAGGTAATGGGGAATATCCTCAATTTAAATAAAAATAAAAAATATTTTATTGTGAAATGATAATTGTTTGAAATACAAAAAAAAAATATTCTAGCTAACAATTATGAACAAAAACTGGTCAATCTGGAATTTAAATGTAGGTGAACAAATAAAAATAAATAAAAGATGAAATTTACATTCACAACTGCCTCATGTTGCTGTTGTGCACATTAGCATTGACATATTTTTGATATCGTTGGCGTTGGATTGTCGAGTGGCCTTCTGTTGTTTTTCAAAATTATTCCAAAATGCCTACTCATTTTACTTATGATGAATATGTAGACATCCTCCTTGTTTATGGCGAATGCCGAAAAAATAAGGGACTTGCTCGAGATGTGTATAGAATTCGATATCCAAATCGTATAACTCCAAATGAAAATACTTTTGCCGACATCGAAAATAAATTTCGAAATGGTTCGCTACCAAATGGCAAACTGGCAACACCGAGAAGACAATTAATTCAAACGGAAAACAACATCATTTTGGCTTATGTTCAAGTGAACCCACATGCATCCACCAGACTTCTCTCACAGGAATTAGGATTAAGCAGAACTACTATTCAAAGAGTGCTAAAAAATAATAAGTATCATCCCTACAAAATACATTTAGTGCAAGGTTTAATACCGGGTGATTTCGAATGAAGATTAAATTTTATTGCTGAAATATCAATTAAACTTGAACATGATCCATTTTTCCTTAAAAATATTTTATGGAGTGATGAATCCAAATTTCATAACAATGGTACTGTTAACCGCTACAACAGTCACTATTGGTCACGCGAAAATCCGCACTGGGTCAAAGAAACAAATTTCCAGCAAGTTTGGAGTATAAATGTATGGTGTGGTTTATTCAATGACCGAGTTATTGGCCCCTACTTTTACCATGGTACATTGACTGGTGCCAGATATTTAAATTTCCTCCAAGAAGTACTTCCAGAATTGCTAGAAGATATTCCACTAAATGAAAGGGCTGAAATGTGGTGGCAACAAGATGGTGCTCCCCCACATTTTTCTCGTCAAGTTACGGAATACCTTAATGTTACCTTCCCAGAACGCTGGATTGGCCGTAATGGTCCGATAAATTGGCCTGCGAGATCACCAGATCTTACACCCCTAGATTTTTTTCTGTGGGGATACTTAAAGGAAATTATGTATACCATACAACCTCTTGACATACAAGACTTACAGAACAGGATCATGGAAGCATGTCAAAGAATTACACCAAATATGATTAAGCGTCTTGCACCAGGAACTTACGGTGGAAGTCAATTTGAACATCTCTTATAGTACGTACTGTTGGTAACATTTTGTTCATAATTATTAGTTAGAATATTTTTTTGTATTTTGAATAATTTTTATTTAACAATAAAGTAATTTTTTATTTTTCATTAAACTGAGAATATTCCCATTACCTTAAAATAAAACATAGAGTGTATGGTATCGTTGAATTTGTATTGAAATAATCTTCTCAAAAATACATTAATATACAGGGTGTTCCATTAAATATTTTAAAGTTGATGTCAAGTAACCGGAAACAATAAACCGGAAGTAAATTATTATTATACTAAAATGGACCCTGTCTGAAACTATAGTAACGTACCAAATTTCATTTAGATCGTACTAATCGTTATCGAGATATGCCCTGGCTAGCTCGTCGTGGGCCACCCTGTATATATAAACGACCAAATTGGTTCTTGATCAACTAATTACACAAGGTAATTTTGCTAGTCTTCCTCAAGACATAATATTTTCCAAAATTTGAAAATTATTATGTTCTCGAGCATTATGCTTACTTAAATTTTCAGTCATATCTTCCTCAAGCTCTTCATGCTGACTTACACCTTCTGTCCTGTCATTATCTCTAAATAACTCAGTTATTCTTCCTCAAGTATGCCATTAGAAATTGCTAACAAAAAATCTTGGGGTATTTTAGACACTAAACCCAATCTCGGTGGTTGTCCAAACATAGATTTATATGGTTCCATTTTAATTGCATCATGGTAAGTTGTATTCATTCCCCATTGAACAAATTTAAGCCCCAACGACCACGAAGAAGTATTATTATCTCGCATCCGTGCTACTAGTGAATCTTTTACTGTGGAATTCCCTCTTTCTACGCATCTAATTATACTAGCAGTAAATTCTCTTCCATTATCGGATTGCAATAATCTAGATGCTCCAAAATCCACAAAAATTGTTAGTTATTCTTTGGCCACATCAGCAGCTCTTTTAGAAGTAAGCGCTCTCAACAGACTAAATTTAGTTAAATGTTCTTTGTAATGTAAAATAAATTTATATGATCCATCAGGCAAGCTTTGATAATCAATTTAATCCATTTGGACTCATTTAAATCCTTACTTATTATTGGCCTCACAACAATTCCAGTGTTATTACACTTTTTTGATTTTTCTACACAACTCTCACATGGCTCTATATTTTTTTTATAAGGAACATTGGTATATTAGCGTAATGTTTTGCAACTTTTTTGTAGGTTTTTTTTCTCATCTTTATGTCCACAAGCAGTATGCAAGTCACGTATTATATTCCATGCTTTCTGTTCAGTAGTCTTATTTTTTTATCTTTAATTTTGCATACCTTTGTTATTCAAGCAAAATTTAATAACATAAAAGTACTTTTTATAAGATAATACTGCCGGTTTTTCTCCACAAACTGATTTTATTGCCTCCAAAGTAGTTATCACATGATTGTCATATTTCTCATCCCATAATTGACTGCTTTTATTTATTTGATCCATTTTACTCTTTGTTTTAGACTTAATATCTACATAACCGACATAACCTTAAATCATTTTAATATTTTAAACATTGCCGACTTCATGTATTCGGCAAATTCATGTATGCTTATTTCACGTATTAGCCAATATTTTGCCAATTACAAGAAATAATCATTTCACCTGCCTATTTCACGAATATTCTGCGTAACACATGCTTGTTCTAAAAATTAAAAAAATTAGCAAATGGATAAAAATTAAAAAAATTAAATTGAAGAGAAGAGAACAAGTTAGTTTAGTAATCCTATTCTTAATTGAGCCGTTGATTTTGAAAGTAAGACAAGTCCATTTTTAGATATTTCTAGATATTTAATGTTTTGCAAAATCAATGCATTTGAAATACTGTTGACCATATAAACAACAGTAACAAATTTGTACTGATATTGAGTCGATTTTTATTGTAAATGATTAAAAACATGAAGTTAATCTCATTTTATAATAAGATTTTTAACAAAATGGACTTATCTCGCTTTGAAAATCAACGGCTCAATTAGTTAATCATAGTAATTTATTTATTTTTTTAAATAAAATATGTATTTGACACTATAAAATACCAATAATTTTTTGTTTCAGTTTCTTACAAAGTTTCTTCGAGGGTTGCTACATGTATGATAACTGAATGTTGTTGCCACATATTTGGTAAGTATCGATTAAGGTTTAAAAAAATTCCGATTGTAATAATGTTGTTTCTTATTTTACGAAAAGAAAAAATGTCCAATTTATAATGAACCAATATGTATGTAAATTTTGATTTAAAATTTTAATTTTGGGGCCTAAATTACTTTCTTGGTTTTTAATATAAATCTTAGAGAAAAGAAAAAACAAATGGTCTGTTTTATATGTATATTATAAAAAAGTTTTTAATTGTTTCTATAAAGTTTGCGAGCAACTTTTATTAGAATTTTCGCCGCTCACATTCAACTCGGCTCAAGTATTTTAAAGTTCATTTAAAGGCTAACTGAATTTTTGTTATTATTAAATTTCATATAAAAATAATTAAAAATCCTCCAGGTAATTACTTAACTACTCAACTAAGATATTCTTGCTCACAGGGGCAACTTTGTGCAAACAGTGCATCAATATTTGTGGGGAAGATGCATCATTTTGTCATCGCTTTTGCGAGTAATTGACATGCTCGGTTGGTGTGAACAGCACCCAGAGGCTATGCAAACTAACCGTTTAAAACATGCAGTGCATCGCTCGTTGCAACTGCACTTTTAACATGCTGTATTTGCAAACTCGTGTAAATCGCGAGTTTATGTTAACTCGGATACGTGTTGCTCCCTTTTTCACTTTCACTCCCTATCCGCACACGGGACAATTCACTCTTTTCACCTATTACTCTAAACAAAATTATAATCACATACAACCTTTATTTGCATACTCGCAATTTGCATCATCCGTAGTATGATTGTGACCAATTCATATTTCCTATAGAAATTCATCATAGGTATAGGTACGTACTCATTTTTGGTATTTGATCACTTCTCGGTATGGGACGGTGGGGTATGGTAAATTGAAATGACCAACATTTATATTTAAACATTTTATAACGAATAAGTTGTGTCGGGATTTGCCTAAAGTTTAGTAATAAAAAGGTAATAAAACGTGTATTTAATATTCAAGTATTTATTATGTACTTATGTATTAATAACTAATGTGTAATGTAGTGTACAATTAAGAGTAAAATGAATTAAAATAATAAATTTATGAACAATTTAATTGCACTATAAATATAGAACGAAGTAAATTATTTTGCGATAGAAATATAAATTTATTTTCATTGGGAGCTTTCACACTCGGTCGGTCATGTGTGCATGACGTATCATAGTACAACGTGTCATATAAATATGTAAATAGAGTTAGTTTAGCATTTGTGGATGTACAATAACTTTAAAAGCTATTTTATTACTTTATTGCCATTCTAATTTTCAATTTAAATACCTTTCCTATGTAAATTTAGATCTTGTTGATATTTTTCTTGAAATTTACTATGGGCATCGTTTGCGTTCTGCTCGCACCTTTTATTCACTTCTGCCCTGGCTTGGCGTTATATTTCTGCACTTATTTCAAAGCTTGCATGTAACGCCTTTATCTTGCCACTCGCTTTGAATATACTTCCATAAATCTTCTCGTACGTCTTGCTTACAACTTTACGACTTGGCGCGAATTACACTTTTTACACAAATCAACAAACCTACGGAGAAATAAATGTTACTGATAATTGCATCTAAGCACCACTAGACATTTAAAGACCCCATAATCACTTCATTTCAACAGAGGACTATCCTAAATTTCCTCCAGCTTACAAAAAATTTCCTCCTAATTTTCCTAGGACTTAAAAATATTCCTTGAACTAACTTTAACCTACTTCGAATCTTAGATGCTTCGCTTATGGATAAGTTTAACCTTCCTATCACGTTAAAATTTTAAACGCTTTACGTCCTTCAGATTGTAATTGCTGGTTCAATTTTAGGGTTTTAGGACTGGATAATTAGAAAAATACTGCGTAGATTTGCTTACTAGTTTCGAAATTTATTTTAATTTCTTCTTCAGAGCTCATCAACTATTATTTTTCTATTTGTCATTAAAATTCCACAATTCATGGTTTGGATGATTGATAACTGTTTTTGATCTTAATTTTGTTAATCACTGCTAATTTTACTCTTATGATTCTTAATTTTCACTTGGATTGCAAATTGTAATTTTCAGTCAGCTGGTACTTGACATTTTCCGTCGTTGACATTTTTCGTAATACCAATATAATTTTTAATATGTTACCAACAACTTGAAACTTAAAACCACAATATTTTGTATTAAAAATTGTTATTTTTTGTTTAATATGTTAAGGACGTTTGAATATACTGTATTTAAATTATTTAAATCTGTTAAAATTTTAGTTACTTCCACTACGCTTGGGGTCATATAGGACCCCAGTTTGTAATTAGGTTAAAAATAAAATATTTTATGTTTTTATGAGATTCTTAATAAAAAAATTAACCTTGGGTTTTTAAAACAACAAAATTATGTAAAAAATATCTAAAAACTAAAATTCTTTCCCTAACTTAGTATTTTTATTATTTCATTAAAGTTTCACATGCAGCGCCTTTTAATTTAAATTTTAACATTTTTTAAAAATTGTTTCCAACCAAATACATCAAGAAATGTGCAACAACATGACTACTACTTTGATGATTTTATCTTTTTTTCATTGACGCAGTGGCGCGTTACCATATAGGCAAAATAGGTCTAAGGCCTCAAACAAGAGAGGGGCCTCCAAATAAATTTAAAAAAATAACCTCAATTTCCTCAATTTTTTAATACAGTCGAACACTTGGTTATAACGAGCATAGATATAACGAGTTCACGGATATTTCGTTAATTCCTTTTTAATGGGGTTTTCTATTAATAAAATTTATATTGCCACCACTAGCTTCCATTTAAATTTAAACATGCAAATTAAATATTTGTAAAAATTTTATTTAATTAGGGATAATGGTGTCGCCCAAAAATAAATTGGGGGGTAAATAAAGTTTTTGCCCCAGAAAAAGCTTCATGTTGAAATTTGTTTTGAATGTTCATATTTTATCTAAGTACTACTGCCAAAATTTGAGCATGATTCCCTGTTGACCAATCACTGGTATAATTATAGATTAATGAGCAAAATACCTATCATTAAAAATCTCGAGAAAAATCTACATGTTAAATAAAGTAAAAATAATCCGTAATCGAAGTATATGTACAATGTACTTGTATTTTTTGTGAAATTAGATTCCAGAATTACCGACCCTTGATTTGGTACACCCTGTATATTCAGAATTAGAATAATATAATAGCTGGGAAAATCTTTTTTGATGCTCGTTATTCGTTATAACCGAATTCGACGTTAATTTCAAAATCCTTCTTAAAAATATCAATATTTTTGGGCCCCAAAATTCAAAATTGCCTAAGGCCTCGTAAAGGTATAACGCGCCACTGCATTGACGTTCACTTCTGAAGATGACTTAGGACTTAGGTCGAAACCGGTCAAGTGATAATATTTGATAATGTAAGGTAAACAATCAATCATTCTATGAAAATGTATTTAGCACATTTGAAGCTTCCATACTGACTTCCTTTTCCCTGGGACAAATGTAGATGCACATGACATTTGAATTGAATAGTCGATAATACTACAATTGAAGCATCTGAGGTTTTCTTCTTCTCAATTCTAACGTATTTTTTATCAAGTTTTGGTAGTATGGGATCGATGACGATGAGTGGAACATTGATCCCAAAAATCCATTAATGCTTCTAACTTATTCTTCTATAAAATGGTTGATTGTTTATAGGATTGTATGTGTGTGAAAATAAAAAGAGAGACTCATAACTCTACTTTCCTTTCTTTCTTCTGATTTAAGCACTAACAACATTATTTCACTTCGGGTTTACCTTAAATAATTCAAAAACCGAAGTAGTAGCCTTCTCGTTAAATTTTGGTTTATCTTCATCCAGCCTACGGTTCCAAAAAAATATTTGGTCTCCAAAGGAGAGCTTTACTACGAATTATTGCGGGAGTAAAGTATAAAGTCTTAGGAAATGCGAAATTTTAACGCTCCATTCATTGTTCATCCTAGAATGTCTATTGTATGTAAAATCTCATTATGATGACTTCGTAAAAGTTAAAGATAAACATACGTACAATACTAGATATAGAGAACATCTAGATATAAATCTCTTTCGATTAAGTAAATCGCATAACAGCCCAAATTACGTCTGCCTTTTAAATATTTCTATTTTTTTCCAGATGATATTGTTAATTTTCCTTTAAAAAATTTAACTCTTTTTGAATTTATTACGCTTTTTATGATTATCATATTTTAAACTGTAATTTACATTTTTAACCATTTCTATATACCTACTAACTGGTATTTTAAAATTGTGGTATGCAATTTTTTATTGACGTGTGTAAATGTATGTTTATGTTTAAAAAATATGTTTTTCAATAAATAAATAATCTTTTAAGTATGGAGATCGTTTATTTTATATTGCTTCTTTATTCTTTAACATAAATATTTCCTGTTTACCATCATGACTTTTAATTCTTCATTCCCCATTATTTTCATTAAGAGGCTGCAAATGTTGACAGTTTCTTCTTATTCTTCTTTCTTCCCAATTTTCTACTAAATATGGTCTTTTCAAATTGAATTTTTCTTATAAATTTTTCTTCTTTTTGCTCAGATACGATCCACGCTCGTTCACTTTTATTTAAATTACGTACTGGTTTTGATCTATGGCGACTAGTCGCTAATAAAGAATCATTCAATAGAGTTTTTCTTTGGTCCTAATTCCATCAAACATTCACAATTAATCTAAATAAGAACATCAACAAAAACAATATGATTAATAGATTTTTTAGCATTCTCTTTATTTTTTCTATTGCTTTTTTACTACATTTTTATCAGGCAACTTCGTTAATAATGATTTCTTTAGAACAGGTACAATTTTTTTTACATGACTTTCTATACGCAAGTAGCGCTAGATCTAGATGAACATCCTCTGGTTCTTAATTTTTAATAACTTTCTTTACTGACTTTACACCAGACCATTTGACTTAGGATAAATGGGACCACTAGAAATTTAATTAAAATTATATTCCATTGCAAATGTTCTAAATTCATATGAATCAAATTGTTTACCGTTATCACTTTTAACTTCTAACACAAACGGATATGCCAAAATGAATAAAGTTTTCAGATGATCTATAATTACTTCTTAAGTTTCTTAATTTTATTATTCTGGATATAAAGAATACTACCAAACTAAACTCAGTTATTTATGCAGTACGTATTATGTCCTCTTATTACTTAACAGCATACAGAATTTTTTTCATTCTCGTACAAAATAGTTGCAGTCGAATTGTTAATTCTCCAATAGATTTATCCTTCAATATAGTAAGAAGAAGTTTATGATCTGTTTTTATTCAAGAATATTTTCTAAATAAAATTTGTTGTAATCTTCCACTAAACGAACCAATAGCTAATGTTTCTTTTTCAATTTGTGCATATCTTCTTTGTATTTAATTCAGTAATCTTGAAAAATAATACTTATACTGATTCCAAATTCCTTGTGGTTGTTTCTGCTCTAAAAGCTGATGCACCTACCGATACTTTTGTTTTGTCTAAAATATTGTATGGAGCCACAATAGGCATTTTGGTGATAAGTGATTTAAATTCTTCGAATATTATTCCATGCAAAAATGGTATCATTTTTTCTTAATGACTTTAATTGGTAAGTTTTTTCTGATGCATTCTCAACAAATTTTGTTAAATAGACAAATAGAGCCAGAAATCTTCTTATATGTTTTTGTTTTTCAGGTGTTCATAATTTAATATTGCTTCTATACTTTTTTGATCTGGTTATAATACGTGCATCTGTCTCAAATATGTTACTCTTCTTTCCAAATTCACATCTTTTCTATACAATGTAATTCCTTCATTTTGTAATTTCTGAAGAATAAAATTTAAAGTAATGTTTTGTTCTTCCCAATCTTCTCTAATTACAAGATTATCATCAGCACCAATTTCCTAGACTACTAATTATCTTCATTATAAGTTTTTGTAAAAAGAGTTATAAATGTAGTTAACACTTGTGAATCTTCTGCATGTTTTACTTGCCAAAAGCTAAAATAATTATAACATTTTTATTTAACTGAGAAATTTTAGGATCACTATATTTTGTAATAGATTTTCATTGAGGGATAATCCTAACATTTTCTGAGGAAAATGCAAAAGATGAATAATGTTTACATGGAGTAATAAATTTTATTTATTTTCAGTGTAATTTGAGAAGGTTTCATTTATGAATATGTAATTGTAAAATGAGATTTTTTTGTTTTAACTAAAAAGTAATTTGGAAAGATATCCAGTATCATTAATAATCGTAGAGGATTTTAATAATTAATGATTTTAAAAAGCGATTAATCATGAAAATAAAAATATCAACCGATGAAACAATAACAACGCCACGGAGCGCCGCGCCGCGATTTTCATCTTTGCATGAAATTTATTCCCTTCTTGGCTTATTTTACATCGTGTAACAATGCAAAAATAATTTTCAAATAATAACAGCTCCGCTCGAATTTTGCAAGCTGTGTATTTAAATTTCTTCTCGGCGTATAAATTATGGCGGTAATTATTTTCGTTACGGCCATAGTAATTAGTTTATATTAAAATTTTTAATTGGACGGCGTAATTTTTAAACGTTTTGACATATAGCGCCTAATTTATTCAGGTACAATAATAATAAAAAAGTATAACGGAAATAAGAGCCGTTTAAACAATAGGAAATATTTGCCTACATGATATCTCTAATTATATGCCTTTGGTGCCGATAGACGCTTCCATTTTTAATTACAGCTTACAATTGTTTAAGTGGGCTCTTTACTCGTTCCTCCACTAAAACTTTTTGTCGCTATTTTTAAAACTAATTAACTCTCATCATATTTAAGCACTCACACATATTTTCATTTAAATTTTACCGAAATTGCTTTCTAATTAATACAAATTATTTTACCTTCGAAAGTAATTATTACAAAAATTAGGTAGATATTAATTATTGATAAAAAATTGTTTTTTTGCATTGGTTTATGTTTGGTTTTGTTTTAACATCCACCTCCCGAATGATTAATATTGTTAATTGCTAATTATCGCATTGATTTATGATGGCAATAAATATTTTTGTGCAGCCAATTTTGAACGATGATTGTGCTTCAAAAGGTGCAAACAATTACCTTTTATAAATAATCATAAAAAATTAATTAAAATAAAATTGCGTTACAAAATTATATGCAATTTCATGATATTATTTTTTTTTTATTATTTTGATTTACGATTATTTTAATTTACTATAAACGAAGGCTCTAAACCGAATTTTTAATTAAGTTATTTTAACTCAATTTTTAATCAGAAAATAAAAAATGTAGGTTCTGGGTTTTTAATTTCAGTAAATATAAATTCATTTTAATAAATTCAAATAAAAACAAAAAAGATTGTAATTTTTACGTTTTTTAAAACAATTTTAAGCCACATTTAACCAGGTTTAATAAAAAAATTAATCAGAACTAGCCAAAATTTAAAACGACCATAAGAAATTGAAGTGATTTATTTTTATTTATTTCTAATAATTTTTCAATGAAGATATCGATTTCAAGAAATTAATGGATTTTGAGATTATAGTAAGAGAAAAGTAAGAGTTTTTAAAAAAATGTTTGCAGTAAAATTTGTTTAGTTTTAAAGGTGCCAGAGAATGTATAGTTTTTTTTTACTTTTTCATGGTTATTATAACCCCAAATCAGTTTTTTAAGTGCTAACCTGTATTTTTTTAATACATTGTGAATCTAGTGAAAAAACAATATAATATTGTTTGATTATATTTTTACAGCTTTTTTAAAATTTTTTATTTTTTTTATAATGAAATAATTTTATTTTTTAGATTACTTTACTTTGTCTTATTATTTTAAATTAAGATTAATCATACTAAAACTTTGTTATTTTCAGATTATCAATAAAATTATTGACAAGATAAATTAATATCCAAACTTTTGACAAATAAAATTTATCAAAACCAAACGCAAAACATATTATTGTGTTTTTTGCTAGATTCGGATTCTATTAAAAAATATGGATTTCTATTTGAAAAAACTGAGTTGGGGTTAGAATAACCAATAAGAAGTTCTCCAGGTGAAATATAACTATGCCTAGCCTGGGGCTCCTTTCAAACTAATCAATATTTACTTCAATATTTATTTCTGCAACTCTAAGTTTTAGATAAATTTGTACTCTTCAGTTTAAATAGACCACCATTCATATAATAATAGGAATGTGTTTCCGCCGAAAATGGTTATTTTATTGTTTGTTGGTAATTTGCGATAAGTTTTGTTGTTTGTTATAATAATCTAGTTATCTTAAAAAAAAAGATATATAAAATGTCATAATAACTCAATAGTTTGTACAAAATACACTTATTTTAGAAAATAACAATTATTTTCTTTTACAAAATAATCTTTATCCTATAATCCATCAGTAATTTTTTAAAGAGTGTTTTTGACCTATACTACGGTGTAAAGACCCACTCGCATCATTTGGTCCTTCGAACCGGATTTGGATAAAGATTATATGGTTCATCATCAATAAACAAGCCAATCTGCATGTCCAGAAGAGGATTTGTTACTGCTAGTCCAGAAAACAATTCTTCAAGATTCAACAGTCGTCAGTTCATCGAATATTTTCCATGTGAGCACCAAAATAGTTTTTAATTTGATATTGCTTATTATTTGTACCACTTACATTAAATTAAATTAAATATGAGTAATGCCGAAAAATTAAAGGTATTAAAGGGAAAACGTGGAGTTAAAAAAGGTGAATTAACGCGATTCATAAATTTTTTAATAAAATTTAATGCTTCTGAAATTGACACAATCGAATTGTCAGAAAATGATTTATCACAACTAAAAACGCGACTTTTAAATTTAAATGTCGTTTTTGAACAATTTAACAGTATTCAAGAAGAAATTGATCTTCTAATAGATTCAAATGAAAATTATGATATTGAAAATTCCGAAAGGGAATTATTTGAAAATCAATATTATGAAGCTATTGCTCAAGCAGATGTATTAATAAAAAATGCTTCCAAAACTACAATTTTAAATTCTAGTATTTTGGAAGTTGTTAACAAAAGTGATACCATTTCGAAGGAGTTTGACATTAATGCTTCCCAATCAGTCAAATTTCCTGAGATACGTTTACCTCAATTTAATGGGGATTTTGATAATTTTTTATCATTTCGTGATCTTTTTTCGAGTTTAGTTCATAACAACGAGCGTATGACAAATCTTCAAAAATTACATTATCTAAAAACTTCTTTAACGGGAATCGCTTTAGAATTGCTGGATAATATTGAAACAAGTTCAGATAATTATGAGGAAGCATGGAATACATTGTGCGAAAATTTTGAAAATAAGGAAATTTTAGCACAAAATCATTTTGATAAAATACTTAATGTAAAAACAATTACACAAGAATCGTCTTTTGAAATTCGTGCATTGGTACGAATTATTCAAAATAATTTAAAATCATTAAAAATATTAAAATTGCCTATAGAGAGTTGGGATTTTATGATCATACATCTTACTAAGTCCAAGTTAGATGCAATAACTCTTCGTGAATGGGAGAGCTTTAAAAAAACAGGGGAATATCCGACCTTAGATGAATTTATTAATTTTTTAAAGGATAAGGCTAATATGCTTCTTAAAATACAATCCTTACCAAAAAATAATTTTTCTGATGGTTCCTCTACTTCTGAAAAGCACCAATCATTTAAAAATAAGAAATTCCAAACATCTAATACATTCATATCGACATCTGAAAATTGTTTGCATTGCAATGGTGCACATAAAATTTATATTTGTCCTGAGTTTCTTAAATTAAATTCAAAACAAAGGTACAATAGAGTAAAGGTACTTAAGCTCTGTACGAATTGTCTTTATCAAAATCATTCTAATCGCGATTGTAAATCAAAATTATGTAAATTTTGTAACCAAAGGCATCATACATTGTTACATTTTGATAAACCCAAGCCAAAACGTATTTCTGAAACTTCAATTAATGAGGTATCTACAAATGATAAAGAAGGCATACAAAGGGTTTTATCAAATTCGACTTCTAATATTCAAAATCAAATGCTATTATCAACTGCAATAGTTCTTGTGGCGAATAAAAATGGATATCTTGAATCGTGTAGGGTTCTCTTGGATTCTGGATCACAATCCAATTTTATTACTGCGGAATTTGTTACTAAATTAGGTTTAAAACAAGATCCCGTTAACATCAATGTTGTTGGAATTAATCAAATTAGAACTAATTTCAAAACAAAATGTGAAGTCGAAGTTACGTCGCTTCAAGATGATTTTTCGTTTAATATGTCTTGTATAGTTATTCCTAAAATATCTGATGATCTTCCAAATGTCATATTTAATTCTACAAGATTAAATATTCCAAATCATGTTGCTTTAGCAGATCCTGAATTTTACAAACCTTCACAAATTGACATGTTAATAGGTGTTGAAATATTTTGGCATCTTATAATCTCTGGTAAAATCGAATTGGGTTGCAGTTTACCAATTTTACAAAAAACTAAGCTTGGTTGGGTGATATCTGGTTCAATACCTTCTACTCGAATCCATATGACTATTTGTAATTTTTCTACTGATACTGTTCAAGATCAATTAATGAAATTTTGGGAAATAGAGGAAGTGTCACCTCAGACAATTCTTTTTGATGATTGTGAGCAACATTTTATTGCTAGCACAAGAAGGGACATTTCAGGTAGATTCATCGTTTCAATTCCATTAAAGGACGATGTATCTAAGTTAGGTCATTCCAAAACTCAAGCAATTAATAGATTTTATTCCATGGAAAGAAGATTTCATTCAAATTCAAGATTAAAGCATATGTATATTGAATTTATGGAGGAATATAAAAATCTAAATCATATGACTAAATTAAAAAATCCAGAATTCATAAAAGATATTTATTATTTGCCTCATCATGGTGTCTTAAAAGAATGTAGTATCACTACCAAATTACGTGTAGTTTTTGATGCATCATGCACCACTTCAACTGGAGTTTCTTTGAATGATATTCAATCAGTTGGTCCTATCATTCAAGAAGATATTTTTTCAATTTTGTTACGATTTAGACGTCATTTAATAGCGTTTTCAGCTGACATTGGAAAAATGTATAGACAGGTATTAATTAATCCAGAGCAACGTCATATGCAGTGCATTCTTTGGCGTGCAGATCAATCACATCCTCTCGAAACGTACGAATTAAATACAGTTACTTATGGTACGGCTTCAGCTTCATTTCTAGCAATTAGATGTCTTCATCAATTGGCTAAGGAGAATCAAGATAAATTTCCTGAAGTTTCGGAAATAATAAAAAGAGATTTTTATGTGGATGATTTACTTTCTGGATCGGAATCATCATCTCATGCTATTTTTTTAATTCAACAAATTTCTGATGTTTTAAGTCAAGGTTGTTTTGATTTACGCAAATGGATTTCTAATGATCCCGAAGTAATTAAAATATTTTCAAATAGCAATGATAGTATAAAAATAATGCCCATAAATTTTGGTGAATGCGCTAAAACTCTTGGGGTATATTGGAATCCCGGTGAAGACGTTATACAATACAAAATACCTGAAATAAATTTACCAACAGAAATTTGCAAAAGAACTATATTATCTACAATTTCACAAATATTTGATCCATTAGGGTTACTTGGTCCTGTTATAATTGTGAGTAAGGTTTTATTGCAACAACTTTGGTTGGAGAAATTGTCTTGGGATGAACCTGTTTCTTGTAATATAAGGAAAAATTGGGTAGATTTTATTTCCAATCTCATGTCATTAAATTCTTTCCAGATTCCTAGGCATGTCTTGTTAAAAAATACTGTTGCAATAAATATTCACGGTTTTTCTGATGCCTCCACTACAGCTTATGGAGCCTGTATTTATATACAGAGCATTAATGATCAGGGTAAATCAAACATAAAGCTTTTATGTGCAAAATCTAGGGTGGCACCAATAAAATCCACAAGTATTCCTCGCCTTGAATTGTGTGCATCTTTAGTCCTTTCAAGATTGGTAAATAAAGTAATTAAATCTTTAAGTTTGAATAATTTAATTAATAATTGTTATTTATGGACAGATTCATCAATCGTTTTATATTGGTTAAGGTCAAATCCTTCTAGTTTAAAACAATTTGTGGGTAATAGAATAGCGGAAATTCAAAACTTGACAACCAATTGCAAATGGGGACACGTCAGGTCCAACGATAATCCTGCGGATTTAATTTCCAGGGGTGTGACTGCTAAGGTGTTAGTTGATAGCCTCTTATGGTGGAATGGTCCATCGTGGTTAATGTCAGATACATCAAAATGGCCAACTTTTCTCAGATCTCAGATTCCAAATGATTTACCTGAGATGAAAACAAATACAGTATTGATCGCATCCATCAGTTATACTTTCGAAATCAGTCTTCTCAATAAATATTCCTCTTTTATTAAATTGCAAAGGGTATTCTCTTTTATGAAGAGATTCTTACATAATTGTAAAATCCCAAAGCAGAATCGCATTTTAGGGCCAATATCGGTAATTGAACTTAGAGATGCTACTAATCAATTATTTAAAATGCATCAAAAAATTTCTTTTAATGCGGAATACAAATTTCTCAAAAGAAGGAAAATAGTACATCATTCGAGTAAAATTGCCAAATTAAATCCTTTTATTGACGATCTTGGTTTAATTCGCGTAGGTGGTAGGCTAGAAAATGCCGATTTGCCTTTTAATAAAAAGCATCCAATAGTAATTGATGCTAAACAAGGGTTTATCAAAATACTTTTTAATTATTATCATAAGAAATATATGCACGCTGGTCCTCAGTTGCTTCTTTCAAATATTCGTGAATTATTTTGGCCTATTGGCGGAAGAGATCTTGCTAGAAGAACATGTCATGAATGTATTAAATGTTTTAAGGCCAAGCCAATTTCAATTGATCAATTTATGGGTAATTTACCAAAAAAGAGGTTAATTCCAAATTTACCTTTTACTATTTGCGGAATAGATTATGCAGGCCCATTTCAAGTCAAAGATAGAAAGGGACGTGGGTGTAAACTTAGCAAGGCATATGCTTGTTTAATTGTCTGTTTTAATACTCGTGCAATTCATATTGAACTTGTTTCAAATTTAACCACAGATTGTTTCATATCTGCATTAAAAAGATTTATCTCAAGAAGGGGTCTCCCTGCTGAAATATTTTCTGATAATGGTACCACATTTGTAGGGGCAAATAACGAAATGCGCGAATTAATAACATTTTTAAAAACTAACCAGTTAAATTTTCAAAACGAAATATCAAAGTTAGATATTAAATGGCATTATATACCTCCTCAAGCACCTCATTTTGGAGGTCTTTGGGAAGCAGGAGTACGTTCAATGAAATTTCATATGAAACGCGTAATAGGTAATTGTTTACTTACTTATGAAGATTTAAATTCTGTTCTGGTGCAAATAGAGGCAATATTAAATTCTAGACCCATTGGTCCACTTTCTATGGATCCTTCAGATTTGAATCCTTTAACTCCTTCGCATTTTCTTCTTGGGCGTCATCAAAATGCATTACCGGAAATGAATTTATCTTCAATTCCTGAGAATCGTTTAAGTACATACCAGCATTTGCAAAAACTTCGTCAAGATTTTTGGATAAGATGGTCAAAGGAATATTTATGTGAACTTCAACAAAGAAAGAAGTGGAACAGGTCCAGCAAGATCATCAAAATCGGGGATTTGGTTTTAATAAAGGATGATAATCTCCCTCCTCTATTTTGGAAATTGGGACGAATCATCGAGGTTTTTAAAGGAAAAGATGAAGTTGTTAGAGTAGTTTCCATCAAAATCAACACTGGTGTTATAAAACGTGCGGCCACCAAGATTTGTCCGTTGCCTACATCTCAGAACTGTGAATAATTTTTTGAAAACTTTCATTTTCAAGGCCGGGAGTATGTTTCCGCCGAAAATGGTTATTTTATTGTTTGTTGGTAATTTGCGATAAGTTTTGTTGTTTGTTATAATAATCTAGTTATCTTAAAAAAAAAGATATATAAAATGTCATAATAACTCAATAGTTTGTACAAAATACACTTATTTTAGAAAATAACAATTATTTTCTTTTACAAAATAATCTTTATCCTATAATCCATCAGTAATTTTTTAAAGAGTGTTTTTGACCTATACTACGGTGTAAAGACCCACTCGCATCAGAATGTGTTGTATGAAGTATTCTCAATATAGGACCAATAAAAATGCCTTCTACTACTTTGCCAACGTTTCGTTTAATAGTCTTTAAACTTCATCAGGGCTAAAAACATGAATAATACGTTACAAACTAGATTTAAACATTAATAAAAACTTCACAAATAAACTCATACATTAAGTATTAAATCATTAAATTAAAAAAATACCTTTTATCTTAGATTTTTAAATTCATTAAACTTAAATTGAAGATGTAGAATCCATTAATTATTAGAACAGTAGAAGTCAAAAAAATTTAATTTTGCTCAAAAGGCAGGAAATCCTATAAAATCAAAACAGTGTTTCAGTATTTTAAGTTTAAATTTCTTTTGAAAATTTTAAAAACAACAGAAAGTATTTGAACTAGTTTACCCAATTTTGATTTGTACTCTTATTCCCGCCCATCAATTTTTTTCTTAAATGAAAGTTGATTTTCTTTTAATTATGTTTTAAAGAAACGAAGGATGATTCTTCTAGCTTCAAAATGTTGTCTCTTTAATTGTTGACTTAATTTTATTTCTATTTGAAAAAGTGTATTTAAATAAGCCTTAAAATTCTCGGAAGTTCAGGTATATTTTTGCCTTTAAAGCGCCTCTATTATCATTTATATTATTTACTTTTAAATTAGAAGTTTGTAGATTTATAAGAAAATTTGAACATGCGAAAATACCAAGTTATGCTGGTTTTTAATACGTAATACCATTATGTCTCATTTTACAATTTCGCTTTTTGATATAATTGATGCACATAGTCTAATTTTACATCACTTTTGAGGAAAAAATCATAGTTTGCAATAATGAACCTATTATTGGGTTTATAGGTCTATTTATGCTCAAAGATCTAAGACTTTAGATTTAACATCTGAGATATAAAGTATGTGCTTTAAATAGAACCGTTTATGTACCAGATTTAAGAGTTATGATTTATGTCTTAAAAGTTTTTACAGCACATACTTTATATCTTAAATGTTAAATATAAAATTTTAAATCTTAAGTCTTAAATCTTTTAGCATAAGTAGACCTTTAATTTCACGTGGAGTCTCGTGATAGTTTTAGCAAGTTGATTTGTTAGTAAAATTTAAACAATAATCTCATGTTTTGATTTGCTATTTATTTTTTAAAAATCTCTCATTGGGCCCAGTTACCGCAGATTCGGGGGCAGTTGGAATCTGTAATGTGAGGCAAGTGGAAGTTGTTGGAATTTAACAAATTGACCTACTTTGACTTTGTCTTCTTTTAATTCAAGAGGAATAATAGGAGATGCCTTAATCAAAGAGGTTGGAAATTTTTACCAAAACTTTACTGATTTGCTTGAGCCAATCTTTTTCCTCTCCTTTTAGTTCTATGGGAGAAAATGAGATAGAATATGATTTGCTGGAACAAAGTTGGCAAAAAGAACACAACCATTGACATACAATGTAAAAGCATTTTTGGCATGTATTTGTGTGAGAAAGGGTTCCTCATTCCTTCTCACTTAAGAAGAGTCGGTGGAATTAGGTATAGGACTTGGCAATGTAAATTTCGATTACTTTAAAGAATCAGAAAAGACGAACGGTTATTTGAAATCGAATAATTTTCCAAAAATATGCAACTTTGGGCTCAATTAATAACCTTATTATAAACCTATTTTAAAAAATTTAAAACGTCTCTTCGTAGTCCCTTTAATTTGCTTTCAGGATTAATTTACAAATTTCAATTCGATTAACTCTTAATTAAGTTATGATTATTTAAAAATTCTACTTGCTTCTCTTTCGCGCAGTTATACAAGGCGTACCGTTATTCGACGGACAACGTTTAACTGAAGATTCCTCACCTCAAAATAAGTCGATATGACCCTACTTATCTATTACCAAAAGTGAACCCCTGAGGAGTTATAAGCTTTTGAAGTTGAACTAAAAAAATACATTTTTCTTTATTGCGTCCAAACCAATGAAGATTTTATGACGAAATATGGTACGCTTTTTTATAAGAAACGCGCATTTTGTAAAAAATTAGACAAAATTTAACAACTGCAAAGGGTTTAAATTGAAGAGGATAGGTATAAACTTCATGATAAGTTTTTAGTCTCTTAAGATATTAACATTAAAGTTACCAATTCCCATTTAATCATTCAATTGTAAGATTTTTTGTCTCTTATGTCTTCCAAATAAATTATTCCGTTCTTGCAGAAAATGAGAAAAATTAAACTAGTGCAAAACGGGCAAAGTTAGGCAACACAAAGTACTTTTTCCTATTGTTTCAATATTAAGTCGCCCTTTGAAACCAAAACCACAGTAAAAACATTGATTTCATAATAGATAATACAGTAACTTTCAATTTATAAAAATTTTACTTATAAAATCGATGCAATCTATTCATTTAATGAATATACCGACATGCACCTAGTATTCGGTGAATGTCACAGTAATGGTAGAGCTGCTGCTAAAAGATATGCTGAGAAGTATCCAAATCGTCAAACTCCTTATCATACAACATTTGCTAACGTAGATCGTCGTTTGCGTGAATATGGTAAACTGGGAACTGATCGAGATCGTAGAAATGTAGGGCGCCCACGAACAATAAGAACACCAGAGACAGAAGAACAAATATTGGGATGTGTGGAGGAGAATCCCAGAGTAAGTGTAAGAGAGATTTCTACGCAATTACAAATTCAAAAAAATGCCGTACGCAGTACTCTTCAAGAACAGTTAATTCATCTATACCATTTTCGCAAAGTTCAAGAATTGCTGCCGATTGATTTGAACAATAGATTGTTATTTTGCCAATGGTTCAAACGCAAATACGACCAAAATCCAAATATGGACAGAATAATTTTGTTTACTGACGAATCTTGCTTCTCAAGAAGCGGAATGATTAATTTGCATAGTTTGCATAGCTGGTCGGATGAAAATCCCCATGAGAAAATTGTATCAAAGGCAGTTTTCTATCAACGTGTGGGCAGGTATAATCGACAATCATATTATAGGGCCATTTGAATTACCACCAAGACTGTTTGGTGTGTCGTATTTAGATTTTCTAAGAAATAATCTTACTGGACTACTAGAAGAAGTACCCCTTGCCATCGGAGCACAGATGTGGTTTATGCAAGACGGAGCCCGGAGCCCCCCCCCCCCCCCTCATTTTTCAATAAATGTGAGAAATTATTTAAATGAAAAATTTCCTCGTCGATGGATTGGTCGGGGTGCTGATGCTCCAGTCACTTGGCCACCGCGATCACTGGATCTAAATCCTTTAGATTTTTCTTTTTGGGGATGTTTAAAAGATACAGATAAAGTTTACAATACTCCAGTCGAAAGCAGAGAAGATCTTTGGGTACGAATTGTCAACGCAAATTAACAATACATTAGATATTCTCCAAAAAATTAAAATTTAAGTTTTTGCAACTTCACTTACATAATGTGAAGTTATTAATTAAATTAGTCTTTCACCGAATTTCTTTTTTAAATTTTTCGCAGGAACGGTATAATTTATTTGGAAGACATAAGAGACAAAATATCTTACAATTGAATGATTAAATGGGAATTGTTAACTTTAATGTTAATATCTTAAGAGACTAGAAACTTATAAGAAGGTTTATGCCCATCCTCTTCAATTTAAACCATTTGTAGATGTTAAATTTTGTCTAATTTTTTACAAAGTGCGCGTTTTTATAAAAACTCAAGTACTCCAAATTTCGTCATAAAATCTTCATTGGTTTGGACGCAATAAAGAAAAATGTATTTTTCCGACGACCATATGAGAAAATCGTATATGTCATTCATATTAGTAGTTTAGAAAATCGTTCATTTCAACAATAGTGACTTTAAGTTTCCATGTTGTAACTGTCAAAGAGTTCTTGTAATTTTCGATAGAGGCGCTGCGAAGGAATTCCGAAAGCCCTCTCTTGGATTTTTTTGAACTTGCAAAAAAGGGATAGTTCAAATAAAGATTAATATTTAACCCCGCCAATATTACTAATTTTATTATTTAAATCATTATACAGGGTGGTGATAAAGTTTGGAACCAAGGTTATAACTTCCGTAAAAATTTTTTTTGTAAAAGTCGCTCGGACAGGTCAATTTTTGTTTTAAAAATGCCATCTTTTGGAATGAAAAAAATATTCATGACGTCACTAATAACTTCACTATGACGTCATCATCAATTTTTTTAAATGGAAACTCCTACTTTTTTACACATTTTTCATAGACCTTTTTATCATATTAATGATCACATACAAATATTTAAAAAAATTTCAACCATTTTTGAAAAAAAAAATAAATTTAATCAAAAAAAAAAATTATTATTTCTCAATGAAAATATGGCAAGAAAAATAAATTAAACTAATTTTTAGTTTAAAAATAACAAATTATTATTGAAAATATTCGAATTGTTCTTCTTTACACAATTGGAATTTTCTTAAAACTAATTTTAAATAACTTTTAATGAAAGAGGTAATTAAAATAAAATGTTTGAGTAATAATAAACTTTAAATAAAATTGTAATTTATTATAAATTTGAAAAAGCTTTTGATATTCAAAATTTATTGAAATAAAAATTGCCTTTATAAAAGTGCTTTAGTTGACGTTATTTTGTATGGCAAATAAAATTTTAAATCCATTTACCAATGCTTGAATAGCTTACTTCGTTTGTTTAATAATAATGAACAATTATTAAGTTTTGCGAAATTAAAAATGCCTCGTTTAAGCGAACGCGAAAGAATCGAAATTTTAATTATGGTAGGATACGGCGATAGAAAAAGAACCCATGGGGAAGCTTGTGCTTTGTTTAATGAGCAATATCCAAATATATACCAAATTTGCAGAAACATGATCTGTAGGAGATTTGCCTCGACGAGGACGGCCTCAAGTGAATGAAGAAACCAAATTAAATTTATTACTTGCGATTGAAGAAAATCCCAATATTTCAACAAGAGATATTTCAAGAAATAATAATGTGGATCATTCCTATGTCGCAAAACTATTAAAAAAGGAAAAGTATCACCCATACAAAATAAAACTCATACAAGAGTTAAATGAAGATGATCCCGATCGCCGACTGCAATTTTGTGAAGAAATGATGGCGCGATGTGATCAAAATCCAAATTTTTTAAGTAGTATAATTTTCTCCGATGAAGCTACCTTTCAATTGAATGGATCAGTGAATCGACATAATTGTAGGTATTGGTCACAGGAAAATCCTCATTGGGCCGTAGAATGCCATAGTCAAAGACAGGGAAAGTTAAATGTATGGGTGGGAACGATTGGCAGACGTTTTATAGGACCTTACTTTTTTAATGAAAACCTTACTGCCGAAAGATACTTGAATTTTTTGCGGACTGATTTGCTACCAGTTTTAGTTCGTATTTTCCCCAATTATGAAAATCGCAACATTCCTAACCAAAACATTTGGTTTCACGATGGGGCTCCTCCACACTTTGGCAGGGCGGTGCGAGAATTCCTTAACACCACGTTTCCCAACAAATGGATAGGTCGGAGGGGACCCATTGAGTGGCCTCCGCGATCTCCCGACCTAACGCCCTTAGATTTTTTTTGTGGGGACATTTAAAATCAAAAGTTTATTTCAATAGACCTAATAATTTACAAGAATTGGAGCTTAGAATTAGGACGGAATTGCAAAAATTGACGAAGAAGCTATTAACAATAGTATTCAGAGTGTCTACACTCGAATGGGACAATGCCAAATGGTCAATGGGGAACAATTTGAACATTTTCGTTAAAATTTGTTACTTGTAAATTAAAAATTTACTTTTTTTTGTAATATTTTCATTGAGAATTAATAATTTTTTTTTTGAGTAAATTTATTTTTTTTTTCAAAAATGGTTGAAATTTTTTTAAATATTTTTATGTGATCATTAATATGATAAAAAGGTCTATGAAAAATGTGTAAAAAAAGTAGGGGTTTCCGTTTAAAAAAATTGATGATGACGTCATAGTGAAGTTATCAGTGACGTCATGAATATTTTTTTCATTCCAAAAGATGGCATTTTTAAAACAAAAATTGACCTGTCCGAGCGATTTTTACAAAAAAATTTTTTACGGAAGTTATGACCTTGGTTCCAAACTTTATCACCACGCCGTATAATTCACTTTTCTGTAAATTTTAAATAAAATAGGAACATTTTTTATTCGTTTCGATAAGTTGCTTCCGTCAAAACAGCGCCACCTACAATTATTTACATTTAACTAAAAATAATCAATAACTTCAATGTCAGCTGCTGTTAACATAGGTTATGTTATGTTGTTACTACAAAATATTAATAATGGTCGCAAAATCTCCGTGGTCGTCGGAAAAATAGCGTACACAACTCGCAGAAAGTGAATTTCGTTGCTCGTGTAATATCCTCACTTGGCTAGCGCCTCGTTCGGCTATTTTCACACTCGCACAAAATTCGTCACTTTCTAGCTCGTTGCGTAATATACTATTTTTAGTTCAATTTCAAAAGCTTATAACTCCTCAGGGGTTCACTTTTGGTAATAGTAATAGTTAAACGTTGTCTGTCGAATAACGGGATACCTTGTATGTTTCATTCGCCCATCGTATTTCCAAGGTACAGAGAAATCGGAGTTGCACCTTTTTCGGACTTTCCTCTTACAAACGCATAGTTTTCCGACCGTTTTTGAATGCACTTATATTATGTGCGCTGTGCGTCTAGATAATTATAGGTTCCAACGTCATTGGCTTTAATCAATGACGTATGGGTGGTGGGGGCCTTGGCCTCCCAAAGAAATTACAGAAAAATCATTTATCGTGAATAGGCCCATTCTAATTTTTATTGCCAGTTTTAAAATTGTTCCAAGGATGAAAAAAAATGTTTAGAGGAAAATGTCATTTAAAAGTTTGGATTTTTTACTTTATTGTAAATTTATTATATTAAATATTTAATTTGATCATGATTGAAAAATAATAAAAATGTAGGTAGAAATAATTGGTTTGGAATAGTTGTATGAATATCATTATTTGAAAGGATTTTATAAAATTTATAGAGTGTGTGTGTGTATCCTGTGCAATGAGGTATTATTATTAAGTTGGTAATTGAAAATGAAGAAAATTGGTTGTAAAGCGAGTAAAGCGTTGAGCTAGGTAGTTGTATTTTGTATAAAATGTAAAGATTTATGAATGATAAAATGAAATTTTAATAACGTTTGAGTCTGGTAGTATAAGGGTGGTAATATTAAGAATAATGGAATATAAAGAAGTGACATTGTATTTTCCATTTTCCATTATTGGTTTGTTGTAAGGCGTGTGTAAAGCGATCGTAAATTTGAAAAGGGGTTAATTTAGCAGGACGGGTTTGAGTCGGAAGTGGCGAAAGTCTGGGAGGGCGGCGCGGGGGTGTAAAAAGGGGGCGCGAACGGTGTAGTGCATGGTGCGAACACGAAACGCGAACGAATATAAATCAGCGAACGTCAACACGTCTTTATACAAGATCCAACATTGCGGTCCAGAATCCACCACCATAAAAAGCCAAACTGCTTGCGCTAATGGCAAGTGTAGCTGCGTTCTTTATAACTTATCATAAATTTCATAGTGTAATATTGTAAGAGAACGGAGAACGGGGGTGCCATTTGTTTTTGCTTCGGTGTTGGCGAGTGATGTATATTTTAATTTTAAAACTAATGGCCTTTTCCTCCGATGCAAATAAAAAATTTAAAGCGCGCCGGCTACGAAATGTACAAAATTAAAAACGTCATAATTTACATCCTTTTTGTCGCGGTGCGGCGAGTAAACACTTTGCGGAAAGAAATAAGACGAGGGCGAACCGCCGCGCCGCCAACAAAAAGCGAGAGGCCAACTAAACTTTTTTTATATCAAAAAATATTTTATACAATATTTTAATGCAATTAGAAGATTCTTTGTAGGGCGAGTTAATTCGGCACTTCTCCTTTCCTAAGTTTTAAATATAAATGTAAAAAGTGACTTTAAATTGCTTTATATATTTTAATGAAACTTGGATTTTCGCTTCAGGTTATATTTAAATTTCTTTTAATTTAAATCGGTAATCTTCAGATCTGCGCGCCAGAGGAAATAAAATGAAAACGAGAAAAAGGAGGCGAAATGAATTTTATAAATTATAACTTTTTATATTACGTCTCTTCAGATTAAACAAATCCCATAAAATTGTGCCAAAATGAAAACTCTTCTCAAAAAATAACATCGCTTCAACAACTGCGTTTTAAATTCCTTCGTCGGTGCATTTTTCATTCCATTATTTATTTCTCTAAAAAATACATATTTTTGCGAAATAAATTTAAATGATTCGTTTGTTTTAAATTAAAAATGCGATTTACTTTGCAAATATTAAAAAGGCGAAACGAAATGAATACAAAAAAATGAAAAAAATGAGCACACAACATAGATAAATGATGAGAACTAAAAATATAAATATCGCTCTGCAATATTTATATACTAAATTATATTTTTTTAGATTTATGTGCAGGCACGAACTGATTGCATTCGGGTTTTAAAGCTTTCTAATAAATTATATTGGCTATTAGGGGTGCTTTTAAATAAAATACGCACACGAATAAATTTGAATTTTTAAATTAATCACCCATATCAACAGCTGCTCTTCTTTCACCTCCACCCCCATAACTAAACTTCTTAAAAGACAACAAGCAAATTATTTGTTTCTCCCATCCAAATTCTGCCCTTGCAAATAATGGATAAACCAGGGATTATACAGCAATAATAATAATTTCTATTAGCAAGTTCTGCACTGGATGTAAGTGTGTGTGCACGTGTATAAGAGAGCATATGCGGTCGCTTAATCATTTACAATTAACAAAACACAGTTACCAGATGACGGAGAACACATCAATGCACATTCTAACGTAAATATAGCAGCACTCTACCAACGAATTCTACCAAATAACATATGTTTATTTTGCTGAATATGTTTTGCTTAAATTAATAGCACATGTACACAAAGTGCACATTTAATATTAAATTTAATCATGATTTTTTAATTAAACATTTATCAATTTAACATTCGGGCTAAATTCCAAATTACTGTATAAAACCTTCTAGGAAAATCTTTTAGCTTTATTATAGATATCATGTTACTGGACATAGCATTAAAACGATAAACCTTATCTTCAGACGTTTTTACCCATGATTAATGAGTAACACCTTGTATTTTTTATACGAATTTTATTTTCTATAAATAATGATAGGTTAACAGCTCCATATAACCCCACTGTTGATACTTGCTCATTAGTAGTAAATTAAGGTAAAATTCTTATACCATCATAGTAAAAATAAATCCGTAATCATAGTAAAAAAAGGAGTTCGTCCGTCTACAAACATAATTTTCCAAGTTTAAGGTCCCCAATTTTAAGGAAACTAGAAGTCCACTCAAATTTTCATAAAAGCTTCGAAAATTAAAGTAGTTTTGATTTTTGAATATTTTATTTTAGTTGAAGCTTTTGTTAAAAAACCAAAAACTCCATCTTAAAAAATCTTCAAAATTTTCGAACCTCTTCCATGTTTATTTAAATAACTGCAATAAAAAAAAAGTGAGGTCTTAGGTTGTAGGTTTTAGATGGGAAAGTGTCATGGCTAAAATTTACAAAAGAATCATTTGAGGCTGTATTGCGTAAGATCACAGAAGGGTTTCAGAAGAGTAGTACGCATCCAGTTCCTTTTTAAGGGTTTTTTTTCCTCTCCTGGGCAAGTCTGCACCTGATGGTAACTCTACATGTAGTGGTAACTAGCAGCATCTCCAATTAGTGGCATTCTGGGTGACTTTAATTTAATTTTAGTAATAACTACACTCATAAATCATAAACATGTGGTACGGCAACTCATTTCTGTTATACAAGGTGATCATTTGAAAACGATCCACTCTTAATAACTTTAGTATAGCCGCATCCACACGTTCCGATCTGGTCATCCGGCCGACCGCCAATTCGGCGCTCCACCTGCATTAAAATATTAAATATGCATTTTATGGCCAAAACTTTTTATGGATAAAGGTGTCATGTACTGATTTTTTTCTTCTTCTATTGGAGTAAGTAAGTAATTTTTACAAAAAGTTTTAAATATAAGAGGAAAAAAATACTTTACCGTCCCTAACAGAATAATAAAACAAAAATTATAATTTTAATTAAAAAAAACAGTTTCAACAAAAATTACACATGATTTTAATTCAGTAACTTATAAAAATAAGAGGGTTTTTACTTCGCGCATCAATTTTTAGAGCAATGAGTAGTAATTGCATGTGGCTTTAATCAGAAAAAATTGCAAAAATATTAGGGCCGTCGGACGAATTCAAATTGGTCGGAAAGGGCCTCCACACGTTCCGAGTTGTCGGACGCTCGAGCGGTCGGGAGATGCCGAGCGTCCGACCTTCCGATTGACAACAAGCCTCCACACGATCCGATTTACCTCCCGACCTGACCAAATCCACCCGACCTTCCGACCAAATTGGAACGTGTGTTGAGCGCTTATGACGAGATATATAAAAATTTTGATTTTGGTTTTGCCATAGCCACCTTGACTTCAAAGTTTTAAATGGCAACCCCTAACACGCAACACCTTATTTTAAAGGAAATTAAAAGGACTTTTAATTGGTGTGAAAAATTTTGGAATCGGATCACCACATCAAAAGTTATAACAAAAAATGTCAGACCAGAACTACAATTTTGGGGTAAAATTTGTCCCCTATAAGTCTGTAAAAATTGATATAACATATTCCTCAGACGAAAATTGGATTATTTAATCAAACTTATCTTTATCCAAAAATGATTCGCTGAAGCCCAATTGAATGATAAAAATCGGCAAATTTTGTTATCTTTGAGTTTCAATAGCGCCTTAGCAAACTGTTTTTATAGAGATAATATGGGCTAAAAAATCAATTTTGGTCTCAGGAATATGTTATACTAATTTATACCGATTTCTAGGGGGTAAATTTTACCCCAAAATTGTAGTTCGTCGAATTTTTATATATTTCGTCATACTAGAGTTATTAAGGGTGGATTGTTTTCAAATTATCACCCTGTATGTGTCCATTATTATTATTATTATTTTCTATGATTCCATTACATATCTATGATCATCACCATTTATAAGCTATTTCAGAGATTTCAAAGAGACCAAAAATTTAGAAGATTTTTTAAGGTGATGGCAACGGCACTCAGTAGGCCGAAAACGTGGTAAAAACCCCAAATATTAAGTTTCGATTTTTTGTCCTAGGTACTTAGCCAGATATTTTGGGCATATAACGTGACCATTTACAAGACCCTATGACCATCCCTACCCTTGGAATTAATTAATAAAAAACTGCATTTCGCGACGCACTTGAAACTTGCGCTCGCTCTTGCGCTGGCGCTCCATCAAACTGATTGTTCAAAGTGGTGAATGTGCACCAAGCAACAATTCCAAACTATAGAGTGATGGACGCTGCGTTTCGTGCTTTTTAGAACAAAGGCAGACCTAAGGAATCTTCTTTCCTCTTTCGTTTATTTATTGTAAATAACTGTCTGCATCTTTGATTGCATTTCTATCAATGCCAGTATCCTTGAGAATCCGGAGTCCGGTCTTTCGCAATCAAATAAGGCGATCGGTCTACACGGGCCTTCATTGGCTATGTTAGATGGCTCTGCTATTTTCTACTCAGTGAAATGCTCCTAGTACTGCTTTAAAAGCCAGAGCTTGAAGGTGTATCAATCAATAATTCGTCCGATCCTTTTGGAAAGGACTCAAGCAAGCAGTATGTGATGCTGACGAGTGCTAATAAGCACGAAACGCAGCGTCATCACTCTGTGCCTTGGAATTGTTGCTTGGTGCACCTTCACCACTTTGAACAAAGGCAGACCTAAGGAATCTTCTTTCCTCATTCGTTTATTTATTGTGAACACAAAAAAACTTGGCCCCAAATGTATAGATGGCGCCTCGTGAATCTAAAGAAAAACTTCGCGAACCATTTTTTAGATGTCATATTTTATCTATGGTCATATTAGTTGTCAGAATTGCTAGTTTTGCATTGGTTTGCATTCAATATGCACCAGGCACCAGTTTCATGTTTTTGTTAGAGAAATGATACTTATCACAATTTAAAAAGGTCTTGTTGGTGTTCCTGTTATATTTTCAGCATTTTTTTGTTTATTCTAGATTCTAGGTATGCTTACTTTTTCTAATTTACATTTCATATTTTTAAAGTATTTTATAAATTTTCAAGAAAACTTCTAAAATGGGTGCATAAAAAAGATCTTGCAACGACTAAGTGAAATATTGTAAGGTTTTCCAGGTAAACCTAGGAAAATGGATATAGATTTACAAAAGACTTTCAAACAAAAAGTTTAAAAATTATATTTTGTAATTTGTTTTTGGATAAATCATACTCCTAGTTTTATAACATCTTGAATCTTCTTTAAACTGTTTTATTGATGTACATCAGTTTGTATGTAACTCTACACGATTTGTAATTTTGAAATAAAATGTTTAACTGTAAAATTTTGTTGTGTAGATTGTGTAAACATGTAGCTTTAATTTTTGTTCATAAGTAAAATAAATTTATACACGGTGAGATAAAATGATTGTGGTCAATTCAAATTTCCCGCCTAAAAATCTGGGGAATTTGTTCGCTTCAAGTTTATAGTAACACAAAATCATATCAAAATTTTAACGAAGTAACTAGACTACACAAAAGCAGAGGCGTGGATCGAATTTTTACCGTTTTGTCAATACTTCGAATTTTTGTATTTAGTTATTGGCACTTTTGTTTCATAAACATCAGTTTTTATCAAGACTAATTTGCGTAAGTCTACGTTTTTTATTTTCAAAAACCATAATAAATAACTTAAATTTGTATATTTGTTTAGAATTCTTGATTTTTTATGAACATTATATTAATTTTGAACGCCATTGGCTTACTAGGAGGTTTTCTTTTTAAATTTATAGCTGTACCAACCTGCATATTTGGTTGCCTACATATCAAACCACAATCATTTTAGCTCACCCTGTATGAAAATTGAAAAATAAATCGTTTAAACTAAAGATACATGTTTATAAAAAAATAAAACTAGAAAATACAAAAATTCAAAAATAAAAATAGTAGGTTCAAAATTCCCGCGCGTCTTAATATACTTCGCCCCAAAAAACCAAAGGGCGCTTTTACGTTATCAAAAAATCAAAAGGTACTATTGAGTTAGCATTCTATACGAATTATTTATTAAAATTGAAATACAGGAAGGGGACGGCGGAGATCCATACTCAAAAATTAAAACTACTTTATACAAGCTTTCGTCCTTTTTCACGACACTTTGACTAGACTAATATAGTTTTTTGTCCTTTCATCCTCTATGAGGATTTCTTTATACGAATACTGAAATAGAACATTAGTGCTGAAGTAGACACGGAAGATTGCCAAAAGCGAGTATTAGGTTTTCTCAGCACATTTGTTTTAAAATATGTAAAAATAAAACATGTTTTTTTTTTTAGTTTTACAAACGATAACTTCTTTTAAGGTTGCTTTGTGGTGTATTATCCAAATGGATTTGTGATGCTTCATTCGTACCATGGCTCAAAATCGTTAGTTGGAAAACTTTAAAAAATATTCTTAGAATTTAGCACGACTTATATTATAAAGACCTATATCCGATTTTGCTACCCCCAAGGTACCGCCGAGAAGATAGCCATAAAATTTCGAGCCACAGTTTTTTACATGTATTTCTCCATAGGAAGAAAAAGCAGTATAACTTTTTTATTTTATATTGTACAACAAAACACAAAACTTATACCACTAGAAAGCTCAAAGAAACATATACATTACATTACTACTGTCAATGATTGTCTCATAATAATAAATCAGCAATTTGGAATTAATCAGATGACTACCTTAAAATATCAAAAACACTTTTAGTGTTTTGATTAATTAATAAGATAATAATTAGTGACGGATATTGTATTATATATGGGATTCCACTGATTGTGCTGTAAGTTTATTTAAAAAAAGTTACACCTAATTAAGTGTTTTTGATTTTTTAAGGTAGTCATCTGATTAATTGCAAATTACGTAATTATTATTATGAGGCAAGTATTGGTAGTAGTACTGTACTGTGGATAATTCTTTGGTATATTTAGTTTTGTTATACAATGTAAAATAAAGAAAGTTATAATGGTTTTCATTCTTATGGAAAAATACATGTAAGAAACAGTGGCTGGAAATTTTATGGCTAACTTCTTAATTGCAAATTTCGGATTTATTATTATGAGGCAAGCATTGGCAGTAGTAGTGTAATGTAGATAATTCTTTGGGCTTTCCAGTGGTATAATTATTTTTGGTACACAATGTAAAATAAAAAAGTTATAATGGTTTTTCTTCGTATGATAAAATACATGTAAAAAAACTGTGGCTGGGAAATTTATGGCTAACTTCTCGCCGGTCCGCAAGGTGTCTTTACACATGAAGAATTTTCTTTAATTCCCCACTTACACATTATTATTATCAATTAAAATACAAGTGTCTATTTATAAATTTATTATTTATTTTCATTTAAATTAAAAAAAAATATCTGAATTATTCAACATACTCCAAAAATAAACATTGACTTTAGTATTTATTATAAACTATAATTACGTCAAGAAAATAAGTATGCGGAAATTCAATCGATGATGCAGATCGATATTTGATCGATATACTTATATCTGCCTTTTATTATATTATGTGTTTGTAGGTAAATTTAACATATGTGAGCCACTCCGAATAAAACTTGCAATTTTTTCTTCAAACGTCGAAATTTATATAATTATAATGTAAAATATAAGATTAAAATTTGACATTTAATTTACATACGTGATATCTCATGTTGTTAATGTATATTGGGTTGCCTAATATGCAATATCTACTCCGCCTTTCTACTCCTTGGAAGTACAAAGTACACCCAATTGTACCCGATTTACGTCTAAAATGCACGAATAAGACCATGGAGACAACGAACATAAAAATGCCTCTGTTAAAGCCTGTTAAGCGTCACAGAAGGCTGTACTTTAATGACGTTTGAAGAAAAAATATATTATAACATTACTATTATTACTCTTTTTTTGTCTAAAATTTGATTAACTATAACAATAAAATTCTACATTTTGTGAACTATTCCATCTATTTCATTAAATTATACTCAGTTTATTTGTGTTTTTCGGTGAATTAATTTAATTTTTTATGTTATAGAAATGATAAATTCGTTTGCATACTGCTCGTTATTTTTTGAGAAAAAAGAGCTAAACAACAAAAATATTTAATTTGAATTTTTTGCAAATTTATATAGCGAAGCGACGAAAGGAATTTTACAATAAAAACTATCTGAATTGTTTTGAAAAATTATTGTTTGCATAATTCACGGTTTTAATTAAAAGAAAATACTACCTAGTGTCATATACGAGATTTATTATTTCGATTCAATAGCGCAGAACTAATAAAAATGTAATATTATTACATTGTTTTCGCACAGAAATGATGATAAAATACCAGAAACGAACTTTGAAACCGTAAAAATGCAATATTAATAGAAACACGGGAAATATCTCTGAAATTATTATACATTTTTTTACGCGATTTTCCAAAGGGGATAAAAAGGAATTGCTATGGATTTAATGAAAACCATAAAGTAGTAGAACGTTGCGCGAATTAAATCCCTAAATTATTAAAAGAATTATGATTTTTTATTTACAGATTTTCTCTTCATTTTTTGGCGTGGGGTCGAAACGGAGAAAGGACGAGAAGAGGCGAGAGAAAGGGAAAGGATCAAGCACGTCCTGTTTTATGCTCTCTTCAACTTGAGGTGAGTGCTACTACTTTTATGAGATTATTGAATCTGGTATCACCTGGCGCAAATCATCACACCACCATTATTTTTATGCATTAATCGGTCGCACGCATAATTTACTACGAGGATTATGCACAAAGTACTCCAAATTTTAAAAAATGAATGGGATCGTAAATATACGGAGAATTAGAATTTACTATAATTAAGTTTCAGCGCTGGTTTTTTACGTTCGATTTAATGGTAAATTAATTAAGTTTTTACAAATTGATGCAGCTTGCACATTAACTCCCAATTTATAAAGAATTGCCATATCCTTAGGCATCTTCATGCAAAATACTCATTTCTTATTGGATGTTTCATGGAAACGTGCCATTTACGTCTAGGAATTTCGTCTCCTCAAAATAAAGATTGAGGTGCTCTACAATCATTTTCATGAAAATTTCCCAAAAGTGTTACTTTTTAATGTTACATTATTAAGCTAATGTATTAATACTAGTAAAAAATTGAGTTATGTTAAAATGTTGTTGGTGATTTACAAGTTGTGAGTAAAGTCGTGTGCAAATCATCCAGGAAAAACTTTTTAAAGAGTCATTGCAGAAACTCGCTACTAACTTTTAACATAAAGCGCGAGAGGATCGATGAAATTAATTTTTGTTATTAACGATTATAATATATTACCCGGAAACACGTTTTTCTTTAATTAATTTTCTTGTAAAATCGCTCTAATTCAGTTTCTTTAATTTAATTAAAAAAAGTTGTTTTAATTTAAAATTTTCGTACGGTGGTAATTTATTAATGCGTTGGAATAAGTTGGGGAGTATAAATAATAAAAAAAGTGGTCAATTTTTGAAATTGACGGTTTTAAAGCTCTCCAAGGCAATCAATACAATAAAAAGTTGCGGCGGGAAGAAAATAAAGACGTCGTAATTATACACACAATGTAAGCCTTTTTATGGGTGAAAATAAAATGTATAATTTCGCTGGACATTTTAATTCATAATTTGCATTTATATTTTTCCCAATTTAAATATTTGATTATATCAGGGGTTTTTTAAGCATCGCAAGGAGCAAATTGCCTTGTTTTGGTTTACTTTTGCGAGGATCGTGTAATTTTCGTCGGATCAAACTTTTTCCTCTCCTTCTTTTTTTATTTTTTTATTCGCGCCGAGCACTGAAGCTTTATTATTCAAGTGTATTTTATAAGTTTACATTCAAGATATTTTCAGTTTATATAATAATACTAAAAAAAGTTTTTCCTCACGCGCACAAGAGCAAATTGGATGGGGGTGCGTCGTTATAACCCCAAAAGTGGGTGCGGGGCGCCGGGGACAGGCATCCCCCTCGTAGTCCTCGCTTTTATAAATATTACAATAATTAAATATACAGTGGAACTCGTTAAAATTGCATGGGGTTGCTTTCATTTTGGCGCACATATAAAAGTTAAAGGGTGCACTGTATTCACCACAGCGTTATTTTGTTCTCTACCAAATTTATTTACAATAAATTTTTAACCTCGCCCAAATGTTTAAAATTAATAAAAATTTCATCTCCCACCGCAAATACTAATACTCCTTAGTTATTTATGAAATTTATATTCATCAAAGATTCATCAAAATTAATGTACGAATCCACAAAATTGAACAATCGTAAAAGGCACAGTCTTCAACTTGACGATCAAAATGATTTTTCATGTAACCCATACTAAAGCTTTTGATTTTAAACACCACGGTTTAATTTTCACATCACAAGGGGGGAATTGGCGGAATCTCCCACTGAAACATTTGACCCCTCCTTAGCCAGAGTCATAAATCAAAATTTAAATCAAAAAGTACGTTAACGTTTGCTTTAAAGCAAAACATGAATATGGAGAAATATTTGAAGGCAATTCTAATAAAAAATCAAAGTTTTCCACATGTAATATTTGATGGTAGATGGCGTAGAAAAGCAATGTGATCTTTTTTCAAAATCCTAGTTGTAGTATAGTTTGGAATCTAATTTCTCAACAAGCAAATCAGGTCCATGATCATGACTTCGTTCGGAATCACCTTTCCAGCCAGTGTTTAAATCTTGTGCGAGCAAATGCGTTACTCCCACATGATATGTTCCAAGGTTTCATCCACAACGCTACAGAATCTACAGGTTTTTATTTCCGACTTGTCCATTTTGTTAAGGTGATACCTCAAAGCTCAGTGTCCGGTTAAAAGGCCAGTGATGAGGGTTAGTTCATTTCTGGTGGGGTTGAGAAGCTTCATAGCTTTTTTAGCCAAGTAGTCAATAAACTTCTTCGATCGGTATGAACCCGGAATTTGTCTCGAGTAGGACACTATGCAGTGGCGCAACCAGGAAGGGGGACAGGGGTAGTGCATATTCACCCCTCTTGCAGGATCAGATTTCTCATCATATCCGCCGATCCGAGAGGACCCAACCTATGTATGTATGTATTTTATCTTACAACCCATTGAAAAACCATGCAAAATTGTTTAAAAAAAATCATTAAAGTTGTTTGAGAATTTTTTGGCATTTGAAGAATAAAACTAGAAAATCAAAATTTTCTTCATTTGCAGTTATATAAATCAAGAAACATTCACTTATAGTAGGAGAGTCGACCGCACTAAAGTCTCCATCATAAAATATAGCGAGGTTTTTTGTTGAATCGGTAGTTTTTTATGTAGTCAAGAGTGTGCTATCTTTTTTATGTTCTGAAACTTGACCGATGTATTAAAAAATTACCACTTCTGGTACTTCTTTTTGAACTGTTTGTCCCTCATAACATATAGCTCAAGAATTGTGCCAGTCGATGAAGAATGTTAAGGAAATTGATAAAAAAATGTGCTGCCACCCCCAAACCTGACAGAAACCGCGGCATCAACACGAAAGTGGGAATGATTTTCAAAAATAGGCAAGCACTTTTACTGACGTCTCGTAAATGGGAATCATTTTAAAAAATGGGCAACCACCTTTACTAACACTCTTCATCGACTGGCCTAAATGTTGAGCTAAGTTTTATGAGGAACAAACAGTTCAAGAAGAGGTACCGGAAGTGGTCATTTTTTAATACTTCCGTCAAGTTTCAGCATATAAAAAAGATAGCATACTCTTGAGTAGACAAAAAACTACCGATTCAACAGCAAACGTACAGCTGGTTGTTCACCAAACTGTCTTTAGATTTAAAAACGCGAAAAACGAAAACAAAACAATTCCAAAACTCTATTTCCACTGAGCGGACAGGATATTGTCCCAGTTCTGTATTTGTTTCCAGTCATTTCAGTGGTCTCGGGTCTGGGGTCCAAACCATTTTTACCTTCCGTTCGTTCCGTCACAGAAAAATTACGTTTATTGATTTTTTTTTAATTTTTATTGGGTTTATGTCAAAACTGTTCTATTTATTTACTTGCAATCAAGGAATCAAGAGAACACAACGCCAACAAAACAGGAACTTTCTGTTTCCACAAAGCAGACTTAAGTTAACAAACATATTGAAACCCTTAGAAATTACCGCTTCCGAGCGGGAAACGGAAAACATAACCGCAGTTTTGCTTTTTTCGACGTGAGTTTCTGTTTTGTTTCCAGTTCTTACGTTTGGTGGAAAATTTGATCTATCTTCTTAATCTAAAAAATAAGAAGTTTTTTGCTGCACCCCCCCCCCCCCTCCCATTTTAAAATTCGTAGGTTGCGCTACTGGCACTATGTTATCATTTACCCTTCGAGGGATCTCTTCCCGTATGGAAGTCTGTAAGATAGACAATAGGGTAGATGACAATTTTTTAAAAAGTACTTTAAATGCGTCAGATGCACCTAATAATTACTAGAAAAATATCAAAAAAAAAAATTTTCAATGATCCGCTTAATTTTTATTAAGATGTTTAAAATTTTAATTAAAACGTTCCCGCCAAAACGCTCACGATCGGTACGCTCGCCAAATGACGTCACAACTCACTAGTGTCAAAAAATTTCAAGCTATTTTTGCGGTTTATACCTATTTTTATCAGTTTTTATTCCCAAAAATGAATTTTTACTCTAAGAAACTACACAAAAGTCCCAGTCGCCAAAAAATACCGTTAAAGAGGGGCTGTATTTTATATTTACTGAGTTCGGACGTCATTCGCTGTTTCGTACAGTTTCTTGTGTTTGCGGTCACGTGACAAAATATTCAAATTTAGCTATTCAATTTTAACAAATTTACTAGGAGTTTGACAAATTTTATCAAGAAATATGTGATTTTCAGTATTATTTCAAACTAAGGTATTATTTTAACTATAAATATCCATGTTTTTCTACCACAGTCATGTGCCCTATTGTTTACAGATACGAAAAAAAAAATCTTGAATAAGTTGCCATTGTGACAGGTTTTCTATCTCTCTTCCTTATAATTTTTTTATAGAAGTTGGATTAAAACTAGTCGACATGGCAATTTACTCAACAAACTATTTTTTTATTACGAAAACAATCGTTCCTCTTACAGATTTTTACCGTCAGAATCAATTCTTGTCAGTTTTGAGCACGATCTTGATAAAAGGGCTTCGACCGTTTGACGGTCTTCAATGACCACTTCAAAAAAATTTCTGGAGCCTTGGCAGTTTCCTCTCTTGAGATTTTTGTTTTGTGAAATTTTTAGAACAGCAAGAAGGTCGTAGTTTAAAACCAGTAGGTCATTTTTGGTTGAAGTCCCCATGTTTTTCCAAAGAGTTTACGACATGACCAAATATCACTTTTGTCGTTGCGAAGGTTCAAATTTAACTTACTATCGAGGACGACTGCTGGATATTTAGTTATATTAGAAAATTCATTATTTAACCATTGAGGTAAGGTGTTTATAGGTTTAGGTTCCTACGCCTCGTGTATTGAATGATGGTCTTACTTGGGTGAACGTTTATTTCCTATTTCTTGCACAAGTTGCTGATTATGTTTAAGGCATATTGCATCAAGCCTAATTAGATAATATGCATTGTCAAGTTACATTGAAATTTGCTCCAAAATAGACCAGGCAAAAATCTAAAAATATTTTTTAATTTATATTATGTATGCTACAATGAGTAGATCAAAATTATTTATTACTAGCAGAAGTTACCCGGCGTTGCCCGAGACTAATCATCCCAAAATAAAATAAAAAGTTAGCAAAAACCGTTATATTTTCTAATCAAATTTAGAAAATTATTGGATTCTTTATTAACGCCATATTACTTAATGGTTCAGAGAGTTGTTCAAATGTGGAGGATTTCACCTTTTTCTTACTACAGCACATGGTAGGTAGTGCCTCTTCCTTCCACTTAATGTTCCGTAATCCTAATCTGTAATATGTGAATCATAGCAAACCCCAGAACTATTTTTTAACCGAGAAAGTGCCCTTCGTACGCTCAACCTCCGGATTTTTTATTGTCTACTTATTAACAGCTGCTGATCTATGATGGTCTGGATGTTTTGACATACATTTTTTTTGAGTTTTTTTGAGTTGAGTCTACTACTAAGTACTATCAGAAAAGCGACCTCGACATTTTATTTTTTTGTTTGATATTTTTCAGCAGCAGAAGAAACCAAATTTTCAGCCCAATCACATTATTCGTGATTTTAGGAAAGAGCTCTCCCCCTGTTGGCAAATTTATGAAACTGTCAAGCTTTTATAGAATTTCTGAAGTAACTTTTTTTTATAAAATTATTGAACTCTGTTTTAACACCAATTGTAAGGCTACTTAATGGATTCATGGAGTTTTTCAAATGGAGGTAATTGCACATTTCCTTACTACAGCACATGGTAGGTGCCCCTTCCTTCCACTTAATAAGAGCCTTGCATCACTGACATACAATAGTTAAATCGTCTTCATATGCTATATGTGGATCATAGCAAAACCCAGAATTCTTCTTTATTAACCAAGAAAGTGCCCTTCGTTCAATTCTTCATTCGTTGAAAGAATCATAACATGCAGCATGCTCTTCTATTAACCTCCGGATGTTTTTGGGTATATTTTTGAACAGCAGTTCTATTAACCTCTGGATGTTTTTGGGTATATTTTTTAACGGTACCTCTATTTCCGGATTTATTAGTGTATACTTTTTAACGTCAGGTCTATGATACTCTGGGTGTTTTGAGACATATTTTGTTTTAGCTTTTTTGAGTTGAGTTCTTCTAGTTCTATCCGAAAAGCGAGCACATTTTCTTTTTTAGTTTGAGATTCTACAGCACCAGAAGAAACCAAATTTTCTCTTCAATTACATATAATGATTTCTCTTAACTTAAGTTGACGAATAGGCTGACCATACAAAATACTGCTTCGAAAAACGTGAAAATTAAATGCAAATATCTCTCCTGCAGCCACTAATTCACAACTTGTTCCGTACGTACTGGATTTTAACATTCCCAGAAAATAAATAGATTCATTAGTATATTATCTCCATCTTCATTATACGTCAATATTTGAAACCCTGTCTAATTGGCGATAACATACTGAACAATTTGAGTACGAACCTCTTTAGCTCGATTTACCATATTATAAATCACCTCTCATTGGAATTACACGGTGAGGTATTTGTTCACCGTTTATTGTAATATTCTTCATTGCACGTTGGTGACGTTGGTGACATTGGTGATATTGGTGACATTGGTAACCAAAAGACTTAAAAAATTAAAATTCTACCACTTAGAGTTGGTTTTCGAGAAAATCCTTTCTTAGTGGGGAGTTGTGGTATCTAAGGTATATCCCTACAAAATGTCAAGTTCCTACTGCTGTGGTTTAGGCTCTGCGTTGATAGATCAGTGAGTGAGGACAATTAACTTTATATATTATATAGAAGATTAGTTATGATAAAAGTTGAAAAAATGTATTCGTTTAAAATAATTGTAGCATATATTGTCGTCTTGTAGCCTCTGGGGCTTTAGTCTTTTGAATGCGAGGTGTGAATGGAGGTAATGTAAACGAAGGGCAGAAACATATTTGTTAAAGGGCAGGGTGGAAGGTAGAGGTTGGATGGTGTAGTTAGTATATGCAACACATGAATTTGTTTAGTTTCAAGTGTTTGGTGTTTAATTTAAAATTGGACAGTCGGACTAATATAAACAGGCCGTTAATATTAAACAATACATCCAAGGCACCATTTCTCAGCCGTTCTGAAACAATTGAATTATTTACCAAACGGATTGGCATAGAAGAGCGAGTTCTATTCAAATTGCACCTTTAATATTACATAAATGAACTCAAATAATTCATAAGTTTGTAGTCTGCGCGTTTAGGGTTATTTACAATGCACAGGGAAATATTTATGATCTCAGGAAGGATTGGCCGTGTTGTCTTATTGCAGAGTTTGATTCTGCAACTTAACAATTTATACTGAGACTACTTGCAATTTGTTAATGCATCAACATGCTCTCCTCGCCACCCCCAACTTGATTCTATAATTTCTTAAAAATTGAGCAATTTGCATAATTGCCCAGTGAAAACTTGTTTGGTGCAGCTAAAAAGTAATAATTGTTGTGCATAAAATATGTGAGGTACTTAGGAATAACTTTGGGCATAAATTAAAAGCAACGGCACGAAAATAATCATTCCTAATGATAAATCTAAAATAATAGGACGTTTAATATAAAGCTTGTCATAACTTATAAAATATATAAGCGCAGCCAAAAGTAAAATAACACATATTTTTGTTTGGTTTAAATGCAGAGACTCGCTTCATATACGTGCATATGAGTCGCGCCATAAATATTTTAATTATAAATAAATACCAGACTACACTAAAAATAAAATTTGTAATTTTTAAGAGCGTTGCTCCCATGCTTTATGTGCTTTTCCTTTTTTTAAATTAAATGCATTCGTGTACTGCATTTACACTAAAATAAGTTATAACACCAAATAAATACACATAAAGCGATACTAAAACCAAAATAAAACCACAAAGTATTATTTATTTTGAATTTTAGCTCTTCTACTTTTTGTAATACTAACTCGTTTTTCAAATTATACCAATTAAATTCAACCCATGATTCCATTAATGTACAGTGCAAGAAGTTGGTATAAACATTTAAAGGATCTAAAACTATACTATAATTTTTGCTCATCGCCTTTGCCTCATTCATTCGTTCATAAATTCACTTGTTGATTCATTATTTCGAGGATAAAATTTATCAACATTTTTATTGTAACAATAAAATTTCTTATAATAAAACATGATGTTCTCACCTTCACCTTGGTTAGTGGAGAATATTGTGGTAGTTG
This sequence comes from Stenus bimaculatus, assembly GCA_963971135.1. Taxonomy (NCBI): domain Eukaryota; kingdom Metazoa; phylum Arthropoda; class Insecta; order Coleoptera; family Staphylinidae; genus Stenus; species Stenus bimaculatus. The sequence continues at coordinate 16,055,177 of OZ020185.1, read as the reverse complement.
AAATTATTTTAGGAATGTTAATTAAAGAACCCCATTTTGAAACTTTCGTTTTTGAAATATTTTGGAGGAGAAAAAATGATAAATATTAAATGTTCCAATTAAAATTGTGATAAATAATAAAAATATGAATAGTGTATTTAAAATTCCTTCCCTTAAAAATGTAGGCATTAAAGTATAAGTAAACATGGGAAAAAGGAAGGCAAACAGCGGTTTTTGCATCAATCACGCTATGAATTTGTAATGGGCGAGTCCCTGATTTTTTTATATTTTATACTCGGTTAATTTGTTATTCGCTGTGTTCGGGGCGCGTGTAATTTGCGGATACAAAAGTGCTTGCAACTTGTAAAAAGGGCGTAATAATATTGTTTCAAATGTAAATATAAGAAAAATGGAAACATTAATGTAGAAGCCGCGGAGCGCGGAGAGAGAAATTAATATGTAATGAAAATTAAAGCGTTTGTGTAATTTGGAATGGAAGCGTATTGTAATGAAAATAATTCCAATTAGGAGCGCGTTTTTATATAAGTTGCACGCAACGAAAATAAGAGAAAAAGAAGAAATCGGCTCAAACAAAATATAAAATTTATGGCAAACAAAAAACTTAGTGAAATGCGAAATAATAATATTAAGAGTGGAAAGTGGAAAATAAATAAAACGAAAAATAACGAAATTCATCACAATTGGCTTTATATAGACTATATATTATTATGGAGGAAAAAATAATAGAGTTTAATGAAGGTGACAGCGGCGCTTTTCTAAATTGAGTGAATCGTATTTTTTAAAACAACAGACAATTAGTAGCTCTCTGGTTGAGGCAGCTTTTTTCAGCACTGAAAGCAAATGTTTTTGGCCGTTCCCGTTGAAATCATTTTTAATCCTTGTTTTGTTTGACGTGCCGAGCTTAATATAAAATAATAATTAAATTAGAAGCTCCAAATACAGATGAAATTATCAATACATCAAAAATAAAAAACAAAAGTTACAAAATCAACAGCGAGCTACGAGTTTAACTAAAACAAACATGGAAAATAATTAAAAAATAAAAAAAATAGCATTACATACTTTTTATATCAACATTTTTACTAAACGCGGACCTAATTCAAGCTATTATATTATTAAACATTAATTCTTAACACCCTGTATAATATCCAGCCTTTTTACTAAATTATTTTCTTGAATTAATAATAATTTAATTTTAATGTAATAATAATTTAAGTTTTGTAAAGTTTAAACTAGTTAGTAACGGTTTATTATAATTCTGAGTTTATTACATAAATTTACCGTAGGATTTTATTAAATATTTATGTATTAATAATTTATTTGTTTTCAAACTGTTTTCCATTATTAAACCTTAATAAATTTCTATTCGAGTTTAGATTAAGTCATTTTAAAAATGCCCATCTCTTTAAATATTTAGTTGCACCAAAGTATTGATTTAATAATAATTTATAAATAATAAATAATAAAGTTTGTTTGCTCATAAATTTATCCAATGTTTATTTAATCATAATTTAGTAAATTAAACATAAGTTCCTTATTAAAGTTTAATATTTAAATCAATAAGAAATAATTTGTTTATAAATAATTAACAAGTTTTTTCTGTTTGTGTTATAAATGTATTTTAGTATTTAGGTCAATAAATATTTAATTACAGGCTTTGCCATCGCATCTTTTCGTTTAAAGCGGCATACGAAACTTAATAATTAACTTAGCAGATTTAGTTCGCAATTGTAACGTGTTTATAATAACAAACTTAAATTGTATTATAAATTAAACAGAGCTCTTAAATAAACACACTGCTCCTCTCTTCCCATTTTAATTATCTATAAAATTATTATATTTGTCTCCTAGAGTTATCAAATCAACTCTTGCATCTCATATTCATTCCTCATTTATACAATAATTTTCATTCAAATAGTTTTAAAATAGATTTATTCTTAATTCATTCATTCTTTAAGAAATGTGCAGATAATTAATTATGGACCAGGTACTAAGAATTGGTTATTAAATTTTTCGTTGATCGTTTAATAATGAACATTTTTAATTTATACAAAATCATTCATTAATGACTCCTATTAATGAATGATTTTAGAGGCGCCCTCTGTATGTTTAAGTATACGATAATTTAGAATATAAATTTAATTTCGTTTAAATTGTAAATAAAATAAATAAATGTAATTTTAAATACACGTCAACTGTAGGTATGCCAATACATTTCGTATTTATTTTATAAAAATAAAGTTTGTTTATGTACACACCATGACACCATACCGTCATTAATTGACCATAGAACCTCTGATAATAGACAAGGGTTCGTTCAATGCAGTTGTGTAAAAATCATAACGCACGATCAACGATCAGCGAAAACATATGGTAATCTACTCATAGTTAAAAGCGATTAATAATCTCAAAAATTAACTTTAATATTTTTCGAGTATTAATACCTGCTTTTAACCAACTCGTTGGTTAAACAATTATTAATAACTGTATTGTTCCAAAAATTACTCTTTTTCCGAAAGTAGGAAAAACTCTGGATTATCCTAAAAGCGTTCGACCGATCCCCTTTTATGTTGTATTTACAAACTATTTGAACGAATGATACCCAATAGATTATCTTCAATTAAATCCAGAACAAATTGAATTTCGAACCAGAAAATCTTGTTATGGTAAAATTATAGACCTAACTCAATATATTGAAAAAGTTTTGATTACTGACGGACACAAAAGAAATATTCTAACCCAAAATTTGAATGATATGAATGCCGCTTAAAATGCGCACGGGGTCCTTTCAAATTTGGTGTGATCTCGTATTTGCGAAGGTTTGCTATTTGGTCAGAATATGTTTATGTTGTACTTCATGTCAACATCAATTTCTTCCTGATTCTGTTCGTCTTCTTTTTGCTTCTCCAAATATTTGCTTGTAATACCATTGGTCTTTTGCAGTAGTTCTTTTTACGTCTTAGCAAGTTTTTTTGCTTTCTTTCTTTGTTTTATCATGTTTTTGTGGAATTGCCTGTTTTTTATTTCCTACACAATCTATGTTAATTCCATCACGTGGCATATATTTACTTCCACAGGACTGAGGCGTCTTATTTGTCTACAAACCATTGTTGCACTACTCAAAACCAATACAAAAATTACAGAACATTATGCCGTGCTGAAAAAATCAAACATCGACACATTACACCTCCGCACTCACCATTCGACCAAAGTAATAACTCGAAATAATAAATATTTTTGTGTTTAACTCTTGCCTCTTGCCAGTCCAGGACTTGTTTAATTTTTTCCATCAAGTACTTCTTCGACCAACTTGATTAGCCTTTAAAATAACCAAGTACAACATCAGTCGATAGGCGATACTTAAAATATTGGTTTTCCAAAAAAAATAATAATTTACTAAAAAACCTGACCGCTTCTTGCACCGAAGTCTTCAATTACAAAACCTAATCATCAATTTTGCATTAATTTCTTCTAAAAAGTTGTACGTCTTTATTCACGGTGAGTCGGGAGGACTGCCTTAAACTTCTGGAATGCATTCTACACGTAAAAACAAGGTAAAAAACCAAAATCTTAATTGAAATGGTTATCGTCAAAAAATTGATAGTATGTAGGAGTTGTTAGCTATTAGAACACAATTGAAAAGCAGTTAAATATTTAAACTTTATTTTTCCAGCTGGAATTGTGTGCTAATAGCCAACAACTCCTACATACAACCTAAATCTTGTTATCCAATTTTTATTAGTTTTCAAGTTATGGCGTTTTAAAATTTTTAGTACGCTTATGTATAACATCACATTTAGGTTATTTTTAATTCATAGAACATTTTGAAAGATATCCGCACGTGCCTATAGTAATTTTTACACTCTTCTTTGAACACTGGCCATTGCTCTTCTTATAGTTTTTTTATTAGAGCTGCACCATTAAAAATACGTCGGATGAGTATATCCAAAACTCCAACCTTTTCTTTCTATATCTTAATTTTTAACCAGTTCTTCAAGCAAAATTCTAATGATTAAAGATCTGAGGACCTTAAAGGCAAGTTAAAACCAGTCCATGGTCCAAGAAAAGAATTATGCAATTATTGCCAGCTGTAATTTTTAAAACGCTATAGCCTGTATTCTCATTAAGAAATATTTTTTAATCACGTGTTTAACGTTAACGGCGTCTCTAAGTTTTTCATCACGGTAGCTGAATACATGCTTATAACTCCAAAACTAATAACAATTGGATAACAACATTTTCGTTTTTTTACCTTTTATTAATATATAGATTACACTCCCCAAGTTTGACGCATTCCTCCTGATTCACCCTGTATTTAGAACCACATCATCTATAATCTCGTAGAATCGTTTTTATCCACTCCTCTTCTATCTAAATTATATAACACAATTATAAAAACAATCATTAAACGATCATTATAAAAATTTACTTTTAAAACCTGAAGAATGTCTTCCTTCTAGAGAAGGGGTAATTTGGAAAAGCTCTAATATACAGGGTGTCCATTTGACGTTGGACTGTATGGGTAACTTTGTTATTATTGGAGATAGAAAGTCGGTTAAATGAACAAAGTAGTAGAGATTTGTTCGAATATTAATAATTCGTTGACAAAATATTTAAATATCGCATCCATCCTGAGCTATCTTGAAAAAACAAGAAAATGCGATTTTTAAAATATGGATATAACCTTTTTTTGGGTGGTACCAAATTTTTTTTTGAACATTATACAGGCACTTTTTTGTGTGCAATACAGTAAGATAATTGAATATTTTTTTCGCCAACAGATTGACCGAAAAAAACCCAAACTTAGTTTTTTCTTATGGCAGCTATATTGGATTTACACATAATTGGAATTTTTTTGAGTAATTTGGTATAACATATGTCATATTTAAAAAAAATTAAAATTATTTTATTTTACAAACTAACATTGGACTTTAGGAGATGTAAATTGTCAATAATATAAAATATTAAATAAATCTTAACACACTTGTATTGACAGTTTACATCTATACAAGGTTAGTAAAATAAAATAATTTCTATTTTTCTTAAAATATTATATATGATATACCAAATTTCTCAGAAAATACACTGTACTGATTCCGAATATATGTAAATCCAATATGGCCGCTATAAGAAAAAATAAGTTTGGTTCATTTTCGATCAATCCGTTGGCGAAAAACAATATCAATTTTTCATACTACATTGTACACAAAAAAGTACCTCTACAATGACAAAAAACTTTTTTGGTACCAACGAAAATATAGAAGTTATAGCCCTATTTTTAAAATCGCATTTTATTTTGTTTTATAATATGAAACGTTAGGGCTTTTATGATGGGTCTTGCTTATACATTTGGTGAAGAATTGCAAAATATGCAATTTGTCCATAACTTAAAAATTCAACAAATCAAATTGAATTGGCTGAAGCAAATTCGTCTGCAATTGTGGAAAATTTTGGACTAATGTTATAATTAGATTTAGAATTTATTTATTGTTTTATAATATACAGGATGTCCCATTTTGCTACAGGCAGGAACTTTTGTTAGAGTACTGAAAAATATTTAAAAAAATGCGTTTATGTAGTTTTTGTTTGAAAATAAGTAAATATTAACTCTATCTCTCAGTAGATTGGCTATGGTTTCATAGAAAAATTGAATGGTATTTTTACATATTGCTAAATTTCTCATCTTCTTTTGTTAATAACTTAAAAGATTTTTTTTAATATTTTCCGTTTCTGTACTAAGAATCCCTGACAATATATTTATGTATTCTGAGTTTTAAGTTGCCACGTTTTTAGACTGGATTTAAAACTCAATAAAATAAGTCGTTGGGCAAAATATTTTATGTATAAAGGTCTTTATATAAAAAAGTATACTGTACGTGTGCGTCTTAACTAAAATGTTCAAAATTGTATTTTTTATTTATTTTTTTTTTATTTTAATTTTACTTCATTTTGTGTTATTTTGTTTATTTTTTTATACCCAGCAAAACTTGCACAAAAGCAACCACAAACGTTAATTTAAAATTTAAAGAACTTTCTTATACATATAAAGACTTTAATATACAAAATATTTTAGCAAATGATTTATTTTATTGAGTATCCAGCTTATGCGCCAGTTTTGGGCCACCCTGTATATATTGCACAATATTTATCTTGGAAAAGAAAAGTGATACATTAGAATACTTTTGATAGAACCTGATAAATTATTAGTAATAATTACTAAAATAGAGGTGAAATGATTCATATTTACATCATCGTTATAATTTTATGGCGTAAGTAATAAATTTTCTACTATATTCTGCATTTCTAACTCATAAAACTTATTTTTTTCTCTAAATTTCAAAGTACCATTATTTGGAGCCACTTAAAGGCAAAACTCCCCCTCAATTTAATCCAGCTGTTACGTCCTGACGTTGTTTATATTTTTTAATCATCTATTATTATAAGCTGAAAAAACACACTTACATAAAATTAATAACATATTTCATAATTTATTCCTTCGGGTTTCGTTAATTATTTTTATTGTGGTGGGTCGTTAGTTGTTGCCAGCAAGTCCAACGAACGAAATTGTCAAGTCATGAATATTATTAGGATCTATAATGAAAGCCAATAGATTCACAGACTTTCGTAACCGATCAATTTCTTTGTTGAGAGGGATTTGTTGTTAGTTTTGCCTTGTTTCGCTCGATTCGCACGGTGCAATTTGCATTTCCTTATTCAATAATGACTTGATTACCAGATTAAATTGCGATGAATGCTTGCAGAACTTTTTCTAAAAATATTGATAATAAATTGGAAGCGATTGTTTGTTTAGAAAACGACTCATTTTCGTAATTGTAGCTCTAGAGCTTTATTTAATTTTTCAAGCATTAGGAAATCAACCAATTGTTACGACTTGATTATGAAATCGTTACAAATAACAACATACATTCATAAACCACCACTGAAATTAACTAAATAATCTTAATAAAAAATATATTATGGTAATCTTGCTCATTTTTACCTACTAATTTTTGTAATACATACCTAATTTTAATTTAAGTTGAATGTTGCAGTTGAAATTTGAAGTATTTGAATTAACAAGTCTAGAAAAGTTGGTTTAATTTTTATCGGCGTGTTATCATTTTAATTTAAAGCCTAAGCCTGAGCAAGTATAGATTATTCAGAGGCATCGAGGCGTTAGAGCCGCCCCAAGAAAGCTTATTAAAACCTAATTGATTTTAGGCTGCAATCGTGGGTTATGTGCTGGGTTCTGGGGCACCGGTCCCTTTCAAACAAATAAACGCGTTTTAATATCATTTCGGTGTCAAGCATGCGAAATCATTTATTTTAATAAGTGTGCAGATACAATACATCACTCTGCCACTTTTTCATAAAATACTTCACATAAATCAACGCAATAAAAAACGGGCCATAATTGATGGTCAACGTTATTTAATACTTTTAATTAAAAAATTAAAATTACAACAGGGCGCGCATTTTTGAACCACGTATTAGATTTGTGTTTTGATAAAATGTAAAAAAAATATTTCATGTTTTATTTCGTTAATGAGGATGTTTTAATCTTAAATGTGTGTAATTTGAAGGGCAACAAACCTGTGTTAGACCTAATCTGTAATTCTAGCACCCGCTACAACTAACTAATCTTGAACTAATTGAATTCGCTAGATTGCTTTGCCCGATAAAATATACATTTACCTAGCACTTGGCTTCTGTAATTCCCAGTTATCTCCTCCGGCTTCCCGACTTTGTTACAAGCGACGTAAGTTCGTCGTTTTTTTCCAGAAAGTTTACTTACGTTTGCAATTTATTTGATAAAATAATTTATATACACTTTAATTGGGTAATTCAGTTTTAATTTAAAAATTTGATTAAATAATAGATTGGGATTAATAAGGAGAGAAGAGGCGAGGCAAAAAAATAAATTATAATTCGGTATCATTTAATTAGATCTCCTTAGATTATTAAGAACGTAATTAATAAATTTTAATTAAGGAATAAGATCAGCAAATAGAATATTAATCAGTTGAATTATCCATCAAATTGTCAAGATGGCAGAAGGATGAGAGTCTCATGCTCTACTTGTAATTGTTAGATGTGAGCTAGTAAAATTAAATTGTCCATTAAAAATGTTGCAAATAACAGGATATAGTTTGCCGCCCTGTAAAGGAGTTAATTCATGAGTGAAGAATATGCTAATTAAGTTTTATTGGTTGTTACAACATTTCCACGAGTATAAAACTTAGAAACAAAGATCGAAATCTTTACGGCTTTTAAAACACTTAAACAATGTTAATGGAAAGTTTGCTATGGGGATTTATTGCATATTCCACTTTATTTAAATTATATTGCAATAAAAGAAAACAATACGATAACTTTTAATAAAAAAATCAGATTTTTACAGATAAACGCCTCGATATTTAAATTCTACCAAAAAACAATTAACTCTTTCATTATTACCACAATAAGAATGTTGAGCAATATTTTTTCAATAATTTAATAAATAGGTACTAAGCATCTTCCAACTGAAAAAAATCATTAAAATTAAGCGATACCTATGTAATGTAAATTTTCTAAATATCGGATCTAAATGGAAATCTTTATACAGGGTGAAGTTGGTACTTTTTGACAAGACTCAATAAACTGCCGGTCTCGCGATTCAAGTTTAGTTGATCGATAATAGTTGATCGAAAACTATAGTAAGAATCTTTGTTTCAATGGAGTGGATCAACTTTTTAATGGATCAGTGACCCAATCAAACTTTATCGATCAAGTGAGGAGTCTCCGTTCACTTGCTTTCAAGTTGAAACGTGTGAACTTGAGTTGATTACCAAGTTGGATTTCAACTAGTCACGTTACGTGTATTTAATTTTTTAATTTCCGAAATTTTTAGACTTACACCCTAAGCACGATTGTTCTTGGAACTACCGATTAGAGAACTACAGCGTGTCCCGTAACTACACCGATAACACTTACATAACTGGTGATAGACCTGAAAATAAGTCGATTTGGCCCTATTTATCTATACAGGGTGTCCAGAATTTAAGCGGCCAAACTTTCTATAACTAATTTTAAGAAAAAAATTTCGTATACACATGTGTCCGATTTCGCTTCCTAAGGGAGCGAAATCGGGCATAGTTCATACAAAGTTTTTTGTTTAGAATTGAATATGGAATATTAGTATAAAAACAAAAATGATTTTATATTAACCAAAAAAAAAGTTGCTGCTGTTTATAACCCCAACCCTCCTTAAAACTACCCTTTCAGAGCTTTCAAAAAATCTGAAAAAAATTGAGAAATTATATCTTAAACATATTAGTCTTCACATCAAATTTCAAATATTTATTACAAACCGTTTTCAAATAAATAACAAAAACCTAGTTTTAGTAACAATAGTTAAAGGGCTGTAGCTTCCTTAGGAAGCGAAATCGGACACATGTGTATACGAAATTTTTTTCTTAAAATTAGTTATAGAATCGCCTCCTAAAGTTTGGCCGCTTAATTTCTGGACACCCTGTATACTAAAAATTTTCTTATGAAATGAGATTTTAGTTGGTACCAGAGGACGTAAAACACTTTTTAGGTATTCAAAAATTTTAATAATAGTATATTGTGTTATTAGGAGCTAAAGTGACATTTTTTAGTGGCGAGCTCGCAACGTTTGTGAAATTTTTCGAACGAGGAACTGAAAAGCACTTTAGTTCCGAATAAAACATGCTATTTTTTCTTCAAACGTCTATTTAAAATTAATATTAAGGACTATCTTGTCTGATTATTTCCAATTTATTGGTGTGTACTTGACAATTCCATTAAATATGTTTACATTTTCTATGATAATAGCAACAAGCAACATAACCTCATTTTTTCAGCAATCCAATTTGCAAACATATGATTTCTATTTTTGTTCACGATTTTGAAATATAAATTTAGATTCTATTTTTTTACTAAAATATGGTGTTTTTGTAAATCAAATTATTTTGTTTAAATTCAACAGAATAAAAAAGTTAAATTCAATTGATTTGACATTTGGTATAAATATTTGACACAAAAAGTAACTTTTCTGCCGCTCATGGCCGGCCGAAAAAGTACTTTAACAGCCGAGGCATTAAAATAGATGTTTAACCAATTGTATTGAAGCATATAATGACATGTTTTAGTGACGTTTGAAAAAAAATATTATTTGCTTTTGTAGAGAAATTCAAGAGAAAAAATTTTTGTCCTTTATAAATTTTTCGTAGGATGTGCAGTTTTTGAATAATACTAAAAAATAATTCAATAAATATTAAGTAAGTTAGGCTTTTCAATATACATTTTTAATAAAATATTTATTTAAAGCTCAAAAATTGTGTTTACCCCATATTAAATGCATATTAGCATACTCATTAAACGTTTTAAAATTAGGAAATCCAGTTGAAGATGTAAATTTTTTTAATTTTATTCGAAAATGGAACATTCTAGGCAAAATTTATAACGGAGAAAAATTATTTCTCTTGAATTTATCTACATAAGGCAGTAAATTTTAAATTAAAATTTTCAATACCTAAAAGTTGGTAAATGTCTTCTCGTACCATCCAAGACCATTTCCTGTAATCGAGGATTGGTAAAATTTTTACCAAATGGACATTTTTAATACTTTGTCCGTATTTAACAAAAATATATTTTAAAAATCAACTTCAGAAACTTATGACTTCTTAGGGGTGCATTTTTGGATACAGATAAATCGACTTATTTTCATGTCTACTATCACTAGTTAAGTGTTGTCGGTGTAGTTATGCGATACCCTGAAGCCTGAAGATGGAAGAGAAAAGGCTATGGATTCTATCTCAAAGAGATGGAAATCTTCGGTCTTACTACTGCTGATCTATAGAACAAAATCAAGACTTTTAGAAAAATGTACAGAAAAAAATCACTGATAGGTTTGCAAATAAGAAAAGCATAGTTGCGTGAAGTTCACGTACTTGGTTTCATCGCCATTTAAAAACTGAACGTTAATCAGTTTCTATTGAAACGTGCGATTAAAAATTGATTAGTTATATTCAATTTTGTTGATCAAGTATAATCGCTCAATTAAACTTGATTCCTGCTGAACTAAAATATTCAAAATAGCTATTTTTTGTCATTTTTTTATATATTTTTTGGGTTTTTTCTTTTACACCATAAGAATATCTCCTAAAAATTGATATAGTAATAAAGAAAATAATAATAATAATAAATAATATCGCATAATTGGAAATTCCATTTTCCGATGCGCGATATATGCGATGCGAACAACCACAAAAAAAAATAATAAACGACCTGCAATTTGATCATTTTATACAGGGTGGTCCAGATTTTATTTCCCAGGAAATATCTCAGTTATTTGAAGAGATAAAAATATAAATCAAAAAGTGCTTTGAACGGCGGCACTTATACCTCATAATTTCATTCTAAAAAAATTATTGGTATTTACCACTCTTAATTTCTTTTTTCTTTGATGGGACACTCTATTTTTTATAATTGATATTGCATCTACATTTTATTTTAAAAACAGTGATATGCTATACTTAGTATTTTAAGTACATTTTGTGCATAAAAAATTTAAAATATTGATCGAAGTACATAGTATGGAAAATTATTTATTTAGTTTTTTTTAAGAATTTTTTTTACATCTAAACTAACTTAACTTCACCTAATCTAATTGAACCTAACTGTAAATTACAAATTTTGTTAAAAAAACTAAATAAATAGTTTTGCATAATTTCTTAAAACTAATAATAATAATAATACTTCGATCAATATTTTAATTTTTTTAGGTATACACCAAATGTACTTAAAATACTAAGTGTAGCATGTCACTGTTTCTAGCATAAATTAGTAGTAGTATTGGATATTTTAACTATAGATGGCACTGTTCGCCCGCTGTGGTGAAATTTTGAATTAAATTCTATAGTAAACCTTCAAATGTTTGAATATTCAGCAAACAGATTTACGTGTTTTATTTTCTAGTTGTAATTGTTTTTAATCCGGTTTTTATTTAATTTAGTGTCATTTAAGAATATCTTTATTTTTGTGTCTTATGTCAACACAAGAAATATTAAATATTAAACTATATTCATCATTCAAATTTAGCAACATCTTTTATCGGGTAAATAAACACAAAAGTACTTATTTTGCAAAATTACTTTATGTAGGATGGACGTACTTTTATTTCTTGTAATTAAGAAATTAGAATTAAGAGAATTCATTAATAAATCATTAAAAAATGTGTCCTTATCTGTCTTTTGGAGTCATCAATATAATACTGTTTTTTACGCAGAGAGTTGTAATTTTGTAGGTAGATGGACTAGACTAATTCCAAGATAAAATTGTAAAAGCCACTTTTCAATGGACCACATTCAAAAAAGTTATTGGATCCCTAAGTTAACATCAGATTCATCCCGAAATGCACCAAATTTTTGTAATATTTTGCACCCATCCGTTATTGGGCTGGAGATACATACAACCCCTTATGTATATTCCTACAAAATCGGACGATTTTTGCGCGTACCCTCAAAAATTGTGTTTTTTAGACGAATTTTAAAAATTGAAATTCTTCGAAAACACACACACCTTTTTCAATTTTTAACTTTCCCATTCTTAACTTAATTGCCTGAGCGTTGCTTCTGTCGATTTTTTGCACAATACCGAAACGATTTCGTGAAAGTAAATGTTTGGTTCATTTTTAAAGTGTATGACAGCCATAAATATTATAATTAGTGTTACAATTTTTCCTATTGTAAATAAAGGTTGATAAACTAATACCTATATGCCTCTCTCAAAGTATGAATTAAGACTAAATTGCGCTAAATACACGAAAACACAAATCGGCGCCTCTCAGATTATTACAGAATTTAGTTGACATTTCCGCTTGCAGAGGGTGTCTGGAAATCTAAAATTGCGAATAGAAAAGAAATTTTCCGGTGTTATTTTAATTGCCGAAATATCGATTATTTGATATCAGCATTGCAGTATATTTGAGATAAATATTTGTGGATAGCCGGTTGAAAGCAGTCTAAATGGGGCAATTTGCAATATAATTTTCCAAAAATTTTAAACCGATCAGATTATTTTTGACTTGGTTTTTTTCTTATTAGAGGTTCGCTTCTCGGTTGGACCAAACCAATCTAGCATTACTCACGACAAAACAAGAAACGCATTGGATTAAATGACATTAAATGGTTTGATGTGATTACAGTGTGTGCCACTCTGATTGGTCGAACGCTTCACAGGGACAGTGGCGCATCCAGGATTTATTTTTGGGGGGGTGTCGACGGAGCGAAAGGCAAAAAAACCGTGACGATGGAGGGGGGAGATCTCACCTTACGTTTTTTGTGAACGTGCATTTTCTCAAAAAAATTCATCATTTAAATTATTAAATTTTCTCATTTTTATTAATTGTATTAAAAATTTCTTAATAAAATACATTCCTTTGATCCAGTGACATTGTATTCCAGTAACTTATCGGGCGACCAGCTTTTGAGTCATGATCATGGATAGATCGGTTTGACCATACCCAAAAAGAAAAGAAGTCATTTTATCTCCTGAATAATGACATAGCTCAATATTATCTCATTTCTCATCATTAGTAATTGGGTGAGCGTTGAAAGCTGAAAATGCATTAAATTATAAATTATATCATTTTTTAGATTAGATGGATGATCGGTTGTAGACAATGTGTTTTTGCTGATCTAGTTTCTTTAGAGCATTTGCAAAACTCTGCATTTAGTTGTATGTACTTTTTAGGTATGGTCATGCTAGTTTAGTAGTGCTCACCGCTTATTCATCCCTACTCAATGTTTCTTGATCAAAAATTGAAATAGGTTAGAATGAATAGTGATATACACCATACACCTAAACCAACATTTCGAACTTTTCTGACAGTGACGTCGAGGAGAAAATAATGACGTTCTTAAAAAAACCTCTTTTTGCGCTACTAACGTATATCTGTACACTTGCCGTTCATGTCTACAAAAGCGTTACTCTGAAATTCTCAAACGAGGGTTGATTGCTATGGCAACCAAAAAATACAGTTTTGTTTTGATATATAACAGGACAGTGTGTTTCGTTATGAAATAGTTTGCCTATGGCGCCACAACTGTTTTGACTATTTGCACTTCTAAATGTTATAATTCTGTGATCTTAATCTTAAAAATTAAATAACGTAACTTTTAATTTTTTTCTAGTTTTAATTCTGATATGAGAATAGATTTATTTTTTTAAGTTTTAATGCTGAATATAAGAATATAGTTTTTTATTTTATTAATTTAACATTGTTTTATTAAAGTTGGTAGCGCAAAAAATAATATATTTTACACGGTTGTTAAGTGTGGTATGAAAGGCCTCGAAAAATAGAAAAACTCGCCTCTACGGGGCATTTTGTCATAACGCACTTATACCGACCTTGTATCGTAATATACTATTTCGATACTGTAAACATGTCGAGTTCACATCATGTTTACAGAATGCTGCTGTCTCTGAAAAGTTGGCTTACGTATAAATCTACCATTAAAGCCTATTAGTTTTCATCTACTCTACCGAATTTGGTCGGGTACTCGTCCGCTCGCATTTTAAAATTTGTGGTAGAGTAGAGTCGTTCAGCCAAACTTTGAGAATTTTTTTGCTAAAAGTTTCTGGAATTTTTCTAAAGGAATTAACTTTAGCTGTTGAGCAACAACAATGTAAACAAAAGAAAATATGGGTTAAAAAGAAGGGATTCGTTGAAACCGTACCGCTTAATTTTTGTATTTTTATCAAATAAAAATATCAAAAAAGTGAATATGTGGGATTTTTATTTACTGGACTATCTCAAATGCGTTTTCATTGGGGGAGTTGTGTTTGAGTAGAGTAGCGTAAAAACAGTGGGAGAAGGCTATTTAACTCTACTACCGCGCGATTAGGCCCGGATATAGCCATCGGGCAACCGGGCGAATGCCCGGTGGGCCGGCGGCCCTTTTTGTGGAAGCCGTATACGGCCCTTGAAGAGTTTTTAACCGGCCCACAAAAGCGGTTCGGGGACCGGTCCACGAGGGCCGGAACTTTTAATATTATTTTTGTAGTCATATTTGGGCGACATATGCTATAATTCCAGATTCAAGCTTATACCAGTTAAAAATTCAAATATAATTTAAACTAAGTCATGAAAAAATTGAAAATACCCAAAAAAATTTCAAGATCGTGTTGTTTGTTGCTACAACGAAACATCCTAGTACAATTTATATACTAAAATGTTAAATAGCAATTTAGCCTTGGCTTATCAATATCCAATATCTATAGGGCCGAACCGATACATTTTTACGTCTGAGGCGAAACTTAAAGTGGCGCCCTTAAAACCTCAAATTAAAAAAAAAATTATAAAAAAAATCTTACTAACAGAAAAGTAAATGCATTCTTAAAATATAGAAACAAAAATATTTAAGGTCTATTAAAAAATGATCTATCAATCTTATTATATGTATTACAGATTTTATTTTGTTGTCTTTTTCCTCAAACTTTTAATTTTAAATAAACATCATTTTTTTAATACTCTTCTTCCTCTGCATTAAAAAGTGTTGCAGACGAAAATTTTTAAAATCTTCAGGTTATTGGTTCTTTAAATATGAACCTCAAAGAATATTTTTTACTAAAAAATATAATAAATTCTGTTGCAATAGTAAAATATCCTTTAAATTCTACAAATTCAATGTTTTCTCAAAATTTTCGATAGAAAAGATTTTCTAGATTCTAAAAGACCCAAAAACCACAACCCAGCCCAAGGTACCTAAATTGGGCGATGGGAATAATTCAGCGCTGAATACATATGAATAATATCTTAATTTTAAATTTATTATTTTTATTGAATATCTAAAACATGTGTAAAAATGTTACCCAAAATTTAATCTTGTTGAGGGGGTCCCAAATTTCGAAAAAATATTAGCAACTGTTAAAGAACTTTCAGCTTTTTAATTTTATTGGATATTCAAATGTAAGTTTAAAAATAAATAAATTATTAAAAAAATACTCTCGAATTGGGACCACCACATTTTCGGGCCCTAGGTAAGTGCCTATTGTGCCCTTTACCTATTGGGAAAGGCAGCGTCGGCTTTTTCTATTTATTGAATATCTCAACGAAGTTGCTTCAACCTCGCAACTGTTATCTAAATATTTATTATCTTAATTTTTACTATACATATACCGGGTGGAAATGAAAACCGGGTCACCTCTATAAGTTTTTTATTTATGAATAGAAAAATTTGAAATTTGGCTATGTTCTATGGTTCAAAAAAACAAATTTTATGTGCATTTTTTATTTTCGAAATCACTTCCGCTTTCACCGGAAACACCATGAACTTTGTTTTTTTAAATGTAACATCCCATATTTTTATTCATGGCTTAAAATACTTTTAAAAAAGAAGTATTTTTGAGATATTAGTTTTTATTTTTTGCGAAAAAAAAGATTTTTTCAAAAAAAAAGGTTTTCGAAGTCGGTGAAAATTACCAAAACTAATTCTAAATAATTCAAATACATAAATAAAATTGTAATTTGAAAAAAAATTTAAGTGGTCTTTGAACTATTAATTTTTAAACTAAGTTAATGAAGATTTTATCAAATATCTTTATTACAGGCAAAGTATCTTTATTACAGGCACATGCAAAATAATACCCCTACTTATGGGGTACCAAAATAATCGTTATAAAATCCTCTTTTTAAAAAGTCGAATGACCCGGCATCATTGCATATAAAAAAAGTGAGATATTTGATAAAATCTTCATTAACTAAGTTTAAAAAATAATAGTTCAAAAACCACTTAAATTTTTTTTCAAATTACAATTTTATTTAGGTATTTGAATTATTTAGAATTAGTTTTGGTACTTTTCACCGACTTCGAAAACCTTTTTTTTTTTTGAAAAGAAATTTTTTTACAAAAAAAATAAAAACTAATATCTCAAAAATACTTCTTTTTTAAAAGTATTTTAAGCCATGAATAAAAATATGGGATGTTACATTTAAAAAAATAAAGTTCATGGTGTTTCCGGTGAAACCGGAAGTGATTTCGAAAATAAAAATGCACATAAAATTTTTTTTTTGGAACCATAGAACATAGCCAAATTTCAATTTTTTTTATTCATAAATAAAAAAGTTATCGAGGTGACCCGGTTTTCATTTCCACCCGGTATTGATGTACCTATTGTATAAAATTCAAATAACAATTAGATATTGTTTTTTTGCTTCATTTTTTGATTTTTTGAGACCGGGCCGGTCCATTAATTTTTGCTCGGGCCCGTTTTAAATTTGTATCCGGCCCTGCGTGCGTTGTTACCAAAAGTACTCGGCTCGATCAACTGCGTTTTTATTGGTCGAGTTGCGAGGATAGTACTTACTAAATCTACCGTTTACTAGGATTTAGGGTATGGCCATACTGATTAGCAATACTCACCACTCAAGACTCTTTATTTATTGAGACGATCATCACTCTTTGAACGAAAAAGCAAACGTATTGGTTCAAATGAGAGTGAACATCATCGGGCATTTTACTCATCAGTCAAGTATCAAATCAGTTTAGTTTAGCTGTTCTGTAAAGACAGTAAGCTCTCACACGTATATAAAGTTGGAAATACATTTATAGCAACCTGCAAAAAAGGGTGGGAGATTTTGTTACTAATTTGTTGCTAATTTGTTACAATAAAAAAAAATTGTACCTCGAACCGTTTTTGAAAAATCTCCAAACAGCCAACTTGAGTCTGAAGTTAGCAGTCATCGCGATAACTTCGAGGGTATTTACCCAAAGATTGCCATTAGTGTACTCAAATTTGTTACTTAAAAAGTAGTTTCAGATGCACTGGTCGTTTTTTTTTTAATAAAATAAATTACCGAAATTTTTTTTTTTTTATAAAAATATATTTCGAATATATACATATGACATCAGAAAATAAATTTAAATGATGTATTCCAACTTTACCAAAATTATAATAACTAAAAACAATTTGTTACGTTATCTCTATTGAGAAAAAATCCCTAAAAAGAGCATATTTTAGAAGAACGGCCTCTGTCGGCTGTCGGCTTACTGTCTTATGCGTCTGTCTGGCCAAAAATGTATAATAAATTGTTTTAAATTACACAATCTCTGTAAAAACTAAAAAGCCTTTAAAGAATCTGAAAAATTGCGAGCCTCTGATATAAAAACAATAAAAAAACGAGTAAACTATTCAACACAGTTTCTTGAGAGCGCGTGACTTTTTTTAATGTTTGGTTTATAAAAACTTTCGACTGCATTTCTGGGCATTCCTGAAGTGATGTACAATTTGTTACAAAATTATTTTTAAATTTATTCAATCAAACATTAGAAAAAGGACACGCGCTCCTAAAATTTTATAAAAATTCAAGTGAATATGTTTCGTTTATATTTTGTTACTTTAGCTGCCAGCACTTTTTTGGACAAATTGTACTTTCTACAGCTTTTCTGGACATTTCTGAAACGATATACAATTTGTTGGAAAATTATTTTTACAATTATTTCATCCAAACATCAAAACAAGTCACGCGCTCCAGAAATTGCGGTAAATAGTTTGTTCGTTTTTTTATTGTTACGTAAGAGGCTCACAATTTTTCAGCTTTTTAGTTTTTAGATTGTGTAATTAAAAATAATTTATTATACAATTTATCCAGAGAGGCGCATAAGACAGTAAGCCGACAGAGGGTGTTTTTCTAAAATATGCTATTTTTAGGGATTTTTTTCTCAATAGAGATAACGTAACAAATTGTTTTTAGTTATTATAAGCTTGGTAGAGTTGAAATATAACAATTAAATTTATTTTATGATGTCAAATGTGTATATTCGAAATACAGTCGAACTTCTATATAACGTTTCATAACGGGAACCTTAAAAAAATTCGTTATATAGAAAATTCGCTATATAGGAATTCGTAATTTTGTATAAAAAATTTGTTATTTACTTTATAGCTCTTTATTTTAACTAAAAATGTGAAATGGCGTTGTTTTTAATGCGCATGTTTTACAAAAACTAAATTTGCTTAAAGTCGAAGGTATAACTTATAAGTAAAAAGTAAACCTTATAAAAAGACTCGACAAATCCCGGAATTTACGTTCATTTCTAAAAATTCTATTTACCTACCTGATTTTCTATTATTCTTTACAGTAAATCTAATATAAAATTCTCCGAAATTTTTAAAATTAGCCACTCATTGACTAAAATTTATGAAAGATTCTAATATTGACGTAAAAAAAATTCGTTATACGGAAACTTTAATTCGTTATAAGGAGTAAAAAGTACCATAGAAAAGCCTTCAAGGTGAAGATTCTCAAAAAAAATTCGTTATATAGAGAAATTCGTTATATGGAAGTTCGTTATAGGGAAGTTCAACTGTATATTTTTATAAAAAAAAAATTTCGGTAATTTTTTTTATTAAAAACGAGCAGTGCATCTGAAAGTACTTTTTAAGTAACAAATTTAGATACACTATTAACAATCCTTGGGTGAATACCCTCGACGTTATCAGGATGACTGCTAACTTCAGATTCAAGTTAGCTGTTTGGAGATTTTTCAAAAATGGTTCGAGGTACAAATTTTTTTTTTGTAACAAATTAGCAACAAATTACTAACAAAATCTTCTACCCTTTTTTTGCAATGTATTTCCAACTTTATATACGTCGCTCTCACATGTTCTGTTGATGCATTCGAAATAGGTAAGAAGTTGCATACTCTTTGTTATACCCTTAGGTGCGCAAAACGTTCGGTAACGTTTGTAAAGAAGTTTTGGTCGCTTTCACTATTGAAATAGATTTTTGTGGGAACGTTTGTTGATTGTAGATTGGTGGTATTTAGTATGGTGTAGTGTTTAATGATATGTTGGCGGTAATGAGTATAATAGAGAGTGGTGTTTAGTGGGTAATAAGAAAATAAGTTGTTGGAGTACAAAGTGCATAATTTGTAGCGTTGTTGTAGGGAATTAATGCATAAGAAATATAATAGGTATAAAATGTAATGGCTCCGCTTCCATTTTTAATTGAAATAATTTTCTTGCAATTGCTTATAATGCACGACGTTTGCCGGTTTTAAAAATGGCGGCGGCGTATTTTTTGTCGTGCTAGAGAGAGTCAGGTGTTGATAGATTTGGCATAATTAGCTGGTGGTGATCGACGGTGAAGCGGTCGCGGCTCGCGGTTTCGCGTCCACGCGGTCTTGCGGCCGTGTGGGTGGGGTGAAGGCGGTCTCCACGTCTGGAGGGGAATAAGGCGTGCGCGCCGCCAACGAGAATCGTCCCTCCTGTTCACCGAGTCTCCGAGCCACGATCCACCGGTTTTCGGTTCTCGGTTCCGAACACGAGACTCGGCGCGCTCACACTTTTGTTAGTATCGCTTTAGACGTGTCGTTATCGGTACACGCTGTTCGCTGCATTTTGCCGCCGATCGATCTCGATCTCTAGACTCCACGTGCTCGCTCGCGCGCGCCAGGTGAAGACCAAAACAATTCGTTCGCTCTCTTCTCCTCTTTTGACTTGCCATGTGCGTGTTGTTTATGTGAACTCTTGTTGGACTTTCAGGTTTTACCATGCAGCACGTTTCCGGATCGCCGCAGCAATTCTGCCTGCGTTGGAACAACTACCAGAGCAATCTCACCAACGTCTTCGATCAGCTCCTCCAGAGCGAATCTTTCGTGGATGTGACTCTTGCGTGCGATGGACACTCGGTCAAAGCCCACAAAATGGTGCTTTCGGCGTGCAGTCCTTACTTTCAATCTCTCTTCTTCGAAAATCCCTGTCAACACCCCATCGTCATCATGAGGGACATCAAGTGGCCCGAGCTCAAGGCAGCGGTAGAGTTTATGTACAAAGGTGAAATCAACGTCTCCCAAGAACAAATCGGACCCTTACTCAAAGTGGCCGAGTCTCTAAAAATTAGAGGCCTGGCAGACGTGAACGGTGAACAAGACATTGTAGCAGCTCAGGGTGACTTGGCTTCTGCCAAGCCCATAACGAAATCCTCCACAAACCTCTCCGAATGGGAGAACAACAGAGGAGACGGCGAAAACGGCCAGAGGGCCAAGAAACGCCGCAGACCTTCTGGCGAAAGAAGCAGCATCAGCAGCCCCGCAGAAAGCGCGAGCACGGAAATGCCGGAGCCTCCACCTTCCGTGGAGATGTCCCCCGCGACTTCCGCGACGCCACTGCCTCCTCCGGGCTCCTCGGAGCCCCTGCCGCTCACAATGTCTGCTCTTCCTCCTCAACCGCAGATTTCTCACGCCACCGACGACCTGGAAATTAAACCCGGCATCGCAGAAATGATCCGCGAGGAAGAAAGGGTGAGTAATAGAGACACTCGTTGAGCTGCTAATTTAAAATAAAAAGAAAGGAGCTTCCATCAAAAATACAAACACAAACGAATCTCTTGTTTTTTCAAAAAGATCCGAGTGCCAGACTAGGCGCGCTCCTTCCTTGTCTCACGAGCCGGTTAAAAATACTCGTAAAGCCGTTGAAAGGGAAACAAGGCAGAGGGAAGCGGGTGCTCGCCCTCTTTTTTTCCCTCGCACCCTGGCGTGGCAGATGTCGTCGTCTGCTCGCACTGCACCGCACGCCTCGCTCAAGAGCGCGGCACGTCTCTCGCATCACTTGGGGTCATATGAATCAATAGGCACAAGTGTTCTCTAGCCCCTTTCCATACACCAAACCGCCACTATGTCACCACTAAATTCACTTGTTATTGCAATCGCATTACTCACAGAGGTTTCTTTCATCTCACTTCACTACCCGCATCTTTTTTTCCATTCCATTGCCCATTACCAAACCCAAATTTAATAAACTACAACAATCAATTTCGACCACAATTACATTACACTCTTATAAATACCCACCATTAAGCCAACGCAAACCACAATTATACTTTCCCGCCAAAACTCGATTCCTAACAAATGACAGCTAGACATCAACATCCTATCCAATTCCTCATTCTTTACGAACAACTAAATCGATACATACGAGTTCATTCATAGAACCAAACTAATCAAGTGACAGTCACTCAAACCATTCACATTCTATGGAAGAAACCCTTCTTTTATAAAGATATTACATAAATTATTTATCCAAAAAACTTCATTAGTATCTTGTACTACAACTCTGCTATACAGGGTGTCCCGTAATAACGTCGACAGACATAGTAGAACGTGTTTATCACCTCAAATTAAGATGACAACTTCCTCTAACACTTAAAGTTACAACCAGTTGAAGTTAACTTAAAAAAAATAAAAATCCACATAACGTTTCTTCCTATGAAGCTATCTCGAAGAAAACCGCCATGGGAGCCAATTTTTAGTACTTTATACTAGTGTTGCAATTTCTCATTCATTTACTACAAGTTTACCTAAATTTAGAATCTAAGATTTACCACAACTTTTTCTGTAGTCACTTTTTTTTGCAGTTTTAATTGATTTTCTTATAAAATAAATAAATTACTATGAAAAAAGTATACTTGTTTACAATCGCTAAATCCAATCGTTTTCGAAATAATCTCAATTAAAATTTCGAAATAAAAATAAAAATGTGGTTTTATTGTTAAATCAAGTAGGCCATTCCCTAAATACTATTATTAAAAGGATGTACAATTAAATATTATTTTTTATAATTTGCGACTATAATATTGCTATTAAGTCACCACTAGCGGTTTCATAATGGGCCATAGCGCGCTGCTCATTACAACACCCGCTTACGAAGTTGGTAGCATTGATCTGCCAAATTTGTGATATTGATTATCGTAAATAAATTTCAAGATTTAAAGATTTATGTCTCCTAAATTTTTGATAGAATTCCTCACTCCTTTTAAATTATTAATTTCCAAAAAACAATTAAATTAAAGAATCTTTAAATTTAACTGTCAAATATGTGGTATTAATTTTTGTGAAGATATGAAAAGATTTATCAAAAATTAAGAGCTTACTATTTTTTACTATTTTCGGAATATCTGGGAGAAAACACGATAACTTATCACTAGTTTTACACTAAAAATCTGCAACTTCAAATTTAAAAACTGAAACCTTAAATTAAACTGCCACTGTCAAAACTTCTATGTTTTCTGTTGTTATAACAACGATTCAATAAGAAATCATTGTCACCAACTGCTAAAAAAATATAGAAATATTTGTACGTTGAATAATTTCTAAATTTATTTAATTTTTGCGCAAATTATAAAAAATAGTATAAGCAACTCGTTCATAAGTCAATTATTGCACTCGTCCATTTAAAAACTCTCCGCTACGCGGCTCGTTATTCAAACTTGGAAGCGTGCAATAATACTTGACTTATGAAAATTGTTGCTTAATATACTATTAGAAGGTGATTAAAAAATACAAAGGAGCCGCTCTTTTTGTGTAATAAAATCGTAAAAACATTTTAATTTCTTTTAAAATATTAAATGTTAATGTCGACCTACTTGATTTAATAAAATAAAATAAATTTTACAATAAATCATGAAACTTTAATTTAATATCTTTAAAACTATTAGATTAATCAATTTTTAACAGGTATACCTTTTCTTATAGTAAATTATCTGTCTTATGAGAAAATAAGTTGAAATGGAAAAAAAAGTAACACCAAAAAAAGTTATGGTAAAACTTAAATTCTAAGTTTAGGTAAACTGGTAGTAAATGAATTCCAAATGGCAAAACTACAATACCAAATTATAAAGAACTTAAAAGTAGCCCCCTATGGCGATTTTTATCGAGTTACCTTCATAGAAAGAAAAGTTATGTGGGTTTTTATTTTTTGAAAAGTGAACTTTAACTGGCTGTAACTTTGCAAAGAAGCTTTTTTTAGCAAAGTGTTGAGGAACTTGTCATCTTAATTTGAGGTGATAAACCCGTTCTATTATGTCTATTTTTACGGTAGGTACATAGAAATTATAATTCAATTATGTCAACTATTCTAATACCTAAAATATTATAGACAGAAATTTTAAGAAAACTGAAGAAACTTTTCTTATGAATGAAAATGGATTATTTAGCCTGTTAATTTATATACGTAGACATAAATAATCTTTCAGCCTCTACATTTTTGAAAAAAGACTGTTTTTCTTTACAGTACATCATAGTTTATAGTTTCATGGAAATATTGATCTAGAATCTATTCAAATACCTAAGAGCCCATAGATGACAGTTTAAAGATAAGTGAAGAAACTGTTCTTATGAATGGAAATGCAATATGCCGATTTAGCTAAGTTCACGAATATGTCAGCCTCTACATTAATAATATTTGAACTTTACTCAAAGCTTTTATTGTATCAGTACAAAGATCAGTATTACTTACAAGCGATCTGCAGATCTCGATTTGTCAATAATTTATATATAAAAAAATCGATGATCATAACAATTGCATGATCTGATAAGTCTAAATGAATCTCAAGATATCAATTTTCAAATGATAACCATATTCTCTTTAATTTTTTTGTAGCATTCGTCAATTACATTGATAAGAACAGAAGTTAAGGAAGGTAGATTTATGTTGCAGCCTCTGTATTGTATTGATGCATTCATACTGCAGCCCGGCAGTCGGCGCCACATCTTGGATGTCTGTGTTTCATCGCCAACATCTTAAAATTGGCGTTATAATTGATTCCTTAAAGCTCTCTTTGTACTGCGCTGTGCTACATTCAATAAGCAAACATTGCATCGTACTTCAAGTAGAAATCCAAAAGTTTCTAACTCAAAACCAAAAGCAAAAATTATTTTGTTCGGTTTATTATTATGTTCTTATGCCGGATACACATCACAAACGAACGTGGATGATCGAATGTCAACAACCGAAATGAACTTTAAGCCAACATCATTAAAAGCGAGCGAGCACAAGAGAAAAATTTCGCTATACTCCAAACCCAGTGTTGGTACTTCAAAAAAAATGGACGAGGTATGAACGGCTAACTGGATGATTTGTCTGTTGCAATATTATAAGAAATAATAACATAAAGTAATTATACCTACTGTTTTATTTTATAATCTAATCCATTCTTCTTTAAAATCAGCAAATACACACGTCTTTTCCACATCTTGTTGGCTTAAAACCTAGTTTTCATCAATAGAGTAAACGGTCGAGTTAAAAGGACGAGTTGCAACTCAACTTATTAAAACTAGGTTTTATGGAGGTTCGCTTTGGTGGCAGTAAATCTCTACCACACAAGAAAGGACAAGACGAATGTTGGGCCAGATACTCAAATGCAGGACCCGGATCCTCCTTTTCGACGATAAAATCTTATACAGGAGAATAAACGTGTTTAGTCAAAATATTGGCTAGTTTTGCAAATTTTCCTAGAAACATGCTATAGTTCCTGTAGGATATTGTATCCCTAAAAATGAAGGTACCGGTCCTCACATGTAGTTTAGATAAGTTTTCGACTAAAAAGATCCCAATTCTGATCTAAAATTGAAAAAAATACCATTTCAGAATGGAACAAAGAGTTAATTGTTAGTACTTTAATTTACGCTTTAGGTTTGCGATTACGTTGGTGCAAAGTTCGCTAAACGTTGAGCACATCTTGTGAAGAATAAACTCTACAATACAACGTTCGACAAATGTTGGCCCAAACTTAGACAAATTGACGAACGTCAACATTCGCGGACGTTTACTGCAGCGTCTGGAGGCCGCTTTATTTCGCCCGCGTTTGCTTGGTGTGTAGCCATCATTAGAAAATCCTACTCGTTGAGGTTAAGGTTCGTCTGAACATTTTGGTAGGAAGCTGAAATTCTATACGAAATTCCACCAAAAGAGTAACCACATTTGAGCAAAGCCTTTTTTGCCCAAACCATAGGATGGGTAAACTTTATTGGCACCGAGAGCCGATCGAAGTTTATTGAAGGCATTACTTTTCACTTTTCCAGTCCCTTGCAACTATTGTAAGCGCAAAGCACCTAATTTATCAACCTCACGTGTTGAATCGTTACGGAAATCAAAAGACAATTTGTATGTATTGTGGGTAAAAGAGAAAGAGGGAATATCTAGTTAACAAATTCACACTCAGTTACCTTAAATAATAACAACTGATACTTAAACAAAAAATAATTAGAAATATTAGAAATAAATTATAAAAATAGAACATAAAAATCTCCTAGTTTCAAAACTCCATTTTGGTGAAATTTAGGAAATCGCAAAAAACTGTTGCAGTATTTTTAATTTGGTACAAAAATGAATTGATAGACTTTTGAAACTAACTCCATATATTAATGGTATTTTTAGAATGGTTTTCGTGGATTCTTTAATGTAAAAATATTATTCTACTGTAGCAGACTTTACCAAAATTGGATTTGTCGGGGTTTTGAAACTAGGAGATTCATAAAAGATCTCAAAATCGAAAGAAAAGAAAATAAAACTATGTCAATACATAGAACTTAAATGGATACGATATAATTTCGAATCACCTTTTATGAATTTTACAAGTTCAATTTTTTTTACGAAGATACTTTTAAATTTTTGAAAAAGAAAACAGCAGAAACAAGAGAATTGGAGCTTTTTTAAATTAAAAAAATTATTTTGATATTATAATCAGACACAAATGATCAAATAAAATTAAAAATTAGATTAAGTTAAGTTAATTATTAACGTGGAGACTTGTAAAGTTTCTACAATATACAATTTTGATTAGAAATTTAATATTTTTGTCTATCTTTTGGAGAATTGCTACTACTAAAAGTTTAGTTTTTATGATTCGAAATTCAAATTAACACATTTTACACCGACAAGGTTTTCTTCAAAAAGGTTCCCACACCACCAACACCTTCTTAATATCAATATAAAAGAAATATCACAGCTTCACCATTTTTTTGGCTTCGTGTATGTAATTAAATTTTATTTAAAACCTTTTCTTGGAAAAACAATTAATCATTTTCTCTTGGGTTTTGAATTAAAATACAAACTTTCTTGGAATAATGTAATTTTAAAATCGATGAATTATTAAAATATGGTTCAATATTACGTAGGAAAGTAAGTAATTGTTTACTATGTTTCTATATTTACACAATTCCATATTTTGTGTGTACAAAAATTCATGTTGTACAAATCTTAAATTTTCAAAATTAAACCGGGTTAGTTAGCGCCAGCGTTATTTTTACAGTTTATAATAAAGGTACACAATCGTTCATTCTGTTGATAAGACTAATAAACGTGTACGTTCTACAATGATAGAGGCAAACAATGTGCCAGAAAAAAATATTAAATTAAAAGCTGTCGATTTATTCAGCTTTTATTTTAAGCACAAATGCGTTTTTATTTGTGCAAATTTTTCGCATTATATTTCGTACAAATCTGAAAAAGCTTGAAAAATGCATGCGTGCTGTTTATTTTAAGCCAATCTAAATTTATATAAATATTGGCAGTTTTAAAATACACAATGGGTTGGGGCTCGCCTTGTTTTATTTTTTTCTCGTTTTAGAGAAAATTCAATACGTAGCAGCGGACGCGTTTAAATATAAAAACTCAATTTAATAACAATAATATTTCTTGCTTTTTATCATTTTTAATTACGTACATGTGTTGGTAACAGCTGGACACATACGCGTGTATGTATACATCAGTACAATGAGAACTTGTTGTAATTTATTTAAGTGTAATAAATAATGAAATGGTGTGCGTTTGTTTGGGCCGAAAAGAAGTTTAAAGTGCTTGAGCTTTTTATTTTTATCGGACCAGCTGTATATAATAATAAATAGTTTTATTTCTGTTTATATGTGTACGGGTTTAAGCTGCAACATCATTCTTGGGGGAGATGAAGGAATAACATCCGCCGAACGCCCAACATTTATTGCTTATTTCAAATTATAACCAAAAAGAAAATGACTAAATAACGATTTTAATATTTATAGTTTGAGATTCAAAGAAAACTGGTTTTATTAAAGCCGAATTTAATGATTTTACAGAACATATAATTTTACAACTTCTTCTTTAATTAAATAATTTCATAAATTAAATTTTTATATCTGACCCGAAATTATTTACAAAGTACAAAAATAATCAGGCGTTTTATGTTCGCGTTTTATTATTTATAACCTCAATTTTTATTTAAATATGAGAGTTATTTTGTTTAATAAAGAAAAAAGAAAAGTTTGTTTTTTGTTAAATTTTATGTCATTAATAAAACATATTATTTATTATTGAAAGTATTTTAGCTGCTATTACTCCAACGTAATGAACTCAAATAATGTTCTTTTTAAAAGGCCGCATTAATAATATATTATTACAATTTTATTTCAATATAAGCCATAATAGGTATAAAAATTAATAAGTAATGAATCTAATATCAATTCCAAACATAAAGTAATGTACTTCCGACTATTTATTTCGTTTTTTATTTATTCATAGCATATATTTGGAAAAAATGTTATTCATCGGTAAATATATTAATTTTACTAATGCTATGCACGATGAAATATTCAAATATTAATGTAAAACACATTTTCGAACGATAAGATTTGTTTGTGTTGAAGCTTAAACTATAATAAAGATAAAAGTGGTCGTGTTTTTATTTAGTTTTAAATAAAAATTAATCATTATCTTTCATAAATTTCTACTATTCAAATTACTGTTACATTTTATATTAATAATTAATTAAATCGATGGAATATTCTATTAATTAATATCTATTTGTATCAGCAAAGCTATCTAAAATATAACAGTTTCAAACATTCATGATTGTTGATTTTTTTTCTGTTCGTACATAATTTAATTCGAACCTTCAAAAACTTGATGTACAGTAATTTTATGACGAATATTATTGATTACAGTATAACTGGAAAATATTTTTCGGAAATCGGAAAATCTCATAGTTTGATGACTCATACTTAGTCTGATGAGGAAACGACCCTTAACTACCAAATGAAAATTTACTTTTCCTCTGAGTTAGTAAAGAAATATATGTCTTCTAAAAGTCCTTAAACTTTAGATCTTTTTTTCATAATAATAATAATTTGGTTTTCCACCAAACGGATTAGTCGAGTTTGAGTTTTGTCTTTAAATTAAGCACAAAAAACAAAAGCAAAACAAACTCTATTTCTACTGAGCAGACAGTTCCGTTTTTTCTTCCCGTCATTTTGAATTGATTTGAAGTTGAAAAACTACCATTATGTTTTGGTAGGAAATTTTTTTATTTCTTGCTTTTGGTTAGTTTGTTCAAGTGTCTGATGTTCATAGCGTTGTGTCCAAACCATTTTTCCCTTAAAAGACTTGTTAGGCTCCAAATTTCTTGAAGTTTCTTTCTCACTAGTACATAGAAATTACGTTCATCATTTTTTTATCAATTTTTTAAGACTTGCCAAAAATGCCTTATTTATTTGCAATCAACAGAACTCAACTCACAACTCCAACAAAACACCAACTTGCTATTTCCACAAAGCAGACTTAAGTTTAGAAACAGGTCGAAACCTTTTGAAGTTACCGCTACCGAGTGGGAAACGAAAAACACAACAGAAACAGTTGCCAAACACGCAAATTTCCAAAAAAATTAAAGAGTCGTAGTTTTGTTTCTTTTTTCTACATGAGTTTCTGTTTTGTTTTCACTTTTTCCGTTTGGTGGAAAAACGACGTTAGGTTGCAATTTAACCTTTTGCTTTGTAGATTTTCTATTTTATAATTTAAGAGATTCAGACCTTCATTGCCTGATTAAGGGGTTATACCTACTCATGAAAAAAAAACGATTTTTTTTTACAATTTTTTTTTGCGAAACAGTTCGTGATATAAAATTTATTTTTACATCATATGATTGTACATACTTTTAGTTATAATTGGTAAGTTTTTTATACAGATCAAATAAAAAATGGCGGCGATCCACTTGTTTCCCTACAACCCATTTTTTTAAGGAGCTTCGCGGTGATCAAAATATCTCAAGAACCGATGTTGATGAAATTTGATACATCTATATATGTGGCTAGTCTTTGACCGAAGGAATTTTGATTTTGTTGAGAACTCTATTTTTAATTAGAAAACTATAAAAAGCGGCAACGTAATTTTTTCGCTTTTTCATTTAATTCAATGCCATTTAACGACAAATTTTTTTTTGGAGAAATCCTTCGGATAAGGACAGGATTTAATCTAAAGTAAACTAATTTTGCTGGCAATTTTCAGTTTAGATGATCCAGCGTCAAGTAATCGTGATCACCGCGAAGCTCCTTAAGAAAAAGGAGTCGTAGGAAAACTGGTGGATCGCCGCCATTTCTTTTGTGTTCTTTATAAAAATCTTACTAATTATTGCTTAAAGTATGTACAATCATATGATGTAAAAATAAATTTTATGTCACGAACAATTTCGATAAAAAAAAATTCGTAAAAAAATGGCTTTTTTAGTCTTCATGAGTAGGTATAACCCCTTAAAGTATCTTGGTGCCCTAAGCCCCAAAATAATTGAGGTCCCCTTTATGGACCTAACATAATAATTATCTTTATAAAATATTTATAGGGTGATTCTCAATTTTTGTACTATGCATAATCTGGTTATATTTTTTTTGTCAACTCAAAGGATATTTCTAAATATTTGCTAAAAAATCAGGAGGCAATTTCTTGATTATAACCAAAATAAACATTAGAAATGTATTTCTAAAATGCTTAGTTTTTGATTTATTAAAGTTTCTTTGTTTTTTGTAATTTTCTTAACATATCTATTTAATTTTATTTTTTGATAATTGTTCAAATTTAGAAAAAACTTAAGTTCTACAGTGGTAATGAGATAAAAATATCAAATATCCAAAGAAATACAAGGGCGATGTGCGGTATATTTTCGCTGATGCTGTATACTAATTTTACATTAAATGAGAATAGCTATTTTTAAAGAAATGCGAAAAACGCATGATTAAGACTGTTTGACCAATTTTAAAATCAAACAAAAACTGAATAAATATTTTCACAAAATTAGTCATTTTTAAGTTGCACAGTCTTATATGTAGTTTAATTTAGAAACATTTTTGCTTTGAAGTATAAATATATTATAGGAATGTACTTTTGGAAAAATGATAAAAATAATAACGATTTTCTTACATTTTTATGCCCAAAAATCAATTTTTAAAACATTTTCTTAACTGAAAATTTGTATTTAACGCCCTGTAGCTGCTTAAAACTAATTTTAGGAAAAAATACTTCCAACTTTTATCTTAAAATTAGTCTAATAATGTAAGCTATGAAGTTTTTCGCATTATTATTTAAAAAAAAACACCCCCTTCCAATATAAAATTCCATACAATATCATATTTTATCAAATAACTTCTAAACCGTACAAGATGTTAAAAAATGTTGAGAAATGATCATGCAATTTATTTATTTACAATGTTGTAGCAGAAAAAAGTTATGGTGAAAAATTGGGTCAATAAACAGGGTGTCCCATTTGACGTTGGTCTGTATGGGTATCTTTATTATTATTGGAGATAGAAAGTCGGTTAAATGGACAAAGTAGTAGAGATTTTTTTGAATATTAATAATTCATTTACAAAAAATTTGATTGAATATCGCATCGTTCCAACGTTATCTTGAAAAAACAAGAAAATGCGATTTTTAAAATATGGCTATAACTTCTTTATTTTCTGTGGTACCAAAAGAGTTTTTTGACATAATAGAGACAATTTTTTGTTTACAATTCAGTAAAATAAATGAATATTTTTTTTCGCTAACGGATTGACCGGAAATGAACCAAACTTATTTTTTTCTTATGGCATCCATATTGGATTTACACATATTCGGAATCAGTATTTTTTTCTGAGTAAGTTGGTATACCATTTGTCATATTTAAAAAAAAAAAAAAATTATTTGATTTTACTAACTAACATTGGACTTTAAGAGATGTAAATTGTCAATAACATAAATGTAACTATTTAAAATATTAAATGTAAAATAAATCTTAGCATATGTATTGACAGTTTATATCTATTCAAGGTCATTTTTGGTTAGTAAAATAAAATTATTTCTACTTTTCTTAAAATATCACATATTATATATCAAATTACTCAGAAAAATACACTAATTCCGAATATGTGTACCTAAATCCATAAGAAAAAAATAAGTTTGGCCCATTTGCGGTCAATCCGTTGGCGAAAAGAAATATTCGTTTGTTTTACTGCATTGTACACAAAAAATTATCTGTATTAAGTCAAAAAAATTTTTTGGTACCACCGAAAATAACGAAGTTATAGCCATATTTTAATAATCGCATTTTCTTGTTTTTTCAAGATAACGTTGGAATGATGCGACATTAAGATTTTTTGTAAATGAATTATTAATATTCGAAAAAATCTCTACAATTTTGTCCATTTAACCGACTTTCTATCTTCAATAATAACAAAGATACCCATTCAGTCCAACGTCAAATGGGACACCCTGTATAAGTAGCCCCTTGCTTCTTTAAATCTATGATATTTTAATCTTATTACCACTGCGAAAACTAGGGTGTGTTTAAAATTTGAATAAACAATCCACAGTCTTCATAAATTTGGATTGGATTGTAAATAAATGTCATCTTAAACATATCATAAAAGTCTTCATTAAACTTCTTTAATCATCTATAGGGTTTAATATCTTGATTAAATAATAACTGTTGTGATCTTTTGAATAGGTATAGAGTTAAAGTTGGGTAATTTATAAGTAGAGGTTGTTTACAATTTGAGCTCCACTAAAATGAAGTAATACAAGTGTCCATAGAAGTTAGGAGTAATCTGGCAGAAGTTCAAAATCCGCCGTAAATCAGCGGGGGATGCGTAGTTCAAGCCTGTAATGCACTCGTAAAAGTGAGCTGCACATTTAACAACTTAATTTTAGTGTCTAGGATCGTTTCACTATTTTCCGCATGTTACCCGCTTTACTCTCACATCATCAATCAATTTCTAACGTATAAAATAAAGTGTTGTATTAAAAATAGTTGTTGAAGATATTTTACCTGGGAAAAAGGTAAACGCAATAAAGAACATTAAATTTAAGGAGAAATGGTTAATGGTAATCCAAGTGGACGCGTCTCGGATAATGGAAGTCATTTGGATTATAATTATATATTTTTGTCCTTCTTTATATAATTCCTAAGTTAAATCATTAGAGTCCACAGCCGCCTTCTCTGGCGCGGTCTTGAGTTTTGACTCACCCCCGGTTCTTAATTGCATATAATGACCACTTTAAATGAGCATCCTGGCCAGGTACTTGCATTTACTATGTAATTTCTTAACATTAAAAATATATAAAATTTAAGGTTACAAAAATAATTTCACGGAAATGCTTAATTTTAATGGATTTTAGATAAAATGAAAAAGTATTGTGAATTGTACCTATTGCATCATTGTAAGACTTAAAAAGTTTATTTGGTAACAAAA
This sequence comes from Stenus bimaculatus, assembly GCA_963971135.1. Taxonomy (NCBI): domain Eukaryota; kingdom Metazoa; phylum Arthropoda; class Insecta; order Coleoptera; family Staphylinidae; genus Stenus; species Stenus bimaculatus. The sequence continues at coordinate 16,021,863 of OZ020185.1, read as the reverse complement.
GTGTAATAATAGTGTAAAATTCAAGCGTGATTATCTTTTAAAAAGTGTGCAACAATAAAAAATTTAGAGGTGGTAGTTTAGTAGTTGTTCGTATGTCGAGGGCTGCAGACTCGGAGCTGGCTTTTTGCTTGCCATCGTCATCATCAGTTGGCTGCAGTTCACTGCTGCACACAATTTACTTTATGTGTGTATTAAACAGTTTTAATGTATTTTGTAACTAAGTTTATATTGTAAAGCGAGGGCGCTGCGAATATTAATGCGACATTTTTTGCGAAATGAGATAATGTATTATTGTCAAGCTTGAAACATTGTTTTAAATCGCAATTTTACACATTACACTCCGCCAACATAAATATTAAAAACTTTTTGCCTTGCCATTTTTTCTTTTTCATTTAAATCATCGCGCCCATGCAAATTATGCACTACATTTTTATTCTTTTACCCCTCGACAATGTTCTCAATTAAAAATTTCATTCGACAATAAACATCAGCTTGTTCTTCTCGCAAAAAACGCCAGACGAGCACAAATGTTAAGCACACATCGCTTCTAATACCGCTAATTATACCAAATACTTCAACATTTTTATTATAATTAAATAATAAAAGTTTAATTTTATTTTACGTTTGAGTTATTTTAATTACTAAATTAGTCGATTTTAATAGGTTTCTATATTTGTAATATATTCAGAACGGGGTTTTAATGGGGTACCTGCATTGACGTCACGTCACGTTTGACAGCTGTCATTCGAAACGCTTAGGTATGTTTTATTCCAGTTACTTCCTCTAAATATTAGATTTAATTAGTATTATAAATCTAAACATTATTTTGTTTTAATTGCCACATATTTTTAGGAATTTTTAATATTTAACGATTAACATTTTAAGGAATGAAATGCTTATCATCTAACAACCAATCAGAGCTTTTCGTTAGCATAATTTTTTTTTTAAATTTTACTTAATTTTTAGAGCTACTTAAAACAAGAAACGATTGCGCCAAGTCTTCATTTATACCTCAATTTATTGCTAGCGTTGCAAAATAAAAATTATTTCAATTCGTTTTTTTATCGGTATTTTAAACGGCGCTAACCAAAAGTTTTAGTTATAATAACAAAATATGAAGAAATTACTAGCTACAAGACTCTTCTGCGTACCCAAAAAGAGATTTTAGAAAAGCTTCTCTGAAAAAAAAATTATGTCCAAAACTTGGTGATTTTGGATTCAAGACTCTCTTAAACCAAGATATCGCATACGATACTACAAAGACAGACGCTTATTTTTTTCATGTAAATGAAAAGGACGAATGATGAAAGTCGAATATGACATTGTGTCGAATGGTTCAAGAATAAGGGCTCTGGTGGAGATATATGAACTCACGCCAAATAAAAATTTACGGTTCGCGCTCATGAAAAGCAAATTCTAATAATCCACATTTTTATATAGGGTGGGCCAATGAAAACGAAACGGACGAGTTTTAAAATGGTTTTCTTGGGGACCATATTTTGCAATAGAGCTGATGCCTGTCCGCTATGGCTTAGAAGTTATTTGGTAAAAGATACGATATTGTATACTGATTTTATTGGTCCTAGGTGTTTATCAAATAATAATGCGAAAAACTTTATAGGTTATATTATCGGACTAATTTTGAGATATAAGTTAGGAATATTTTTTCCTGAAATGCTTTAGTTTTAAGTAGTAACTGAGCCTTATTTACAAATTTTTAAGTTAATTAAACTATGAGACCCTGCAACTTAAAAATGATGGATTCTGTGAAAATACTTATTCATTGTTTTTATCTTAAAATTGGTTAAACAATCTTATTCATTAGTTTTATCGCATTTCTTTTTTAGAATAGCTACTAAATATTATGTAATTTGAACAAGAATAAAAAAGTGTTAGTGTTAAAAATGGGTTTTCACCCGAAAATACACCATACATCCCCCATGTATTTTTTTTTTCGATATTTGATATTTTTATCTCATTATCACTGCAAAACTTGGGGTTTTTCCAAATATGAACAATTATCAAAAAATAGTTATGTTATGTTAAACTAACACCGTGTGCGTGTATATCAAAAAACGAAGCATTTTAGAAAAACTAAATTTCTAACTTTTATCTTGTTGGTTTTGATCAAGAAATTACCTCCTGATTTTTTTCGTATATATTTAGAAACATCTTCAGTTGAGAAAAAGATACTTTACCCAGATTATAGATAGTATAAAAATTGAGAATCGTTATACATATAAATATTTTATAGATTTTTCCCATATATCTTATTTTAGATCCGTAAAGGGAGCTCCAATTATTTTTAGGATTAGGGCATCAAGAGAACTTAATCCGGCACTGTCTATGTAAATATATTAACATAGACCCTTTTATTCGTTCTTTCCAAAGATTAATCATTTTTAAATCTTCCAAAATTGCTGAAAACTTCAGGCATTTTCCAATGTTTGATCGTTTACTTGACCATCTCAAATAATTTTTGATCTTATACATATATTATCTTATATATTTGTTCGACAGAAAGTTTTAAATAATACCAAGGTATTTTTGTAGTTTATTTAATAAATGTTTACATATACTTACATAAAGAAGTTTAAAAAAAATTATCATTTGTTAAGAGTTTTAACGTTTTTTTTGTGTTATTTTATGGATTCTACCGTTTTAATTTTAATCTCGTAAAATATTTGTTTCTTTTGATGTATGGTAAAACTATCTGATTTTCCATGAGTTTCTCATTTTCTCGATAACGCAAAAAAATTTGGGTTGAACCTTAAATTGTATAACGCCTGATGATGCTATAAACCGAAACATGTTGAGTTTACATTTTTAATGAATTCTTTGCAAATTCCTTATTTCAATCCAAATTTTCAGCAAGTTTCTTTAATATTACAAATATTGATCTCCCATTTTTTTAACGTAAAAGAAATCTTGAAAAGATATATAAACAATCGGTCATTATTTTCAGAAATTGTTGCATGTTTTAATTCTATTTTTCTTGAGAGCAACTATAGTATGATTGAAGAAGTATTCCTCCAAGGTACTCTTGTTTTTTTCCAGAATTTTCTGCAAAAATATCTGAAACATCTTCTTCTTATAATCTGAAAATTCGCGACTAGTCCAAACCAAATATTTTTACTAATTTTTTCGATTGGTTTCTAAGTTCTTAGTTATCCAATATTTTGAAATAATACAACTTTCAAGGAAGCGGAGCAGATACCAACCACTTTACGACTTAGTGTGGCTTGACCTTAATGCGCCCCAGTTGTTAACATCCCCATGTTTTATACTTTTGCACGAATGAACAGCTTGTAGATTTACAAGAGTTAAAACAAGAGTTTCTTAACTCAAATTTTGGTTTTTGAAAGTTGTACAAAATTTCTCTAATGGTGTTATGTGCTACATTTTCACACTGATAATATGTTTAAGATTTCTTCCTAAAAAATTAAACAATAGTACTAATTTTGTAATTTTTATAAACCACTGGCGGATTTTTCGACCCGTCTCAAAACCCATGTTTTCATTGGTAGATACACTTGCCTACTTTTTAGCCATCCACCCGCATTTTAAAATATGTGTGGTATGTGGTAGTGTCGTTGAAGCACCGAGGATGAACATCGGGCGCCACCAAACTTTAAGGAAATATTTGTTAAGTATTTTTGACATTTTGCTAAAGGAATTGTTTTACCCATCGAGAAAGAACAATTTTGAAATTCGATCAAAAGAAGGCATAATTATGGAGCACCTGCTCTCCTCTTGAAATTCATTAATGTTCTGCATATAATTCAACAAGTTTTATTGTTTCCGTCTCAGACCATTTCATTTTCGTATATTTTAATCAAAACGGCTAATAAAAATATCAAAAAAAGCAAGCATGTGGGATTGTTATTTATCTCAAATGGGTTTTAACTGGGAGAATTGTGGTTGAGTAAAGTAGCGTTAAAATCCCACTGTGAAATTCTACTCTAGCCTACCAAAATCTAGTACTCGACTCGATCAATTGCGTTTTCATTGGTCGAGTTTAAAGGATAATACTAACTCGACCACTTACTGTAGCCGCGAAAACTAGGCTTAAGACCTAATTAGATCTGAAGCTGCGTCTAAAAATATAACCTAATTCCTTATTCTGTTGCAACGTATTAAAGCTCCTCTTATTCTTAAGCTCTGAACGATAACCTAAATGTTAAAATGAGGTGTCCGCTATTGTATTTGTACAGGGTGAGTCGAAATTAAACTGTCAAATTTTTTAAACCGATTCTATGACTAATTTTAAGATAAAAACTACAAATTAACATAAGTCCAATTTTGCTTCCTAAGGGAGCTACAGCCCTTCAAAGGTGTTGAGGAAAAGAAAGGTTATAAAAATTAAAAATACCCTTAATTTAATTAAAACATCCAAAATAATCAAATAAAGACATAGATTTTATTAGCTACCTAATAATAAAATACGTGTATTTTAGAAAAAATTAGATACCTAACGTGCCGTAAAATATCGTTAAAACGACCAGTGCGTGATTATGTGGATTTTTCTCTAAAATGGTGTATTCTACAGAGTTCGTTCAAGAATACCTTTTTTATCTGAAATTGTTTGACAAACATTATTTTAGAAAAAAAAAATCTTAAAAAATGAACCCCTAAAAAGTTATCGCAGTTTTTATTTCCATCCTTCTCCAAAACTACCCTTAAAAAGCATCCAAGAAAATTCAGGGAAACATATCTAAAGCGTATTATGGTTCACACCAAATTTGAAGTTTTTACTATAAGGCGTTTTCAAATAAACCTACAGAAACCATCTTTTTTACACCACTTTGAAGGGCTGTATTTCCCTTAGGAAGCGAAATCGGACATATGTTAATTTGAAGTTTTTATCTTCAAATTAGTTATAGAATCAGCTTAAAAAATTTGGCGGTTTAATTTCGACTCACCCTGTATAATATCATGACCATAATAATTGGCGCCGTATAAATTTATTAAAATAAAATAATTAAATAAAAGGTACATCTCAATATAAGCTGGTGAAATCAGCCGTGAAGCTGTATATGTGGGTACCGTAACAAATCAGTGGCTTGTCATCTCGCTTGTCATCGGAGAAAATATAGAAAAAATACATAATGAAAATTTAATTTTCCAAGATTTCTACTTACAGTTGTACGATTTTTTAGGCATTTTTATTTTACCAGTGATGAATAATTTCATGCATCTATGTATTTTTTTGAATGAAAATGAAGTTTTTGTAGTGGTATAAAGAAGTTGTTTTGTAACAAATTCGAAAATCAAATCAGGAATAAAGTTGTATTAGGGTCGAGTTGGAATCTGTAATATTCGAAACAACGAAATGTGATGATAATAAAACTGCTAATCAAACGTACCCTGGAGCAAGATCGTTGAATCTAAACAGTCGACTCCACACCTGCCGTAAAGCGCTGAAAGGGATGGAGGCGGTTTATCTTCTCTGGATAAAGTGGGACGACCGCATGAATTATTGTTAATGTGTTGGTATTGTTGCGGAACGAGTGTTTATTTCAAGGGTGGCAGCAACGGAGGCGGCCGAGGCCGCTGATGGAAAAGAGCCCGCAACCGACGATCAAATAAAACGAAATAAAATAAATAAAAAAATCTTAAAAATTAAATTCCTTCCTCGAGCGAAACAAAAGACGAATTAAAAAAGGACTGAATTAAAAATTTTAATTTAAAAAGTTAATTTAAGCTAATTTATAAATCGCTGCTGCGTCTCTAAATGGGAATGAGAAAAATATTTTATTGCCTCTTGATAAAAATAATATTAAACACATTTTATTCATTATTTAAATAAATAAGATTGTGGGAGAAACATAATTATTTTAATTGTTACCGCATAAATTAGAGACAAATACGGAACACGGCTGTTTAATACAGGATTTTATTGTATTCGCTTCTGTGGCGTTTCTATAAATATAAAGTGAGTTATTCAACGGATGTGGCTTGAATTTATTTAATGTATTATTTAAATAATTGTATGAGATATACGATACGAACAAAACTCGTTCATTTAATCGCTTTGTATACATTCTTTTAACCTTGAAGCTAGTTGAAATAAATTAAAACAAATTTATTTTTAATATAAATTATATTAATGTTACCACAATTCTTTTATTAAACCTAAATTAGCTTTTATTATTTTTAAATTAAGTTTTAATATTTATTTTATTTTAAATTCAAGGAAGCGGATTTTATTATTTTTCCACGCTTTATTGTGAACCCTTCGAATTATCTCAGTTCAATGCACTAATTAAATTTACTATCAAAAAAAGTACGAGGACGTGCCTTTATTTATTTTTTATTACCTACATAAATTAGTAAAAAAATTTACAATAATAAACTTTTCTTTAGTAAATCTGAATTTGGTACACGAAAAAGATAGGAAAGGAAAAATGTATTAAAATTATTATTACTAAAGTTGGTTGAACTTAGATTAAGGTTACTTTTATTTAAAATTTGCTTTAACTAAATTAGTTCTTTGTTTTATGTGCGTAATTTTCTAATTTTATAGACATTATGTACGTAAAAGAATATTAGAGCAAATTTACTGCTTACATTAAGTACGCTTGTTGAAACAATGAGTGTTTTACGCTTTGATATATTAAATTTTATAAAATATTTGATGAAATTAGGACGAAATAAAAAAATGGAAAATTACTAGTTGGAATAAGGTTTTTTTAATAAGTTTATAAATATAAATAAACTAGGAACTTGTAATTTAGTAGAAACTTCCATTATGCCTCATGTTCTAATAACATTGATTATGTGTAATTTTAAATATATTTATAAAGAAATAAAACAATAAAAGACAAAAGTATGGATATTAGAAATTTAAAGACAGATATTTCGTTAATGAAAGTCTGCAATTACCTGGGAATAGCATCGCGTATGCTGCTTGTTTTATTTATATTTTACATGAAGGAACGTACAAAAAAGTGGCAATTATGTCAACGTGTGTAAAAATAAGTGTATGTGTGTGTTTTTTAATATGCATAATTGCGTCTCGCGTGATTTATTGCAAGCCGATTTTAACTACTACCGTTAAACACTTCCACTTTGAAAGCTTTTTTTACTCCACCTCACAACACTGGATAGTTTCTCACTACATATTTATACTTATTCAACTTCCACACTCCATATTCCAAGAAAAAAGTTAAATCCCGCAAAAATTATTCATTCTTAAAATAAAACACAAGGGAAAAATGTTGAATTTTTATAAACCTACATAATATTATTTTGGACATCCATCTTTGCTCTCGTTTTACGACCACATCTGTAAGTGCAAATATTTTGTGGGAACGTCTTTCCTCTCCGTGTTTGTATTAGGTAGAAAAGGATTATTGGGAACCTTCGCCTTTAATCTTCATTGGTGTCTTTCAGTCATAAATTAAAACAAAATTTTGTACATTTTTCTACGATATTACTAAGTACCAAAATTTAGAATATTCTAATTGAAATCTTTAAAAAAAAAATTTATACAGGGTGAAGATCAAAAGGAAGAATACATTTTTTTGCCAAAATTCTCAATTTTTGAAATGCAAGGTTTTAAAATTTCTTCATTTTTTTTTTCAATTTTTAAAATACTTCTATATTTCTAAAGATAATTTGCTTTAATCTCATACAATTCAACCCATATCAATCAATGATCTCTTCAATAAAAACCACGGGCATTGACGGGATTTCAATTCAATTACTAAAATTATGTTGCCTTCATATTCTAAAATACTGGGTACACATAGTCAACTCCTGTTTGGTGGAAGGAAAATTTTCCTGAGATTTTCGAAGGAAGCTTAAGTAATTTCTTTAGCGAAAACTCACAAATCCTCCTCTAAAAAAGACTTGAGACCTACAATTTTTTTTCTAGAAAGTAGTTGAAAAAATTTCGTAGATTTACATAATATCTTACCCTCTAATCAATCTGGTTTCCGAAACTGCATTGACTATATTGTCCGTAATATTCATCAGGGTAAACTAATCGCTTCAGTGCTTGATTTTTGCAAAGCATTTGACACCCCAAATCATGGCAAAGAGTAAAAATCCGCGAATCTTTATCAAATACTTTATTTCTGAAAATCTTGTTCAATTTTGCGAGTAGTACTTATGTAGATAATACTGAAATACTTCTTGCCTTTGAAGAGAACAACTTAAATAATGCTATTCAACAAATAAATTTTGATCAGAAATACCAAAAGAACTTATCATTTATTCAAATAAAACAGCTCATTTTTTTGGGCTTAAAATAAACGTTTCCGAATGCAGAGTTCTGACAATTAAAAAATTAAATTGAATGATGTATTACTTCTACCTAAAAGGCCCCATACACTATCAAACAATTTGCGCAACAGAGGGTGTTGTGCAAACATGTTGACAGTGTATGCCGATGTTTGAGTTGTTGCACAATGTTGTGCAAACTGTTTGATAGTGTATGGGGCCTTTTACGAAGAAGTAAAAAATCTGGGGTTAAGCATTGATTGGAAACTTATGTTACTTATCCTCGTTTTCATCAACGATTCCTAAAATTTAGACATTGCTTATAGCGCTGGTTGCTAGGTATTTTTAATCGTTTAATAAAAAATATCTAGTAACTTGCAGTATAAGTAATGCCCAAGAAATCGTTGGTGAAAACGGGCATAAGTGTCTGAAAATATGAATCTGAGAATATCTAACAAATAGAGCAAAAACTGTTTTTTGTAAATACTTCGTTTTTTGTGTGGTTAATTATTGTGATTCTATTTACTAAACTAATCAGTATAATTCCTATCATATTCAAGTGTCCAAAATTCATGTCTCAGATGGATCTATGGCATTAAGAAATTTGATACCATCTCTCACAAACTGGAAGAGTTATGCTAGCTAAATATGAGGAATAAGTTCTTCATTCCACAACTCTTTTCACAAAATAATAACCACCGTATTTATTTAAAAAAAAACACACATTTCGAACAGGTGTGTGCATAACCCCAATGTTAGATTCAAGGTATTACTAACTGCACCTCGGCATCAATCCGGTTTATTTCTATGTGGGTTTTCATATTCTATAACATCATTGTATAATATGATATCTAACAATTTAAAAACCTTCCTGAATCTTTCAAAATGGAAGTTAATTGATGTCCCTTGGTCACAATATACAAAAGAAGCTATAATTATAAATTGTACAAATTTTAGAATTTGTTGTTTATACTCCATTTAAGAGCATCTTCCTAGACACCCGCGATAAATTTTCCGTTGGAAATAGAAAATCCATCTCACTTTTCTGGAGCTTCTTATGACCAAATAACTAATAATTAATGCGAATCCCTAGAGGGCGCGCGAGTTTGGGAGGAAAAATTGTGAAAAATCATGAAATCGAGCATTAGTTCTGTAGTTATAACTCAAGTTTCCCTCGTTAGATTTTCAATTTTTTTGCAGATTTATAATCTAAATTGATTAGGCTACATCCTGCCAGAGAGTTACCTTCTGCAACCTAGCACAAAATTATTTACAGGGGTTCAAAGTTAAGGTACTTTTAGATCATTATATTATTTTGTACATTCTCCAATTTTTTTTTCCTTCTGGCAAAAATTAAGGAAATGACTTCTAAATCATTTACAAAAAAATATATAAAAAATGTTGTTCGCACTAGTTTTTATGACTGCAGAACTAAACCACTATATTTTCCGTTTAGGAAATTGCTCTTAACAAATAATAAATATTAACATGGGCGAAAGCAAAGATATTTTCACTCACTTCAGTTTACTTAATTGCCGAGAAGATTACAAAATTTTTAATACAAGCAAACGCAAGTTTCCATTAGTTCTATACTTTTTCCACCTGGTATATTAAATAATCACAAGATTAAAATTTGTGTGGTAAAGCTTAATGAATTATTTACAGTAAAAATATGTACAGAATTAAATTACTTGAATGATTTTGTATAAAAACGAAAACGTGATAATAAAATTAAAATATTGTTTTATTAAATTCAGCGCTGTTGATTATAAATAAATAATATAAAAATGTTGCACTGAAAGCAAATTTATTTAAAATACTTGATGTGACGATGGTTTTTTAAATATTTTTATTGGAGAATAAATTGTTTTTTATTATTGGTGTTTGTTTTATTATTTATTAACAATTTACATAAAAAATATATTTACTTATAATGTTTAATTTAAAAGCACGGAGTGGACGCGTATTTTTACATTAATAAATGTAAATGAGTGTTTGTATGTAAAAATATTTACATCGATTTTTTTGTTTGTGCCAAATGTATCGTTCAAAAGTGGATATAAACATAAATTTAAAACAAAAAACTTGTTTTTGCGTATTGTGATGGTGAATAAAGTTTCGCCTTGCTCCGCTGCCATGAGCCAAGTTAAATTTAATTTATTTTCGAATATAATACAATAATTTATAAGCGACTGCATCGTTAACGAGATTAAATGTGTACTTTGGTGAGAAAGCCATTTGGAATGTAAATATTTTTCAAACGTGTTCCTACTTATTCTTAGCAATAAATTTTTTACACAAATAACTAAATTAAAAACATCATCCAACGTTCTTATTATTTTTATAAACAAGACTAAATAAACATAAATGCCTCTTTATAAATCAAACCAATAATAAATAACGCACGTCATATTTATTTATTTATATTGATGCAAGTTACAAACAAAACCATCAACTTGTCGTCCAATTCCGATAAGTTTTTATTAAATTTTAATGAATCCTGCACAAATTATTTATTTACTTTTAAATTGCGCCCTTTTATTATACTCCTTAAGTATTTATTGACACCGGCATTTTAAACTCAACTTTCAAAAGCTTGTCGTGTAAACTCTGAAAGAATTAAATAATTTAAAACCAATAACTCGATATCAATTACATATTTATGTTCAATCAATTATTTTCAAGCTTCAAGTTACTCTACACCTACGCCTTAAGATCTAAACAATATAAATCTGATTATTTTAAAAAATCCAAAATTAAAACATATCTAAATTTATTTCTTGTGTGGAAAGCTTGTAAATACACCCACTTGAAAAATATTTATTAAAGCGTAAATTATTTATGCAAAAGGCGTAACTTTCGCTAAATATGCGAAATTTGATCAACGTATGCAGTTATGCAAATAAAGCTTTTTTGATATACACACGCTGGTCAGTCTTAATTTTTTTAATTCTTATTATTTATTATAATATTTTATACTATAAACAATTCAAGGCTGAAATTTATTATGTAACTATTTAAACATATGGTAATTTATTAAAATTAAAAATTTAATCATAAATGATATAAAAGACGTAATTTATTTATTTATTTACAATTATAATAAGAAATCATGTTAATTCCATTTATTCAAATATTAAATGAATTTAAATTTATAATATTATCATTTTTAATTCGATTTGTTACTTTCAAAGCAGGCACGTCGCTTTTATTATTAATAATATGTTTTATTTCCTATATTTAACACTTTCCAATAAACTTATTTTATTATGCACATTTTATTTTTCAAACATGTTTACTGTCGGTTTATTTTTTTTTAATAAAACATGTTTTATGCACCTTTTATCGAAATTTAATGCAGGAATTTCACTTCACATTTAATTGCTTCATAGAAATTGTTTTAAGGATCATAAAAATGGTTTTTGGAAGAAAAAATTGACAAGGAAGCACGGTTCCAATTTTAGAAGTAGAAGCATTAACATTACAAAGTTGTCAAGGTATCTACATATTTGTAGGTTAGACAAAATTTGGTAGTCCTAAATTCATCCAAAATTTTCGGACGTTTTAAAAAGTCCTTAGCTTCGTTGAAAACTATGTTCTTTTGATATATTACAAGTTTTGTGGCTATCAACTCTTGCTTTACTAAAAATAAACAAAAAATCATTTTATTGGTACCTTCTATTAATAATTAAAGACTTAAAAGGATATGTTGTTTATTAATCCAGATAATAGACATGGACTAATGACTTAAACCCTAGGCCAACGTAGACAAACAAATCGAAATAAAAGAGGGCGAATTAAGGCTAGGGAATTTTGATTAGTCTATGAAGTTTTTTGATAGACAAATTTTGACGTACAAAAATTTTATTATTTGCTCGGTTTATAGATACTATGGGTATTGAATCATATAATTTTCGAAAAAAAAATCATAAAAGTAAAAAAAAAATTAAAAAAAATAAAATGTTTTTGAAGATATATGTAAATTAACATCTAAATAAAATAGTATTACATGAATTTCACTTTTTATTTTGCTCACTTTGTAAGCAAAAACATAAAATCTTCAGTTTTTTTTTTATTTTTTTTTGAAAATAATATGATCCGATACCCATCTACAAACAGGGCGAATAATAAAATTTTCATATGTCAAAATTTTCCTATCAAAACACTCCATGAACTAAATTTTTTCCCGCATTCTCGGCTCTTAAAAACTTAGTCTAAACACAAAAACACTAGAAAATAAGAAAAATTAAACTTAGGTTTTCGTTCTTCATTTATTTATATCTGTTTTTTGCATCTACAAAAGGCCGAAAGAAAGTGAAAATCGTTTTTTTTTTCTTATTTCCTTTTTTCTCTCTGTGTTTTGCCAAGTTGGCTTTTTTTCACCTCAACCTTGTCCAAACGCCCTTTTATCATTCGGTATTGTATCTAAAAAATTATCTAAATCAAATAATTAAAACAGAAAAAAATAAATATTAGTCATTTAAGACACCTAATCGTAGCGATACTGAAAAATTTTCAAATTAATTATGAATCAGAATAATCTTTTGTTGTTTTTCTATTCATATCAACTATTAAGTGAATGAGGCAATTTAAATCATTTTTCATTAGGTAATCCCTAGCTATTAGTCATTTTTATGCATTATAAGTTTATAATTAAAATTACATTTCTATAATAAAAAATATGGTATAAAAAATCCATTTAGTTCCTTTTATTTCTTCGAGTAGGACCATAATGTTTCTAGTATTTTCAACTATACAAGGTAATTTTTAAGTTGATACTTTCTTTTTGCCAGGAGAATAAACTCAATAAAAAAAAGTCAAAATATTTTGTATTTATAAGAAAGTTATTCTAATTTTAAATTAAATTGTGTGGTTGTATAGCACAAGAAATTAAGTACAAAGAAAATCACAAAAATAAATAAAATAAAAACAGATAATTTTGCCAATTTTGAACATTTCAGTTAAGACGCGCACAGTGTGCTTTACATGAAGAATTTTATATATTTTAAATATTTTGCCAAACGACTTATTTAATTGAGTTTTACATCCTGTCCAAAAAAAAGTACCAACTTGAAAATCACCCTGTAGATTCTCTTTAATTTTGTTCTCAAAATTGTTTCACCAAACATTTTAGTCAAAATTAAAAATAACAAGAATGTTTAATAATTGAAAAGCATTTCAATTGAAGATTAGGTGTATTTTTTGGTGTATTCGCTTTTTTTGAAAAAAATTGTGTTTGTTTCTTTTATTGTACATAAAAATTTAGATATTTTGCAACTTCGTTTTTTTTTGTTTCGCATATTGTTTTACAGTTGCACCCAACCTTACCTATCGTAACATAACTTAACCTAACCTGAATTATCCTCTAAATATGCATATTTATTGGGAAGGCAAACCTAGGAACATTTACCAACTTCATTAAGGAAATGTAGAAATTTTCCAGTAATGTTGGGTAAATGATACATAAAAAAATATGATTGCCTAAATTCTAAACATCTGTTATGTGGAGAATTTTTGTAGTTTTTCCCAATTTTTGGAATTGGACTGGACCTTTCTTATATGTCATAAGGTGAATTTTTTTGTGGTTTAATAAGACGATTTATGGCACAATTTTGATGTTTTAATTTTAATTTCTAAAAAATCGTTGATTTTGACTTAAGACGTTTTTACCAACCTTTAATCATTGATATTGAATAATAGTAGTTTTGCCCACCTTTTCCAATTTTTTCATTGATTTTCTCCAAGTTACAAGTACCATATCAAAAAAGAAGGGCAGTTAAAAAATTGGGTCCATTTTTTGCTTAATAATGTTTGAATTATATAAAAATAATAATAAAAGACGCAAAGGTGTTTGGTATAGGATTTTTTTTTTATTAATTTTGTGGCGAAGTAATAATTATATTTATTAAAGTGAGATTGTGTGAGTAATGCAACATAGTAAAGAAACCATAATAAAGGGGCTAATTACATAAATAACAGGAGATACCTCACCTGACTCGCATCACCTACATCTTTTCCCGCATCATAATTGCAAATAATATAAATATTAATTTTATTTTAATAATAAAGTTGCAATTCAAAACCATTAAGTCTATTTTCATTTAATTATGATTTAAACATTCATTTCATTCCGCCTAATTACACGTTTTATTTATTTATTTTTTCTTTATTATTTCAACAAAAGCAATTAAACTCATTATTAAGAGCGTAATTTTCTTGACTAATAATAAAAAAGGCCAAATAAAAGCGGCCAACGTTTCCCCTCACGTCTACATCAAATTACATACAGAAATGGTAATTATTGCTTTAAATTCAATTAGTTACTTTTTTAATTATTTGGGCAATTAAAAATGATCACCATTGAAGGCTAGGTTAGAAACAAATAGGAAAAATGTGAAGGTGTAATTATTATTAGGTAGAACTTATGGGGCAGGATAAAATGTTGTAGTATAGGCTTTTTAGTATTATTAAAATTATAAGAGTGGCAAGGTCCTGTTATTGAAAACAAACTACAGGATGAAACTTGTTATATTTTATTTATATTAATTTACCGTAGGCAAATTATTGCCTCAATTACAACGTACAAATCTTGATTATTGCTTGCATTTGCAGTGGATACGTCGGGGATCAGGGAAGTTATTACAATTTTATGTCATTACACTTCTTTCGGCGCAGCAATTATTAAAAGGAAAATAAAAAGTTTTATAGGCCCTAATAATACACTTCCATCAATACAATTAAGAATTAATAACACCAAATTGCCTAATTAAATTCGGAATTAAAATTAAAGTAATGACGGATACAACAAAATTAAAATAATTTATTTATTTATTTAAAGGCGTTATGAATTATTTCTCGAGGGACGAAGTTTGTTCGTGTGCTAGATTGAAGTTTTAAAATCCATTTATTTTAATGAACCGTTGTTCGTGTAAATTGAAATGTACGTGTGCGGCAATAATATTTCGTTAATTACGCCTGGACGAAACGAAGAGAAGAATTCACGTGCGTCACTCGCTCACTCTTTTTCATAATTGAAAAGTGAAAAAGAAGGCGCGATTTGAAATTAGTATGTCACAATAGAAAAGCACCTCAAGGTGTACCGGTGGAATAAATTAGTGATATAAACATGGCGTAGGCGCTCGGAACCGGGGGGGTCAATGTCACCAGTCTGCCTGCTGTCTACGCTTTTACAACCAGCACCAGCCATCTCACTTCGGTGATTCCTCCTCCTGCATTCTTCATCTTATCTCACCCATATCGCGCTCTAATGACTCTTTTAGTTTTACTCTCACTACATTTACAACACACACTCCACCAGTTCAAATAATCATTCATATCTTGCATAATCACCTATTTTATTTAATATATATGCACCAATCATCAAACTTAATGATTCTTGACTCCTTACTATACAACAGTCGTGATTTATTGATTCGCAACATCCTTACAACATTTAGATACTAATCTACTACTAGTTATATGTACCTACTATTACCAAAAACGAGGAACATTTTTTGATATTTCAATCGATTAACATCATCAATATTCTCAGGAACACGAAACAAAATTTCGGGAGGAGAATTAAAAACTTAACTTCTACAAAATTTCTAAAACAACCGAGGAACAAACCAAAATACTTCCAAAGATATTGCTTTTGTTATTACATTGTAACTAAAATTCTTGCAAAGTGGAGTTAGACACTAGTCTATTACTAGTACCTACAAATACTATAAACGAGGAACAGTTTTTGATATTTCAATTGATTAACATCACAAATGGTCTCAGGAACACGAAACAAAATGTCGGGAGGAGAATTAAAAACTTAACTGGTTGACCTTTTTCTTCTACAAAATTTCTAAATCAACCGAGGAACAAACTAATATACGTGGTAACTTACTCCTTGTACCATACCAAATACTCTCGACAGTGCATTGAAAACGGGCCGCTAACAATTTTATCTATATTTTATTTTGTGACCATTGTATCTTATTTTAATAAAATTATGGTGATTTATAGAAAAAGTATTAAGCAATTAACCAAAAAAAGAAAGTATAGTAAAATTTGTTTATTCCTTTGTAAAAAAAATTAAGATATGAAAAGTGGTACAATAGAAATTTTACAAAGAGTTTTTAAGAGAAACAGTGAAAAATTATAAAAATAATTAATATTGTGTATTACCACCTCTAGACCGAATAACGGCTACGAGGCGGTTTCTCATGGATTGAACAAGTGTTGAGATTGTAGCCTGGGGAATGCGGATCCACTCCTCCAAAAGTGCTCTTCTTAGCTCTGGCAAGGTATTGGGTGCAGGAACCCGAAGTCTAACGGGTCTTTTCAGTTCGTCCCATAGGTGCTCTATTGGATTAAGATCGGGGCTACGTGCTGGCCAGTCCATAACCTGCACATTGGCTTCCTGCAAGTAGTCAACTACGACTCTAGCGATGTGAGGGCGGGCGTTGTCCTGCACAAGAACAAAATTATCACCAACTACGTTTCTGAAAGGCACAGCATGGGGTTGTAGGCAGTCTCTTACATATCTGGCAGCAGTCATGGATCCTCCATCCACAATAACCAGCTCTGTGCGAGCTTCGTAAGTAATACCTCCCCACACCATAACAGAACCTCCTCCAAAGCTAACACGTTCAACCCTCGTGCACTGAGAATATCGCTTCTAGGTCTTCTATACACAGCCGTCAGCACCATGTAAGCACATTCTGGACTCATCTGTGAATAACACAAAGCTCCACTGTTCTATAGTCCAGTTGAGATGTTCACGTGCAAACTGGAGTCGTCTAACTCGATGGTGTTGTAGAAATCTAGGCTCCATTGCCGGCCTGTAAACTCTCAAATTAGCTTCTCCAAGCCTTCGACGAACAGTCCTTTGACTTACATTTACTCCACGAACCTCTTGGAGCCTGTCCCTTATGTTAACTCCGGTGCGGTGACGGTTTCTGAAAGCCAATATTCGAATGAAACGGTCGTCTCTAATTGTTGTGGCTCTCCTGCGTCCTGCTGAAATCACCTCTCTCCAGGTGACGTCGGTGGTACACTCGTTGCACTGTTAAGCGGCTTATTCCCATGGTTATACCCACGTATCTTTGGCTTCATCCATCCTCCAGTAAAGCTACTACTCTAGCTGCCTCCGCAATGGTTAAATGCATTGAAAATGAATACTCGATGTTTATTTTCAAATCAACTTGACTCCCAAAAAATCTAAAGGCGTCTGGCAATATTACGTTTAAATATTGGTCACATTGTATTCATTGTTGTAAAATGTTTGTTGTGTTTTTTAACATCTTTATTTTTTTCTATAAAAACTAATCAACATTTTCAAGAAAAGATTTCGTTATTTGATTTCTTACTACATGCGGTAGAATTTGCCATAATTTAATTGAAATCTAATAACCACAAAAAAAATATTTACGAAAATGTAGGTGGCCAGTTTTCTTTGCACGCCAGTGTATATTCATTTTGTTACTAGATTGTACTACATTAGAAATTCTGTAAAGTGGAGTTGGATTCTAGTAACAGTAACTGGTTGTTCTTTTTTTTTCTATAAAATTTCTGAACAAATCAATAACGTGGTAACCTAACCTTTTGTTACTACCCAAACAGAAACAAAAGTTGTGAAAATAGGAAGATATTATTATAATACAATTTTAAAAGAAATATTCTGACCCAATAACAAGCCTTTGCAAACACGGTATCACACGAAATTTGAAAGGACCCCGCCCGTATCTTAAAAGCAATTTCCTAAACAGAAATATAGTGGTTTAGTTCTGCAGTCATAAAAGCTAGTAATAATTTTGTGCTAGGTTGCAGAAGGTAACTCTCTGGCAGGATGTAGCCCAATCAATTTAGATTATAAATCTGCAAAAAATTGAAAATCTAACGAGGGAAACTTGAGTTATGACTGCAGAATTATTGCTCTATTTCATGATTTTTCACAATTTTTCCTCTAAAACTCGCACGCCCTCTAGGGATACGCATTAATTATCAGTTACTTGGTCATAATTTGCAAAGAAGCTCCAGAATTTTCTATTCCTTGTTATTATCTAGATCGGAAAATTTATCGCGGGTGTCTAGGAAGATGCTCTTAAGTCGTATTCATTTCTTTCAAATTTTGTGTCATTTTGTGTCTGCGATTGCTTGATATTGGGTCAGAATATTTCTTTTGGTCGTCGACAACTTTGCGCGTGATTATACACTATTCTGGAAATATAGCAATCTTTTTTATTCAAATTATGTACCTACTTAAAAAAAATCCAGTTTAAATAAAGCAACTTATGACTACCAATCAAATAGTTGATAATTTAATCGACTCAAATCATCCGGATGACCGGGTAAATGTACAAATTAAATTATTGATGTATTTGGCAATATTAAAAATTGTCGATAGTGATTTACTATAAAATTGTACACATAATAATAAATAATATTGTATTATATTGTATTATATTGTGTTCAGAATTTTTGCTTAACATTGTGTATATGTCGTAGGCAAATGGCAACTTCAGGCAAATTGCCTAGGCTTATAGTATTTAACTAGGCAAATGGTATTTGACGGAGCAATTTTTATGCAAATAGCTTTCGGTTTTCGATCATTATGATTTATAATCCACGTTTATCGTGTACCATCAATCATATATCATCCAAATAAGTTGTGGTTTGATGACAAAACTCTCTTAAAACTCCTTTATTTCGCAACAAATTTCGGTTTAAGCTTAAATCTTTATCAAACTTTGAAAACCATGGAACAGAAATGTTGTCAATTAAATTTAAACCTAAACTGAAACTTGTCGCGATTAAGGAATTTTAAGAGTCATGTTTTGTCCTCAAACCAGAATCTATTTGGATAATATTATGATTTATGTTATTACTTACTCTTTGTAACACTTCTTCTGTAAATATTTATCAATTATTATGTCCGATGGCAGATTTGTGGGTCTTAAACCTACTTTCGGCTCATTTCCGTATGGACTCTTGTAGGGTGATCTTCCATGATACGATGATACCAAGTATTTTTCTGCCACTGCACAAAGTAACAGGAACTTAAGGTCTTATTTTCCTTCATCTAAATTTTTTACACTTTGATCTACATCGTAATTTGACCTTTAAAGGAAACTGGACTTTGGAGATGTCTAGGTCGTCCGTGAACGATCTTGCATTCTGCCTATAATGCAGCCAGTTCATTTATGACCTCCGCAGTAAAGTCTCGTCCATTATCACTCTGCATTATTACTGGAGCCCCTTGGTCAAGAAAATTTTTCAGCAATTCAAAGGTCACTTCTACAGCCATTTTGTCTTCAGGACTTTTAAGTACAAGCATTTAGTGAAATGGTCCTCTAATTTAAGTTTTTTTTTTATATTTACCAATGGTACAGCTTTGAAAATCAATGAGATCGACTTGTCCCCTTACATTAAAATATTTAGATGTTATTGGTCCTATTTGCCTAAATACTACTCCGCCAAATACTATTTGCCCAGCTAAATACTATAAGCCTAGGCAAATAGAAATTTAAGCTATTTGCCAAGGCAAATAATGTTTTCCTAGGATAATGCTATTTGCCTGATATTACCATTTGCCTACAAAATATACATTAAAAGTGTATTTCATACAATATTGTAATGAAATGTGAGCACAATATTTAGACTCCAACTACAATTTTTATTTTTTCTCGGGTAGATCTTACTATATCAAAAATTCCTTTAAAGTGGTCTTCACTTCTTCTGATCTGATCTTCTGATATTCATCAGTGATTGTATTTTAGAAAGCCGATATTTCTTATATTCTTCATACGTCTGGTATTTTTGTTCTTTTCTTTTCATTTTAAAGTCACTAATCCTAAAAATGTGTTTGCATTAATGCCTAAAATTTTGCAAGATTTCTTTAAATGTGGGGTTGAAAATAATTTCCTTTAGTACTTAATTAATTTTCCATCTGATGAAACTGAATTGGAGTTAAAAACGTGGTGAATCGATAAAATAAATAATTTTAGTTATACAATAAATAGATTTGAGTGGATGTTGTTAGGTTTGCTTTAGAAAATAATAATTTAAAGAATAATAAATTAAAGTAAACACGATGGAGGGTTTGGGAGGTGAGGGAAGAGGGAATAAATAAGTTGTATGTAATATAGATTACATAAATTCCAATGTTCGCTTACATTTCTTATGTAACGTTGGAAATAAATAAGTATTATTATTTATTTCTAAGAATGCGCTTCAAGGTTTAATTCATAACAATTATAATTTAAATTTTTATTAATATTGCATTATTAAAACGTAATAATAATAATGTTGGGCGCGCTTATTAAAAGTTGGATTAGAAAGAAAAACAATAAAACTCGATTCGCCTCTTTAATTATTTCCTCCAACCACCAACCGCCGAAAGAAAGCGCCTTATTTGATTTTAATAAAGGCAATCATTGCAAACACAACTAGTGTAGTAAAAGTTTGATGAAATAAAATGTATATTAACATATTTAAATATTTATAAAACGCTCTTATTTATTCAACGATACATATTTTATAGTGAGTCGTAAAAGAATTATTTATTTTACCATATAATATATATTCTAATTATATATTTCTTAGCCGCGCTATAAAAATATAAACATAAAATATATATTATAAAAGCTGATAGCGGTATCTTGTGAGGCCGGGGCCGCGATCGAAAGGCGGAAGGGGGGCCGCGGGTGAAAGGGAATCGTAATAAAACCCTAATCATAAGTTATAAAAGCGGATTCGTTTTTATGCACTGCCTTACAAAAGGCCCAGGTATAAAACATAAAAACAAGTGTTTCTTTTTCTCTCATCCAACCTTAAATTACCAAAATTTTAATCCATTAAACAACTCAAAATTTATTTTAAATTAAATTTATTCCTAATTTTACGACACTTTTTACTACCAATTATTTTAAACGATTTTCATAAATTTATTATAAAATCTAACTCATATAGAAACACCAAAAATTCCTCCTATTAAAAAGAATCGTTTGTGAGTAGTTTTTGGAGAAAGATAAGTAAAAGGATTCCATACCAATTTTCCAAATCAAGTAGGAAAACTTCTTTATAGATTAGTGGTTTTTGTTTTTTTTTTCATTGTTTAGAAAAAGAAAAGGGTACTTCAAAATATTATTTGATGGTTGCTATTACTAAACCAATGAATTTATTGAATTTTATGATATACAGAGTGTGCCGATTTGAGTTGCAGTACATGGTTATCTTTCTTAGAAAGTTAGAAATTTGGTTAAATGAGCATTGTTTTGCAGTTTTTTATACATATTCAGATGCCATTTAAAATAATCAAAATCCTGAACCATTCCGAAAATAAACGGAAAAAACAAAAAAATGCCATTTTTTTAAAATGTCGATTAGAAAATGTACAAAAAAATGTTTTTGATAAAAGTTTTAAGATGATTTCAAAAAAATACTGACAAATTCGATTTTTAGGATATTGATACGAACTTTATTATTTTAAATGTACGCCATATTAAGTTTTTCAACAGGTAACTTGCATTTTTTTCTGATTTCAACGAAGTTTTAAAATCCATGTTTAAAGTAATTCCCTACGAAATATTTGATATTAGTTGAATAAAATTAAGTAAGCTATAACTTTTTGACAGCACTTCTTTAAACAAATGACGATTCGAGCTGTCATTTTATATTCTTGTATAGGATACATGTCATATTGTTCATTTAGTTAGTGGATAGGTTACCAGTTGTAAAAGATCACTAAAACTTTTTATTTTTTTGTACAATAAACCAATATAATAATCTTGACAGCTTGAATCGTCATTGGTTTAAGGAAGACCTATTAAAAAGTCATGGCTTACTTAATTTAATTCAAATAATGTAAAATATTTCATAGTCTGTTACTTCAAACATACGTAGTAATACATCGTTGAAAGCAGAAAATAAAATGCAATTTATTTCTTGAAAAATTCAATAAACAAGTTGGTATTGATATCTTGATAACCTAGTTTGTGATATTTTTGTAACAAAAATATTTAAATTCGTCTTCACGACGCATATAAGTCTTATCCGAAACTTTTCTAGTTAATTCAATAATCGACTTTTTCAAAAAATTACTTTTTCGGTTTTTTTAGTTGATTTCCTTAATTTTATGATTATATTGATGAACAATTGGGATTTCCTGAATTTCTTTTAGAGTATAATCGTAGGATATCTAATTAATTTACAATATTAATCAGCACCCTAAAAGTCATTGTCTCGAGACTTCGTTTAGCGTCACAGAATCCGCATGTTTTTGTACCTGACTCATTTTGATCAGATGGTGGCTTAAAGTTCCCAAGTTCTTTAAAACTCTTCATTTGTATTAGATCCTTCAGTGAACCAAATGGATAACATTTTTCTCAAAAATTAGTTATGGGTCCATTGGTCTGGTCATCGTTTTTGATGATTAGATTGGTGTACATGTAATTAATTTACAAATCTAATCAACACTAAGAGTCATTTCCTTTACGTTCTCTAGAGTCACAGATGTTTTTATTTCTCAGTTGCTCATTTTGTTCAAATGGTGACTTTAGACCAAACTTTGTTATTAGTAATCCAAAAATATTGAAATTTTGCACGTAGAAAGCTCAATATATTTTCTTTCGAACGGACAGACTTCTTGATTTGTATTCTCTTAATTCTCTCTTTAATTATGTGTAAAATTAACACTTTGATGGAACATATCTAACAAAATTTTAACTTTTTTTAAAAATTGAGTCTGCCCGTTCGAAAGGTTGACGAATATACTTCAAAAAATTTTTAAAAATAACGCGTCCAGGGGTCCTCTAGCAAACGTCTAAAATGCACCGGGATGATTGCTCTTAAAGTTCCCAATGGTTTTAAAACTTTTCATACAAATGTAGACAAATTGGTTCCAACAATGGATGGTCAACTCTTTGGTGGTTTTCATTGATGACCACTTCAAATGAAGTGTCATAGTCAATTTGTTTCGAGAATTATTATTTAGTTAAGAAATCTGTTTTTACTGATCCCAGAATTTTATGTAGTTTAACCTTTTGGTAACTTATTCAACAGAAAATGAGGATCATGTATATTAGTCGTTACAGTATCTTTTCATACAAATCTATGGTTCTGTCCCCAAAAATATGAATAGGCGGGCAGGGGTTTGATCCTTATATAGAAGAGCAAATTATTCTATAATTCAATTATTGGTTGTGAAGTAAATTTCCTTCTAAATCTTCCTTATAAGATCGTTTTTCCCTAAAAAAATTTATTATTCTTTTTCAAAAAAGTTGATTAAAATATTATTAGCTTTAATTCATTTTGAAAAAAAAAACGAGTTCATAATATGGTTTTGGAAAATATTGGAGATTATAGGTATATATGTCTGGTATCGATTTTCAAACCGAAAGTAAGTTGTAACAGGGAAATATTTTATTTAAATGAAGTGGGCACGATGTTAAGCCCGGTTTCAACTCTCGCTCCTAATTAAACGATTTCTTCCTACTACAAACAAACGAGGGGCGCGAATAAATGCTTACTCTGTGTACACCTAAATGGTTTTCACCCAACACTTACTCCGACACCTAGAGGGAAAATTTTATTTTTAACACGTATTAAAGAGAGCCGATTACGATAACCACAAAAAAACCAAAGGAACAAGTATTGATTCAACCTCGGAAAATTCACAGAGCTTTTCCACGTATTTAAATATTATTTAATACTATTGAAATCATTTATAATAGAAAATCTGTATAAATTTGGTGGTTTGTTAAGTTTTGAAATTTCTTTAGATACTTTTGTTTGGGGATTATTGTGTTTATAGAAAAAATTCAATTATTTTGAGATTTGACATTGGTTTATGTTGAAAGGTAGAAATAAGTGAAGATTTGTGGTGTAGATTATTGTGGTGTGGAGTTAAGTAGAGAGGCTAGAAGTACAATGTGATGTAAGTGGTGTAATTTATAGTAATAAGCCGAATAATATAAATAAAAAGATTAAAGGCAATAAGATAATAATAAGGTGTAGGCTAAAGCTGTCTGAAATAAATCTAAATTTCTTGAATAATGTCGGCAGGACATAATAAGACTTTATGATATAAATTCCGTTCTTGGAATGAGTTATTTTAGAAGAGCCATATATCTGCGTGACTTATTTAAAATTCAACGCCAAGAAAAACTAATTTAATATGAATAAGTAATTCCAAATAAATATAAAAGTTGTGATGTGCAGCTAGAGGCGGGCATTAACTAATATAATATTCTATTATTTTTTATTCGATGCCATAAAATATGAAAAGGAAGTGTATTTTTTCGAGAGTGCATATAAATAATTTATATTCAAATCCATTGTGCCGGGACAGGCTGGGGAAAATGCATTATTTAGGAGGTGCTCCCTTATACATTTAACATGATATATCTGCATTTTATAAAATAATAATATGCGCTGCCACTGCGCTAATTTATAGCCGGTTAATGTTGAAATATACAATTCATTTATATTAATGTCGTTTATTATTCAACAACCCCCGACTTAACCGCAAGCTTCAAACACAAACAACCAACAACTTAAAGAACATTTTCCATAATATACTAAATAAATAAATTATTTTACCTTAAACACAAGACAACCATTACTCATTAATAATTCAACACCATTTTTCTAAAAATAAAATAATTCACCATACATCAATTGATTTCTATTACTTCCACATTTCAAATTAAACTACCTATAATCACATTCAACAAAATTCAAACCAAATATTTTTATTATTCGACTTTCTCATGGTTAGGAGTTAGCATAATAAAGTTATCTTGAAAGATATATCAAAATATAAATGTCCGAAATTTAATCTTTATTTATTTTAATTTTATTAGATCAGCGATTTATTAACCGACCAAGCATTTTAGGTAATTTTAATAAATCTAAAAATGTGTACGAATAAAATAAAATTTTATTTATAATGGTTTATCAAATAAATATATGATTATTCTAAAGTTAATTACCCCAAACGCACTATCAGTATTTTATTTATTTATTGATTGGATTAAATTTTAATATATTTTATTATATTTAGATAAGGAATTATCGTGCGAGCTTTGTTTGACCTTTTTCAGCATAATTTTATAAAAATTGTTTAATTTGTTTATTGTATTTAATAAAATAAGCCGTATAAAAATATGTTTCTTATCATTAAGTTAACATTTTATTTTATTGTTTCGTTTTATTATTATTATGCACTATCAAACCTTGTTTATTAATTTCAATTCATCAAAAGAATCGATAATGTATAATTTTTTATGGTTATATTACCTCATTAATAAGCATGAAAAATCCTATTAATTTTCTTTTAAATATTTTCACTTGAGATTTTATTTTCAAGCATAAAATTTTTTGTTTTCAAAAAGTCAATATTAAAATATTAATTGATTTTAGTTTTCATAAATTTTAGCAATTAATAATAATATTAAAATGATATAAAAAACGTAATTAGACCTTCGAGAAATATTTATTAGAATAAATTAATATAAAATAAATAATTTGATGTAGTAATGATTTTTTTCAAGGTAATTAAAACGATTTAACATTTAAATTTAAAATACCTTTAAGCGTTGTATGCCCTTAACTTTCAACGCTTGTCTTTATTAATATTAAAATAAATTATTCTAACAATATTTTGTAATAAGTTTACGTAATAATCAGTTTGCACGCAAATACTCAAGCTCGTAATTTGTTTTTATATTTATTAAATTTAAATGTGGTGTAATAATTACATCATTCCCTTCTGCTGTTTAGAAATATCGTATATTTATCAAAATATTAAATAAAAACTTATTTATATCTTTTCGTCAACGCTTGCGCAACCTAAATATTAAAAAAACAAAATTTTAGGAAACTTAATATTAATTAATATAAAAGTTGTTATGCTAATACGTGCTGTTAAATTTTAAATAAACTTATTTAATGTCATTTTTAAGGTCGTAATAAAATGATTCTTTTAATTTAAAGCATCCTGCGCTGCTTAACATTGATTATTTTTATAAAATTAATTCTTTTTCGTATAATTTATAAGTCTATAAAATAATAAAAAAACATAAAAAGAATATTATGTAAGAATTTAAATTTCAAAACTTGTAATTATTTTATCTACGTTTTCCTGCTTATTAGCATTATCTAGTTGAATAAAAATTATTATAAATAATAAATTAAATTAATAGCGCGGACCATGAATTATTAATGCCACTTTAAATTCAGAGAAATAAAATATTAAGGCAGAAAAAATGGCTTGCGCAATTAAAACCGATCGATATAATATTTTATTGGTTTAATATTAAAAATTGCGTGACTGTGTATAATTAATTGGATATAAAGTTGCTTTATGCTATGTAAATATCCCTCCACTTTCATAATCTTTACTGAACTTTAATTTACTAATACAGCTTTTAAATTATAGCAGTTTTGAACACAAAATTATTTTATTACTTTTTACTTATTTTAATTGAAAACTGCAAGCTTAAATCATTGGGTTGATTGTAATTCCCTGATGAAGTGCAATGCACGAAACCTGCAATGAATTAATAAAAATATGTGCATGCTATAAAAAGGAACGTAATTGTTTTATTAGTGGAAAATAAAATAAAATACAAAATAAGTAGGTAGTCACATTAGTAATTAGAGTTTAAATTTGCAATTATATAAAAAATATGTTTAAAAATGAGTAATAAAATTATTGTTATGCTTTTTTATTTTTACGATCCTTAATTTTATATATAAAACAACCAATTTAAATAAATATAATTTAATTGGCATTGCATAATTTTAATTTAATTTACAACGTTCACGAAACTAGAAATTAATAAATTAATTAAAACGTTAAGTTGGGTTTTTTTCTCCACAAGAACACATCTTGAACGAAATATATTTTTAATTAAAATCTGGAATTTTAATAAAAGCCAATTAATTAGATAAAAACAAATGATTTGTTAAATTCCAAGTGTAAATTGCTTAATTATTTTATTTGCAAATTTGAACAAAATCGTAACCAAGGTCTAATTAACGCGTTTCACAGCAATGAACTCGTTATTGCAAATATTACAATAGCGATATTACTCGCGGTATTGAACAACTATTATGTACGAATTTATTTATTTTTTTATTCAATATGCTATTAATGATAAATTGGCTCAGGAAAAAACGATTTCCTACAAATTGCCAATATGGATAAATTGAAACAAATCCAATTTTACATATTTTAAATAAATTAATTCTTTTTCATTCAACAAATTACAAAATCCCAATTTAACCCAGAGAAGCCATTTACTTTCTAACTACAATCACAAACAAAAAATTTAAATACAAAGAAGACGATTTTGTATGAATATTAAATTTGACCATTCCTACACTTTTTTCAATTGTATTTCAGAAAGCACCAATTGTATCAGAAAGCATCAATTGCATTTCAGAAAATCATCAATTGTTTTTTAGAATCATTAATTGTATTTCAGAAAAATCAATTTAATTTCAGAAAGGACCAATTGTAAAAGCCAAAAGTTTTTGGAGTTGATTATGCACGTGAACCATAATTGACGGATTCAATCATGGATCATGCTTTGGCAATTTAACATTACACCAGTAACAATATTACACTTAGGTCCTTATTCCCCAATATTAAACCCACTTCAAATAATCTGTTCTAAGATTTATTTAATAATTTACTACATATAAGTAATACAACGTTTTGAGAGTTCCACAATTTTTAAAATCTTTTACATTCCTAATTATAAATTCAAGTAGTTTAAAACATTCCTTAACAATATTTAAAATCTGATAATTAAAAGTAAGTTCAAATACAACGCCGAAATCGCGAAATATAGTTACTCTTTTTAATTCAACTTATTAAGTTCGTACTTATATTCTAAACCATTCGGTCTACTAGTATACGAAGTAAAAGTACGCTTAGGAATATTAACTTGTAGACCACTTGTTTGAAGTTTCCGACAGTCAGTTTCGCGATCAATTACCGAAAACAGTTTCATCATCGGCATATATCACCACTCCATTTATAAAGATGGAAAATAGAAAAGGTTCTAAATTGGAGCCTTGTGGTACATCACTTATAGAGGTGACAACACTGAAATGAACCATCTGAATCCTATTTGAAAGCTAGGATTGAATTACGTTTATTACATTATGAGGAATCTACTTCCCACAAAGGTTTTAGCAATATATGTATCTTGGTCCATAGTATCAAAAGCTTGAGTTAGGTATCTGTAAAAAGCATCCATTTGTTTCTTTTTATCAAAGTAGTTAGATATTGATTGGGTAATATTAATTAGATTAATGACAGTGGACCGACGACTGATACATCTTACTTTTAACTAAGCCAAGAATAGTATTACACAGAAGGCACTCGAAAATCTTGGAGAAGTTATACAGAAGCTATAATTCCTTGGATCACTCTTATCACCTGACTTAAAGACAGGTGTGATTCGAATCTGCTTCTAGACATCCGGAAGTTATCCTGTTTTGAGTGACTAATTAAATAAATATACCAGAGGTATGCATAATATGACAGTCTTTTAGAAGAAAACCAGGTACAAAATCAACACCTGAGGTAAGGCAAGGCTTGCAGTTTTTTAAAGTTTCAAGTAAGTACTTAAGCCTCAACAAGTGAAATATATCCCATAATATGCATATTATTTGATGAAAACCTATGCGAAGACTTCAACGAATGTATTGTCAATATCTATAGGTTTATTGAGACAGACGTCATCCCGAAATAATTTCCCTGAAATCCAGAATTAATAAAACACCAAAAATACTGCGAATCATATTTCAGTTTAGTTTCCGAAAATGTGATGTGGTTAATTTGGTCCATTTTGACATTAATTTTCACTTGCTTCTGTACCTCACTTTTTAGTGCATGTTTTTTTAAATTAATTGTACTTTTCGAAAATCATAATTTTTGAAATTTAATTGACAAATTTTGATTCTCTGATATACAATTGATAGTTTCTCAAATTATATTGGTTTTTCTGAAGTACAACTGGAAAAGTTGTAAAAATGAAGATCCTTAAACATTATCCAATAAGATCAATTTTCGCGTTCGTGGATTATACAAAGTTTGTTACCCGAGGGCAAAGGTAATGTGTCAGATATAAGTTGCTCGCGAAAGAAGTATCGCAAGAAGATTCCTGCTAGTATTACCATTTATGTGAGGTAACACCCTCATTGTGTTTTTTTACTTACAATGTTATTATAATTATAAAAAATGCTGGCGGTGATTTTGATTTTTTCGAGGGTTGTGGGTACAAAAAAGTAAATAAGAAAGGCGCATTAAATAAAATTTAATAATGATCTGTGAAATGTAAATTCCATCGACGCCAGTTCTCATCAAAAATCGCTTAAGTTTCTCTCTCGGCGTACGTTAACGACTCCCCACATATGTCTTTTATAATATTATGAAATAAATATGAAACACTTTTTTCATTACAGTGTAAATAGCATGTAGGCATGGGAAAGATGGAAATACAGTTAGCAACTTACATGTTGTAGACTAAGTATTATTATTTTGATTTGCGGTTCATAATTGTCTCCTGCAACTTTTACTTTTATTTCCCTGTTCCAATTCCAAGTTCTTGTTTAATCTTTAATAATAATTATTTAAATAGGTTGTTCCGTAATGTGTTTTATGTATATAATATTGGAAAATAAATAACCTCGCGCTCAGCAGGAACCAGTTTAAGAGTCGAAAGGAATAAAAAATAAATAAATAAACACCCCGAGAAGGCGAGAGCCATTTCTATAACTCTTAAGTTCTTTGTACGAATATGGATTTATGAAATATCGAGAGTAATCCAACCGGTGTCGTAATCAATATTTCTTAGGCTTAAATTAATTGAGAAATGTGTTATGCAAATTTAACATATGTAAAAATATAAAATACAAATTGTAGCATAAATAAAGTAAAATCCTGCTGGGGCATTATATTTAAAATAGTTAAAATAAAAAGCGGTGTTATTAAGAAAAGATTAATCTGATTGTAATGATACGTTGGAGAGAAGGCAAAAAGAAATATATCAATATTTATAATCACGACTGATGTATCGATAATATGTATTTGAGTGCGATCGGTGATGTGGTTAGGCCATGAGTTCAGCAGCCAATGTAATTATGGATATGTTACGAACTATAATTCCATGTCTGGCCATCCGTATATAAATTTATAAGATAACATACAACACATTTTTTATTATTACATATTATTACTAAATATATTACGATCTCTAATTTTACGTCTGGACCCTTCAAAATTAGAAAAAAATTATACCATGTCCTCATGCATATTAAATAAATTTATAGACCTAATATATTTCAACTTACAGCACTAACTTTAACTAAATATTAACCGCACTTAATAACTATATTATTTTTTATAATCGATTCTGAGGAATTTTTAAATTTATCTCTCGAAACCACTTTATTTTTACCCAAAATTTATTTTCAACTAGTGCAACGTGCAGTTATTTATAAAAATTAATTAATATTAAAATTATAATATAGCAGCGTAATTGTTTATAGTATAGTTTAACATTTGGTCAAATTAATTGTATGAAATGCATTTAAAATCCATATCTAAGCGCACACGTTCCCAAACTAATATGAAATCCAACATACAAAACCAATATCAACATATTTGGCGTGTATGTAAAGTACATTATAATATATTAATTTGCATAAATCCAAATTAATTTATCCACATAACATCAGAATGCTTGCTGAAGGATGAATATGCACCGGAATTATTGTATTTGCCGCAGCTTGTTCTAAAATATCCCCCATAATACACAAATATTAGATGACCAATATTATTATTGTTGCACAAACAATTGCTAATTTTTTAAATATTATATATTATTCATGATTTAAACTACTACGTTTACCTAAAGTATATAAAAAATACACTAATTACATTTTTAAGGATTAAAATATTTTTTATTAGATATGGCACATTTAAGAGCAATTTCCTAAACGGAAAATATAGTAGTTTAGTTCTGCAGTTATAAAAGCTAGTACGGGCAATATTTTTGTATAATTTTTTTTGTAGATGATTTAGAAGTCATTTTTTTAATTTTTGCCAGAAGGAAAAAAAAATGGAGAATGTACAAAAAAAATATAATGATCTAAAAGTAGTTTAACTTTGGACCACACTAATTAATTTTGTGCTAGGTTGCAGAAGGTAACTCTCTAAAAGGATGTAGTCTAATCAATTTAGATTATAAATCTGAAAAAAAATTGAAAATCTAACGAGGCAAACTTGAGTTATGACTGCAGAACTAATGCTCGATTTCATGATTTTTCACAATTTTTCCTTCCAAACTCGCGCGCTCTCTAGGGATTCGCATTAAATATCAGTTATTTGGTCATAATTTGCAAAGAAGCTCCAGAAAAGTGGGATGGATTTTCTATTCCTTGATATTATCTCCAACGGAAAATTTATCGCGGGTGTCTAGGAAAATGTTTTTAATGTTTCCAAATATTTTATCACAAAAATATGCATAATAAAGAAACATTGTAATATTTTTATTAAAAAAGTTTTTTATTTGAGTTATTAATATTTTGCGTCATCTAATTTTATTGATACTATTAATTTTAATTATTAATAAAAACACAATGATTATTTTTTTATAGTTTTATTAAATACGAAATCACGTCAATTAATTTATATTATTTTTGATAAAAGAGGAATTTTAGAAAATCAATAAAATAGTAAAATTTAATCAGATTCTAGTGGCCTTTTTTACAATACAATACAAGGACATGGTTTATGTTATCTTAGAATTTTAAACAAATAAATCTTAAAAGCAATAAAATTTATTTTATTTTAAATACGATTTTTTACATATTTTATATATTTGCAAAAATTATCTTGATCATAATTCTACATAACACATATTTATGAAAATATAATTTTTACCATCAAAGCGCTTTTTCTAAAAAAATATATGATGAACATTTTATACAAATCTAGCCTGTAGATTTAATTTTGTTCATTTCTCATGGTACTACAATGTATGTTGAGTAAAATTTTTGTTAGATTATCCCAATTGAAATCTTATAAAATCGTTGATTTTGTAAGTTTTTTTGATCTATAAGATTGTTAAGAGGATTGGGAGTCTAAGTAGAATCGCGCTCCTATAGTAAACGTATATTTTGAGCATCTTCTTGAAAACTACCACTATATTTTGTAAATAACAGTCAGTTTTATAATTGTATAACATTGAAGGATCTAAAGGACGACTTAAATTAAATTATTATGTCCAAAAAATAAGTTTAAAATAGGCCAAATTTTACGTATTTTTAAAGATTTTTTTTGGCCATTTTGGATATAAAATATTTAAAAAACTGTCACATACAAATCTTAAGCAGAGGTTCCATTTTCAAATGATGTTCTTATTTTATATAGAGGGTGTCCCGTTCGTGGTTCACCAAACGTCAAGGTTAGAAAGTAGAACAAATTTTATCAAGAAAAAACCAAAAAAGTAGGGGGTCTATCTTTTATGGTTTGAAAGTTACAGTTATATGCACTATACAGTGGAAAAAGTGTCCCAAAATTCAGTTTACCTTCCATATCTCCATTACTTGAAGAGATAAAAAATCAAATGAACATAAGCTTGACATTCCAATTCCATCTTTAAAATTCATTTTTATTTCCAATGGAAATGGAATGGTTATTCTAGTTGGCTCTATTTCTTAATCTTGACATTTGCTGAAACTCACCTTGTACAGATTTTAAAAATTCTTTTTGCCCAATCTGCGTCTTTCTACATTTTCAAAAAATAATGCAGTCTTAATTTCTTTAAATATTGAAAGAAAAGATTATGAGGAACCAATCTGGGAGATTTTATTATTTTTTTTTTAATTAAAAATAGAGAAGAAACGTTTGACCCCCAAACACAATTTAAAAATTATTTTTAAAAATGAGCTTCTACATTAATAAATATAAAATTTTGAAAACTCGTCAGTTTACTTCGAAACAGTTTTTTTGTTGGTTTTTTCGACATAGAAGATAAATTAAATAAATTAAATAAATTTTTAAGAAGATTAAGCAGTTTTGGAGATATTATTATTATTTTCTCTGGAAAATAACAGATTTCTTTATTTTTCAAAATTTAATCTTGTTAATTGGGGTGTAAAAACGTGTTTACATCAAGTAACATCTTAATATGAAACTTAGTCAGCAAGTACAAATCTAGTAATTTTACCAAATATTACTCATTAAATCACCACAAGAATCGGAAATACTGCAACTGTGATATAAACTTGACACTCCATCTATCATGAAGTACTGTCTTCCCGTAGTGTGCCATGAGTTTTGGAACTATTTAACTTAGGACCTAACTCACTCAATATTATGTTCCCTGATGATGAGACTAGGTCACGAAATCGATAGGAATTTATTAATGTTAAAAGACAATATTTAAATATGCATGCAAATTCTAGTGCCATTCAGTAACTTTTTCGACCGAGAGAATTGTGGTATTTATCTTACACTTTATTATTGACAATTTCTCACTATTTTTTCGCATGCGAATTTCGATTCAAGTGGTTACAGAATAGTTATCTGAATATGAAAGTTGAGTACAGAAACATTGAAATTTTGATCAGTGCTTCACACTTCACTTTTTACTTATAAACAAAATATTAAATAAAAATGTTTTTTTTTCTGAAGGTTTATAAAAAAAGAGCCTTTATTTTTTCAAAAAGCTGTCAAACTAGTCTGCTAAATTTTACCTGAGCCATTCTAGCACAATTTTTTTCAACTTCTCATTTTCCAAAAAAAATTATATTGTAGGTAATGCAGATTCACAATATTTAACAATTTAGAGTAAAATATGGCAATTTAATATTTTTAAAATAAAGTATTTATATTTTATAGGTGAAAAATAATGGTATTTCATATTTCATCAAGAAAATTGGTACATATTTTAAACCTTTTAGCATGGATATTGTTGCCGTTTTGATGAGTTAATTCCATGTCTGTACGTACACTCTAAATTAAATTTCACCTAAAAAGCTTATTTCCACGTGAAGTTGCAGGATATTAGCTGTATTTTCATAATTTTGTTGAGACTCCTAATCATTTATAAAGCTTACAATAATATGTTTGTACTCATACATAATTACTTTATCTATAGCAGCTAAAGCGGAACTGTTTTTTTTGTTTTTTCTTCTTATTAGATGACTAAGTAAATCAAGTTGAATGGAATTAATTTTTGGTATTTTATAAATGCAATTTATGGATCATGGGGTAATAAAAAATGAGGTCAAGCATCTAGAATGTTTGTCTTGTAATATGCGAATCTATTAAATTACAACCTGAAAATAATTAGAAGTTATTACTAAATCATTATTATGTCCATAAAACAAGCTTTCATATTAACCGCAATAACGTGTGTTCCATTCCACGATAATCAAGGAATATTGTAATAGACAACGAGGAGGAAAAGTAATTTCGATTAAACTAAATTAAAAATTTAAATTTTTATGATAAGAGGAAAAAAAATGATTATAAATATTAGCAATAAATGGAATAATAAGGCAATTTATAATAAATTAAAATGTAATTTGTTGTAAGTATCAAATTAATGTCGCTATTATAATAAAATATATTACCCATCTAAAAGTTTTAAAATAATAAATAATTAAGCCTGAGCAAATTTTATATAATTATTTACAGTTTATTTTAATTGAAACAAAACTTTATTCCATTAATAATAATTTAGTATAATCGCTTTGTAAATAATTGTTTAAAAAAATGATTTGTAAATAAATTAATTGATGTTTTAAAGCGTCTTATCGAGGTGGTTGTTTTAAAACGAGCGTTCCATATAATGATTTAATACACCTGAAATCTGAAAACGCGCCAGATAGGACGTAATATAGTGAAATGACACAATATTTTAATGACAAAGCGTTATAATGGCACTGAATACGAAAACGTTTCAATTGTTGCAAACATATAGCTGCATACGAAATGATAGCAGTTTTAGTATTTAATTTACTATTCAATGCCATTGATACCAGAGGTTTATGTTTTCAATTAAAAATGTATCGGGCATTGTTTATTTCTATATCGCCGGCCAAACTCTCAATAAAATACATGCATTTTTTTATAAAATGCTACTAAAGTATACAACAAAAATTTTTACGCGACCGAAAATAGAAAATATAAATAGACCCGCTCTTTTGTCAATTGCCTAAATTATTGGTCACATCCCGCATCGAAACGTTAAAAAATTGTAACCACCACAATCGACCAACGTCTAAACAAAAAAAAGAAATCGATTGTTTATTGTTATAATTATTCACTTTGTGTTTTAATATTAGGTACTCTTTAACAATATACTTACTAAAACAATAGCGTTTTGTTTGTGTTACTATTAATGCAGCTATTATAATATTAATAAATTTGTATCTATTAATGTATTTTCTGGAAAATATCGCTATAAATCAGGTTTAGCTAGGAAAAAAGTTGAAAAAAAACTAAAACTGTCATAAATATAAAAGTAGTGCCGCCAGATCCTAATTTCGCATGGCGATAGATCATAATATTGGTAAATGCATTTCGTATGGCGAAAGTTGAAAAATGTATGCAAATCTCCGGCCGTTGGGGGGAAAAAAGTGCAAACCGCGGTATTCCAAAGAGATGACTTATCGAACGTTCGACGGCCCCGGAAAATAATGGAGATATACCGACATTTCGTAATTAAAAAAATCTAAAATTATCATCAATTTAAAAAAAGATTGCTTTTTTTAAAAGGGCCTGGAACCACCGGGCATAATTATCTCATGAATTTATGAAAAGTAAAATCAATATTTGTGGCGAAATAATAATAATTTTAAAATCAAAAGAAATAATTCTGCTTTTACAAGATAAAAAATGTACATAAAGCGTTAAATCTAAAAAGAGAAATTCTCCCCTCGCCTCTTTGTCTTAATTTGATATCGTCAAGGCAACAGGTCCAAGCGGCGGTAAGAAATGCGAAAAGTTTCGGTTGACGGACGCGCCTCGCAAAATTTAACGAAGGGAGCAGAAAAAAAGGGGAAAAGGGAAAACTGAGCTGAACTGGGAAACAATTCCGAATTCTCCCTTCTTCCACGACCGTATTATTTCGTCAAGGCGTACAAACATAATAACCGATACGTCACGGATGCGGGCCTCATTCGCTCAAGGCGACCTTAGATCAATGATTAATAGATCAGGCATGGCCAGGTGAGCAGCCTTTACTAATAACCTACGTGTAATATGTTTGCTGGAAATTAATTGTCGACCAGCATTCATCTTCAGGACGCACGTTAATGTCAAAACACGTTGGGAGCTATTGCTTGATTGCGTTACGTATTCGGTTTATCTTGAAGGATTTTGATACAAGAACGAATTGCTTTTGTATCTTAATTTATTGTTCTTCGGAACACCTAATCTCTTTAAATGCTCCAGACATAATCTACCACCTGGTATAAATCATCCATATCCTAAACAGATACTTTATAAATTTTATTTCAACTCACCTCAAGTCAAAATATTAGGAAACCAAAACTCTTCTAAATTTGTGTTTAGTATTATATTTATGTAATTTGATATGCATTAAAGTTGGATTGATTGATCATGAACGAATTGAGTATAAAATTGATTATGCAAGATGTTTTTCAATTGAAACCTGTCAAGTATCTATTACTATCAGAGTTTGGAAATGAAGATTGTAAAACTTTAAAACAAAATTAAGCTTCAACAATCTTTATAGTAGATTTGGAGTTGGAATATATTTTTTAGAGAAGCTTTTAAATTTTGATCATTTCGGAAACTATAATAGACTTTACAAGAAATAATAAAAATATTTCAGGACAAATATGTTGTTTGTGAAAATGAGGAACATAGTCGATGTTTTTACTCTTTCTTCAATATACAGGGTGTCAAAAAATGGCGGATAAGCTATCCTGTAAGTTGGTGGAGAAAAATAGTTGAAAAAACCTCTTGACCAATTGACCGAGATATGAAGGATCAAAGGTTGGAATGTAAAGTAGGACTTCTTTTTTCTTGTTATGTAATATATTAAAGGATTTTTTAACTATTTGTCTGGGTATCTATTTAAGGATCCTGAACAACGTACTGGAGAGCTTATCCGCCGTTTTTTGGATACCATGTATATTTGATATTCATGATTTCTTTTTTCTTATGATACAAATAATTGTTCTAAATGTTTAATTATGATGGCTAATTAACTAATGTGTATTTTTTTTCTAGGTAAGTGAGAAAACTACGTCTTGAACCTAACTCTAGGAAAAATGGCGAGTATAAAGTATAAATTAAAACAAAATACGTTTAGATTGTGAATGTTGTATTAAGAATAATTACAAAAAAATATTCAATAGTCTTGGTGATAAATAATCTTCTTAGATTTATCTTTATTTAATGATTAGATAATATACATGGGTGAAAATCAATAAATCTAATGGAAAAGGAGAAAAAATGTTTTCTTTAGTTGTGTAATTTAATTTGCAGTGGAGACGTGGCCATTAAAAGTAGAAAATTTATGGTTAATTTTATCAAAGGAACATAAAACATACGCAGTGCCTAAATGTCATTAAGATCAATTTTATATTTCTGACATGCAATGCATAATTTAATAACTAATTATGCGTGTGCAGTGCATAAAATAAATGCAGTTACTAAGAAAAGAGCGAGAGGAGAAGATCGGAGCCGGCTCATTTTAAAATTGCTCATATAAATTAATAATTTGTCACGGGTATTTTTAATAAGCACAATCAATAATTCAAAAGTTCCATGAACCCTTCTTATTTTATTAAAGAATGCTTACAAATTAAACATAAAGACAGACTGGTTGTGTGGGCCGCCAACAAATGAGAACTGTCAACACTGTCCATAAATAAGAAACTTGCATCTCTCTGTAATAACATATATTTATACATATATATACATTTATACACACAACCAAGCAAACACAGGCCAGCTTTGTCACACGCACACATACACACACGCAAAATGCTTACACGAAAAATAAATAATATTTTAAAACTTTTTATATTTAGATGGTATGCACTCTGAGCACACACAGGCGAGCCTTTTTTAGTTGGAAACTTACAACGAACCTTTTTTAGGGCGCTATTAATAAATAAAATAAATATTTGGCTTTTACATTTTTTTCTTCACTTAAAGCTAAGAAATTAAAAAAATAAATATCTTTTTATAACCGCTAAATAAACTTCACCCAATATTTAAAAAGAATTAATGACCTCCTTTAAGAATTATCTAAAAATATATTATATTTGTTTATTAATTTATAATAATTAAACTGCCCGAACATTCATTTAGTGGTTGAAATTGCAAAATTTGCAATATTCCGGGCCCGAATTATAAAAACTTTCGTTACGTATAAGTAATGATCTTCGTTTTGACGTTAACCCATTATAGGCGTTACAGTCACGTCGCGTTTACCCGACAAATGTGTTGGTAATTCGGGGTCAAGACATTTAAAAAAAATTATAAGGACTGTATCTAAAAGGTCTGTAAAAAATGATACCACATATTTCTGATACGAAATTAAGACGATTTAACCAAAATTACTTTTATTCAAAAGGCAGAAAAAAATGATGCACAACTTAAAATATGAGGTTTTTTATTTTTTCAAAATTTTCTCTAAAAGTCTACAAAATAACACCTTCATGGATTTATTATTTTTTCTGCCCAAACTAAGCTAGATAGAAGAATCTTATATATCTTTATTCCTCCGCTAAAAAGTTAGAATATATTTTGGATATCGATGACCTACTTTTTACCACTTACATAA
Source organism: Stenus bimaculatus (assembly GCA_963971135.1). NCBI lineage: Eukaryota > Metazoa > Arthropoda > Insecta > Coleoptera > Staphylinidae > Stenus > Stenus bimaculatus. Next base: position 15,982,789 of record OZ020185.1, on the reverse strand, counting down.
CATACAGAAGAGATAACATATTATTCAATTACTGTATTAATTTATATACCAAATTTAACCCTGATCATTCAAACTTTAAACCGATAGTTGATAATTTCAAAGAAAATTTTCAAGAACTTTGATGGTATGTTGCATATTCAATTCAACTTTATTTACTCAACAGAATTACATACGTATATTCCAATTACAAGGTAAATTATAACATACATTTTCAAAAATAATATAAAGGATAACAAATGTATAGTATTAATATAATTGTTAACGAAGCACTTTTGGATAGAGATATATTTGATTAAATCATCTTATTTTTATCCTGGGAATATGTGATTTCATTTTGTACCGACCTTTTTGAGATACCCTGTATTTGGAGAATTTAAAATAGTTTTCTTTAATGGGAATTTAGAATAAGTACTTTAGTATCTAATTAAAATACACATTGATCCACTTGAGGGTTTTTGAAAAAACAGGATGTGAAAGGAAGGAATAAAAGGAAGAATAATATTAAGAAGTGAAGATGGAATTATTAGATAATAATATAAGTAAAGAATATAAATGCGGGGGAACAAAGCTTACCTGTCTGAAAATATGCAGTTTACTAATGATGATTAATGAAATGTAATGTGCTACCAAGTGGAAAATTAAATAGTGCATAATTCTTTTCACTTTCATTAAAACTGGAATTGAATATACAGATGTTTAATAATTATAGTTCTATTGGATTTTGTGCAAAACTTTTCAAGCGTTTGGTAATGATGTAAATTCAATTACATACAAAATTTGATTAGTGTTGGAATTTTTTTTTCGAAACAGCAATTTTTCTTAATAAAAAATAGGGGGCTACAATGTACATGGTCTACAGATAACACTACCGAATTATTAAAAGATACTTCCCCGTATTCGCCGCTGTTCATTAAATCTTAAACATACGCGGCGCGGGACACATTACGTTTGCTCTCGAGTAATAAAATTTTTGTAATGTTGAACAGCGCGATGCGCTATGCAATTAAGTAAACCCAGTGAGTGGTAACGTTTTTTGCTCTCATCCATGTTAGCAAAAATGAAACCAGATCGACCAATATTTGGAGTTTTTTAGAAAAATTGAAATTTTACAAAATCTTTTGGAACTATACAAGGTGTTCTGTTCACGTTTCACCAAACTTCAAAATTAAGAAATAAAGTGTGGCCCGCGGCAGACGCATGGATTTTAAAATGGAATAAAACACAAACTGTTCCGACATGATCATTTTTTTATTTTTTTCTGATTTATTAACATGGGAAATTTAAGTTTACGAGGTTTTGAATAATGTGTCCCCCAAATGGCGCCCCTCACACTCCAAACACTGAGTAAGCCTATTTCTAAAATTCTCGTGCACTCTTTGTAGCATTGCCGCAGGAATTTCGGGGATTTGGGCTCGAATGTTGTTTGTGAGAGCTTCCAGGATTCTGGGACAATTTTTGTAAACCCGGGATTTTAGGTATCCCCACAGGAAAAAAACCACAAGGGGTTAAATCAGGAGAGCGCGCTGGCTAGTTCAAATCGCCTCTCAGGGAGATCAGGCGCCCGGGGAATCTGTCTCGCAAAAAGTCCATGCAAACCCTTGCTGTGTAGGCTGTGGTTCCATCTTTCTGAAACCAAACGTCTTCCGGTTCCATTCCATCCAACTGAGGCAAGAAAAAGTCTTGTATCATGGTCAGGTAACGTGCAGAAGTGACTATAGCCGCTCGATTATTTTCCTCAAAAAAGTAAGGGCCGATGATCCCAATTCTTGAAATTGCACACCATACTGGGCATAGTGCAGGGGCCTCTGCTGAAATTCTCTGGGATGTGATACGAATCCCAGGGAGCTCCAGTAGCGCATATTTTGTTTATAAACACATCCTGTGAGGCGTTCGAAAAATAGCTCTGCACACATAAAACACGTTGTTAAACGGACAACACCATTATAACGACTAAAACAGCGTGGAACATAAATTTCCCATCCTCCTGTTTCGAATCACCCCACTTTCAATATTCTAGAACCGTTAGGAAGATAGCAATGACTTTTTCAAATCCAGGCGTTTGCCGTGGGCCACCCTGTAGATGCTTTTTTAACAACAAACAGTTTTGGACCTTTTTGAGTTTTAGTTCACCGTTTCTTTGTCAAAAATCAGAAAATTGTTAATAACCATTTAACCAATTTGCGTAACTCTTTACAAATTTTTGTAACCAAACCCAAAATTTTAAAGCCAGCTGCGCACATATTATTGATATGAATTTTGGAAGAAAGTTTCTTATCAAAGATTATCACGAGATCCCTAATGGTCTCGACACGTTTAACTAAGTTATCAGTTATTAAGTATATTTTAAAATCTGCAGAAATTATTTTTTATGGCAGAATGTCATATAGAAGGATTTATCAAAGTTGAAGTGCAGATCTTTAATAATGCATCAAGTTAAAATATTATCTAAATCAGACTGAATTAGATGTGTATCAATGAGATTCCTTTTTTTGAAAATCTTTATATCAACTGCAAATAATGAATGTTTCGTCGATATTCTTAGAAGTGCACGGGTTTAGAAAACTTTGCATTCAGTTTACATTTCTTCTATAAAGGCCTGGAGTTTAGTAAAAAAAAATGTATATTTACTCTATTTGAAGTCTACCTGACTACACCGTTTTCTACTAAATAGCATAAGAATCGCTTTTTTTATATTGAATTCAGTCGCCGCAATTTTTATGAAGCTTCATCTTTGTTACTAAAATTGTCGAGTTCATTTCAAAAAGACAGAAATTTCAAAAATTGATAGCCTTGTTAGAAAAAAAGTTATGTCTAGAAGAACGAAATTTCTAATTCTGCTTAGATATACTGACTACCCACTTAAGGGTTAACGTTGCTAATATTTTTTTCTAACAACAATTAAAGTTATCGAATATGGGTTAGTGCAAAAATTTGTATAATTAGAGGAAGTATTTTCGTACACTAGTTTATTAAGATTTTCTCTCGGATTCTCCAGCAGTATTTAGATACGGCTTCACTGAACTCAGCTCAGATTCAAGCTCAGCTTAAGTCGAGCTTGCGTTGAGAGCTTTATTCATGACGTCCTGACTAAGGTCCGGATAGAATTGGCAACACCAACGCGTAGCGGATGCTACGTTTCCAGTCTTCTTCTAATTGACTGTTTCAAAAATTAGCTGTTTATCGTTCAACTAGTTGCTGGGTCTAAACTAACCATACATTCGTTTTGTAAATTCTGCTTGACGCGAATATGACGAGTTTTCGGCGTAGTGCAACCGAGTAAGCTGAACTTGCGTCTTGAGACGTAGCTAAAGATTTAGTTTGGTCTGAAATCATGGTGGAGAAACCGGCCGTTACATTTTACCTAAGTTAATTTGTTATAGTTTACGCCTTCTATTATATTAATTAAATTTTTTTATATAAAAATGAAAGAATATAATTGTAGGTAAATGAGCAGAGCATATATGTTGTGGTAATGAAAATTTATTAACGTTTGAGGAAAATAAAGATTTTTAGAATAACTTAAATGGGCTGTAAAGATAAAATGTAATCACTTGTTAGGTAGGTGTGTAATTCCAATAATGTCCTTAAAATGTTGGAAAAAGCAGGCGGTAAACGGAGCGAGTAAAACGTGAATTTGTTTTGTGTTATAATTATTATTGCTATAATTTGGTGTCGCACATAGAAATAAAAATAAAAAGACTTTAGCGTTGAACTGTTATTGTTATTACACTTAGCATTAATGGTGTAGAAGGGGTTGAGGAAAAATTGCTGGTGTTGATTGTTGATGATTAAATTGAATATAAATATTGGGAGTTGGTTAGCGGTGGCAAATATAGTAAAAGTGGCGTAGTGTTTTAGGTAAAATGCGTGTATTTATGATACAAACTGGGCGCAAACACGGACAGTTAAATCCAATCATTTCGCAGCTCGGTGATCAGCGGCTGATAGCTGATGGTTTTATCGCCACCACTAATTGTTCGCCAATATTTTATAACTAATTGACCAAAAATATTCCCCGCGTCAGTTCTGCTTAAATATTTCTCATTAATTTTGTCGTTTTTAATTGCGGGAGATGAAAATTGTTAGCTGTTTGACGTGCATGTAATATTATGCATACGATTATAATGAAGTAATGAAATTACAAGTATGAAATGAATCATCCGACAACCGGGAGAGACTCTGTCGTAGATTTACATTATGCATTTCAAACATATCTGCAAGCGCATGATTTATGTGCCGTCAATACGAAACGTAAAAATTGGGCGTAAATCATTTATAATAATCCCGGGGCATCGTAAAGAAGTGCTTTGGCGTTATTAAAATCAAATTACAACTACAATTAAATAAAACCATTAAATTAATGACTTTTAGATTGCGCGCGGGAAACGTTTTGAAAAAATTTATCCGCGAGACGCGTTTAATTTTCCGCGCACGAGGCCCGTTTTCTCCTGGCTAAGCCCGAACTAAGCTCTAATCTGCAATAACCCGCACCAGGATCAGGATCACCGAGCTAACGGCCGGGGGAGATGCGTTTGTTGACTCTTTCCAATAATTCCTCATTTTTAATTTTATATTTCTGATGACGAAAGCTTTAAAACAAAAGCCAGCCACTCGTTGCCGCTTTTGCCGCAATATGTTCTCCATTTGCTTTAAATATTACAAGCAAAAAATTATTTTCTCCCAACGTTTTCATCAAAAAATCATACAACAAACACTAAAAAGCCGCGACAATATTGATACAAGGGCTGCAAAAAGAAACTCATTATGTTTTAGGGAAAATCATCATTAGGTATCAAAAACTATTTCTAATTACTAACCTACACTTTATTGTTAAAAAAAAGTACATACATACAAGGCAATACAATAGTTGTACTAAAGTACATTTTGAATTATTGAAGATTCGTTTTGTGTTAGATATAAGATATAAGATTCATTGTATGCCTTCGTTATAAATCCGTGATGAAAAAACAATAATGTATCAACACATCTTACTTTGTAGCATTAATGCGGACGGGTATTAATAAATTTGTGGCTGGGTATATAAAGTGCAAGTCAGGGGCATATGAATTTATTTTTCGTTTATCGAGAGACAAGTTACGAGCGCGATCGGCATTAACGAGACTTAATTTATTTAATGATATCATTGGCAGGTAATCTTATAGCTTGGTAAGTACGTTTAACTGTTGCCATAAACTGTAAGAGCAACATGTACGTTAAGACTTAAGAGCGACGCGGCGCGGTGAATACAGCAACATCCAATTGCGAAATGGCCAAATGTATCACAGATAATGTTCTTAAATGCATAAAATATATATTATTATATTGCAATCATGTGCTCGAATGGGCTCGAAATAAAAGTTATAATATTTAATGATAACGACCGTGAACCCGTTTCTCTTCGATATTAAAATAATAAAAATAATTACCCAGGCACCGCGCGTCTGCGGCTGCGGCAGTGGCGTACGCTCACTAACAGCGGTCACCATCAATAAAAACCACATCTTTAATTACGACCCGACATGTTTTTGCCTTTATTTAATTTAATTATTTTTAAACAACACATTTTATGGATGTTTCATTTATTATACCTTCTCTACATTTCACCACCTTACAACATTACTACAACAATTTAGCACCTTTTTGTTCTCTATTTTTTATAAACACTCAAAACATTTTGATCAAATAGAATAAAGGAAGGATTCGACCATTTGAAAATAACAATAGTGTTTTTTACATGAATGAATCTAAAGACCTTTATTATTCAGCAAAAAGAAAGTCGTTGGTATGTGGAACTTATTCTTGACACTATCTTTATAATTTCAACAAATACTGGAAGTTGAAAAGCATTCTGAATACTGAGTAAACTGGGAAAAATTTGAAGTTCCACTCAAGAAATACTCTTCTTTCTTTTGAAGGTATATTCTGGTACATTGAGGTATCAACTGGCTGTAGTAATGGGGAGTCATTACTTGCGAGCTAGACAATAAGAAACCAGAAACGATATGACTGTGCATAAATGAGGAAAGCAATTGAATCGTTGAGTCCAAGTATTGTATGAGTCCAAAAAGTGAATTCTGCGTTAATAAATTTAAATCAAGTTTATTGTATAAAGATACAGCTTTGGTATGTGAAGAAGACTTATAGTCCTTCTTGAAACCAATATTTTTCTAGTAGCTCAAAAATCTCCATAATTTTGGCTACGAGTATTCATGGTGAATAATAGGGAAACAACACAATTATTTCTAGTTCAGTAATATCACGTATGAACAAGCAATAGGATTAGGGATGCTAACCCCTTCTCGTAGAAATTTTTGTGTCTTATCTTGAAAACAAATATTATACATATTTAATAAATCCAACCCCTTCAGTAGTAATATTAAGTTCTATGCTAGGTAGGTTGACGATTTTAGAAAGGGAGTCCTTCTTCTTCGGATCGCTTTCTGGAGTTTGTCAACAAGTCACCATCAAGTTTACCTTAAAACTGAAATCTGAAAATTCCATTAATGTCTTAGATCTTAATTTAAAACGTTGCAACAACACCATTCTTTTTAAAAAATTTTAGTGTTACCTCCCTTAACAATGGTTTTAAAATTGGCTTTTCTTCTGTAAGGTTTCAATAACTTGAGGAAAATTCCTTACCAATAAGTTCAATTTTTTTACCCTTATATCATTTATTCAACCCAAAATTGTTATCTAAGCCCTTGGGCCTTGCTGTTTAGTTTTTTTTTCAAATCTCCAATAATATGGTTCACCATGTCCAGGAAGCCTTGTAATTCCATGCGTCTGGGCAATATCTAAAATTAATAAAATAGAATTTTAGTATCGAGAATACATACAATAAGGAAACACAGGAAAGTGAAGGTTTAACCTTCTTTCCTAATTTTTTTTTTAAATTTTTGGATTGGGGTCTTTTCGAATTCATTTTGATTCTGAATGTAAGACCAAACACAACTTTATATTGTTTTTCATTATGTTTATTAAAGTGATTAGTAGAAGCTGGGGCATCCTTTATATAAGAAAAATATCCTCTCTATTGCTCTGTTGGAAAAGTCTATTCAGTTTCTTGATATTTTTCTGCCTTTTATATCGATGAGCCTTTCATTTTTTTTATCAAGATGATTTTCGATATACTACTTTAATCTATTTGGTTCTTAACATTCATGTTCATGTAAGTTTTATAATTTGATACTAGAATTATATTTAACTATGTAACCTTTAGCTTTTTAAATTTTACTTTTTTAATTGGAAATGGTTTCTTACATGCACTTTTATTGGAATTAAGGGACTTTTAGTAACCGATTTCAAATAACAACTATCAATATAATCATAACTTGTGACATACCCAGAGGTCGAACTATCATAAATAAATTGCTTCTAATTTGAAATTGTAAACTATTTATATTCTGCATTTCCATGAGACTCAACTTAACTGTAGGTTTTTTTGTAACTTTTAAGCGACCAGTTTTTAAAATCAGAAATGTCTTGGTAGAGAATTTTCTTCATAGTAAAGGTATTGTTCTTTTTGCAAGACATCATCTTATTGTCATATTTTTCTAGAACAAATACACGATCATGTCTTTTAACCAATTTCTTAAATGTCCCAATATCTTGGTCACATATAGCAAAAAAGAATGTCCTCTCATTGGTTAATAAAGATAAATTTTCATAAAGCGTTTAGTTGCTTGTAGTGTTAAGGAAAAACGGAAAACCTTATTACTTCGATTTTGATCTGGACTTCCATAATAAATGCAATTAGCTAATATCTTAATAAGGTTTCATTAATATTATAATAAATTCAAAAATATACAAAAAAATACAATTAAGGTTGATAATGTTCATATTTAACGCTGTTGAGTGGAATAACAGTATAAATCACACATTAAATCACTTGGATCCCAAGGCATCCTTGTGGTTCACGGACGGATCCAAATCCAATAGAGGAACAGGTATAGGCATATATGGACCCAGATATAGGGTTTCCATGGCCTTGGGAACTTCCTCAACCATTACGTAGGCAGAAACTCTGGCTGTGGAATTATGTGCCCAGGAGTGCTTACGACTGAGACTCAAATGAGCACAAATATACATATTGACCGACACCCAGGCAACGATTCAGACTTTAAAGGCCCACACCCTTGAGTCCAAATTGATCTGGGAATGTCGACAATCCCTGAAGCAACTGGCAAAAGGAAACAAGCTTGTCCTAATATTGGTGCCAGGGCACCTGGGATTGAAGGCAACGCAATTGCTGATGAGTTGGCAAGATCGGCCTCAAATTTTACACCGAGTGGTCCAGAACCGTTCTGTTGGCTGAACAAGACACATCTACGGGAGGAGATCATACGGTGGGAAAGGGATAGTATAATGTCCCACTGGAGTCATACTCCGAGTTCAAGATAGGCGAAGAAATTCATTGAATACTAGCCCAAGAAAGCCACAAAGCTTCTCGACACTGCCCATTGAGGTATCCTCTCAACAAAATCGGCAAGTCAGAAATTAAAACTTGCAGATTCTGTGGCCTAGAACATGTAACTTCGGAGCATATCATTTGCGAATGCGACGCATTAGCTCGCACTAGATTTGATCACTTTGGCTGGACAACTCTAATTCTAGCAGAAGTCAAGGCTATGCCTCCTAAGGATCTAATCAGCTTTATTAGGCATTTAGATATCCCAGGACTCCTCTAGAGTAAGGGTTGAACAAAAGATTAAAATGGTCGCAGTTCGGTAAGGCTTATTTGCAGCCAATCGCCCTCCTATATAATCTAATCTAACAGTATAAATTCCGAATTTATACTGTTCTTCTACTCATCGCAGAAATATGAGTGAGCCTATACCTTTGTGATAGTCACTGCCCTTTAGCTGATTTTGTAGCGAAGCGAATTGGTTATTTTCATAAAATCTTCGTATGTCCATTGTTCTTCTGCATTCAAACAATGTACATACATTCGAAGATTTCATGTATTTTAACTGAAAACCGGAATTGTTGGACTCACTGATTGAACTGCACACCTAAAGGGTATCACTAGACACCTTGTAAAAGACGTTTGCTTCCTAGGTGGTAACGTCACAGACTTGGAGTAGTCCATAAGGCAGATGTGTGCTTTAGGTGATTTATCAGCAGATGTGTCCAAAGGAAGAATACGAAATCAAATATAAATTGGAATATGAAAATTTGACAGGGTGAAATTAGTAGTAGTTTTGAAGACATAAAATATTTGTTTTAAAAAATGTGAGGCATGAATATTGATGTTGAGATGAGGAATGAGGCGATGCGATAAATTTGTGTGGAGGATGATGCAAAATCGGGTGAAAAGTTTTATGTCGGAATTTACGAGGATGGTAAAGGATGAAAGTCGACGCGAGTTATCCTTGACATTCGCATCATCTGCGGCATTCTAACGGCACGGCGTGCTGAGCTGAGAGGATCAGCTGTTCGCTAGAAAATAACGTGGGTGTTCGACCTTGCCTCACGTAACCTCACGCCCACTTTGACAAAACGTTTTCGTCTGACTCGAATCGCTTCCTCTTCCAGTTTCCAGTCGTCCCGTTCCATTCCCCCGTTCATTGATAAAGGAAATTCAGCTCGCCTGTCTTACAACTTTTACTATGGAATTCAAACGATTCCCATCTCCTCTTTCTCTTCGATTCCTTCTTTCGAAAGCTCTTGCTTTATTAATTCCAACGAATCCAAGTTTGCATGATGCGTTAATTATCCATCCGTCACTAGGAGTGGGAACAACTAGTAATTCGCATTAGAGAACTCGTCAGGCTGTCACTTTGATATCATAAACGGCGATGAAGAGAACATGCATTCATTACTTGCCGAGAATAATAAAGCGTTACTTGAGTATAAGCATTGCGTGCAATTATGAGCATCGTGCCCACCTTTCCCTTACCAACAACACTCTTCGGCTTGGCTCTTTTTAAAGAGTTATTTTCAATCAAAACGAAACCGACCACCCCTTTTTCGCCCTGGCGCCACGCCGATTTAATTGCATGTACTGTTTCTTGCAAATTCTATTTTAGAAATTAATTACTAGCCTCGCTTTAATTAAAAATTCGTTAACTTTTTCCAAGATAAAATTCATTTTGTTATGGGCAGAGCGCTGCTCTTGCCTCGCGTTTCAAAGATATAGCCTAAGAATTAAAATTAATTTCCTACAATAGTTTTAAAATTAATTTTAATTTTAATTACTTTCGATACTTTTCCCTTTTTTCCCTTACATTTTCATTAAATACGAATTATTTTCTCGGGATTATATTTTAAATTTTAATTGTCTCAAATTAAATATTGAGAACTCAACCAATCGCACCATAATCACCGTCTTTTATAAACTTTTTCAATTACAATTTCGATAAATTTAATAAAGCACGCCTGCGCTCAAAACAATATTTCAAATAAAAATTGAGTCTAGATGTTTCATTTGATGTACATACTTGGTTGTTGAAAATTATGAGGAGATTCCCTTGGAGATAAAAAATATTTGTTTGTATAATAAGTGAGTAAATTTTGATGAGGGTCTTTTGTTTCTTTTTGTTGAGCGAAAACTGTTATTACGTGCGTAATTTGTGTGTAAAAAATAAAATAATAATTGCGCTGAAAAAGATAAATACTTGGCGATCTCATGGACACATAATAATAACAGTAATCGTTATAAGTTTGAATTACATATAATAAAAATAATACTAAAAGTAAATGATAACCATAACCATAAGCATAATAATAATCGTTGGCCTTGTAGGAAAGCAAGGTTCGTCTCGAGCCTCTGCTGTGTTCTCTTCTCCATTGGCAATCTCCCTTCGCTGCCTCCGCGCCGCCGAAAGACCGCAATTGTCATAATAATTTATTAGTAAAGTTTTTATTGTAAAGCGAATGGAATTTCTGAATCTGCCGGTTTGAATTGCATACATAATCAGGCTGTGGAAGGAAACCCTACGCGCCCCAACAATGCCCAAAGTGCAGGGCTGGCATACTCTGGAATGGTGGCGGCGCAAGAGGTGGAGGAGACAGGGATGATGCCGCAGTAATACTCTAATAATATTATATATACTGCGCCTAATATCCAATGCGGTACATTTATTACATTACAGCTACAACCAGATTCCCTCCCCGTATTACGGAGGGTGGCTTTCAGATAACTTTCAGGGGTTGCAAATACGAAATACTATCCCCACGATGCACTCCATACACATCCTCTTATTAACGACTTACTATATATTATTCCGAAATTATTAAATTATACAACTTCTGCACTATTACATTAAATTTATCAGCTCCCCAAGATCGATAAACAATTCATTTCCTCCTTCTGGGTAACAACTACTCACGTACACCAACACCATTTATACACGAATCCAAATTCTAAACTTGAAAACCATTACACAGAATATCCAAAATCGATAGTTCTTACAAGTTTACATCTTAAATTAACAAAATTTAATCAATACATCTTCAATCATAATGAAGAAATTATAAAGGTGCTTCGCTAAAACATAGAATGACATCATATAGATATGGTCCTTCTATCTATGACTACGTTTATCTCGAGCAACTCAACCCAGCTCAATTCAAATTCAATTCAAATTCGGCTTGATTGGGCCTCTACCATTTGAAATACGTGTAAAAGGTCAAATCAAGTCCGAATTCAAGTTGGCTTGACCTGGTCGAGCTAAACGCAGTATAGGAGTCAAAAAGTTTCTCCGAAGAAATAATCCGAATTGGGTTTAATTTTTATGGTCACCATTTCAGGAACTTTTTAAGGATATATTGAGGAAAGATACCATCAACTATGTGTTATTTTATTATAACTACTACGTATCATTGACATCAAAATATTAGAAGATCTTCTTACATTTGCATGGAAAGTAATTTTTTATGACACTAAATATACAGATATTAGGGGGACCGGAAAGTAATGTCGTTTTTGCGCATGTTGGTCTTCGTGGTCGCCTGGCAGCTCATTGGGTAATACCATAGATAGGTAATACAGAGTACTGTCAAAGACATTTTAAGGTTAGAGTGACTTGTTTTCTTGTAAGTTATAAAATTTCAAAACTTTTTTACAATGTTTGGTGAAATGGTCAGTCAAAAACCAGAAGAGATACATATAGTAATGCAACGGTTGCTACCAAAAGCATTTGCGATGTTTAACCGGATGCTTTAAATGTTTGTAAATGCTAAAGGTGGTTTTCCAAGTTCAAATCCGGTGATTTCAGTCGTTCTGACTCTCATCGATCAGGAAGACCAACAACTCTGGATAATGACATTTTAAAGGCGGAAGTGGAAACAAATCCATGTTAGACCATTGAAGAACTTTCGAACAATCATAACGAACCTTGGTCAACCATTCAGGAACATTTGAAGCAGATTGGGAAATTAAGCAGAGCACGTGTTTGGGTCCCGCACAATCTATCCGGAGAAAACAAATGTAATCGTTCCAATACCTGCAACTTATTGCTTCAGAGGTATAATAACACAGAAGCGTTTTTTTGATAAAGTGGTTACCGGGGATGAAAAATAGGTCCTTTGCGATAACCCAAAACGCAAAAGGCAGTGGCTCTCTCCAAATGTCACGCCACAAGCTACAGCAAAACCAGGTTTACACCCCAAAAAAGCGTTTTTGTGTGTTTGGGGGAATACTCGTGAGGTTGTTCATTTTGAAGTGCTAAAACCAGGTCAAACTGTTAATGCAGACCTTTATTGTCAACAATTGGATAGAGTACATCAATCTTTAATTGAAAAGTACCCAGCTCTTGTAAACAGAAAAGGTGTAATTTTGCAACACGACAATGCAAGACCGCACTGCGCAAGACGAACCCTAGATAAAATTAATGAACTACTATGGAAAGTATTGCTTGTTTCGATCGCTACGGGATTTTGTAGGTGAAAAAATATTTAAAAATTCTGAAGAAGTTGAAAATCCCATCTCCAGATATTTTTATAAGAAACCTGGTGATTTTTATCGATCCGGGATTGAAAACTTGCACACTAGATTGCAAAAGGTCGTAGAAAGTGAAGGTGATTATGTTATTTATTAAAATAAAATATCGATAAAAATTTTGTTGTTTGAACACCAAGAAATTTTACTGACTCAGATAGGTTTATTATTTCCTTACACGTAGTTAAAATCGGGACTTTTATTTTACTTTGTTTGGTATCAAAATGTAAGGATTTAGTATTTGATTTACTGAAAACCTGATAAAGTTGGCTAAGTAGTCTTATTACATTCAATTTCACATATCTCAATTGATAGAGACGAGGCGAATAATTTTTAAAATAACATGTGAGATCATTAATATACATATAATGTAAAGAGTATTGGGTCAAAAATGGAGTCCTGTGACACACCGTTAATAACCGGTAAGGCCTCAGATTTATGTACCTAACTTCCATTCATGGCATTATAGCGTATCTCAACAAATTGGTTTCTTTCAGTTACATATGAATCAAATAACTTGGCGGCATTTCCCTGAAAGCATAGCCATGAAGCTTTTAAAGAAGTTTAGAGTGGGGTACACAATCAAAGTCCCTGCTTGAGACACAAAAAATTGCAACATGGAATTGCCTACCATCAACACCCCTTATAATCTGTTCATAGAAAGTAATTAAAGCACTTTGAGAAGACTTATTGGCTCTAATACAGAGATTCTGGTCAAATCATTTAAGTTTAAAGACCTTTAAATTTAAATTTGTTATATGGGTTGTAATGGACAATTTCCTTGGTTACATTATTTGTTTCTAATGAAAGGCCTTTAATTTTGACCAGAATCTGTCTATAAGTCGCAAATCTGAATTTTATGGTCCCCATCCTAGAAACTTTTAAGAGATATACTGAGGACGGACAAAAAACACTATCAACTATATCGACACCCAAATATTAGAAGATTTTTTTACATATGGGTAGGAAGAAATTTAAATCTTGAATTTCTTGGTAGTACGTACTAGTTTTGTAATATGCAAAACCTACAAAAAATTTTCTTGTCTCTGCAAGATTTTTGTTTTGGGAAATTGGAATATGGTTTCTTGATTCTAGGAAAATCGTTTTGCAGGTAAAAATAGATGATGTGGTGTGAAAATAATGATGGTTGTTTTTGATAAAAGGGAGTTCAAAAGGGGTGTATTGGTTCGTTATTGACGAGCAAATAAGTTCGTCACGTTTCCAGTTTCCGTAGAGAGGTTTAGGTCATTCGGTTTGAATATTTCATCGTATCCATCAATATTTTAGAGGTAAAAGCCGGGATTTTTAGCGGTGCGTGAGAGATGGAAGCGGAGTTAATTTAATCTGTGTGCGTCGCGAGGGGGCGGCGCACTTGGATTCACTTTTTAGATCGTTTGTGTCGCGTACAGTTTCGATAAAAATTTCGCGATAACCTGCAAAATTTTTAGAGAGCCACCCGAATTATTTATGCGGGAGGGATTTTTCCAATTTATTGCCTTTTTTGCTATTAATGGATTCTTTTGGCGGCGGCCGTTTTTTAACAGCTGCACATGCGGCGAAGAGGGGGCCCCGGTCAATATTTAGATTCCAACACAGAGATTAAAAACAAAAAGAAAAGCATAAATGAATGAAAATCGATTCGTAAAATTATATTTGTCGAGATTGCGGCGCGCATGCATCAGAATTTCCTATTACCTCGAATTTATTTTATCTGTAGTAAAATTGATGGAAGTTTTATTTTTTAAAATGTTCCAATACACATCTGCACATACAATTCTTTTTATTTTGTTTCATTTCACTAAATCTATAACTGCTGCGAGGGCTGTTGCTTTTTTTCGTTCCAAATGATGCTTCATGCGAGCAAATTTATCGCCATATTATATAAAAAAAACGCATTTCAAAATTATTCATTCGGAAAAAAATAACTCAAATTATCCAGCCCGATCAATAATTTTAATTAATTTTTACTACATACATTTTTCACCGAATAATCAAATCACGAAAAGGAAATTATTTTCCTCAATTTATAATGATTTTTAAGGGTTTTGACTATAACAAAAAAGGCGCTTACAACGAAATTCATCTTGGTTGAAGGTTTTGAAAAAGAAAAAAAAATGATTTAATGAAATTATTTGAATTGTCATGTTTGGATATTCTGGATGTACATAGGTACTTGTTGAAGAGTGTTGTTTGATGTGACGAGGTTGGAAGTCGGGCAATAAAGCAAAATTACACGAACGCTCTCCTACATATGTGATTACTCCGTTTTGTTTCATTAAATTTAAAAATCGCATCGAATTTGCGTCTGCGACTGAAACAATGGCAGTCCGCCGAGAATATAAATATATGATGGCCGGCACTCGTATGGACACATTTTTTAAATGAAATATCGGTGATATAGATGTGCTCCATTCCTCGATATGAAACGCAAAAATAATTAAACATTTTTCAGGCATGCGGAAAAAGTTTGACAGACAAATAAAAATAGCCATTTGAAATATGAGTATAGGAAAATGTGTACAGTTGTGTTTTTCGTTGTGTGCGCGCTCGAATGGACGTACATTTTCATTTTTTTGTGCGAAATTTCAAATGTGTCTGGGCCGAAACGACTTTACGATTTGCTTCACTTTGCCTCTTTTTTATTTATTTACCAATCAATATATGATAACATATTGAATGTTTTCTAGATTTTTGCATTTTCAGGGATATTTTATAAAATCTCGCTTTATACTGACGTCTATTCAATGAATGCATGTTTTGTATTTATGTCTGCCATTCTCCGTGCATTGTGCTCATTTTTATTTTCTCTCCTTTTTATTGCAGACTAAATTTTAGTTGGTGGAAAATTCATTAAAATTTTCACACGTGTCTCATCTACTCATAAACAAACAAACACTTAAAAATATTAAAAGTCGCACCTAAAAATCTTCATTTTTGGGATGTCTTTATGAAAGCCGTTTAAAACGTGATGGATCGATAGGTTGGCTATGCAAAAAAAATGTTAAAAAACACCCTACACGGGGCTTGCAATCCCTCCAACCTATCTCACCCTCAACTCCCTCAAAACCCGCGACCTCAGACGTATTCTCACAAACAACTGTCGCTTCAACCTCCCTCCTGCCTCTGGGCGCTAACTTTGATTGTTGTCAACACACGAGCCCTTATCAAATGCTCATTCGACATTCTCGTCTCGCGGCAATTTAAGTAATTTAACCGCATTTGTGCGATAAATATTTCCCCAGCCAACGTTAAAACAAGACACTGAATAAACCTAATTAAAATCAAGACATTTTTAAGGACTTATTATCAACACCACAAGAGTTCCAATTGTTCTTATTCACGATATACATCCTCTCAACTACAACTACACTTCATATCTACCCACATGACAAAAATAGTACATCAACTTTATGATTCTAGTGATGCAATTAGATAGCTGAAGCAATCGTTTTATCACCGATAAATTGTTTGATGATTTTGCTCATCAAAAACCACAAACATCAAGTCTCCAAATAGTTTTTATTTCAAATGAGCATTTGAAAAGTCAGCCAAACGCATCGTGCAACAAGGTTGCTTTTAAAAATGTTGCTTCCCCAATTTAGTAGCTTCAGTTATCGCACGTCTTTTAGCTCCTTTGGAAATTCACCCAAATGACCTTGATGATCCTACAGAAACCAATTCGGATTATCCATAGTTCTTAATGCAAGTGGATAGCTAAGGCAATTGTTTTATTACCGATAAATTTCTAGTAAAGTTGCATTATCTTCGTAAGATTCTAGACATAACGAAACCCAACCAAACGCATGGTACGGTAATCTTAAACTTTTATGCGTGATGGTTGATAAGAGCGAAGTGTTATAAAAGCGAATTCCTTTAAGCGCGAAACACAACAAGTACGAAATATTAACATTTAGGAGCGAAAGAATCAAAAATTCCTTTAGGCGCGTAGAACATAACAAAAATCTTTATTTAAAAGAAGAACAAACAATTGAGCCGTTGATTTTGAAAGTAACATCTTGTTAAAAATATGAGTTAATATTACGTCTTGAGAAAGTTAACTTTATCATTTACAATAAAAATGGACTCAATCAATAAAAATTTATTACTGCTGTTTTATATTATCAAGAGTATTTCAATTGCATTTATTTTGCAAAACATCAAGAAATATGTATAGAAAAGTGGACTTGTATCACTTTCAAAATCAACAGCTCAATTAAAAAATTAACAAAATAACAACTAGTAATATGTGATAAATCCATCTAAAAATTAATTAATATTAAATGTTAAAATAATAAATTCACTCTTTTTAAAAACGTCTTCCGGTTCCATACCTTCCAACTGAGGGAAGAATAAAATCCTGGGCGGCGATTTGAACTGGCAAGCGCGCTCTCCTGATTTGACCCCTTGTGATTTTTTCCTGTGAGTATACCTAAAATACCGGATCTACAACAATCGTCCCAGAACCCTAGAAGCTCTCAGAAACAACATTCGAACTCAAATCGCCGAAATTTCGCGTAGTTTGGGGTGTGAGGGGCGCCATTTGGGGGACACATTGTTTAAAACCGTGTAAACTTAAATTTCCCATGTTTTTAAATCAGGAAAAGAAATTAAAAAATATGATCATTTCGTAATAGTCTGTGTTTTATTCCATTTTCAAATCCATGCGTCTACCGCGGGTCACCCTGTACATATACAGGATGGGCGCTCTTACGGTGCACACCATTGGGATCTTGAGAACCTAAAGAGTTACAAAGTTGGTTAAATTAGAAAAAAGTTGCCCCTTTTCAAACTTCTTGAGAATCTATTTAGAAATCCGAGTTATCTTGCTCTAGTCCTGAAATATCATGAAAAATCTGAAATTTCGTATTTTCGTTTTCCTTCCATATTTTTGCAATCGCTTAACTTTTTCGATTGCAATTTGGGAATTTTACATAATTTGACATTCTCTATCGATTCGCCTTAAGAAAAAAATTTTAAGTTAGGTTAGGTTAGGTTAGATTTCATTTATTTTAAACCAACTTTTGATTTTCTTATGGGCGCGATATTTGATTTTTATACCATTGGATAGAGAAAAAAAAAATACAATTTAAATGATGTAACACACATTGTTCTTTTAATTTAATTTAAAAAAAATAAAAAAAAAATATATAATTTTTATTTACAAAATCAAGTTGGCATAAAATAAACATCTGTTTATTTTTAAATAAAATAATAAAATTATTCTTTTTTATTTTATGTCATTATTAAATTAAAAGAACAATGTGTGTTACATCATTTAAATTGTATTTTTTTTTTCTCTATCCAATGATATAAAAATCAAATATCGCGCCCATAAGAAAATCAAAAGTTGGTTTAAAATAAATGAAATCTAGTTAACCTAAAATGTTCTTTTTGAGGTCAATCGATAGAGACTATCAAATTACTGCCCAGTTGCAATCGAAAAAGTTAAGCGATTACAAAAATATGGAAGGAAAACGAAAATGCGAAATTTCAGATTTTTCATGATGTTTCAGGACTAGAGCAAGATATCTCGGATTTGTAAATAGATTCGAAAGGAGTTTAAAAAGGGGCAACTTTTTTCTAATTTAAGCGACTTTGTAACTCTTTAGGTTCACAAGATCCCAATGATGTGCACCGTAAGAGTGACCACCCTGTATAGGATGAGTTTTTCAAAACAATAATTAATTAATTCTGCAAAAATTATCTAAAGTACCTAGGCCCTAGGTCATATTTTATGTATTTTAATTTTTTTCAACTGTTTTGGGTTAAAAAATAACAAACTTCAAACTTATATAACTTTTTAAATAAGCATTTCCAAACAATGGTTTATATTTCAAAAATTAGTAATTTCACTCCCCCCTACCATTGCAAAACATGGCACAGTTTTTCAGGGACACCAAGTATATCATTGTTATTTTTTATGGAGGCACCTAAATTCATATTGGCTTATTTATAAAAATGCCCCGCCCGTACTTTCAACAAACCCTATTTTCTATTCCAATTCCAAAGCTATGTTGAATTTTTACGTTTCCTCTTTAAATAGATTATTATAATATTTTATAAAATATATAACTTGGGTGGTTAATCAATTTCTAAGTATCATTTCTACCTAAATTTTATATTTTATGTGCCCTGGTATTAGCAATTGATTTATGATAAAAAAATAAAAATAAAGAGTTGATTTTTTATAGTTTCATCTTTAAAAATGAATAAGTTTCATTTCAAAATATTATTTTATCTAGGTGTAGATTTTCACCATGATGGAGGAACAGTAATTTTCCTAATAAAATTATTCACAATTGCGGAAACCAATCAATTGATAATTTCACATTAGTTCTAATATTGAAATCGTAATTATTTTTAATTTAGTTTTATAAAATATAATTCTTTATACATATTTTCTAATTAAAAAGTTTAGCATCTACACTCTACACCAAACTGAAGACTAACGGTTGTAGCTAACAAAACTGCCAAAACTCGTTTAATCATTTATCCACTGGGTTATTCATGGATAATTTTAATTTTTAAGGAATAGTAGGTAAGGTCAAAATTAGTCAATTTAGGTAGAGAAAAATATTTGCATATATCTTTTCGCGCTTAAACATATTCGCGCTTAGAGGTCTTCGCGCTTAAAGATCTTTGTACTTAACGGAATTTTAATTTAAAAATTTTCGGGCTTATAAAACGTCACTCTTATAGGTTTAGCACCTAAAACTTTCGCTCCTATAAATTTCTTCCTATAGGTTTCGCACTTACAGTGTTTTGCGGTTAAAGGACTTCATTTGTCGCACGCCTATTGGCTCCTTCGGAATACTATCCCATTGCTTTGTAGATCCTAGTTAATGCAACCGAATCATCCAACAATACCATTATATCATTTATGAGCTGCAATATGCTCATATACGTTCGATCCAAAAACCCTCTGATCACTCTAATAGTAGTAAACGTTTAACCATATTTTGTAGATTACTTAAGTAATGATTGTAAAATAACAAGCTTTGAGCTTAAACTAATTAATTAAGTCTTTGATTAGGAATTTATAATTAAAAAGTTTGTTTGGTCTGTAGTGTAACTATGATGGTAGTACTTGTTGGCTTTGAAAATGTGTACGTTAAACATAATAAAGTGGTGACAAATTTACAAAACAAACGAGAGTGTTGCTTTTAAAATAAATTTATTTAATTTCGTTAAAATTAAATTCGTTTTATTACAAATGACACATGCTGAAACCAGGACGTGCAAATTTAATAACCAAACGCTGTCGCAGGTGTCACGACTGGCGCAAAAAGGAATAAAGCGTATAATTCTATTAATTCGATGTAATTTATTTTTTCACCGGACCAATCGCTTTCATCTTGCATTTCCCGGCGATAATACCTGAATAAAATAATAAAATGGCGCGTATTTAATGCTAGTGTAATAATTTTGAGAATTGCTGGTCTTGGTTTGGACCGCAGGTGCTTAAAATTAAACACGAGCCCCATACGTTGTTCTTGCATTGATGTCCTGATCCTAATCCTCTCAAACATTAGCAGTGTTTGCGGTACTTGCGATAATGTTTATGTGTATATGCAATTATTGCACTGCAATGCAATGTCACAGAGTGGGCCTGTGTCAACGTTTAAACTATCCCCGATGTATCGCAACCACCCCAAACCAAAGCAGCCCCCCAATTTCCTAGTGTTTGGTTCAAAGTTGGAGAGTGTTGCTGGACTTGTCTGTCCTACTGGTTATGCCCTACCTATTTGCATAGCCTATTCAATACGTATTGATCAGAGGCATTTACTCTCTCTCATGATGCCTTGAATTATGGTTGTGCACTATCTGTTTGTTTAGCTGATTAGTTAGTAACATTATTAGATCTCTACGATACCTGCTAATCAATTAATTATTTATGTATGTATATGCAGTGTATGCACACTATGGTCTAAACATGCACCCTATAAACTGTAAACAAACACTAATTCCAATTTATTTCCGAATTTCCCATATTTAAGGACACGTGCGCCTCACGACGCCGACGCCTTCTTTGCCCAAACTTTGCACATGGATTTAATTAGTTTAATACATGGCAGTGCCGACGCATTAGTTACGTTGCTTCGTTAATTAGTTGATTAATTAAATGATTAATCAATTGATTGGTCTGCCGGGTTGCTGTAATTAGTTTTAATTGAAATCCCGAGTCATTAACATCGGACCGGCCCTGATAAGCAATTTTGGCATCACGAGAACCTATTCATAATAGTCAAGTTAGGTGTTCGCTGTTCGTTCAATACAACTAATTTAATTAATATTATTATGTGCATCCATTCACTCTTCCTGCGATCAATATCCACAGAACTCCGCCATCTTTATATTATATCATAACAACTAAATTAATTACTTATCATCAAGAATTTTACCTATTTCCAGAAATAACGTGCTAAGATTACAATCATTCATTAATATCAGAATACCTATATTCTACTGTACTTACCTACTCTAATTACAAAAGTCATTTTCCATTGCATTTAAAAATTAATTGGAGCTAAAAGTCTTCATAATTAAAGAATTTATTTTTGTATAAAATTTTATTCCAAAAAGGAATTATTTTTCATAACTCAAATTACACAGCCCAGTAAAATGAAATTTTTATCTTCATGTCCGAGTTTACTGAAATACACCTGGGCTTTTTTCGTAGTAGCTCTAGTTTTTGTGATGTAGGCTAATTTATTTTAGTTCTTTAGTTAATCTAAAGTGGACAAATTAAAAAACTGGCCTTTAAGAAAATCATGAATCAAGGAAAACTAAAAGTACCTTTAGTTATGGGTTGTGATAAAGAACATCATATCATATATCCCTTGCATATGAAGTTGAGACTTATGAAGCAGTTTGTGAAGGTTTTTAAATCGAGATGAACTTTGTTTTGACTAATTTCCTGTAATCCTTAGATAAGACAGCTGAGCAAAGAGCCACAGTTTACCACGTCAATGAACAAGAGTGAATCTAATGCTTGGTGTCGACTTCTTCAAGTAGTTCAAAATTTTCTTATAAATTCCGAGGCAGAGAATTGCATAGAATTAAAAGAGGATCTGCTTTCCAATTTTAATGGTCTCGGCTAAAACATGAGTCTTCATTATCTTCAGAATCACTTTGATTGTTTTTGAAAAATCTTAAATGATTTTATTGAAGATCAGGGCGACAGATTCCATCATGCCATTTATAATGATTTCTTTATTAAATTTTAATTTGTTTCAATTTCTTTATGATTCTTCGATTCGACTCGACTGCAAAACTTCACGACAAGAACAATAATGATTAACGTTAAGATCCTTATAATATAAATAACTATTATTTGCTTTGCGAATGAATCTAATAGTGGTTTTGTTTTTTTTACATACTTTGCTCGAGTAAATCTGAGCAGATCAATTGCTCACTTGCTCAATTTATTTTTAGCGTGTTCTTTTTACACGCTCACTTTGAACTGAACTAAAGAATATACCATTAAGATATCCTCAGCTGTATTTTCAGTATATGTCATTTATTGAATTATTATTATATATTTAAAATTTTACGCTGTTCCTTTTGCTTGCATCTGCTCATTTAGAGCGTGTAATCAAATTGAAAATTATCTGAACTAAGTAAACAGATGTAAAAAATTACAACTATTAATACCTAACATGAAATGTACATAAGTAAAAAAATCAAATATTCGTTTAGTTTTAGTACAGGTAAAAACCTAAATCTAATAAGAACCAATTGAATTGGTAGTTTGAAGAAGGGAACCAAACCCAAAACCAAATTTAATATATGGGAATTAAAAAAAACCTTTGAAGTATTCCTACTTAAATTAAACTATTCCGACGATTTGTTTGGTACGCAGTAACCATATTCCACTAAATATTGGAGAAATTTGTTACTACTTGTAGTGAATTGTGTGACTTCTTCAAATTCATGAGGTGAAATGAGAAATAAACTAAAAAAGCTAAACGTTTACAAACCGAACTTAAAATTATTATTCATGAAAACTGTTAACAAAGTCGAAATTAAGTAAATAAAACGATTAAGTTATCTTCCTCACTGTCACTCTGAAGATTTGATCCACTTGTTGATCTTGCAACTAGCTCTTCATAAAATGGATTGTGCTGGTCCGGAATACAACACAATAACTTTCGTTATTGATTTTCTTGTATTTTATAAGGATTTTCGTGGAGTATGCTTGTTTGGTAAGTAGATTCAGTTGTACTAATTAAGTTCATCAATAAAGTCTGATGTTGTGAGGTAGCTAACCGGTGAAGAATCTACAAGGTGTGCTTTTACTGTGGGATAGCAAACTACTTAAAGTTGTCGCTACCTAAGGACGAATTTTTAAAGAACGTTGGCCTCCAATTTTTTAAATCCAGAATATTTGCTAATCAGGATGAAGAAGGTTCCTTTCTTCCAACTCATGTTTTTTTGTGAGCTCATTCTAATTTTGTGGAGTAGATTCTCGCTTTTTTTCTCTTATCTGAGGTTGTGACCCTTCCTTCCTTTGACGTGCAAATTCAAAATTCGTATGTTTGACGCTTGTTCCCTTCTTTAAACTACCGATTCAATTGTGATGGCTATTCGGATTCTACACGCCTAGAACAAGTTAAAAAAATCCCGTTGAGCTGTTATATTGTAATTTTCTAAAATTAATAAGTTAAAACATTCTATTTCCTATTTTAAATTGAGTAAAAAATGAGTATAATGAATCAAGTCCATTACGAAATGTAATGTGTTAACCTTTAAAGAATGCAACAATTGATGAAATTATTTAATGGGTAATTAGGCTCGTGAATTCAAAACACGAAGTAACACCTACTTGCATAATTTTGTGTAAATTATCAATTTAAATATCAATTTAAAAAGTAAATAATGTTCATTCATGACGTGGTTAAATTTTGGTAAATCGTATGATTGCCTGGTAGAATTCTAGTTTGAGCAGTGAGTGTCGGCGATACAGCAGTAAAATTTAGTTTGAAAAGTTACAGGCGCTTTGGAAATATCTAAAATGACTTATAAATAACACTTTGGCCTTCATTCTCAATTTGCGCTTTAATTAGACCCGAGTTAATGTCATTTATAAAATAACGATGGCGTCACAAAGCATGCAGTGTAAAATATTAAACCCATTTTTTAATATTATTACTGTAATTAATTGGTGATGACAAGAGAAGAAGTAGTTGAACAAAAGCAACAAATTGCATGGCGAAATTTATATAATATGCAAATGATCGATGTATTTGTCAAGAACATGTAATTAAA
The DNA here is from genome assembly GCA_963971135.1 of Stenus bimaculatus. Lineage (NCBI taxonomy): Eukaryota > Metazoa > Arthropoda > Insecta > Coleoptera > Staphylinidae > Stenus > Stenus bimaculatus. The sequence goes on along the minus strand of OZ020185.1, from coordinate 15,958,581 downwards.
TTCTGTACATAATGTATAGTAGTATTGTCTTTCAGTCAGAGTGTTATTCAGTTTATATCAAATTCCTGTGACACATCAATAACGTCCATTGTGCTAATTACAATTGGCTGATTTAGTTGCAAACTGAACCAGCTATTGACCCATCCTTTAATTTCCATCATTACGTTTAATGGCGCAAACTTAACGTGAAAAAAGTAAATTGATTTTGCTAAATTATTGTTATGACGGGACTGCTGTGAGACATATTTCATACCAAATGGGCATAGTTGTGGCCAATAACTACAATTACCTCGCTGACAAGGCGAAATGCATGAGCCCAACCGTTCACACTTCCACATTCATTACCCTATTAGAAAATGATAGAATTACATAGGGTATTTAATTATTTGCGCCAAATTTAACAAACTGCTCCATTATTTACCTCATCCTAATTTGAAATTAAAAATTAAAAACACTCTTATTAAATTTTCATCATCTATTGAAGCTCTGAAATAATCATCTCTATATTATTTAATCATCACAAGTCGTGTCTTAACTATTTTAATCCTTATTTTTTTTCTTAAAATACGCCCCTTCCACTTTACGAAATAAATTTTCTTATTTACGCTTTATTCTGGATGCAAGAGATAAGTGAATTAAATGGCATAGGAAAACATTTTCAAGCACATTTATTAAATGAGAATTTAATATATCGATAACAGATGCAGACTCCAGAGCGACTATGAATACAATTGAAAACTTTCATAAATACATCTGACTGTAAACTAAACACAGCCGTTCGTTCAATATATTTATTTCAATATTACGAAATAGATAAATCGAGTTCTACTTTGCTTTTTGTTCAACTTGATATAAAATGATTAACTATTTTATACCTGCTTTATTTTACACAACTTTTATTCACATAGTATTTAATTAAAATTTATTATACGTAAATATCACCTTTTTTATAAAACCACTTTTAAGCTCCTATATTTCAACGGATTTTTATTTTATTCTTTAAAGTATTCCAATTAATTTTGCCCAGTTATTATAAAGAGAAAACATTTCATGAAATATACAAAAATCGAAAGTCTTATATTTGTGATTTTTTTAAATATCCAACCTATTGTGGTGGTAATTCTGATTTAACTCATCACTTAAGGAAGAATTTTCTTAAAAGATTACTTTTTGTAATTTTATATCAACAATGTTTTTCCTTGTATTGGATGGATGTAGATTTGTTAGATGATTAATGATTTTTTTTAAGATTTCTTTTATTTTTAGTATATATTTCGTATAGATTTTATTGAAGAAGAGAAATGTAAAATAGTTGATTAAGAATTTTGAGCAATGTTATTGGTATGTTGATTTGGTAGTTGATGTTGACTGATAAATAAGTCGAATATGTATTTAAGTAATGCATCGGTTGGGTTTGTTGAGTACTTAACAATTGTCCCGTCACAGATTTCAGTGTACAAAAGGTTCCATCAGAATACATATAAATGATTAAGTGGATGAAATTGGCATCGGTGTATTGTGAATGGAAATTCCGATAGGGTGGGAAACAGAGGAAATGATTTGAGTGATCGGAGAATTGTGCATTCCTTTATTATTCACAACCTGATATTTTCCTCGCAGCGATCTTTTAAAGCGCGCCACGAGCGCTCAAAATTCCCAGTTTTTTCGCAGTTAATTACAAGAGAAAAAGCGGCCAAAGAAAATGGCGCAAATGAAATAGTTTCCAACTTGTTATTGGAAAACTTGCTCCTCTTCGCAATATTTCATTTGTTAATTGTGTTAGTGCACAACTGGCATATATATGTGAGTTCCAATCAGCTAATTGCTGATAATTGTACTTTACTGCGCTTCCGTGCACAGTACTTGATTAAATATAAAATTTTACTTATTGTTTGCATTTCATGTGTGCTTTACGCGCCCTCTAATATTTTGCCAGCACTTGTTTTAATGCTCGCTTCTCTGCACTTGCCATTGTCATATTTCAGTTAATTGGTATCTTGTTAGTTGCTCGGAATTCGTTAGTTTGAAAATGAATTGTTTTCCTCTCCTACTTGCCATTGTAAAAAATAAGCGAAATAAGCTAGCGGCTTCATGCGAAACACTAGATGTGTGAGCAAACAAACAATAAAGGCTAATTAAGTCAGCCAGCTTTAACGCCTGGATTGCAGAATTACAATCAAGGTCCGGCAGGAATGTCTGTCGGTTATGCGGTTGCGGAAGGCCAGACGTGCGGCCTGGATTCCGATACCCCAGGATCAAGCTTTCCAGATCCGAATATACCACAACATTTCATACATTTAATCAAATGCCTTATCTAATTTGCAAAACTACTCTTTCATCATTACCAAAACCACTACAACCATAGAGGATATCCTTTAATCCATGGACTCCGCCAAGGTTGCTTCAAGAATCTCCTGGTTTTTATAATATAATACTGGTCCCATATTAAATTTGTCTAACTATAGTTTGAGAGTCCAGATTAAATTTAATGATAAACGATGCAGGAGATAGGGATGTATAGAATGAAATTGGAAGCTATTAATTTGGTTAAAATGTTAGATTTATAGTGATAGTAGTGAAAATAATAAAAGCAGAGTATAAGTAACAACTTTTAGTTACATTGTAATAATGGCGACAGTTTTTATGAGTAAGCGAGGTTATAAAAGTTGTTTAATTAAATTTCGTTTAATGTAGCATCGCCTATATTTTATAGTTGAGCGTGATACCGAATTCAACAATATAGAAAATAAATTGCTAAAATGGCGTAACATAAGGAATTTATGGAACGGGTAGAAACGCATAGAGCCCCATTTTCCTCTGCCCCACCTCCTCATCGGCATTATGTAATGAAATCGAGCAAAATTAATAAACAACCCATTAATAAATACATTAACCGACGAGAATTACTTTTCGACGCCAGCTAAAATAAACAGATACAAGTCTTGTTTAAAATAGCTGCAATTTTCAAAGATTATTTACTTTGCTTTCGCGAGATCTTTCTCTCCAACTTAAAGCGAACGGTTTTAAAAATAAGTTGGATTTGGAATGTTTTTATTATGCGAAAAAATCTGTTTGAAGCTTTTTTATTATTTATTTTCTTGATATAAAACTCGTGCAGCCAATTTTAAATTATATTTTAAGGAACGAGCGTCAGGATTTAGTCCTTCCTTTACATAAAATCTTTTACTTACTCTATACAACTTACTTTTTTAACTCTAAAAAACTCTACCTTTATAAAAACAACAATTATTAGATTATTATCCACCATATTTATCTTTTTTTTATGGAATGTCATCAATGTTGTATCAATAAAAAAATTTTAAAGAATATTTTCAAAGACCAAAATAACTTCGGGTAACTCGTAAAATACTAGGAACATACCGTCGGTCCTATAGAGGTTAATTTTTTATATTCGTGGAGTTGCTAAAGGAAACTTATCACAAAAATAAATTTAACATTTCACTTAAACAAGGAGATAGTCTTCAACAAATTTGAAAATATCCAAACTTCAGACCCTTGGAACAAGTAGGCCAAAGGGGTGTGAAGCCAATTTTACACCTATACATAAGCACTTCTTTTAGAGGAAAAGGGCGAGAAGGCGGTAATGTGGACCTCCACTTTGTTTTTTGCAAAATGCACATACATTTTTAGCTAATTTCACTAAATTTATTAGAAATGGTTGGTTTAATATGATAATCAGATATTGCCACAACAAGGAGGAATAATTTTTGGAATATTTATAGTAACTTCCATAGTGCGATTGACAAAAAACTATAAAGACTAGTTTTTTTAACTACGGGTATTATGGATCCCCATTAAAAATCTATCGAAGGTTGATTTCAAAGACAGACTGTAAAGTGAGTCGTCGGACTTGTCAGACTGGAATCATTGTCAAATTCTTCGGGTAGCATTTTAGGTTTATTACTCTTCCTGTTCATAGTCACGGTACGTGTAAACCTAATTGGGGTTAAGAGTAAGGAGGCCAGATTTTTATTTAGCTAAGGCGGGACAAGACAAAAGAAAAACAAATTTGGCAAATAATACACAAAAATGTACAAAAAAATCGGGACTGTCCCGCCAAAGTCTGGCCACCGTAGTTAAGAGGGATGTGGCGTGTAGTCAACTCTTCTTCGAAGTTTTCTCCACTGAACCTTCTTGTTTTCTTTCTCTTAAACAGAAGCCTTTATAGAATTTTCTTGAGGGATTCTGTAATAAGATTTGATAAAGCAAGCCGGATTCGTTTGTTCGATTTGTTTTTGTATTTTGGAGTTGGCAGGAGAAATATGTACAAATCTAAAAACTTTTCACATGCTGGTAATATGGATCCCTATTATGGATCGCTACTCCCTAGTTCAATGTATGACATCAAAATCACCAAATTGTATAAAAAAAATAATCATAAAACTCTTTCATCCTTGATAAAAGTTTGGAAATAGGATGAAACTACAAATTGTTACAATCTTTCACTCATTCTCTAGTGTAAGGAGGGTTGACTCTAAAGTCAATTTATCGCTTCGCAACAAGAGTTATCCTTGTTTAGGACGAGAAACCAAAAGAGCCCTTAATATCTACAGGGCCCATCCATATTACTACCTTTTCCTGTACCTATTGTATACTAGATTATTGGTACCGTGGTTGCATTTTTCTTTGAAGAAAATTACTTAAAGCGATTTCGAATGACTTTTTTGATTTTTTAGTTAGTTAGTGATTAACCAAAACTTTGGCATCAATTCATAAACACCTTGGCCCTAATCGACCCATCTGAATTGTTGAATAAAATTTGGTGCCAATAACCATAAATCAGGACATATTACCTTTGCGCTCGGGCCCTAATATCTACAGGGTCCATTCATATTACTACCTTTTCCTGTAACTATTGTATACTATTGGTACCATGGTTGTATTTTTCTTCGAAGAAAACTACTCAAAGCGATTTCGGATGACTTTTTTGATTGGTTAGTTAGTTAGTGGTTAACCAAAAGTTTGGCATCAATTTATACACACCTTGGTCCTAATCGACCCATCTGAATTGTTGGATAAAATTTGGTGCCAGTATCCATAAAACAGGACATATTACATTTGCGCTCGGGCAATATACTTTTATAATCTGCTGAAATGGGTGGTATCAAAGGTGCGGTCGTAAAAGAAGCGCTATAATAGCATGTCCAAAAAACTTGCTCCCGAGCCAGGTTCATGTTTTGATTGGTACAAATACGAACTTGGAGATGTGTGATTTTCATTTTGAGAAATTGTGATGTTAGTTTGTAGAAGTTTGAAAACGGTGGTGCGGGAAGAAAATGAGCTGTTTTAAGTAAATCATAATTAATAATTTGCGGCTAATTGCGAAGCGGAATATTTATGGGAACGTAGAGAGGGTTTAAGAATAAACAAGGAGTATGGTGCTAATGTTGGTAATAACTCGGACTAATTCTGGCAAGAGGCGAGCGAGCAACAACATTTTCGCAAATTGCAGCAATTTAACTTAAAAGAGGAGTAGTAAGAGAGAACGCGCCATTGCATAAAATTCATCAAGATGGCTTCGCGGATCTGATTTATTAAGAGCTCCGGCCAACCCGGAGTCTGACGCCAACCGGAAAATTTAGGGGGCGCGAAAGCAGGAAAAAATCTTATTTTCCGCGATAAAAGAAAGGTGAGTTTTGTGGTCGCGTCGCCAACCCCCGGAAAAGTCGAGCCGAGATTTGTTCCGGAGGCCTTTCGCTGTTTGGCTGCCTAGACAACCACATTAAGGCAATTTGACAATAAATTAATCGAATTACTTGCATTAAACACAGGGGCGCAGAGGGATGAGCAAAAAACTCGCCGCTATGCACAACAGGATATGGATGCATTTCCGCTCTCAAAGGGGTTAGTAATTATGGCCGTTAATGTGATTACTTCGTTTCAGAACGGAGTCCATTAGGCCCTTGTACTCTGCAATAATTCCATATCGCTCATGTCAGGTTTCGTGCTTCACCATCTCCCCACTTTACGCTGCCGAAACACGTAATTTCGTTTTGTGCCAAATAAATACACCGCTTCAACTTGAAAATCTACACCCCTTTTAAAATTACTCCACACATACCTACTTTCAATTTTTTAAATCAAAAAAATTGGACCCACCTTTCTAACCAAAATAATTGATGAATAAAGTACACCTTCCAGACTTTGATAAAATGGCGATGCTCCTTATAAAAAAAAAATGGATGTAATTATGTAATTTAAATTCGATCGAGGTGTCGAGATTGGTAAAAGTGTTGTAGTTGATGACAGCAAGTGCCCTGAGGTACAGCCGAAGACGAATGGATCAACTCACTTCCAACTTCATTACCCCCAAGCGTACTATTTGACGAGCACTAGGAACTTTAGTATTATTTATCTAAAGAATTAAAGATTTTCGAAAATTTTTATCATGTATTTTATTGGAGCAAACATGTAAAAATTTAATTATTTTGTTGGTACTTAAATACCTCCTCGAGTTGAGTATTAAATATTTATTCCGATGCAAAACGCAAGGACAATTTGCAATTCGCGGCATGCCAAGGCGTGCTAAAAATAAAGGAATTAACATTTAATTATTATTTTGTTATTCATGGCACGTGATTTACCTAATTTCGGATTTCATAATAAATATTGTTAATTCATATAATTCACATAATTCACATAAAGCAATCCATTAAACAGTTTCATTTATCATCACAGCCCAATTCTTTTATATCCTTTATTTATAAATATGCTAAGGAACAAGCACACCATTCTAAATGCTAATCAGTTTTCAGGTAGCTGATGTTTTCTAATTATATGCAGGCTGTTGTGCTTGACTTAATGATTGATTCTTTTACTTATTGAAATTTTAAACCCTATTTATTTTCACATAAATTTTAAAGACCACTTATAACACATTAAATTTGTAATTAAAATTTTTAAATGAAGATCCCATTTAATCTGTAAATTTCAATAATGATAAATGTAAATAAATTAATAATTATAATGAAGTTTAAAGTAATAATAATTATATAGTAGATACCATCTCGATTCGTCAAGTACATATTTATAAAATATAATAAATTATATAAGGAAAAATAAGCAGTTAAAGAGGGTTATAAATCTTTGGGCTTTGAGTGGAAATGTTCTTGAAAGCTGGGGACTTATGAATATTTATGAGATATTTGTATTTAATTATTTTTTTAATAGTTTAATTGTACATTTGCCTCGTCCCATTGTCGACCGACTCGGTTGTTCTATGCTGGTTAGTTGTGATATGTACGTATGATGAAACAATTTTTGCTCATAAATATTAATAATCTTTAATCGGCCCTTATAAGTGTATACATGTAGAGCTTTTTTCCTCGTGTTTATATTATAATAAGTCGTTATCTTAAATGACTCATGTAGCGCTAGTTTGTTTCACATTTTAATCTAAATATGTTTAAATAACGCATGAATATTTATAGTAACAAAATTGAGGATGGAATGGCCACATTAGGGCCACCCAATAATAAATATATTCATTTCGGATTTCAGACCGCACTCTTAATTCAACTTGTAATATAATATTAATTATTATTTCCGAACCTTGTGGGCGTTCTCCTCTTCGTCTTATTTATATTTACATTTATTATGCATCTGCATGCACCCACATTCCTTTCTTTCATTTTTGTTCTCGGTTCTGGCCTTTTTTTCATCCTATCCTGCGCCTTAACTTTTATTTCTTACTAAACAAGTTTTATAACATTACACACTCGCTTAAATGGGTTTATAATTTTATTCAAATTTTTATTACTTACTTTAAAACGAATTTCCACGTGTTTATTTGTAATACGTAAATTTAATTTCTAAAACGCAGGATGATTCTTTAGTTCTGCGACACTTTTCCATATGAAAGCTGATGCCTGATGCCATTTTAAGGAAAAAATTTCCCAAGAACATGTGTCCGATTCATTTTCATTTTAGTTTGGGAGTTTTCCATGGAAATCAGTACTAAATAACTTCAAAAAAACCACAAACATTGTTCCAAATTACCAACCTGAATGAGCCTCACATCTGTAATAAGACGTATAACATTTTCATCATTTCGTAAGTGATTTCCGGCATCTTGAAGCCTTTGTAATAACTGTTGACGAGTAGCTATTTCTACTTGCTACACAAGATCCTTTATATGTCCCCAGAAATCTAACGGATTTAAACCCGGTGATCTTGGTGGCCAACGTATTGCACTTCCATGGCCAATCCATTTGTTTTGAAAATGATAATTTAACCAGTTTTTACTTTTGTTGGTGGTCGTCAATCGTCAATTAAATTTAAAAGGGTGTTTTCTAAAAAAAAATGTCTACAATCACGCGCAAAGATATCGAGGACACAAAAGAAATATTCTGACCCAATAACAAGCGTTTACAAACATGAAATTACACGAAATTTGAAAGAAATGAATGGGTCTTAAGATGCGGGGGGGGTCCTTTTAAATATCGTGTAATCTCGTGATTGCAAACTCTTGCTACTGGGTCAGAATATTCGTTTTGTGTCCTCGATATCTTTGCGCGTCATTGTACATGTGTCCATTTAAACGATCGTTTATTAATTGTACAGGTAACAAATTGTTATTGAAAATATCACCCTAACCATTGATATTAAAACATTGTAGAAATCGTCGCTATCTAAGTGTATGTGGATTTTGTAATGGCCACACATGATCATTGATCAAATTGTTTACACCGTCCCTAGTAAAACTTGCTTCTTCGGAGCAAAACATTTGAAACGAAGTCACCGTTTTGCACTTGTTGCTGTAGTACTCAATTCAAAATACCAATCGTTGGTGAGCATCTTGAGGTTGTAAACCTTGTACAGTTTGCAACATCTCGCGATTCAACACACGCCAAACATTACTATGTGATATTTGTATGTCTTGCAATGCGTCGAGCAGTAATTTTTGGATCATCGATTAACGATATTTTCTTCGATTGTCTGTCTTCGAAATGATAAACTAAATACGGTACGCATTGGTTTATATCTATTTGGATACATGTGTAGACATTCTCGTGCTGCTTGTGTATTATTATGTATTTCTACTTTTTTCATTATCAAAGAGAACGTGGCTTAGTACTGATTTCCATGGCTAACTTGATTTTTTTTAATTGATAAAATTCTATTAATAGGTACTTTAAACCCCAAACTCCAAAACTAAAATGAATCGGACATATCTTCATAAGACATTTTTTTCTCAAAATGCATCAGCTTTCATATGGCAAAGTTTGTCGCAGAGCTAAAGAATCACCCTGTATAAAAAACTGTTTAAATATGGAGATTTTTCTTATGATAAAACTAGACCAAAAATTGAAGTAACTTTTTCATGTTATAAAATTTATTCCCTTCACCGTAGCTTTCAGTTGACCTAAAAATATGCGTATTGGGGTATCTCAGGTTTAAAATTTGTTGGGAATTGTAATGAACAAAGAAGTGGCACTTTTTGATCGATGTTGTTGAGCAAGTTAAGTTTCCTTAAAATGATGTTTGGAGTGATATTTGACGAAGTTGTAGATAAAACAAAAGATGAAAGACAAAGTAAAAGAGTCTTTTATTTAAAATTTCGGCGTTAAAAAATTGGTTTGTGTTTAAAAGCAGGCTTTGTTGAGGCGTATTCAAAAAATGTTGTAATCAGGTCTGGGAAAGAGTGACACTCGTTTTGTGAAAAGTCGGATCCGTGCAGGCGTCTGCATATGAATAATAAACGTGTGCAAAAATCAATGAAGATTTTTCGAGGCAGAAGGAGGACGAAGAGGAACCTATCAGGCTCCATCCTTCAGTGTCTGCATATTTATATACATATATATATGCATATCCTCGTGCGCGGAAACTCATTTTAATTACAAAGATTAAAAAACCGCTTAGAACGCGATGAAAGATACAAAGCTCCTTATGATATACAACCTCAACATGAAAATATATGAATAATTCTTGGCCGTGTGTTTGTGGATAACTATTATAAATATGGGCGTCCGCGTCCGCATGAGAGACTCATGTAAATGAAGTCGGCTCAGGAACTAATATATTTCACTGTTTTAACACTTTAAGCGTTGGCCTGCCTGCAGCCGCTGTTTATATAGTGATATATCACGGGTAATTAGTGACTTACGATGTCAGATTTTGTTACGTATCGCCGATCTCAACATTGTAGGCCTCGCCTCCTTTTCACGTACGCTCATGACGTCTTAAGTGCTCTTTATTTATCGTTACCAACGCTTATTTCCCACATACGCTCCGATTATTATCATCTTCTTCATAAATAATATTTAACTACTCTCATTCTTCATTCATTTATTCCGCAATCCGCTAACTAAATTGGAACACAAATCAAAACTATTTCCAAAATTTTCTTTCTACCATCTTCACCTTTCACCTTCTTTTGATATATACCCAAAACCCACGAAAATACCTCATTAATATAGGTTACTTCACCCTCACCTAATTTCTTCGTCACAATTAAAATATCTAATTATATTTTCATTTCTTTCCAAAAAAGTCTTTATTGATCAATGATCAATACTACTAAGATAAACGCGTAGAAATGTGATCTTGGGGGAAGTGTGATCTTATTTGATATAAACCACTCTACCTATTTGAAGAAATCAACTGATAAAAGAAGCTAACCTTAGAACCTTGCAGGTGTCTTCTAAAGTTCCAAATTAAGTTTTATGGTGGAAATAATTAATTCTGGAAACTATCACACAATACTTGGTTTTGAATACAATTTAACCAAAACCTAACCTATAGTATCAATTTTACCCATTGTTGAAGGCTTTCGATAATGTCGAAAGAAACAACTCAAATAAAACTTTCATGGAGAAAGATTATTTTAAATTATGTAAATTTGGCAACAAAAACATCATCAGGACATATTTTAAAATATACCTACTTCATTTTAGCCAAAACTATGATTATACCTGTGATTACCTACAACTAAAATAAAGTCCAAATTTTCAGTTTTTGATGGAGTTAGATCTCATAAAGTAAATAAACTAACTTTATATTTACGTTTTCACTTGTCCCCCGATTTTTCTAATTGGGGGCAAGTACTGAAAATGAAGGTACAAAAGCAATTACAGAAAAAAGTAAGCTCGTACTCTGCAAACATGTCGAAACATAGACATCCTCTAAACCCAAAAGAAACATTGAGAATAGTAGGAGAGATCAAATCTTTGGCAGCTCTTTAGGAGATGAAAGGGAAATCGAAGAAGAATGGCACATTCATAAGAAATTAAATGAGAATTCGCACAGGCCCTGACTGTTTTCCTAAACCTTTCATAATAGATTAAAATTGAACCCTCAACTTACCTACCTTATCTAATTTGGTTTTCACTTATATTTGTATTACCCTATTAGTTTGTAGTAGGTGAAAGTCACTTTGGAAAATATCAAAATATTTGCTTCAACAGTAGTAGTCTCCTACATACTTAAGCTTCACTTATTTTTTTCTATTAAAATATCCTTTTTTGAAAACAGAAAGCTGTGAGGGCGATGATCAACTTATAGGTAGTGATGTACGAAATTAGATCCACTGATTTAACAAAATATCTGTTAAAAACTAAATGCCTCATGAAAGACTTTTGAAGATACGAAAGCTCCCTTAAGCTCTCTGTACCATATTTGAGTAATTTTTTCAATCAAATTTATGCTTGAATATCTTGAATTACATGTGTAAGACGCATTATAAAGAAATAAAAACAAGTTTGATGGTCTTAAGGTTGTGACCTGATTGATTATGTATTAAAATATTATTATATAGAATTTCTTGGAATAATATGTTGTGGATGTTATTGTCTCGATTTTTTCGCGAGTTAATAACAATAATTTTATTTAGTAATTACGCGCAAACGCCTTGTATTTTATGCGAGTCATTTGCATGTGGTATTATTATATTTTAATGCAATTACATTTGACAAAATAATTATAGCTATATTGATTTTATGATATTAAATACGTGGCAGATTTTATTAAAACTATGAATATTTTAGCGCGACAAGTCAATTAACATTAAAATATGAGATATAATTTATTTAGAATTTGTTTTTGTCACATGTGTCACCGGCGAATTAACACAAAATTTTAAAATTAATAATCTTTTTCGCTCTCGCATTCATAAATGGCTAATTTTTGCCGCTTTAATTTACAATTAAATTATTTTATACATTTTTTATTAGCACTAATTTATTTAGCTTGTTTTGCACAGTTTTGTTTAATTCATTAAATAAATTTAAACAAAAATTTCACCAAAAATTCAAACTTTCGATAGGTTAAATTAGGGACTTCCAATGTTTTTTACTATATTTTTTCAAACTATTAAATTTACTTCAATAAATTCAATTTGTTATTTAAATTTTAAAGAAGGGCTAAAAACAGTTTTTTTAGGATTAATGATCAAATTTAATACATGATAGATATAAAATATTGAATATTGAAACTATTTTAATAGTAGAAAAATAATTGTTAAATATTCTGGCTGAACAAAACGAAGTAAAGCCATCAATAATAAAAGTATGATTTGTTGACTATGCCTAGAAAACATTCGACTTAAAAACTTTATGATTTCTCCCTTATGAGTTTACATTTACATATTTATTTAGCGTCTTTTGTAATGTTTGATTTATTATTATTTATTACTGTTATGCATCTGGATTTCATGAAGCTATTTATTTAAACATAAATACGCCAACTTATATCCTTTTTCTTTTTTTTCAGGTAAGTTTCTCTCGAGTTCATGGCCGTCGCTAGTCGCGAGGGGTGAGTTAGCATTAATAATTCAGGCTGCATTAAGGCCTTTAAGTTGTTCGGAAATAAGTACTTTTTTTAAAGCCGACTTACATAACGTGTAAACTAAAAATCAAACATTTTTAATATTAAATAGGAAGAAATCGTGGTAAAACCAGCAATACATTGACACGAGAACTGCCCTATTTACACGAAAGGTACATTAAGTTACGTACTTATTACTAGAAATGTTTAAAAATGCATGAATTACGTCCTGGTAGGTTGTTTTCTCTAAAGAAACGATAATTTTGTTTTAAAACCTGATTAGGTATTTATTGAGTGCTGAGTCTGGTGGGGATTGTAATAATATTGCAGTGAGATTGTTTATCAAACAAACATGAAACTTGGGTGGTCCCCGCCATATTGATCCGATAAGTTAAAAGGGGAACGCTTGTAGCGCGAATTGAGGAAACCTGCAAACTTGCCAAACTAATTAAACTATATCCTACACTTACATCCCCCACCGACAATGGAGATATGTAAATGTGGTCCTTTACCTCCCAGACTCCGGACTACTTATCAGTAATCACCAAGATTTGACAATTAATATTCATTTGAAGCTTGTAACTTGTTCGAGATGCGATGGTCCCAACTTATAGGCCACTCAAAAAAGGCTAGATTGATTCACGCCCCGATATAAATTATGCATGGGACGTGTTTGTCAGTCGTTATCGGCCGGTGAAATGATGCATAGCCTTTTAGTTACTTATGCCAATAAAATTAAGTTGATGGCCTCAGTTTACACTGCGCAGACAGCTACTACTTTGCTTCAGGCGTCCAAACCTTCACACGCGAGCTTTGCTTTTACTCATTTACTCTCATCCTTAATTCGACCACACCACATGCTCTCCTTTATTTTTAATACACTAACATTATACCCAACTTTTCATTCCGTAGATATCCTGAATTACTAAACTTGAGGAAGCAGATTGCAAAATTACTAAAAATAGTAAAACTTTACATGGATAGTTTTTTTTCACAAATCTAATCGTTAGCTAAAAAAGTTATAAGGTAAAGTATATACGGAGTCCCAAAACTCACGAGAAGGCACTAACGTTCGAACAAAAAAAAATGAAACTTTGTAAATATGTATTGGGTCATGAAAACTACATTTGTGATATTTTGGCACTTTTTTCCATCCAAACGTTTATAGATGGCATTTTGGACATCCAGTTTTGGTAGAAATCTCCTCTTGCATGCGATTTTTCAATTGATTTATTGTGTCTGGCTTTGTTGCTTAAACTCTGTTTTTTAGAAACCCCCTACTTAAAAAGTTGAAACAATTTATTATCAATACCGTCGGAAACACTACATGGATGGCTGGGACAATTTGCTTCTCTAGAAGTTCCAGGTTTCTGTTTCTGTTTCCGTTCAAACTTCCATTAATAAAAATGGACCAATTTACATTTAACCCTAAAATTCCGGGCCATACATTTATTTTATTGGGTCTTTGAGGATTTTCTTCCCAAAATAAATATGGATTTATTATCTTCCCAATATCCAATGGCTACCCTACCAATTCGCTAGAATGTTGCTTCATTGGAGAAAACAACATTCGATCACATTTGTCTCGTACAAATTCACAAAATTGCAGTCTTCTATAAAAGACATCTCCAATCAGTTTATGAACCAGGTGAAATTTGTATGGAAAATAGTTATTTTTCGTTGCACTGAACTTTTCGCAATGTGCATGCGTTTGACACGCTTTTTCTAAGGAATTTTCAGGATCTTCAATAAAAGACAGAAAAACTTCTTCAGATTTTGGTTTTCCAGTTATAGTCCGGTCTTTCACTGAGCCCTCTTTCGATAGTTGATAATGAAATTTGAGGTGACTGATCAAAATAATCATTAAAATCGTCTCGTACTTGATCATGGGAGCTTTCTCTGTCTCCAAAACCACGAACCATCAAAACAGTGATTCTTTCCTTTTCAGTAAGTTTTTGCTTAATTTCACTTTTTTCGCGTTTACTAATTGCAATTTTTTTACAAAATAGTAAGTCGTAAAGATCTCATGCAGAAAACACCATTATTATAATAATAATTTGTTGGGACCACTTTTAAAATATTGTTTCTTTACAAAAAAAAAATAAAAATTGCAAAAAATTTCAAAACATCAAATCTCCCATTTGGTACTTTAAATGCTTGTAATTGTTGAAATATTTATGATATCGACTGGTTTTCAGAAATATTTTTCTTTTTATTACCTTTAAAACTAGACCAAACTCGAGAGGGGTTGTAATTTAAGAAAGTTGGGGAGCTCCCCCCAAGGACACAACTTAACTGAAAAAAGTCTCGAAATATCACAAAACGTAGTTTTTATTATCCTTTACATATTTACAATTTTTTTGTTTAAAACTTATACTGCCGTCCCGTGACTTTTGGGACGTCCTGTATTTATTAAAACCCATCCTACAGGTCTCCTTTTCTAAAATTTATTAAATCAATATTTCTGGTGATAATTTTTTGGTGTTATATTTTTTTTTGGAATTGTGTGATTAAGGTGAGGTTTTATAATGAAGGAAGTGGAAGCTGTTAAGTGAGTAAAAAATTGAAAAGAAGGAAGAGAAATAAAAGGAAAAATGCGGTAGATTTATTTTTGTTGATGTAAATTACTAAGAAGTATTATTGGCAGTCGGGATTTATAATCAGGAACATAATAGTCATGTATTTGAGTTGGAATCGAGTCGGTCGTTTCCGTCTTATTTTAAAATTCACATGAGGCTAATCGTAAACTCAGTGTAGGTAATAACAGCGCCATTATTGAAACGGCTTTAGAGGTTTTCCATTTCTATAATTTTATGCACATTCGAGCATCACGCGTTTTCACAATAATTTCCAAATGAATCAAATATGTAAATAATAGATCTTGGATAAATTCATGTTTAATTTATGAAAGCAATATTTACTTTACTTGATTATTTCGCTGTGGAGATGGGCAAAAAATAATGATCACAAAGCACGAAAACCTACATTATTCCTCTGTCTCTCCCACAATTCACAATCCACAACGTGTTGTATTTATATTTCTGATATACACATGCCTTTGCTTAATTGTATATGCGTTGTAATAAATTAAAAGTAAAGGGTGGCCGCATGCCTTTCAGGCCATATGGAACAATAATTACTAATTATTTGCTAAATTGCGTGCTTTCAGTAATTATTCCACCGCCACCGCCGCCGAAATCGCCCCATTCAATTATTTTTATTTCACCTGAAAATAGTAACGTTTCTATTTCTAGAAAAAATTTTCCCCAATTTATGCATTTTAATTATATTCTGACACATGTTTTAATTAAAATCGCATTTCGCCGGGTGTTTAACGAGATTTTTAATTGCGATGACTCATTCGTTTATTAAAAATAATTTCGGCGATGCTGAATATTTAATTTGTGCGTCGATACGTGCTAAGTAAGTTTAAAGTTTTACAATTCACCTACCCGAGGACTTTAATCGAGAAATCATTATTCCCTCACTCTTCAATAAAAAAAACCGATTTCATGCGTGAATCCTAAAAAAATCTCGTTAACGAAATTTTCAACCGGTTTACTATTACCGGGACACGATCAATTCACATTTAATAGATCAAAAAAAACATTAATTTTCGGTAATTCTCATTTTTAAACGACATTTTCAGTTTTTAATTTATACAGAAACTATTACAAAATTAAATGACGCGATCCTACAGGTTAGTTTCCAAATTCAGCCAAAATTTTAAAAGAATCCCCACGTACTTTCACTTCTACTAATTGTGGCTACATTTTTGTCGTCGAATTAAAAAATCTTAACTTATAAATTATCAGAAAACACTTTTTTTTTAATTATGCAAATTTCGTCCTTTGGGCCATTTATGTTTTTTAAGGATGTGATCTTCTCTGAGTGACTTCTATACCTGACGCGAATTAAAGCGAAGTTTACTTAATTTGGCCAAATTTTACAGAAACTTCTATAACGATCTCATATTTCGTTGCTTCCTTTGGAAAGATTACCTTTGCGTTCGGGTAATAATGGGAAAATGGATCTTATTGAATCATGTTTAAAGATGATCGCTTCAATTGAATCGTTGAGTCCAAGAATTGCGGTTATAAAATGAGCTAAAGGGCAGTAAACTGGGGATTATCATAAAGGTATACGCTTACTTAAGGCGTTAGGCCACTCTAGGATTAAAAAATAAATTTTAAAACGGGCACGGATCAACTTAAAATCAGTTAGAAAAGAAGCATAGGAGCAGGATATTAATGTGGAAGGCCAGACATCGAAGATGAAGGTAGGTACATAAAAAAAACTTCGAAAGCGTTTTTTTCGAAACCACATTTTTCAAATTGGCCGGACTCCTAGCTCATACAATTCTTGACATATTGACTTCAAAATTACATTCTCTATAGAAGTACGTAGAGTTTTTTTTTGATATATTGATTTTTGCAAAAATGGCGCCTTTCTGAAGTAAAATAGTTAAAAATGCCATGAAAAATCGCTATAAAATTACCTATAACAAAAGATTTATTTAATATACTAAGTAAATCCTACGTACTTCTATAGAGAATGAAATTTTGAATAAACAGTTAAACTTTGAAGTCAATAGGTCAAGATTGTATGAGTTAGGAGTCCGGCCGATTTGAGAAATGTTGTTTCGAAAAAAACGCTTAAACCTTGTAAGTTGTTTTTATGTACCTATCTTCAATCTGCGATCACTGTACCTTACAATTGGCCTTCCACATTAATATTTTAAGTTTATCCGTGCCTGTTTTAAAATTTCAATATTTTTAAAATCCTAGAGTGGCCTAACCCCTTAAATTTCTACGATTACAATTTCCAAGTACAGGCATTTTGTTCATGATAGTCAGGGTATGTCACCAGTTTCCATTTATGATTATATTGATGGTTATACCTCGAATTCAGTTACTAAAAAATAATCCCTTAGCTCCTTAATTCCCAATAAGATAGCATATAAGGAAACAATTCCAATTAATAAATATAAAATGAGTGACATCAAGAAAGTCATGTAGTATACTACAGGGGAGGCTTTGAAATTTTATTACCACATAACTTCCTGGAAGACCACTACTAATATTGACGATGAATAAAAAAGTGGAAAACTTACATAAGGTTTTGCATAACATTGAATTATGGCCTAATAAAATTTTGTATTCGTTTTTGTGGTAATTCCAAACTTAACCTATCCCAACTAGTAGTTTCAAGAAGTACACTAGTCTTCTCTACATACCAAAGCTGTATCTTCCTATAATAAGATTATCTTAAAAATAACTTCTTATTTTTGTAAAACAAATTGTAGAAAGACCTTCTGAATTACTAAAGGAACACAATTCTCCATCTTCAAATGATTTTTGTACTACATAGCTTAAAGATTTGGTGTGTTAAAATTTGTTGTGAATGGGAGGATGGAAATCGGTGATTGTTGTTTGATGGAGGAGTATCAACATGTGTTTTTTTGGTGGAAGCGGCGAGGCATATTTAAATTTAACAGTGGACAGATTGTGACACGGTATTATGAATATTAAAAAACTTTAAGCGTTGAAAATTTCAATGCAATTTACATATTTGATGAATGCTTTGTATTTTAATTACGGTATAATATTTAATTCAAATTTTCCGTACAATTAAATACACGTAACAACACACAAACACATGCCGGGATTTGTGTGTGTGTGGATGAATAAAGAGTTATGACAGTATTTCATTACTATGAAAACAGATTTTGTGTTGGGCGCTTTTCGAAATGATGTTTGGGCGCGTGGAAAGCGTACCGCGTAAATATAGAAAATACATTATTTTACTTTCGATTTTATTGTTTTAAATCGACGCTAATTCATAAATTGTTTGCGTTTAATGAACGCCGATTAATTTGTTGCGCCGTTTTTGGTCGGCGATAAATTACAAGACTTTTCATAATTTATTTTATTGCGAATTAAAATTGTTTGGAAAGTGTTTAAAATGAATGCTCGTTAACTATTAATTTATTGAAATGAATTTGTTTTAATTTACTGTTTCAAATGTGTTCAAAATTACACATTTATATATTTGCTTTACAAATTTACCTAATGATTTAAATAAATATTTTCCGCCAAAATTTAACCACATATTTTCTTGAAAATAAAATTCAAATCGCTTCATAAGAAATACAAAATCCCTTGACTTCCTCGATTTTAATTATTGTTGAAAACATTTTATAACAGTGGAAGATTAATTAAATGATTACACTTTGCAATTATTTGATTTAATTTTGATTTTACAGACACGATTTTGAAATAATTGGATAACGAAGGAATGAATTGCTATTTAATAACAAGCAAGTATTCTTCGTCTCTATAATCTTTAATATACTTGTATTTTATATCAATTACATATTGTAATAGACGCCCCGTAACGTGCAATCAGGAGCTTCTAACCAGAAGGTTCTTAATATACAATTACACAATACTTCAAAATTATCTACAAACTTGTATTGCATTAAAAAAAGCGCCACAGTCTACCTTATAATTTTCTCATGCTACCATTCATAATTTATTCTTCTTCATCTCGTATCAATCTCCTTCCTTTTTTGCAATCTTCACTTAGATTTTCCGAGGTACACGCAGATTATTCTTCAACTCTATAAACAGATTTCTTTAATTTTCCAACCATTGGCGTCGTAACGAAACTTTAAAGTGTTACTAATCTACTATTGGGTACTGAAAAATCATCATTGATTCAAGAATTAGCAATAACAGCAAAATTCGGTGTAATTGTTCCTTCATCTGATATAATTTTCGGGAATAACATTTTCTGGGTGTGAATGTGATGTTATAATAGGACAAGTTGTAAGCAGGAAGCTATTATTTGTGGTGGTGAATGCAGAGTATTCTAAATGGCGCTGATTAAATTAGCAATTTTCTCGCGTGAACTTTGATAATGAGCAATCCGTAACATTTTTAAAGTTTCGGAGGCTCGTTTGGCACGCTAGGATTTTTGGACTGGAGTGAGGCGAGTTAATTAAGCGCAACTTTGCTAATGATAGTTGGAATCGCGAGTTGAGCTGTTTAGCTGTTTTGAACTGTCAGCTTGCTCCGGATTTGGAGCGACGCGCCCAAAAAGCGAGGAAAGGAGGAAGAAGCCTGGGTGAGACTCTATTCGGGAGTGTTTGATGTATCGTGATGGCAGCAAGACACATTAATAGTTATTAGTGGAGACTGGCAGCATGCTACGTTACTATTGATTACAAGTTGTAAAGTGCGATCACGCAAGGCTTCATATTGCGCCAAATCTCAACTAACGCCAACTAATTACATGCCTTTTTTAAATCCTCAGCGGGAATTATTTGCGTGCACTTTTGCTTCGTAATCAACTTTCTTCCTAGCGAAAGAGTTTAATACAACTTCCACATGAGTTTGAAAATGTTTAAAATTACACCTTGATTTACAAATACCACAGCCCTGTCAAACTGTTAACTCAGGTTCAAATCAAAAAATATTAAATTTTTTCCATGATTAATATTAAATAATTAATGATATTGTGACGTTATTAGGTCCGTTTAGGATGAGTTTTTAATATTTAAAGCAATGGCGGCGCATGAAAAATGGCCCGTAATATTTACGTCAAACACTTGCTCGTCATCGATGTAAAATAATCCTCTGCAGGATGCTTTGTGTGAACGTTTACCTACCCGATCAGGACAAAGCGGCTCGATTTATAGCCGACCACTTTCCTCTTCCACCCCCAGGGGCGGCGCAGATTCCCGCAGGATTTCAACGTGTATTTTACAGCTTAGAATATGCGGACATTCAACAAGCCCCAACTTTTTTCAATACTAGTTTTAAATATAATTTCATAAAAAAATATTGATTAACCGAATTTATACTTTTTTTTGACACGAATTAAATTTAAGACCTAATCTTAATTCAAAAACCATTCAAAGTTTTTAGATTTTTTTCAAATTTTCCAAAACAATGCTATAAGACTCAAAAAAGTTCGCAATTGCTACACAATTTATTCTCATAATTTTCCTCTTCTTGTGTAACCAAGCTTTTGGTTTTTATATTTTATATTTACTGTTTAGTGTTACTTTACCTTTGGTCTGCTCTGACTTTTATCGGCAGGATCGTGGATTGATATGTATATGTTACAGTGAAAGTGGATAATCAGTGATTGTTAACAATCACTAGTGAATGTAAACATTCACTGAAGAAATCAGTGAAAGTATAAAATCAATCCATTTAAAGTATTTAGATTCTACTATTACTAGGAACTTTCACTAGGAATTGTGAACATTCACTTTGAGGTAATAGTGAATGTGGCCAATAAAAAATAATAGTACTAAATAAAGTTTAACTGCCCTGACTTTGGCTGTGTCATGGTTTATAATGCACTATTTTTGATTCTGGCCATAAAACTGTTAAATTGTTAATAATTTTATTAACAAACTCCCTTCTATTATCAGACTAAGAACTGACCAATACATCAAACATTTTTAAAATATTGAAATCGTCATATCCCTTCTTCAATTTTAATTATGCACTTAACACTTTATTAATTACATCATTATCAGACAACCACACACTATTGTCTTTTACCATAGCCCTATCATCTTTAATTTTTTTATTAAATAAATCTTCCATTATGAATGTAAACTTGAAATGGTTTTTTTGAGATTAGGAATATCTAAATTGTAGTTCCCTGCTTTACTTTCACTAACCACTCTCAATGATGTTTACATTCACTAGTATAAGTGATGTAAACATGATTTTTTTCACTTCCATTGACTATTTGTTTACATTCACTAGTGATTGTTAACAATCACTGATTATCCACTTTCACTGTAACAGATACATATTAAAATATATGTAATTTAGGAAGTATAAAAAATTACCAAACTACTGGAGATTTTCGTTTCGAGAAGGTATTTTGTGTTGTAAAACACTATTAATCGAATTTACCGTTTAATTCCAATCAAGAAGCTAAACTTAATACAAAAATTGTTTCGAAAAAGTAGTTAAATTAACGGTAACTTAATTAAAATAGACTTTAGATACTTTTCAAAATTTCTCAACTTCAGAAAGGTAGAACTTGTTGCTCCTGGTTAATCATGGACACAAACAGTCACCAAATCAATTGACGCTCTCATCAGCTACACTGCTCTTCAGGAATTGAGATCAGAGGCCGGATTTTGTTTGTTGGCGAGTTTTATGAACTCGCCAAAACGTCATCATTTTCCGACAATTCGTCATTATTTACATTGTTCTCTTCGCCTGAATGATGACGTTTTGGCGAGTTTTAGAATACGCTGTGGAAACAAAATCCCACCTCAGCTTATAATATAACAGATGGCCAAGTATAGGTAGAATAATAAAGATGCTAGCGAATTCACTACACTACAGCACTATTACATTAAAAACCAAATTTGGAAGTCACCAGATCAGCACAATAACATCAATGGTTTGAGCAGGAACTGTCTGATGATTAACTTTCTCTTCACCAACTCACCGAAGAATGGTTAACGTATAAAAACAAAATTTCAGTATCTAGTTCATGCAAAGGCGCATTAAAGTGAATCTAAAAGGTAATAGAATCTAAAATGAAAAATAAAGGTCTTTATTTTAATTTCGGCAAAGTCCAGCTGAGCTGTTCACTTAACCGAAGATATAAGTTTTCAAATATACATATATTACATGTAACATTTAATACTTAAAATAAAACTAAAACTAATAAGAGCAGTATATTTTTTTACATATTTACAAAGTTTAGATGGTTATAATGTTTTACCCTGTCAGATGGTTTTGTAAAAGATGATTTTTATACCTGTTATTGAATGATTGAATGGATGATGAGTGCAAAGAAATGGGAACAGAATTGTAATATTTCGCTGCTGTGTATGAAAAAGATCTTGTGATGTTTTGTATTTTGGTATAGTAAGATGATAGCGTTGTCTGGTGTGTATTGTGTGAATATCGTGTCTAAATTTTAGTTTATTCGCGAGATATGATGGACAACCCGTTTTTAGCAATTTATGTACAAAATTTGTCATGTGCAATTATAAGATTAAACGAACTTACCTTAAGTGAAGTTCTGATCTTAATTGTATGAAATCCCTATTCCGAATAGTTCAATTATTGTAGACCTGCGTCCAGTGTCTATTTACCACACTTCCAAAGCCTAAAATTAAAAATATAGGCTCTGCAACTCTCCGCGCATGTCATCAGCGCCAGCGCCAAGCCGTTCATTCGTTTAAAGCCTAACCGTAATCTATTCAAAAAGGGGGAAAAATAAGGGAAGGGAGGGATTGAACTATTCGGAATAGGGATTTCATACAATTAAGATCAGAACTTCACTTAAGGTAAGTTCGTTTAATCTTATAATTGTATTTCAATCCCTATTCCTCTAGTTCAATTATTGTAGATGTTTAAAGCTGATTACGGTTTCAAATTTTATTTTAAGTAACCCTAAGTTGGAAAAAATAAAAAACCTTAATTCCAAAAGAAAAAATAAATATATTCTTAAATTCATACAGAAAAATAAAAAACAATTTAATTCTTAAAACAAAGAATAACTCTAAACATTAGGAACATAATAAACGTTAATAAAATACAATAATATAGGATTTGAAATAATCCAATAGGAAAAAAAAAAAAATTATTGCAAACCACTATGATTTTATTATAGCCCTCGCCAAAACGTCCTCATTGGTTAGTTCAAGATTATAAAATTTTGTAAAAACTTCTGACTTTCTTGTCCAGCCTGCTGTTTTCCGAATGGTTTCCAGGCTAATGCCTGCTCGGTTAGCAGCTGATGTAGTTGCATGTCGGGTGCTGTGAGCTTTGAAGATGCTTGTGTTTATTCCACTTTTTCCTAAGATGATTTTAACCCATCTTCCTAGTGTTTGAGAGGATACAGCCTTGTATGGTTTTTTCCATGATATAAACAAATAGTCCAGGTTGCTCCTTATACTCTTGGTTCTTTCTAAATAGGATTGTAGTGTGAAAGCTGCGCAAATAGTTTTTTCTTTGAAAAAAGGTAAAACTAACTTCGGTTGAAGTTTATTTAAGCCTGAAGTTTTAATACAATCGGTAATTCTAATTTCAATTTTATCCTTATGTATACCAATATTTGATATTTTGATTGCCTTTAAGGTTTGAATTCTATGAGCCGTAGTTAAGGCAATTAACGTTATTAACTTCATCGATAGATCCTTTAAAGCCAGCTTGGTGTTGCAAGGTAATGTTTGTAGAAAAGTTAAAACCACGTTAGGATCCCAGATGGCCTCATATCTGGGTTTTGGTGGACGATTTTTGACTATTCCTTTAAAAAATCTCTTTATTCTGTAGTCCTCCCCTATTTGGGGTCCCATTAGTAAGGAGATTGCCGATCTTATACAATTTAAACTGCTGTAAGATGAGCCCTTATCATACTCCTGCGTTAAGAACAATAGTATATGGAAACAAGATGAATTGAAAAAATCTAGATCTTCTTTAAGACAAAATTCCCACCATTTCCTTAAGGCACAATTGTATTGACTTTGTGAAGACTTTGATAAAGAATCTATAGATAGATCAATTGATATTCCTGGTACATCCTTTAATTCAAAAGCTTGCCTGATAACCTGGCGGAAGCCAGGGAAATGCTTTCCCATAACGGATGTGGATCTTTCCTAGAGGAAGTTAATAAATTTATATTTGATTCAAATATCAATGGTTTATTAACACAAATTGAAATAAATAGGGGCCACCATGGCTGGGTAGGCCAATTTGGAACCACTACAATTCCCTCTGATCCTTCATAAACTATTTTCCTTAAAACCTTTAAAATAATTGAAAAGGGGGGAAAAGCATAAAAGAACATATCTTTCCAAGGGATTGTAAAAGAATCAATTGCCCAAGATTCTGGATCTTTTTTCCATGACACATATTTCTTACATTTTGTGTTGGACCTACTAGCAAAGAGGTCAATTTCAGGCAATCCAAATTCCTTAACAATCTTTTTAAAAATCAAACCGGAAAGTTCATACTCAATTTCCTGTTCTCCCCTTCTCGATTCCTCATCAGCCTCCTTGTTTTCAGCCGAGCTAATATAAGAAGCAAAAACAAAAATGTTTCTTTCTTCGCACCATTCCCAAATCTTTCTAGAAAGTTGATTTAAATTTTCAAATCTGACACCTCCACATTTATTTATATATGCTACCGCAGTGGTATTGTCAATTCTCAATAAAATCTCACAATTACTAACAGATCTGGTAAAACATTTTAACCCAAACAATGCTGCCATTAATTCAAGTATGTTTATATGATACTTTTGTTCTTCTTGGTTCCAAAAACCATGTATACGTTCCCCATTACAAAAAACACCCCAACCACTTCTGGAGGCATCCGAAAAAATAACCAATTCATAACTGAAATTTCTAATCGGATTAGGAACTTGTAAATTTTTCATCCACCAAAGAATTTCTTTATTTAAGGATGCAGGAACTATCATATTGCTGTCAAAAATTCCTTTATTAAGGCAAAGTTCCTTATATTTTACAACTTCGAAGGGTTTTATATGAATCCAACCAAACCTAACTGCAGGGCAACATGCTACTAGTTTACCTACTAAACTTGCAAATTCTCTTATCTTTACCCCTTTTCCGATCTTAAAACAATTAAGATTTGACCGAAGTTTGATGATTTTTTCCTCGGGAACATTTAAACTTAAATTACTGGAATTAAACATAAATCCAAGAAATTTGCATTGTTTTGAAGGTATTAAATTACACTTCTTTTTATTAATTATAAAACCCAAATGTTCTAGTAATTTTACTGTTGTCTCAATATTATCCCTGCAGGTTTCCATTGTATTACCCAGTAATAAAAAGTCATCAATATATGCAACTGAAAGAAACCCTCGTTCACGTAAATAACCCACTACTGGCTTTATTAATTTCGTGAAAATAAAAGGTGCGGTACATAAACCAAAAGGTAAACAAGTGAATTCATAAAGAGTTCCTTGAAATTGAAAACGTAACAACTTTCTAGAAGACTTGTGTATTGGTACCAAATAATGCATCTTTGAGGTCCACCAATCCCATATAGGAGTCTTTTGTCATTAAATTTATGGCTGACCTCCAATCCTCCATTTTAAAATGAAGCTTTTGCACAAAATCATTCAATTTCTTTAGATTTAATATAAATCTATAAGAACCATCGGGTTTTGGGACCAAAAATATACTAGAAATATATTGTCCTTTTTCATGATTGCAGGGAGTAATTACTCCCATATTTAGTAGTTTTTGAATGTGAAGATTGCATTCATTATTTTCAAACAACGATCTACTCTTTTCAAGTGGAACGACTTTTTGATAAACATTTGAAATTAGTGGAATTTTATATCCCCTTAGTAGATTTATGATAAAAGGATCAGAGGTAATGTCCTTCCAGTTTTTAACAAAATGTTTAAGTCGACCAGAGATTTTACTTACTTCTAATATTGATGTCTCCTGTATGGTTGATGTTGTTTGGTTTTCTGATACTGTTGGTTTTTTCGTGTTTTTTGTGAGACCTTTGTCTGTCGCCAGTTGTGCCCCCCCCAATTCTGTTGTTGATTTTGACGAGAAGTGGACGGGGCTTTGAAGTTTTTTGACTTCTTTGTTGATGAAGGAGCAGTAGTCGTCTTTGTCTTCTGAATTGCCAATTCCTCGGACACCTTTTCTAAATTCTTTGCAGTCTTCACTTCTTCCTCCAAATTATTCCCAAATAAGAATTCATCAATTGAAGTTTGATTTAAAGTTTGCCTTAGACTTTGTTTTATATTCGGGGCCAATAAAGCCCTTCTTATTGTGCTCTGAGTATATTGCACATCAGCTAGAATTCTAATTGAATCGTTTAAGCATTCAATCATATTCAGATTTGTTGATCTGTCACTTCCTCCCCCTCCATTTTTTATCAATTCGGTTAGACATCTGCTTGAGGCAGCTAAAGCAGCACTTATCTTTTTTTTGATTTGACAACAATTTGCTGTCTCGCTGCAAATGTGTTTCCGAAGTACACCTAACGATTGAATCATTAAGTTTAGGGGGGTTAATTGTACCACAATTTATTGGTATGGGATATTTATCCATAATAGAGGTAAGATCCTCCGTTTTTAAACCATATTTTAAAATATGGGCTAGATTCAAACTTAATTTTTGTTGAATCGGTGGTCCCACATTGTCCTTTATAATCACATCATCCCCCAGGAGTGCGAGTATTTCCCTATCAATATTTTCATCTTGGGGTTGGATATTTTCCTTATCCATAGTAAGATTTGACGAACCTGCGCCCTGAACCAAATCTTGAGTTACTAGTGCGCATTCCACCTCGCGCCCTGGCGAATCAGTCCGAAGATTTCCGAACTCGTATTGATTTTCTGGGGATGGCGTGTCTGCGTACCGTAAGGAATCGTGCGTTGGCGTCACATCTGCGTTAAAGAAAAAACGTCCTTGTTAGATACGCCATTTGCATTAAATGTTAAAATACATTTAACATTTTTAATCTAGCACATAGTCTAGCTTCATGAAAAGAGAAAAATCTAATTCACGGATAAAAAACCACGTAAGTGGTTTCGGCACATAGGCCGACTTTGTGAAAAAGATAACAATCTATTTCACAGAACTTTGCAGTTTTTTCTCGCATTTCTAAAAAGAGAAAACAAAAACATTAGTCACTTACTTGGAGACGAATTTGAATTAATTGAAGAATCTGTGCTATGTCTTCTTGTGACTTTTCTTTCTAATCTCTTTAACTTCTTGCTTAAGCGCGCTATTTCTTCCATGTTGCGTCGTTTACCCATTTTGCTATTTTGGAGAGCGAAGCGTGCAGTATGCTCGACACACAGAACAAGAATGAACGGCTTGGCGCTGGCGCTGATGACATGCGCGGAGAGTTGCAGAGCCTATATTTTTAATTTTAGGCTTTGGAAGTGTGGTAAATAGACACTGGACGCAGGTCTACAATAATTGAACTAGAGGAATAGGGATTGAAATACAATTTTCTCCGAAGACTCATGTCCAACCACTGCAATTCTGGTAACTTGTATCGTACATGATCTCTTGCTCTTAAATTAAAAATAAAACGTATGCAAGAGTTTTGAATTCGTTGCAATCTCTTGCACAAATGCACAAACTGCATCTATACAAGGACCATATACACAATAACCATAATTACAGCAGCTCAAGACAAATGTTTCACACAGCTTAGAATTCGGTTACTCCTATAAAGACTTCTAAGAGCTAAGTAATTTCTTTGGACGAATTTTCCGATACATGTACGAAATCGTAATTTACTCTCCATATATAAGCCCAAGTTTTTAGCTTCATTTTTTGTTGGTATAATATCATCATTAATTTTTAATTTTTCATCGTCTCCTAGTAAGTTTTGATCTTTTCCAAAATACAAGACGCAAGATTTTGAAGCATTTATCTTAAGCCCATTCTCACTAGAATATCTAGCAATATCATCAAGTGTTTCCTTCAGGCTGTTTAGTTTAGCATCTCGATTCTCTTTATTAAAGCTCATATATACTTGTGTGTCATCGGCGTATTGATGCAAGTAACACTCATCACGCACTCTCTCGTTAATGTCCATTGTAAATACTGTAAACAATAGTGGTCCTAGGATGGATCCCTGCGGAACACCTTTGTATATGCTAATCTTTTTTGACGTTTTATTTCCACATACCACCTTTTGAAATCTATTTGATAGATAGGCTTGAAAGAATAGTACAGTCTGAGCACTAAAACCATAGTATCCAAGTTTGGCACATAATAATTTGTGACATATAACATCAAAAGCTTTGAAAACTAATGAAGTTGTCATTTCTTTATCCCAAGCTGCTACTATGTTATCGCAAATACTTGAGAGAGCTGTTGTTGTACTATAACCTGTTCTAATACCTGATTGAGAATTAGGTGGTAAGTTATTTGTTTCTAAGAACGCTTTAGTTTGCTCAAATATAAGCCTTTCAAATATTTTGGAAAATACCGGCAACAAACTTATAGGGCGTAAATCAGAATATTCATTTGGTTTGTTGTTCTTTGGTAAAGGTATTACCAATGCTTCTTTCCATGCCGATGGAAAAATTGATTGGTTAATACACTCATTAAAAATATGCTGCAAAAAAGGTAAAATTTTAGGACAGCAGAGTCTGATCATTTGCATTGACAATGTATCATGTCCAGCTGTATTTGATTTGATATAACAGATTGCCTTTGCCACGTCTGATTCTGTAACATTATTTAATTTAAACTCATTTATGTTAATTTTATATTTACTGTTCTCAAATTGAAGAACTGTTTCATGGTCAGGAAATTAATAAAAAAAAACTATATTAAAACGAAAAGCAAAATGTTGTAAAGCTACCGCAGTAATTCTGTAACGTCAAGGGTCAAATAATAACAACAAAAACAGGCAAAAGAGATAATAGACATTAATTAATAGGCAGATTCCGGTCAAAATTAAAGGCCTTTAATTAGAAACAAATATGGTAACCATAGAAATTGTCCATTACAACCCATAAAACAAATTTAAATTTACAGACCTTTAAACTTAAATGAGTTGACCAGAATCTGGGTAAAATCTCAATCAGAGAATGAACCACCTTAAAGTTAATTGGTACAAATCAGGATTTAAGAACCTAACGTAGAAATCAAAAATGTGCTTGGACCAATTTCAAGAGAAAATCACTTTAAAACAGACCGAAGAGTACCAAGACCAAACGTCCAAACTTATAAAATTGATATAACGAGTGGTCAAATTTAAAAAATAAACAGTGACAAACTTAATTTTGTTACATTTGCTCGGGAGGATATCAATTTTCTGATTGATGTCTTATTTGTCAATCTTCTTGTAGCTACGAGTTTGGCTAGAACTCGCATCTATTTCCAATCCTAAGGTTAGTTAGGTTTCTCTGGTTAGATCTTGGACATTCTCCTTCCTTGTCGTACTGTACCATTTTCATATCAACTTTTAGACGTAGCTGGATAAAATGATGTGTGGTTTAAATTGAAGTCCACAACCGAACAAATTGGAAATGCTTGTAAATTTCATCCCTAGGTGTAGATTAGAATAGAATCTTTCGTTTGTCGAAAATTGTTGTGTAAGGGACAATAGGTGTTATTCGTGGAGGGTTGTTTTTGGTGAAAAGTTGTCGTTTTTGTGTGTAATCCTTTGAGGGTGGCTTTTATTGAAGATGTGTGCGACAGTCGTGTCGGATCATATTTGAAATGTATCGCTCGAGCGCGCGCGAGGGTGTCTTAATCCAGCAATCAGAAACAACTCTCTGCGGCGCTAACCACCCTCTAAATTTTGAGCATCGCTCTCAATCAGGTCTTGGTCGTCCCTGCACGTCTGTCTGCTTTCACACGTTGAAAGGGAAGAATTGCGGAGTGTGCGCGGCTGGTGTGGCGGCTGTTGCCGCCACCGCCACCGCCGCCGTCGCAGCCGCCGTCACCCCCGGACGTGTTCTAAGGTCGTCGCTCACGACGGCGGAACACTTGTTGGCAAATTGTAAGAGTCTTCAGCTTTCAGGCGTGACCTTTCGAGCTGCTTTTTATGTTGCCTTCCTTGATTAATCATCGCGCTGCGCCGTATACGTGTGTATGATCATCGCATCGCATCGCGATGATGATGATGATGATATTTTCTAAAGTGTATTATTTTAAATTAATTCCAGAGATGAAATTAATTATGTAATTGGTATCTTAGTTAATTAAGTACGTATGAATAATTAATAATTTTTATTAAAGATTTTTATCGCGTTAATAAAAGGTAAAAAGGTTTTTTTGGGGTGTGGTGTTGTTGCGACACAAGGGCAGGGGGTATAAATATAATACATTTGATAAATGATGAGATAACCGGTCGTATTAAAATTACAAATGGTTCGTACCTTTTATAAAAGAAGCTTAAGTAGAAAGAATGAATTTGGATATTTTGTTATAAATTATCATTTTTATTGCACCGTAAACCCTAATCCAAAATTTATTGCAAAGAATATTAAATTATTTTGTTGGAATGGGGGATAATAAATATAAGATATTAAAGTTAAAGACGCTAGCGTTTTATCTTCGTATATTTTTATTTTATAAGAAAGGCGATATTCATCGTTCAACATCCGCACATAAAGTTAAGCTATTAAAGATACAAGTTTATAATCTTCCCATTTTATATTGCTTCTAATAGCTTCATTGGGCTCGGCGTCGGCGTTATTTTCGGAAACTTTTTATCGCTCTAATTTTCCTAAAATTAAATAAACCAAAAAACAAATTAAATTTATTTATTTATGCCTTTCATAAATTATTTCCAAACGCACAACTTTTCCAAGTGTCTCAGTCGCTCAGTTCTCACTTTAAAGCGGATGTGATATTCCAGATTCTAGCTCTGGAGGAAGTACTCTTTACTCCAAAGGAGGGAAGAGAGAAATATCATCCACCTCCACCCGAGCACAGTTTTACTTTCAATACTCGCTTTCTCGGGATTACGAGACTTAAATCGGCGGAACTGCTATTTGCATCCTTACCCCGCTTAAAGCAACCGCAAATTCCACACGTCTCAATTTAACCCTCAATCATTTTACCAAAAACGGAATCATTTTCACCGCCTCCACCAAACTAATTAAAATTCTCACCAAACTCTCTCAACACAATCATTTTATTTTCTTACCATCAATCGTTAGCTTCCTCTACTGCTCTACTACTCTACCAACTTACAAAACTTAATTGTACCATGAAGAAAGTGGTTAAACATCTGCGATACTGACGAACTAAATAGCTTAGCCTAAAAAGTACACGACTTATTTAACCAATAATAACGAGTGATCATTTATGAGTGATGATAAAATGAAATTATTTCATTGGTTTGAAAATTTATATGTACACTACAGTTCTGTTGGAAGCACCAAATCGTTCACAATAAAAGGATTTCATTTAAAAAGCAGACCAAAAATTAAAACTAATTTGGGATTGATTTAGTTGAAGGAAGAAAATTGGCATTTTCATTTTTTAACCACTTAACGTACGTACCCGCGTCTTAAGCCTAGTTCGCATCTAGACAAGTGATTATTAGAGTAGCGGGTGGTTTAGTGTCCAAACAGCAACATTTTAGTCAAGTAGTTTAGTGAGTCACTAAATTACTTCACTAAATTTCGAATAGATTCTTCTCTATTTTTTCGTGCGAGAGGAGTACCCCCACCACCCGCACTCTCCACTAAACAAATCCAAATAGTTGAATTTTACACTGGTTAAACACTACTAATGAATTGTATCGTTTAGTAATGCGAACGACTTTATGCTTACTAAATGGACTCGCTACTCTACATTTGCCTAGATGCGTATTAGGCTTTAATCCGTTCAAAATCACATTAAGTGATTTAGGAAGATCATGAAGCTGGATAAAATACAGAGATGGTTTTATAGTGTTTGGTGTATATACCTAGCTCAATCACAAACGTCTTATTTTTCTCTGAATTGCAAAGGCATTCTTATTGACAGGCGCTTACTAAAACTTCTAAAATATCAGTATTTTCTTCAAGTTTTCTTAAAAGACATTAATAATCTTTAATAAGGGTCAAGTGATTAGAAGGTTTCAACTGTGGTACCTCAAGGCTCTGCTTTTGGTTCTTCTATCAATGCCCTTCCTGAAAGCATTTATTCCAGGATATCTATCGCCACCTATGTGTATGATCCTCTGTACATCAGCACAGTAACATTTAAATGTTAATTTATTAAATAGTCAATTGGGAAGTTTTATCATTATTTTAATGATTGGGGTCTTCAAATGAATATCGATAAAACTGAAGAAATGTTCTTAATGACGTGTAATTTAGCAATGGCCGTACTTTAGCATAATAGTAAGTAGCAGAACCGGAAAATAGCATAATCCATAAAGTGAACATTGGTTATTAAGTGAAGAAATCGAAAACTTTTATATTGAAGGGAATCATCTCATCAGTTGGTTCTGCAGTCCTAGGACTCTGTTTTTGACAAAATTAATATGCGTGGTAACTGTGTGCCCCTTGTAAATATAAATAAACTTTCGATTGATAGTATTTGTGAAATAAGTGCTATATTTTACCCGAATTCGATATTAATTTCAGGTGACTTCAATATATTTTTAAATGTAATGGATAAATTGTTACATAGTATCTTGAAAAATCATAACGTTATAATTTGCGGTGATTTTAATATACATTTTGATAACATTAACGATAATTATACTATCATATTTATAGATTTGTTCTCATCATACCGATTTTTAAAAGCTATTAACGATGCAACTCGCTGTACTCATTGCATCGATAACATATTTGTGAGATTGTTAAATGATAACTTTTCAACCAATGTATTCGTTGTAAGTCTATCAGATCACCTGGCGCAAGAAATATCATTTAGTTTGAACCCAAACTCAATTATATCTCAAAAATAATCAAAGTATGTAGGCATTTAACCCAAAATTATACATAATTTTTAATAGTATCCTTCAAAGCTTTAGTTGGAGCTTTCTTGATAGTATCCAGTTGGATCCGGACAGTAAATTTAATATATTTTTTGAGAACTACTTATATGCTTTCGAAATTGCATTTCTATAAAAAACTGTTACAAACCGATCAAGGAGTAAGCTGGTTTACGCCGGACCTTAAACGCATGCGCGATCACTTACAGTATCTGAATCAACTTTATAATGATTTTAAACTTGAGGCTTTAAGAATTGATAGAAATAATTATAGAACTTTGTATAAGCATGCGTTAAAAGTTAACAAGCAAAAGACGAACCGGAATTTTATTGAAAATTCACCAAACCAAAATGCTGCCATGTGGAAAGTCGTGAATAAGCATAGGCAATCAAGCGCACATATTACTCAGACAATCGACATAAATGAATTTTCCGACGACCATATGAGAAAATCGTATATGTCATTCATATTAGTAGTTTAGAAAATCGTTCATTTCAACACTAGTGACTTTAACTTTCCATTTTGTAACTGTCAAATAGTTCTTGTAATTTTCGATAGAGCTGCTGCGAAGGAATTCTGAAAGCCCTCTCTTAGATTTTTTTGAACTTGCAAAAAAAGGATAGTTCAAATAAAAATTTATATTTAACCCCGCCAATATTACTAATTTTATTATTAAAATCATTATATAATTCACTTTTCTGTAAATTTTAAATAAAATAGGAACATTTTTTATTCGTTTCGATAAGTTGCTTCCGTCAAAATAGCGCCACCTACAATTATTTACATTTAACTAAAAATAATCAATAACTTCAATGTCAGCTGCTGTTAACATAGGTTATGTTATGTTGTTACTACAAAATATTAATAATGGTCGCAAAATATCCGTGGTCGTCGGAAAAATAGCGTACCTACACAACTCGCAGAAAGTGAATTTCGTTGCTCGTGTAATATCCTCACTCGGCTAGCGCCTCGTTCGGCTATTTTCATACTCGCACAAAATTCGTCACTTTCTAGCTCGTTGCGTAATATACTATTAATGCTAATTTTGGAAATATTGCTAGCCAAACAAGCTTGGAAATACCAATAACAAATCTTAATCCTGTAAAAGCTTGTTTTAGGTTATCAGATTCCAAAGAAGTTTTTTCTTATACAAAAATAACAATGTAATGAAATACCTGAAGTAAATTAAAAATAAACATACTAAGGATATATTTGGGTTATCTATAAATGTTGTCAAAAAAACTATTAGTTCCATTATTCTCTTACTAAAATTATCAATATATGTTTTAGTGCTGGTATTTTTCCAAAGCGATTAAAAATAGCTGCTGTAGTACTACTACATAAAAGTGGAGATATTAATTTAAAAGAAAATTATAGACCCATATCTGCCTTTTCTAAAGTTTTTGAAAAAGTTCTACAGGATCAAATATCTAAATTTGAAACAAACAATTATTTCTGTAAAGAAGAGTTCGGTTTTCATCCAGACTTAGCACAAAAGACGTTATAATAAGTTTTATAACAAATGCTATCCAATGTTTTGAGGAGGGTAAATATTACTTGTCAAGTTGCTGCGACTTAAGCAAGGCGTTTGATTGTGTTTCACCAAATATATTGCTAAAGGGGCCCATACACTATCGAACATGAAAGACGAGCATGTGCGGGCATACTTGTACGCGCGTCCATGTTCGCCCGTGTGTGGGGAAATTTTTCCAAAAAAGTCCGTCATGCATGTTTTCTGTTCCTGCTTGAATTTATGTACGTGGAAACATGAGCGCGCGTACATGTTCGCCTGTCTGTGGCCAAAACCTACGTTTTG
Organism: Stenus bimaculatus; assembly: GCA_963971135.1. NCBI lineage: Eukaryota > Metazoa > Arthropoda > Insecta > Coleoptera > Staphylinidae > Stenus > Stenus bimaculatus. The sequence goes on along the minus strand of OZ020185.1, from coordinate 15,923,525 downwards.
CCAGAGACTTACGACATTGCAGTGTAAAAATTTATTTTAAAATACTCTAAAATGTAAGTAACTAAATATGGCGGATCTAAGATGCTACACAAGAGAATTTTTAAGTGAATTCATAGAAATTTACAAATCTTTTCCATGCTTATGGAAATGTAAGTCAAAGGACTATTTAAATAGGGACTTAAAAAATGAAGCATACAAAACATTATTAGAAAAATTTAAACAAGTAGATCCAAATGCTACAAAATTAACAATCAAGATGAAAATCAATAGCCTTATATCTAGTTTTCGTCGAGAAACTAAAAAAAATAACGATTCCAAAAGATCAGGTGCCGGTGCGGATGAAATTCATGGTATTATGACCTGTTATTATTTGTAAAGGATATTTGTTCCTCTCCAAAAGCCAATTCTTTGCCCATTTTCTTCGTGGTTGAAGTTTTTTATTTAATTTATGTTGTTTTTTTTAGTGCACAAACACATGCCACTGCAATTAAATTTAATTCATCTTCATCCATTGCTGATATTTTTCAAACTAAATATCCACGTACAAGTTCCTGTGTGTGTGGGCAAATGTAAGCTGCGAACATGCACCTCGCGAATTTGTGCGGGCGTGCATGTTCGTTAGCATGTTCTACCGTGTATGGGGGCCTTTAAATAAGTACGGTTTTGGTTCTAATTGTAAAGTCTTTCCTAAAAAGACCGAGAACATTAAGTTAAAATAAATGAAAAATTCTCAGAAAGTCTACCAATATAATCGGGGATTCCACAGGGCAGTATTTTGGGACCATTATTGTTCATTATTTTTCTAAATGATTTTAATGCATTTCTTGAGAACGTTGTTTATTATGCAGATGATACAACCGTGTCCGTTGGCAATGAAAATTTTGATGAGGTGATCTTGCAAATGAAATCCAATTTTGAAGCACTAAGTACTTGGTTTTTCTCTAATCAATTAAAGTTGAACGAGGCCAAAACACGTAACGGAAAACAAGATAATCCCGAATCGGGAAAGTATAATGGTAGAAGCAGAAGGTACCCTTGTACAATACTGGGGTTTTACTTTTGCTTTCTGGGGCATACCTTTTCACCTTCACTGCCAAGACACTCCTCGATTTTTATTAAAATTTAGATAATTTTATGGAGAGGTAAACTGTAGATAATGGATCATATCTACGAACATGTCGGCTTTATATCTCGCTATTACTCATCAAAAGTATAGAACCCATTCTTGATTGGGAGTGAGATGATAGTGTGATATATGACTAAGGGCCGGTTGCACCACTGCTCCTTAAACGTTAAGGAACACTTATATATCTTAAGTGTTACTTTATACATTGCACCATTATTTTAAGGAACACTTTAATGCCTAAGGTTATCTTAAATTTAAGTCGAAGAATTCTGCCACTTAAAGTCCTTCTTAACCTAAAAATTTAAAACGTTCACTTCAGTTCACCTAAATTAAAAAAAACTTGCAATAAAATGGATGTTGAATTTGAGTTGCATTCAGTTTTGGAAGATATTGTTGAAGTGTTAGAGATATTAGAAGTGGGAATTCCCTGAAGAATATATGTTAAAAGTGAATCGATGGATGAACTGAGTCTTTTTAAAATATTTCGCCTTCGAAGAGAAACTGTGCTTTCTCTTCTTGGATAATTATTTTTCTAGATGATTTGACAAAAAAAAAATAGTTAGGAAAAAATGTTTTTTAATCACAACATAAAATTTAAATTCTACCAATTATTATTAATTATCACAATATATAAATAAACGCCAATTTGTAACAAATTAAAAAAACTTTGATTGCAGATGTCAACATAAACAAAAGTTCTTCAAAATGCAAAAATTATATAAAAAGATATATTAAAAAAATAATAACATTCCATTCTTTACAATTTAACCGAAAAAATTAAACGTAATGTGTAAATGAAAAAAATAAATGGGCGCTTGCCTATGAAAAATATCACACTATTCGCACCACAATAAAATATTAACTGGGCATGTTTCTTAAGGCATTTAATTTTTCCTTTATTATTTCAATTTTGAGTTGTAACAGCTCCATTCTTAAAGCGCTTTCAATTTCGTGGGATGACCAATTATCCAATTATTATTATCCCTGCATTGCTCTAACTTTTTGTTGATAGGTTTTGCTTTAGATGAAGAGGCTTGTAGTTACCCCAATCCATGGATTGGAGTTTCACTTATGTATGGATATTTGTCCAAACAACCTGGATTTTCTTTATCTTCATTCTAGTTAATTAAAAATTTTAGTTTTATAATAAATTTATTGCGTTGAAAAGTTTAACTATCGGGTAATGACAAGGTCCCAAAAATCAACATTTTAATAAATTTCAATCATTATAAAATACACATTACATCAATTATCTTACTCTTCATCACCATTAGCATTTTGTTCTTGGAACTGCCATAGTTTCTCCAGCATCACAAATAGCGTCAATGTCACAAGGATTTCTCAAACCAACAATAGTTTTTGATTAATAATTTCTAATACTAGATCATTGGGTTTTGAAATTACTCGAGGAACACCACCACCTGTTTTTATTATTCTTTGCCTTTCCTGGGCCGCACCTTTTCTTGTTTTACACTTTTCATAATCGTAAACCTCTTTAAAGTGATGTAGATCTGAAGACATCATTTGGGGACGATGCATTGAATTCTTTTGTAATTTGTTACCAAGCTTCATCTTTGTCTCTCCAAGTAGACCCAATAGTCTTTTTATTTTCTACTACTACTTTTTGGGAAAAGTTTGTTGAACGAATCTTTTTGTAGGTTGATCCGTATGTAAAAAATAAATTTAAAACAGTTAAAATTTCCCTATGAAACTCTATCACAATTTCCTTTAAGTTAAAAACGAAAACAATAATAAAACCGAGAAACATCGTCGAAATTATAGGTTAGGCGTAATACCACAGAATTACATACTTTAGAATCCCAAAACATGCAAGAAACAGAAATTTCCCTAGATTTTTACAGTGTTGTCAAGCTTTGCTTTCATTTAACATAAGTATTACTTTAATTCTAGTGGTGCAATTGAACTATTAGTTAAGGTGCACTTAATTTTAAGATTCACTTAGTAAGGGAACACTTTTAAGGAACAGTGGTGCAATCGGGCCTTACTCGTGCAGTCTAAAATTATGATGGTATCATTAACAAAAATACTGAAGATAACTGCAAATAAGAGGAGGTGTTGAAGTATGTAAGAATAAACGTGTAGAGGAAATGTGTTGGGTTAATATATTGGTAAGGTACGGATTCTACTTTTGAGTTTATTTTGTGATAAAAAGCGAACAAGAAAATAACGGTTCAAGTCACAATCTGTAGGATTATAGATTCCACCTTCTTGAAGTAAAAATACTTGCAACGTAACGATAATTAAATATTTTGTAAAGTCGCTCAAGATTTAAACCTTCCAGCCGTCATAACGTTGATTGGTAGGTATCGAAAGTATTTGTAATTCGGGCCCTGGGGATTACCTCCTGACGGAGAAAAGTTTGCGATTTCAAACATTCTTCAACGCCTACCACGAATAATGATTTGGACATAGCAGTTCAATAAATTGAACATTGGGGTTCATTAAAATTATTTGGTGGGCTTAAAACTTGTGAATTAGCATTATTTAAAAAAGGAGCTGGGTTGGTTATTAGGAGCAAGTTGATAAAATATAAATTGAATATTTGTTAAGAGTATTAAAGTAAATGCATAAAACATGAAACATCCCGGTGTGGCTGGAACGACACCGCATTGTTTGGACGAACGCAATAATTATAATTAATCTATTATAATCCTCTTTTTGTTTACGGTTGCGTTGTGTATCAAGCGCTGCTTTGCATCGTATTTGCGTATCGCAATTTCGAAATTATCCGCACTGTCAATTAAAAGTTAATTTTCATTATAATATAATTCGCGCGCTGTTAACCGCTAGGAGTTTTACGTTAGCGGTGGCGAGGCAAAAGTGGCGAAGCTTGCCTATGATCCATGATAACGTGCGCCACTGATCGCAACCAACTTCGAATGTAATTTAACATTCGGATGGCAGTGGCGGAATGTAATATTACATTTACGCAAGTTATAATTAATGCAGTGAATATAACCGAGAGTTCGTCGTATTTGGTCTAGGTGCTGGTGAGGCTCTTAACTCGATACCGGCGTAAGCACATTTCATTCAAAATGCATTATTAATTTGGAGCGACGCTAACCTCCATGCGATTTATTATATTACAGCTATTACACCGTTTCGCAGATTAATGAAAAACTAAATTTCAGTTTAAATTTGCATGGAGCAGTGCAGTGCAGTGGTGAGCGAGCGTAAGGCGTACGGGAAATAGTATAATGTGTAACTTTTATATTTGCATTCTTTTATGAATTTAAAACGTACGAGGCTGAGTACCGTGCAAGGTACACCTGCGATATGTAAAGTTATAAAACTTACCACGTAGGTGGTCTAAAATATCGGGGCTTTTTAGCTGAAACAATTCTCCCATAATGAAGCAGAAAAAAGGCATTTATATTAAGGCCATAAAGTGTGTTTTAAACGCAGTAAATGCTGCATATGTGCACTCGACTGGCAGCAGACTTCTTGAAAGAAAATCAATCTCATTGGAATGAATAAATCACACACACATCAGACATAAAATGCACAGTAAATATACGATGTCAACTTATGAATGCACCAGTTTTCTTTTTAGATGTGTATTGTGGATAAAATACGACTCCTACCTCCTGCCGCCCTTCTTGACGCACGCATAAAACATTTATAACAAGCTTTATTATTTCCTACAAACTTTTGCGGTTTTGTTTCATATTTTAGATGCTTAATTTTTTATTAAAACATTCGTCGAGTGAATTTTTCATCAACGCTCTTTTAAATCTAGAACACGAATTATACACGAGTTAAGCACTTATTAATACAAATTATAATTAGATACAAGCTCCTCTTGATAAAAAAACCATCAGCATTCCTTGTTAAATGCACACCAATGCTAAGCTAATTTATTGATTCCATCCTTCTATGATTAATAAATCGCTCTTACTGCTTACATTATTAATTAAATATTGTTAATAATACCATGTAAATATTGTATTTCCTATCTGTGTTAATTAATATTTAAATACACAAGCTTTTAATGCATAAATTATTTCATACAACATACAAACTTTAGATGGTTATCATCATCTCTTATTCATATAAATTATTAATAAATAAAACTCATTTTCGTTTACACTAATTTTATAACAATTACTCATCAACTCACAACAAATGTTTTTTTCATTATTAACTTTTACTATTATTACAACTATATTTTACATTCCTCTAGAATAATAAATTTACTTAAACAAAATGAACAAATTGTTGCTTTTTTAAATAATTTACTAATATTATTATCAACTACATTTTTTACACATTTAAATTTTTATTGCTTGGAATTTACTTAAAATATTTCACGATGGGGTTTTTTGCATAAATAAAACACACTTGATTTATTATCTTGGTATTTCAATTAAAACTCATTTTATAATAAATTTAATAGTTTTACATATTTTAAATACTTGGGTTTAAACAGTTTTTATGTACATTCTTAAATATGTATCAATAATATTACAATAGATGGCGGTTTCTTTAATTAAAGTTTGCTTCACAAAATTCTTTCATATTTTTACTGAATTTTCAAAATTTTCTACTTTTAAAAGTAACATTCATAATTGTATATGTACCACAAAATATTTATACATGTGATTTTAAATAAAAAAGAGACCCAGTTTTGAAAATAATATTATACAGGGTGTCCCATTTGACGTTGGACTGTATGGGTATCTTTGTTATTATTGGAGATAGAAAGTCGGTTAAATGGACAAAGTAGTAGAGATTTTTTCGAATATTAATAATTCATTTACAAAAAATTTGAATTTCGCATCATTCCAACGCTATCTTGAAAAAAAAAACAAGAAAATGCGATTTTTAAAATATGCCTATAACTTCTTTATTTTCTGTGGTACCAAAAAAGTTTTTGGACATAATACAGACAATTTTTTGGGTACAATGCAGTAAAACATAAAAAATTTTTTTTTCGCTATCGGATTGATCGGAAATGAACCAAACTTATTTTTTTCTTATGGCAGCCATATTGAATTTACACATATTCAGAATCAGTATTTTTTTCTGAGTAATTTGGTATACCATATGTCATATTTAAAAAAAATAAAATTATTTGATTTTACAAACTAACATTGGACTTTAAGAGATGTAAATTGTCAATAACATAAATGTAACTATTTAAAATATTAAATATAAAATAAATCTTAACACATATGTATTGACAGTTTACATCTATTCAAGGCCATTTTTGGTTAGTAAAATAAAATTATTTCTATTTTTCTTAAAATATTACATATGATACATCAAATTACTCAGAAAAATACACTAATTCCGAATATGTGTAAATCCAATATGACTGCCATAAGAAAAAAATAAGTTTGGTTCATTTCCGGTCAATCCGTTGGCGAAAAAAAATATTCATTTGTTTTACTGCATTGTACACAAACAATTGTCTGTAAAGTCAAAAAAATTTTTTGGTACCACCGAAAGTAACGACGTTATAGCCATATTTTGAAAATTGCATTTTCTCTTTTTCTTTCAAGATAGCGTTGGAACGATGCGATATTCATTTCTTGTAAATGAATTATTTTTATTCAAAAAAATCTCCATTTAACCGACTTTCTATCTCCAATAATAACAAACATACACGTACAGTCCTACTTCAAATGGGACACCCTGTATAGGATGTAACAAAAGTATCAGATATTGCAATTTTATTTTTACTTATTTTGTAAATTCTCTTCCAAAGCTTTAACACTGAAATATAATTTTATCAAAATATAGGAAATAATTATTTAATGTCCTCGCGAAACATCTATTCGACTTTTGTTTTCTTACAAGTTAGTCCAAATCATCGATAAGCTACACTGATCTCAATTATCCTCTTTTTGACTCGAGTTGTTGAATTCAAATGTTTAAACCATTTTAGGACCTTCACAATTTTTTTTTGAAAAAGTTTTTGGCTTCCAGAATAACTAAATCAAAATGGTTTAATATGAAACTTTAATGAAAAAACGAATTTTTATCTCTGTTTTTTTCTATTCTTTTGGAATCTTTGAAATTAGAATTTATTTCTTGGTGGCTTTCTTATTTTTACAGACCTTTTTCCTCCAATTTAGATAATTCGTAGTTATCAAATAATTTAACCAGTTATTACTAAACCTAGCTAATACTCTGGCTAAAGAAACCCTCAATACATGGACTTCTCCAAGTTTTCAACCAATTATCTAATAATACTCAATTTTATTTTTCTTAAATCAATGAAAACTAACCAAAAAACTACCGAAGGTGTGCTTAAACATATACTAACGTCTCAGAATCCCTGTTTACACAATTCAGGACGTGAAATTTTATTGTTTTAACGCTTATTAAATTGTGATCTAAAAACGTTGTCTTATATATGTAACGCACCTTTAGGTATTTAATATAAAACTAGTGACTTATCTTTATTTGAGAAATTTTACGAAAATATGTATAATATTTATTTAAAAATTATAGGACTGGCTAAAATTAATTAAACATTTTTCAAATTGTAATTCCAAGAAACCCCTTTATTTGGAGCTCCGACAATAAAACCTTATAAACTTGCTTATTAATTAATTTGAATTTGTATTAAAAAAATGAGCTAACCAAAAGTGGTTGAAAACCATGAATTAGTAATTTTTTTTTTTATTAAAATTTAATAGTTCTTGATTTTGACCTTACAAACTTGATGGATCAATCATTTTCAAAACAAGTAATAAATTAATGAACTGTTACAAAATTAAAATATGTAGTCCAAAAAAGTTTTTATTTAAAATTTTATTGGCTTCAACTAAAAATACCACTTTTAAAAATGTCAAAGATTCTTAATATAAAACTAATGATTTTATCGTTATTTGTTGCGAAAATTAGACGAAAATATAAAATAAACATAAAAAATGATACTCCTAGGATTTATCAAAATTCGAAGAACAAATGGAATTTTTAAAATTTTCTAAAAATGTTGCCTGGTCCCTTTTTGATAAGTTGGGGAAGTGGAATAGCTGTTTTTATAAGTTTTAGGGTGTCCATATACCAAAATTATTACAGTAACATGTTGAGAGCAAAACATTTATTTACATAGGCTGAATGAAAGATAAAATATTAGCTGCTAACATGCTTTGTTATGAACATGTTATTGTAACAATTTTGGTGTGTATGTTTGTTATCAACAATTGCATGTTTTTAAAGAAAAAAATAGATCTGGATACAAAACTCTTGCACAAAAACAGGGAACTCCCTTCACGAAGATGTTGGCGCAAGAATTACTTGTTGATAACATTTTGTTGGTTAACATCCTTTGATCCAACAATACTGACAATATTGTTGTCAACAAGTTATTGAAAAAGTTGGCAGCAAAAATATTATTAACATTTTTAATAGAACATGTTGTAACAAATGCTAGATTTTAAATTTGTCACTAACATTGCTGGAAACATATGTTTTTAGTAAAGTTACTTCACTTACTAAAGCGCTTTTCCCCAGTTTTCCCGAAATTTTATGCGATAGCTTGATTAATATGGATTTTTTCAACAAATACAATAAATAAAATACTACAAATATAATAAATTGATTTTTTTAAACGGATTTGATCATTGATGATAAAAAATAATAAAAAAAGTAGATGTTTATTTTATTTATAAAAAAAACATTGCTAGTAGTGAAGGAAAGTGGTAGAATACTTTCATTGAAAGTGATGTGTGTGGGATTGGCAACATTTTAATAAAAGCAGAGTACAATGTAAGCAGATAGCAGGTATTTGTTTATACAGATGAGCTTTATATAGTTAAAGTTATTACGTCTTTTGTAAATTTGACGAGCGAAAGCACGGTTATGGGGCATAACGGCCGTTATTAAAATAAAGTAGTTTAAAGTTTTATCGACGGCACTTGGCGGCGTGAGCGGCCGTGTACGGGTGAAGAGTGCGTGGAAAACTGGAAAATTAAAAACGAAACACATCGAGCTTTTTATTGTGTGTGTTACATCGTGAAAAGTTTTAACGGGTTGCGCCGCCTATCGGCGTTTTCCATTACTTGGCGGTGATCAGAATTGCAGGCCGTATTCGAGTTTACGAGCCCCATTTGGATTGTATATTGCACTGCAGAACATTATAAAATGTAAAAACTACCGACAATGTATTTTTTCTTTCTGACTGATGGCCTTATAACGGAGATACGAAACTTTTATTGAGTATAACTGAGGCAATAAAATATTTCTATAAAAGATTTTCAAAGTATAATAAAGGTGAATCTAATTTCACGAATTACTGCTCTTTCCTATAGCAAATATTTTACGACCAAGATTTTTTATATAAATAATGTATTACTATGTACCGTCTTAAATAAATAATTTATTGTAGTTTGGATGGAGTAGGGCGTTCAACAAAATGTAAACGCTGCATTACAAGTTGAATGAAAGAAAAGTGAAATAATCTAATTTACACATTTGAATTTCTTTCTCGAGTCTTTACATTTATGTAACCAAAATGGATGGAAATGATCCTTTGTCGTTGTCGGGGAAAATTTTATTTCACCATTTTTTTTATTTCTTCCCTTTTTATTCATTGGAATTTTTCATTTTATTAGTGAAGCCTTTAGCAGCTACTTCGTTCTTCAATTAATTTTTAAATTTAATATTAAAACGGGGTGCGTTTATTGCGACTTGATTGTTTTAAAGAAATTCTCATTTTAAGAGAGCGAATGTATTTTTTGCGATGACTAATTAAATTTGATGGCATTAAAATTTAGTAAAATATTGCGTGGAATTATTATATCCGTGTTGGGATGTTGAAACAAACTACGCCAACTAGCGTTTACAACGTTTACATGAGCAAGTGAGGAGATAAAATCAACGGGACGCATGAATGGGCGGCTATTTCACGCACAGGACGCGTTCACGCGCTTCACTATGATTGCCGCCGATATAACACGGTGGTTAGTTCGGTGGATCAACAGTGGCACTAGTCGTGCCCACCGATAAAATCATTATGGATCGCCACCAAGCTCGCTTTTAAATTCAACAACTTCATTTTATCTGCTTCCATCGTCACGTTTTATTTCTCTCTTCCCCGAAATCCGACCCGATTATCTCACAAAAACAACATATTAAAAAAAAACTGATATACAGAGTGTCTCAGTGCTGCAAGGAATTATTGAAAAATGATGTCGACACTTGGTTTACATACTTTTAAACCCACACACAAAAATATTTTAATAATATACCGATTGCCCATTCCAAAATACCAAAGTTATGTATATTAAATGGAACACCCAGTATATTATGACATTTTTGGATTTCTAATAAAAAAATAATCATACTTTGTATAACCTTTTATGGGTCTACCTCAGTGGCCTATCCAGAATTTTCGCTTGGGGAGTGCACTTTGTCATTAAAAATAACTAATACCTCTTCAACTTTTATAGTCTTACACAGGGTAGCCCGTAACCCAATGAAAATGAAAAGGACTAATTTTAATTTAATTAACACAGAATTTTGAAAAACGCTCGGGAAGATCAAGTTTTCTTTGAAGAGGGACATTTTTTGCCATACAACTATACAACTGACCCAAAAATCTGTTCGTCCCTGTGCGTTGTGAACAGAACCCCTAAAATTTTCCACGATAGGGTAATACCTCATTGTAAAGATCTTTTCACCATGAATAAAATCTTTTCAATGAGGTATTTCTTACCCTTTCATGCCATTTCAAATTTTACAGGTTGTGTCCACTCCGCATAGGGATGAACAGATTTATGCATCAGTTTCATTGCAAAAAATGTACCCCTTCAAACTAAGCATATTTTCAAAACTTTGTCCTAGCTAAATTAAAATTCGCCCAATTGTGTATGTACAGCAATAAAAAATTTATTCTACTTTCTGATACAGAATTTCTAAAGTAGTTGTTCAAAGTAGAGTCCAAAATGTTCGTTCTGAGGTACTAGTACTACAATTTTCGAGTCAATTTTTAATATTTAATTTAAAAATATGTGGATTGATTGTATATAGTGGCACATGTGCAATGTTCCATTTCCACTAATTTAAATTTCTGTTGACATAACTTTTATTTGAAAATTAAAACTGCCAAAATAGTCTTCCAAATCCAATGAATATATGTATTCTATAAATAATTTCTAATTATTATCAATATATTTAAAGCTTCAATGTTAATTTATGTTTCATAAATCTTTCTTTTAAATGTTGTGAAATTTAATTTTTATAATTTGCGTCTATAATATTCCTTTTAAAACACCGCTAGCGAAACCATAATGGGCCATAGCGCAATCATTATAGCACCCGCTTACGAAGTTGGTAGCATTGATCTGTCAAATTTGTGGTATTGATTATCGTAAATAAATTTCAAGATTTAAAGTACTTGCTATGTTTTTTTATGTCTCCTAAATTTTTTATAGGATACAGAATAATTCCACACTCCTTTTAAATTATTAATTTCCAACAAAAAATTAAACAATAATCTTTAAATTTAACTGTCAAATAAGGAAAGTCAAATATGTGGTATTAATTTTTGTGAAGATATGAAAAGGTTTATCAAAAATTAAGGGCTTACTATTTTTTGCCATTTTCGGAATATCTGGTAGGATACACGATAACTTATCACCAGTTTTACACTAAAAATCTGCAACTTAAAATCTAAAAATTGAAACCTTAAATTAAACTGTCACTGTCAAGACTTCTATGTTTTCTGTTGTTATAACAACGATTCAATAAGAAATCATTGTCACCAACTGCTAAAAAAATAAAGAAATATTTGTACCTCGAATAATTTCCAAATTTATTTAATTTTTGCGCAAATTATAAAAAATAGTATAAGCAACTCGTTCATAAGTCAATTATTGCACTCGTCCATTAAAAACTCGCCGCTACGTGTCTTGTTTTTTAAACTTGGACGCGTGCAATAATACTTGACTTATGAAACTCGTTGCTTAATATACTATTAAAGACCTTTAAATTTATTATATGGGTTGTAATGGACAATTTCCATGGTTACATTATTTGTTTCTAATTAAAGACCTTTATAAGCAGATTTTGGTCAAAATTAAAGGCCTTTAATTAGACACAAATAATGTAACCATAGAAATTGTCCATTACAACCTATATAACAAATTTAAATTTAAAGGTCTTTAAACTTAAATGATTTGACCAGAATCCGGGTATCAATTTTATTTTTTTAAATTTGAGATTGTAAATTCCAAAAAGCATTAAAGAAAATATGTAAAAAAATACCAGCAGCTTCTGCACCCCCCAAGAATACACCACTGAGCTACCATCACTCGTTTTAAGCGATAAAAAAGAACAATTTTACTTTGAGTTGGAATTCTGTTTAATTAGACAATTTGCGTTTGGTAAGGTACCGTGATAATGGCTTATCACAAATTTAAATTTGACAAGATAGCGGTAAACTAGACGATATTTATTTTTTTTTTGTCAAATTTTCACCCCAAAATTGTAATTTGTTTTAGAGGAGTAATTTTTCAAAAATAATTTTTTTTTCGCTTGAATGGCAAATATCAGCAAAACGAGTGAAGATATATCCATAAAAGGTTATACAGGGTGCGGCAAGATAATTTCCTTATTTCATAATGCAATAAAATAAAAAGTAGTAAAGATATATTTTCAATTTTTCTTTAATTAAAAAGTTCAACATTTAAAGTTATTAAAAAAGGAAGTTCGTGTCCAAAAAAAGGTGGATAAAAAAAAATGTAGTCGGCTAGTGGACAATTTTATTATCACAAAAAATTAAATCTTTTGCTAACGTTTCGCCAATAATAACGTTGGCTTCATCAGAGCTCAGAAAATAGTGTTTGTGAAAATGTCAAAAATACTGTACAATACGTCTTCTCCATAAACTTATGTATAACATTGGTGTGGTAAAACATATATAAGATTGTGGATGCTTATAATTATTGGCAGATCGTTACAATTTTTAAGTTTTAACAACGTCGCCATTACACACTAAATGACAAGTTAAAGTTATGGTTTACATGTTTTTAAAAATCATATGGGGTAAGTTGAGCCCCCCATTGTCAATACACTGGTTTGCTGTTTCTCATCACTCTCTCCAGCAAATTGATAGGTATGTTGGCTGTTTCTTCCTGAATGTTTCTTTCCAGAGTCTGGTATAGACTACCCCCACAAAAAAGTTACAAGGGGTCAAATCGGGTGAGCGTGCCGGTCACTCAAAATCTTCTCTCAGTGAGATAAAGCGCCCTGGGAAGTGCTCTCGCAACATAGCCATCGATGCCCTTGAAGTATGGACCATTACTCCGTCTTGTTGAAACTATATATCCCCTAAGTCCTTTTCATCAAGTCGTGGCAAAAAAACTCTTCGAGCGTGTTCACTTAACGGTCTGAATTGACTGTGACAATCTCCTCATTTTCCTCGAAAAACCATGGGTCTTGCGTGATCAGTTCTTCTTTTCTGCACAGTACCAGTTTCATTGAAAGTTGTGTCCCCCAAAAGAATTAATTTCCGATCCTGGACTGGATCCAATGTCATAATATTGAAGCGATTTCAGAAGGCGCGCTGGGTTTTAACCACCGAACGGCCGTTGGAAAAATAGGCCTTTAAGGAAAACGCACGTTGCTCGTTAGTCGAATGCATGATGATGACTGAAACACAAGTTAACAAAACTATAAGATCACCTCTCTCGATCGAGACCACGAAAACTTGTCTGGGACTCTCATCAGCTTCAGAGTATTCATTTCTAACAAGGAAAATATCTTGCCGCACCCTGTATAAAGTATGATTTTTTTTATTAGGAATCCAAAAATGTCATAATTCAAGGTGGTCACTTTTACAGTGCACACCGCACACCAGTTGGATCTTAGAAACCCGAAGAGTTAGAAAGTTTCTTAAATTATAAAAAAGTTACCCCATTTCAAGCTCTTTTAGAATCTTTTTAAAAATTTGGAAAATTTTGCTTCATACCTCAAATATCATAAAATAACTGAAATTGCCCATTTTTATTTTTTCTTCATATTTTTGTTATCGTTTAAACTTTTTGAATAAAATTTGATAGTCTTAGTTGAGGTAACATCCTGAATCCAATGGACATAAAAAACACTTTAGGTCGACTGGATTTTCCTAATTTCTCTGTTCAATGGTTTGACCTAAAATGTTTTTTAAGGATTAAGAATGTTACTCAAGGCTGTCAAATATCAATCGAAAAGCTTCAGCGATAACAAAAACAGGAGGAATAATGAAAATGCGAAGTTTCAGTTACTTTATGATACTAGGTGAATGGCGCAAAATATCCCGGATTTCTAAAGGATTCCAGAAGAACTTGAAGTGGGTAATTTAAGCAGTTCCCAATGGTGTACAGTGTGAAAGTGACCACCCTGTATACTATATGTAACTTCCTCGCAACGCTAGGACACCCTGTAGTTTTCGATGTGTTTTAATAATTAGTAATAAATAAATATAATAATAAATGAATGTAGTAAAAAAGGTTGATAGATGGTGTTATTGAGTATTGGGTTTGAATGATTTGTGTTTTCGCGTTTGGTGTTATGATAAAGCCATAAATTGGCTTGGTGTGTGCGAGGAGCATTTAAGAGATTTAAGATCGTTGTTGGAGCGGTTCGTGTTAATTGGACAGGGGTGATGAAAACAACACACAGGTGCATCGTTTATTAGCGTGGAACAATGATCTCGTTGATGATTTTTGAGCGATGAGCGATCGTCGAGGGTAATCCGAAAGGTCGCGCTGTAAGAGCGTTAAGTGGCGCGGCGGTCGCGCGGGGGCGGCATCAATCATCACTAGCAGAGAGATTATGGCGTTGGTGCTCCTAATGCGATCAACGGGCCGCAATCGTTCGATCAATCGATATAATACAATCATTGCGTGTTAATTATGAAATATACTATCGGCAAAGTGTTGACCGCTGTTTGATTTCCGCCGCAATTTTCGCTCGAAATGTCATTTTAATGCGGCGGCGTTATCCGCGGTCGCTCATTTTGACAGGGCCCGGTTGGGCTAATGCGATTATTTATTGCAAAGCTGCTAATTATTTTATTGGCGAAACGGTTTTTAAAATGGACTCGCTATTCGGCGCTCATCGCTAATAATTGCTATTTGGTTTGATGGTAACGAATGTAGGGAATAAATTGGTTCAACTGTGACTCAATCAAGCTGTGCAAATCAAGACGCATTGCATGTTTGGTTTGGGTGCCACCATCGTCACGGTAAAGGGTACCACACACCACCACACCACCACCTTTCACGAGCATTCGACATTCGGCCGTCGAATTAATCAAAGTTTAAGCTCTGTAATAATGCTCAGCGCCTGTACGTCAGCATTATTCCTATTTTACAGCAAAACTCAATCAGGGACTAATATATTAGAGCTGTAAATTGGCAATCAATGTTTCCATGCATATGTATGTATGTGCACAGGTAGGATCCGCTCGCCATGTAATAACAACGCTAGATTGCATCGTATATTAAGCAACATCCAATATAGATAGGACAGTTTTAAAATCAAATTTTCTCTATCTATCATGTGTACGGTTTATAATTTCCAGAATTAATACAATGTACAGGATGTTAATCTGCAATAACCATTCGCGTTCTGGGATTTGTTCGATAACGCGCCGATTTGGTTATATGCTACGTATCTAATTTAAGGTTTATGTCCAGGCGCTTCGGCTCTAACTACCTTTTACATTATTAACTACAATCAACGTTATACTTTACTCTCTAATACCGACTAAATTGCATTACACCATTACTCTATTTATTTTATTCACTATTATCCACAACCGCAACACCCCTTCGCATAATTATTCCATAAAATTACTCATTACGCTCTCTCACAATCAAACACCAATAAATAATCCAAATACCCAAACTAATACACACATCAAACTCCAA
Source organism: Stenus bimaculatus (assembly GCA_963971135.1). Lineage (NCBI taxonomy): Eukaryota > Metazoa > Arthropoda > Insecta > Coleoptera > Staphylinidae > Stenus > Stenus bimaculatus. The sequence continues at coordinate 15,907,508 of OZ020185.1, read as the reverse complement.
ATACAACATTTTCCATCAATTACAAAAACCCTATACAACTTTTCCACTTTCCGCCTCCTTGTTTTGTAGGAACTATAAACTAAAAATATTAAAACCTCACAACACGAATTTATTAGGATAAAGAGGGGTTGCTTTGTGTTTACCCTCATAAGTAATAACTGGAGCAGGTAAACAACAATTACCCATATTCTTTCACTTGCTACTAATTTTTACAAGTGCTAATGTTACCCTAAAATCCACCCAACCTATACCTTTGTTTAATTTTTCATGTATGCATTTTTGCTTCATTTTAATTTTACAAATATTTAATTGTCTGCACATTTATTAAGAATTAAGTAATTTCCTCCCTCTTTCTCTAAAAGAGGGTTACTTATTCTTTTTCATTTACAAATAAGTGGAATTGAAAAATTCAAAGCAAAAACATATTTTATGTTTTTTTTAATATAAGGTACATTCTCAGGAATAAATTACATTTTAAACCAGCAAGAAGTTTTTAGCATTACATACACTTTTCCTTAAGAACAAAGGCATTGTAACTTTTTTATTTTATATTGCCTGTTATAACTAATAACACCATTGGAAAGCTCGAAGAAATATCTACAAGACAGTAGTATGGAAAATACTTGCCTCGTTACAATTAATCTGAAAATTGCAATTAATGACTATCTTAAGATATCAAAAACACTCTAGTAATTTTTTTCGTTGTAATGATGGGCCAAAAAAAGTATTGGATTCATTCGATGAGAAACTTAATAACCCTCCTAACGGTATATTACACAATACTGGCCCTATCAAGGTAATCGTATAGTTAAATAAAATTTAATAAAAATACTTTTTGACATTTTATTTATTCCAATTAGCAGTTTAATTGTTAAGAGGTAATTAAGTATTTTCACTGGCACTGTCTTGTAGATATTTCATTGAGCTTTCCAATTCCAAAATTAGTTTATTTCTTACAATGTAAAATAAAAAAGTTAGAATTGCTTTTCTTTTTAGGGAAAACTGCATGTAAGAAACCAGCGGCTGAAAATTGGCTAACTTCTCGGCGATACATTTTATTTTGTTTTTAAGGTCCTTGCAAAATATATGAAAGAATGCTATTTTTATTTTCTTAGAAATGAAATTTCTAAAAATTTGTACTTTCAATCCATTCCAGATTAATTCTTCAAATGTTTATATACCATGATTTTTCTACCTAAAAGTCAATTTAATGAGAGACTCACGTCCTTTTTCAACAACGATTCCTAAAACTTAGGCATTGCTTATAGCGCTAGTTGTTAATCATTTAATAAAAAATACCTAGCAACTAGCGCTATAAACAATGCCTAAATTTTAGGAATCGTTGGTGAAAACGGGCATCAGAGATGTTTTTATAATGCCTTAAGAAAATGGATAAAATAATAGCAGATATTTTAAGTACTTAACCTTTGTGGACAAAATCAAATTCCGTGATATGTTAATCTTAATTTATTGTAAACAACCCTATCTTGTTTACATTTCTAAATTATTAATGCAATCAATTTTGAAGCTTTATAGCATCATACTTAGGCGAAATTCAATAAGAATATTTCTAAGGAGCTCGCTACATTAATTCTTAATTACATACAGATTTATAGTAGGAATGGTGTTAATAAAGTACTTGTCCTTATATAATCAAAATTCATACAGATTTATATTTAGGAAGCATTTACAATCTATGTATTTACAAAAAGGTATTAATTTCTTGGAATTCCAACAAATACGCAATAAAAAATTAAATTTTGGATGTAATGACAATAACATGGTATTTCTCATCTAAGTTGGATCAAATAATATTTTGCTGAAGGTATGTTAATTTTAGTTTTCCGTCTTTCCACTTCCACATCAGGATGTCTAATGTATTGGTGTTCATACTAAAAGAAACAAACTGTGAAACTTTTACAAATTTTACCTTGAACATGCCTTTAGTAAAATATTTTTTGATCCAACTTTGATGTTTTTGTCTTTACATACATTTAATTTTTTATTGCGCCACAACGTTACATTTGCCTGTTGTGGGTGGTGGTCATGTATTTGTTGGGATTCCAACAAATGAGTGCATTTTTGTGTATAGAGTGCATTATAAATAGAAAGCTGTAATTAAGAATAAATATAAAGACTACAGGATTGAAGAATTAATCAAGGCAACATTGTCCTTGGTCAGGATTCAAATCTGAGGTGGAAGTTTGTAACTCCTAACGTACCGAGAACGGTAGAAATTTAAGTTTCTTTGATATTGAGTTTTCTTCGCTCCTCTTTTAAAGAAGGGTGTTGGTTCAAATATTGACTCTCGAACGTCACTCTTGATTTTATCCTTCATTTGAATTCATCCCCAAATTTGTTCTATTGGGTTTACGCACAGGACTGCACGCTGGTCACTACATAACCAGAACTACGAACTCTTCAAGGTACCTGTAGACGTTGGTAGTCGTGTAAAGCTTGCATAAACACGAAGTCATTTAGAGTTCTTCAAACTCAACCTTCACCTTTGTCACGTATGAAGACAATTTCAATTGGTCTATCTAAATAAAAATCACCCTAGATCATAGTGGAATCACCTCCAACACTGAAAAGTTCTTCTATTCCACATTTCTGTAGGGCTCTTTTGCTTGTCATTCCCAAAAAGGTATATGCCTTGCTCTCATCACTCGATTGATTTAAAGTGGTACACATGATTTCGAGCAAATTGTTATGCCAGGCGATTAGCTGCAGTCAGCTTGGGTACAACATTTCTTCAAATTCTTGCACTATTGTTCTCCCACTTACAGTTGATTTTGATTTTGAATCGAATTAAAGCGCTAAATATGGCAACACGTTGTAAGAATGTATCCGAATTTCTTCCTAATCCTGGTCGTCTATCTAACGTACCAACGTGATATCTTTGGTACATTCGGGGGAAATATTATAAGCTCTTGTTGAGAGTATATCGTAGGTACATGATATAAGCTAAATTGGCTTATTTCTTTGGAATAACATAATAACAATAAATGAATTAGTATTAGTAGAAAATTGTAAAGATTCTTGAGTGTGGATGTTAACAAAATGTCCAATTGATGTAATTTCGAAATTAATAATTGGAAAAAAAATTTAATCATAAAAGAAATTTTAATTTTCGTCTGCACGTGTAGAGATGACAAGTTTGATTTGCATCCCTGTATGAATAGGGTGCGGGGGGAAGTAGGAAGCGCGGGGGGCGGCTAATGTGTCGCGCAATCCCTCGCCCTCGTTTGACGCATCCCCTTTCACCGCGCTTTTCCGCTTTTCCTCAACCCCTTCGCGCTTTCACACTCACACATAAACGCACATATACGATAGCAATATCGAAAATCACAAATGTATTTTTTCAGATTTATTTTTCAATCGCATGGCTCCCCAATATTTTACATATCCATCTCAAAAATTAATTACGATTTTTTTATTTGGAACGAACGCGGGGCAAGTGAGAGGCAAGGGCTGCCCCCGTCCCCATCCCCGCCCCCATCCCCGCCCCCGCCCCCGGCCCTGGTTCCGATATTGATAACCGGAGAGCGTTTCGGAAACACAAGCTTCAATTTTTATAATTAACGGATTAATCCAATTTATATTTTAGCAACGGCCTGTGACGTGTGCGCTTGCTACTGCCACGCCACCGTCTTTAATTTAATTTAGTATTTTTATCGTCGACGATAAATCAACATAAATTAACTTAATTAAAAATTATTTTAGTCGACTTAGGCTAGGAGTCATCACGAAAAACGATTGCAATTTAATTTTCTACAAGTTTTTTCAAGTCCAAGCCATGCTTAATCAATTGTACTGCTGGTGATTTATCTTTCTTCTAGTTTTCCAAATTCTATTGACTTTAGACACCTCCTTCTTTTTAGCTACATTTATTGACATATTCTTCATAATTTTGACGTTTTTTTGTACTAATACTTAATTTTCTTTCTAAATTTTAAACTTAATCCTTTTTAGAGTTAGTTTGATTAGGTTAAAAGTTGCTTTGGGAACTTGTGGGTATAAAACCAAATCCGAAAATGATTGTTAATTCTGTGATGATGTGTGAAATTACTTGATTATTCAATGGACATGTCGTTTTTGCTCTCTTTTAACGACCGTTCCTGAAACCACAAATATTTTATGCAAGGATGGGAACGTCTTTCCTCTCGAGGATTTTATTATTCCAAATTCTATATCCATTGGGTTCACTTTTTGAATCATACTTCTTCCTTACAAATATTTTACAACCAAAAGTTTTTAACTTCTGGTGTTTCTTGCTTTTCCTTAAGCTAAATTTCTGTTGGAGTTTTATTCCTATTCATACCTTCTGGTTTCCCATTTTGTTGAGTTAATTGAATACCTTATAATGATCATAATTATTTCATATCCCTCAACACGTACTCTGTTCCACAATCTGAATATAATTTTGAAATTATTTTTCCAAAGTAAAAAAAATATATAATGATCTAAAAGTACCTTAAGTTTGGACCCCGCTAATTAATTTTGTGCTAGGTTGCAAAAGGTAACTCTCTGGGAAGATGTAGCATAATCAACTTAGATTATAAATTTGAAAAAAAAATGAAAATTTAACTTGAGTTATGACTGCAGAACTAATGCTCGATTTCATGATTTTTCACAATTTTTCCTCCCAAACTCGCGCGCCTTCTAGGGATTCGCATTAATTATCAGTTATTTGGTCAAAATTTGCAAAGAAGAAATGTGGGATGGATTTTCTATTCCTTGTTATCATCTCCAATGGAAAATTTAACGCGGGTGTCTAGGAAGATGCTCTTAGTAAATAACTTAAATTTGTATATTTGTTTACTAACTAGCCTTTTGAATATTGAATTGTAGGTCAGAAGAAAATGAAGATCCATTTATCCTCAAAGATTTATGATTTAAGATATTATAGGACTTATGTACCCAGTTTAAAATCTTAAATTATAGGTCTTTAATCTCTGAACGTAAATAAACTTTTAAAATTTATTTATGTTGAGACATTTAATTCTGTAAATCTAAAAAAATGTTTGACCATAAAAAGACATTTAAAGTGTGACTTTATTATAATGACAACATATCAAAATTTTTTACAACAATCACTAAAACAACTCAACTAACTTGATTACTAATTACATATAAAATAATATTAATTTCTATGGGGAATTTTAACTACGTATAGAGGGTGCTATAAAACACAAATAAATTTATTATTTATAAGTTCATATTTTGCCACCAGAGGGCGAGCGGATAAAAATTCCCAATACTTGAACAAAAATGTTAAATATCATCAGATTTATGATTAAATATTAATAACTGTAATTAATACAAAAAAATAATTTATTATTTGAATGAAAAATACCGAAATTGATTTTGTTTGAAACAGATATTTCGTGAGTTTTAAATATTTAGAGGATATTGATATTTATAAATTTATATAAAAATGGGAATTGAAATGGAGAAGTTGGGAAAATTGAAAATTGGGATGTGGTGATTGACGATGAAGGTAAAAGGTTAGAAGGGTTCTCAGGATTAGGAATAACAGAGAATGAAGGAACAGGTATAGGTTTGAGTATTATTTTGTAAAATTTGTCATTCTATTAAATAAAAGAAGATATTGGAGGATATGATCAGGAATGAGGAGTTGAACTGTAGTTAATGTCAATAGTGTAAAATTTAATTAAATTTAAAAATGTTGGTAATCCGGTAGATGGAATGTAAAAGTGAGTATATATTTATGAATAAAAACGTTAAGCTGGTAGAATATAGAAGCAATTATTTCAAAGCCGGCTAAAATAAAAAAGCAATAAGTTAATGCCGGCGTATTTCAATTTAGTTTAATTCGTTCAAAATGAAGAAAAAGTATTTACGGGGATAGGTCGAGATATTATATTATATTCAGGGGGGTTGAGGGGCGCGAGGGGAGAAAGAGTGGTAGTAAGCCGGAGCTTTTGATTTAATTTAATCTGCGGAGAAATATTAGTTTCTCAGAAAGGTTTTCTCCGTTTGGTGTAATAGCAGAGCCAGATAACCGCTTCTAATATTTATGGCTTCAACTAAAGCATTAGAGTTAATATATTTATATTGTTATTTATAGTGTTTTGTGGAAAATTACGGGGGAGTAAAACGCCCTCGATGTTGGGTGCAAAATGGGATTTACGTCGCGTGCAATGACCACGGTAGCCGCAAACTGCCGGACGTTAAAAGAAACATCACCAAGACAAGAAAAGATTTCATTTAAATAAATTTCAGGCCGTTCGTGTCGGAAAAATCTATTTTCATTAATGTTTCTGCACGAAACGCCGATAATTTTAAGTGCACATAAAAACTTCAAAACTTAAAACGAACGCCTCCCCCTTATTTTTTATTCCACATTTTATCGATTCTTCCTCTTCCCCTTCCTCTTATTATAAATGAAATATTAATTTTTACAAGAATTGTATTAAATTTGCATCTTGAAAGTTCACTTAAAAAATATAAAAAGGACGACGCCTCTTGCAAAACGACGCCCAACCGCCGTTGTGAAAATACACGCTATATTTTATCTAATATATTACAGCAAACTTAAGCTTTAAAGACTTATTTTACATAATTTATAAATAAACATTCATAATGCACATTATATGCTGGCTCTGGTATAATGAGATGCAAATTGTGACGTCAGAGGACGAAATTTAAATTTTAATGTTCTTCCATCTTTAACTCTTAAATATTATCCTTAGCTTTTTAATGTTTTTTAATGCAGAAATAACACTGCAGAATAATTCCTCTGAATTACAAATCTGTCGCCTCGGTCGGGATCTATATTTATGCGTTAAATAATGTATTCAGTATTAATTAAGTTAAAGGAAACTTGGCTCAGATGAACTATTGCCGAAAGCCCGCAATTTTACTCGGAACAAGCACAACTTCTTTTTAAATGCCTCAAAAAAACTTTACGTGTGTCCCCCAACTCCCTTTAATTTCGATTCTTTTCTCATGCTAATTCGTACAAATAATTATAGTTGGTGCGTACTTAAAATTCACGAATAACTTTTCATTAACTTAAGAATTGCTGGTTTGTTGGGCGAGATGTTTATTTATTGTTGTGCTTTATGGAAATTAAGAAGAAATTTAAATACAAATCTACTGCAATTTTCCACATGCAAATGTATGCATGCAATTTACAAGTTGGGCAACAATAGAAAAATTAACTAACACGGCTTGTAATTTTCGAAATTACTTTCACAACCTTTACTAAATATCAAAAATCGGTAGAATTCGATTTTTTAAAACAAATCCCTAAGATTTTCTTGGAACCATTACAGTACAGGTAAAATTGGAAGTTTAGATAAAAAAATTGGCTCATTCCTGAAATTTTCTTTACAGGTCTTTTTGACCATTATTACCTAGAAAAATGGAAAGTTTGGAAAATTAAGGTTTGTGAGAACTAGACAGCCTATTTTTTTTATGTTTTTTTGGTCTATTATCAAATTGATACATGTCTTCCAAACAACATGTTTATGAGCAATTTCCTAAACGGCTAATATAGTGGTTTAGTTCTGCAGTCATAAAAGCTAGTACGAACAACCTTTTTATATATTTTTCTTGTAGATGATTTAGAAGTCATTTCTTTAATTCCTGCCAGAAGGAAAAAAAAATGGACTATGTACAAAAGAATATATAATGATCTAAAAGTACCTTAACTTTGGACCCCTCTAATTAATTTTGTGCTAGGTTGCAGAAGGTAATTCTCTGGCAGGATGTAGCCTAATCAATTTAGATTATAAATCTAAAAAAATTGAAAATCTAACGAGGGAAACTTGAGTTATGACTGCAGAACTAATGCTCGATTTCATGATTTTTCACAATTTTTCTTTCCAAACTCGTGCGCCCTCTAGGTCATAATTTGCAAAGAAGCTCCAGAAAACTGGGATGGATTTTTTATTCCTTGTATTATCTCCAACGGATAATTTATCGCGGGTGTCTAGGAAAATGCTCTTAAGATTAAAATTGGACGTAAAGAAACTATATGAGTGGTTAGTAATTAATAATTTATGTTCTGCTTTCTTCTCTGAGTAACTGTCACCTATCAAAAGAAGTTTAGATAGAAACTATAAACCATATGGTTGGGTCACAGTTCCGAGACATAAAGCTACGAGCTACGAAGATGCATTAATGTTATGCATCTATCAACTATAATAATTCTGGAATGCGGAAAAATTCTAAATCTGTCCTGTATGACGAGTTTCGTAGTGTTGATGAAAGTTTCTTGGCGACTGTGTACAGTTATGTCATTGATGGAGACTAATCAAACATACAAAGATCTATACAGATGTATGTTGGATACATTAAAAAATACTACCCTTCCTCATTTATAATTTTCGACTGTTCTAAGGATCCTGACAGCATAAAAAATTGAGAAATTACGCCTGTATAACATTCAAATTCTTGGGGAGATGTCGATATTCTAATTATGCAAACAGATGTTGAAAAATCTGTTCAGTTAATTACTGTCATAGTTGTACAAGATATCGATATTCTAATCCTAACCGAGAAATATATCTAGTTAAACCCGAAATAGAGCGAACAAGACAGAAGGTATTTTCCTTCTTGACTCTCCAGGCACAGCATAAGGATGTGAAAAGCCTTTTGTGGATGTGACTCTATGAGTGCCATGTACAGGAAAGAAGATAAAACTTGAAACGGGAAGAGTTTTAAAAGAGCGTGTCTCAACTTTCAACCTGATGTCCAAAATGATGAAGTTACTGCAGCAGAAGAAACTATTTTCTTTTTTCTTGTATCGTTCAAAAACCAATAATGAACTACCTATATTTCATACCAAAAGTCGTTGAAAAGACTGTAGTAAAATTGGAGTCACTTCCACCGACTTCTACAAGTTCAGCACACTACTCATACCGAACTTATTACCACCAGGTTTACCTGCGGCTTCGAAAGCAAGGTGACTTGAAGCCAATGGATGATTTCCTCTCCTATAAAGGCAGTTGCTGACGCGAAAACTGATACTTCCGTACCTAAAATTATTCGGGAGTCTTTAGATTCTGGACACTGATGGTGAAAAGGAATTCTAAAGGAGCTTTTATGAATGGGCCTATTTTTATCTAAATCCTTTGTTCTAGCCTATGTTTCAATTTCTTCATTTTCCTTAGATCTTCTTAAAATTTTCAACTGGTTTTTACAAACTAATATAGAGGGTGATTCACATTTATGTAAAAATCTCTCGGGTGGTGATTCCTTAGATAAAAATAAGAAAAAATATTCATATAAACATATGTCCGCTTCCTAAGTGAGTTACAGCTCTTCAAAGGTGCAGACAGAGATGAGGTTTTTGGTCATTCATTTCACATGGATACTAGTAAAGTATTCAAATTTGGCATAACAATTAACATGAATTGGACTTAAGTCCACGATTTTTTTGAAATTGTTTTATTGGTTCTAAGTGGTGTTTTAAGAGATCGTTGGTGGTAAAAACAATGGTAACTTTTTTATTATTAGATTTTTATAAGTTTTTTTTCAAAATATCATTCTGTAATCAAATTTACACAAAAAAGGTGTTCTTATACAAATTCCATAGAATGAGCCGTTTAAGAGAAAAGTGCACCTAAAGATATGCATGCCGGGATAGTTGTCATGGTACCATACCAAACATTTTTCTAGGGCTTTTATTCTACCAAAATTATTCCATAATTTATGAAAAAAAGGTTCCTATGTAACTTATGGAATAATTTTGGTAAAAAAATAGGGTCTACAAAAAATTTTTGTATGGTAACCATGAAAACAGTCTCGGCAAGCACATCTTTAGATGCACTTTTCTCTTAATCGGATCAACCTATTGAATTTGTATAAGAGCACCTTTTTTGTGTAAATTTGACTACAGAATGATATTTTGCAAAAAAATCTCATAAAAATCCAGTAATAAAAAAGTTACGATTGTTTTTACCACCAACGATCTCTTAAAATGCCACTTAAAATCAATAAAAAAATTTCAAAAAAATCATGGACTTTAGTCCAATGCATATTAAGAGTTACGCTAAATTTCAATGCTTTACTAGTATCCATTCTGAAATAAATGGCCAAAAACCTGTTCTCTGTCAGCACCTTTGAAGAGCTTACTTAGGAAGCGGAATCGAACATATGTTTATATGAACTTTTTTTCTAATTTTTATCTAAGGAATCACCATCCCAGAGATTTTCACATAAATGTGAATCCACCTGTATAAATCCTTAATAGTAATACGACTTTCTCAATATTTAACTGTATAGTACAAAATGGTTGTATATTGTCAGTAATTTGTATCCTATTCTATGAAGTCTGGATCTAAAATATTTAAATAATTTAATTAATTCCAACATTTGATCAAAACTTTATACATCCAATATGGCCCAAAAGGTCTAACTGAAACAAACAATCCTTTTTCTTTGAAACATAACTTTTCCTTTGATTTGTATTTTTTCTTCAAGATCTTTAATTTCTTCAATTGAAGGTACATGTCTTTGATGTAATCCTCCTAAATTAGGTATAGTATTTAATACAGTAGAAGCATTTCCTCTTTGAATTTTGATTCATATTCTTTGGTGAAGATATTCAGTTCTCTTTGAAATTAAGTTTCCAATTTTGTATATTGTTGATTTTGAAGAAGACCCAAAACCTAGAAGATAAATTATAAATTTGCCTTCCAAATGTTTATGTTTTGAATTTTTTTGTGTTAATATATTTGTGTTTATAATTTACTTGATTTCAAGAAATGAATTGTTTTTTCTTTTGTTTTAGGTAAGTTGGTGTTGTTTCTTGAATTGCGAGTTGTTGATCGGTGAGTAAGTGAAGGAGGAATGGTAGAGTAGAAGCATAAAAATAATTAGTCATATTGTTGTGAATAAAATATTTTGGAGAGGAGAAAAATTAGGGTCGGTATAGTTTTAAACAAACACGGTGGAGAAGTGGTGGGATGTATTCATGGCGTTAAGGACGGGGGCGAACGGTTATAATGGAACCCCATCCCGCCCCCTGGTGCTTAATCAATACCGGGGCACTTGTACAGCCTCGCCTGCACCCTGATTGCTAATTTAATAATATGCACACCGCCAACTCTTGTTTAATATGCGGAATCAAATTTGTGTAAGTTGTATTATCGCGTTGAGAGCGCGACGCTACTTCCTAGTTTTCGAGTTTCCTACTGAAAAACCGTTTATCACATTCAACTAATTGCTAATTACTTTGCAAATATTTAATTTAGAATTATTAATTAAGCGCGAAGATCGAATTAAATTTTAGCGCTCACAGATTCGATGGATAAACTTGGCGCGTTTAAATTATTTTCCCCTCTCCGCTCCCTCGCCAAATTAAAAAACTTTTTGTTTATTAAAATAAATTTATTATTACCACCACAAATTTCATTTATTCAAATTTGATTACAGCTCTAAAATTCATTAAGAATTTTCAAACTTACATCCAGCCCAGAAAATACATTCAAATCCTTTATAATCTCTGAATTTCAAGAAAACCCTTTCGCAAAACTGATAATACTCCTAAAGCTCATTTCCGAAAGGACCACATCCACTGTTCTATGCTAATTTAAAGGTTTAGATTTTAGGTGGTCTACCACCACCAAACCTCACTTTATGCCGCTTTATGCATTTTATCCCTACACTATTTTCACTTACAGTAGTGGCAAAAAGTAGAGCAACTTTTTATACAAAAATAAATAATAAATAATAATACTGTATCAATAGACTTAAAAGAAAGAGTGATAAAATATTCGTGGAGGATCCGTGATGGTATAAGGCTGCTTTTCAGAATTTGGGATGTGTCCACTTCATCGCATAGATGGAAAAATGGATAGACATTATGTCAAATATTATGGTGCCCTATGCAGATGAAAAAATGCCTCATTCACTTTTTTCAACAGGATAACGACCCCAAATACAAATCCAAGTTGGTGTGTCAGTGGTTCAGTGATGAAAAGATACACTTACTACCATGGTCATTTCAATCTCCCGACCTAAACCCAATTGAGAATCTCTGGGATAGTCTTGACCGCTCTATACGGCACAAATCGTAGAAAAATTTAGTAATTGGGCGGAGATAACACAACTCTAAATTGACCGTCTATGCCACGAAGATGTCATCAAGTAATTAAAAATAAGGGATACTTTACAAAATATTAGGAGTACCTAATTAAATAATATTATTAAGAAGTACTGTATAAATAAATAATAAAGTTGCTCTACTTTTTTCCAACACATATCATATATTTTTTTATAAAACCTTGATGCATGTTACAATGTCTAAATAATTTGTCCACTACTGTATACAATTGTTGATTACAATTAATGAAATTTACCATTAATATTTGATTATCAAAATATTTGAGGATGCTACTTTATTGGCTTTTATTATTAAAATGTAAATGTATAAAATATTTACGCATGTTAAAATTTACAGCATAGGATTTAAAAAAATGAGTAATTTGTATGTAAACAATAATTAATGCTAATAACATGTTAATAATGAATTTACGTATAAAATGATTAGTTTGTATCTAGTAATAGGTATAATAATGTTATTTATAATAATCGAAATTGAAACAAGATTAAAAAAGTTCTAAATAAATAGTTGGAACAAAAAGTCGTCCTTTTAAAGATTAGAGAAATGTGCAATCCTTTGATTCATATTGCATTCCCTATTAATAATGTATAGTGCAATATTTGTTCTGTTTATGACGTGCGAAGTGCATATTTTTGCATTGAAGTTGTCGTTTTGATACATGAATCATACATGTTCAATACAGTTCGACACTTTGATAATGAAGCGACGCATTTTTAGCCCTTTTTTGCTATGATATGTGCTGTATTTTTTTAGCGTTGGTATTACGTATTACGAATACATATGTATGTCCGTGCGCTTTGCATGTTTGTTTCAGATTTATGCATCCGATGCGACAACGGGATATGTAAACACGTCCCTAAATTATTCTTTCGCTCCAAAAAGAAATAGTTTTAATATTCGAAAAATAACGAGTTTTTTGCTTTATTTGCGTGCGTTTTGTTCTCCTGTTGTTGTAGGAGTAGTAGGTGCATAATCAGGGCGCGCTACAACATTTCGAGTAGCGGCAGATGCTTTCTGTAATCTGCACGACGACATCAAAGCGAAAAAGTGCGGCGTCCTACGGCGCCGGGCCGCTTGTGACGTTTGCGACGAGACGCGAGGCAGGTCAGTAACAAAGCGGCGCCGCGTGCCAATGTCTTTACACTTGCTTCAGAGGGCACTTACTCGCTCTAGGCTTCATATTGATTTTCATATAGCGAAAACGTTTTCCCCGAGGCTCCTCCACGCAAAAGGCCTCTGAACGTGACCGGAGACGAATAACAAACTTCAAAAACCCCTATGACACATACTCACAATCCGCACAACAGGTACCTACTATATGTACCAACGTGTACAATGAACCTCACACGTCATCAAAATAAACTTGCAATTTTCAACTCCTCTCATCGAGGAACAATCTTAACCTAAAATTTACAAGTTACAAGATTAGTACTCTTTATTGAAATCATCTCATTCGGGAAATGCGTTTCTCTTGAACCTCTAAAGCTCCTAGGTGTTGTAGGTTTGTAGCTACTACATACATACATTGATACTACTACGATTGAAAGCCTCGGAGGGCGTCAAGAGTCGATAAAGGGTCGAATGCGGAAAAGGGGCTCTTAAAGACCTTTTTTCTAGCCTGACATCAAGTGGTTCAGGATTAGCCTTTCACTCCACCTACTTTTGATCTATTACAACGCGAGCCCTAATTATACTACTCTAAGCAGTATGCAAAGAACAAGTCAAATACCTCAACTTAAAAAAATGCAACTGAAAATTTGAAATTTTCAACGAGACTTAACTGATGGAAAATGATTACATGAAATTTCTTTTAGTATCTACATACACTGCTCCAAAAAATTAACGCATCACTTACAATTTTTGATAAGGTTTTTTAAATCTTAAAATAAAAATATGATACCTTATTGGTGCATAACTATGAAAATTTAAGTTTCAACTAATCAATAACGCGTATTTCCTCCTCTACTTTAAATAACTGCTAATCGGCGATTTCTCATACTCGAAATTAGATGTCTTATTTCATCTTGTTGGATTTCATTCCAAATTTGCATATATATTTGCTGGGGGGTTGGACGCGTCTCACTCGTCTTCCAGGCTTATCCCATACATGCTCGATAGGGTTAAAGTACGGACTTCGTGCTGGCCATTCCAAAAGTTGAATATTCTTTCACAATTCCAGCAGTCTTGCATTATCCTGCATAAATCGGAAATTTTCACCGATGTAAGGACCAAAAGGGACAACTTAATCTTGTACAATTTCTGTTATGTACCTTTCACTAGTAAGGGAACCTCCATTTAAAACATGAAGCTCAGTAGCAGCTGTTAATGAGATACCGAGCCTCCACCAAACAACGTTGTCTCGCGGATGTTGCATTAATTTGGTCGTCTAAGACCCCTCGGACGTCTATCAGAGCTAAACAAACGAAATCTGGATTAATCAGTAAATAAAACTCGTTTCCAGTCATCAAGATTCCAATGTGTTCTCTAGCAAATTAAAATAGGGTTCTGCGATGATTTCTGTTCTATAAGACGTCTACGTACTGTCTCTGTGCTTATTTGAATGTTATGACAAGTTGAAAGTTGCTCTTGAAGCATTCTTGTATCTGTGAAACGCTTTCTTAAGAGCAATTTTCTAAACGGAAAATATAGTGGTTTAGTTTTGCAGTCATAAAAGCTAGTACGAACAACATTTTTGTATAATTTTTTTTGTAGATGATATACGAGTCATTTTTTTCATTCCTGGCAGAAGGAAAAAAAATGGAGAATGTACAAAAAAATATAATAATCTAAAAGTACCTTAACTTTGGATGTAGTACCTAATCAATTTAGGTTATAATCTGAAAAAAAATTGAAAATCTAACAAGGGAAACTTGAGTTATGACTGCAGAACTAATGCTCGATTTCATGATTTTTCACATTTTTTCCTCCCAAACTCGCGCGCCCTCTAGAGATTCGCATTAATTATCAGTTATTTGGTCATAATTTGCAAAGAAACTCCAGAATTTTCTATTCCTTGTTATTATCTCCAACGGATAATTTATCGCGGGTGTCTAGGAAGATGCTCTTAAAGCGCGCATCTTGAGAAAACGAGCTTGTACTCTTGTTATAACTCTAAACTTATCAAATTCACCTTGCCTTGGCAAGACTCCGGACTGTCTTTTCTGAGCCAGTAAAATTTGGTCCACATGGTTCAAGTATTCCCATATTCCCATATTTCCATTCCATATTAGAGTAGAGAATGGAAAAAGTTGAAATAAACGGAGAGTCCCGAAGTTTGTAAGGATCTCTTTATGGCATAGGATGCTTTTGATAGCTAAAGTGAGAGTTGCTCAATGACCATTCCAATTCAGGCGGTATTCAACGTGAATGTTCAAAATGCTTGAGTCCATTGTATAGTTTATGCTCACGATTATCTTCAAACCATT
Source organism: Stenus bimaculatus (assembly GCA_963971135.1). Lineage (NCBI taxonomy): Eukaryota > Metazoa > Arthropoda > Insecta > Coleoptera > Staphylinidae > Stenus > Stenus bimaculatus. The sequence continues at coordinate 15,891,983 of OZ020185.1, read as the reverse complement.
TTTCGGCAGCTCACATATTTTTGCACTTTCCTGTTCAACATTTTGCCATGTTGTTCCTTCTGTAGTTATTGTAGTGTCATCTGGGTAGATTACTATGTGACAGTGTATGTTATTCATATACAGGGTGATTCACATTTATGTTAAAATCTCTCGGGTGGTGATTCCTTGAATAAAAACAAGAAATAAAATTCCTATAAACATGGGTCCGGAAATGCTTCATCAGGGAAATATTTCAACTCAAAGAGGAACGCAAAAAATGTTATTTTTGGTAATAAAAAAGTTATTATAAAAGCTATTACTTTGAAAGTTTGGCAATTGTTTTCTGATGTTAGGGTGCATGTTCTAGTCCATTAAAAGAGTTTAAACTACTTTTTTTGGATGGTAAAGTCGAGGATGACTATTATTATTATATTTTTTTCTCCAACTTTTTGGAGATTTTAACATTACTAAAATAATCTCTGCTAATTTCTCCACAGAAAAGGTCTTTTGACTCATGTCACCAATGTTCTTCGTTTTTTTGTAAATACGGATTTTATTCCACTACGTCAGGTGCTGAAATTGCTAATCTTTTAGAAAATCACAAAGAATGCGTGACAAATATTAAAAAGCGATCAACTTTTTAGAAAAGCACATAAGGTGGCAAACTTAGGCAATTCCCACGCCTACTTTGTGATTTTCTAAAAGCTAGTAATTTGAGCACCCAACGTAGTGGAATAAAATCCGAATTTACAAGAAAACGAAAAACATTGGTGACATGAGTCAAGAGACCTTTTCTGTGTAGAAATGTCCAGGGATTATTCTAGTATACTTAAAATCTCCAAAACGTTAGAGGGAAAATTGCTACGTTTAAAATAATGGTAGTCATCTTCGACTAAACCATCCCCGAAGACTTTTTTAAATTCTTTTAATGGACTAGAATATGCGCTCTAATATCAAAAAACAATTCCCAAACTTTCAAAGTAATACTTTTTATAATAAATTTTTTATTAACAATAATTACATTTCTTGAGCCATTCTTTTAGTTAAAATATCTCCCAAACGAAGCATTTCTGGACCCATATTTATAGGAATAATTTCTCTTATATTTTTCCAAGGAATCACTACCGGAGAGATTTTATTGAATCACCCTGTAGATTATGAAAAAAAATTGGCTGATCGGTGAACCTGAATGATTGTCTTCAGTCTGCTTCTATGATTTTCAACCTCAGCTAGTTCCAGGAAACCCACAGTGTTCAGCTTTCTCAAAGAAGATTTCATGTGACGTGGTCGCACATTTGTAATTTGCATTCTTAAGCAGATTTTTCATTGCATACTCTATACAACGCTTGGTTCTAAATCCGTAGAAACTTGTATCACCTTTTTTGAGTACTGGATGGATTCTTGCAATTTTATGTTTTTTCGAAATATATTATTTTTCTGAGAAAAGATAGTAATTGCCAAATTTAAGTTGACGAATTTGGGGTAGGTCTAGTCACTAAAGTTTATAAAAATATTGTCGATGCAGGTTGCTGTACCATTATAGATTCTAGTTGCAGAAAATGCAATGTCATAACTTGCTGAAACTCAACTTGCTATTTGTTGGGTAGCATGAAGTTGATGTTGAAGTAATATACAGGGTGTTTCATTAACAACTCCATTGGTCAAAAGGGAAGGTACAGCTGTGTTATTCAAAATTTCCAATCTAGATCTAGTCATAGTAATTCGAGTCCAACTACTTTTTCTATGGAGTGAATTAAATTATTAGGTGAGGTGTAGGTGTGTTTTAGAGTGCAGAGGTCTTAATTTGTATTTAACCGAATTAGGCGACCCGGAATGGGATTCGGGGTTGAATTGAGCGCGCGGCGGTGGCGGCGGCGGGTTAAATCGGCTGAAAATGAAATCGGCGGACATCAATTTTCCAGACTATATAATTCCGTGAGGCCAGACTCTAGACAAGACTAAGCTGGATCGATATGAGCGACGCGCCTTCTTCTCTCGCCGCCACCCGTCATGTGCCTGTGCGTAAAAGCCCCCTTTATACTTGATGAGTTATTACACGGATTCCTACGGCATACACAACTACGTTAAGCTCGCAAACATGGATTTACTAATTTATATTGTGCTACCAGATCCGCAGACTCCTCAGACTTACTAAACACTTCAGATTTAACAGCGATGCACTCTTAATATTTAATATTTTTTAAAGGAACATTTTATGGGGAAGGTGGAGGTGCCCGAGATATTATTTCTGATTAAACTTGCAGGGCTAATTAAAAATGTACGCGCCAACATCTTTTTACTCAAGCTACGAGGTTTAGTGGTTTTAGTCGTTATTATACCTTCTAAGATTACAACATAAATCTCGTTAAAAACATTTTCCTGTTAAACTTTAAATATGGATAATATTAAAATTTCAAGAACCATTAAAGCTCTTCGTAAAAAACACACCAACCAACACCTTTAATTTACAAACACTTCTTTTCTTAATCCACCACGTTTTAAAAATTAAAAATATACCCAAATTTATCACTTTATTTTGTCCAATTTTTTACCTTGGCCTGCGAATGAATTATAGAAATAAAAATCTGCCGAGTATTAAAAAATGCGTTATAAATTTAAATTTTTTAATTAATTCCAGCGGCCGCTTCTTTCTTTTTGGGGAGTTGAGTATAATTTTGGAGGGAGTTCTATTTATATCGTAAATAAATAATAAAGGAAATATGCAGGGCGATAAATATTCCCGGCGAGATAAAATAAAACGGGGAACGGGAGCGCTGGATTTAATTGCGGCGATCCCGGCAATTGGATATAAACGCAATGATAGATCGTTGAGATGCCGTCTGGATCCGCGCGATGCTTAATTACTGCCCGTCTTGGATTACTGAGAAATTAATTTCTTCCACGAGGGGCGGCGGAGAACGGGGAAACCCCTTCGGCTTTACAAATAACGCCTGAGTGCTATAGACTGCCTAATTTATGAATATTAAAAAAGTGGGAATCAGTATCCAAATATAAAATACCATCATAAAGACCAAGAGGAAAGGAAATCTTTCAAATTGCCCACTATAAATTTTACAAAATTCAGAACCTGATACTGCTGTTTTCTAGTTATACATTTTATAATTCTTCTCAAAGACCATTTAGTAGTTTTTCACAAAAAATAATCCAGTGTTAGTCACCTCAAATGTGAATAATTTAAAAAATAGGTGGTTTTTCGTAACCAAACATCAAAATTTTAAAAACGCTTCATTGGCACATTCTTTTCTTCCATAAAAATATCTACAGATCTTTTCCTTTGACTTTTTTCATCAATTTCATTACAAAAATAGAAAAGTTTCTGAAAAATTAGTATAAAGCTACCAAAAAATCATATCAAGATGGTTTTTAATTAAGAATATTATCGTCCAAAGATTCTGATCTTATGTAGCTATTAGGACAATGAAAAACCACCTGGAAAAATAAAATTCAAATAAAACTCTAATTTTGTAAGTTTTTAGAAAAGCGGTAAATTCGAAGTTATATGTATGAGAATATTCTTGAGAATCTTGAGAATAAATTTTCTTAATTGTTTTCACATACATATAAAGGATATTAGCAATCTCATAAACAGCATTTCCTCTTACAAATCCCTAATTACTCATTATTGATTTAACAATATTATGTTTATTGGAACCAAAAATTTCCTATGGATTAATACTGTTTTTGATTTCTTAAGAGGATAGTCGGCGAATTTTAGCGCTGGATTTTGAAATTCGCTTGACATTTGCGGTTTTGGTCATAATTTTTTTTCCAGTGAAGCTTTTTTAAAATTTCTTTTTTTGGTACTCAGAAGAGTCTTGTGGCTGCCAATTTCTTCTTTTTTTATTTTTGTAAGTCAAACCAAATACTCATACGGAAGCAGTAAAACGGGCTCTTTACAAAAAACGTTCGCTAAGCGGCATTTTAGATTTTTATAAAAAACTAATTGAAATAATATGTCATTTCCAACGCTAACAATAAGTTAAGGTATAAGCGAAGAGTGTGTAGACTTGTTTTTTGTTATAAAAATATTTTTAAATTTTTCACAGCGCTCCAAATATTAAGTAAAATTTTAAGAAATATTTGGAGCGCTGTGAAAAGTTTAAAAATATTTTTATAACAAAAAACAAGTCTACACACTCTTCGCTTATACCTTAACTTATTGTTAGCGTTGGAAATGACATATTATTTCAATTAGTTTTTTATAAAAATCTAAAATGCCGCTTAGCGAACGTTTTTTGTAAAGAGCCCGTTTTACTGCTTCCGTATGAGTATTTGGTTTGACTTACAAAAATAAAAAAAGAAGAAATTGGCAGCCACAAGACTCTTCCGAGTACCAAAAAAAGAAATTTTAAAAAAGCTTCACTGGAAAAAAAATTATGACCAAAACCGCAAATGTCAAGCGAATTTCAAAATCCAGCGCTAAAATTCGCCGACTATCCTCTTAAGAAGTTAATTTTTGATCAGTATAATTGCCAGTATCGTATGAACCAGAAAAAGTGAAATTTTTTTTTTCGCTAAATGGTGGATACTCAAAAATTGAGGACAATTTTCCCACTAATTTTTTAACTTTCCCGAAGTTCTTAAAAATATTAAACTGAAAACTACACTAGAACTTCAGATATTATGTCAACCGCATCGAAAAAAGTAGTTTCGATAAAAACGCGTTTAAAGTTTTACGTTACGTTTCAGGCAGCGTAACTGATATATACGTACATATAACTTGGATTTTCTTAATCAGCCATCCCAGCTCTGTACATTGGGCCTTGTTCTACTTCATATTGCTGATTTTCAGCGTTTCTTTCCGCAAGACGAACAGTTCTTCCTTCTCTTGAAGCATTAGAAGATCGAACTTCAGAACGTTGCGTTCTTACTTCATGGCGCCTAACAACAAACCCATGGGTTTTCCCACCAATTTTCATCCCCATAAGTTTCATTATATTTAAAATGGGATTAAAGCCTTCATTGAAAATACTGACTGCTAAATAAGTAGCAATTTCGATTGTCTGAACTCCAGCATGGATGTGTTTGGGTGCAAACGTCCATATCAAAGAATTTGGTGATTCGTTGTTATTTTGAGTTTCGGAACCCAAACAACGTTCCAATAAAGAATCATCTAACAGACTTTCGTAAATAGGTTTTAAAACTGTTAAAACTTTATCAGTAAGTGGTGAATCATCGTGTTGAAAGTCATCCAGAGTTTCTTGATTATCTAAACTATCGAAATATGGAAAAAAAAAATTTCGATTTTTTCTAATTTGAATATCACCCAGCATCATTTGTCAACAAATTGATAGAATAATCGCAGATATCCAATCCGTAGTTTTAATAATTAAATTTTAAAAAAATTAATAATAAGTTCAAATCTTTGCTGACACGTTTTTGGTTAAAACGTGAGTTGTTAATTTCTCCGATTTCTGTCAATTGCCTTCCTGTAAACACAGAGTTTGATGCTTCAATCACTTAGAAAAAGTTCTTGAATATTGGGAATTTTAGCAAAGAGCTATTCCCCTATCGGCAGTGAAACTGTAAAGTTAGTGTAAAACGACGCCATCTATTGGTAGTTATAATTCCCAATAGCTACACATCCTACACCATAACCTTGATTAAATCATTGAAAATATCAATATTTAATGTTACCTTGACTCTTCAATCATTCAAATGAATTTTGGAAAATATCTTATAACTGCTCTTGAATATTTCGAATCGGAGAGCATATTTCAGTTTATTAGGCCAATTTTTTGGATTATTTGTGGCTCTCTCCAAATGTACTTAACTTCTTAATCCTAATATTAAAGTTTTTGAGCTTTGTTTAAGATTTATAGAAACTCCAGAAACAACTTTAACATTTTCTTTTTCAGAAATCAGTAACCACTTGGCCCTGTGTCAAATATTTCTTGAAGGTTTTCTGTTTTAGGTGTCTAAGGAGAAGACCCTAAACCTAAAAGTCTCAGCCTTTGTTTATTTTGTCTAACCTTCCTTTGATGTCTGCATTATTAAACTTGCGACTGAAAGATGAGTATCGTAAGGTGCAGAGTTCCATTAATTGTTTTAGAAGATGTTAAAATCTAGCTTCTTTTAAAACTGACATTTCTGTTGTTTTCAATGAAACTAATTTCAATAATTCGGTAAATGATGAGTCAGTGTCGTTGTATAAACATGATGATGTAGGCATATTTTGTTGTAAATCAAATGATTACCATTCATTCCAAAAATCATAATTTTTTATTATTAAAAATAAATGTATTGTATTATTTGGTGAACTTATGACTGACAATAGAACAATACAATTTACTTTAAATTTTAAATATAATTATTAAAAATGTAGTAATAAGCAAGTACGTGACCTTTATTAAACGAAAATTAAAAAGTTTATTAGTAATTTTTGATTACAATTGCAACCGTGCGGCCATGAGACGAAAATGAAAGGAAAAAATAAATGAAAAAGCCTTATTACAAAGCACAAACGTGCGTTACGTTTTACACAAGTTTGAAGGCGTTTATTGTCGGACACGTAAAATGAATCTCGTCTGGCTTCTTCTTTTGTCAAGTTGTAATTTTGCCGAGGCTCGTAATGCAAGATTCAAAGTGCGTTTTCCTGCACGGTGGCTCAAGCTCGACGCCGCCTCTTTGCGCCGCCACCGCATTCCCTGTTCCCTGTTTACATCACCTATGTATAATATATACATCTATCTGCGTACTGATAAAACTTGTATGAGTGTACAGGCCGTCTGAGTGCATTATTAAACGAGGACTGCCGCTCTTACAGGTCCGTATTCTTGTGATTTACGGGCCGTCGTTAATTTCCAGACGTGATGAGCTTACTTAACTTCCTATGCGCGCATAAATAAAATTAAGGAATAAATTCATGAGGAAGAGGTCCTCTTCCTTCCTCTTAACTTAACAAATTTAAGGTCGCTACTCCTAAATTTTTAAATAGTTGAAATGGATGCATGTAAATCTTTCGATTTGTAATTTTCTATTGGGCTGATGTATGACCTTTCGCTCGGGGAGAGGAGCACTATCTAAATTAGGTAAGTTCCTGTATGGGCAAAGAAACAGACAAACTCTGTTTAATATTTATTTCACATTTATCAAATTGAACTTCCCTATGGGGAATTGAACTCCGTTCGGTGCGCTACGTATAAATTTGTATTCTATATTTTAAATTAGAATATATACGCAGACGAGGGCACATATTTCATGTAAAAATGTATCTTGGAAACTTTCGAGATGTACTAGCATTTCGAAATTTGCATATTATGTAGAAACTTGCAAATAACTATCTAAAAATATTCCCGGCTTACATGTTATGTATGTGTTTGTGTATATATACGTCCCAACTTTCAGAATGTAATATATTAAAATGTAAAACATAGTTTAATTTTAATGGCTCCGGACACGGTGAATCATGAAAATTACTTTCCACTATCGCACGAAAAGTCGCCTATAAATCTACTTAGTCGTTGCTTATACCCCTACTATACGTTCCCAACTATAATAACACAAACTAAATTTCACGGCAACAGCATCTGCGCGCACCAGACTTTATTTAGATAACTCAACAAAACAATTAAAACATTAACGAGCTCCTAACTGCGAGTTTAACGACTCGTTTCAAAGGTGTCTTATGGCCTACAGATAACTGCTAATGTCTCTACGAATAACAAATAAATTATGCACACTCAACAACAAAGAATTACCGGCTTCATAAACCATCTCCTGCATCAGATTTATTTCCACCAACATTTCTCAAAAAATATTTCTACGCCTCGCAAACTCTAATTATAAACACCACAAATTTTAGCATCGCCATTATTTATTAGCCACGACTCTCCTCATTAATCATCTCGAAAGTGTTTGAAATCAAAAATTGGGAAAATCGTGATTTGGTTTTAAATTTCTTGTTTTATAGTCATATTATACATACCTATTATTTTTTATCAATCTGTCTTTATTGGAGCATTATGAATAAACAGTATAATCTCCATATTTCAGTTATAAAAGATCCAATCATAGATTACCTAAGGGCGACTTACACTTTCGTTATGATGATGAAAAACTCATAAAGGCTATATCTCCTTCCATCCTTCATAAACAGGATCTGTACGTAACCAAGGTGTTCAAAGGATTTATTAGTGGAAAGGAGGTAATATTGGCCCCACTTTGTTTCTTGTAAAATGCACCTATATTTTAAGCTAATTTCACTCGTTTTTGGAATGGTTGGTCTAATATATTAATCAGATATTACCTCAACAGGACGAATAATTTTTCGAATATTTATAGTAACTTATTATTGATAGGGTGACTATTCGTTTTGTAGTTTTAATAAATTTTCTATAAGTATGTTTTTTACACAAGAAAAATCTCTTATAAAAATTCCATTTTCATCCAACCTATTCACAGTGTGCCGTGTGCCCATAACCTGCATATCACATACAGGGTGGCCCAACTAAGAGTTCCCACCCAGGTTATTTCCAAAACCAATAATTTTTGAAAAAAACCCTGAAACCGGTCAATTTTTATTTGGCAGGGGACCAATTTTTATGGTTATACAAGGGACAACCCCTCACCCAGTTATGCAGGGAAACTGCCCCTTCAGAAATCTTAAATGGCAATAGGGGTCGAGTGATACATCATTGTAAAGCTCCGACTATTCTCTATACAACTGTCATATTTTTTTTTAATTTGATGGAATTTTTGAGAAGTTATAGCATTTTCACGTTAGACATGTAAAACGTGTTTTTAATAGGTGGCATGGGCTAAAAAGGGTTTTAAAGCTTGATTTTGTTAAAAATAATTACAATCATACTTTGATTCCCCATTTAATAAGGATTGACCGGTTTCAGAGTCTTTTTTCAAAATACTTTTAGTTCCCACCCAGGTTATTATGAAAATAAGTAATTTTTGAAAAATAGCCTGAAACTGATCAATTGTTATTTAGTGGGGGCTCAATGTATGGCTGTATTTATTCTTATTGTAACTTTTAACAAAATCAAGCTTTAAAAGCCCTGTGAACCCATGTTACCTGTTACAAACGCGTTTTAGATGTCTAACGTGAAAATGTTACCACTTCTCAAATATTCCATCAAATTAAAAAAAAATCTGACACCTGTATAGAGAATAGTAGGAGCTTTACAATGATGTATCACTTGACCCCTATTGCCATTTAAGATTTCTGAAGGGGTAGTTTCCCTGCATAACTGGGTGAGGGGTTGTCCCTTGAGTTACCATAAAAATTGGTCCCCCGCCAAATAAAAATTGACCAGTTTCAGGGTTTTTTCAAAAATTATTGGTTTTCGAAATAACCTGGGTGGGAACTCTTAGTTGGGCCACCCTGTATAATCAATTGGCAGGCGTCATCAAAGGCTGATTCACAAAATAGGCAGTAAAGTTGGTTACTGGTGTTTAATGTAGGTTTATCTTCCTTCTTCAGATGGCATTTTAGGTTTTTTACCCCCCCCCCCCTCTTCATAGCCACGGTGCATATAATCTAATCCCAGATGTCGAGGGTGGGGGTCCAGAAGGGCGTGGAGTAGAGTCAACTTTTCTTCGACGTTTTTCTCGGTGAGCCTTCTTGTTTTCTTTCTCCTGAAGAAAAGCAATTAAAGAATTTTTATAAACATCCTATAATAAAATTTAGTGAAGCAAGGTTTCCTTCCTCTGTTGGATTTCTTTTTGTGTTTTAGAATTGGCTAAATATCTGCAGGAGAAAATATCTTCAAATCTAAAAACCTTTCACGTGCTGGTAATATATACCCTGATCCATTTTGCACACACGCTGGGGATCCATGTTTATGTAACTATTTCATTAAACGTTGCATCTTTACAATTTCGAGACCAATATATCTACTATTTAACAGATCTATATTAGAAGAAAGATTTCCTTTGATGTGGAAACGAAGCTTCATTTGTCCCATTTTTAAAGCTGGAGATCGAAATGCTGTTCAATGCTATAGGGGAGTTTCACTACAATCCACATTTCCTAAAATCTTAGATAAAATTGTTGCAGCTCAACTTTCTTGGTTAAGTCGCCACATCATTGATATAAATCAACACGGTTTTATAGAAAGCCGTTCTACCGTAACAAATTTAGTAGTATCATACGTATAACACAAACGCCCTCAAAAGCCATAGTCAAGTCGATGCGATTTACACTGACTTTTCGAAGGTGTTTGATCGCGTAAACCATAATATCTTAATTGCTAAACTTCGGGCCTTGGGTTTCAACATAAGTATTATAAATTGGATTGGTAGCTTCTTGAAGGATAGAACACAACGCGTCAAATACCATTCGTCTATTTCTAAGGACATTTTAGTGCCATCCAGGTCCAATTTTGTTCTAATTATTTATTAACGACATTGGTGAATACATAAGAAAGTGTAATTACTTGTTATTCGCAGATGATTTAAAAATTTTTAAGATAGTAAATTCAATACATTATACTTATCACATTCAATCTGATATAAATAATATTTTAGCTTGGTGTCTGATCAACGATTTACATTTTAACTTTGTTAAATGTTTTCATATGATATTTTGTCGATTGAAAGCATTGATCTCTTTTGAATTTAAAATTTTCCATAATAGAATTAAACCTGTGGAAAACATTAGTGATCTGGGTATAACCTTTGATAGAAAGCTTTCTTTTAATATACATATTTTTAATGTAACTGCCGGGGGATTCAGAATGTTAGGTTTGGTATCTCGTATTTGTAAAGATTTTTCAGTTGAAACATTTAAAATTCTATATTGCTCTTTAATACGCTCTAAGATTGAATATGCTTCTACGGTCTGGTCTCCTTGCTATAATAATTTAAGTAATGCTCTTGATAGAGTTCAAAATAAATTCGTGAGAATAACTGCTTATAAGCTTGAAATACCTAAGAGAGATATGGTATATAGCGATATCTTGTTGTCATTGCATCTCGATCCACTGAGTACAAGAAGAGTTTTTGTACAAAATTGTTAACGGTTATTAAGATATACCAGAATTGTTGAAAATGTTAAATTTTGTTTTTAAAGCTTATGTGGTATCCACAAGGAGTTTGGTCTTATTTAGACCAAATATATATTTGACAAATTATGGTTATAATAGTATAGGGCAAGAATGGTTGGAATAGCTAATGCTATCAACAGTAACGTTCATTTCGATATGTTTTCATCTAATATAAGTCAATTTAAGCGTAATTTGGCGAATATAAGCATTGAGGACTATGAGTAAATATTTATTGCGCCACATTGTTATGAAAATGCTACCTTTATTTTTGTTTTTTGGTACATATTATTAATTTTTGGTATATATTTCTTTTCTTGTATATCTATTTATATAGTTATAGATGGTAATTTCTGCACTTTTACTGTTGAGTTAAGTTATTATTTTTACAACATGTAAAATTATTATAATAAAATTTATGTATAAAGGGAGGTCATTTCCGTTGAAGGATTAATAAAATAAAAAAAAATAAAAAACATTGTTGAAAATATCACATCGGTATTCCCAAACATAACCAAAAAGTTGAAGTCTGGGTTTGATATATTATTATCTAATTGGTGTGGTTCAAGGTATGGTAATAAAACCAGCATATTGTGCTACAAATATAAGCATATCACTCACTTACCTCGATAAAAGTCTTAAAAAGCATGAAACTACCAACGGCCGCTCCGCAAAAACAGTAATTCTCGTTCAGGCCGAGAAATCAAAAAGGTCCACAATACTTGCAGGTTCATATTAACACCTTTTCCTCTAATAAAATTAGTGCTCTGGGATCTCATTCGATCGACATTGGAGATTGGAAAATTTATTTTTGACAAAGATACCTATTCAGTAACTTTTTCGACCGAGAGAATTGTGTTTGTCTTTATCTTACACTTTATTGTAGACATTTCCCGACTCTTTTTTTGCATGCGAATTTCCATTCGTGAATAGAATAGGCCTAAAAGTAGTAGATTTTTAACAGAAAAAGTGTGCGATAATTTGTCGCGTACATTCTAGAATGAGGTATCACGTATGTAGATCTTGCAACAGTAAATCAACTGAGCTTCAGGATCATGTTTTGACTAAAAAACGACTTTTTTCATAAATCCAAAAATTAGAAGTGCTCACTGGATAGGAGAAAGAAACGAAATTATCAGTTTTTTCGTACATAATATTTTCTTCGGTCTTAAAACAATTGCTGCAATTTTTAAAGATAAAAGGAGCAATTACAAGAACATCATTTTAATTACATTGATAATCATGGGAGTAGAGATAAAATAAAAAGAAATAAATATTTTTTCTATATTTATGGAATTAGAAAAATTGAATAAAACATTATTATGTATTGAGGTAAAAGCACATTTAACGGCTGTATGTAAATATTAATAATTTTCTTATTAGAATTTTAATAGGTGGTTTAAATTAGCGTTTTAAATTGGAAAAACTCGTGCGTTAATGGAAATTTGTTTTTATTGATAGTGTTTTTGATCTAATAATCGCGCCAGAGTTGATGATATGTGTGTTATTAGTGTTAAATGTTGGAGATTTAATCTAGTTATAGTTGGTACGTATTGGTACTAAATGAAAGGGTTAAAACTCGTATTGGTTACGTGGTGAAGGATTAATCGATATTTTAATGTTCATTAACACGCACCGAAACCAACTTTTTGCGCCCGTTTCCTCTCTCATAAAACCTGTGCACACGCATACATGTTCCCAATGTCTAATGCGAGACAGACTTAAATAAATAAACTCTTTTTAATATGAAGATAAAATTGGAGATTTTATTGTAACTTAAGTTAATCGTGTTGATGCGAGATTTAAATAAACATGAAGAAACGATTTGTGTGTGCAATAAAATAAAATAGTTTTATGTTTGGTAAAATTGAAACGTTATTTATAATATTGTTTTATGCGTTTTATGATTAAAGCAGCTTATTTTCATCTATTTCCATAGGGAACTTTCGCAATTGTTGCTAATGAAGTGGAGGCTTTAAAAATAAATAATTTTCTGGGCTCGCATAAATATAAATAAATGATTAACATGGCGCATTTGCGATTAATTGAATATATATGGCTTTAATTAAATTATTATGGCTGTACACCGCGTCGAATACAATATAATAATTATATAAATACACACATCATGTCACCATAACTAATTAACGTCAATATTATATGATTAATGCGTGCTGACCGGGTTTGGTAAATTTCACCTCTCACTCATCCACCTTCAGCCTCCTCCAGCCCCCTCTCATTTTGCACATAAGTCATCTTCTACATTGACGTAATTACGACACGCCATTGGCGGAACCAGCAGGAATAACCTGGATGTCGATAGCAGGACAATGTCAGCATTTCCACATTTCCGGTGTCAGATGTATGGTTCCGGGTCCGGCCGCAGGACTCCGGAAAGTTCGTGTCCTTGTCATGTCGAGTATCGCATTACGCCATCATTGTTCAAATTTTAGCACGATATGAACGCCTCTTGACATCATTATACAATATTAAATTAGGAAAACGTAAACAAACAACATTTTTATCAAAATTTCATAAAATGCAAATAACCAAAAACACCTTGAAATTTATCATTATTTTATGTGCCTTCATTAAATAATAATTGGATTTTTAATTAAATTTATACATAGTTACTATGCATAATCACTAAACTTGTATGTTTCAACAGCTATAACATGGAGTTTTCATGTTGAATTAAATCGGTATTTAGATTAACTTGTAATAGTCATAATATAAGAATCTTTTAGTGATGTGTGGGTAAATTGTGGAACTTAAATTTAAATTATTGATGATAAATAAAACATGGCGGTTAAATTTGGCTGTGGTTTAGCATAAAACTCGGACGTAAGTCATAAATATGTGAAAAGTTAATGGGGTTGGAGATTACATCTGCGGAATTTGTTTATCGCTTTTAGAGCCGAATACAATCAATTTAACGATTGTTGCCTTTCTGAGAAGAAGCCTTCTATAGTTTTAATTGCGGAATGATTAAGGACGAAAAAATATAATATAAATCGTTATATACCTGCGCGCTAATGGATTCTTAATTTCGCAGAATCAGAATCCATGCGCACCAACACAAGCGAAGGCACATAAATAAAATGTAATTGTAATCGATTATTGCTGGTATTAAATGTATTAATGGTCCGACAATGTGTGCTACAAGATTAAAAGCCGCGATAAGAATTTATTATGAAAGAAAAAGTGGACGCACTTGCGAGGATTTAAGTTATACAAATTTATACAATTTAGAGACGAATGCAGTTTCAACAACTTTTAACATTGCGACGATTAAATAAATTAATCGGGCTATTGCCGCGATTTCCATCTGTTGAAAGGCATTTTTGAATTTTCATAAGCACTTATCCGTCCATCTTTTGCATGTTTATAGAAATTAGTAGCTACTTTTTATTTCAAGAACTCTTATTTATTGCATCGCGCCACGCGAATCCACCACCATCAATTTTTCAAATGCAAATCCAGCTCAACACTCAAATTTAATATTAATACAGAATTTAATTTAATATTTGAATTAAAATGTGCAGCCTCGGATCAAATCTAATAAAGACGCCAAAGTTTTGCCCATACTTTACAAACTTTTCATAAATATGCATGCCAGAAACACATTATCATATTATTAAAGAAAACAAAATATAAAGTAGGCCAAATTGTTGGTATTTTTATTCTGAAACATACATTTCAGCGCCAATTACCATCTTTTCTTTCCGAGGAAAAATGTGGCGTATACATATATACAGTAGGAGTACCTCCCCCGAAACTTGGAGCCGAGCTCTGGCCGCCAATTTAAATAATTGAATACATGAATCTCTGATAAGCCACGAATGCATAGTGCATGAAGCAAATTTGATAATAAATAAAAATAAATACCTTCAATACGAAAAGAACGTCATAAATATTTATTTTTTTCAGCCCGACTTGGGCGTTTTTCTGCCGAACCCAGGGAAAGAAAGAAGTGACGAGGGAAAACTTTACTAAAAATTACACCACACAATTTTAAATTTACGAGGCTATTTTGTTTACATATTACATTGTTTATAATAGATATTTTACTATCTATAAAGCTAGCTATTAAATTTTAATAGATTCTGGCTCGATTTACGTCGCTATAACACACTTATGGCAGTTTACATTGAATACATTTTTATACTCTTTTAAATATTTACGATTATCAATTACTTTTCCAAATTAAAAACTAACTTTATATTATCAGCTACTATGTTACAACTAGTCTGGTTTATACTCATTGCATAATACTTAAAAAAACATTTCTTAAATTAAACGGAAGTTTAAAAGAAAACTATATCGGCCACCCTGAAATCCTTTGGAAACAACCTTTTAACGGAGTATTCTCAACTACAATGAGGACTAAGGTATTCTGTTTTCATTATGAGCGTTTTAACATTTATTAATGATAATATGCAATTAGCGGTATGCGCAAGTTATTTGGAATTGTGTTTGATAGGTAATAAAAGTTTTGATGCGAAAACAATGTCGTTGACTGTTTCCGAGATTGCTCAAGTTGTTGCAAGTGCCTCGATCCTTAGGAATACCTCGTAGCACAATTGAGAATCGGTTCCTTGACATCGACAGATTTGTGAGAAATGCTGGATCGGTAGAAACCGAAGTTTAACAGCAGTTCTCAGCTCTAACATTCTAGTAGTGCGAGGAGGTGAATGAGTTATTAGGGGGGAGTCTAATAGAGAAGTGGTTTAGCTTCGAAGAGACCTATCACACAACCCAATTGCTACATAGACTTTCCTTCACTGATTCGCTGAATCACTCTTTTGTCTTCGATCACCTGATGTTCTAGAAACGGTTCAAAGACAAAATGAAGGATTTTTTATGATGTGGGCAGTTGTTTTGGCAAATGCAGTGAAAACGCAGAGAATGTTGCTTGACTAGACACTGAAAAAACTTCAAAGGTCAGAAAACAGAAGCTGTATTAAAGAAATGCGAAACGTTCCAAGATGAACTTATAGTAGAAGTTCTGCACTAGACCATCCAACAGTAAATCAGCTTAGCTGCTTCAGAATCATGCGTTGACTGAAAAACGACACCTAGAAAAAACGTTAAAAATTTGACATTTGACAAATCATATTTAGGTACTCACTGGATAGAGGAAAATACGCAATTGACAGTTTTTTAAAAACTTGAGTCGTATTCTCTTCGGAAAATAGTTCCCTTTTTTAGGACTAACATTTCCTACCAATAGAACACCTAATAGGAGCATTGACGGGAACGTTAACAGTTTCTGGACTCTCCGCCAATGAGGTGAAAGTTTCTTGGTCGAGAAAGGGTGTGCCTACATACTGGACAATCCAGTTTTGGAATGTCTAAATCCAATTAAGCAATTTTAGGATGAACTCCAAAGGGGTACTTGATATAGACCAGTCATTTGAGAGACACTGCAATTCGAAGCAATTCTTCATTTCCTAGAGAATTTGACCAATTCAATGCGAAAACGACTAAATGTGATAATTAAAGTTTGAGGAGGACACTTTTCATTATTTTTCCTTGGCCAATTTTTGTATAATATACCATTAATGATGGTTCCTCAACCAAATATCAATTTGTAGATAAATTGATGGAGAATTTACTCATTTTGAGAAATAATAATAATATATTATTTATTATCCAATAGACATGCACGGTCCATTTACAGGATAACCGCTTGTAGGTGTGGTGATTGAATTATAGAGTTGATGTTATTAATATAAATCAAGTCCCAGGTTAAAACCCTGAGGAACCCCACTAAGTGCTAGGTAACCATCAGATTTGAAACCCTGGACTACAACTTTTATAATTGCATTGTTTACTCTTAGTTTTTTATAAGTAGTTTCTGGTAGCCGGTTGCTTTTATCGGTCAATGTAAGCAAATTTAATATTAAGGAAAACAAAATATTGGTTAAATTTTTCCATTTAATTTATTTTTTGATTAAATCTACTACTACAGTAGGTAAAGTATATTATAAATCTAAAGATCAGATAAAGCTTATTTTAGTTATAATTAGCTGTTATATGGCTTAGAAGCCGGGAATATGTCCATTAAATGTTTAAATAGAACACACGTGTGTTCAATTAATATAAAACATTTATAAATCTTTATTAAATTTTGAACCATTCCTATTTCTTGCATAAGCCATAAATATTCGATAGTCGTAAAGTACGAGGTCATGATTCAGAAGCTTGCAGAAATTTATTATGAGCGGAAATAATGGTTTTAATTAGAAAAATAAAATAAAATGCAAGATTTTCTTTTAAATCCAATTTGTTAATTTAGATTAAAAATGGGCGACGTGTTAAGCCGCCTACACAGGAGTGAATCATGTCGCCTTTAATCCCACAATTGCGATTTACATCATCCAGTATAATATATTACATTTGAAGTTCTAACGCGTTTTCAACGCATTTTCAACGCAATAATAAAAATAATTAGGCGACGCGTGTGTCTGATCGTTATTTTATTCTCGCTAATAAAACATGTGAGCATGTGCATGCTAGCACTACAATGCAAATACAAAATGTAACAATATTAACCCACAAATTAATTATAATTCGTATATATATCGCATGCAAGCTCTTATTATAATACAAGTGCTATAAAAAATGTTATTATAAAATAATCAACGTGCTGCATCCGGTCGACACCCATCCCTTGCCATCGAAACTGCCAATTTTAACGAAATCCGCATTTTTACAATTATACAGCCCTTCACATAAGATGTATAATTTCACCAACATATTCTTACATCGTTTGTTTTATATGCTCGGCTAAAACCGTCTCGACCGTAAAATTCTTACGAATATAATAATTCAAAAAGCCGTTTCCTTCACCTCATCCCAAAAATAAGTACACACTTGATAATTATTAAATTGCAGTTTGTTATAACAGCTGCAATAAAATTACTATTATATTATATTTAACTAAATAACTCAATTAATATGGTTGACTTAGGACCAATAGGCCTTAAGGCGATAGTCGTCAAATTTGAGCGCTTGAGTTTAAAATTCTCTTGATATTTGCAATTTTGGTCATAACTTTTTTTCCAGTGAAGCTTTTTTAAAATTTATTTTTTGGTATAAAGAAGAGTGTTCTGGCTACCAATTTCTTCTTTTTTTATTTTAGTAAGTGAAACCAAATAATCATACGGCAGCAGTAAAACGGGCTCTTTACCAAAAATGTTCGCTTAGCGGGTCTTTGAAACATTCTAAAAAAACTAATTGAAATAATATTTTTTTCCAACTCTAGAAATAAGTTAAGATATAAACGAAGACTTTGATGTTGCGTTTTTTTGTTTTAAACATATTTTTAAATTTTTTACAGCATTACAAAAATTTCTTAAAATTTTACTTAATTTTTGGGATGCTGTAAATAGTTTAAAAATATATTTAAAACAAAAAAACGCAACATCAAAGTCTTCGTTTATATCTTAACTTATTTCTAGCGTTGGAAAAAAAATATTATTTCAATTAGTTTTTTTGAATGTTTCTAAGCGAACATTTCTTGTAAAGAGCCCGTTTTACTGCTGCCGTATGATTATTTGGTTTGACTTATCTACACAAAAAAAGAAGAAATTGGTAGCCACACGACTCTTCTGTGTATCAAAAAAAGAAATTTTAAAAATATGACCAAAACCACAAATATCAAGCGAATTTCAAAATCAAGCGCTCAAATTTGCCGACTATCCTCTTAAGGCAACATTTTTAAGACAGATTTACCATTGTGTTTTTGTCAAATTTTGAATATTAAGTCACGACGGTGCAATCGGCTATTAATTTTGCCGAATTTTTAAATGCGGTGTGTTCTTTGAGTGGAAGAATTAAATATAAATAATCGTATAATTAGAGGTGATTTGTGTTGTTTCGCACGTGGTAACTGATAGTGTTGACACATGTCTGGTGCAGCATGCCGTTGTCACATTTCTGGCTTGTACTTTTTAGAATATCTGAATATTTGTAATGGAAATTCGTGTTTTGGGGTTAAAACGTAAAACTGCGATTTGTTAACAGCTTTTCCCGCCCAACCTTTCTCTCCAAACGTCCGCCCATTACGTTTCCAGCTATTTGTGTCTGTAGAAATTAAAAGCCTTTAAAAAATATACGAGCAAATTTTTGGAATAAAAATTTCTTTTGATATTGAAATGAGAATATTTTGCAATTTTCAACAAGCGTGGTATTGAATAAGATAAATCCTACATGCAGAATGTAGGGTCAGGGCTACTGTGCTCGAAACCACGGCTTTATTATCAAGTCTGGCATAAAATAATTGCATCCGTAATTGAATTGAAATATCAATCAGTCAGGTATCGAAGTGCTCTTTAATGCATTTCTGTCTGTAGCGTGTGCGATGCACTTTGAATAATTCACTAAACATTAGCACTCTGCTACTTCGTGTTCTCGTAAATGCTCTCTGGTGACTCTGCTTACAACCACCTCCGCTATAAAGTCAAGTCCTTATCCTCAACAACTACTGACCAACTCAATCTTACCCGAATACACATCCAATTAAACACTTTCATCAATTACTCTGCTACTCAATTCTTCCAGATTCCACAATTTTCATTAACTTTTTAGCAGAATTAACTATTCAATGCTTATGTTTTTTTACAACGGGTTTGGATTTTAAGCAATATAATAATCACATTGTTGAAATAATTGTAATGTTGATTTGTGAAAATTTTCCAATTTTATTCCAAAAAGTATCAATTGTATTTCACAAAGCATCATTTGTATTAAAGCATTAATTGTATTTCAGAACCCTTAATTGGATTTTAGAAAGGATCAATTTTATTTCAGAAATTACCAATTGTGGAAAAATGAGGAAGCTAAGGTGCACGTGAACTACAATAGCCACATACAATTCATAAAAATGTGGTTTGAAAATTTAACTGTATTCGAGTAACAATATTTCGCTTGGGTCCACATTAACCAATGTTAAACCCAACTGAAATAATTTGTTCTAAGATTAAAGCAATATTGTTAAAATACAGCTTCGGATTTCTCCTGTTATGATTCCTGGTATCATGGAGCAAATGTTATTGATGAGGCTAAATATACAATTATTGGTGGTCGAGCAGCACAACACTGTTGCTTTAGCAATGGAATATATGGCTTAAAATATATATTTAGGTAATCAAAAATTTCTGTGACAAAATTTATTTTAACTGAAAGACAATGATTCTTTCTGAAATATAATTGATTACCTTTAAAATTCGACATATTCAGATATTTAAATGATAGTTTCTGAAATACAAATGATGCTTTCTGAAATGCAATCCATGTTGATCTTTTCTGAAATATAATACAACTGAAAAAGGTATAGTCTTTTATAGTTTTGTCGTTTTATTTAGACTCAATTAATGTATATCTGGGTATACATCTCTAACTTAATTTATTTGATTATAACTAATTGGTTTTTGAGTCAAAGGGCGTAAAATCATAGTAGACTATTCGTAGTACTACTGATAATTTCTTTAAGGAACAGTACAATATTAAAAATTGTTATATTAGTAATTATGTTTTGTTCAATTTAGATAATATTCTTTAAAAGCAATTTCCTAAACGGCAAATATAGTGGTTTAGTTCTGCAGTTATAAAAGCTAGTACGAACAGCATTTTTGCATAATTTTTGTAGATGATTTAGAAGTCATTTCTTTAATTCCTTCCAGAAGGAAAAAAAATTGGAGAATGTACAAAAAAAAATATAATGATCTAAAAGTACCTTAATTTTGGACCCCTCTAATTAATTTTGTGCTAGGTTGCAGAAGGTAACTCTATGGCAGGATGTAGCCTAATCAATTTAGATTATAAATCTGAAAAAAAATTAAAAATCTAACGAGGGAAACTTGAGTTATGACTGCAGAACGAATGCTCGATTTTATGATTTTTCACAATTTTTCCTCCCATACTCGCGCGCCCTCTAGGGATTCGCATTAATTATCAGTTATTTGGTCATAATTTACAAAGAAGCTCCAGAAAAGTGGGATGGATTTTCTATTCCTTGTTATTATCTCCAACGGAAAATTTATCGCGGGTGTCTAGGAAAATGCTCTTAACGTTAACAGAAGATTACAGTGAGCATAACTAGATAGAACTACTATTACATTTTTCTAACAAGATTGCGTTTATGAAAACTGAGAGTTGGGAAGGCGTAGGTTTAAGTTAGTTACAAGCGAGTGCTTAAAAAGAACACACAGAAAACGCTAAGTTAATTTGCTAGAGAAAACTGCCGTATCCTTTATGGTCTATAAATTGGTAAAAGATTTAAAAAATGTTCTGATTTTACAAAACCTTGCCCTTGTAACTTGATATTGATTCTAATTGGCAATTGGTCATTTTAAAGTACTTTTCTACTCATGGTTTACATGAGTACGTGCTTTGTGGTTGTGGTTACACTTGTTTTGATTTGGATTATCAACTTTTATTACTGGTAATAAGTAATGCAGCTGCTGGAAAAGATTAATTTTCAATGTCGTTATACTTGCTACTTGCTTATTTCTAAATCCACCAGGGATTTTTTGCAACAATCACTAAGAAGATAAGCAACACTCTTGGGTTTTGGATTTCATTGGAAAAATGATGAGAATTTCTTTGACATTTTTCAAATAGCCCATTTTGATGCTACTATTTTTTTGGTATCACTGATGTAGTTTGAATATTTTCGACTAAAAAGTGAAGATCTAAAATTTTTTTAATGGATATATGTACTAAAGTTCGTACTGATGAGTACAATGTAATATGTGCTTGATTATCTGGATAAGTATTCTTGTAATTTGTTTTGATTTAACGGTTAATGATTATGATGAAGTAATTTTGAAGGTAATGGTATGTTATTGTTTGGAATATAGTTTTTTGTGAAAGAGGGTTCTGCCACCCAACTCGAGGACAGAAAAAGAGAGATGAAGAAACGGTGGCACGTATTTGCGAGGCGCATGTTGTCCGACTACTATTTACAAACGTGCACATTTATCAAGTACCCAACGGGGACGGTCATTTACGTCGAAATTGACAATAATGATATGTTGAGGTTTATATCTGGATGCGCTTTTAGTTGAACCGCCACGCAACTTTGTATAACCCTTTTGCCATTTGATGATTGGCTAATTCCGAGAGAAAAACCGCTCTGCTCCTCGCTTCTCTTCATTCTTCCTCCGACCTGGATAATTGCGAAAAAATTTGCATTCCCTGAAAGAGCACGCTAATTGTAATTTCAATTTATTGCAGTTACATATCTGGACCGAGATGAATTACATTGAAAGCCGACTCTAAAGTGGACGTAATTCGATATTCTTCCACTCCTCAAAGCGAGTTAATGCAGAATAAATTTAATTTTTTATTTCGCAAAAAATTATTGCTGCATTATGAAACATTTCATGCTGTATCTGGCTGGAGCTGAGTTGGGAGAGAGAGAAAAGTATTCAAGAATTTATTTGTAATTTTTATTCCGTTTGGGTGAATTCTTGTTTCATCTCGCGTGTAGTGCAGTTTAAGTGGATACCCACATGCTCTATCTTCATTGAGTAATTAGGTCGAGCGCATCAAAGAGACATGTTTCATTGCCACTTGGGCGCCTCTTGTGCACACAGCTAACCTACGTTCTGTTTCAAACTTATAATCACCCTGCTGAATCTATTTTATTCCCCCTTTTTATTATAAAAAAAGTCTTTTTTTCTGCATTTTATTGCATTTTTTTGTGATTGCAACCCTTTCACTAGCTTTCATCAATAATTATAAAAGAGAAGTCCTACCATTTACGTGATTAATACTTTTTGTTGCAACCAACAATAATTGCCCTCTAAGAATACACAAAAGCCCATGTTTTCACTACTAAATAATTTTCCCTCCGCTCAAATCTCACTATAATCACTACCAAGGATTGTAAACTCCAAATAATGTCCATAAATAATCTTTTTTAAATTCTTCCAGTCGTCATGGATTTTACTGAATAAAAATTTAATATTAGTTTTAAAATATTAAAATTTGATTTGCAAGTGAGATGAATTTATAAATAAGTAAATGCGAAATTTAATAAATATTTAAACAGTTATTAAAATGCATGTATTCTTAAAAAGGAAAAAGCAGAATTAGTGCATATGAAACTCGTTAAGCAAATATGAAATATAAATTGGATCAAACTTGGTTGCTTTAAGTACGCGAGGCGGCCATTGTAATTTACCTTTCATTGTTTTAGAAGTAGTATTTATTACGATGTTAATAAATATAAATTATAGATTTTTACTACTTTGTAGCTAATTTCTAATAAATCACGCCTTTATATAAATAATTTAATTGAAATAATATAAATAAAAAATAACAATTGGTTTTTCAAGCTCTTGCGGCTGGATACGGAACTGATGGAATGACGTCAGAAGTAGTTGTCACCGTGGTTACGCGCTTTGCACTTACCTACGTCTGACGTAATTTTTGGCGGGAATAATTAATTTGAATCATCAATTATAAACATAAAATAAAATGTTTACGATGTAAGATGTCCCATCATCGTTACTAACAACGTATAAATTTTACCGACGCTTTGTATCTCGTTTGTGTCTGGCAGAGCAATAAGTCAAATCTATTCCCTCCAGAAGAAAATCAACCATCATTTTTTCATCATTTTTTTTCTTTAACATTCTTTTAAAAGAAAACCTTTTCAAACGAATAACTAAAATTTTAGGGATCTTATAGATCTTTGAACAGATCTCAGCACTATTTCACCAATATTTCTTCACCAGTAAAACTGTCAAGATACTGAGCAAGTTGTATCCTCCCTGTTTTATGAGGAAGTTGCAAATCCCAGAATGATTCAAAAGTTACTAAGCAGTTACCACATTATGGTGCAAAATTTCGAATTTGCAATTTTAAAGACATTGGGCGGTGTGAATAAAAACCAAGCAAATGCTGCTAGTATTTAGTATTAGTACTAGCTTTTGCTTACTAGCTAGCGCGTCTAGTCCTAGCTTTAGCTTCAAAATGTGTGAATAATCTTTTGCTTTTGCTTATTAGTAATTGCTGTGATATTTAAGGTTTAGCTATAGGTATCCCTGGTAACGAAACTTAGGTTTTACTTTCTGTTTGTATTTACAATCGCTTAAAATTTTTAAAAAGAAAATAAAACATCCAATAAATTTTGCGAATACATAATATAAAATATAAACCACTTGAACAGTTGGCTTTAAAGCTATTGTACGATTCTTGAACATTTAAATGTTCTTATTAAAAAGATTTCAAATATTAAATAAAATACTCAATTTTTAATTTTGGATCAGTGGATTTATTTTATGTCAGTGCTACAAGCTAGAAAGATGTCTTCACATGACGAAATTAATTCATCAGATGGTGAAATTCATTCTAGTGGTGTGAAGGAAAATCATGCAAATACAAAATTAGTACAATTATTAAAAAATCATAAAGTTTTGTTTAATAAATCACAAGTACCTAAAATTTATGGAAGCTAAAGAAAAAGCTATTAAAGAACTTGAACGCGACTATATGAAAATATTCGGTAAAGTTATAACTTCCAAACAATAAAAAAAAAAGATTCAAAATATGAAGAATGAATTGAAAAAAAATTTGATAAAAATGCTACAGGCAATCGAAAAATTATTCTAAAAGAATGGGAGACATTTTTCTGGAACTAATGGATAAGGGGGATAATCCTGTTTTTAATAAAATTCCAGGCAAGTATTTTTACTATTAATATTTCTAAAAAAAATTAATTAATAGTGATAAAAATGTGTGTTTATTCACATATTTCTTAAATCTTATTACAATAGTCTGGGTTAATCAATAGTATTATATTATTGTATATAGGAGCTCAAAAATTTGGAATTACAACAGATAAACAGGAACGCCATTGAAAAATTTCCGGAACCTATACCTCCAAAACGAGTAAAAACAAAAGTTCAATTTACAGAAGCTGACGAGACGAGCAGACTAAGTACAATCGAATTACAAAGACTCGTATTACTTGAACAATTAAAATTAACAAGGATGCAAATTCAAAAGGAACAAATAGTCTTGGAAAGATTGCAAGAACAGAAAAATGAACGAGAAAATTCAGAAATTTTAAGTACTGATGATGGACTTACTTTCATTAATTTACAATAATAAACATATTAAAATAAAATATATAAATAGCAGGAGTATATTTTAATTAATTATTAAGATAATATACAATATTTGCCATTTCGTTTCTTTTTTGTTGACCCAATCTCCGCATATTTGCATCTAGGTGCGGTTCATCTTCTTCCAAATCTTCATCATTATCAATATTTTCCTCTAGATTTTCATCTTCATCGTCCTCAAATTCATCCTGCAAATATTTAGGTATATTGTGTAGTACTACACAGCTAGAGAGACTTTAGAGACTTTTTGTATTTGCACTCTTACTAAATATTGTAAGATAGGAAATCTTCTCTTTAATTGACCAAAACATCTTTCTATTGTGACCCTTTCTCTGTGTAAATTATTGTATGTAATTTCTTGCGGAGTATGAGGATTATTATATGGTGTAAGTAACCATGGCGAAATTCCATATCCTACATCCCCAAGCAGTATGGCATCATATCGGTTTGCATTCATTATTCTATATAAGTCTGATCTTTTTAGTATTCGACTATCATGAACAGATCCAGGCCATTGAGCATCGATACTTGTAAATTCTTCCTTGGCATTACAAGTTGCTTGTACATTAACACTAAAAAACCTTTACGGTTACAATATTCATCTCCATGATCAGTTGGTTTCTGAATTCTAATATGTGTGCAATCAATTGCATCTATTACCAAAGGATATTGATAATTATTGGACCAATCTTGTTGTGCGTTATTTATTTCCTCGATAGTTGTGGGAAATTTAATCCAAATATTTGTCTTTTCATTAATTTTATCAAGCACAAATTTTATTACCTTGCAAACAGTTGTCCTATCATCTTTTGCAACGCCTATTTGAAAACCAGGATCACTTACAAATCGCAGGAAAATTTGCATTTTTTGTTTTGAATTTATAGCGCCACCTCTTTTTTCATCTGAATTTCCCAAAAAATGTTCACCTAACCACTCGACATTATTTTCACAAAACCTATATAATTTTTTATAATCACCAGTTCGACAAATTGATCTTTTTGGATAATTTGGAGCACGGACATTTATAAATGCAGCTATTTCTACAAAATACGCGCTTCATGCAACAACCGACCACACTTGAAAAATAACTAGCTTAAACTGATAAAATTAAGTCTTTTTTACTTTTTATTCACACAAGCAATAGCTAGAAGACCTAGTAAGAACCAGAAGAAAATACTATAGCTAATTAACAAAAGCTTAAGCTTACATTTTATTCACTAACATTAAAGATTTTACTTAAAAAATGACAGTTTAAGTTAAAGCTAGTTTTTATTCACACGACCCATTGTATTAACTACACATTCTGAAGAATTTTCTGACCACAATTCTTTTATTACTTGCGTGAATGAATTAAGGTCCTTTCATACCAGAGGTGTTGATGTATCTTACATACGATTTTTTTAAAGATATTCTAAAAAGGTACTGAATCGCAAAGCAGGTGTTTTCGATATACTTTTTATTTCCCTTCCCAAATCTTTGATAAATAGTAAAAAAATGGATAAGAAAAGGGTTGAAATTTACTATACATATTTAGATATTTGATTTTTTGCTCCAATTAAAGCAACTGCACCAGTGGTAGTAGATGAAGACTTTAAATACGAGTAAAATCCTGTATGAAAGATTTGCCCATACTCCAAGGACAAGGAATCATAGTAATTCCGTCAGGTTTTTTCCCATCACCTCTACAAGGTTCCTCTTAATGGTTCCAAAATAGAAGGAATACCAGAAGAAGTTTAATTAATTCATTAACTTTATTAGGTCAAAAAAATCTTCCTGCACCGAATTTGCAGTTTAAGCATTTCATAATATAAATTAATTTGTTTAGATTTCATGAAAATATAATTATATCGGTAGTTTAGTATTTATTTGATATTTTTGTAATAAAAACAAATTAATTAAATGTGTTCACATTGGCTAAATGTTTTTGTTTAATTAAATAATTAAATGAAGCGTTGAGTAAGTGTTGTCGTATTAAGAAATATTCGCACTTAAATCTACTTTACAACATCCTGTAAAAAATAAACATCCTGGAAAGAGATATTTTAATAGAAAATGTAATAAAACGTAAATACCTATTAGACTAATAATCCAAGAGTGTTATTAGTTAATTACGCAATTTATTTATAATATTGCGGAGCCGTTTTAAATTATTCTCGGAGCGCTTGAATTTGATATTAATTCATTCAGGGCTACGCACTACTTTAGTTTGCGTTAATAGTTAATACAGATTAAATATTGTAATTAATAAATTAATTAATCATTTAAAGTTACACACAAAACTCATTACGTGATTACATTCTAAAAAGAATCGTACATTTCATATCGGGTTAGAAATATGATAAAAATGAAATAACCCAAACGTTTTTATATTTACTTTATAGAAAGCACGAAAAATTGATTTATAAATTTATTAGTATTGGCTCTGCTGTAATAACTGAATTCCCTAGTTACTTGCATGTTGTATTGAATTTAATAATAATTCCATCAAAATTCTCGGAATTTATTTACCTAATATAACTTGTTGAGATTGAAGTTGAGAAATTGGGTGAGAGTGATTCTCGCACAATTGGCGCAAAGAA
This sequence comes from Stenus bimaculatus, assembly GCA_963971135.1. Classification (NCBI taxonomy): domain Eukaryota; kingdom Metazoa; phylum Arthropoda; class Insecta; order Coleoptera; family Staphylinidae; genus Stenus; species Stenus bimaculatus. Next base: position 15,864,266 of record OZ020185.1, on the reverse strand, counting down.
GTACCAAAGTAAAAAAAAAGATTTGAAGTGGTGTAGCCGGGTTGTTTATTAGAGTTGCACAAGTTAAAAACCCGTCCGTGAAAACGTTTAAGGCCGGAATTGTGGGGCGGAAAGGATTCGGCGGTATGAAAGGAGCCCGGAGCCCCGGAGCTCGTCAAATCAAATAGAGCGTGATATAGCAGGACAGAAGTGAAGAAGAAGAGAAAGGGCGAAAAAGAGTAACAAGGGCAGAAAAGCAAGCTCGTAAAATCTTTATCGAGATGCAAAATTAGCGGAACAATGACCGATTGTGCGGGTAGAAAACAGGAAAAGCCATCTGTCGGTCTTTTTTCTCGCCGATAAGCATCTTCGATAAGTTTTACGGAGCGAAAATTGAATGTGGATCTCGGGCATAAATTAGAGATGTGTAATAACGTACACGCGGTAGGAAGAAAGTGTCTGCCGGAAGTTATAAAACAATTTAATAACATATTTAAGTGGTAATGTTGAAATCTAAAACAATGCTTTGTGTTTGTTTTCAACGGGCAGATGTCCGTTTGGTATTTGCTGGAATTGCCCAGGATATTATACTCCTCCTTTATAACCACGAATACACGAATAAATTTATTTACTATGTATTGTTTGCTGCGGTAATAAATGGTTGCTTTACACCAACGGATGTTACTTTTTTAAATTAATTCCGATCATTATAAAACGTTTTGTTCCATCTTAGATCTCTAGGCCACTATTTCTGATATACATACCCCATTCCTCTAATTATAACCCACATTATCAAACACCTATTAATTACCAGCTATTTACAATTCACAAAATAAATTACCTTGTTAATAACTTTTTAATCCCTCATTCACTACAGCCATCAATTTTAGTACTATAAACTCAGGCCCAAATTTTGGAAAAGGATAGTTTGATCTACTGTTGGTTATCAGTTAGTATTATGATAATAAATGAAAGACACACTTAATATACTTAAAATATGTTGTCCATCCGGAAGAATATTGACACAACTCAAAAATTACTGTTTTTAAGTTTACTAGTATATTCAAAAGATAAGAATTTCTTTTATAATCCCATAAAATAATGGAAGTATTACAAGCAAAATTCAATTAAAATTTTCAAGATTTCTATTTATTATGGTTTAAATATAAACATCAATGTTTAAAATCGTTGCCCTGGAAAATGATGATTTTTGGTTTGTGTCACTATTCTTCCGGGCGCGCGATGTGTTAAATGAAAGATGATAATAATATTAAAAAAAATGGTTAAAATTGGTTCATCAGTTTAAAAAAAATCGCAAAGTTTTGACGAAATTTTGATACAAATTCAGAACCGGTCGTGAAATTTTTTTACCAAACATTAGATTTTTAGTATATTTTGGTGGAAGAGCTGACGTTTCAAAATTTAAGCTATCAAACATTCCGCTGGGTTTAATAGTTTTGAAGATATTAATTAGCAAAAAATTCTGGTTCGAAACGCTACATTTTCAGTAATAAGTTGAAAACGAAGAGATATAAAAGTGAATTTTTTTGTCCTAAAGAACCTCATCTGGGGAAGGTGCAAATCAAATTGAAGGGGTTGATTTCGCCGCAAAGCAATCTTATTTTTTCTTCGTTTTTGCGAAATTAAAAAAGAAGGTTCAAAAAGATTCGATAACGCCCTTTAAATTGAAAATCTTTCAACTCCGTCAAATTTTAAATTCCCATTTTAGTCGAATGCAAACATTTTATGCAAGGTTGGGATCGTCTGCCATAAGGGTTTGTAGCAGATAATTTTTGGAAACGTTCACCCTTAGACATTATTTCAGGACTATTATAATTTGATTTTTCCAAATAATCTTAAATTTTTAAAGGTTACGGTTCGTTAAAAGGAAATTATTAAATGTCCATATTTTCAAAAATATTTGAAAAAGCCCTACAACTTCAAATTTTGGATTATATGGAGAAAAACAGTCTTTTGTATTGTAATCCGTTTGGTTTCAGAAGTAAGCTATCTATTGAAGCAATTATTAAATTTATTAATAATGTTATTTCTTCGTTTGCAATATTAGCAAAGTCTTTGACTGCTTGTTATCTGTTAGCTAAAACGTTATTCTTTTGATAATATTTCTCTGAACTTACTACATTCTTACTTACAAAATAGATACCAGATACCAGCAAGTAAAAATTATGAATGATTATTCGGAAGAACTTCCAGTAACATTGTGGTTACTACAAGGAAGTGTTTTAAATATACAGGGTGTCTCACTTTTTTTCCAGCAAATTTTTTTTAGATAGTAAATGTCATTCTGAACAAAAAATTTCCTATGAACTATTATGTTTTTTCGACTCCTTAAAAAGTTACAGCAATTTTAATTTTTTTGTGGAATACCCTGTATAATAGTTTTTCTTATTATATTTTTTATATTTAATAGGCAGATTCTGGTTAAAATTAAAGGCCTTTAATTGGAAACAAATAAGGTAACCATGGGAATTGTCCATTACAACCCATATAACAAATTTAAATTTAAAGGCCTTTAAACTTAAATAATTTGACCAGAATATGGGTATAAATCAATTATTATTTGAATTTTTTCTTTGCCAAATTGGTTTTTTTAAACATTATTGGTTGTTTTTAAAATAAGTAAACGACGATGTTAAATTTCCCTCGGTAAAATTTTTAGCATATTATTGGCTTAAAGATATACAAAATTTAAATAAAAAAAATTAAATGAAATTTATACAGGGTGTCCCACAAAAATCATTAAATTTATGAAATTTTAAAATGGCTGTAACTTTTTAAGGAGTCGAAAGAACATAATAGTTCATGGGAAATTTTTTGTTCAGAATGACATTTACTATCTAAAAAATTTTTGCTGGATAAAAAGTGAGACACCCTGTATAAACGATATTCACTAACATTTTCAAATTTCTTATACTGCGGAATGTAAAAACATATTTATAACTGAAAAAAAATTAACATTACAGTCCGTGTTTTGCTTGGGGTGATATATGTTAGAAACAACTTTCATTGTTTTCAGGTTTGAACATGAACATGAAACTAGATTTAACAAACAAAAACTTAAATAGTCTTAAAATGGACCAAATTTTTTGGCTCCTAAAAATCTCCAATCTCATTCGGGGAATTGCTCTTCAATTAGTTTAAAATTAAATTAAATTGCTACTTAATGGATGGTGATTTTTATAATTTCGAAGATTTTTTTAAATTAGTGTTAAATCCATTGTTTAATTTAAGAAAATTGTATGATAAATTGGTATAAGTAGGTATTATTGTCCTACAGTGGTGGAAAAAAGTATGGAAACTTTACAAATAATTAAAAATATTAGTCAGAATCATGTTAAAATATATCTTTACACTTTAAAGCGGAATTATTTTGATTCAGTATGCTCATGCTTATCTAAGTAACCAACAAGAGGCAATAACATCATTAACAATATAAACACTTGGAAAATAGAAATATATTTTAAAATTTTGTTGCTTATTCTTTTGCATGCTGATGACAGATGGGGTTTCGATCTGGAGATTATGACAGCCATTCCACTGGATTAACATTTTTTGAAAAAATTATTGTTTCACTAACTTGGCGGAATACTTTGGATCGTTATTCTTCGGAAATACTCACTTCACTGGTATTCTGAAAAAAATGGTAAACTTTGGTTGTCTAAGATGCTTCTATACTGAAAATGACCCATTTTGTTGGCCGCGTAATTGGCATAACCCCAGATCGAGTATAACCACCTGATTCTATAATAGACCCGTGAATGGACGGCATTTGCAGAGGCGGATTTAGGTTTCTGCCGCCGGTAGGCTAACATATTTTGCCGCCTAAAAAAACACTAAAAATAGTTTTAAAAACATATTTTATTGCCACATTTAAAAAAATTGAAAATTTGCCGCCGTAGGCTTCAGCCTATCTAGCCTATTGGTAAATTCGCCCCTGGGCATTTGGTATCTTACTTGTACCCATCGTAACCAACTAACATCTAACACAAATCACTCGAAACGACCGTATTCCACCTTTAGGTTTTTGATAATTCTAAAATTACTGAATCGATGTTCTACAGGTCTCTTATAGTAAGGTGCTTCGATTTGTAGTTTACTACTACTTTACTACTTTTAGTAGATTTTGTAATTTTTAGCTAAAATATACATTTAACAAACAACATCAAAGAAGGATTTTTTATTTAAAGTTTCTTGTACAAAATATACGTATGACTTATATTAACGATTGTATTCATTATTTGTTATAAGAATATTATACAAATTATTACAAAAACCGTTTGAAGTTATGGCGGAAATAATTTTCAGTTCCATTCCAATATTTTTGAAAAAGAGGTATAACTTTTTAAGGAAGCATTTCTGTACAATACTTTATGTTTCAAAAATACTTAGTTTTTCTTCCTCTATCATCTCAAAAAAAAATTGGCAGTTATCCTGGGACACCTTGATATTATAATTCTGAAAAAAGTTAATATTGATTATACAGGGTGTCCCAATTGACGTTGGATTGTATGTGTATCTTTGTTATTATTGGAGATAGAAAGTCGGTTAAATGGACAAAGTAGTAGACATTTTTTCGAATATTAATAATTCATTTACAAAAAATTCGCATCGTTCCAACGCTGTCTTCAAAATACAAGAAAATGCGATTTTTAAAATATGGCTATAACTTCTTTATTTTCTGTGGTACCAAAAAAGTTTTTTGACATAATACAGACAATTTTTTGTGTACAATGCAGTAAAACAAATAAATATTTTTTTTCGTTAACGAATTGACCGGCAATGATCAAAACTTATTTTTCTTTATGGCGGCCATATTGGATTTACACATATTCGGAATCAATATTTTTTTCTGAGTAATTTGGTATACCATATGTCAAATTATTTGATTTTACAAACTAACATTGGATTTTAAGAGATGTAACTTATCAATAACATAAATGTAACTATTTACAATATTAAATGTAAAATAAATTAAAAACACATGTATTGACAGTTTATATGTGTTGAAGGCCATTTTTGGTTAGTAAAATAAAATTATTTCTATTTTTCTTAAAATATTACATATGATATATCAAATTATTCAGAAAAATACACTAATTCCGAATATGTGTAAATCCAATATGGCTGCCATAAGAAAAAAATAAGTTTGGTTCATTTCCGGTCAATCCGTTGGCGAAAAAAAAATATTCATCTGTTTTACTGCATTGTACACAAAAAATTGTCTGTATTAAGTCAAAAAAATTTTTTGGTACCACCGAAAATAACGAAGTTATAGCCATATTTTGAAAATCGCATTTTCTTATTCTTTCAAGATAGCGTTGGAACGATGCTATATTCAAATTTTTTTTAAATGAATTATTAATATTCGAAAAAATCTCTACTACTTTGTCCATTTAACCGACTTTCTATCTCCAATAATAACAAAGATACCCATACAGTCCAACGTCAAATGGGCACCCTGTATAATCTTTATAGACATCCTAGATGTACCTATTATATTTTTCTAAAATATCTAAAGGGATAACTAGAATTTTGTTTGGAATATTTCAATTCGTGTAACTTACTTCTTGAATTAGTTTTCGATGATTTGGTTGGTTAGGTTAGAATATCGAAGATTTGAATAAATATTTAACACAATAATTAAATATATGATAATTGAAATTGTATTGAAATGTTTAAAGTACATATTCATGGACACGTCAATCCGTAATCGATACATACGGTGTATAATTAAAATATCCGACTAATAACTTAAATGTAAATTTGTCTAATTAGGTGTAATTTAAATTTGAATAAAGTCCTTATATGAATTATTTATGGAGCGGTAATGTATTTGATTATTGTTATAATTTTCTAAAGTGAATAGAAATGACAATGGCAGCAGTTGATTGCGATTTGAATAGATTTTAGGAAATGCAGGTTAAAAAATTGGATATTAGTTTGTTGAATAGCTAATTTGATTAGGTTTTAATTTAATAAGTTAAGCCGTAATTCTTATTAAGTATTAATATATGCAGAGTGGTGAAGCTGATAGCAAGGCGTCAGACATACATTTCATTAAAAATTAAGACCGTGCTAAGTAACTAGCACTAACATAGACATTTCTAAATATTTAATAGAAACATTATACACGATTATATTACTTGCATTAATTATGAAAAACAACATCATCTTGAGCGCTGCTGGCTAAATAATAAGCGAATAAGCAAATCAGTTATGAAATTATTAATTTGTGCAAATTTTTTAATGTAAAATCAGTCGCACGTAAAGAGAACAGATGTAATAAATCATGGCGGTAACGGGCGCGGATCGCGGATGAATAATGAATACAGATAATCAAGGGTCATATATAATATTGATAATTCGTGGTCGATGTGCAGAAATGGGTGTACGCCCTTTTGGAGATCTGCAAGCAGCGTTGGGATGAGAAGCGAGAAGAGAGAGGTCGGAGGAGCTTAATTGATAACCCGCGTAATGAGGCCAGGTGAAAATTACACGATGCACACGTTTGCGTACACATATCGGGTTTGTATAATTAAACGGCTAATTAATGGCTCGCCGAATTCGGCGCGTTTAAAATGTTGGCGTTGTTTTTCAAGTGCATTGTGACGCCGGTGGCGGCGAGCGCTGACACCTGTTATTTTCAATTTTCACTGTTATTTTACGGCCCCGATTGCGGAATGCGAAATTACATGAATGGTTTGATTAATTGTTTTTGTTTATCGTCATAATTACACCTATTTGTAGTATTTTGAATTGTTTTCGTTCGAACGCTGTGCAGCTTTTAATGCGTATCATCCCGCGCCGATTTTCCCGAATCAGGCTGCCACCTCCGCCTTCCCTCGCCCCTCGCCGCCCTCGATCCGATCAACAAAACCGCACCAATTTTATTATTCATCGCTAAAAGCTTCATCTTTGATTAAAATATTAATTATTCAGACCGAATTTATATCATAGTGCACGTGAGAATGGAATTGTCTAATAAATAATGGCTGGCGAATAGCTAGAATTCTCTTCTGTTTTAATTATACCGTCGACACTTAATTATATTTCATTTTTATTTTGAATAAATAATGCAGGTATTTTCATTAAGGTGTGATGTCTTCTGTTCCAACCGTTCTAATTAAATATTCATACGATGTACAATATAATTCCCGTCATCGTCCACAAAAAAATTATATTCCAAAATTTATAAGCAACGCAATTTATTTCATTTACATAACTTAATTAATAATTTTCGTTTCAATCATTTTTCATTACTAAAAAAACTCCACCTTTCAACAAAATTTTAATTATCCACACATGAGTACAGAATATCTACATCTCATTTCCTCCTCATGTTCTCATAGACACACACCTAATACTATTTTTTATTTATTTTTAATTAAATTCACTTCAATGCCTCTTATCTCTTGTGAATAAAAAATCCAAATTAATTAGAGGTGTAGAATTCTTATTTAAACATTTGTCCACCAAATCCTCCCATCCGTTTAATAAGATTTAATAAAAATATCTAGCTGCTCGATTTTGACCATAAATTTTTTTTTAACCAAAACATTCTTCAAATTTACTTTTTTCCTGCTTTTTTATTATAATTATTTGTATCTTTAAAGTAAACCAAATATCCTAATTCTAAAATCTATAAACTAATCCGAACATTCCTTCTAAATCGGTAGTTTTGTTTTAGAAGGAACATTCGTTCCAGTTTCTGGATTTTTTAGAATTAAGATGAGATTGTGCTTTTGAAATGTTTCAGAAAATGTTATTTAAGGTGATAGCGAGTCAAATGTTGAAAAACCGATGTTTTTATCTTTCCTGAATTTTTTTAAAGTGTTTCAAATTGGAAACTAAAAAAAATAATTAAATACCGAACTTAAGTAAGAATTGCACTTTTATGTGCAATTTTTATTTTTCATTTATCTAGATTTATACGAGCATAGTTTTGCAAAAATTAAAATATAAATATAAAAGTTTTTCTTGCAAAATTACACAAATGTAATTATAGATACATAAATAACAAAAATTATAAATGAAAGTAAAATTCTTAATTTAGTTTGGTATCTTCTTATTTTTTTGACTTTCCAATTCGAAACACTTTTAAAAAAATCATGAAAGGTAAAAACGTCGGTTTTTCAACATTTGACTCCGTATCACCTTAAATAAAATAACTTCATTTTTGAGGAATTTCGGGATGAAATCAACCTCTAAAATTTGTTTTACCTAAAATAAGCAAAAACCCCTTTTCGAACGAAAATTTTGCTCTAAAATTTACCACATTGTACAAAACATTTAATATAGTCCATTTCATTAATAGATCTCCTTTTCAGAAGGAATTCCGACTCAAATATTAACTGTGCTTTCAATTGCGTCTTAGTTGAACAAAACTAAAAATACTCAGTTACTTAGTTATCCTATGACTAAATACTTTTAATGTTGTTGGACTAAGACGCAATTGAAAGTATTATCTATATTTGAGTTGGAATTCCTACTAAAAATATCGTGATGTATTAATCATCGAAATTCTTAATTTCAAAAGGACGTTTGATAGCTTGAAATTTTAACATATCGATAATTTTTACCAAGTTTTATGTACAAATTTTTGTTTAAATTTTTTTCCAACGAAATATGACTTTTCTGAAAGTAGACAAGTACAAAATATTATACCGGGTGGAAATGAAAACCGGGTCACCTCGATAACTTTTTTATTTATGAATAAAAAAATTTGAAATTTGGCTATGTTCTATGGTTCAAAAAAACAAATTTTATGTGCATTTTTTATTTTCGAAATCACTTCCGGTTTCACCGGAAACACCATGAACTTTGTTTTTTTAAATGTAACATCCCATATTTTTATTCATGGCTTAAAATACTTTTAAAAAAGAAGTATTTTTGAGATATTAGTTTTTATCTTTTTTGTAAAAAAAATTTTTTCAAAAAAAAAATGGTTTTCGAAGTCGGTGAAAAGTACCAAAACTAATTCTAAATAATTCAAATACCTAAATAAAATTACAATTTGAAAAAAAATGTAAGTGGTTTTTGAACTATTAATTTTTAAACTTAGTTAATAAAGATTTTATCAAATATCTCACTTTTTTTAAATGCAATGATGCCGGGTCATTCGACTTTTTAAAAAGAGGATTTTATAACGATTGATTATTTATTTTATGTATTTGAATTATTTAGAATTAGTTTTGGTAATTTTCACCGACTTCGAAAACCTTTTTTTTTTGTAAATTTTTTTTTTCGCAAAAAATAAAAACTAATATCTCAAAAATACTTCTTTTTTAAAAGTATTTTAAGCCATGAATAAAAATATGGGATGTTACATTTAAAAAAACAAAGTTCATGGTGTTTCCGGTGAAACCGGAAGTGATTTCGAAAATAAAAAATGCACATAAAATTTGTTTTTTTGAACCATAGAACATAGCCAAATTTCAAATTTTTCTATTCATAAATAAAAAAGTTATAGAGGTGACCCGGTTTTCATTTCCACCCGGTATATTTGAGTTGGAATTCCTACTACAAATGTGAGGTATTAATCATCGCAATTCTTAATTTTAAAAGGACGTTTGATAGCTTGAAATTTTTACATATCGATAATTTTTACCAAGTTTTATGTACAAATTTTTGTTTAAATTTTTTTCCAACGAAATATGACTTTTCTGAAAGTAGACGTTGCATATTGTACAAAATAATTCCGAACTTTTCAACGAAAGTCTATGACCTTTGATTTGATTCTTTTTACATTTCCTACACATACGAAGCAGCAATTTTTACCAAGTATCCCCTTTTTTGTTGTCCTTACTTTTTCCCAGAAAGTACACATTGATAGATTTTTGTAGGATGAAAAAATATGGTTCATAGTTAATACTAAAACTTATGGTGATTATTTGTTAAATTGGTTGTAATGGACGGTTTTCATGTTGACCTTACTGATATTTCTTGTATTAATTTCATAATCGAACGATTAGATTTATCGACTATACCCACTAAAAATATAATGTGAACCTTTATACTTATTTTTCCCTGATTATAGTCAATTGAAAGATGAGAATTTTGTTATTGGTAAAATATGATGCACTCCTCTAAAAATTTAGAGCACTTTTCTTTCTTTTATTTTTTACATTATTTCAATGGCTCTGAAAAAATCTAATTTTACATGGAAGATCCTTCTGCATAAAACCATAACGTTTCTTGATTTCATAGTAAATTATCCGTAAAAGTTATTTTTTATTATTTTTAACTCGTCTGTTTTTCCAAAACTTGAATCGCTATACTTACCTTTTTAATTTTTTTTTAAATTATAAACAATAATATTTTCTGCAATGTCCCAAAAAACACTTTATATAATTGAAAACATAATTCATCAAAGAAAAAAGTAAAAAAAACGTATTTTTATTTAGATTGTTTTTTGTAGTCTTTACTATCCGTACTAATCAAGAAAATTTTTAGTTCCTAGTTATTTTCCTTTACTTATCAAATTAACTGTTTTAATCGTTTTTTTCCATAATTTTTCAATAAGTCGTAATTAAAATACAACAAATTTGTTTCATTTTATTTTTTCCGGTTTGGTAAAAGAAGGAAAAAAAACGCGGAAGTCAAAATTATCATGATTTATAGTGATAGTATTTTGGTTTCAGAAGACAAAAAACATCCACTTAACTGGGATTATTTTGAAAATTAATCGAAAACTGATAAAATCATTATTGATTGTATTCCTTGCCATTTTTCCAATGTCTTTGATAATGGTTTCTGTATTATTGTTGCTGCTAAATTATGTATATTTATTTAACTAAACATTACTTTATGTTTTTATGTAAAACACTATTCTATTTATTTAGAAATCTGGTCCTGCATTATTCAGATAATATCGTCATATACCTATGAAATTAGAGCCAAACTTTTTTTACGATAAGGTTCCCATTTGTGCCAATAACTTAAAAATGGACAGAGATTAACTTACATCCTTCAGTGGGGATTATTTTGAATTTTCTTAAGTAAACGGAATGGCTTTAATGTATTTACTATTTACCTTGATATCCTTTGAAGGAAAAAGTAATCATCGTATAAACTGAATTTTTCATAAAATAGGTATAACTTTGTTGTACATAAATATGCATATATTACAGTTGTTGAAAAATTCCTGGTAAAAACCAACTGGGAAACTGGATTATCATAAATTTCACAATTATCTTAACAGATTAATAATTAAAATATTCCATAAAACGTCTTTTGTAATTTATTTTTTGTAATCAAATTATTTAAGAAAATCTTAATGAAAATAACTTGGATTACAGATCACTGCATTTATAATTCTGAGAAAAAGTTAATATTGATCTAAACTAATCTTTACAGACATTCTGGATATATTATATATATATATTATTTTCTAAAATATCCTAACTTTATTTCGAAAATTGAATAAGGAAACCCTAAAAATTTATTTATAAAATGCAGAAAGTTATAAACTTTATATGATGAAGAAAAAAAATGTTGAAAAAGAATTAGTAAAAGAAAACGCATTTTCAAAGATTTATAGGCAGATTCTGGTCAAAATTAAAGGCCTTTAACTTGAAACAAATATGGTAACCATGGAAATTGTCCATTACAACCCATATAACAAATTTAAATTTAAAGGTCTTTAAATTACCAGAATCTGGGTATAAAAATATTAAATCACTGTTTATGTTTATTACAACATTATATTGTAAATAACGAATTAATTTAATATTTGTTTATTATTTTTTTGTATTTATTTGTTATTATTTTGTTTCAGGTAAGTGAAAGTGAATGAAAGCGGCAAAAATGAATAAAAACAATCACATAAATGCCAATGTTGGTAAGTGGAGCAATTTGTTAAAAACGGCAATTATTATAAAACGAATTTTAGTTAGAGCAATTAAATGTGTTAAATAATCCGACCAAATGAATTATTTTATTTATAAAACATGCGTTGCTCGTCGCCGATTTAAACGAAATTTGATTTAATCTGTCAGAATTAAAAATTGGAATTTGCAAATTGATTTATTTAAAAAATTAAAACGTTATTTTGGAGCGGGCGTTAATAAGAAAATGAATAGGTCTTTTGACCCTACGCGGCGCCGAGCAGATTTCATAAACAAGTTTATTTTGCACATAAATATATACGTGGTGTAATTACAGTGAAATATTATTTTTGGGAATAATATAAGCAGAGAAGCCATTAAATGGTGGCTTATACTCTGAATTATTAATACATCACATTATTTAAAATGATTTACTCGCGCTGTATTAATATTTACCAAATGAGCGCTAGTTTAAGTGGCGAATAAATTTACCATGTTTTGCATGTGCTTAACCCTCTTCATGCATGGATATATAATTTCAAATTGAGTAAATCAATTTTTTAATTTAATAATTCCGCTGTAATAACAAAGGTAACTACTACTACTACTACAATATTATCACAAACTTTGTAGCGACGTGATAACTTCAACATCCTACTATGTCTGGCCCAAAGTTCCACCCAAGTTTCACATCTTGTTAACTGACCGAATAATATTATTGTTACATAAGAAATTTAAACCACCCTTCTTCCCAATCCCATCCAATTCACGAGCCTCAAAACAATCATAACTTAAATTATAATTTCCTAATTGAATCGCTGCAAGTATAATTAAAGGATTAAAAGCAATTTTGAATAAATCTGCAGTGAGATTAGCTATCAAAATTTCCTGACGTGCTGAATCAAGTGCAACTTTTCTATTTAACACTTTTTGCTAATTATGACTACTTACTTTATACACCAGAGGTACTTAAAAAATTATTGAAATTACCTACGAGCACCCACTTGAAAGGAATCATCTTCAACCCATTCAGCTAATTTTATTCTCGACGAAACTCTTCAGACACACATTTTTTAATTTTTGCATTTACAAAAGATTTTTTACCTCGAGATATCTTAATTTCAAATTGTGAACTGCATTGTATAATTTACAAATCCACTCAAAAGAAACTTCTTGATGCTTAAATTAGTACATGTTAATTTTACGAGAGTTTTTCTTGTAAAAAATATGATGATTTGTATAAATTTGTAATGATTATAAATGAACATACGCGTGTGATTTTTTTAAGTTTTTTATATTAATGTATCGCATTAGTATGAATTTCCTGCATAATTTATTCAAGTACAGCAATTCGTGAAGTTTGTTAAAAATAAAATGAAGGTATTGAATATTAATATTAATGCGCATTAACCTAATAATAAAAAAAATAAATAAATAATTTATTACTAAGTAATTAATCTTAATAACTTTGAACGTTGTCTACTATTAATTAATAATTAATAAGGATAGGTTTTTAAACTCGTGTTTTTTATGACGTTTTATGTTCCTCTTTGTAATCTGCAATTATAATAAATGTTATCTTTGGACTTTTTGATTTAATTTTATTAATGTTGGTGCAGGAAATTATGATTACAGTTAGATTTGATATGCACGACTATATCTTCTATCTTCCTATAATCTTTCAAGCGTACTGAGCAAAATGCAAATAATAAATTGTAAGCTCTGAATGTTGGGTGTAAGTAATATAATATCTTCCTTGCACACAAACAATAAACACGCTTAAAATGCAGCTATTTAAAACAAAGGAATACTGTTGATTGCATTTTTTGTTTTATTCAAGCAAATGCTTAAAAATTCAACCCCTTTCTTACGCTTTACGAGGCAATTTCGCACCAGGCGCAGTGGGCCTAATAAAAATTAACAAATCGCCAACTTCTTGCTTAATAACATTTATTTATTAACAGGGTGATGCTTAAGTGTCGCCGCTGAAAGTTTCCGGGCATAAAATATGGATAACCCCCAGAATATTCGCGCAGGCCGACTCTCAAATCCAATATTTATTATACTTAATTACAGATACAAATTATATGGAACATAATAAATTACAGAAGTAAGTACTATTTAATTATATAGTGCGCTCTTATATTTCTCTCGTATTTTATTTTTATAATAAGTTGATTTCCTCACATCCCATTTGAACGCATAATTAATTTTAATTATATATACACACACCATATTCGATACAATCAAAACGAAATTATATGCGCAGATGGAATGGAAAGTAAAACATTTTTCAAAAAAAAAATTAAAAACCTCCAGAGAAGCTGAATTATAATTAAGAAGAAAAAGTTTTTAACTTACACAATATTTATAATTCAATAAATTTTCTCGGAGAACCTTAAAAATCTTCTTGACCGCCTTACATGGACATCATACATATGACATAAAAATATTTAACGCAAGAAACATTAATAATTTTTATAAACAACTTCTTAGACAGCGCAAATTTATTTTAAACCAGCTTGTATATTTGGATAAAAATAAAAAAAACTGTAAAGTACACTTCAATTTAACTGAAAATAAATAATACTTTTTAATGGAAATATAGTTTTTTATTTACAGGGTGAATCGCTTAATTTTAGATAAATATTTTCCTAAAAAAACTAAATCGTTTAGGAAAAAATAACAAATTATATTGTTTGATTTAAGGCTAGAAAAATAAAAAAAACGATTTTTTTAGTCAATAATGGCCCCAAATTGGAGTCTTGGGGAACACCACTAGTAGGTATATAAGTATTAGAAACGCAGTCTTTATATATCACATATTGAACCTGATTAGACAAATGCGATGAAATAGTTATCACATTACCAGCAATATTGAACTGCTGCAATTTTTTCAAAAGTATATTATGTGGCATTTGAACGAAGGCTTGTCATCTACTTGCTTGTTGTTATCCATATTTCTTTACACAAATTATTCAGTTAAGTTAAGAGGATAGTCAGCAAATTGGAGTGCTTGATTTTGAAATTCGCTTGGCATTTGCGGTTTTGGACATATTCCAGTGGAGCTTTTTTAAAATTTCTTTTTTTTGGTATACGGGAAGTCCCATTTGACGTTGGACTGTATGGGTATCTTTGTTATTATTGGAGATAGAAAGTCGGTTAAATAGACAAAGTAGTAGAGATTTTTTTGAATATTAATAATTCATTTACAAAAAATTTGGATATCGCATCGTTCCAACGCTATCTTGAAAAAACAAGAAAAAGCGATTTTCAAAATATGGTTATTTTCGGTGGTACCAAAAATTTTTTTTGACTTAATACTGACAATTTTTTGTGTACAATGCAGTAAAACAAATGAATATTTTTTTTCGCCAACGGATTGACCGAAAATGAACCAAACTTATTTTTTCTATGGCAGCCATATTAGATGTCAAAAAACTTTTTGGTACCACAGAAAATAAAGAAGATATAGCCATATTTAAAAAATCTCATTTTCTTGTTTTTTCAAGATAGCGTTGGAAAGATGCTATATTTAAATTTTTTGTAAATGAATTATTAATATTCGAAGAAATATCTACTACTTTGTCCATTTAACCCATACAGTCCAACGTCAAATGGGACACCCTGTATAGAAGAATCTTATGGCTACCAATTTCTTCATTTTTTGTTTTTGTAAGTCAAATCAAATAGTCATACGGCAACACTAAAACGGACTCTTATACCTTCGCATAGCGCCGTTTATAATACAGATTTAAAACTGTTCGAAATAATATTTATTTTTCATTGGCAGCAATAAGTTGAGGTATAAATGAAGAGTTCGGTGAGTTGCTTTTTTAATTTAAGTTAAATTTAAAAATAAACTTAAATTAAAAAAGCATCTCACCGAACTCTTCTTTTATACCTCAACTTATTGCTTCCGTTGAATAATAAATATTATTTCATAAAGTTTTAAATCTGTATTATAAACGGCTCTATGCGATGGTTTTACTGCTGCCGTATGACTATTTGATTTGACTTACAAAAACAAAAAATGAAGAAATTGGTGGAACGTTTACATATCTACTCTACCTTCTTTAGAACGCTTTTGGCCCGGTTACTCCAACCCAACATGTCTTTAGATGCAGCTTTACCGAGCTGATCTCAGATTCAAGCTCAGCTTAGGTCGAGCTTGCGTTGCACTAAGGCTTTATTCTGGATAGATTTGTCAACATCGCCGCGTAACTTTCAGCTTTCTTCTAATTCACGATTTTAGGAAAGAGCTCTCCCCCTGTCGGTGAATTAGTGAAATCGTCAAGCTAGTACAAAACGTCAGTAGTAACATTGCCCATTTTAAGACCAATCCTTCATTTGTGACATCATAGGAATCGTAAAAACTGATTATTTGCATTCAAATTTCAAAATTCTGATAGTAAAAGTAATTCATATAAGTTTGGGACTTCATCAGCCACTATTCCACTAAGTCACACCCCCACTCTCTATGCAGGGGCTCTGAAATAGCTCCCAGCCTAAAGAAAAACTTAGTTTGCTTGCGTAGTCCTGGACGCGTTATTTTTTTAATATTTTTCGATTTTCTTTTTATTATAAGTTTATATATTTAGTACATTCATCAACCTTTCGAACGGACAGACTCCTTTTTTTGATATTTTGATTTATACTCTCGCAATATTATGTGTAAAATTAACACTTTTTGATGAAGCATATCTAAGACAATTTTAAACATTGAGTCTGTCCGTTCGAAAGGCCAATGAACAGACTTTATTATAAAAAAAAGAAAATGAAAAATATTAAAAAATAAAGCGTCCAGGACTACGCAACCAAACGTCTAAAAATGCACCGAGATGATTGCTCTTAAGTAAATACTGATTTTAAATAAAAATTACAATATTTATTAAAAAGTTTGTAAAATACCACTTAGGACTACTTTAACGTGTATTTAAACATAGGAACAGGTAGGTTCAATACTGGTTTCGATAGTTCATTAATTTGCCACAGAGGGCCAACAGTGGCATTTGTTGGTAGTTAAAATTCCCAATTGGCTGTCGCAAAAATCAGTTATGAAAGAAGCGTTTATCGTTTGATTTAAATTGAGTGGTACTTAAATCAAGAAGAGAGAGGCAATTTAGTTAATTACATTTTTTTAAAAACTGCTCCTCATCATAAAAATCAAAATAACTTGGACGTACATAATATATTTGTCGAGGAATTCTTATATTTGGTATATTGTCCACATAATTATTTAAATCTACATTGTTCATATAATTTAATTCACGTTTATGTATAAATATCTAAACTCTTAACGTGAATAAGACGAGATTTCGGCGCAATCAAGTAAGTTGAACCTACGTCTTGATACGCAGTTTAAGATTTGGAGAAATGGTGGAGAAATCGGGCATCAGTTTGTCTATACAGACTCTTCCATTTCTTTTTTTCCATTTAAATTTGTCTCGAGTTCATCCTGTATATAAATTTGGTAAAATCAATTTTAGAAATTTTAGCATAGTAATTTTATATTTTAGTAGGTTAAATAGTAATAATAGTAATAATCAAAATATAAGAATGAAAATAATAATTTAAACCGAAATTTCCATGGCGCAATTATGAATAAAAAAATTAAAGACAATTGAATGCATTAAACAAGTGCAATAATTTTTCTCCACGGGTTTTATTGTGGGCGCTTGAGAATTTCTTTTTATAATATAAAATTGCCTTAAATTACTTTAATTGCCGCGCATTCTTTTAATACACAAGGTTTCTAATTTTAAAATTAGCAACAACTTTAATAGTTTTCATTTCGTTCCTTAATTACCGCAAATACTTGAACGAAATGACGTTATTTACGTGGAAAAT
This sequence comes from Stenus bimaculatus, assembly GCA_963971135.1. NCBI lineage: Eukaryota > Metazoa > Arthropoda > Insecta > Coleoptera > Staphylinidae > Stenus > Stenus bimaculatus. Next base: position 15,846,591 of record OZ020185.1, on the reverse strand, counting down.
TTTAGTGGCGAAAAATAAATAGTTAAAATATTTAGTATTCATTAAAAAACGGATAAATAATGCACGTATAAATTGAAATTTTTTTATGAAAGGAGGGGAAATAAGAGAATCCTTAATATCGCAGCGGTTTTGGAAATACGCCAGCGTTTTAAATTTATAATAAGCAATTTGGAAAATTTATTTGTCTTTTAATTATAACGAAAAGAGAAATATGTAATTGGAGTGCGTATAAATCTTTCGGCGCCCTAGTTTTTCCAGCGAGCCTCGCAGGGATATTATTTTATTATATTTTTTCTGCATTTAAGCTCATTACCATTTGTACTTGAAAACTTGCGCCTTTATGGCGAAACTTTTGATAATTAGCAACTTTTTGTGTTTAAGCCCGTATTTTTTAGCAGACAACTTTCGAAAAATAACCTGCAGAAATGATAAAAAAATGTCCCCTCTTCCAGCGCCTCCAAAACGTGATTGAACTAATGAAATTCCCCAGCGTCGTATACATGTCTTCTCAATGGTTACTGTTATGATTATTGTTATTCGTCCTAGCGTTTACGATTATTGTTATTATTGTAGAATATAATAATAATGTTGAAAGTAACTTTGTTATTGAGCTTTAAGAATATTATAAACCGAATAAATTTAAACAAATTCCTTCTCATTTTGTTAAAGCAATCATTTCAAAGACATTTAATTTTAGTGGTGCTTTCAAAGGCATCGAGTTTTGCTTCCAACTTAAACTACATTAGTCCAACTTTAATATTACAACTTGTATTCACTTTTAAATTAACATAATTTTTACATTTCACATAGATAAATTTTACCTCACAATTTTCAGAGCAAATATCATTCGTGTTTTATCTCATTGTTAAATTTTCTTACTGATGTTTAGTAATGGCTGTTAATAAAGTTAATCGTACGTGTGGGCAATTTATTTTTATTATCCGAAATTTATTTTTAATTAACTTTAATGTGTTTTTGTGAAGAAAGAAGGGTAATTAAAAAAAGTGATTTGTTTTAAGTAAATGATCTTTGAAGCTGGATGTTAAAATAATTATTATTAATGAATTAGTAAACAGCATGTGAGCTGGTGCCGGATGTTAGGTTGAGAAATATTTCCACCCTTCTAAATATTTGTGTCGTGCATCTTGAGCAGGTCCCTTGATCTCCGGGCGACTTGTTGAAATGGATTCAATAAGCTGCGTTTATTTGCTTTTGTAATGAATTTTTAAAAAAAGAAAATTCAATTACTCGTAATTATTAATAACTTGGCTTGCACAATTCCATTACGAGGAGGAAAAATTGGGGCCGGAGTGGGGCGAAGGGCAAAAATGTGAACAGTGTTAACGAATTCGAAGTACGCCTTCGCAACACAAATACGTTCGTTATGCGTGTGTTTTTTAACCCAATTATTACACCAGGTCCGAATGAAAATGGAAAAAAATTATGACAGGGGTACGAAAAGGAGCCATTTGTGCGTTTTGTGTTGCAAATCAATACACACGATATTTTTGTATTTATTATACGAGGGAGCGATAAAACAATGCGCAAGTAATTTGTAATAAAACCGAATTTAATTTTTTATAGCTGCACTAAATTCGGTTATATTGTTTTTATTAATACTTGTACATAAAAATGTGCGCGCCTTTTTATTGTATATTTAATTTATTTTAATTTGAATTTTTTATTTTATTCCGGGTTATATCGGATCCCCGCTTTCCTCGCGTTTTTTTTATTTCGTCAATATGCACGGACATGGCGGATTTTAATTTGGCCGACTTTTACATTAATTCCGCCAGAAATAAAAACTTTAAATTAATGCAAATATAATAAAACTTATAAATAATGCATTAAAACCGCATTTAATATTAAAGTTTAAACTGCACGAGAACAATTTTAAACGAAAAACATTTGATTGAGTTTATTATTAAAACTTTTATTTTAATTAAAATGTAAATACGTCCGCGAATGCAAAAATCTGCACAGAATTCAGATTATGAAGAAATTGTAATGGTACTAGTTTCGGAAAGTACACCGAGTTGGCGGTAATTAAATGGATGTTGTTTAAGTGTTAAATCTTTGCGGAATAAATTTGCAGAAGTAGAAGTTAGTGTCGATACTGCATTGTTAATTAAGGTTATTGAGCGGACAGTGCAGGGAGTCTAGCTACTACATAGAGTCGACTCTTGTATAATAGAATTAAGCTCAGTAGTGCAGGATTATCGAACAACCCTCTGCTCATCTGTCAACTATTCGTCTCAGGGCGATCTTCACAATGCACTTCCACGATATATATTCTCCATAAATAAACGTCTATCTTATCGCGAATGCTCCAGACTCTCCGATATTGGATGAATGTTAAATTACTTAAACAATCTTAAACTATCCCAGAAATTGGAAATAATTAAATTAACTTACTTCGAGGGGCATGCAGACGGAGGATATTTTATTTACATTTCGAGTTAATTGGATCAACTTGTAAATTAAATTATTACAATACACCGACTGCAAGATTTAAGCACGTGGATTCGAATATTACACTAACTTTTAGCACTCATAAAGTATTCAAATTTATTAAATATACACTCGCTTTACTTATTATATTTGCAAACATTTTCAATTGCAAAAATACACTAAAGGCAAATAACTACTTTTATTATCAAACTTAGTTTTCTTTCTTAATTTTCTTGTCAATTCTCCGAGAAACAAAAATCTGGACTCCGTGATCTTTAAAATTTGTGATTGTCTACCGTTTCATCGACAATACACTTTCATCGACATAGCTTTTCATCGAATGCAATTTTATCTGTCGATAAAATTGCATTCGATGAAAACTGTCGTCCGTTTCATGGACACAACCGTTTTATCGACACTGACCTTTCATAGACATGGCCAATTCATTGACACGGACGCGTCGTCGACATTACCTATTCATCGACAATCATTTCGTCGACACTACCTTTTCATCGACCAACATTTTCTTCTGCAATGTCGTTTCATTAATTACAGCTTCATAAATTATTTTATCGACAGAGACGTTTAAAAGTAGCAGATATTATACAGGGTGATCATTCTAAACGATCCACCCTTAATAACCACGCCAATTTTGATTTCGAGGGGGAAACTTAATTACGTATAAAAGTAACCGCTAGATGTCGCTAGTTTTGCCATAACCACCTTGACTTCAAAATTTTAAATTGCAACCCCTAACACGCAATACCTCCTTTTAAAGGAAATTAAAAGGAATTTAAATTGGTGTGAAAAATTTTGGAATCGGATCACCACATCAAAAGTTATAACAAAAAATGTCAGACCAGAATTAAAATTTTGAGACAAAATTTGTCCCCTATAAGTCTGTAAAAATTGATATATCATATTCCTCAGATGAAAATGGGATGATTTAATCAAACTTATCTTTATCCAAAAATGATTCGTTGAAGCGCAATCGAATGATAAAAATTTGCATATTTTGTTATCTTAGTTTCAATAGCGCCTTAGCAAACTGTTTTTGAATAGAGATAATATGGGCTAAAATATTCAATTTTGGTTTTAGGAATATGTTATACTAATTTATACCGATTTCTAGGGGGCAAATTTTACCCCAAAATTGTAGTTCAGGTCTGACATTTTTAGTTATAACTTGTGATGTGGTGATCCGATTTCAAAATTTTGCACACCAATTTAAAGTCCTTTTAATTTCCTTTAATATGAGGTATTGCGTGTTAGGGGTTGCCATTTAACATTTTGAAGACGACGTGACTATGACAAAACTAGATACATCTAGCGGTTGTTTTTATACGTAATTAAGTTTCCCCCTCGAAAACAAAATTGACGTGTTTCTTCGAAATTTTATATATTTCGTCATACTATAGTTATTAAGGGTGGATCGTTTTCAAATGATCACCCTGTATGTTAATCATGTTCACTGGTGTAAAATATATTAAAAGGTAGTCTCGATAGAACGGTTTCAATGAAACGACATTGTCGAAGAATTGTTAATGTCAATGAATTGTTTGTCGATGAAAATGTAATGTCGATGAAACGATTTGGCGATGAAAAAGTAGTGTCGATGAAATGGTTGTAGATGAAAAGGTAATGTCGATGAAACGTCCGCATCGAAGAATTTTCCAAGTCGATGAAACGGTCGAGTCGATGAGAAAGCACTGTCGACGAAGTGGTAGTGTCATTGAATACTTTGATTTAGTCATCAGTGTAACCTCCCAGTATTGCGATAATGGGTAGATCATAACCTCAAATTTGAAAAAATAGCGTTTTTTTTAAATATGCTTTTTCTTTTTAATTTTATGAATTAAAATAGACATTTTTGATGACATAAATATAATCCATGATGAAATTACTAACGAATTGGGTCATAATTTATATTTCCTTCCAGGGTGTATTTGTTGAAATTTCTGCAACACCAAATATTTTGCGATAAAAACAATGTTTTTTTGTGGTTTTGGCGTTTTTTGCACTGTTATTTTTAAGTATAAGTTTTTTTTGCATTGATGACAAAAATATTTTGGAGACTGCATTTATTTGAACATCCCATTTTTTGTCTTAAATATTTTGTGTAGTACTAAAAATTGCGGTTTATAAATCATTAAAAATTTATACTTATTCGATTTTTGCATCAAAGTATGTTCATTTTAAACGAATACCGCAGAAAGTAGTTTATTGTTGTCATTAGTCAAATATGCATTATTCCAAATTAACGAAATAGTGCATTATAAATATCTACATTCATATCTTCATCAATCTCTTCTTGATTATATTCTTCCTCAGTTTTTATACATATAATACCATTGATCTGCTGCCGGTACATACTCCTTTCTGTCTTTCATCTTTTTTTTTCAAAGAAGGATTATTTACGTCATGCTTCGTCACTTTTTTGTTTTTAATTGACTATTTTTTATTTCCTACACAAACTGTATGCATTAAACGTCTGGTACTAGGTTGATCCTTATAATGTGGCACATATTATTTACTTCCAGATGACTGAAATGGTTCTTTTTCGCTAGGAACCATTTTTGTATTACTTTATCCTCAAAACGAATATCAAAACCAATACAAAAATAACAGAACTACAATATACTTCTCGACTCGTTTAAGTTCTTCACCATTAGACCAAAATAATAATTTAAAATAATAGATTCGTGGTTCTTAGCACTCATCAGCATCACATACTACTTGCTTGAGTCTTGATTCCTTTTCAAAAGGACTCAGTAGAAAAAAGGAAAGCCAACATGTCCAATGAAGGTTTTCGTACGCAGATACCAACACTACTAATGTAGACCGATACCAACAAATTTAGATGGCTCTGCTCGTTTTATTTGATTGCGAATTAGACTGAACTCATCAATTTAAAAATGGATTGATAGACATGTACAAAAACCTTCATTAGGTATGTTAGATGGCTCTCCTTTTTTAAGTGGAATCCTCGAATTGTGGTTCTTAGCAATCAACAATTCAGTGGAATGACTCAAGATTCAAACACGCAGCATGTGATTTTTATGATTGCTAATAAGCACGAAACGCAGCGTCCATCACTCTGCAGTTTGTGTAACTGCTGCTTGCTGCACCTTCACCTCTAAAACGAAGGAAGACCTAAGGAACTTTCTTTACTGTAATAATCTCACTGTATCTTCGATTTAATTTATATCTTCTATCTATGCTTTTTTAATAATTTTTGTGCAAGATTCGATTTTTGCACCAAGTACTTCTTCGTCCGAGTACTACATCAATCAATCGATGGGTGATAATAAAAATATTGGTTATCCAGATATTACCCCGAAGTCATTGCGAAAAAAAATGTTTGTTGGATAATTAAAATCAATCAATCCAAAATTAGTAGATTCATTAGTGATGATAAATTATTATTGATTGTTCGTGTTAGGTACTTTGAGGTTTGTGTTCTATTAAATTGGTAGTGTCAAACGTGGGAGTAATGGGATATGAAAGATGTGGTGTTATAAATGAAAAAAGTTGTAGGATATAAAGTACTGCGATTCGATGTAGATATTAAACGTTAAGTGGTATAAATAAGCGTCAAGGTATAAACCTGTCAAGCATCTACATTGTAGTGCACTTGATGACACTTGGTAAATTAATGTACGTGTAGCATCTCATTTAAGTCGTCAGCGTGAGTAATACGTCGCCATGAAATGGTCACATACGATATTACATGGCGCATCGTTAAATTGAAGCACTTCTCTTGTAAATTTCGAGTGATCGGATCCATCGCCAATTTGGAGCTTCACAACGAGCCAAGTCCGGAGATAATAAATAATAAATGCATCATCCCGGGGCGCATTTCTCTTAATCGTTTATTAAGTTAAGGCATGGCTCGTAAATGTGTTGCGTGCTCTTCTTTTTTCTTCCTCGCGATTTATTAAAATTTTTCTTATATTTATTATTTATGTGTAGAGCATTGCGGGTGGTGCAGAGCTGCAGGATTTATTTAATGGTTTATTAATACGTGTTTTTAATACTCGTACTATTTTAAAAAGAGGTTTTGTTCGGTTTTTAATTTTTATGAATTTATGAAAAATGAAAACATTGTAGAGGGCTGTATAAAAATGTAATTTAAAAAGCGGGTGCTTGGTGTAGCCGCCCCCTCGGTGGTGCTGGGTATCAGTGGCGGAGTGTAACCGCCCCGTTATAATCGCTATCGCGGCCCGATCTGCTTTATTTACCATTATTAAAACAATAAATTCGCCGTAACGTCACATTTTGTATTTTTATTATTTTTGCTGCCGACAACTGATCTGCATTGTAAGCCACGTTCCCATTATAAATATCTAAAATAAACTGTTTTAATCTAGAATAAACGCCTGAAATACGCCCGCATTACACCGGCGCGCCAAAAATTGCCACCATAAATATCGCTTTATTAATTTTATAATATGTTGCATGAATTTAATTTGAAAATTTCTATATACCCGCGCAAAAACGCTGAATTCTCCGCTCTCCGCACACACTCCACCATTATGCAGAGATTTAAAGCAGTATTTATTACCGCCATACAATGTATGTACGGTATAGGTTATATCATACATTATTGGCACTTGACTGAGCTTTTACTAGGGCTTTTATTTCGCAACCCTTCTATTGACATAGTCCCCCAAAGGTGCCTTCGACGTGCCAAACATCCAACAGCACATGACAACCCTATGACTCGCTGCACTTGGATGAAAAAGTCCTCTATGAATTTTTACCCTACTTCCCCTAACGTTTCCATCCTACACGCACACACATAATGCAATAAAAATTAAGATTCTGATCCTCCAAGGGCTTAAGTGCCTACACTCCATTTTTCATCACTGTCCAATTATTTTCTACTGCAATCTCTTCAACTACCTTTCTTTTTTAAACGAAACAATAATCTAATAACAGCTTTTCACTAAATCAATCACAGTAGACAATTTCTCCCCATCCAATTCACAAAACGAGAGGAAGAGTTTTACACATTCAAAAAAGCCCCAGAATTTATTTTGATAGCCCACCGAACATGTGTGTCTGCATTTCTGACTATTTCGGAGTTTCAGGTCTAGGCCTCTTATTTCGGTTTATTTATTTCATATCGTATCGATAGGGTTGCTTGTAGGAATTACAATACCGAGTGAAAAAATCAATATTTCGGTATTTTAATTTTTGAAACCGGGACGTACAATTTTTTTTCGTAAAGATTTTCACGATTTCGGATATCCAGAAGCTCTCTGGTTGATTTATTTTATTAACATAGGTCCTCTACACTAGTTGGGTGGAATTGTGCTTAAATACCCTTGCGAAGGTTTTAATTCTTTTTTCCAAATTGTCTATCGTAACCGAGGGGTCCTCTATGTAATAGTTGATAAACAATTATATGCAATGCTATTCCATACTTGTGGAATACTCATGAAATATACTATACCATACTTATGCAATACAATGCCATAGTTTTGATAATCGTAACCACAAAAACGTTACTTTATTCAATTGCTCCCAAGACTTACGGTATAACTGAACTCTAAAATACAAAATATTTTGAGTCCAAAATATGAGAATGAAAATACTGAAAAACGAACTTTTGAAGTTTTCGTTGAACCATCCTATTGAATCATAGATATAATACTTACGCGAAGAAATGCTATTGACTGCCTCTAACGCGTTAGGAATTCATACTTCATATGTTTTTAAATTTGAAATACAGAAATACCGGTGTTTCTCTTCTAAATACCGGTTTATAATACCGAATAAAAAAAGGTGATATAATATTTCTGGTTTTCGGAATACCGGGATTCCTATATTGTATTCCCTAGTTGGTTAGTTGATTAGTCTGTTTTCGTTGAATTTTCCTATGGTTGAGTTGGTTTGTAGTCAGTTCTTTACCTGTAATAAAGTTCTTCTTTGTTGTACTTGTAGAATGTTCCTTCTTTTAATATTGTTATACATATGTGTATAGTGTTTTCTTTTTTAGAATTTACAGTTTTTTTTTTAATTTTTTCTTGGCTGAAAATTTGTTTGTAGTTGGTAGATATTACATTGCGGTGAATTTTTGGAGGTTTTTTTTTATTGGGTACCTATAGAAGTTTGATATTGCCCGCTGTTTTTGTTTTGATGTTGTCTATGTGTTTGCTAAAATGAGTATTTTGTCCTGAATTAGATCTAAATATATTATGGAGTTTTTCGAAGGCGTTTCCTGGTTTTTTATTTTGACTTCTAGCGTTTTGGTAGGTCTGCTTTTTGGAATACCTAGAGTGGTGCTTCAGAATGTACAAAAAATATCCTTTTGGAATATTGTTAATTAAATAGCTGAGGTCCTAGGGTAGATCTTTGTGGAATACCGGGGTAGATTTTAAATTTTCTTCGTCCACAGTAACCGAAAAATGCCTGTTTGGGAAATTTTAGTCTGCCCAGTTCGGTTCAGTCCTTCGTCGTTAATTATTCAAAAGACTTTTCCAAATCTAAAGTTACTAGTCAGGTTTATTGTTTCTTATTACATTTTTTCGATGATTCTAGTTATCTGATCTGACTAGCTGACGTTAATACTGACTTCTATGACTAAATTGATCTTTTTTGAAATTTATTAGGAGTAACTTTTATGAAAACTTTACACACTCATAACTCCGAAACTAAAATGAATCGGATAGGACATTTTTTTTTATAAAATAGCATCAACTTTCATATGGTAAAGTTTGTCACAGAGCCCTGTATATTTTTAAATTTATTACAAATTCATAGGAAACTTGGTATTAATAAAATTATAATTCCAGAAACAGTTCAAAGTATTTTCCAGGATTTGTATAAATATTTTAATTATATACATATCTAGTAATTTAATTATTAGTATTCCTCATTTTAATGAATTCCTGGTAGACTTCCAATTAGATTACATGCAGCGATGTTCGATATCCAATTCAAGTTTGAAAATATTAAAATTTGGCAAAGAAAATAACTAACGTAATTTTTATCATTTTATTTAAAATTGTATTACTTGGTTGCATTTCTGTAACCAGTGCATATTTTTAAAGCGGTTTAACCCTTTTAAGAAAAAATAAACGAAAATAATTCTTTCTTTAGTTTACACAAAAAATACCGGCTTAGAATAGCTTCACTTCTCTTTGCTTTGTAGTACACTTCTTCGGCCCAAGACAATGATGAAAAAATACCCCAAGGGAAGCATCTTACAATTCCTGAAACTACAAAGAAATTAGGCCGTTTTTCTTATCGAGTTTGTAGTCGTTCCAAATTTGTGCCAACCCTTTACAAAAAAATAAAAGAGACCTTATATTCAACTGTAATAATAAGGTAATAAATTTTTTAAATTCTAAAAAATCCAAATACATTTAAATGTTTAGAGATTTGAAATATATATTTAGTAATCTAATCATGAAGACAATAGAGGCTTTTAAATGACTTCCATTTTTATTAACAAGGTGTATTGTTGGTGGGTATTAAATAGGTTTATTAGTTTGTAATAAGCGAAGATAAAAGTGTTTATTAAAGTGGTTGTTAAAACGTGTGTAATAGTATAATAATTGAGAAGATTAATAAGTCATTAGGTATAAAGTGTTTGAGACATTGTAGACTCGGCGGCAATTAATTTCTGGTGTTGGATTGTCTTAGGTGGGAAATAATTGAGGAAGGTGCGGCATCAGAAATATGGCAGCCGTTCTGTCGAACATATCATGTGATCCTGACACCCAATGGCCATTGAGTAGTATAATTACCATAATAAACAGTAATTATAAATGACAGCATAAATACATAATGAACGGCAGGAGTTACAAGTCCCAGATATGCCGTCCTGCGTCCTGTGCCCAAGATCGAGGACATTACGTTGAAATAGTGAGCTTTGAGCTTTTCTTGTTCTGTGTTTATTTGCAATGGGCGCACTTGGGCTTGAGACTGCATTCATCATTTATACGAGCTTTCGCCTTGTTACACGCAATCACCATAAAAATTTGTCTTGTGTACTTAACTTTTAGCAGTGGCGCACATTTGTTATAATAACAATTAGCTTCTTCGACGTGAATAATGTAAATAACATCGCTTAAAACATTTCGGACAAAATAATTACTACAGTGATGTAATTAAACATTAATGTCCTCGTAAATCGTATACATTTTGATAAATCCAATTGAAGTATGTTATCACTTACGAGTATTATCACAATTGTCGAAAGCGGAACGCAACATAAACCCAGTGTATTTATTTATTACGGTCGAATTTTATAGTTTATATCCGTTTTATTTTTACACATGCCATAATCATAAGATCATACATGTAAAATCGATTTTGTATAATATTTAAGCATCATTGTTATATATCATGAAAAATGAAACATAAACATATAAATATGAGGTTTTATTTATTGCCTTATTCCAATATAAAATAACAAAACAATCCTTTCATAATTATTATAATACTTGACGTTTTACGAGACGTTTATATAAAAATGTTGATTTTACATATTTTTAATAAAATAAGTGCACGTTTAATGTCAGTAATTGATTTTTATGCAAGCTACACATAAAAATGGCCAGTATTAAACCATTCAGCGGAGCGCGCTTCGATACGTTTTTTCATAGAAACCGAAACTATTTTTTATTTAAAATAAAAAATATGCACTTCTTTTGACGGCACGTCGCTGCCTTTTTTGCATTTATAAAAAAATCTACAATTCATCAGAAACTTTTGTTCATTACATTTGCAACCTGAAAGAATATGGCTTGAATAATTACTTAAGCTTGTTTATACAACATAATTTGATTAAAAAAATAAAAAATTGGAAAATAAATTATGCAGCATGACCACTTACAATTCCTTGGTTGCTTTATTGAATTACGACCATTAAAATATCCAGCTGCTTTAACTCCTACGCTGAATATTTATTTGCTCAGTGTAATTCCTTTTTTTTAATTTAATTACAAGGAATATGTTTAAATATTTATATCTCTCGTTATTTCTACGAAAAGGTATAATTAATAATTACTTATTTATAAATTATGAGTATATACATTTTTTTTCTCATTACAATTATTTTAATAGTATATTATACAGGGTGAGTCGGGAGAAGTGCGTCAAACACCGGGACTGTATTCTATACGATAATAGCGTTTTAAAACTTAAAGTTGGCAATACTTGCATAACTCGTCTTTTGGACGGTGGTGGTTTTAACTGACTCTCGAGGTGCTCAGACCTTCCAATTCCATTTCGTTTTTTTGCCTTGTATGGACGTGCAGTATTTCATGCGAAGTGTTTTGTAGCACGAGGGCACAGCCCGAGGCCTATAAATATACCGAGCATACAGAGTGTCCCATAGTATGTGGGACCCACTTCTAGGGTGGGTAGAAGATGTCAAGAGAATAAGAAAATTTCATATAAACTTATGTCTCATAAAGGAGTCTTCTGTTTATTTCTATTTATTGAAGTACACATTAACAGATTTAATAATAATAATAATAATATTTATTTGTGAATAATACAGAGTATTTTACAAATGTCATGACAGGATATACAATAGAATTTTACTCTACAGACTAACGATTATTAATGTATAAAATTATTTTAACCTAACTTCATAGTTGCCTATACATTTAAAAAAATCATCGAATGAATAGCAAGCCTCCTTAACAAGCAATGATTTTAATTCTGTTTTAAAACATTTAAGGTTTAAATTTTTAATCTATAGAGGAAGAGCATTGTAAAATTTGATGCCATGGTATCTAACACCAGTTTTGTTTTTATCTAAACGTGAGAATTGAGGTATAAGAAAGTCTTTTCCTCTTGTGTTGAATGAGTGACAGGTTTTTTTATCAAGATATTCATCTAGATGTGTAATAATATAATACAAACTTTCAAGGATATATAGACTAGGTAATGTTAGTATACCCAGGATTTTAAACGTTTCCTGACAGTTTTCTCTGTAACCAATTCCCGCAATAACGCGAACAGCACGACGTTGAAGAGCAAAGATTTTGTTGCTGCTTGCAGAGTGGTCCCATGCAATGAGGCCGTACATAATATGAGATTGAAAAAGGCTATAATAAGCATTTTTTAGAACAGTGGTAGATACGCAGTTTTTTAAATTACGCAGTAGAAAAATTGTACTGTTTAACTTTGGCTCTAAGTTTTCAACGTGTCTATTCCACACCATTTTGGGATCCAGATGAATCCCAAGAAATTTGGTGAAGGATACAGGTTCATCTACAGTATTTCGCTAAGCAAAAATTATATTAGACGTTTTATTTTCATTAAGAAGAAGGCTATTGCTATTAAACCAGTCGTTGGCCCTCGACCACGTCTCACGGCTATGTTCGGCTGTTTCATCAATTGTATTCCCAATATTGGTAAACGTAGTATCGTCTGCAAAAAGAATTGCCTTTGATGACAAAAGCGCATAGGGTAGATCATTTGATATTTGGTATGAATCATAATACAGTTAGGATACGTTTTCGTGATTTTTTTTCAATTTCTAAAACAGTTTTGGATATAATAAAATAAAATAATCCATGGCTAACATGATTTTTTTTTAAATTAAATTGTGTTGACCATCAATAAAATAATAAAATGCATTTTCTTCGAAAACGGCACATTCTACCGACTATAAATAAGAGTACCTTTTTTGTTAATAATTAAATGGGGAACATTAATTTGAAGAAAAAAATGTTGTAAAAGTTAACTACAAAAAAGTTAGGACAATTTTTAACCTTAACTCTCCCCGAATCTACCCTTTCAAAGCAAACAAAAAATTTGAAAAAATTCACAAAAATGTATCCTAGGTGTGTTATGATTCGCACCAAATTTCAAATCTCTACTCCAAATTGTTTTGAAATAAACGAGCAAAAACCTACTTTTTAACAACACCTCTAAAGAGCTGTAGCTCCCTTATCAGGCGAAATTGGACAAAAGTTTATATGAACTTTTCTTATTCTTTTGAGATCTACTACCCACATATTATGGGACACCCTGTATAATAGCACTGCCCCGAGTTATATACAGGGTGTCCCACTTAAAGTGTTACGAATTTTTATCTCAAAAACTAAGACTCTTAGATAATCTTATTCTACACTGAAAAAAAAACACATTTTGGTGAAAAAGAGTTTATTGAATTCAATCAAATTACTAAATTAATCGATTTGAAATAGGAAACTTGATACTAATCAGTTAACATTAGTACATGAGCTGATATCTATTTGGTTTAAATTGCCTTAAATAAAACGCTTCCCATGTTCAGTGGAATAAATCCAATAAATGAAATAATAAAAATGTCACAAGTCAAAATCACAATAGTGTGTATGACGATATGAGGATTGGTTTTTATTAAAATTGTATACATTAAAGTCGTCCGAAGCAGGAGAAGCTTAATTTGAAACGATTTTATTTTTTTGTGGAGTTAACCGTATATAAAATAGCATAAAAGTAGAGTATATCAAAGAATTTAAAGATGACAATAAAGTATTCTTAACAAGCTGGTCAAGTCGTAAACATGAGTCCTTTATATAGAGGCGGTCATAAACAAGTCTTTCTCGCTGGAAATTGTTACATTCCCATCCGAGAGACAGTAGCTGAGATCGTTTCGCATCGTTCCGGATGTTTGCCGGAGGAAATTAATTGACACTTTAATAAGATAAATGTTTAATAAAAGAAGCGCGCGTGCGTCCAATCATCGCCTGCGAATACAATAACGCGGTAGGTAAACAAGAGTGAAAGACTAAAAGACACCGCTTAATGGTTACGACATTAATTCATTCCGGTCAATGAGGGTAAAGGGTAACCGCCGACGGACACAAGGAAACGCACAATTTGTTAAACGCGTCCGCAAAGTGATCAATTAACTCGCATTCTCTCTCTTTCCTCATTGTCTGTATAGACTCCATCTATAGAGTGGCCGCAACACGCAGAATCTCCACAACTCACCAAATTCACTCTGTGTGTTCTGTATATGCTACATAGCATGGGACAAAAAGTGGCCGCAGGTTTTCGGCGGTTAACAGGTGGCTGGAAAGCCTCGAAACATTGAAAACTATTTCATCGTCCGACGCCGCGCGTTTTATGCTAAAACACCGTTTTAATATCACATCCCCATATAAACCGAGCGTCGGTCAACGTTGTTATGAGAGTAACTGAATTACATTTTCAAATACCCAACAATAATAATGCACTCTAAAAGATAGTCACGCGGTCCAATTTCGTTTAAACTTTCATTACGTTAGAACACATTACTTCTACCTACATTAGGCACCATCCCTAACTACTCGTAATCAACTTCTTAATTACGTTTAAACTTCAATTATTGCATCATTGAGTATTATATTGTTCCATACTGGATACTGGACATTTTCCAATCTTCCGGGAAGGTTCAGTGATTTCAATTACTATGTTATTATGGAGAAGATTATCACCTCCTAATCTTCGATATGATAATGTTCTTCAAGAATATTCGTAGTCATGAAGATGTGCATCAAAAGTGAGGTATGGTCTTCCTTAGTAGACTCTTTTGGATATGATGACCAAATTGATATTAATTGATGTTTAAGTGGTGTGGTGTTGGGGTATTATTTCCGATTGGGTGTTTTGTAGGAGTTGGAGATCGTAAAAGGATGAGAATAAGTGTAGCAGAAGTAGTAAAAAGAGACAACCCAATTTGTGAATGGAAGTGTTGGCGTATATCACGTTGTAAATCTGGGCGCGTGCATGATTTAAACGTTATTCCCAAAACGCGACGACAAGAGGCAGAAGTGGCACGTTAAGTTGGAATTTAGATCAGGAGATGAAGCAGCGGGAGCACGCAAAAGCCGACAAATGACTCGTTTAGTAGATACGGGCTCAGATTACGGTCTTTTAGAGGAGAATTCTCAGCTCGCATTACTCCCGTGATCCGTTCGCTCTCTCAAATGCGCGTGTAATTAGTTCTAGCACTAGTTTCATGAATGAATTATGAGCTCCTGCGTTCGCATGTGTATGTACGGGAGAATTCTCTGTGTGAATGTGTGTGGTTTGGGTCGCTCGCGTGAGGAAAGCTGTATTAAAATCCCGTATAAACACCTTGTCACAATTAGTTGTATGGCAGCACTAATGCTTAATGCTTTTCACGATAAGTGATTGCGACCACAGGCATTTATCAGATAGCCGGCTTCGTTTTATTTTAATGCGACTCGATTTCGCCGCGTTAATCACATTTCGGATTATAAGACGCGCGTGTTGGATTCGATTATGGTAATTTCTACTCTCCAGATACCATCGATGCCTTGTACTTTATGCTTTTATGATTGTTGTTTGTATAACCACACAAAAATTATTATTATGGCTTACTACTATAACCACTTCAAAAACATACCTACCTGGCTCCAACCCACCTTTTTCTCATTTGTTCTTCATCAAAATATAAATACAAATCAACCTCACTTACTTTTTATGGATATTCTTCACATATCCTCAACCGCCCAGTAACATATTTGTACCTTTACATTTAAGTCCGAATCACTCTTGATATTAGACTACTTACTAAAAGCGGCAGAAAACTGATAAGACTCCAAACAAATAAATACCTATGTATATAGCAATAGTGAGAAAATCTCATTTTACGGTAGAACCACGCCAAAATTATTATTATGATTTATTACTACGACCACTTCAAAAATATACATACTTACCTTCATCTTCCTACCCACTTTTTTTCATATTTTCTTCATCCAAATATAAATTGAAACCAACCTCACTTAGTTTTTATGAACATTGCCTACTCTGAAATATGTTTGTTCCTTTACATTAAAATCTCAACGATTCTTGATATTAGACTTCCGTTAGTCAAAACATCAGCAGAAAATTGATGAGAGTTCAAACATATTAATAGCAATAGTGAGAAAATCTCAGTTTAGAAAATGTGTTGTTCGTAGAACCACATCAAAATTATTATTATGGCTTATTACTACAACCACATCAAAAACATACCTACCTGCCTTAACCCACCTATTTCTCATTTATTATTGATTCAAATATAAATTCAAACCAACCTCACTTTTTATAAACATTCTTCACATATCCTCAAACACCCAGAAACATGTATGTACCATAACATTAAAATCCCAACCATTCCTAATATTAGATTACTGAGACCACTTAAAAACCGTAACCCAACTTTTGAAAAAGATAGTTAATAGATAGTTTAGTTCTTAAAATATGTTCAATAAAAGTTGGTAACTAACAGTAGATCAAACTTTGGGAAAAGCTTACTCAGTTTTCGGTACCTGTCTTTATCCTCCTTCCCAATTTTTTCTCATTTCTTCTTCATCCAAAAATAAATTGAAACTAACCTCACTTGTTTTTCTTCACATAGCCTCAACCACTTAGAAACATTAAAATTCCATCCATTCTTGATATTAGACTTATGATGCCCAAAAAACTGATGATAGTCCAAACATATAAATATGGCAGGAGTAAAAAAATGCTAGTATACATACCTACCTGCCTTCATCCTTCAACCCAGTTTTTTCTCATTTCCTCTTCATCCGTAAAATAAATTCAATCGCACTTATTTTTATGAACATTATTCACATTATCTTCAACCACTATGTATACAAAAAATAGCTTCATGCTCAAGAAGAATTTTTCACATTGGTCTTTGCCAATTGAGTTTTTGGTTAAAGTGTTTTGCTTTTTACAGAAATTATACTTAAAATGTCAATATTCAGTAATTTTGATTAAATAAAAGGTTTTGAAATTAATGAAAAAGGTGCATTTATATTCTGAAATCTGCTTAAAATTTTAAATTTGTCAATTAGTAATAAAAGTAAATGTATTCAGATTTTCCAGTGCCTTAGAAAATAATTTGTATAATATTAATCATAATAAATTTATGTTAAAAAATGTAACCATTATAATTTTTTAATATTAAAAGTTAAAAGCAACTTAGTCGTCGTTAAAAATGAATTTATTCCGACGCATTATCTTTTTTCTTCCCGCTGAAATGTAAATAAAAGTGTATGTATTAATATTTAACATATTTTAATTTCATTTATTATTCATGTCACGCTTTATTATTTGTCCTTGTTATAAAATAGGCTAACTGTGGATGAAATATATGAAATTACAAGGGTAACTGGAAATATTAACATCGATACATAATAAATTTAGGGCTATCAAACGAAATAATAACTTATAATAACTTGTTTTCAATTAACATACCTTTATTCCCTTTTACAAACTGTAATTTGCTTTTAAATATATATATTTTTTTCTAAATTAGTTAGCAGAATTTTTTCTTTCAGTCTAAAATGAAAAACAGAGGACATTTCTTGAAATGCCTGGAGGTTTCATAATTTGTTGTAGTGATTTTGTTTTGCTCCTGAGGAAGATTTTAATTTATACTATGCCTACTTGTTGAAGACAGGATAATAAATTTCTGGTGTTTTCTTGCAATGCGAGCATAAATAAAATGTTTGAAACAATAATGAATGGTTGTGTTAAAATATGTTATTTTAATAAAGTAATCTATATTCCTTAAAGTTAATTAACTAATTTACTTTTGTTGCAGGCCAAGTTATTAGAGTCATCTCACGCTTGGCTCGGGGCCTCGACATCTTCAATAGCCGGTAAGTGTCATATATTAATATTTAAAACCAGTTTCGCCCTCTTATCTAAAATAAATCACTTCATTTGTCAGTCGTAATTTATTTTAAAACAGGTGGCGGAAAAAACACGAGCGTCAACTCGACGAGTCGCCGATGGAAACAAATTTCGTACATTATTTAATTAAGACATTTCCCCAACGCGATTTAAAATTTAATAAGGAGCTAAAAACACGAATTTCATGTATTGGCACCTTTTTAATTAATTTACTTTATGTTTTCACCGTCTCGACACTTTTTAATTAATCCATACATAATTGAATTTTTTTCGCTGTTTAATTAAAAGAGCTTAAAATATGTCAAATATCAACAAATCTCCTGACCTTTAACGAGGAAAATAGTTAAACGCAGTTTTTACCAGTTCGAGGGGAGAGATATTTTTACTAATGATGATCAATATATCGCATCTATATTTTAATTTAAAAATGCGTTTTTTCTAAATATTTTATACAGCGCAGGAAAATTACTAATAAACAACAACGCACTTTATAAAATTAAAAAATATATATTTTATTTAGGAAATGGACGGGTAGTTTTTAAACATGGCATATAAATCGAACTTCCCATCAACTCAACCTACTCTAATATCAACATAAATCATTTTAGTAAACCTTTTAATTTTTTGTAAAAAAACGGTAATTTTTTTAATAAATTAATAATAGCTAATACATTTTTTCATTAAATTACTCTTGATTCTGGATTTACAAAAGTATCAAACCAATTTTTAATTTTTATGAAAAACTATAGAGGGTGATTCTTTAGGTCTGCCGCAAACTTTGCCATATGAATGCTCATCCCATTTTGAGAACAAATGTCCTATTAACAAATATTGGACTTATTTTAGATTTAGTCCAAAAATTGGTACTCGACACATTGCCAGACATACAAACATCACAAAGTATTTTTTGGAGTGTGTTGAATCGCGAGATCCGTATCATCTCCAAAATGTATTGGAATTTTGAAATTAAATTCTACAGCAACGAGTGCAAAACGGTGACTTCATTTAGGTATAACACATAGGACTATAGTTCGATGTACCAAGTTTTACTAGGACTGTGTAAACAATTATCACACTAATCATGGCCATTGTAAATTCCACAAACAATTAGATCGCGAGTTTTTTTACTTTAAAGTCGTGACAAACAATTTCTACTTTTTTCATTCAGAACAAACATTATTTAGTCCTGATTTCCATGGCTAACTTGATATTTTTTGTTAAAATCAATAAAATTCTTTTAAAATTTTAAACCCACATAACTCTAAAACTAAAATGAATCGGACATACAATGTTCATAGAATATTTTTTTTTTAAATGGCATCAGCTTTCATATGGTAAAGTTTGTTGCGGAGCTAAAGAAACACCCTGTAAAGAAGCTTTTTTTAATCCTTGAATTCTGCTCTAACGTAAGGTTAACTTTATTACTAAATAAATTAATTTAATTAAACTAATTTTTTTTTGTAATAAATAATAAAGCGGGAGTAATTATTTTTTTATTACATTTAAAGTATAATTTTTCACAGTGCTTGAGCATACGTGTTCCGGAAAAGTTTTATTATTTGTATTGTATCCTCGGACAATAAAAAAATCGTGTGCATAATCATAGTAATCAATAAACAATCATCTCGAATTTTTAATTTGAAATAACATAATTTATCCTGTGCAATTTCCAACGGGTTCTTTTTACGATCAAACAGTAAGTAATTGGTTTTGGGACATAAAGAATGCGATCGTTATTAGGAATGTATAGCAATGTACCATTAAATCGAATACCTTTATGAGTATTTATTTATAAACGTGCACGTGCGTTTTTTTCGTTTTTACCATTTTGAATGCCAAAGAATTAATTACAAGTGACCGTTTTGAAGCCCACCTAGGTGGAAGGAAATTTTATGTGAACGCATGTTTCGACCTCCCACCAGCCAATTAACAATTAAAAATATCATTATTTCATAACAATGAGATACAAATAACAAAGTGGCTAAATAAATTAGCGTCACTGTTGGATTGGTTTTAATGAAATCGTTAAAGATTCAAAACGCGATCCGACGAGATTTTCCTAATTAATGGCTCTTCAAATTATGAAGAAAAAATTAACATGCGTCTTTTGTATTTAATTATAAATCCAGAAAATATCCTCCATTATTTCAAATTAATAATAAAATTATCTCATTAGAGAATTAAAAATTACATGCATTTGTTGGCACGTGTAATTGCACCTTTTATTCAACAAAACAACTTATCAATAATTATAAACTCGTGTCTTACTATTGTTTCTTTTTTTTTATTGAATTAATATCAAAAAAACATAATTTTCACAAAACCATTTATAATTTAAGTACATGAAAACGATACC
Source organism: Stenus bimaculatus (assembly GCA_963971135.1). Taxonomy (NCBI): domain Eukaryota; kingdom Metazoa; phylum Arthropoda; class Insecta; order Coleoptera; family Staphylinidae; genus Stenus; species Stenus bimaculatus. Next base: position 15,826,127 of record OZ020185.1, on the reverse strand, counting down.
AGAGTCATAAAATATTAATTTTAATATGATAAAACTTTAAATAAAATTCAACGAATTTAGTTTCTTAAATCAACTTTCCACCTTCCTTCTGAATAAAATATAATTATCCTTCTTTTAAACTAATTTTATTATTAAATTTGCTGCACAAAAAAGACTTGAGTTGGAAGTTGCGCAAATTTAATGAAATAAAAATATAAAATTAAATTTCTGCAATAAATCTCGAAGGTCGTAATGAGATTAATAATATTATTATTTAATTATGAATTAATTTTATTTACCTGCGCGCCGTTGCGAATTATAAATAATTTTCTCTTTGATTTTAATTAATCATTGCAAGTACATCTGGATCTGGATCATTTTAACGGAGATTATATTAGTACTGAACGGAAAATGCTGCCGATTTTCCTCGCGACGTGCATCGCACATGCAACAAGTGGAAACGACGTGTCGAAGAAAAGCTCACCGCATAAAAGCTTCCCGCACGTCGAGGGCGGCAATAATGATAACGCGTAAATCTAAAAAAAAAAAGAAATTGCCACACTTGCTGTAAATTATAAAAGAATAAATTAAAAAGCGTAAGAGTTAAAACAAGTGAGCTTATTTAGGCGTATAAAAAAATTTAAAAATTTAATCCAATTAGTGCAGGTTGAGTTGGGGAGGTCTTAGGAAATTAAGGGAGGTGATTTATTTAACCTATATTTGCCAAAATTAGCTTAAAATTTACAACTTATTTCGCCCAAAAATTTCATTAAAAATAAATTTAACTTTTAAAATGAATTTCGGAAACAAATAAAAGAAACATAATTTTATCGTATCCCAATCAAAAGCATTAAAAAATTTAAACAACATTTTGATAATGTTATCGTTCATTTTTAAAAATTTTTACATTAAAATCTATACTGATATACAGGGTGTCCCTTAATAGCTGTGCCAAATTTTTTGATAAAATTCAGGAACCTAAAATGACCGTAGTTACGATCTCTATTTTGATGAAATTATATTATAGTTTATAAGCTAATCCTTGTAGTTTCTATCAAATTTTTCACTTAATGAACTAAATAACTTGATGTTATAATAAAAAATAAAAGTAGTTGTTGCCTAGAGGGAATTTGCTGTAAGATTTTCAAAGAGAATGGAAACGTCCTAAGCACGCCTTTAGCCTGCCTTATTAATCTATCTTTCGAAGAAGGAATTTTTCCCGATGCTAAAAAATGTTCTTCTGTAAAGCCCATTTTTAAAAAAGGAAATCCTAAGGACATTGGCAATTTTCGCCCAATTTCTGTATTTTGTTTAATAGCAAAGGTTTTTGAATATGCCATTTTTTATTTTAGATATGTTAATATGTTTTTAGGGAATATGTCAACTCAAACAGCTTTATCAGTTTTTATGGGGAAGTTATCAAAAATGTAGAAAATGGCCATTTTCCAACTGGGATTTTTTTTGTGATTAATAGTCTTTGATTATTTTTCTCATTCTAGACTTCTCGAAAAACTGCATGCCTTGACATTCATTGAAATGCAAAATTATTTCAGTTCTATTTAACAGATAAAACTCAGTGAATTGAGGTACATAAGTCAGAGACCCTACCAATAACTGTTGGTGTACCACAAGGTTCAATTCTAGGCCCTATTCACTTTATACATCAATTACCTTGTACGCTGACGACGTCGTCTGTAGTGGTCTCGTCTACATCAACACCTCAGTCTGAGGTAGAATATAATCATTTATTAAATAAAAATAAATCATTGGTTCTCGATTAACGAACTATAACTCAACTCAAACAAAACGAAAACCTTACTTTTCCAGATCAATAGAAGAACTATTACCCGAACACGAGTCCTAACTACACGAAATCCAATAGTCTTATTTCTAAACTTAACTCGGTTTGCTAAAAATTTCGTGTTCTAAAAAATGTGCATATGGAACGCTTAAGGCGATAGTCGGCAAATGCGAGCGCTTTAATTTTGAAATTCGCTTGATATTTGGGGTTTTGCTCATAATTTTTTTTCTATTGAAGCTTTTTTAAAATTTCTTTTTTTGGTACACAGAAGAGTCTTGTGGCTACCAATTTCTTCTGGTTTTGTTTTTGTAAGTCACACCAAATACTCATACGGCAGCAGTAAAATTGCCACTTTTAAAAAAACCTGGTCCTAGAAAATACCATTTTTCTTTAACAAGGGACCTTCAAATTGAGATTTATAAAATGTTCTCTTATCTAAATACACAACTTCACAAAGGTGTTATTCTGTTTTTTCCGATTATATCGAGTATAAGGTTTAAAACAGCAAGCAAAACTTGCTCATTTTTAGGTCAGATTTGATAGTCTATAAATCTAAAAATTCAATAAAAAATACAAAAACAAAATAATATACATGTTATGCCAAGTATTAATGAACTACTACTACAAAAAAAACAGAATTTCGTTTACAAAATGGTATTCCGTAGAGTCACATTTTACGCTAACAAAATTTCGCCGACTATCGTCTTAAGGAAAATACATTTTCCAAAGTCCAATCCAGATTTCTTTATGGAATAGTTTTATGTGGATGTTCACCAAATCTGGAAGCAGTCTTTTTAGCACAAAAGCGCATTATCATATATATCTTCAATAAGTCTTGCAGACCTCTTTTCAAGGAGCTTCTAGTAATGGCTTTACCATCACAACTACTATTTGAACTTGCACTATTTGCGTTTATAAATAAAAAAAAGTTGACCAAAAGGTTTTGCCATACTCATGACACCCGCCATTTTGATGTCTTGTTATTTGAGAAAGTAAATTTATCCCTAATTCAAGTACTATGAGTTTTAAACTTACACAAATATAATCATTTATACTTTATAGTATACCAAAATATTTATGTATTATTTGTTTTCCAATTTCTTATTTTGATCTATCTTAATTAAACTTATTAGATGTTAGTCTTTGAAGACGAATAAAATTTTATTACAAAATTTTTGAAAATGCTTACTTTCACACTATCTATTGCCTTAAGAATTTTTGCAGTTATTAAAGGACACCCTGTATATAATTATAACTGAATTAATGTATTTTCAATTTATTTCGTAACAATTTAAAGTTTGATGTATTACATCTGTATAAATTTGTATTATAAATTTGGTCAGGTAGTTGTTGTTAAAGTACAAATTGTATGAGTCATTCAGGAACCTCTAGAGTCTTGAGAGACAATCCTGGAAAGCGGTTTTCGAAGGGTAGTATCGATAAATAGGGAATCGTATTGGGAAGAAAATGGCGTGCGCTCGAAAAATGCCCTTTAATGAAAAAAACGAAGCAAGGAAAATGCTGAAATAAAAAGCGACCGGTTTATTAAAACGAGCGCACCTTGGAGGTTTCTTATTGGATAAGTTTTTATGTTAGTTTGGCGTTGCTTTGTTTGTTGTTTTTAATTTTATTATTATTATTACCACTTTGAAGTTGAATATCTAACAAGTATTTTGTTTTTTAATGTTGTTTTTAATTATTTTTATTCTTTTTCTAAAGGGTTTATTAAAACCTTGCATGTTTTTTGTTATTATTAATGAGTTATCAAGACCAATTAATGTTTATTAATAACAAAATCATATAAAACCAAGATTATAAGCATCAAAAGCATTACCTTCTTGATTATGCTTTAACACGTTTTCCTGAAACTTCATTGTTGATTAAGTTAATTTATTTCAAAAATTCTTGCAGTTTTAATAATCCTCGTAAATTATAGAAATCTACTTATGTATAAATACCTACAATTTAAATCCTTGTTTTACGTGTTTTTAATCTTCTTTATAAGACAACTTAAAGTCTATTTGAAAATTTTTGATAATAAAAATAAACATTCTTTGGTCGTGTTTTTTTTTAAGTTTGGTATTATTTGCACAGTTTTGTCTTGATTTTATTTTTTAGTAGACTTTCCGATCTTATTAAAATTAAAATCCCCGACATGGACGCAACAGCAGCTGAAGGAGGCGATCGATGCTGTCGTAAAGCAAAAAATGCGCTTTACGCAAGCATCTCACAAGTACGGAATTCCAAAAGGAACACTTTACGATAATATTTTAGGGAAAACAAAACGCATGGCGGTTTTAGAGGAAGCAGGTTTGACTCCTATGGAGGAAGCCGCGGTTTTAGATTATTGCTGTGATGTTTCGGTGTCGCCTTACAACAGGCGCACCAAAAAGTCCTTATCGATGGTTTTGAATTATGTTGAGACTTTAAGGAGGTTGCGCGATCCTGAATTCATGTTCACTGGCCTCTCAGGCTTCAGGTGGTGGTGGGCTTTTTGCAAAAAGCACAGTATCGTGTCTTTGTATTATGAAAATTCCTTGATGGAAAGTCCTGTCAAAGCTGATCGCGATTCCTCCCCCGAATCAAACGGGAATAATGCCGGGTAATGATTTGTAAATTTTAGTATTATATTATACATTCCATCGATGATATTCTAGATTTAAACTAAATATTTCAAACGTGCTTCCTTTAAAATTTTATTGAAAATGTTATTAATTATTACGTTTTGCATTTATGTTGACTGTATTTATGCATATAATTACAATCTAATAAAGCCTGCGTGTTGTATTTGATTGTATTCTTTGACATGCAATATTGTATTACATGTTTAGTTTAGTTACATTTATTTTTACTCATTATTTTATGTTTGCTACATGTCGCATTAGAGTTGGGTAAACGGCCGCATGGTAAACTCACATTACGACATATGTTATTTTTATTTAAATTGGCTGTATTATGTACACAACGGAAAAAGAAAGATTAAAAATTTGTTCCTTTTTTATTAAAATATAGAAAAGCTCGTAGCCCCATAATTTTTTCTATTGTTTTAAATAACAACACAATTATTAGTAATTTTGTTATTTCATATTTTTAAGATTTGGCCATTATTATAGTAATAATACTGATAGGAATATTGTTTATGTTAAAAGTTATAAATTTTCGTAATTTCTTAAATTTATGTAATTTTAATTACGATTGCATATATATAAAGACTTATTAAGTTAATGATATTAATATTAAGCAATATTAAAGACATTTTTATAATAAATATAACTTTATTAATTTCTGTTCTATATTAAATAAATATTTTGCATTAATTTTGTTTTTTTTTTATTTTAAAATAGAAATGTTTCAAATTATTAAAGACTAGAATATTTTTACAAAAAATGCTATTTTGGGGAATAAACATTGGTTTAATGAACAAATTGGAACATGGCTGTCATAAGTTGGAAAAGTTTCTGTTATCAAAAATTTAAGTACTTTAAAAGTGGAAAAGGCAGACGATTTTTACAGAAGACGTGAAAATAAATGCAAAATATTTTACCGAAATTCAAAGAAGTAAAAATGTATGCTAGATAAAGAGGATTTTAGAAGAAGAAAGATTTGAATAAATAGTATATCTAAATTTCATCAATGAGGCCATACACGTTTCTGCTCCTAAAACCTATCATCAGACGCATCTAATACTAATTAATCGAGGATGAAGGTTTCAAGCCAACAACTTCATCTACATCCGAATGTAAATAACAAATCTAGCGAATCAGTCCCATAAGTACAAAATTCTCTGATTGATCATTTAACACTTCAATGAAGTTGGATAAAGAATTTCCTCCAATTGCTGCATAACGTTGTAAAATATAGCATAAAGTACCTTAAAAATGACATGAAGTTGGCGTTTAATCAACAAATTTTGAAATAAGGTCTGAAACAAAGAAAGATGTTATGTGTGACAATTTACACTAAGAATTTAACATTGTTTGTTCATCAAACTCTCTTACTAATTAATTGAAATATGAATCTGAAATTACAACAGAAAGTGTTTGTTCAGAAACGTGGAATTTTTCCTCAAATGAAGGTATGATCATAGAACCTAGAGGCGGTCAAAATACCCAGAAAAGGAGCAACCGTAACAAAAAAATCAAAAGCTAGAAAAAAAATGAAAAAAATATTGACCAAATAGTAAAAAGTTGGAAAAAACTAAGATATTTATTGACTGACGAAGTCACACATTACATAAAAAATTATGGAAGAAAGAAATAACAAGGTTGAATAACGTGCCTTAAAACTGAAATAAAAGAACCATTATGTTTTTGGTAATTGGGTAATTTGGTATTGTTCCCATTTGCCGAAATTAAAAGGTGGAGATTTTGCCAAAGAAAAATGTTTTTGATTCCGTGTTCTCCATTCAGATACAGCATATCGCCAACATTGATACTTGAGCCACAAGACAATGAAGTTCTTCAAAATAATCGGATTCAGTCATTGTAACCAAATTACGAAATTTAATGTAATTTAATTACATCATTTAAGAGTAATTCGGACATTAGCTTGTTTCTTTAATAAGTGCAAAATTTTCGATAGCTGCATCTTGCACCAAATTTGGTTTGGACGCGCAACATTGTTGGTCACATGTTTCAGGACAAAAGTTGTTGTATCCAAGAAACATGTCGACAACAGTTGCCAACAAATATAATCTGGGATATACCATAGTTCATACTTAGCTTTAAACGATGTCCAGATCAATCGAAAAACGATATACATATTATACAGGGTGTTTATTTTACCCTGATAATGGTAGTAATAATTTTTTGGAAACTTTTTGATTTCTAACTTATCTAAAACTTTAAAAAAGTACTTGATAATGGTATTATTTATATACTTTTAAATCACTTTTGGATAAATTGTTAAGTTTTGACCATAAAACAAGCTCTAACTTAACAAAAACTAAATATTTATAATTATTAGTTACCATATTTTTTTTGTGATAAATTACTTTTTACTTTTCTCTTTTATCGTGTCCTGTAAATGACTATATTAAAATAGGGCCAAAACAAATCATATTTTTATTTTCAAGATAAATAGACCTTTAAAATGATGCGTCAGTCGACCCCCATTTCTTGTTAAAATAATCAAAGGGGTGCTCCTTTGGGGTAGGGGGTTGCAAAGACAACTTTAATTTCATTGTAAATGTAAATCCCCCTGAAAATAAAAACCGACCTGTCACGGCATTTTTATATTAAATTATTTTTGCGAGTTTTATTTAGGGTGGCTCCTTTTAAAATGAACACCCTGTAGATAATATATCTCGAAGCGAATAGCAGCAAATATTGAGTGTCGAAAAATTTCAAAAAGAAAATTTTAAATTTTCATAATTTTACAAAACTGGGAGAAATTGTTTACTCATTTATATTTTGCAGAAATAAACAATATAAAATATATTTGGTAAGTATATTGTGTAAATTTACATTTTATTACAACTAAAATAACTAAGTGTAATAAAATGTAGATTTTTTAAATAATATGAGAAGAAATTTGATGCAGGTAAATATTTTTGTAGAATTTGCTTGTGCAATAAAAGCCGCTTGTTTATTTATTGCAGTAGCAATTTAACAAAAACGTTTTAGTTGTGTACTTAAAATTTGTAATACAGTAAGCATAATTCCTTCAAGCTGACCACCCATGAATAAAAGCAATTATTACGGCGTGAAATTTGAGCGCCCGCGAGTCCGATATTGGGATTAAAATAAAGCCAAGCTCCTTCGCTAAAAGTACAGATTCATAAATTATTCAAGGCATAAAACTTGAAGAAAATAAATAACATAATTAGTTCATATCGTTCGAGCTATAAATATTTTATTTAATAAACTTAAAGGTAACACAATAATAAATTCTTAATAAATTGCGAAATTATTTTTGAAACGAGTTCTTCCCATCTCTATTATTAATCAAGAAAACTTCCATTTTTATATAATAATATATCATTATTGGAGACGTAATTATCCGTAGGTAATTTATATAAAAAAACTTAAATATTATTCTTTAATAATTCTGTAATAATATTGTAAATATAAATGCATTATTTATATTTACAATTAATTGTGTTTTAATTTTTTTGTTTCAGATTGTAAACATGCACCTTGGTAATTTATTTTATTACTACATACATTTTCTTACTTATTAATAATTTATAGTATTAAATCGATTTATATATGCCAATCCCCTTTATCTAATTGAATACTAATATTAAATTATTTTTTCAGCAGACAGTTACCAATACCAACTGCAGTCGATGTGGCAGAAATGCTGGAATACGAATCAAAGTCTCGTCCATAATTTGCGCTTCCGTGAGAGGGGTCCTTTGAAGTCTTGGAGGCCGGAGACGATGGCGGAGGCGATTTTTTCCGTTTTAAAGGAAGGCCTCAGCCTTTCACAAGCCGCCAGAAAGTACGACATTCCCTACCCCACGTTTGTCCTCTACGCTAATCGAGTCCACAACATGTTGGGTCCTTCTGCGGATGGAGGTTCGGGTAAGTTCCAATACCAAAAGGTGTTGACATTTATTACCAAAATACCAATAAGAAATAGTGTCAAAATGTTCTAGTGAAATATCTTTTGGTTATTGGAGCTGAAATATTTTATCACCAGTTACCTATACACTAATGCACAAATCCTTGTGTGTATGTGCTTCGTCTTTTTTACACTATTTTTTTAAATACTTAAATCATAAATTATCCACTTAAAAGTGACCAATATTTTTCCAGACTTAAGGCCGAAGGGAAGAGGAAGACCTCAGAGAATCTTACTGGGAGTCTGGCCTGATGAACACATTAGAGGCGTTATAAGAGCCGTAGTATTTAGAGACTCCCATCAAATTAAAGACGAATCTCATATTGCCTACCCAAGAATGCATGTAAGTACAAAATATTTATAAAACTGTATACACACAAATTTCTTATCTGAAATGAACCGTCTAAGGCGATCAAATCAGTGCCCGGACTCTTATAAATTGAAACCTTCGATAGAATCAAATCATAATGTAACTATCGCCTTCATATATCCTTCAAATCTCCCTATGCTTTTTTAACGTTTTGAAGGGTTTCTATTTATCAGAATCCGAGCACAGATCGTCGAACGTCTGGAGGGTGCTTCATTTCAATAGGTTCGTTTAGACTAGAGCACAGTTCAACAATCAATTTGCTAGTGGACTATACAGAAAAATACGAAATGAAGTAGTAACTTACTAGTATTAATTTATTGCCGTCCTAAATATAAATCTGGTCCACAACGTCTAAACTAGCCTTTAGTTACTAGTGACACTGACCTAGGGTCAAGGTGTTTTGTTATGACTGTCTTTTTAATGTTTATTGTTTGTTGTAGGATGGTGTTTCGGTGCCAAGCTATCAAAACAGTTCATGTAGTAACGGTTCGGACCCGAACGTGTCTCCAGGGGCGGCGGCAGCTGCAGCTGTGGCTGCAGTGGCGCACGGTTTAAGACAACAAATGTGTAGCATGGTGGCAGCTGCCCAACATGCGAGTACCGCCCACGATACAAATCCTGTGGCGAGTTTGGTAAATTCTTTGGCTCTCGCTGGTCATTGCGGTGCCGTGACGATGCCGAGCAACGGTATCCCCCCGATGAGTATTAATCAAATGACATCTATGAGTCACATGACCTCGATGAGGATGGCGAGTCCAGCGGGTAGTATACAAGATCTCAGGATAAGTCCCGCTGGATCAGGCCTGGAGAGTCCAATATCTTCCCCTCTGGGACTGACTGTTTCAAGTACGATGGACAGTGCTTTAAACCTCGGTATGGGAAATAATATGGATGTGGGCATTGGCGTCTCGGGGATGACGTATAAACCTTCCCGATCGACGTTCACGTCGCCGCGACCGGAAAATCTCTTCCAGGAGGATATTGATGAATTGGTTAAACCGATTCATTCCACAACACCTCGTCCTAAAGACTCCATGGCTTCCATTAAAATGGAGCCTATGACGGAATGTCGAGGCGAATGAACGCAGGCCGTTTTAAAATGTAATGTGATAAATTATTATTAATTTCTCATCCACCGTTATTTGTTAAAAATATGTTAAACCGCTTTATGAATATTAACGCATAAACTTCATAGAAAAATAAAATATATTTATATACATACAATTAAAGCGGTTTAAAATAGTATTAATAAATCGTTGGAGTTGGAATACTCTACTTATTTAATTAACTGTTAACGTATTCAAAATTTTAGAATTAGAGCGTTTTTCGATACTTTTTATAAAATTTATCTAGCCAAAGTTTCGGCCAGTTCTATATATTAAAAAAAGACTGTTGTGTATATGTATACAATTTTCTAAATTCAAAATTAGCGTTAATCTCAAAATGTATATTTTAATAATTATTTTACGAATACAAACCATCATCACATCACATTTAATAAATTGATAAGCCTACGATGTACGTGCTTGGCACTTTTTGATTGTACATTCCCCATTCGCTCGACAATCCTCGAATCATATTTTTTTAAACAATTTGTGATGCGTTTTGTTTTAAGCAAACATTTTTTTTATCATGTTTTAATTTTGTGTCCTATTTATTTGAATATAACTTTTTATTATAACAAATTACCAGGCACCTGTACACGTTGACAAATATGTAACTTGTTTTTTTATGTTTTTTTAAGTCATTTGTTATGTAGGTTTTATTTAAATGTGTGCAGTTGCTTCCCGACTTGTGATTTAATTGATAGATTCTCATTTAATTACAATACAAATATGATTTTTTGCAAATTAATACCAAAAATTTATAAATAAATTGGCTGGAATTATCAACAAATATATTTTTTTCAAATAAATGGTTTGTATTTTTATTGTAAAATAAATGGGACCTATCACATTGAAAATGATGTAATAAATGATTTAAGCATGTATAGTGCTTTATTATTTAGGAAAAATGAAGAAAAAACAGATTAAACGTTGTTTCGATTCGTATAAAATAAAAATCGAATAAGAATCTTAACAAATGGCTGTTTTAGTTATTTATTGTTTGTAACTTATATTTATTGTAATTTTAAGTTATTAACGTTTGCGATAAAATGATATACGAAAGTACACCAAAGTCGTTTGATTAGTTAAACAAAAATTTCTATGTACAAAACTAACAACTATTATAACTCAAATATAAATTGTATATATATATAAAATGAGCGTAATGGTAATTAATATTCAAATATTAATACAATATATAGATAGATATATAAATATAATATCGCTGGATTTTATCAGTGCAATAAATATTCCTTTTATTTGTATTATAATAACATAATGATCACATACTATTATTAATTTTTGTTTGTAAAATAGGTCAGTCTTTTTTATCAGTATTTCAGATTCCAGCTGGTCTCTTAATATTAATTTTGTTAGCAAATACTGTAATTATAACAAACAACTGTATAGATATTAAATGTAATAATAAAATTCAGCTTCATTATTTATTTGAATCAAGGTTTGAAATTTTGGACATAAATTAATCTATTTATATATATTTATATCATGTGTATATCTTTGACTGATTAAAAATTAAAATTTTGTTATTAAAAATTGATATTAATGTAAAAACAAGAAGATTTATTTATATTTGTATTGTAAAGGCTTTAAGGAATCAAAATTGTAATTGATTCGTTGTATGAAAAAACGGAAGCATTTATGATTTTCCTATTTTGTAGCTATGCTATGCCAAATGTACCATATATGTTACAATGTAGCATTAAACATAGTGAATTATAGGTGTTGTGTATGTACAAAGTGTAGTGCAACTGCCTGGAAGTTAATCAAAGACAATTATTCTTGCGCGTATAGTTGCGATTAATTGTAGCACATGTATTAAGAGACACAAACGTTTATTCTTTCAAGTAAAAACTAGAGTTATTGTTAAGAAATGAGAAAATCACTGAGCCAACATAAAATATTTTTGTGATTTGTTTAGAGTATAGAATATGAAATAATGTACAAAATTTATATAAACAAGATACTTGTATATGTAGAGTAAAATTTAAAGAAAAAAACAAGAAATTATAAATGCCTTCCTGCCATTTTGGGGTCTGCCTGAGGCTTGTTTCTCTTTGTATAAAAATTACGGCGTGATAAAAAACATTTTTCAAAAGTGGCCTTCAAAAATGAAATTTTAATTTAGTTATGCATTTTTGCAATTTTTGGAGTCCTTAAATTCCCCTTGTTCATTTTGAAACGTAGATATTTTTCGACTAGGCTTTCATGTGTTCAAAAGTCAAGTAGTAAGTGCCTTCCAAAAACTACATATGTGACCACTTATGTCATTTGAATTTTAAACAAAATTATGCATTTTCTATGCGTTTGACAAGGGTAGCCCTAAATGGCAAGTTCTTTTTCATATCTCTGTAAAATACATTTATATAATAAGATTAAGCGAAAAAAGTGATGTGAGATTGGCATTTTAGATTTTTTAGACATGTATAACTACTTCAAAATTCAGGTTAAAAGCTTTATTTTAATGTATACTATAAAAATAAATAAATAAAAACATATTATAGATCGATGTTAGTGCAAATATAACATAGCATACCTAATATAAAACTAGCCTGTTTAGTCAGTATGCAATAAATATTATCAGTACAGTTGTGCTACAGTTTTAGACAGTCTGATGGCCTATAGTTGTAAGCAGAGAGTCATCATGTGCATTTTATATTGTAAATTTTATGTTTACGACCTTTCTTTTTATACCTACAATTATATATATTTCGCTATAATTTATTAAATTTTTATTCATAAGCCATTAATGCACAATATTATTTTATGTCTGTATGGTAAATAAGAATAAATTATAATAAAAAATCATGAACAAATAATCACATTTTTACTTATTTTACACCCAACAAAACAAGCTATTCTTCAATTGCTTCATTTTGCAATTACAACTCTCTAGAACTCATAAAACTCTTTAATGCATAACTATCACAGGATAGTTTAATCAAAATTTACATAAAATCGAATAAAGTTCAAAATATATCACTAAACTTTAACATATAGCTAAAATAAAGAAGTACTCCTGAATAAAGTTTCTTTTTTACTTAATTACGACGTAATACTTCACTTCTTTAAAGTTCTTTATTATCGCAATTTTAAATATTCCCCAATAAAAGTTCAAAACCGTGTATAATTTACTGAAACACTTTGAACTTCAAAATAGTTCTAACCGTTCGAAAATTAGGCAAAAGTTCCAAAAAAGTTGAAATTCAAAGGTAGTTCGGAAGAAATTAGATTTCAAAAGAAGTTTGTGTTCAAAATAACTTCAGAATTAAAGTTTAAAAACAGGTTAAGTTCAAAGAAAGTTTGAACTAGGAAACTTTTTACCTCTGAGAATTATACAGGGTGGGCCAACGAAAACGAAACAGACGAGTTTTAAAATAGTTAATAAAAAATTTTGAAAAAACGCTCGGACAGGTCAACTTTGGTTTCGAGGGGGACATATTTTGCAATAGAAGTGATCCAAAAATCCATTCACCCCTGTGCCCTATGGATACAACCCCTAAAATTTTAATAGGGATGGTGGGGTAAGTAATACCTTGTTAGAAAGATCTCTTTACTCAGAGTAACATACAAAAAAAAAAAAGTTAAATCGATCGATTCGTTTTAAAGATATTCAAAATTTAGCAAGTAGAGATTTCATGTCTTTTAAAATTGTGCTATGAACACCACGCCTTTAATTTAAAGTGTTTTGATAGGGTAAGTAATATCGTTTCGAGGGGGGCATATTTTGCAATAGACCTGATTCAAAAATCCATTCATCCCTCGCCCTTTGGACACAACCCCTAAAAATTTAATAGGGATGGTGGGGTAAGTAATACCTCGTTAGAAAGATCTTTTTACCCAGAGTAACATGCCAAAAAAAAAGTTAAATCCTTCGATTCGTTTTGAAGATATTCAAAATTTAACATGTAGAGTTTTCATGCCTTTAAAATTGTGCTTCAATTTTAAGTGTTTTGATAGGGTAAGTAATACCTCCTGGGAAAGATCTTTTAACCCAAAGTAACATACAAAAACATGTAAAACGCAATTTATTTTCATTTTCTACAAGAGAGAGATTTTAAAAAACAAATTTAAATTTATTCGAGGAATTGTTTAAAATTTTGTAACATCTGGAACACAACAATGCAAAACATAAAACGATTTATAACCACATTGAGATTCTTTTTATCAGTTGTATTTTGTATTAGTGGTGATTTTCATCGTGTTAAAACTGTTTATTACTAATTATTAGAAATCAACATTTAAACTTTTGTGAACTTCTGTAAAAGCTTCTGCTAGCAATGGCTTATACAATTCCAGAAAGGGTTGAATTAATCACTTTTTATTTTAAAAACGATGAGAATGCTCATCGTGCAGCTAATTTATTTAATGAACAAAGGTCACAAATATCATCCCTATAAAATTCATTTAATTCTTGAGTTAAATGAAGATGATTTTGATAGGCGACTGCAATTTTGTGAGGTGATGACGGAACGGATAATTGCTGATGAAAATTATCTTTATAATATCTGTTTTTCTGATGAGTGCTCTTTTTTCTTAAACTCAACCGTTAATCGTTATAATTGTCGATATTGGTCAGATGAGAATCCTAGGGTATTTCATTAAGTTCACACTCAAACTCCTCAAAAATTGAATGTGTGGGTTGGAATTTTTGGAGACCGTCTTATTGGTCCTTATTTTCTAGATGGCAATCTAACAGGGGTATGTACTTGGATCTACTTCAAAACTTTGTTCATCCATTTCTTGACGATATTATCGAAAATGACGATCGTTATTTAGAAGACCATCTGATTTTCCAACAAGACGGAGCCCCTCCTCTTTACACAAGGCCTGTTAGGGAATTCTTGGATACGACGTTTCCTGGGCAATGGATTGGGCGTAGAGTACCTTTGGAGTGGCCGCCGCGATCTCCCGATCTTACTCCCCTTGATTTTTTTCCTTTGGGGGCATTTAAAAAGTAAGATTTACGCAACGGAACCAGGATCTCTAGCAGAGAATTATTAATGAATGCCGAGAAATTACTGTTGAAATGTTACAAAATGTAAGAATTCGCTTTGAGCAAAATTTGTACGTTTGCATGGAGGTTGGTGGAACTCAATTCGAACATTTAATAAAATAATAGAAACATCCTTGAAAGTGTCGGGATCGATGGGATTCTTTAAAGTGTTAAGTTTTCTTCAGAAAGATTAGTTAAGTTTAGTTTGGTTAAATAAAATATAATGTGCAATACTGTTTTATTTTGAATTCTTTAAAACAAACCAATCGATTTCACTTTTGTTTTTTTGCATGTTACTTGTGGTAAAAAGAACTTTCCAAGGAGGTATTACTTACCCTATCAAAATACTTAAAATTGAAGGCGTGGTGTTCATAGCACAATTTTAAAAGGTATGAAAACTCTACTTGCTAAATTTTGAATATCTTTAAAACGAATCGATCGATTTAACTTTTTTTTTGTATGTTACTCTGGGTAAAAAGATCTTTCCAACGAGGTATTACTTACCCTACCATCCCTATTAAAATTTTAGCGGTTGTGTCCAAAGTGCGAGGGATGAATTGATTTTTGAATCAACTCTATTGCAAAGTATGTCTCTCTCGAAACGGTATTACTTACCTTATCAAAACACTTAAAATTGAAGGTGTGGTGTTCATGGCACAATTTTAAAAGGCATGAAATCTCTACTTGCTAAATTTTGAATATCTTTAAAACGAATCGATCGATTTAACTTTTTTTTTTGTATATTACTTTTTTACTCAATTGTGTTTCATTTAAAGTAAATTTTGCTGCAGAATTTTGGGCTTACCTAAATGTAATATTAAAATATTAAAGCTACCAACCGCCATATCTTCCATTGCTTAATCAGTTGCATGACCGACTGTAGTGTGTTGTTCTGCAAGAACACAATCACCACCAATTTAATTGTTTCTAAGTAAATCAACATTTGTTTCATAATCCCAGTAGCCATAACAGGGAAAATTAGAAGTTGTCTTTTAGCCAGAGCTTTTAACGATATTGCTAGCTATAATCTTAGAACAGATTCACTTAATTGGGTAAACCATTAGAACATTGGTGAAGGACCTAAGCGTAATATGTTTCTGGTGTAATGTTAAATTTCCCAAGCAATTTGATGAATTGAATGAAGACATATTGTGCACGTGAACCATAACATGTTGTGGCTGGTCATCTGAAACTAAATTAATTATTCTAAAATACAATGGAAGCTTTCTCAAATACAATTGATCCTTTTTGAAATAGAATTGATACACTTTCTAAAATTAAATTGATGTATCTGAAATATAATTGGAGAACAAATTATACATTGTGACGCATAAAACCATTAAAATTTTCGAATTTTAAAATTGCTATAACTTCTTAACACTATTTCAGCGACATCTAAAGTAGTGTAGTTGAATTAACTAAACTATAACCTTGTAACTAGAAAACCACAACTAGATGTCGCTACTTGTTTTTTTGTGGGGAAGTTTCAAATAAAAAATGATAATTATTTATTATAAACTCTTACAAATAATTATTTGAAAAAATAAATATAATAATTTATAGTTGTAAACTAGATAGTTTGTGATTTATAGTTTACAATCCTGATTTCACCAACTGCAGGTAAATTTTAGTTGGTAGCAGTGAATCGCCATTTTTCTAATCGCCACTGCAGAGAGGTTGATTGATTACATGGATTGTAACCTCTTAAATTTGCGCATATTTGCAAAAAAGGTAAAGCCACTTTTGGCAGCTCAATGTTTGCAGTTTTGTTTTGATTGTGAGCCGCTTTGTGTGCCGTTTAGAAAGTATTGATTGCCTCCTAGACAATCCACACGGCTCTTTGTAGCATTTGCTGTTTGTTGTTTAATTAATATATTATCTATAAGAAAAAAAGAATAAAGATTGTTTTTTAGTTTTGATTGCCTTTTTATTATACTTTTTACTTTTATTTGGTTTATCTTTTACTTGCTTGAGATTTTAGATTGTTGTATCTTACGTTTGTAACCTATAAATACCTCCTTACTACCTTCAACCCTCTTCTTTTGATTAATGTCAATCTATGTTTTCCTTTATTTTGGACGTATTGATTGTTGTCATAGTTTTCTAAATAGTTCTTTTGTTTTAAACTTAGTTGTTATTTATTGTTCTCCTCAAAATACGTCAATATTTTTATGAGCAGTTTGGAGGAAGACTCCCCTAACCTAAACCAATAATTTCAAGGAAAATTTTATAAGAACCTCATTGCCAGCTTTTCCAAGGACACACTTAATTTCGAATGGTTATTTTATTCCTCAATATGCATTTGGTGGACTTTGTATTAATAATTTTGAAAAGCTCGATAAATATATTGAAAATATTTAAACATGCAACTATATTTTTTTAGTTAAATAAAATAATCTATGGTTTCTCCAGAATTTTTATTTCCATTAAAAAGAGATTTGTAAAAATGCAAAACGTACTTTCTGCTGGAAAAATTGATTTTTGGGCATTTGTAATCAAAACTATAATTATGCCAAAAAATCCATTTTTTGCAAAAACTTTGCCAACTATCCTCTTAATGGGCAGGAGAGATAGTTTCGCCAATTTATTTAAATGGAGATATAGTAGTAATTGAAACTAACTAATTTTGTTGTTGTAGTGTACATCTAAAAGATTATAAAAACTAGATATTGGGTATTGCTTTAAAATCTGTTTTCATTATATATTTTCTTTGTAACTGTTTTCGATTCGAAGTTTCATAAATATCAATACCTATATAATATCAATATTTAAGAACAAATATATATATATATATATAAACACCTAACAAATGTTTTGTTTAATTGCTTTTGTAGCCCAAATACTTTTCAAACGTTCAAAAGAAAAGATTATTTAGATTTTTCATAATAATTCAAATGAAACTTCAAGAGTTACAAGAAGTAAAAATTCAGCATTGTGTTTATTTGTTTCAAAGTAACGAATCATGCACAACGTTGTAAACACCAATCAGACATTGATTTTCTTATCTAAACCTACGCATAAATTAGTAAAACAGAGCCTTCTTTATTTATACAATATTATCAAATAACAAGAAATGCTAGCGAGGCATAAATGCCTTCACTGCTGAAGTGTCACCTAATAGTGGCAACACGTCCGGTTGTTTTCATGTTTAAAGCTCATTTAAAGAGATACAAGTGTTTAGAAACATTCAAACTTAAAAGTGGTCCCAAAGTTTAACAAATCCACTAGTATATTAATTTACTAATTGTGTACTAATTATCCTTACTTATGTGCAGAATGGCAGGTGAGGTTATGGCCAATGGAACTAAAGAAAAGTGGGATCCAAGTAAGTAAACAAAATTTCATTTTTTAATGCTTGCGAGAAACTTAATACATTTCTATGCCCTCTGAAGCAAACAGAGTGTTTTAAACCAATTATTTTTTAGCTTTATCGAGATTATTAACAACATTGCGCCAAGCCAGTGAGCTGCCATCTTCTGAAGAGGAATTGTTATTCCTAAACGATTTACTACAATCTAAAGAACTCCACGCATTGGTTAATGTTCATAATAAAATTATCAGTAATGGATCAAGCGATAAATTCTTTCCTATGCTCTCGACATCTTTGCACGTCATGTATGACGTCCTCGAAGTCCTGGCGAGTAAAACACATATATCTCAAGACTGCAAAGAATTATTTTATCTGCTGCAAAAACCACATGTTCAGGTAATCTTTACAATACTATATTTCTGAAATCTTTTCTGATAAAAATAAAATATTTTGTAGGGTTTATTGTTCTCACACGATGCTGTAGCGAAAAAAGACTACTATCCTCACTTACCAGATATAACAACGGTGGACGCTGATGAAGACGAAGAAACGATCAAAATTGTGCAACTGGTGAAAAGCAATGAAAAACTGGTATGTACTTAAATGAAATTAGTACAAATATCAAAGATTACAATAACATCAAAATATTCTACAATACACTTTAAAAATTGATAATACGCGTTATTTATACAATTTTTTCTTGCTTGCGAAGTCTGGCGCACAAAGTGCTGAGCCAATTGTAGTAAGTATTTTTGGAGAAGTAGCAGCTTTCATTCTTCATTACTTCCGTTTCTGATCTAATATATTTAAGAGCACTACCTATTTACGCAAACTGAGTTACTTGTCACTTTACTTTCCTATAGTCACTTTGTAAATCTCAAATTACATTTATGGAAAATTATAATTACTTTATGATTATTTAGGGAGCGACTATTAAAACCGATGAAATGACTGGGAAAATTGTGATAGCAAGAGTCATGCATGGCGGAGCTGCAGATCGATCTGGTTTAATTCACGTCGGAGATGAAGTTGTGGAAGTTAACAATATCAACGTTGAAGGAAAAACACCAAATGATGTTTTAAGTTTATTAGTAAGCATTTAAATCAAATCGATAAACTTCTTTCGCATTCAATTTATAACAAACGAGATTATTCTATATTATTTTTAGCAAAATTCCGAAGGAACAATTACGTTCAAGTTAATTCCCGCAGATAGTAAAATGAGCTCCCGTGAAAGTAAAGTAAGAGTTCGAGCTCATTTTAATTACAATCCTTTAATGGACCCTTACATACCCTGCAAGGAAGCTGGGTTGGATTTTCAAAAAGGAGATGTACTGCACATAGTTTCACAAGATGATGCACACTGGTGAGGAGGTGGGAGGGATTTATAAAATCTTGTGTGATTAATGTTGTTTTAGGTGGCAGGCAAGGAGAGAAGGTGATCGAAACATGCGAGCTGGTTTAATCCCAAGTCGTGCAATTCAAGAACGCAAAATCCTTCACGAAAGAACTGAAATGATAAGAGAACGCGAAGCAGGTATTTAACCCAACCTAACAACCTGCTTAATCGCTGCTTTCTTGTGTCCTTAAGTGTCGCCATTTCATACAAGTTAAACAGCATGTTTGCAACACTAATTTACACTAACATCATCATCGTGGCCGTAGGCCTGTGCTCTGTTTCAGCTTTACCCGTGCTATCCTGCAGCCAGTTCCCGAAATCCCCCCGTTGCGCTTCCAAACCCAAAACTAAAAAGATTATGTATGAAACAGCAGAGAACGACGATTTCGACAGGGAACACATTCCTACCTACGAGGAGGTGGCCAAACTTTATCCTAGACCAGGAATTTATAGGCCTGTAGTTCTTATTGGACCTCCAGGCGTTGGTCGCAATGAACTCAAGAGGAGGTTGATTGATACTGATCCTGAAAAGTATAAGTCACCTACACCATGTAAGAATAGAACTTCAATTTTACCTAGAATTAAATATTAGTTTGTGTTTTTTTTTCTCAAATTTAATAGTGTAAAATTGGAATTATTGTAGTATCTTGTTCATTGACATTTTAGTTACTTCAAGACCGATAAGAGCCGGTGAAGTGAATGGTAAAGAGTATTATTTCGAATCTCGTGAGAAGATGGAAGAAGATATAGCTGGAGGAAAGTTCATAGAGTTTGGGGAATACAAGGGAAATCTTTATGGAACTTCTTGTGAAAGTGTGAAGTCACTTGTAAGCAATGGCTACGTGTGTATCCTAAACCCACATTATCAAGCCTTAAAAATGCTCCGCACGCCTCAACTTAAACCCTACGTCATTTACATTAAACCACCTCCCTTGGAAATTCTTAAAGATACTCGAAGCGCAGTTCATGCTAGATCCACATTTGATGTTTACAACTCCAGAGGATTCACGGTAAGTTTGTTCAAAATTTTTGATTTTTGATAGGTTTTATTTGTTGATCATTTGGACGTTGGTAAAGTTGTTTTCCTGCACACGAAAGAATCGACTTTTATTTACATTTATAAATAAGAAATTGAGACTTATGGCCCAATTCTGGGTACAAAATCCTAAACTTACCTACTGGTGCACGAAAACTTTATTCATATAACTTTGAGATTATTCACAGGTGATGGGTCTATTTTGACTAAGGGTTGGACGTTTTACTGTTGTTGGAACAAGTTTTAACTTTATATATAATTTTAATTTTTTGTAGGATGAAGAGTTTAATGACATGTTAAAATCTTCGAAGAGGATCGAATTTTTATACGAGCACTTCTTCGATGAGATAATCTTAAATGCGGATTTGGCAATCGCTTTCAGTCAACTTTTATCAGCAACTAATCGTGTAGAAACAGAACCTCTTTGGGTACCTGCATCATGGGTGCAATAACTTTAAAAATCGTACTTTTTACCTGCAAATGTAAATAAAACTGTTATGTATAATATATAAAAAGCCTGAACAAACATGTTAAACCTAATACCAAAGGATTATTTTTATTTATTTATTATATAAATTATTTCGTTAAAATTTAAACGTAAAATTATTAAAAGATATAAAAGTAAATTAAAATGATTAAAATATATTGGTTTATAGCTGAAAGCCTGATTTTTTTAATTTACTTTAGTCTTATTAAAATTAATGTAGGTTGTTTGATATTAAAGTAAATGGCAACATTATTTTTGTATTCTTCTGTTAAAGTTTAGACTAATTATTAAATGTATTATTTAAAAATAAATATTCTCCCAAATTATTTATGGTAGAATAAAAATTTCAATATATTTGTAAAAGGAAATCCTATATTTTTGCTTGTTGTTAATGTAAATTAAACCAAATTTAAATCTTGTATACATAAAAGGGTAAGTAATGAAATTATATAAAAACAAAGCGAACAAAAGTTGCCTATACTTTATTAGCTATATTTGCTATTTGTTGATTTAGATCGTAAGTAAATTACCTAATAACTAGATTAAATTAATTGTTACTTTAGTATATCAAATAAAGATTTTCGTATTTAGGTGTCACCACTGCCAGTTCCAAAACAATGCATAATATTCTAAATAAATGTGTAAACAATCTTCTATAAATTATTATTCATATTTTTTGTAATTTCAATTGAAAACATCTAAACTAATCTATTATCTACTACAAGATAACTGTATTTTTATATTTTTATTTTAGTTACTTATTTAATTCAATACTGTAATTACACTGATTAACGCGAAGTATTTTTTAAGTACAAAACTGTTAAATTAATATTTATTTTATAGAAATGTGTGCCACATTGAGAAGAGTTTTTATTGCAACATGAGTGCCAAGAATTTAACTTTTCTAACTATTAGCACCTTTTTATTTTAAGTACGAATTGTTATAGTTTCTTTTTATTTAATAAACAAAAAATCCAGAAGTGTTTCTAGCTTTACTGATAATCTGAATTTATAACTTTGTACATTATTACTTTCTAGACCCCAGTGATAAATTTATTTTTGAAGATCCTATGTGGAAATCGAAAGTCCATGCCACTTTTGTGGAGCTTCGTAGAGCGTGTGCGTGTCTAGGAAGAAAAATCGTGATAAATCATGAAATCGACCACTACGTGTGCCTCTGTATCTTAAGAGGGTATTTCCCCTAGAAATTGAAAAACCCTATTTTCTAACTTTTACATAAAAAAACTTGGAATCAATTTAATTTATTGTATTTTATAAATTAGAACCCTTAGTTTACCATTTAACAGACTAGTAATCCTATTGGAGCCAAAAATGTAGGTCCTGATTAAAAAAGGATTGTGATGTAAATATTTTAATAAGAATATTGTAATAGAGTTTTATTGCCTACTTTTTATAGTAGTATGTTCTAACTGCTTTTTTGTCTATATTTTGATATGAAGGTACCGCAAGAGGCTCTCAAAAAGTACTCAATTTTCAGAAAACTTGTTATTTTTTTGGGAGATAGTCAAAAACTTATAGCTAATAAAAAAGCAGAATTTAGAACATTCTTTAGAGTTATATCTTGTTGCGTACAAATTTTGTTGTTGCTATTTTGAATTATGTTGCCAAAAAACGTTTTTGAAATTTTGATTTTCTTATGGACAAATTACTTGGGGAAATATCTTCGTAAGTTTTTCTTGTCAGATTTTTAAGTTTCTTTTTTATTTATAAAGGTGAACACAAGGAGGTCCTCTTCCCAACAAATGTTTCCAAGCTTCATGAAACGTATCTTGAATCATTATTGGATATGTTGAGGGTTGAGGTAAAATTTTTGCAACATGCGGTGATTTTACGTTAGCAAGCTTATATACATTTTGCATGCTCATATGTCAGACACCTTAAAAATCATGTCTTGTTTTACAAATGAAACATTGAGATTACATTTCTGAAACGTAGTCAGTTTTTATTCATTAGTAAGAGCAGTGTCGGACTGGCCCACAGGCCGGTGGCCCTTCCCCATTGCTTGTGGTGGCCCCTAATACTTGCCTGTGAGTGCTTTTACAGTTAAAATGCGCGTCCAAAGTTTATGAAATATGCCTTGCAATTATTTCAAACTACAACCATATTTTGTAAATAACATACAGTTTTATAATTGCATAGTTTAAATGACATTCAAGGCTAGACCTCTAAATGCCGACTTCTTCAAAAATTAAATTATTCCAAAAAAATAAGTTTGAAATACGCCAAATTTTACGTATTTTTAATGATTTTTTTTTGGTCAAATGGATATAAAATATTAAAAAACTGTCACATAAAAGTCTTAAGCAGAGGTTCCACTTTCATATGATATTCTTATTTTGTATATAGCTCAATACATATTTACGTAGTTTGATAGATAAAAACAGGTAAAAACCCATATAATTTTGTAGAGTCTCCTCTTAATATTTTAAATTAAATATTTTACTGTACAAATGCTGGCGTGTAAAATCACGCGCAAAAATATCGAGGACATAATATAAATATTCTCACTCAATATCAACCCTTCGAAAATACGAGTTCATATGAAATTTGAAAGGACCCGCCCGCATCTTAAGTCGTATTAATTTCTTTCAAATTATGTGTTATCCTGTGTCTGCGATCACCTTTAATCAAAAGTATTTCCATTAAAAATAAAAAATTAATGCATTAAGGCCCGATTACCCATCAAACTTCATAAAAAATATACAGGGTGTAACATCATAATTATATGTAACGCATAATAGCAGCAACTTTTTAATATAATGTAATTAAAATCATCAATCAGTGACGTACTATGACATTTTTTTGCACCGAAACTCATAAAAACTACAATCTTAAATTATTTTGGAAAAACTTTAATACTCTAGAAAGGTGCAAGATATGTAACTAAAATTACATTTTTCATCTTTTGTAGTTACTCAGTGGCATACTAATATGTCGTTTTTTGCACCGAAATTCATAATACATAAAGGACCTTATCGTTTTCCTATGTGTTTTTGGGCAAACATGAAAAATAAGTTAAACCTACAAAAATCAACTAAAATACCCCCAATATTAATTATATTTCCAATTTCTTCAATAAATATGAATTATAAATACATTTATGAGATTTTACATTATTTAAAAAAATATTTATTAACACGACAACAGCGGATTTTAAAATTCAAATTTTGACAAGTACTGTCAGATAAATTTTAATTACCTTTCATTTACGTTTAAATTGAAAGCAAATGACAGTTAAAACTAATAGAGTGTTTTCCTTGTGGAACCTATGTTAATAATCGAATACAATCGCCAAAAGGATTAACCTGATGGTAGATATAAATGACCTTTATTAAAGGGCACTTTAGGACAATGGTTACTGTTACAAACAAGAAGTAATGCTCGGGCTAACAAATTCGTACGCGCTTTACAAAGGTATCTGGCGACTGACTCACTGTGACTCACACCTGACGCTGGATTGAAATGTTTCCCTCGTTGGGTGTTATTGTCATGCGCACACATTGTTTGCGTTTGTACGTTTATTTATAAAAACAGCTAAAACCATAAAAAAAAATCCGGTACGCGCTCATGTAACATACTGGAATGAATACTTCTAGCAAAGGAGAAATAACTTGCCGAATGTCGTAAATAGTATCTTGCCTACTTGATAGGATGTCCTTAGAAGTGCCAGAGGTGTGTCCTACAAAAATAGAAGGAATTTACAAGCTCTTTGCCGCCACCGAGGTCCCTTATCGGTTCTACTTTTTACTAATAATTAAATTCTGCATAATCATTCTGCATTTAATTTGGACGTTTCGTTTGAGAGGTAATAATTTCAATGTTGCCTGATTGTGCAATAAAGTCTTACGATAACCTGTAAAAGATATTTTATTTTTAATTGACGCCGTAATATTACAAATCTTATTACAACTATTAAAACTATAGTCATTGAATTTACAGTAAAAGTTTCAGAGCTCCAGGGAACTGGAAAAGTCATTTTTTATCAAATATTTTAAAAATTGCAAAAAAACGACAACTGTGTAAAAATTGTTTAATTGTAAAAAATATATTCTTAAATTATAAGTTTATTTGAATAAAATAAATACTTAAAAATTAATTTCAAATCAAGTCATAACAAATATGTACTTAATTGTATAATTTTTATACTATTAAAGTCAATAAATCATAGTAAATAAATGGCATAGGCAACCAAACTACTTTGTATGTTAGAAACATCGAGGAAAACACCAGCATCGTTGTCTAATTGTGCAAAAATTAATTAATTTCAATTGCGTTTTTTGGCGAAAGCGGTCTCCTAAAGAGCGAAATATTTTACACTATTGTATATTTATTTCTTATTTATATGTGGCATAAGTTTCATTCTTGTACAAAATTCTCCCAAAACCCGATAAGGTCCTTTTAATCCTAAATTAGTTTGGAAAGATTTTAATAACTTTAGAACGGTGCAATAGGTAATTAAAATGAGTGACACCTTTAAGCGCGAAGTTTGATTTGCGCGAATTTTTAAATTTTTGCCTCTGGAGAATATTATAATATCGTATAATGGATAGTGAAACCTTTAATGGAAGTGATTTGGAAGTGCTGAGAACTTGGTGAAACTTTATCAACCCTTTGATAATCAAATCGACAATTTGGAATATCGCGTCGAATATGTCAAATTTCTTAATGCTTAGGGCGCGTTCCAGTAATGAACACTAAAGCCCACGACGACCGCAAAATCGTTGTACATAAGACCGCGATTTTTTCTTTCGTGCATCGATGGCGACCGCAAGAAGCTCACAACGACCGTATTTATTCGTGGGTTTCCGTGGTTGTTTGTTGAATGGTGACCTTTTGAGCTAGTGGAACGGGAAAATTTTGCGGTCGTGGTCGTGAGCTTTAGTGTTCATTACTGGAACGCGCCCATAGTGGAGTATAAACGCAAACATTTTACGCTAGTAGTTCACTGTTAGTGGTTAGTGGCTAATTGTTAGTGGTAATGGTTAGTGGTTAGTTGTTAGTTGAGCCTAAACTCAACTTTACTCCATTAATAATTAAACAATCCGCTTATAAAAAAAAATTGATGACATCATAATGACGTTGTGTCAACTGAGAATTTTTTTTATTAAATTCAAAATAAAGTTTACATCAAAACACCTGTTGAATCGCCTGTACGTTGTGATGTGATTTTGGATAACCTTCTAAAGGCACTTGTTTCGTTGTTACCTTATGACTTTACTTCTTCATAAATTGACGAAGGTATATACAGGGTTAACTAGAGATAGTAGTCCTGAAAATAAGTTGATATGACCCTAATTATGTAGATAATCCAAGGATGCATCCCTGCGAGCAGTAATAATAAGCCTCCAAAGTTGATTTTTTAAAATAATTTTTTTTCTAACAACCAACGCAGTAAAGATTTTTTAATGAAATTTTGTATACGTTCTGTTGTAAATGGTGTTGGGTGGAAGAAGAAACAAACAAAATAGTCAAAAACTTTTTAGGTATTTAAAAATTATTTTCTCTTGTAGAAAACTGCAAAAGGAAGATGTTCTGTCCCTTATGAATTTTTCGTAAGATGAGTCGTTTTTGAATAAAATTTAAAAAAATGGTAGGTAAGTTAGGCTACTCAACATACAGGGTGTCCCATTTTAATTAATCCAGCTCTTGAAAACGAAGCGATTTCCTTAAAAATGTTTTAGACAAAAATTGTAGCGACTCGAGGGGGACATTTAATAGTGCCATGGGTTTTTAATTGTTATGGGGTTTTAATGGGAAAACATTTTTTTTTCAAATGGGAACCCACATTTTTTATTGTAGATTCGTAATCTATGAAAAATAATAAGAAAGTTTTGGTTGAAACTTTTTTTTCTAAAATTTCATTTTTTTTTTATGTTTTATTTACCAAAATGAACACAAATTTTGGGATTTTCGATATAGTTTTACTAAAAAACTAAAGGTCTATAAGAAAACTCGCAGGAGTCAAAACGTGCTTAAATTAAGGCAAGGATTAATAAAAAATATTATTTTACTTTATTAAAAAAATAAATAAATTTAAAAAAAGTTTATTTTATTTTTGTTATTTTTTAAGAAAAATATTATTTTTTTTTACTTATAATATTTAAAATAAAGTCAAAGGTAATTAATTAATACACTTAAAGATCAATGAAGGGAGAAATTTCTCCCTTCATTGATATGGATCACCAATCGTTGAGGAATTTTCGTTTGGAAACACTTAAAGATATTTGGATCTGTTCTTAGATTACGAGAGCTGGTCTAAATAAGATGATACATTTCTCAACATTTCAGGAGTGATACTTCGAAAAGCGTCCGTAATTCGTATCATAATATCCTCTCTAGTTGTAGTTGGTCGTTCATAAACCTTATCTTTTATGTAACCCCATAAAAAATAATCCATTTTTGTAAGATCCGGAGATCTTGCTGACCATTCGTGTACTTTACTACCAATCCCAATCCACATATTTGGGAATTGGTTATGTAAAAATGTTTTAACAATTCTGGCAGTGTGGGGTCTAGCTCCGTCCTGTTGAAACCACATTCGCTGTCTTAAATCTAGAGGTACATCTTCTAAAAGAGTAGGTATTTCGTTTTGAAGTATATTCAAATAAACATGTTGGTTAAGATTTTCTTCATAAAAAAATGGCCCCACAAGATACTCATCCACTATTCCAGCCCAAACGTTTATAGACCAACGCCACTGTAATCTATGATCACTTTGCCAATGTGGATTATTTTCAGAATAATAATGAGCATTATGAAGATTTACTCCACCCATGTTGTCAAATTTTGCTTCATCAGTAAAAAGTACGCGATTAAAAAAAGGGGATCTCTTCTAACTTGATTCGTAGCCCATATCCCATATGCAAAAATTAAGTCGGGGGATGTAGTAATCTTCTTTAATTTGTGGGGTTAAATGAACATGATATGGGTGTGATTTATGGTGTTTTAAAATTCTGTTGGCAGAAGATTTAGGAAGTCCATGAAAACGCTGAATTTTTCTTGTAGATGTATGTGGATCTTCATTTACGGAAGCTAATGCTATCAATGAGGGGAGCATCTTAGGACCAGTTTTACTACGTTTTCTTCTAAGAGAACCGTTTTCCGCTCTTTTCACGAGCCTCCTAATATTTGTATGATTTGGATGACGCAATTGTTGAAACCTCTCAGCATAAAGACGTGCTGCGTGCCGATAGTTATCATGGCATTCGCCCAAAACTTTTATAGTATTCACGATTTCTCTAGGTGAATAATCAGCCATTTTATGAGAGACTGATTTTAAATAATCACAGTGGCTTCAATAACAATGAGCTTCTACAAAAAAATAATCTGTCACAATATAACAATTATGTGCGAAATACAAAGTAGGCTGAAAATGAAATTCCTTTATTTTTAGAAGCCTTCTTCCTTAATTGAAAAATATTATTTAACATATTAAATTACAAATAAAAGTGAAAAACCGTTTTGACACCTATTGTTTCCAACCTTTCACTTTATTTTAAATTTAATAAGTAAAAAAAAAATTAATATTTTTCTTAAAAAATAATAAAAATAAAATAAACTTTTTTTTAAATTTATTTTTTTTAAATTAAATAAAATAATATTTTTTATTAATCCTTGCCTTAATTTAAGCACTTTTTGTCTCTTACGATTTTTCTTATAAAGCCTTAGTTTTCTAGTAAAAATGTATCGAAAATCCCAAAATTTGTGTTCATTTTGGTGAATATAGCGAAAAATTGAAATTTTAGAAAAAAAAGTTTCATTCAAAACTTTCTTATTATTTTCCATAGATTACGAATCAACAATAAAAAATGGGGGTTCCTATTTAAAAAAAATGTGTTTCCATAAAACCCCCATAAAACCCCATAACAATTAAAAACCCATGGCACTATTAAATGTCCCCCTCGAGCCGCTACAATTTTTGTCTGAAACATTTTTGAGGAAATCGCTTCGTTTTCAAGATATTCAGCTGGATTAATTAATATGGGACACCCTGTATATTTTTAATAAAAAACTTTTTTAAAATTAAAAAAACATTGCATTTACTCGATATTAATGGTTTATTAGCATATTCCTTAAACGTGAATTTATTAATTAAAATTAATACATTTTTTTTCAAAGTTATCAGTTTATGTTGAAACTTGTTACTATGGAAACGACTAAATTCTTAGCGTTTTAAAAATTATTTTTTTAAATTTTTTCGAAAACTTAGGCAAAATTCACAAAGAGCAAAAAATGTTACACTTGAATTTATACACAAAAGCAAATAAGTTTTAAATAAAATTTTTAAATACCAAAAAAGTTTTTAACTGTTTTATGCTTTCTTCTTCCATGCAACACAATTTACAAAAGTCGAGGATTAGCCAAATTTTTACCGATTGAGCATCCAGTATTCAAATGCACGTGTACAAAATTTCTTTAAAAAATCTTTACTGCTTTGGCTGCAATAAAAAAAACTATTTTAAAAAATCAACTTTCGTGGGTTATAACTGCTCAAGGGTGCATTTTTGGATGTAGATAAATAAAACAATCCTTGTCGGTCGAATTTTAGGATACCCTGTATAAATTAAGCTTTTTAAGATGTTAAATATAATAATTTAATTAATTTTTTATGTGACTTACACCAAGTTTTTGAGTATAGTTTTAATATCAGTAAAATTGTAGGAACCGATGATGACTCCAAATATGGTAGTCGAAACGTTTCCAATGTGGAATTTTGTAGTAAATAAAATTGTCTGGTTATTAAAGACCACAAAATTGTTTTATTAATTCAAAATAAAGTTTTTCAAAAACAATGCGACACCTCTTTTACCGTTTTTAAAATTCGACCCTGTATATAAATATTGTTTACACTAGTGTATCTAGAGGCACCCATAAGCTACTATTTTTGCCTATTGGAAAAACAGTCTTAAATATTATTAAAATTATTCAGTTTGCAATATGAAAGCGGTAAAAAATAAAAAAAAATAAGTAAATCATGTTCTTTATTTTATATAAAAATTGCGTTAGAAAAGAGTTCCTATTTTTGTAAATAAAACAACGAAAGGAATGAAAATCTTACAAAACATTCCTTATCAGGAAATTTTAGTACAATTACACTAAAATACTACATATAACAAAATTATTGCTTTTTACACGAATTTATTTGCACAACACCGGCCCTACAATGCTTAAAAATATTTTAATAAATACGTAAAATTACATAAATATGCAATATATTTTAAAAATATAAATGAACTACATAATATGTTAGGTGATTAAATAATTAATGACTAGTCACAAATTGTATATCATTAGCCGATACAATAAAATTATTTAAAATTAAAATAAGTACGACTTAAACTCTTGCATTTTAAAGTGGAAATGGAAATAATTTTAATCATTAATTTTGCAAAGATTAATTGATACTTTTGTACATGTTTTCTATTGAAATTATTTAAACTAGAAAAGTAAAAGATAAAAACTAGTTTACATAAATACCAAGAATAGTTTCAAAGTTACTTAATTATTAAAAAGAAAATAGTTGTTTAATTAAATTTTTGGAAAATTAATATCCTTTTCCACACATTGCCTTCTTAAATTATGTTTTGGTTAGTAATAATTATAAAAATAATTAAATAAAACTAAAATGACTATGTGTGCGTTTCAAGTCAAACCAAGTTTGTTACGAAACGCAAAAAAACGACTAGTAGCACTCTCGCCTAGGGTCAAATAAAATTTGACCCGACTTTACTAGAAAAAAACTTAAAATTAGTGACGATTAAAAAATAATAATCTGGGATTTATCGGCTAATAGTATTTTTTAGCACACCTTAAACAAATATACGACTAACAATTTGATAATATAAAAATATCTTAAAATTTGTACAAATATTTTATTAAAAACCATTTTTCCTTAATATTATTAGCACCTTAACTGAAATTGCTCAAAAATAATAAAACAGAAAAATTATTAGAAAAATACGAGTACTTAAATAAATAAAAATGGCACGATAATTCACTCATTAATAAATATTATTTGAGTATAAAAATTGTTTATTTAATTAATGGCATGGACAACGACTACATACGAACTGAAGAAAGGCACATATTTATGACTTAAACTATTGCATGTAATAATTCTACAGTCTTTAAATTTGTTCCAAAAAATGGTCCCTTAAGTAGGAATTTAAAAAATTAAACAGCAATAGGAAAACCAACGGAATAACCACTAGACCTATCATGCTCCTTAATAATTTTATCATCAAACCTTCTCCCATTTCTAGAAGCTGAAAAATCCATAGGTTGCTCTTGTAAGTTCCCAACATACCGCCCAGAACTTAAAATAACCGAAGGATGTTCTATAGTCGAGTAGAGAAGCCTCTCTGGATTAGGCGAAATCACCGTTGATCTATAAAAGATTGGTGATCTTATGGAATAATTTTCAGTGTTTTTGATCACAGAGTTCATAGATACAATCACTGGGGTTGGTGAAGCCATGCTTTTATCAGGTGTCACTTCGCGTGAGTTATGTTTTCCATTTATACGCATACAAGACGATTCCTCATGTTTGTAGAGGTATGATTTTAAGGCGAATGCTTTACCACATCTTCCACACACATGAGGCTTGGTGTTGGAGTGGGTCTGCACGTGCGCTCGTAAGTTTGATTTGTCTGCGAAGGCTTTGTTGCAAATCGAACACTTGAAAGGCTTTTCCCCTGTAAAAATAGATAAATGGGTATTAGATTTTTGGTTTAAAATTCAGGAATTTTATTTTACCTGTATGTGTTCTTATGTGTCCTTGGAGCAACCACGGTCTAGAAAAACATTTCCCGCAGTACTGGCATTTACATCCTTGATTATGTGTTCGAACATGCATTGAATAAGCAGGCATGCTGACATATAATTTATCACAATGAGGACACCTTCTAGCCTTTTTATCGGCAGGACTACGATGAGTTTGTCGATGCCGAGCCAAATTACTTGAAGTACTGTACCGCTTATCACATTCAGCACATTTGTGCTCATTATTTTCATTCAAATTATTCTTGTCGTTCTCTTCATGATAGTTTTCCACTTTTGATGGGATATTCGTATTGCTACTGGTCAAAACGTTATCTTTCTAAAATTAAATATTTAGAAAAGTGGTTTTAAATTATGGAATGATCTATACCTTGATTAAATGAGGTCTGGGTGCTCTTGAAGACTTATCAAAAAGCTTATGGGTGTAAGTAAAAGCCGGCTCTTCATTGCATCCGTGTGCTTTAGTGGAAAGATGTCTGTGATCCAAGATTTTTCCGGCGGCGGCTGCTAAGCTCACTTCCGCCAACTTGGTCAAGTTGTATAGCTCATCCGGGCAATCAGTACTACTTTCAGATTCCAAAAGTACATCATTAGAATTTTCGCCTATAAGAAAATAAACCAGTGTTAGATTTAATAAGCGGGGCTAAAAATAAAAGTTAAAGTGGATTTTTGTGCGTCATTGGGGCCAGCACGAAACACGAATATCCTGAAACTTGTTGATTGCATTTGTAAACTATGCGGGCTTAATATAATTTGGAACAAATGTATGGGATGGCCGTAAGGTGTTATCGGCACAACGCCAATTTGCAACAAGTTGCTGATCTATTTAGAAGTTTCAAAGATCACTCTACCGTTAAAAATATACAGTTTAAGTCCCATTAAAAACTAATAAATTTAAGATGAAATAGTGAGAGAGTCAAATATTTTAAAAGACAAGGAAAAATTACTCATGCGTACATTTTAAGTATTAGTTTTGTGATGTACAAAAATGGTTATTTGCGTTGTTCGTTCTAAAAATAAAAATTTATTGGTTTTAATTAGTGAAAAATTTGATGAGTCAGGATTTAAAGTTTGCAAAGCCAAAAAAGCGCAAAGAAATTTAAAGTTAAAGATCTGAAAAATATACAGGGTACAAAATGATACCACATACTACTCTTGAGACCAAAATAACACCATTTAAGGGGAGGGCGATATTCAAGTACTAGTATTATTCTGAGACGCTACGTACTTTTTTATTATAGGTAACCAAATCAACTTTCCATTAGAATAACACGTGGTTACTTTTTTTACACAAATCACCGAAAAGACACAACATTTTTGCATACGTAAAATCTTATGAAATAACTTAAAGTTTCCTTTATTCAATAAGATAATTTGATTTTACTAATTTGTATGAATCATGAGATTTGTGTATATAAAGTGAATTAATTCGCAGGGAATCTATAGACTAGCAAAGTTTTTGAAAATATTTCAATTCATTTAAATTACCACAAATCGGTATGCAAATTTGTAATGAAAATGTACGTAACATGCAGAATTAAAAATATGTGGTCCAAAAATACCTTTTTCTTGCATAAATTCATATACGAACTTTAATCCCGATCGTTCAAACCGATTGTTAGTAATTTACAAAAATCGAAATATTTTCAAGAAATTGATGGAATGTAGCTCCTTAGACATGAAGTATGCATACTAGTCAATGTATCCATACTCCATGATAGAGATAAGTTTGGTTAAATTTGATCTCGGGAGTATGTGGTACGTATAATTTTGTACAGACCAAAAGGTCTATTTAGATAGATAGATTTTAGAATGAGACACCATGTATAATTTGATTTCTATTATAAACCACTTTTATATTTTAATATTTATATAATTTTAATTACCATTAAATTTTTGTATTGGATATACATCCAGTTACAGCTTTGTTTTCATTTATTTGTAAAGTAAGCTTTATTTTTCAAGCTCCAGGAAATTAACGTGGATTATATTTATCATCGACCTCATTTATTTAGTCAGCAGAAAACTGGCACCTGGTGATTGTCAGAATGAGCGTTTCCTATTTTCACCCGCAGGTGTTTTTCCTCCTCTGCTTCATTAATTATAAACAACAATAAATTTGTTACTTCGCAAACTACACTTTTAAGAAATTAATTGTAAATGAGATATTTCAGCATGGATCCCATATTAAATTATCTACCTAGTAGGTGCTAATTACAAATATTTAAAATCTAAAAACTTAACCCAATAGAAAAATCCTGGGTGATTTTTTTTATTTTTAATTTTCGTGAATTTTTTGTTTTTCTTAAGATTTATAATATTATATTAGTTTTATTTTAAAATATTCGAAAACAGAAATATTAAAATGAGGTGTTCTTGTTAAAATTTTATTTATGGAAAAACCTATCTTAGTAGGCCATGGAAAATATTATTAATTAATTTTCGATTTTAATGGGTTTTAAAATGGTTTTATGGTGTTATTTGGTTTGAAATTGATTATACGAGAATAAAGCTTATTTAATGAGCTTAATTACCTTTGGTTTCCACGTCCTCTTCGTTATACCGGCGATGAGTAATAAGAAAAGCGCGCGGCATGATCTTTTTCAGCGCCTGGTTTCAGCCAGCTACTCTCGCGCTTTTCCAAAGCTCTGCTCGAACATCCGCACGAATTTTCACGGAAAACCTTAACGCGCACGCACCTGTTACTAAAATCTCGAAAAAGCTCAACTGTCAAAACGTGGTTTTCAAAGCTTATACGATTTAGTTGTTTATGGTGATTTTTTTTCTCAAAGGTGGTTGGATTTAAGTTGGAGTTTAAGGCAAGTGTTTCTCGATTTGCGTCTTTGATCGCACTGAGACGGAGGAACGTGGTAGCCTGTTCTATATTTAAGAAATCTGGGCGCGTGCCAAGATTCTGGATCGAGAGGGGACTCCCTTTGGCAAGAAGATCGCCCAATTGGCCCTCCCGCGCCGGTCTCGCAGGAGGATTTAAAAATACTGCTTCCACTTAATGGCACCCAGCGCACTCCCTAATGACTTATGGGATTCTTATTTCTAACACCTAACACCTTTTCTACATACATAAACCATTACTACTTTACTTAACTTAATGCACCACAGTTGAAAAGTAAAACTAGGAAAAAAGTTTATTTAAAACAGGTGCACTGAGAATATATGTGGAAAATATAATTATACAACTTATATGCAGTAATGAAATTGAAATGAAGTAAGCAATAAAAACAAGCCAAAGTGTTTCCAACTTGTATACTGCACAGTAGTGACTCAGCATTTTGAGATCGACATAGGTTTTGTTTTGACTAAATTTTGAGAATAATGTAAAAGCGATATCACTTTCAAAATACAAGATTTTGCTATTTAAAAATTTCTTTCATTAAGATTGTAGCAATTTTAGAACACCAATATAAAACTGTAATTGTGGAGCAAACATCCAAAACGTGATAAATTCATTTCATTCATAATTGAGTAAATCGCAAAAATGTTATTACTTCTATGTTTTCCTTTTTCTGTAAGATTTAATACAGTTTACCAATGGATTTAGCTCTTCCTTAAAATACAGGGTGTCTCTAAAAGACCTGTACAAAATAAATACCACACTTATCCCTTATCCCTATTCAAAAGTGCCTTGTTAAGATACCTTCAAAGTTTTTTTACAATATTTCCATGTTTTTACTTCTGTTATTACGTAAATGGTCAAAAGTAGGTCATCAACATCCAAAAAGTCTTCTAAATGTGGCTAAATGTAGCTAAATAAAAATACCTATTTTATTAGTAGATAAATAAGTTAACCCTTTCTTAATTAAACATCTTTTAAATAGAGTGAGTTTTTTACTTTAATATTAAATATTAATTAACCCTTTCAGTTATGAATTTTTGTTTCTAAAGCAAAAAAAAAGTTACTGATAATGATCAAAAATCCCTTAATTTTTTAATGATTTTACCAAAAAAAGTTAAATACAAGAGTTTTTCAATTAATTTCAGTGCATATTTTGGCGTTTATAGTTTTTTTACATCTTTTTGAATTTTGTTGCTAGAGCAATCAGCTATTTTTAAATAGCGATAATGTATTTTCTTTGCAAATTTTAAAAGAGTGCATTTTTCTGTTTTCGGCAATGCTAATTTATAATAAATAATAAAATAAAAAAAAATGTGAAGAAAAATTAAGGGTGCCCCATTTATAAACCAAAAAAAATTTATTTGGATTGTAAATACCATTTAGAATAAATTATTATTATTATATTTTATTTCGACTCTTATGAAGTTATGACAATATGACGTAAACTTTGTAGTCTTTATTCGGAATTTGCTTTACTTTCTAATCTTTACATTAGGAAACGTTTCGACCTAAACATTGCAGGTTTCAATTAATACCTAATATTTTACATGTTATGACAATTATTTTCAATATTTTACGAAGGACTGATGATCACCTGCAATTTTTAGGGCGAAACGTATCCTAATGTAAAGATTAGAAAATAAAGCAAATTCCGAATAAAGACTACAAAGCTGTTTTCTTCAAATACACAAATCGGAACAAACCTTCAATTTCAAGTAAATATTTATAAAATTTTCAAATTGTTGTAACATTTAAGAAATCAAAAAAACGTAAAGGTCCATAGAAAGCTTTTTCTTCAGAATGATATTATAAATCCAAAAAAATATTTGAGAGTTAATAAAAACGACACATTTTATTTTGTTTTCATTATAAAAGAAAGAAAACATAGTAACGCTATTTAAGAAGTAATAGTTGCTTGCTCTAGCAACAAAATAAAGAAATTTATACAATAACTAAAAATGCCAAAATATGCCCTAAAATTAACCGAAAAACTTTTGTGTTCAACTTTTTTATGTAAGTCCTTAAATTAAAAAGTTACAGCAAATTACAGCTTTATGCGTTACTTTTGTTACACCCTGTGTAATTGTACACAAGTTTCAAATAAAGTGAATTAAAAATTTCAAACAATTTTTAAATGCTGTATATACCGGGTGGAAATGAAACTAGGGCCACCCCTGGCATTTCTTTATTTATGGAAATATAAAATTAAAATTTTAGTATATTATATGATCTAAGAAAACAAATCTTATGGAATGAATAAATTTTTAATTTTACTTCCGGTTTATCAGGACATGGCATCCACTTTCTTATTTTAAATATAACCCCCTGATTTTTTCTACGTAAAATCAAACATTGGTTAATTTTAAGTATGATTATGACAAAAAAATATTTTTTTTCGAAACTTAAAAAAAAAAATTTGAATTTTTTTTTGGTAAAAAATTTGAGTAAAACTTACAAAAACTATTTTTAAACATACATATGGGCTATCACAGTAACCGGAAAAACCCCCTCTATTTAAGTAGGGGGTGGCCCTTATATCATCCATTAAAAAAGTAAAGATATTTCCAAAAAACGCTTCTTGAAAATTAAAAAAAATAATATCTCAAGAACGGTGAAATAAATTTTATAAATTACAATTTATTTTAGGTATTTGTATTATTTAATAATAGTTTTTGTAGGTTTTACTCAAATTTTTTACCAAAAAAAAATTCAACATTTTTTCTTAAAGTTTTGAAAAAAATTTTTTTTTTGTCATAAACATACTTAAAACTAACCAATGTTTGATTTTACGTAGAAAAAATCAGGGGGTTACATTTAAAATATGAAAGTGGGTGCCATTTCCTGATAAACCGGAAGTAAAATGAAAGATTTATTCGATCCATAAAATTTGTTTTCTTAGATCATATAAGATACTAAAATTCTAATTTTTTATTTTCATAAATAAAGAAATGCCAGGGGTGGCCCTAGTTTCATTTCCACCCGGTATATATACAGGGTGAGTTTAAAGTAACGCATAAAATTCACCTTATTTAAAGAACTTTTTAACAGTACCAAAAAAGTTATACTTGCGCCATCTAGTTGTAATAAAAAAAATTATTAAATATCTCCTTAAATGACCATTTAAAGTAACGCATAAAATTCATAACTTCTTTATTATTTGTAATTTTCAAAAACGCTAAAAGGGGTGTCGAATTGTTTTTAAAAAAATTTATTTTAAAGTTAAAAAAAATATATTATCCAATGGCATGACGTCACAATGACGTCATCAATTTTTTTTTAATGGATTGATATGGTTTTTATACCATCAAAAAATACCTTATTTAAAGAACTTTTCAACAGTACCAAAAAAGTTATACTTGCGCCATCTAGTTGTAATAAAAAAAATTATTAAATATCTCCTCAAATGACCATTTAAAGTAACTCATAAAATTCATAACTTCTTTATTATTTCGAATTTTCAAAAACGCTAAGAGGGGTGTCGAATTGTTTTAGAAAAACTTTATTTTAAAGTTAAAAAAAATATATTATCCGTTGGCAGGACGTCACACGTACTTGTGGAGGGACGACCTCTTTTTTATCTGATACTTTTCTACCACATTGGATAATCTAAAATGTAGCAAGTCCATAATATTTTTTGGTACTTCCAGAAAAGTTGCATTTCGTGTGTATTTTTGCCAGGCTTGAACTACAGTAAAATAAATTCCATGAAAGATCATACGCACAGGCTAGTTTTTTGACTTGATGAATTTTCTGTAGTAGTTTATAATTTTTCAAAAAGGTCTATGCCACCATGATGCCACCCATACCATGATTATACTTATAAATGCACCATATCTGGACGGTAAATTTTTACGAACTTTTTCTCCGGTAATACGAAAAAAAGTAGTTATCAAGGTACAACTTGTGTCCTTTTTCATTTCCGATTCTTTCGATCAACTTTAACACGATTCATGGTCCTAAACCAAAGGTTTTTAGCATGTCTGAGAAAATTTCGGTATATATCAAGAAATCATAAACAGTTCCACAGAGCATGAAAAATTTTATCCCCAAAGGAGTAGGATACTAAAAGCTCTTCTTCCAAATTTAATTTATGACAGTAATGGGTTGTAAAGTGGTCTAACTTTAAAAATGTATCTTTGCACCTTTGTGGTTTATACAAATTGTTTAAAAAGTTAAATAAAGCGATTTTTTCTCATGTTGTCAAAAAAGACGATCACGATTCCAATATAAATTTCTTCTTGGAAATTTCAAAAACTCCAATTGCTATATGCAATGCAACGAAGGTCTTCATTTCGTTACTTGTGGTTAACTTGAATTTTGTGTTATTATTTTGAAGTGCATATATTTTTTTGTTTATGACCATAAGTTCAAATATAGAATTTGTAATTTAATTTTGAGTTTGAGTTCGGGATTCTGTAAACTGTGAAGGTTAATTTTTTTTACTTGTCAAAATAGAATTCGATTTCGAAAAATTGTCTTCATTTATGAGAACTTCTTCGTCGTCATCTTCAAGTGTTTTTTTTTGTATAGTTTTTTATCTCTTCTACCTTCTACCTTCTACCCATTTTATCAACCCCAATTCTTCTAAGTGTATTTGAACAATAATTGAATGTTTCGGAGTTTTGATCAATTTAATTTTCATCCTCATCACTCAAATCTATATCAGAATCGTTCATGAGTTTTTCGTAAAAAGTGTCCGCATCAAAATATCGTTTACGTGGACCCGTTGAATAATTCATTTTAAGTTAGTATTATATACTTATATTTTTTTAATTTATTAATATTTTTATATAAAACAATATTTGTTGGGTCCACTTGTGTACTTTTGTAGCCAAAAACTTAAATCATTTATTATGCGTTATTTCTTAAAAAAAAAGACCTATGACACTTGAATACTTGACAACATAATCATAGTTCGAAGAAGGTAGTAACAATTTTTAAAACAAAAATTGGCTGTAATACTTCACCAAAAATATTTAGATTTGAAGAAACGTAAGTTTCGTCGGTTACCGCTACAATAAATGTTATAATACGCCTTTTATGGAGATCAGGTGCACATTTGTAACTATTGTTATTATGTGTAAAAACATAAATAAGCGTTCTAAAGTGACATTAATTAATCTCGGTCCCATAAATATTTTACAGGGTGAGTCGTGAGGAGTGCGTTATAGTTCGGGAATGTAATCTACACGTCAATACAAAGTAAAAAAATTAAAATCTTGTTATTCAATTTTTATTAGTTTTCAAGATATGGCGTTATGTATAGAAGCACATTTAGCTTATATTTAATTCATATAATATTTATACGTTCTTCTATCAACATTAGCCATTACTCTTCTAAGTTTTTTAGTTTTTTTTTATTAGAGCTGCAGCATTCAAAATATGTCGGATTAGTACATCCCAAACTACAAACTTTTCTTTATAAACCTCAATTTTTAATCAGTTCTTCAAGCAAAAATCTAATGATTGAAGATCTCAGGGCTTGCTCCACCGCGACCAATCCATGGTCCAAGAAAAGAGTTATGCAAGTATTGCCAACTGAAATTTTTAAAACGTCATAACTCGAAAACTAATAACAATTGGATAACAACATTGTCATTTTTTACCTTGTATTAATGTGTGGATTACGCTCTCCGAGTTTGACGCACTCCTCCCGACTCACCCTGTATAAATTTAATGTGTACAATTGTTACCCCCAGTGGTGATTAATTAATAATAATAATAATTAATTAACCCTTGTAAATTATAAACATTTTTGTCTTCTGTATAATTTTTCTCTACCTTCGCTAAAATATATGTACAAAAAACATTATACAGGGAGCTTAAAAAGACGCGAAACGCTCTAAGCTACGTTGTTTAGAAGCACTCGTTAGAAAAGGAAAAAATATTCAAAAAGTGTCATGCCAATTTTAACTTTATCACCTTTATTAGATTGTAATCATAACTTACCAATTTGAATTAATTATTAAGAGGTAAATGGTATCTTCAAAGTCTACTTTGAAAACAATGTTGTCAAGTTTACTTCTTTAAAATATGCCAATAACTTCGGAATTTCTATACAATTTTTTTAAAATTATTTTACCCTTGTTTAACGATTGCTTCCAAACAACGTGGAGCGTGTCCGCGACTTTTTAAGCACCCTGTACATATTATTCCGTGAATAAAAATACTATTCAACGAATTTTATTTTTATCCAAAAATGCTTGCTAAACAGCGGAAAATATTATAAAAGATTTTTTTTACGGTCGATAGAGCCTTAGCACTTTTGGATTAAAATAATTTTAGTTAAATCGTTTTATTTTAGTTTTAAGAATATGTGATGTTATTTTGAACATTCCTTTTAGCGAAAGTTTTGAAAAAAATTGAGGTTATGTTGGCATCAAAGGGAAATTATTTTTATCGACGACTATTGAATAATACCAATACGTTTATTGTTTAGGAATGTAGTTAGCTAATGAGCAATGAATCCAAAAGTCACAGGCGGTAGCCAATCAAAAAGCTGTATTAAAAGTTAGCTACTAAAGTATTGTTTTGCGTTGGTAGCTTCACAACGGTTAGGTTAAAATTAGGTTAAAATATACTACAGAACAATAAAAAGTCGTCGATAAAGTATAGTATTCAACTCGCGGAGTCGCGGGTATTCGCCAAATTTTCTGGCTAAAGCAAATAGAGAAACTGTATAACAAACAAAAAATATTTATAATTGGACTGTTTACAAGTCATTTTGTATATCGATGATATATTGAGGTACTATTGACCACTTACATGATGTCCACATAAGATATTATCAAGGTATACCTTTTTTTAATTAGAAATTCACATACCAAATACTCAAACCGATTTTTAGTAATTAAAAAAAATTAAATATTTTTAAGAACTCTGATAGTTTGTAGCTTCCCAACGAAGGTATCAAAAGTCAAATTGTTTGTTTGTTTCTCAACAATTGAAAACTCCGTATTCTTCGGTCTTCTTATTAAAATTATAACAAGCCAAGTAATTCATTTTGAAAAAACGTAATTTAATGACCGTATTACTTTCTGTAAATGCTATTACGTTTATTACATCCGTGAAGTCGAAGGAAGCATATGCGTTATAGCAAGCGCCATGAGAGCACGTGCGGATCAACCACAACCAAAAACAAAACACCAAGGTGTACGAGCCTAAACTTCAAGGGTTTGCAATTTCAATGCTCGTGCCGCAACTGCCTCATTTAAAAGGTCTCTAATAAAATTTAAACCCTTTGCTATTTTTACATCAGTAAAAACATCTGCTCATTATCAAACAAAAACACAAAAAAAAAAAAAATAATGACCATAATGACCAAATCAATAAATCATTACGAGGTATTATTTTACTTAATATTACATTAGGGAGTTTTTTAAAATAAATTGTAGAGCAGTTTTTAAACATACGTTGAACTTTCTTTTTCTGGTCACTATCATCTTTTTTACCATCAACTTTGAAATTAACGATCGTTAATTAATAGGTTCCAACTAATTTTGAGCACATGTCCCATGTTTGAATCCCTAAAAGGGGATTCCAAAATTGGCACATGGCCAGTCTAGGGTATGTCTGGTGCGACCCTTGACTTCCGACCTGCTCCCTAACGTGCACTTCCACCCTTAATTACTCTAAATGTAACCTCTCCGCATTCTTTTATCGTCTTCCTCATCTGTGGCCATTTGTGCCTTGTGTATAAACAAGAAGAGGTTTTAAACATCCGTCATCTGTAACACCTGGTTTTTGGCTTAATAATAATTAATCATTTATAGGTTGTGTATTGTTCCGATTTTTACGATATAATTGTTAAATTAAGTAAATCGCACTTCACCTGGCGTTAAGGAAAACACGTGTCCGAATTTTTATGGACACGCGTTCGTTTAATTTGGCGTGTGGTTCTTGGTTATTGAATAGCTACGCACAATAAGAATAAAAAATGAGCCCAGTCAAAACACAATCTATATCTAGAGTTGTAAAATGCACCAAAATGCAATAATTTTCTGCTACAAAATAAACCTAAATTTATACGTCCACCTTAGTAGTTTTATTTATAAATCTTCTTGATGTAGAGTTCAGAGTACATTTTTTGTAATTCTGAGTTCATTGTCATAGAAAAGTCCAGGGTCGTAAAGTGTAAAGCAATGCATCTATTTCTGGATTGACTAGCTTAATGCATCCTGCAGGCTGCTATATTCCTCAAGTAAATAGTTATTTTCCGATTTCTCGAAATTAAATGCTTCAAAGGCAGCTGGTTTTGCGGCTGCAATGCAGAAATTTATGAAATCACATAATCATTTGAGTACAACTGTTCTTACAGCTACAATTAAAATAGAATTACTTATTTTATAGACTAGACAGTTATTTTAGTCATCGATTTTCTTTCATGAATTCACTTACACTTTCGTTATTCTTCTCTGATAATAATTTATTTTGGAACCTATTTAATTTAAGGGTTTATTTAAAATATCATTGGATAAACAAGCTTCTTTTGTTCGATTGAAGTATCAAATTTAATCTAAATGAGCTGAAATAATTTACCCCAATATCACAACTCCAAGAATATTAATTTTAAAATATTGCAAATCAGGGTAGTGTTTTAAAAAACATTTTTTGTTAAAAGAACTGAGAGTACTGTAAAAATTCCAAAACTGGTAAAGCGTTTTCTCAGTAAACTGGACAAGACCACCTTTTATGCCAATTCAAATTTTGTTGCGAAGTACTAAATTTCGATATCAATTCTTAATTGAATAAAATGTAAGATAAATGTTTTTATAATTAGGGTTTTTTCTGGATATTAATTGACGTGGTACATATT
The DNA here is from genome assembly GCA_963971135.1 of Stenus bimaculatus. NCBI lineage: Eukaryota > Metazoa > Arthropoda > Insecta > Coleoptera > Staphylinidae > Stenus > Stenus bimaculatus. Next base: position 15,782,589 of record OZ020185.1, on the reverse strand, counting down.
TAAGGTAAGGTATAAACATACAGGGTTATTGATGTTCCTTGTGAGGCACGTGTTGTTTAAAGGCGGCCGCCACGTGTCGGATGACAGGAAGGGGTCCAGATTTCCCTTTCAACGACAACATCCTCCAAAATCTCGCGCATATACCATTCACGGAAGTGCTGCATGCCATTACAGCTTTTATCATCATCTTGCTCCATAAACAAATTACATTTAAAAACAAAAACCAATCTTTTAAAAAGAGAAGAAATTACTAGATCTCAATTTTACTAGGTATCTACTTTTGAAAATTTTGACCCTATTGTTCCTGAATTACTCATATACATAAAATATAATTAACATAATGGATCCTAGAAGTAATTGAAGCTATAAAATATTGTTTATCTTTCTACTTCCTGGAGGAACGTTTGTAAATCAACAGGCCGATGTAAAGTATACAATGGTGTCTTCAACACCGCCTCCGAATGTGTGTTAATATCCGGATGTGTTTGTAAATATTTAAGGCATTAATTTCATTAAAAAATTATTTTTAAAATTAAAAGCAAATTTTTCTGCGGTTTTAGCAACGGTAAGAAATAATACGACTTATATAGCGGATGTGGTGAAGGTGCCAAAAATAGATGCAACTATTAATACAGTACTCCCCTTTTACTAAATTGTTTTGCTTAAGTAACTAAATCCAGTTTAGAAACGGGAATTACTACCGAAAACTAACAAGATATTAGTTACAAATTAAAAAAAAAACTATTTTTCATTTCTTTTAACTTCAGGGAAAATTCTTTTATATGACAAATATAAAAAGGTGCTTTAGGGTTTTGTTGCTGACTATATTTGATTACTTTAAGTCAGTGGCTGGTAGTTAGGATAGGTAGTGCAGCAAGAGGTGGTTGGTGGCTATAAGCCAAAAGCATTTCAGACGCCGAGAGCGTCCCGACGCATTCTTGGGACCGATTTAGCCGTTCTGAGTAACGATGCAAGTATTCATTCAGCGTCGTCGACCATGATTTTTCTTCTTCTATACAAGTTGCATTCACCTTAAGAGCATCTTCCTAGACACCCTCGATAAATTTTCCGTTGGAGATAATAACAAGGAATAGAAAATCCATTCCACTTTTCTGGAGCTTCTTTGCAAATTATGACCAATTAACTGATAATTATTGCGAATCCCTAGAGGGCGCGCGAGTTTGAGAGGAAAAATTGTAAAAAATCATGAAATCGAGGATTAGTTTTGCAGTCATAACTCAAGTTTCCCCAGTTAGATTTTTATTTTTTTTTCAGATTTATAATCTAAATTGATTAGGCTACATCCTGCCAAAGAGTTACCTTCTGCAACCTAGCACAAAATTAATTAGAGAGGTCCAAAGCTAAGGTACTTTTAGATCATTATATTTTTTTGTACGTTCTCCATTTTTTTTTCCTTCTGGCAGGAATTAAAGAAATGACTTCTAAATCATCTACAAAAAAATTATACAAAAATGTTGTTCGTAGTAGCTTTTATAACTGCAGAACTAAACCACTATATTTTCCGTTCAGGAAATTGCTCTTAATCCTCAAAATTACACGATTTTACAAAAATTTTTACTACTTTAAAAGACTTCAACAAAATTAAATAATTAAGAAAGATTTGAATGTAGATTTAAGTCGTAAAACCACTCATTTTGAAAAATTGCCAAAGTTTTGTTTTTAACAGGTGCGTAAATAACGTTGAATCATTTCCGCAGAATTTTGAACTTGCAATTTTAAACCAAACTGTCTATATTTAGATTCTTTAATTTCAGAAACGAAAGTAATAATGGTAATACCACACGTATTTTCTTTTAAAGAGAAGCGTAAATGATTTTAAGAAAAAATAAATCTAGTAATTAAATTAAATATAAAACAATTTTTGAAACGAAATGGGGTTTAATTTTAGAATCTAACAAAAGTATCGGTGTGTTAACTAATAATAGAAGTGTAGCCACCCTGCGCACCACTGAGTACCACATGTTATAAAATCAAACTAGTGTCTCCGTTGTTCTTCAGCAGGAGTATACAAAAAAAATAAAAATAAAAAACCTTAGTGGGAGATTAATTTACTAACAAATGTATTTAATAATTACAAAATATTAACAAATTGGATGTTATTGAACATAAAACTGTTTAAATGATACAAATTTAATTTTCTCTAATATTTAAGAAACAACTGTATAATAAAAAATATATTATTTTAACATATTGGGGGTAAACTGTTAATGTGTTTGGGGTTTTGTACCTTAACAACTTCAATTTCTTTTTTTGGAATGTTAAAGAATGACATTGCGAAAGAAGTTTTTTTGATTATCACAATCATGATACCAAAATAGGTAACGGCGACAACAAAAACCGCAATTTGTGACAGTGTAGAATAGAAAATCCAATTATCAAAACGTACAAATGGATAAATTGGTTTTGTGGGCTTAGGGGATGAGCTTTCCGGAGTCGGTATCGTTGTGGTTTCGCTTGAATCACTCGTTGAAGGGTATGTAGTTATGAATTCACCTAATAAATTCACATAAACCTCACTGCTAGCAAATAACCCTTTCCATCTAGCTTCAATCGTAAGAGTTACTTCATTTTTTGGTATGCTTGTTACATTACTTTTAGTTAAAATTTTAATTTCGTTTCGTAACATATCAGCTTTAATTGAAAAATGATCCCAATAGTCTACCAAAAAATATATTAAAACATTTTAAGACCTTTATTTTTATAACCTACCTGATCTTAAAAACAAGTCCAATTCATTATCAAAACCATTTACAAGCTCTATTTTGTTTTGTGGAAATACTAGAGTGTTATCTTTTATGTAAGCAAAATAAGTAGAATCAGTAAACCTAAAATCTTGTCCCTGTCTTACTTCTAAGTAAAGAATAGCTTCACCGGATTGTTTTGGGCTTCCATCATCCTTAAAATTGGGTTTTTAAAATCTAAATAACCAAAAAATATGTACAAATTTGATTGATACTTACATCAGCTCTTAAAACAAACTTCTTCTTAAAACTAGGACTAATTTTATTTCGTAAATCCAGTTGTGGCCAAGCCGTTTTATTGCGAGCATGACCATTCCAAAAACTTATTTCATTATATTCTTCAATGTTTAAGCTAAATGTTAATGTAGTTACGTCCATATCATATACAGATAAAGGAAAAACTTCCTGTAAATCCATATTTGCTGGTAGTTGATCATAGAAGATGTAGTTATAACTTTTGGCACTGAATTCCGGATTGTGGTTATTGATATCTGTAATCCAATGTTGATAATCCTAAAAATTAATTGATTTTCAAGAATTTTTTTTGGTACAGCGCACCGATTGGAAACTTGCTAATTACGTAGGGTGGGCCAACGAAAACGAAAAGGACGAATATTATGAGAAATGATAGCCATTATTCACGAATACCAAAATTGCGACACGAGCCGCCAGGCGTGTGTCGTAAGAGGTCGGAGTAAATAATGGGCATTTTCTTTGTGATTGTCTGTACACGGTCCGAGCATATTGAAAAGTGTCAAAAATTTAGTAATGAATTTCGTTACTTATCAAAAAATTCAAATGTAATGAATAGTCATGGAAAAAATTATTTAATACTCCTACAAAATTATAAAAAAAAGACGCTCGGGTAGGTCGTCTGTTCATTTCTGTGCGCTATGAACACAACACCTAAAATTTTAAATGCAATAAATATATTAAATGGAAGTAATACCATACCCCATTGGAAGGATCTTTCTACCTCGAATAACATACATAAAATAAAACTTTAATCGATCGATTAGTTGTAAAGATATTCGAAATTCAACATTTAAATTTCTATATCTTAAAATTTAAATATCTTTATAGTAAATCTATTTATTTAACTTTTAATTTTTTATGTTACTCGAGATAAGAAGATCGTTCCAACGAGGTATTACTTATCATCATGTCATTTTAACCTGCCCTCTGAACACACCCCTAAAATTTTAAATGGCATTATACAGGGTGTCCTGTAATAACGTGGCAGACATAGTAGATCGTGTTTATCACCTCAAATTAAGATGACAAGTTCCCCTAACACTCTATTTGTGCGATAAAATTGGAAAAACGTTTTAATTTCTTTAAAAATATTAAATGTTAATGTCGACCTACTAATAAAAAAAATAAATTTTACAATATGTTATGAAACTTTAATTGCGATTATCTTTAAAACTATTAGATTTATCGATTTTTAACAAGCATACCTTTTTCATAGTAAATTATCTGTCTTATGAGAAAATAAGTTGAAACTGCATAAAAAGTAATACCAAAAAAGTTATAGTAAAACTTAAATTCTAAGTTTAGATTAACTGGTAGTAAATGAATGCAACGAGGTTAAATTTCCCTCGGTAAAATTTAGCATCTTATTGGCTTAAAGGTATACAAAATCCAAAGCATACTTGATTTAAATTAAAAAAATTAAAATTAAATGAAATTTATACAGGGTGTCCCACAAAAATCATTAAATTTATGAAATTTTAAAATGTCTGTAACTTTTTAAGGAGACGAAAAAACATAATAGTTCATAGGAAAAATTTTTTCCAGAATAACATTTACTATCTACAAATTTTTTTGCTGGAAAAAAAGTGAGACACCCTGTATAATACCTCTTTGGAAAAATCTTTTCACTTAGAGTACCATGCAAGAAACAAAAATTAAATCGATTTGTTTTAAAGATATTCAAAATATAATATGTTAAATTGTGCCTTTCTAATTTAAAATTCGTCCCTTTCGTTTTCGTTGGCCCACCGTGTAGGTATATAAATATAAAATCTTACCACTGTGTAATTTTCATAGTGGCATTGAAGTTCAATTTTTATACCAACAAAGGTACTGACTTCATTCTCTTCAAACATCTCAAAATTATGATTTGTTGAAATTTGTAAAATTTTGTTTTCAAATACGCATTTGAAATATTTTGAATCACATTTTAGACCTAAATTGCAGAAAAAATAATCATGCCGTGTAATACAAATATAATTGTTGCAAAAGCTTACCCAAAACATTTAGGGTGGATATTTCTTCCACCAGCCCTTTATGATCGTCATTAATACTTATTGAACTTTTGTAAGGTCCCTTCCATTCACGCAAATCTTTTTGATCAAATTTACACAAATAAGCAATTGGTTGATCAGATTCAATTATAAGATCAGTAGTTATAATGGCATTATTATCAATTGCTTTTAATGTTATGTATATTTTGGGATTTGCTACCCTTGGTTTTGGGATTTCTTCTTGAAGAGTAATGTCAATACGATTCCATAAATAATTTTTTTCGGCTTTAAAATATTTAGCGTAATCTAAAAAATATGTGTCCAGAAATCAGTTATGTAGATTTTAGAGTGAAAAAAGAAATGTACCTGATTCAATGTGGATTTTAGTATTTTCATCAAAACCGTTGTGTAAGGTTATAAATGTGCCATAATTCAAAGTCATATTGTTTATCATAGCATAGTATTCTGGCTCTTCAAAAGAATTTTTTTGGGGGTGTTCCTTGACCTTTAAAGTCAACGTTCCTATGCTTGATCTTGACGGTTGACCATCGTCCTAAAAAGTATTATAATTATACTGTACAAACAATTTTATGAATATATACTTACTTCAACAGTTATATTGTAACTTTTTTCAAAGCCTGTTGGTATATCTTTTCTCAAGGTTGCCCATACTTCATGTCTTTTCCCATAAAGATTATAATTTTTTTGAATGTAAATATCATCACTTATACGCATATCAAAACTCAAATGTCTTGTTGAAAAATCTTGATCTCTGGCAATAATTTTCATCGCGTCATGTAAATCAAAATTCCTTTTCAAAGGCGAATAGAATTCAAAAACATACTCAGATTTTTCAAATTTTGGGTCGTGGGTGTTTATATCAATTAGTCCTAATGAATATGTCTGAAAAAGAAGTTGATTTTTATCATTAGGAATATTATTTCATATAAAATTACCGCAAATATTGTTTCACCATAGTCTGCATGATCACAAGAAATACTTAATTTATCTATAATGGTGCCTGTTGCATTTTCATTTTCATCATAGTTTAAAATCTCAGGAGTTGTTGATATTTTTATTATACCATTTTCCAAAATCGCCTTAAGGTATTTGGTAGGTTTAAAAGATGCATCTTAAATTATATTTTTTTAGTAATAAGCACTTCGAGAAAAAATTTCTTTACCTTTTACATTTGTTGTATTAAATTCCTCTACTACTCCAATGTATGTTTCATTAAATTTTAAAGGATTCGTATGGTCGAAGGGAAATTTTAAGCCTATTGAGCAATCACCTGAAATGAAATTTGAAACAATAAATAAAATTGAAAAATATATTAGAAATGATTTATATTTACCCCGATTAGAATAAACTGGTAAAAATAAACATGCCAATAAAGGAATAAAAATTAGCCCTTTTATTAAAAGGGCCATTTTTCTAAATTGTTCAAAACAAACAATAATTTGATTTATAATTATATTGTTTGAGTGTATCTTCAATACTGATTAAATATTTCGGTTTCTTTTCTTATCAAATATTTAAATGTAAAATCTAATTAGAGTATAATAATCAATTGCTTTAATAATGTCACGTATATAAGATAAAAATTTTAAAGTAATGACTTATTAATTTATTAAGTACTTCCTAAAAATTTAAAATGTTTTTGAAAAAATAAAAGCATAAAAAAAAATTTAATATTTAATGTGTTTTACATTTTTATTTATTTATGAATAGGAAAGAAAGTACAAAAATTACATAAAGGAAATATATTGCTTGTTCATACCAATTCTCTTTTATTTAAATAATTTATAGACACCTATAACTAACAATAAACATTACAGTCAATATTAAAGAAAATTGAGTTTTTCAAATTATTATTTTTTTCATTAATTTTTGAAAGAAGAATATTTTTTTATCAAAATTATTTTTTGTTTATGATTTTATAAGTTCAAGCCAAAATGTCATTAATTAGCTTTACTTTGAATTGACCAAATAGGGTGTTTCGTAAATAGCGTATAAATTTGAAACCCCATGTAGGAAATACATTTTATAGAAGACAAGTTCATATGAACATGTCCAATATTCATTTATAAAAAAGTTATAAGCATTTGAAGAAAAATAAATTAAATCAATTTATTACTAAAAAAATATAATTTAGCATGCTTTGAAAATCGTCTTTTTTTAATTTTGGCATTTAAATAATTAAAATTTAAACATTTATCTATTTAAGTTTGAAAAAAATAACAAAAACTACAAAATGTTTAGTAATTCTGAATATGCCGATATAATTTTTATTTATGGATTTTGTAATGGTAATAGTTTGCAAGCAAGTAGAGAATATCATCGCAGGCGCAGGTTTCCCAATAGACGTCACCCTTCTTACCATGTTTTCTCCAGGACCTTTCAAAAAGGGACACCGGAAACATACATTATGCACCAAAAATTGGTGCCCCTGAAAAACATACATTTGAAGAAGAAGAAGCAGTGATAGACGCCTTTATTGAAAATCCTCTTACAAGTACGCGGTGTTTCTTCAATGCAAGGTATTTCTCAATCATTTATTTGGAAGACGCTAAAGAGGGAAGTAATGCATCCATACCATTTTCAACAAGTACATGGCCTTCAGCCAGGAGATGAGATAGACGTTTAAACTTTTGTCAATGGTTGTTGGAAAAAATGGCAGCAGATCCAAACTTTTGCTCAAAAATTATTTGGAAGGATGAAAGTCAATTTGGCAGAGGAACTACACCAAATTACCATAATGAACATGTGTGGTCATTGGAAAATGCCAAGTTAATAAAAAAAGAGGATTTCAGCAAAGATTCTCAATAAATGTCTGGGCAGGGATTTTTAATAATCAATTAATATCAATGCAAGTACTGCCTAATAGAGTGACATCGAATGATTATTTGATTCTATTAAATACCAATGTACAAGATATTGTTGACAACGTAGCCTTAAATGTCTTAAATCAGGTTTGGTATCAACACGATGGAGCGCCACCTCATACGGGAAGAAATGTGACTAATTGGTTGAATGATAATTTCAATAATAATTGGATAGGTTTTGGAGGACCAATATCGTGGCCACCGCGATCTCCAGACTTAAATCCGGTAGAATTTTATCTTTGGGGTACTCTCAAAACAAATGTGTACACGATTGAGATAAATACTCAAGCATAATTTCTTGAGAGGGTAAACAATGCGGTTGCTGAAGTGCAAAATAATTTTAATTTCAATGTTAACGAAGAGATGTTACGTCGATGCCGTGCCTGCATAACAGCAAAAGGAGGTGTATTCGAACAAAATTTTAAATTAATTAATTATGTAATTTTCAAAGCATGCTAAATTATATTTTTTTAGTAATAAATTGATTTAATTTATTTTTTTTTCAAATTCTTATAACTTTTTTATGATTGAATATTGGACATGTTCATATGAACTTTTCTTCTTAAAAAAGTATTTCCTACATGGGGTTTCAAATTTATACGCTACTTACGAAACACCCTGTATAACAGAATTTCGAATTAACATTTTCTGAGGAAAAAGAATTCAATAACCCGTCAAAAAAACTGAGCTGTTCCGACCCTGGCCCCTGACTATTGGGTTTTTTGTTAATAAAATCTCATCTACTTTCTAGGATTTTGTTCTGAGCACTTCTTTTTGGGAAATTTTCTGAATAATAGAATGCCATCGATTGATGTTAAAATATACAGGGTGTTCCATTTGAAAAACCTTATCACAAATTTAAAGTTGACATGACCGTAAATCAGACGATATTGAACATTTTTTTTGTAAAAATTTCAACTCGAATTATCATTTGATGTAGAGCAGTGATTTTTCAATCGAAGGGACATATTAATATTAATTAGCAATCTGAAAATGTAATATTTTTCATTATCTAATTATATAATCCAATATGGCGGCTATAAGAAATAAAAAGTTGAATATCGCGGCTTCGAATCTAGGAGGCCAAAACAATTTTTTTTGACGTCATTTAACTCAGAATAGTCAACAATTTAAAGATACGAAATTTCATTGATGTTGCGCTAATGTTTGGAAAATATAAGTTATCAGATTTTTTAGATTTTTGGCCACAATTTTGCAATGAGTTTAAATATCTTAAATATTCTTTCAGATTTTTAATGGCCATAAGAATGCGCTACTTTTCTTTAATTTAACTAACCTTGTATCTCTTCCACTTTAAAAGATACCAATGGTGAGCATCGAAATAATCACCACCCTGTATTTTATTAACATCATTTTTTCAAAACTATTTAATCTGTTAAATCGAGTTTTAAGTACTATAATTTTTATTGTTTTCCTTATATTACTTTGTATAAATATATTAATAATTTAACTTTTGGATAAAGTTCATCACGTAGGCACTTGATCTCAACAAGTTTTAATTTTATCAATATGGATCCTTTTTACAAAGCACTTTGGGGACTGTAATGATATGCATTAATAATTACGAATTTTTATAGACTTTTGTAACTGTATTGATTATTCTTCAAATTTTATTCTTATTTTTAAGTAATTAGGTACTTAAAAATGATTTATATATTTCAAAATCTTTAAAAAAAATATCTTTCAAGTGGTTACTTTTAAGATGAAATTTAAAAAATTCGGAAAATCGTCGCTTTAAATGTTTTTAGAAAATTTACTTTAAAAAAATCCTTCTAAAATGTTAACAACAATTTTAAGATTATTTTTTTAATTGTTAATTTTATCTCCCTAAATGTTCATTCGCACGTAATTGAGCGATCTTATCATCATCAATTAAGTAAAATGATAACATTTTAAGGAGTTGTTACAAATAAATTCACTTCACTATAAATATTTCTTCAAAACATATCATATATGATAAAAAGAAGCATTTCATAAAAAAAGTGAAAAATGAAGACTCTAATTTTTTTATCCATTTTATCCATGTTATCACTAGGTAAGAAATCAATATTGTAAACATTTATTTTTTATGCATTAAATAATTTAAAGGTGCCTCTGAAAGCTCTGAGGACTCCTATGATGACTATTACTCAAGTGAAGAAACAGAATTAAATTGCAAGATTCCCAATTTAGAATATCATTACTGGGACGACTATTATTTTAAGAATGACCCTATTGACGATGTTGCAGAAGGAATAATCTTAACAGTACCAAAGGGTAACGTCACTGGTAAGTGAGAAGCAGATTTTATAATGCATATTTTTATTAAAAACTAATTTTAGAAATTAAATTGGAAAAAGAAGGTTACATTACAGCTGCAATAGAAAAAGATGAGATTATTTTTAAAACCACCAAATTATACAAGGATTTTGAATACTTAACTGAAACTACGAATGATAATCATGAATTTTCTTCCTATTTTAAGCTTATTTGTGGAAAGAATGACTTGAGTTTTGTAAGTATTTTATTTCAATAAGTATCGTAAAAAAATTAAGTATGATTTTATTCATTTAATGTGATTTTTCTTGCTCTTAAAGTTTTGCATTATTTTAGACTTTTAAACAACCAGTTAATGATACAAATAATCATACACCATTTTTCAATCGAAAAACCTACACATACAAGTTTGGAATGGAAATAAATGCTGGTTTTGATTTGACTCAATTGTTATCAATTTTTGTAACTGATATTGATATAAATGACACAAAATTAACATATAAACTGGAAGGTGGTATGAGTAGCTTTTTGAAGGTAGAACAGTATAAAACTATAAATCTTGGAAAAAGTCATTATCTCGGGTTAACATCTGTGGAAAAACTACCAAAATCATTAAACACAGAATTTAAAATTAGTGCTGAAGTAAGCAAATTTTTTTAAAGTATCTTTTTGTAACGTATGTATTTTTAGGACAAAGGAGGAAAAGTTGGAGAAGCTACAATAAAATTGGTGGTACTGTAAATATGGTTTTACTTGTAATTATATTATAGATATGTTCAATTTAATAACATGTTAACTTAAAAATATTCTTTATAGGATTAAAATTTCATTTAAGAAAAAACTTATGATTATTTGTATACTTTCCAATTTGCTGTAAATTTTGTTGCCTACAGCCCATAACCAATCGACTTTTGTATATTTTCTAGAAAAAATAAAATAATAAATCGCATATACTAAATTATCATCAATTTATAAAAATCTTATTTTTTTTTAAATTAATTTTACAATAAAAATCATTAAATCAAAACTATTTTCACCGTTTTCAAAATTTTGAAGTATTTAATTTATTTAGAATAAGTATAGTAAAATTTTCAAACCTGCTATATAAAATCAATTTTCGTCCATCTTCAAATTCTTGGTAATATTTTTCTTTTTTCCTTGAACCTAGTTTGATGATATGTTGAATCCAATTAATCTATTCATCTTATCACCAACTCAAGATATTTATGAAATCATCTCAGTTGACCACATACAAAATCGGAAAGTAATTGGATACTTGATAAAATCACGTTACATTCCTAAAAATGTTTTGAAACCGCCAGAACAACTTCCTTCATTCATTGGTAGTTTAATTGATTCATTTTACAATCTTTACAAATATCTAAAAAAAATCTATTAGATCTGTTTGTGTTTTGCTCAATATAAATAGGTCAACTAAAAAGTATATCTGGAAGGGGACAATTTAAGTCAGAGGTCAAGCCAGGAACTGATTTTAAGCATTTTAGTGATACGCCGCGTAAAGCGCGCCTAAGAAACGTTCAATGGCGAAGTCTAAAATTCAACCAAAAAAAATAATTACACTGTGTTTAATTTTCATAAGTTTCGTGAACAAAAACGAGGTAAGTTCTAAAACTTTTTTTGCGAAAATAATTTTTAGATTTTAGGCTAAAAATGAAAATTCTACATTCGTTGTTCTGAAAAGTAAACTAGGGATTACGCAGATGTACGATTATGCAGCGGTAAGTTGAAAAAAATAACATCAACATTTACAGCTTTTCATAAAATTTATAAACTTTTAGCGTGCTATAGCTTATAAGGATTTTATCCTAAAAAAATGTTACATCGAAAGAATGCAAGGTCAAGCTTTTTGGGAAAATTCTAGAACCTTACAAATATCCACAAAACCATTGACTAGACACGAGGTAAAACCTTTGGAAATATAACTAGCTACATAAAAAATCGATTTTATCATATAAACTAACTTGTATTTTAAAAGGATTGTTCTTACCTTTTCAGATTGAACTTTTGGGAGGATCAAGAATAGCCAGTTTTTGTTTCGGTTGGTTAACTTTACTCCTGCAACAACCCTCAGACGTAATATCCAGAACCGATGGAGTTGCAAGAAATAAAAGATCAAATTCGCATTATTTTGTTGGACGAATTAGAGGACAAACACAAAGTCAGTATTTAAATTTTGGCAATGGTAATAATCAGACTCCCGGAAAAGCAGAAGCAGAAATAAACAACGATGGATCAAGGGCCATTGTCAGTAAGTACCAAAGAATAATAATATGAATAATTAACAAATAAAACCTACAGTTAATTCAGTTTATTATAATAAATTATTTTGTGTAAAGTACGCACAAATTAACTAATTTTAATAGAAAAGCATAAACTTGACACAAATTTGAATGTTCTATTTACCTTTAACCCCGAAATCCTAATTGATAATAAATGCAATCGATGTAGTTTATAATGAAAATAAGTTCAATAAGTTTCTAATTTCAAAACATGAAGAAAAAGCTATAAATAGAATTGAATAAATAGAATTGTTAAAAACGAAGCAAATATTTCTACATAAAACAAATTTTGAGGTGGAAGCAATGGTATGGGCCAGGCACAAAGCCAGAGCAACCCATTTTCTTGTGCAGATTGTTTCGGTCAAACACCAGAAATGTATGACTTTCAAAAACAAGTCGCTTCTCATGATAAAGTACCAGGTCAACTTTATCAACAAACCGGAACTCCTTCACAAACTGGTCAAGGAATCATTGGCGCACCAGGCACTCAAATGTAACTAAAACAAAAAATAGCAAACTTTAAGCAATTCAAAATATTATTAATCTTAAATTTTAGATCCGGTGGAGGGCAAATTGGTGGAGGACAAATAGGCGGTGGAAGAGGAGCTGGTATAGGTTCAGTCGACAGAACTCAAGATAGAAGACCAGACACTCCAGGGCAATATCCGGGAAGAACACAAATTGGAGTTGGAGATCAGAGACTAGATCAAGGTGTAGGTGCAGGTCGCCCAGGTGGTGATCAGTATCCAGGAAGAACACTACCTGGGGGAGATTCTAGGCGAGATCAAACAACTGATGGACGATTTCAACCTGGTCTCCCTGGACAATTTTCAGAAGGAGGAGGAAGAGATCAAACACCTGGAAGGTACCATACTCAAACTCAAGACGGCACAGGAAGAGGACATGATGGAACGACTTTACTTCAGCCTGGATATCAAGGAGTTGATGATCGAACAAAAATACCAGGTTAATTCTTTAAATAAATAAATTTAATAATTTAAACTCTTATGCCCGTTTTCACCAACGATTCCTAAAACTAAAGGCATTGCTTATAGCGTCAGTTGCTAGGTATTTTTTATTAAATAATTAAAAATACCTAACAACCAACGCTATAAGCAATGCTTAATTTTAGGAATCTTTGGTAAAACGCGGGCATTAAACACCTAGAAATAAGTAATATAAAGAATTTATTGTTTTTCTTTTAGGTCAATTTGAGCAAGAACCTACTGGAGTAGGAGCACAAGGTCAACAATATCCTACACATGGGGTCGGCCAACAATACCCACACCCATCTGGTGGAATTACAACAGGTTCACAACAGTATCCTTCGGGGCTATCAGGAGTTCAATACCCCCAAGGTCCTCCCACAGGTACAATACAATCTGGTGGACAAACAGATTACAGACCATCACAATATTTTCCTGGTCAAGAAGGCGGTCCGGGCTACATTCAGGCATACTATCCTTCACGTGATCAAAGTTCACAACAAAGACCTGGATCACAATTCCCGCAACAGATACCAGGCTCCCAAACTCCAGGCCAAATTTATGGTCAATATATGCCAGGACAATTAACTCCAGGACAATTACAAATTCCAGGGGGCGGTCAGGTAGCGCAGGGTCCCGGAACACAAATATTGCAACAAATCCCAGGTCAGCAAATGCCAGGACAATTAACTCCGGGACAATTACAAGGCTCCGGAGCAGGTCAAGGAGGCCCACAAGTTCCAGCGCAATTTTTTCAACAAATTCCAGGTCAGCAAATGCCAGAACAACTAACTCCGGGACAATTACAAGTCCCTGGAAGAGATGAGATCAGTCAGATAGCACAAGGTCCAGGTCAAATAACGCAACAGATACCAGGGCAAATAACACAGCAAACGCCTTATGGACAACGACCATCTGGAGTTTCAGATCAAAAATTGAGTCAACAGGGTCCAGGCGGTTCAGGTACATTTTCGGGGAAAGTAACAGGGGGGTATCAATCTCATTTAGGACATACTGGCGAATTTTCTGGAACTTTCAGTGGAAATTACAACGCGCACTCCCGTTTATCTGGCGAAACTGTAGCCCCTGGACAATATCAACAAAAGTATCCTGTAGGACCGGGAAGACCTGGGACAGACGGACAATATTTAACGGGAGGAGTAGAGCAAGGGCAATTTCCTGGACAAGCATATTTACCTGGCAGCCAAATAGGAGCAGGTACCGGGACGCAATTCGGTTCTGGAACTCAAATTTTAAAACCCGGAAGTCAAATTTCTGGTGCACCTGGTATTCAGATATATCCAACACGAATACCAACAGGACCTGCAACACAATTTGCACCCGGGATTCAAACTGGTCAGTCTTATTCACCAGAAACTCAAACTGGACAAGGTTATATACCAGGAAGACAAACCGGACAAATATATTTACCAGGAACACAAACTGGACAGGGATATCTACCTGGAACACAAACTGGGCAGGGATACTTACCAGGAATACAGAGTGGACAAGCTTTATTCCCAGGAACACAAACTGGACAAACTTTCTTACCAGGGGCACAAATTCCCGGAAGAGAAACAGGTCAAGGTTATTTACCAGAAACGCCTTCTGGTCAAGGATATTTGCCTGATGGTCAAATCCCAGGGCGAGGTTATTTACCAGGGACTCAAACAACAGGACTTCCTACTGGACAGAGTTACTTACCAGGTACTGAAAGTGGACGAATTCCAACTGGGCCAGGCGTGTCCTATTATCCAGGTGCACAAGTCGGATCTGATGGTAGACAGTTTATTACAGGAGGCCCAGGAGTTACTAGTGGAGGATATCCAATTTATCAAAATGGTGGATTATCAGGTACCTCAGGTCAAGCACCTGGTACAACAACACAAACAGGGTATACTCCTGAAAGAGCACCCCATGTTCAAATTACTGCTGGTACTATCCAACCGGGAGGATATGTTTCTGGAGGCCCACCTAGTACGCAAACTGGTGGCGGTGTACAACCAGGTGGATATGTTTCCGGAGGAGCTCCTGGTGCACAAACTGGCACTGGTGTATTACAACCAGGTGGATATGTATCTGGGGGGGCACCGGGCCAACAACCTGGTACTGGTATATTACAACCGAGTGGGTATGTTTCTGGAGGAGGTCCTGGTGCACAAACTGGCACTGGTGTATTACAACCAGGTGGATATGTACCTGGAGGAGCACCGGGCCAACAAACTGGTACTGGTATACAACCAGGTGGGTATGTTTCTGGAGGAGGTCCTGGTGCTCAAACTGGCACTGGTGTATTACAACCAGGTGGATATGTACCTGGAGGAGCACCGGGCCAACAAACTGGTACTGGTATATTACAACCAGGTGGGTATGTTTCCGGAGGAGGTCCTGGTACACAAACTGCCACTGGAGTATTACAACCAGGTGGATATGTATCTGGAGGAGCACCGGGCATACAAACTGGGACTGGTGTATTACAACCAGGTGGATTTATTTCAGGAGGAGCACCTGGCACTCAAACTGGCACTGGCGCATTTCAGCCAGGTGGATTTATTCCTGGATCTCCACAAGGAGGGGCGTACATACCTGGACAACCTCCTGGTACTTTACAACCATCTGATATACCTGGTGCTTTACAAAAGCCTCAATATGTACCAGGACAAGGGTACCCAGGAGGCGTTCAAACAACTTCCGGCCAAGCTCCTGGTGCTCCTGATGATGCCAATTCCCAGGCGCAATCATCAATCCAACAGATAAGTAATGGTACTGAAGCATCTGCTTCCTCTCAAGGTAAATTCATGGGAGGAACTGCACAATCTCAAGTTACTGGTACTTACTCAGGATCTGGTTCTTTCAGTGCTTCGGCAGGTACAAACGATGGTCTACGTGGTGCCCAGACTGAAGTTATGGGAGGAAAAGAAGGTGCTATTAGTTCAGCGCAAGGACTTGGTGGTAAAGGCCAGTCCCAGGCTCAAGTGCAGTTATCTTCAGAAACGGGTGATACAACATCATCTGCCCAAAGCGGTGGTGTGAATCATGGAACTAATACCCAAGTTCAAGCTGGTGGTAAAGGTGGAATGGCTGATGCTCAAGCTAATGGTCCGGGAAGTACTTCATCACAAGCGAATATAGGTTTCAAACCGTACGATGAAAATCAAGAGGAAAATCAAGATGGACCATTTGGGGGCGGAGGAAGTGCTAGTGCTCAAAGTGGTACAAATGCAGGACAATCCCAAGTATTAATTCAAGGGAAGTATAAATATGGAATTAAGTATACTGGGGGTGCTCAGGCATCATCAGCGAGCAACCCGGGTGATTTACAAAGAGCAAATTTTCCCACAATGAAGCCTTTCCAGTTAGGTAAAGCAGACGAAATTATTGATTCCCATAAATTACAACGATCTACTCCTCCTGAAGTAAGTACTAAAGATAGTAAAGTTGTAAAAATTGTGACTACTTCAACGACAGCGATTCCTGAAGATAATAATGATAGTGAATATGATGAGTATGAAGAAGAGGAGACGGAAAAGCCTAAAGATCTAGTGGAACAACAAAAACGTGCACAAAGATATGGAGCGTCACTGGATCCGTTGGAGGATTTAGAAAATAAAGGTCCTAAGAAGGTGCCGTTATTAAAGCAGGGAGATGTTTTACAGCCAGGTCAAATTGTTCCCGGCACACTAGGTTATCAAATTCCTGCAGGTTTTAGGGGCAAAGTATCGGCCGGAGAATCCATGTCCATAACACCTAATACAAGAAGAATTGTTTACAAAAATCCAGTTTACGCAGTTGGAGCAAAGACGAATTCAAAACCAGGAGATATAGGTTATGGTTCCGGGTACTCTTATCAACCAGTTCAGGCAGGTTTTAAAAGTGGAAAAACTTATCCGAAGTTTGTTTCCGTGACTAAATCAGAGACTGGTTCGAAAAATGTTCAGACTGGGAAGAAAATACCTTCGGTTTATTATACGCAGTCGTCTAGTTGTGGGTATTTTACGAATACTTGTTTTTATAGTAATGGGCAAAAGATTTGTATGCCAAGGCCTAAAACTAATCCTGATGGTAGTCCAATTATTTGTTGATTGTAGTTTATATATTATTTACTTATACTGCCGTTTTTGTAGAAATGTTGTATTATAGTATTAAAATATTTTGTAAATTTAATTGTTTTTGTAATAAAATTGTGTTATTTAAAAACTTCTTTTTTTATTGGTAATATACTTGGTGCTGTAAAATGAATGGTATAAAAACGAGTTGGATTTTTTAGGTTTTTATTTATAAATTTGGTCAGTACAATATTTAGACGATATTTTGTAAGAGAGGTACGTTATTTTTATAAAATACGCGTACCTATGATAAATTTGTTTTAATAAATTTATGTTTAAGTTATTCTTAAAAATAAAATTTATCGTAAGTTAAGTAAGTATATAAATATTTCATTTGTATATATTTTATATAGAATATACAAATGTAATTACGTAATAAAACATACAACACCTATTTACAATTATTTCATAGGAGAAATTTTAATTGAACCTTAAGAACAGTGATTTTAATTCTAAAGAAAATATTTTCTAAAAATCTAAATTTTTCGAAAAGTTTTTAATTTGAATGATGTTTTCAATCCTTAGAAGAATAATTGACCAAAACTTGAGCTAATAAAAGATTAAAATTAAAATCTTATAATGTACATTAAGAAGAAAAATTATAAAATAGTCAAGTATAATTATAAAAAAAAATCTTTGTTAATTAAATAATTAATTAAGTCTTTTATAACCTTTACTTTTTCTTCCTATTCCTGGCGGGTTTAATAACTGGAGCCTTTTCGTTCTTTTCTTCATTATTATTGTGAGTTCTTGGTACACCATTGGCGTGAGATAAGGGATGCTCGCCATTGGCGAGTGTGATTTGAAGTCTGGGTACTGTTAAAGGCCTTATCAGTGACTTCACAACTGGCGGAACTGTCGATCCTGATGGAAGTACTGGTGTGCTGGCACAAAGAGCTGCTGATGTTAGTTGTGTGACTAGTCGGACGCTCGATAAATTGTCGCCGTTATGACCAGGCCCGGAAGACGTCCTGAATACTTTTCTTAATTTAGATTTTATTCCTAAAATAAACATTAATGTAATCAATACCCATGTTGAAAGCAATCTATTTAATCGCATCTTAGAATTGTTTAAAATATGCATAAGTCGGTTAAGTGGTTAAGTAAAAATCTATTTTTAGTGGAGTTCTTTAAATAAGAATAGAAGTGAATTTAGTGCAGGCTGGCACAGTTCAAACATAATTCATGTCCAATAGGTAATTAATGACTGTCAGTTAATCTTTGGAAAGCATATACCGATATCGATAATTTTCTATTAATTGATGGAAAATGCAAATGAAGGCATTACATTGTCAAATTTAACTCCATTAATTTTAAAATATCAATGGACAATTTAAAGTTGTCTCAACTATTAATATTTCTACAGAATTATTTCTTCTTTTAATATTTCGACTTTTCCTTGAAAAGCCAACAATATTATCTACAAGCTTCTGTACAACAAAATAAAAACTAAGGAAAAAAATTGAAGAAGTTTCTGATGCGGTTAGGAAAAATGTGTTATTACATTAAGTCGAATATTTCTTTCTTTTTAATTTAATACTTCAATCTTTTAAGAGAAGAAAGTAAATATAGTATTAAACTTTTCTCGTTATAGGAAAAACTTTAATTTGTGAAATGAAAAGACAAACAGAATTTGAGAGTATAAATAAAGGCGTATAAAACAAAACTTAATAAAAGGGTTGAGAAAATAATTGAAGGGATTAAAATGCTGATTATCTTTCTACAGCTTTGTCAACTAACGAGAATTCTTGGTATTAAATTAGGTACCGATTAATATTTATAAAGAATTTTTTGCATTACTGGAAATATTAAAAAATATTTATGCTAAAAATAGAGATAGATCTAAATTTAAGTTAATTTATTTTATATATACGTAGGTGTATATCAAAAAAGTAGGACTATGAGTGATCAATGTTTAGAGGAAATGAACAGCTTTTCATATCGCCTGCCAAGCCAAGCCGTCAGCTTTTCTTATTACAACTTATTGATTGTTAACAATTTTGCATTAGGTTTAATTCAAACTTTTATATTTCTGAAAAAAAATTCAACCCAAATTAGTTTGCATTTCGAAATCGCATCCTGAATTTGTCTACAAGGCCATAAATTACCGTTGGATTGTTGGGGAAGAGGGTTCACCTGCGGAACAGGCATGACCCGACCCATAATTATCCTAGAGCTCATTTCATTTTCTACGCCCCAATTTCCATAGGAAGTGGACCTCTCCAGAAGCCTCTGTCTCGCGTGCTTCTCGATCACATCAGCACAGACGTATCTTCCACAGAATCTTGCCCATTGATCTGCACGCAAACCTCTCCCGTTATCTCTTAAAGTAGGATTTGCTCCTAGAATACAACACTAATTAATCTTCATACATGTCTTCCAGATAATTAATTAGAAATGAAGCTTAGTACCTTCCAAAACTAATTCATAAACTTAAGCACTAAATAATTACCCAAAGTTTCTATATTTATTTAAAATGGATATTTTACTTGTTTGGCTTAGTAATTTGTAATAATTTGTATCATAGTTGGCGTGAGATCAATTTATGCACTTTGAACAATTCAATCTAAATTTACACGTGCAAAATATTTACAACCGCTTCCGTGGCTATGACTGTAATTAATAAGAGCTGCACTTTATGCAGGCGAAGTTTTTTAATAAAACTAATTTTTCCTTCGAGGTACTCTCTGCATACGTAAGACCACTTATTTTAATGGTCGAGCAAAGATTAATCAGGAGAACCCTCGAGAAATGCTTCTTCTAATTATATTACCTTATAATAAATTTGATCAAACAAGATGTTAAAAAAATGTAAATTAAATTCAATCGAAATAGGTCATAAACTCTGAAATGTCACGGTTCAAGTATGCTTTTCAACTAAATTTCAGACATAAACGGGGTAATTTGAAAAATTGATTCAATGCTACACTAAAAAGTTTCCATTTAAACAATCAGCGAGTTAAAATTATTTGCACCACCAATTGGAATTTATTTGCTTACGTCATAAAACTCCAATCGATTCAACAGCTGTAAATATTTACAGTAGCTCTTCAATTAACCCCACTTAATAGCTAACACCTAGTACTCCATAGATAATTGTTTCAAAAGGTGATTGATGAAACTGATTAAAATATAAACCTGACATATTTGTAGTATGATAATTTTTGGTTAATTAAAAATTCAAATTATGTTATATTCTCTTGCCTGCATTTAAAAGGAGTTTGGCACATTTATTTCTTCCTTGGAGTGCTGCTTTCATCAAAGGCGTGAAACCCAAGTTATTTCTTGCATCCATTTCTATACTCCTACATTTCGTTAACAAACAATTAAGGCATTCAACTTGTCCTGGAAATAAACACTGATCAATAATAATTTCAATCTGAGTTTAAGATAAAAGTAGTTCAGGTATCAATGTTGCGTTTAGGGAGTGGGAATTATTCCTGTATGGAATTGGAATGGCAAACGTTACTACTACCTACTAATTTGGTGTTTGGTGGATATAGAATATTCATAAATTTAGTTATTAATAATTAACGGAATACTCTAGTGTATTATAATAATTTATAACTTTACCAGCCTGTGCAGCAAAATGTAATGGTGTGTTTCCTTCATTGTCCGGTCGATTAATGTCTAATCCTGGCAAGCACAAAATCTGTTCCAGAATTTCCAACGTTCCGTTCGAGACGATGTAGCTTAGCACGCTCTAAAACAAAGTTCTTAGTATTTAATTAAGCTTAAGCTTAAGCATCAACGATTTAATTTTAATAAAATATTTACCAGCCATGACCTATTATTGAACACGAGCTGTTCTCATTTAAATTCATTCCTTTTGTGCGTCCTTAACTACTTTAGCTAAAGGACAAAGCGTTTCATATATGCGCTTTACATTTATAATTAAGATGCTAAGTGAATTACTTTACAGGGTACACCTATAAAATTTCTAAATCGCAGCTATTCTAGCCGAAAAAAGTAATTTAGCTTCTGATTTCCATCAAAAATTATAATACAATTACACGTTTTAAGTAAATGGGAAAATTAATGTACAGTCTCCTGCTATAAATCATTAATTATAATTTACAGGTTAGTCTGAGAAAATATTTCAATTCGTGACATTCGAGAATTAAAAATGTGAGAAAACTTTAATTCTTTACAACTTTTGGATGCCAAGGTTATCGCTGGGGGAGTGGTTTTTGCCTGACTATGCATAAGGGGTTTATCTGTCTACCTTTGTTAATAAATAATTCCCTGCTTGCTATTTATTCATGATAGTCCTTGTCTTCTTCTCTTAACATAGAAACATGTGATGGAAAAATTTAAAACTTGTTTCTATTTTACAAAATGACGCATGTTTGATAAATTACCATAAAAAAATTTATAAAGTCCTCTACATACTCTGAGATATGCATCAAGAAACAATGATTTTCTGAAACGAATTTCATCCAAATGTTGGTACGCCTAAAAGGTGTATGCTTATAACAGTACAAAAAATTGATATTTATTATCAGTAACTGTAAACATGAATCAGAAACTTTTTTATGTATTCATGGATGTATGAAATAGGAGGCAATATTTTTAGCAATGCATGCAAAGTTGGCATTGGTGTACATAAAATCGGCAAATTTGTTGTGTGAATGCGACAAGTCGAATAATTAATTGGCTTTGAGAACTTTGATATTAACGTGCTCGCGTGACCTGGCTCGAAAGCAACCATCGACCGATCCTGAAAATCACATTTATACAGGAAGCATGCACAGCATCGTCCATCTCCGATGAGCTATTAAGGAAAACTAGGTTACCTCTGGAAAATTGCACAGAAGAAGTGGAAATTTCGTAAAATGTATGTAAAAGTTTGGATGAAAAATTTATACCGTCTTTAGTATAAAATACCTAAGTTGTTCGTTGAGTTTTCAAATCGGAAAAAATCGAATCATGGGCGCCGGCAGAATTCTTTTTAGGGGCTGCTTCAGATTCTTTGAGCTTGTACAACTCCGTATTCAGGTGTATATTTTAAAGAACATTTAGAATTTCACAAACAAGAGGTTGTGATATCTGTTTAGATCAACCCTCAGCCAGATATAGTGCCGCAGACTTTTTAAAAAAATTTGAAGGTCAATTATTTTCCTGACACTTTAGAAACACAACTCGGTATTGCCATTTTCAAAAAATATCGGGTACTGGATGAACGTTTTTTGTTTTTAAAAGATATTCAAAAGTAAAAAAAAGAAACAGTTATAAATTATACAGTGCGGACATAAAGTAAATCCCCCCCCTGCTAACTTTTGAACGGTTATGTTTTTGATTCTGAAAATTTGTCTGCGGAGGACTCAAATCGCGAACGTTCTAACAAAGGTATTTTTGATTTTGTGGAACTTCCGGTTATACCGGAAGTGGATGGCAACTTTCTTATTTTAAATGGAGCACCTAGTACATTTTTGCATTTTCGTGTTCTCCATAAAAATACCATTAAATTGACTTAGCATAGTGTGGTTTACGATTAATACCTTCGGAATTACGCCCATTCGAAAAATCGCATTTTTATGCAACTTCATTTACACCGGAAGTGGAAAATTAACGAACTTAAGGTTAAACATAATTTTGTTTAAATTTAATGTTATTAACTTAATTGCAAAAGAAAATCAATTAAAATAAGGAAGTTGGGGCAGTTGGCTCCAACTTCCGGTGTAAATGAAGTTGCATAAAAATGTGCTTTTCAAATGGGCGTAATTCCGAAAGTGTTAATAGTAGAGCACACTACGCTAGGTCATTTTAATGGTATTTTTATGGAGAACACGAAAATGCAAAAATATACTGGGTGTTCCATTTATAATAAGAAGGTTGTCATCCACTTCCGGTATAACCGGAAGTTCCACAAAATCAAAAATACCTTTATTAGAAAGTTCGCAATTAAATACTTTAGTACACAAATTTTAAGAATCGAAAACATAACCGTTCAAAAGTTAGCAGGGGGGGGGGGGGGATTTTCTTTTTGTCCGCACTGTATAACTGCTTCGCTCTAACCGACATATTTTTTACCTCCCCATTTTTCCAAGGTACCCTATTTTCCAAAAACATAACCATTTTGTTGCTCCACAGAATCAGTAACTTGACAAGAAATTAATGTTTTTCTTTAATTTAAATTGAAAAGCATCCTATAAAATTAAATATTTCATAAAAATACAAAATTTTACATATTTTACACTGCAACTACACAAAATTAAAATTTGACTTGCAGATTTGCATTTTACAACTTCACAATAAAAGAACCCCTTTTCGGCAATACAAAATTGCGATAAACCACGACGAAGTTCCCTCCAAAAATTTCGACAGTCCAACGTTACTATGGTGTAGATAACTTTTGTAGTTTTCAAGAAAATTATTATAATCGAAAACTTAATATTTAATTAATTAAGTCTTCTAAAAAAATTTAAATTCACAAATTAAATTTTATATGCTTTTGGGAAGGGCTTTAGATGTGTTTGCAGTAAAAAAGAATTATTTTGTTATCACTTTTCGATTTTTAGTTCTGGACAAAAGTGCATAAAATCCCACTTTCAAGTCAAATTTAAACCAGAAATATTAAATTTATCAGAAAAATGATGACTCTACGGGGTACAAAAACGTTTAAGGTGCTCAAAATTTAAGGTATTTTTTCCATGGCCGAATATGTGCTCAAATTTTAGCAAATATTTTGGCATTCTATTATGTAAAAACTAATCGACCGATTTTCAACAAATACTTTTTAAAATATATCTGGATGCTATATGTTTCTGGTAGAAAAGTTGCGTATTGATAACTTTGGTACATAGATCTCAAAAAAATATTTAAATTCTTAAAAAAACTTTACATATTACTAATTAAAATAAACTTGGAAACGGCTTTAGACTTATATTTGCCCAAAAAAAAATCAAATAATTACTTTATTAAAATGTGCAAAATCCCACTTTAGAGTCAAATTTATTCCTGAAATTTTACACTTTTTAGAAAAACGTTGATTTCTCGAAAAATATACGTGGTAAATTAATTACTTAATTTAAATCTTGAAAAAGGCGTCATCAGTCAATAATATCTTGTCAGGGTGTGAAATCACAAATCACTCTACGAAAGCATCTCTTTATATTTTAATATTTTTATACTTTTAAATACAATAAAAATAATTAACCTATCAAAAACAAAGTATCTTAAATATTTCGCGGAATATTACGAAACACCTATAACTAAACTGCCAATCAAATAAAGGAAGCCAATGTTACGTGCTAGCTTTCAATAAAATAAAACTGTATTAAGAGCTTGAATATGAGAATATGTGGAAAAGGCTTTCCGAAAAGTTGAAGCTTTTATGAAAGAAATATTCTGTGCGTGTGTTAAAGTATACATTGAATGGAAACGCTTTTACTAATAAAAAAAGGCAATTATTGTGTAAATATATTATTTATGCAGTTTATACCAGTGGCGGATTTACCTATAGACAGGTAGGCCTAGAGGCGGCAGAATTTTAGGGGATGCAAAATTTGAGCAAAATATTAAAAAAATGAAAAATGTGATATTGATTATAAAAGAATATGGAATATTATTAAAGAAATAATGAGCCGTCCTAAAAAGTTAATAGTACACAATAAATTGAGTCTAAAACTATTACTAATTTGAATTTGAGTTGGTTCAAAGTGCAAATATTTTTAATAATTATATTAACTGTATTGGGCATTGGACTTAACCTGTTTGCAAATAAATTAAGAGATTCAAGGCAAAATATCTAAGAAAAATATATGCAAAATAACAACAGAATTTAAATTAGATAAAATTAAATCATCTTTAAGAAACAACACTTGCTCAGGAACAGGAACAGTATATGATGTTAAAAATTTAAAAGATGCACTTTTGTTACCTTTGTTACATTTTTAATAACAAATCAGAAAGTTGTATATTTGCTGAATTATTAAAGTTTTCAAGAATAACTATATTATTAAAAAGCTGCTTATAATTGGAATTCAACGGTATAAATTAAATTAAAATTAATCGATTCGCTTTAAAGAATAAAAAAAAAGAAACCCAAATTTTAAAAAATCTACAGTCTGCAATAAATGTTCTTATTATAACGTTAAATAACTAAGTGTTATGGTTGGTTCGGCACGCTGGACTAATAGGTTACGAGAAAATGTATCCCAAAAAATATCTTATATTCACTGCTTATATCCAACTTTATCCACTGTCTTATTCAGGTTTTTGTCTATATGTATAAGACAGTGAATAAAGTTGGATATAAGATATTTTTTTGGGATATATTTTCTCGTAATCTATTAAATGTTCTAATTGTTTATTTTTAAATAAACAATTAAAGCAAATATTCGAAATTTTCCAAGCAGAAATACACTTTCACAAAGAAATTTATTTATTGCCATTTTGCGATTAAATTATTTGTTCATGAAAACCAAATAGGACGTCTTACCTTCAATTTTTTGTTCAGTATTTAATAATTTGCTAATTATAAAAATAGTTTTTGGCGGCAGGGATTAATTTAACATTTTTTTAATTTATTTATTGCAATGAGTTTTTATTTTTTTTTCTTTAAAACGAATCGAAAAGTTCAGCACACCCAGTTTATTTTTTAAATGAAGCATTTTAGAGAAAAATGTTTCAACTAAAAGATGTACCATTCTTAGTGACGCACTATCTGGAAGTACAGCCCATAACTTTGAACAGCAAGGTGGAGGTCAGGCGATAATCACTTAACTTTTTTTAAGCAGGGGTACCCCATTTTCAATATATAAAGTTCGGCAACGCCGCTTTACTTTAAAAATTAAGAGGATTGGGAGTCTAAGTAGAATTGCGCTCCGATAGTAAACGTATATTTTGAGCGTCTTCTTGAATTTGGGGAAGAAATTTTGACCCAAAGTACATCCCACATAATTAGGCTGAAAGTACCAATAAAAATCTTCATTTCTGTTATATTTTAAAATTTGTATCACCTAGACTACGAAGGTATTTGCTGCATTTCAGTTAAAATGCGCGTTCAAAATTTCCTTGCAATTATTTCAAACTACAACCATATTTTGTAAATAACATTAAATTTTATAGTTGCATAGTTTAAATAACATTCATGGCTAGACTTCTATACGACGACTTTTTGAAAAATTAAATTATTAAGTCCAAAAAATAAGTTTAAAATAGACCAAATTTTACGTATTTTTAATGATTTTTTTTGGCCATATTGGATATAATATATTAAGAAACTGCCACACACAAGTCTTAAGCAGAGGTTCCACTTTCATATGATATTCTTATTTTGTATATAGCTCAATAAATATTCGCGTAGTTTGAAATATAAAAACAGGGAAAAACGCATATAAATTTGTAGACTCTATATCCTCTTAAGCATTTAACAGAAAACATGTTTCAATTAGAAGTTGTACGATTCTTAGTAACGCACTTTTTGGAAATATTGCCATGACTTTGAACAGCAAGCTGAAGGTCAAGCAATAATCATTTAACTTTCTCAAATAGCAACCACTCGTTTTTATTGCTAATTATTAAAACTGGCTTTCAGAGGTTTATGGAGCATATTTTTTTTTATTTTACTAAGGTTTAGAAGTTACAAGAGTTTAAAGTTTTAATAAGTAAGGTCGGCAACGCCGCGCCGACTTATTTTGAGAAAAACGTTTCTAATAAAAGTTGTACGATTCTTTGTGTCACATTATTTTGGAAAATTACTTTACTTTCAAAAAGCAAGTTGAAGGTCAACTGATTATAATTTATCTTTGTTAAAAAAACTAATTTTTATGGTATATTATTGTTACTTATACAGTGCGGTCATAAAGTAAATCCCCCCCCCACCTGCTAACTTTTGAACGGTTATGTTTTTGATTCTGAAAATTTGTCTACTGAGGAATCTAATTCCGAACTTTCTAATAAAGGTATTTCTGATTTTGTGGAACTTCCGGTTATACCGAAAGTGGATGGCAACTTTCTTATTTTAAATGGAACACCCAGTATATTCTTGCATTTTCGTGTTCTCTATAAAAATACCATTTAATTGACCTAGCATAGTGTGGTCTACGATTAATACTTTCTGAATTACGCCCATTTGTAAATCGCATTTTTATGCAACTTCATTTACACCAGAATTTGGACCCAAGTGCCCAACTTCCTTATTTTAAATGATTTCTTTTGCAATTAAGTTAATAACATTAAATTTAAACAACATTTTTATCCAAGAGATTTCCTGTAGATTTTATTACTGTCAAGACATGGAAGGTGGTTATGTTAATCAGCAAAATTAACGAACTTACTATTAAACATAATTTTGTTTAAATTTAATATTATTAACTTAATTGCAAAATATTTCATTTAAAATAACGAAGTTGGGGCAGTTGGGTCTAACTTCCGGTGTAAATGAAGTTGCATAAAAATACGATTTTCAAATGGGCGCAATTCCGAAAGTATTAATAGTAGACCACACTATGCTAGGTCAATTTAATGGTATTTTTATAGAGAACACGAAAATGCAAGAATATACTGGGTGTTCCATTTAAAATAAGAAAGTTGCCATCCGCTTTCGGTATAACCGGAAGTTCCACAAAATCAAAAATACCTTTATTAGAAAGTTTGGAATTTGATTCCTCAGTAGACAAATTTTCAGAATCAAAAACATAACCGTTCAAAAGTTAGCAGGGGGGGATTTACTTTATGACCGCACTGTATATTATTTTACTTTTGGAAGTTTACAGAACATGTCTTTTTATTTTTTTTGAGCAAATTACAAGGGTTTAAAGTTTAAATTTCCCATAGAAAAAGTTTGGAAGCGAAAGCGCCCAGTTATTTTTAAGAAAAATGTTTAAACCAATAGTTATATGATTTTTAGTGAAATCTTATTAACCAGTATCAACATGACCTGGAAAGGAAACTATTTTCTCAAAATAAACAGACAATTAAGCTACAATAATATACCATAAAAATAGGTGGTTACTTTAAAAAAAAGATAAATGATTATCAGTTGACCTTCAACTTGATATTTTATGGTAATTTTCCAAAATAATGTGTCACCAAGAATCGTACAACTTTTATTTGAAACGATTTTCTCAAAAATGGTTACATCTAAATATATCGGCGCAGCGTTGCCGAACTTACCTATTAAATTTTAAACTCTTGTAACTTCTAACCTATAAACTTCTGTAAAATTAAAAAATACGCTCCTTACACCTCTGAAGGCAAGGTTTAATAATACGCATACGCAATAAAAATGGGTGGTTGCTATTTAAAAAAGTTAAGTGATTATCGCCTGACCTATATCTTGCTGTTCAAGATCATGACCTTGACCCATGGGCAATATTTCCATATAGTGTGTCACTAAGAATCGTACAACTTTTATTTGAATTTTTTTTTTCAAAAATCCTTCATTTCAAAAATAAACTGGTGTTGCCGAACTTTTTGTACACCCTGTTTATTACTCTTGCCTCTTGGCCTTTAAGAAATTTGGGGGTTAACATCCCGCGTTAAAGGGAGTAACGTGAAAAATCTACGTATTCGTTTATTTTTTGAAAACAAATTAGTTATTAAATAACAACATTTTAAGTTTTCAATGAACCACCATGTATATATTTTTATATAAAAATGGTCCTAAATTTAATATTGAAAATTACGATTTCAGTATTGAATATACAGGGTGTCCCACTTTTTTCCAGCAATAAATATTTTTAGATAGTAAATATTATTCTGAACAAAAAAGGACCTTATCGGATTTTGGGTAGATTTCCTCCAACGACGAAACTTGTACATGCTTTGTAAATATCACTCAAATATATGTATAATTTTGAAGACATATTAAGCTTGGTAGTGGCTGTTCACGGCCAAATAACGGATTTGAAAATAATTAATTTTTGCACAATTAGACAACGATGTCATTGTTTTCTAATAAATGGTTGCCTATGTCATATTTTTACTTTGAATTATCAACAATAATACAATAAAAATTATACAATTAAATACATATTTATAAAGATGTATTTTTTAAAATATATGCATATTTTAATAATTTATTTTTTTAAATTAAACAATTATTCCAGTGTTGCTGTGTTTTGCAATTTTTAATTTTTTTAATAAAAAAAGACTTCCAGTTTCCTGGAGCTCTAATATTTTTACTATAAATTAAGTAGTAACGGTCCTAATAGTAGTAATAGTTGTAATAAGATTTGTTATTTACATTATTATACGTGGCCAAATAAAAATAAAATGGTCGATGTTGACCATATTCGTTTTATTTTAATATAAGTTTTAATTATTGTTTCTTATTCGTTATGTGTAATTAATTTAATTTATTGATTCTCGCCTGATGATGGGACTAGATCCCGAAATCGATAGCGTTTTTAGTCATGTTTGATTAACTTAAAAGTTAATCAAACATTTTAATAAAGTTGAGTAAAGATAAATTGTGATATTTTTTTATCCACACCCTTCTTCTTTAAAAATAAAATAGTTTTTACAGGAAATCTCAAGACTTTTTTGCTCAATCATGCAACATTGAACTTTTTATCTGCTCAAATTAAACGTAAAAATTAAAATTTTAAATCGCAATTATTAATAGAATTTAAAATCGATATTTTAACCTTTCTTTTAATTTAAACGTAAATTAAGAAAAAAAAGATTACTTGACAGTCATGAGCGTAGCCAGGGGGGTGCAGGGGGGTGCAATTACACCCCCCAAAAATAGACGAAAAAATGAAAAATTTATTTTCCCATATCTTATAACTTTCAACATTAAAAAACTTATAAAATCGATACGAAATTGTGTATATTTTTTATTGTGTTATACTAGTATTGTAAGTCATGATAAATAGCAAAATGACATATAATTTTCCCTGTATTCTTTAAAGAATTTGAGGTTAACTTCAAAATATTATTTACGTTTTAGCTAATAACTTTTATATTTTAGAAAATTATTGTATTTTTTTGGCTTTACGGTGTCAAATTAATATTAAAACAAGGCCCCAAAGACAAATATAAAAATGTTAATTTCAACGAGATTTATTTATAGCAAATTTTGCTTGATATTTATCATGCTATACAGGGTGTCCCATTTGACGTTGGACTGTAAGAGTATCTTTGTTATTATTGGAGATAGAAAGTCGGTTAAATGGACAAAGTAGTAGAAATTTTTTCGAATATTAATAATTCATTTACAAAAAATTTGAATATCGCATCGTTCCAACGCTATCTTGAAAAAACAAGAAAATGCGATTTTTAAAATATGGCTATAACTTCTTTATTTTCTGTGGTACGAAAAAAGTTTTTTGACATAATACAGGCAATTTTTGTGTACAATGCAATAAAACAAATGAATATTTTTTTTCGCTAACGGATTTACCTGAAATGAACCAAACTTATTTATTTCTTGTGGCAGTCATATTGGATTTACACATATTCTGAATCAGTATTTTTTTCTGAGTAATTTGGTATACCATATGTCATATTTAAAAAAAAATATAAAATTATTTGATTTTACAAACTAACATTGGACTTTAAGAGATGTAAATTGTCAATAACATAAATGTAACTATTTAAAATGTTAAATGTAAAATAAATCTTAACACATATGTATTGACAGTTTACATCTATTCAAGGCCATTTTTGGTAAGTAAAATAAAATTATTTCTATTTTTCATAAAATATTACACATGATATTTCAAATTACTCAGAAAAATACACTAATTCCGAATATGTGTAAAACCAATATGGCTGCCATAAGAAAAAATAAGTTTGGTTCATTTCCGGTCAATCCGTTGGCGAAAAAAATATTAATTTGTTTTACTGCATTGTACACATAAAATTGTCTGAATTAAGTCAAAAGATTTTTTGGCACCCCCGAAAATAACGAAGTTATAGCCATATTTTGAAAATCGCATTTTCTTGTTTTTTCAAGATAGCCTTTGAACGATGCGATATTCAAATTTTTTGTAAACGAATTATTATTATTCGAAAAAATCTCTACTACTTTGTCCATTTAACCGACTTTCTATCTCCAATAATAACATAGATACCCATGGAGTCCAACGTGAAATGGGGTATCCTGTATATCATGCTATTTATCAAAAAAAAATAGCCGTTGTATGTTGTGTAAAAAATGCACCCCCCCCTGGGATTGAAGCTGGCTACGCCCCTGTTGACAGTAGTATTGTCAAACTTGTCAAAATTTGAATTTTAGCTTCCACTGTTGCAGAGATAAAAATATTTTTTTATAATAATGTAAAATCTAATAAAACTGTTTATAAGGTATATTTTTTACAGAAATTAAGTATATAATTAATATTAGGAGTATTAGTTTCTAAGATGTTGTTTTTTTTTCATTTGCCCATTATGGATCACCAAACGTTGAGAAAAGATTTTCGTTTTGAAACATTTTGATAAGTATAGTGTATTTTTAGTTTTACCCAAAAACCTATATGAAAACGATAACGTTCTTTCCTATGAACTAATATTTTTTTTCGACTCCTTAAGAAGTTAAAGCAATTTTAAAACTGGTAATTTTTTTATAATTTTTGTGAAACACACTATAGGTATAATTCTTGAATTTTTTATTTAAATCAAATATGGGTTAGATTTTGTCTTTGCCAACTTGTTTCTTTGAACATTATTGGCTATTTTTAAAGTAAGTGGACCATTTAAAATTTTTCTTGATGAAATTAATCTATCTGATTTGTGTCATAAAACCCCCACAAAAAAATTGGCATGCGCCCCTGGTTGGCTCATGGGTGGAAATTTAGAAAAAGTTTAAAATTTTCACCAAACTTCAGTGTTATTCCACAAAACTTCCTAAATTGTCCACCCTTAAGCCAACAAGGACCGCATGCCGATTCTTTATGGGGGTTTTATGACATAAACTTTAATTCTTTCCATTCGCATGCAGTATGAAAACGCGAAAAATCATATTTTTTTAGTACAAGATCAAATGACCGTTTGAGCCCTTTGGGACCATGCGAATCGGATGCCTATAATTTTCTAGACTTAAATTTATTTTAACTATCTTTTGCTAAAAGGGCATCCAATATTAAATCAGAGAAAAACACCAAATTTTTATGAAAATGGAAAAGCAATTTCAGTACCCGCTTTTCTTTGTTCTTATAGGGTAAATATTCTCTCCTCCACAAGGTATGCTGTATGAAATCGGAGACCAAAAACTGTCGCGAGCTCCCGGTCTATTTATATTACTAAAAGTTGTAATTTGATGATTAAACTATTTATTAGTAAAAAGTTATACGAAGGTTATTTATTTGATCATTTAAACCCAACAACTTTTTTTTAAATAGATTATTTCATTAATTTTTATTATTTCAGAACTAGAATAATTCTATTAGACTTGCCACTTTAAAGTTTTGACCATTAAACAAAAGTTTTCAAAAATTAAAACCTATTACGTAGAAAATATTGAACAAACCCAGCTTTCAGGACATATACATTTTTTCGCGTTTAATAAATTAGATTAAAACTTTGTGTTGCAAGTTGCAAGGAAGTTTTTCCAGTAAGTGTTTTAACTGTTATATACGTTAAAAAAGAAACTTTATATCAAGTTACTCAAGACCCCAATTATTAGATGATTTATTTATTTATTTTGTGTTCTTTAAGGTGTATCTTTTATAATTATAGAATTAAGAGTGAAAAGTTTCAAATAATAGTGGTCAAATTTCATTAAAAAACAATATTATTTTGATTTTAAATAATATAAATAGAATTATGTTGGCTGTATTGACAAATAGAAATATACATATACAATCATAACATGTTTAAGCTTGAGAAAGACCAAAAAGAGGTCGAAACATCGCCAGAAAATAAAGTTTTAATGTAAAACTGTATTTTTATTGGTCCAAACAGCCAACAAAATTCTACAATGTACAATTTTGTGGATGAGAACTACTCTCATTATTTTAAATAATATTGGAAAAATTATTAGATATAAAAAGTGATAATGATGAAGTGAATGGTTTATTTACGAAGATTGTGTTTTGTCTAAACGTCTTTATATCTGAACTAAAAATACCTATGCCTATTTTAAAGGATGAAATGTGTTCTTTAAGCATTAGCGATGTTCGATAAAATGCTCTGTAAAAATAGATTTAATTGCACAAACAACACAAGAAAGAGATGTACGAGATTTTGTTTATATCAATTACAACAACTATTGTAAATTTTTAGGTAATATTAATAAGTCTTAGTTTATGAAACATTTACATGTATCTCACATTGGACCACTATTTTTTCCCCTGTCTAAAATTAAATATTTTAAAATTTTGTGAGAATCATGGGTTAAAATAATTTGTATTTACTTATAGTAGTCCGGGAGCCAGTGAAAGTGTATTAAACAGAACCATTACAAACCCCAAAAAAAAATCAATTTGTACAACATTTACATCGTGAAAATTGATTCGCCAGACAAATTCACTGGATAGTCGTTTTAACCCCAAATGACATGAGTGGTAATGTATGAAAAATATTCGACTTATAAATTGAACATGAGTGCATATTTAAGGGACTATTTAATGAACATTTTCCACTTTTTTGTGAAAAATTTGACAGCCAACTTTTTGAAATTTGACATTAACGTCATAAAATAATCGCTGATATTTTTGACGTTTTACTTGTCACAAAAAATAATCACTTGTGAGTTGAATAGTCATAAGAATTTTAAAATTAATGGTGAAAAAACTTTTGAAATATATTTAAAAATGAGAAAGTAATTCCACTTCAAAGTTTACTACTCGCTTTGGCGTGGTGACGTCATAAGGCACACTACTCGCCCGAACCCACCCGAACCGTGTGCGCTACAGCACGAGCTGACAGTGACATTTATGACGTCAAAGCAAGCAAAAACACATTAGCGAGTCTCGTTATATCGCGCTTACAAAATACTAAATATCTCCGTTGTTTTTTGAGATATTGAAATAAAATTTTCACCATATTTAAATTTATCCTTAGTTCTATAGTATCGTTTCATATATAATAGATTACTATTTTCATGACATGGAAACTTCCTAATTCGAACAGCTCTAGGGTCAACCAAAATGTATGGCGACTATTTTCAGTTGGAAGATTTTATAACCAGTAGCCATCGAGTTTGTCTGGCGAATCAATTATTGCGATCTACAGTTCTACAAATTAAGATTTTGGGGGTTTCTAATAGTTCTTTTTAATACACTCTTTTTGTATTACTGGGTCCCGGATCAAAGGAACACCTTACATTTTTGCTCTCGGGTCTCGAGTAATATTTTTTTTTAATCCTTGAACGGAGATGCTCTGAGCAAGTAAAAAAACCGCAGTTTTGATTATTTATTAAAAGGAATATAAACAACAGCTTGTAAAATTTCCACATTCAAAAATAAATAATTTTGTTCCGCGTCTACTATTTATAAATGTATGTAGATGATGATGAGTACATTCAAGATGTTATAAAAGTAGAAGTATTGTAGATTGACCCAAAAACAAATTAGAAAATTTAAACTTTTGTTGGGAAGTCTTTTATAAATCCAAATCCATTTTCCAAAGATTAACTAGGAAAACCTTAGAATGTCACACTTAGTCGTAAGATCTTTTTTATACACCTAGTATAGAATTAACAAAAATTTGCTGAAAATCCTACTTTAACACCAACAAGAATATTTTAAATACTGATAACTATAATTTCTCTAAAAAAACATAAAACTGGTGTATTTTGAATCTTGATTTTGAACTATCAATACTGACAATTAAAGAAATGGTTCGTCAAGTTGATTTTTTCTTTAATTTCATAAGGACCATCTATACTAAACTAATGCTAAGTGCGGACGTTTCAATAATTCTTTTCTACGTGCTACAAACCCCGAGAGCAAAGATGTTACCACCTCCCACCAGGTGCGTGAAGTTAGCGACAGACTTGAAGCGCTAACGTTTTTTTCAATATATTCGTTGGTGCATCGTTAGTGTTCTTAGTGCAACAAATAGTAAAATTAGCGGCTAAGTATTAAGTGAGTAAATGTTTATTTAAATTTTGTCGCTAACTTCACGCTCAGCGACAGCTTTTTTATTTACCACTTTTGTATAAATTTTCTTTTGTATTTTATTAGTGCTTCGTTAGTGCAAGTTACAGACCGTTTACTTTTTTCGACCTAGCGACTTTTTTTTTTATTTATTTTTTTTTCAAGTTTTCTTTTGTATTTCGTTAGTGCTTCCGTGCTTCGTTAGTGCTTCTTAGTGCATCATACTATTTTTGGAAAAGTAAGAAAGTTACTGACCGTTTACTTTTTTCGACCTAGGGACAATTTTTTTTATTTATTATTTTTTTTCAAATTTTTTCTTGTATTTCGTTAGTACTTCGTTAGTGCTTCGTTAGTGCTTCTTTGTGTATCAAAAATATACTATTTTTGGAAAAATAAGAAAGTTACAGACCGTTTACTTTTTTCGACCTAGCGACAATTTTTTTTTTTATTTTTTTTTTCCAAGTTTTCTTTTGTATTTCGTTAGTGCTTCGTTAGTGCTTCTTAGTGCATTATACTATTTTTGGAAAAGTAAGAAAAATACTGACCGTTTACTTTTTTCGACCTAGGGACAATTTTTTTTATTTATTATTTTTTTTCAAATTTTTTCTTATATTTCGTTAGTACTTAGTTAGTGCTTCGTTAGTGTATCAAAAATATACTATTTTTGGAAAAATAAGAAAGTTACAGACCGTTTACTTTTTTCGACCTAGCGACAATTTTTTTTATTTACAATTTTTTTTTTCAAATTTTTTTTTGTATTTCGTTAGCGCTTCTTAGAGCATCAAAAAACAAACTATTTTTGGAAAAATAAGAAAGTTGCAGATCTTTTACTTTTTTGGACCTTGCCACAATTTTTTTTATTCATTATTTTTTTTTAATTTTCTTTTGTATTTCAGTGCTTCGTTAGTGCTTGTTAGTGCATCAAAATAGCATACTATTTTTGAAATAATAAAAAACAGTTACAGGTCTTTTACTTTTTTCAATCCAGCGACAATTTTTTTATTTATCATTTTTTTCAGATATGCTTTTGAAATGTATTTGACTTTCGTGCATCAGAAAATCACTATACATATTTTTAGAAAATTAAGAAATTTACAGATCTCTTACTTTTTTCGACACAGCGCCAATTTTTTTATTTATGAATTGGATGCGCATAGAGTTAGACCTATTTGTTATTCGATTTTAATTAACTAAAAAACGTTGCTTAATAAACTAATAAGCACTAACAAAGCTACAATACAATTCAAATAAAAATTTGAAAAATTAATAAATAAAAATAAAGTCGCTTGGTCGAAAAAATAAAAGATTTGTAACTTTCTTATTATTTCAAAAATGGAATGTTTTTTGATGAACGATATACCGGGTGGAAATGAAAACCAGGTCACCTCTATAACTTTATTATTTATGAATAGAAAAATTTGAAATTTGGCTATGTTCTATGGTTCAAAAAAACAAATTTTATGTGCATTTTTTATTTTCGAGATCACTTCCGGTTTCACCGGAAACACCATGAACTTTGTTTTTTTAAATGTAACATCCCATATTTTTATTCATGGCTTAAAATACTTTTAAAAAAGAAGTATTTTTGAGATATTAGTTTTTATTTTTTTTGTAAAAAAAATTTTTTTCAATAAAAAAAAAAGGTTTTCGAAGTCGGTGAAAAGTACCAAAACTAATTCTAAATAATTCAAATACCTAAATAAAGTTGTAATTTGAAAAAAAATTTAAGTGGTTTTTGAACTATTAATTTTTAAACTTAGTTAATGAAGATTTTATCAACTACCTCACTTTTTTTAAATGCAATGATACCGGGTCATTCGACTTTTTAAAAAGAGGATTTTATAACGATTATTTTGGTACCCCATATTTTAAGCCATGAATAAAAATATGGGATGTTACATTTAAAAATACAAAGTTCATGGTGTTTCCGGTGAAACCGGAAGTGATTTCGAAAATAAAAAATGCACATAAAATTTGTTTTTTTGAACCATAGAACATACCCAAATTTCAAATTTTTCTATTCATAAATAAAAAAGTTATAGAGGTGACCCGGTTTTCATTTCCACCCGGTATGTACTAAAAAGGACAAGAAAAAATTTGAAAATAATATATGTCCAAAAAATTATAATATCTGTAACTTTCTTATTTTTTAAAATATTTTGTTCTTCTGATGCACCAACAAGCACCAACCACTAAAATATGTAAAAAAATGATGAATAGAAAACCTTGGCGCTGGGTAAAACAAAAACCAAAAAATCTATAAATTTCGTACTTTTTCAAAAATATAATGTTTGTTGATACACTAGAAAGCATTAATGAAATTCAAAAGAAAATTTGAAAAACTTGTCTCTTGGTTTTTTGTAGCAGGTAGAAAATAGTATCTTATTTTTTCAAATATATGGTGTTTTTCTGATGCACTTACAAGCACTAACAAAACACTAATGAAATTCAGAGAAAAATCCGTCCCTGAGGTGGAAGTCTGTAACAGCTAACGTCTCGACTTTTCACGTTAGCACGTCATTATTTGTTTGATTTGACGTCATTAGTTTTGTTCCTAACCGAGATTGACAAAAATGGTAGTCTTTAAGCTTAAATCTCGTTAGTAAAGTGTTTTTGATAACGAGTTTCAGTCGTTTGGGGAGAGGCAACCGTGTTTGAAGCGTTGTTAACGTAAATGAAAATAAATAATAATAAAAATTACTAAAAGAAAATTATAAACTTCTAGAAAGGCATATAAATGCCATGGAAAAATTAGTAAATTTATTTACAAAAAAATCATGATGAAATTACGATGTAGTATTTAATCTAGGTATACAAATGAAGATTGCAGCTTAATCACATTGTAGATAGAATACAATTTTACCATGCAGCCAAAAGGACTTATCTCTACTTTCATGTCTTCTTCTTAATTCTTTTTTACGCGGTTTCGCCGTTTTTTTCTGGAGCAAATCGGTAAAAATTCGAACTCTTTGGGCCTTGTTATTGTATGAATAAGCTTGTGCGGGAAAATCCGGGTAATTTCCACATCTTACCGAATTTACAGAGATAAAATGATCGATATTTAAGTTCTCAGCCAGTGTTCTAGAGGTGCAACGTTTGTCCTCCTCCATAACCGCTAGAAGGACGTAGATAGCAAAATCCGAAGATCGACCTCTTCCTGACTTAAATCGTTCCTTCGCCGAAAAAATCGTTGAAATCGAGAAATTACTTTCCACCCTTTCTCAAAGTGCTACAGCATAACTGAAGCATATAGATATGTGGTTTTGGATGCGCATTTCTATTTCCTAACCATTTTGAAGAATTATAGGTACTATGAAAAATGTCAATTTAAGCTACAAATTCAAATAACAGAACGCTTAAAACTGGAACAAGGCATTTACAAAGACTATACACTAGTTTATTGTTTTTATTAAAAAGACCACTTTAAACTTTGTTATTTTTTTACGTCAATTAATTACCTGCCAAAACCAGTTTGTGTGTTTTATTCAAAATGCGTTCAAAAACTGCTAAACCATAGACAAATTTCGTAAAATAATGTCGGCAACGTTGTAAGCCTTGTCGGTTGTAATTTCGTCATTTTTCGACATTTTTCATAGTACCTATAATTCTTCAATATGGTTAGGAAATAGAAATGCGCATTCAAAACCACATATCTATATGCTTCGGTTATGCTGTAGCACTTTGAGATAGGGTGGAAAGTAATTTCTCGATTTCAAACCGAAACCGCGTAAAAAAGAATTAGGAAGAAGACATGAAAGTACAGATAAGTCCTTTTGGCTGCATGGTAAAATTGTATTCTATCTACAATGTGATTAAGCTGCAATCTTCATTTGTATACCTAGATTAAATACTACATCGTAATTTCATCATGATTTTTTTGTAAATAAATTTACTAATTTTTCCATGGCATTTATATGCCTTTCTAGAAGTTTATAATTTTTTTTTAGTAATTTTTATTATTATTTATTTTCATTTACGTTAACAACGCTTCAAACACGGTTGCCTCCCCCCAAACGACTGAAACTCGTTATCAAAAACACGTTAGTAACGAGATTTATGCTTACAGACTACCATTTTTGTCAATCTTGGTTAGGAACGAAACTAATGACGTCAAAACAAACAAAGAATGACGTGCTAACGTGTAAAGTCGAGACGTTAGCTGTTACAGACTTCCACCTCTGAGGTGGAAGTCTGTAACCCTAACGAGTTGATCTCGGTTGTCAAATTTTCACGTTAGCTGAGTCGTTAGTTACTAGTTTTTGGTAGTCTATAACACCTAACGACTTACGAAACGGGACGAAATTACAACCGACAAGGCTTACAACGTTGCCGACATTATTTTATGAAATTTGTCTATGGTTTAGCTGTTTTTGAACGCATTTTGAATTAAACACACAAACTGATTTTGGCATGTAATTAATTGACGTAGAAAATAACAAAGTTTAAAGTGGTCTTTTTAATAAAAACAATAAACTAGTGTATAGTCTTTGTAAATGCCTTGTTCCAGTTTTAAGCGTTCTGTTATTTGAATTTGTAGCTTAAATTGACATTTTTCATAGTACCTATAATTCTTCAATATGGTTAGGAAATAGAAATGCGCATCCAAAACCACATATCTATATGCTTCAGTTATGCTGTAGCACTTTGAGAAAGCGTGGATAGTAATTTCTCGATTTCAACGATTTTTTCGGCGAAGGGACGATATAAGTCAGGAAGAGGTCGATCTTCGGATTTTGCTATCTACGTCCTTCTAGCGGTTATGGAGGACAAACGTTGCACCTCTAGAACACTGGCTGAGAACTTAAATATCGATCATTTTATCTCTGTAAATTCGGCAAGATGTGGAAATTAACCGGATTTTCCCGCACTAGCTTATTCATACAATAACAAGGCCCAAAGAGTTCGAATTTTTACCGATTTGCTCCAGAAAAAAACGGCGAAACCGCGTAAAAAAGAATTAAGAAGAAGACAGGAAAATAGAGATAAGTCCTTTTGGCTGCATGGTAAAATTGTATTCTATCTACAATGTGATTAAGCTGCAATCTTCATTTGTATACCTAGATTAAATACTACATCGTAATTTCATCATGATTTTTTTGTAAATAAATATACTAATTTTTCCATGGCATTTATATGCCTTTCTAGAAGTTTATAATTTTCTTTTAGTCATTTTTATTATTATTTATTTTCATTTACGTGAGCAACGCTTCAAACACGGTTGCCTCCCCCCAAACGACTGAAACTCGTTATCAAAAACACGTTACTAACGAGATTTAAGCTTAAGACTACCATTTTTGTCAATCTCGGTTAGGAACGAAACTAATGACGTCAAAACAAACAAATAATGACGTGCTAACGTGAAAAGTCGAGACGTTAGATGTTACAGACTTCCACCTCTGGGTCGAAAAATGTAAAAATTCTGTAACTTTCATATTTTTTCAAAAATAGTATGTTTTTTTGATGAACTAAAAAGCACCAGTGAAGCACTAACGAAATAAGTACAAAAGAAAATTTGAAAAAAATAATAAATAAACAAAATTGTCGCTAGGTCGAAAAAAGTAAAAGATCTCTAACTTTTTTATTTTTTCCAAAAATAGTATGTTTTTTGATGAACTAAGAAGCACTAACGAAAGAAAATTTATAAAAAAGTGGTAAATAAAAAAAGTTGTCGCTGAGCGTGAAGTTAGCGACAAAATTTTAATAAAAACTAATTGTTGCACTAAAGAGCACTAACGATGCACTAACGAATGTATTGAAAAAAACGTCAGTGCTTCAAGTCTGTCGCTAACTTCAAGTACCTCCACCCACCCTTGCATAAAATATTTGCATTTTCAGATGCGGTCGTAAAACGAGAGCAAAGGCCACGTAAATAACCTACTAAAATGATCTACATTTTAGACTTCTGTATAAAACAATAATGATATTTTAATAGTCAGGAATAATGGAACTATTTTTGATGTTGTTTTAATTTATTTAATTTAATTCATAATATAAATTAATACGTGAGTATCATAAAAACAACTTTTTATAAAATGATTTATAATGACTTTTCGTTGTATCGTTATAAAAATTATCAATAAATTCATTTTGTATTGATCAAAAATTAAGGTCAATTTAATACTCACACTGACACACACCACAGCAAGTTATTGTTGTATAAAAATTTTTATTAACAAATTTAATGTTCGTTTTGATTTTTCGTCCTGAATTCCGAGCGTTACTGGAATACAAAGGGTTGTTGAAGGCGCAAAAAACAGACATGGAAATCATGATAACAAGATTTGAGTGAGATGAGTAGTAGAGGGTGTAGGGTAAAGAGGTCATACGAAAGACAAGAATTCGCAAAAAATATCCGACTTCAAACAATTCTTTTACCACCTGCCACCAAAATAAAAACAAACAATAATCACCTAAATATTTTGATTTTCTAATTAAAAGATTGAAGCTCATACTCAAGCCAAGAACGTGTTTTTAAACGCACTGAAACGCTTGTACTAATATTTTATGAATCTTAGGAATTTCTAAGGTAAATTAAACTTTAATTCGGGTGATACTCGAAAGGTGTTTAAAGAGGAAAGTGCACAGCAGCTATCGATTATTTATGAACATAAGTTTGCTTTGTGTAAGCTTTCAACTAAATTTCAAAATATGTCCTTTCCGAAGATAATCTTTATTTCATAACTCATACAACGCACACACATAAAGACAAAACGCGCTTTCAAATCTTCCCCATTTTCTGTTCATGCAAATTAATATTTACTGTTAAATCTAAAATAGATTTATTCTTCTTCAAAATATCTTTCTTGCGATACTTTGAAACGTTAGTTACATTGCTAAATTTAATTTCATGCAAAATCTGTAACTATTTTTCGATTTTAATAATTAAAAACTTATAGGATGTTCATTAAAACTTATACACTGTATAAAAAAGTATAAAATTCTATCCATAATTAAAATTTTCAATTTTCTTGTGACCTTATTTAATAGCAATTAATTAATCCAATCGATGTAATTAATTTTTAGAAAGCAATTACTCTACATCTAAACATGTAATGTTTTATTAAAAGTTTGTAAACGACAAGGGTTTAATTGGAAATTATAAACGCTTCTGGTCATTGAGGAAGTTGTGAAAACATTTGGGTGTTTCAGAAACTAAACTTCATTCTCTTTAAACTTTGGTTTACTTAAGTAAGTTTAATTGAAAAAAAAGTGACAGAAACAGATTTTGTAACGAAGACAAAACTTCAATCAGTTTAATTCGAGTATAATTATTATTGACATTATATATTTTAAAAAGGGGATGTATAATGATGAAAAGATTTTCACTTTATTAATTCAAGTTAACACAGAAGTCAGAAAGATTAGCATTATTATTTAAAAAAGAATCAACCTAAAAAATATACCGGGTGTACACGAAACATGGGTCACCTCTATAACTTCTTTATTTATGAAAATGAAAATTTAAAATTTGACTATGTTATATGATTCAAGGAAACACATTTTATGCACTACTTTTTTATTCAATATCACTTCTGGTTTCACCGGAAATAACATCAACTTTGTTTTTAAATTCAATACCGCATTTTTTTGTTCATAGTTTAAAACAATATTAGAAAATAAGTATATTTGTAAATTGTTTTAAAATTTTTCTTTGAAAACTAAAAGAATTTTTTTTTCTTCATCTAACGTTGATAAAACCTACCAAAACTCATTCTAAATAATAGCAGATAAGTAATATCATAAGTAATGTGTCAAATTTGCTTATATTTTTTGGTACTAATGACACTAAACATGTTTTTTTGGTGATTTGCATAAAAAATACAAAAACATGTTTTTTTGTGATTTATTCAACAAAATATAATAAACATTTTTTTATAATATCACATTACTCGTAATACTAGTTCATTACGGACGCTCATTTTTTTGTAAATTGTTTGCTAATATAAAAATTATAAAGAAAAGAACGGTTTGTTTACATCAGAGAAACGCATTTGGTATTGAGGCGTCTTAAAGAAGATTGAAGATAAAGGTATCTGAAGTTGCTACAGGTGTTGCTAAGTAATTAATGGAACATGGAACATGTTCATTTCGTAACCATTCACCATTCAGGTTAATAAAGATTATCAAAGAATTTTGGAATTCTTTAAAATCAAGAAAGAAGGAGTAAATGCAGCTCTTGATTTTAAATGGAAGGATGATATGGATGAATTTAAATGAACATACAATGATCTTGCTACCAATAGCCTCAAGTCCTTTATCCAAGACTTTATTAATGGAACCAAGAATGTTTTCGCTGAATTTTATGCTTTATGGTATGGTTAAACAATTGGCACCTATTTACGATTACTTGGGAGAAAACTTTAACAAAGATGACTTCCTATTTTTATTCAATAAAGTTATCATAGAATTTCTGAAAAGATAATAATACAATTTCCATTTTTAAAAGAAAAATATTAAAAAGGGAATTTTAAAAGTTCTTAATTCAAAAAGCGGTATTTATAGTTGACAAATTAATACCGCTCTTCATTGCACGACCTTCCATAAAAACAATTATTTCATATACAATGTTAGTATTTTATGAATTAACACGTAAACATAGTTTGTGTAAAATATGTTTCTACATTTAAATGATTATTTTACGCTCACGTAAGAGTTAATTCATAAATACAAAAAAATGTATAAAAAATAATTCTTTTTATTCAAGGTCGATGCAAAGCGTTTTGTTTTTAAATTTGTATACAATGGGTGTTTCTAAATATATGCGAAAAAAATCACCAAGCAATTTCCGTACCAATACTAAGAATAAAATTTAAAATACTTTATTTTTTATTTAAGTAGGCAAAGGGTGTTAAAGTTCATTTAGTTATTACCGTCGCAATGTGATAAAAATATCAAATACCGAAAAAAAAT
Source organism: Stenus bimaculatus (assembly GCA_963971135.1). NCBI lineage: Eukaryota > Metazoa > Arthropoda > Insecta > Coleoptera > Staphylinidae > Stenus > Stenus bimaculatus. The sequence goes on along the minus strand of OZ020185.1, from coordinate 15,738,121 downwards.
TAGAGATGTATTTTAGGGGTATAGACTCCATTTTTTTACATCATAACTTTTTTGTGCTACACCACTAAATAATTTAAATAAAATATTCTATGTCCTTGCTCTTTTCTGAAATTTTTTTTGACTTTCTTATTTTTTTGCATCTTTTACGGTTTGAAGTTATTTGAAGCATTGTAGAATCCTGTATGCCATTTTTATATTAAACAGAGTTGCAGTGGCGCAACCAGGGCTTGGGAGCGTATCTGAATTTTTGGTCACCGATTTTTGCGAAACATTAGTACACTGGTAAGCTAAACCCAATAATAAAGAAGTCCTTACCAACATTTTGAAAAAAAATCGCAAAAAAATAGTTAATTTGTTTCAGTTTTTCGATTATTTCTCAAAAATCCCAATTAATGGGATGTTTTTTGTCTTCTGAAACCAAAATATTATCACTATAACTCATGAAAATATTTACTTTCCTTTACAAAGAAACCAAAGCGCAAAAAAATAAAATCAAGTAGGGATAATATTTTAGAAGACAAAAAACACTTTTAATTGGATTTTTTTAGAAATAATCAAAAATTGTTTTTTTAACTTTTTCGTTGATTACTGTATTACTATATTTCTATCGTTACCAATTTTGATAGGTTTAGTTTTAAGGTAGTGGTTTTTTTACAAGCAAAAATGGCTGTCCTAAAATTGAAAACGCCGAATCTCCAAAAATATACACTCCTATTTTTTAGTTTTTTGACGATGAAATTTCATGCATTGTACAATTATTATAAATTATTATAATTATAATATGTAAGAATTAACCTCCATGCACACCCCCCCCCCCCCCTCCCCCACATTCAAAATTCCTGGTTGCACCACTGCCTACTGCCAAGGTGGCTTTAAGAAAATGCCAGAAACTTCATGGATCAGACTGTTTGAGCACTTGAATTTCAAATTCGCAAATTCGCTTGATATTTGCGGTTTTGGTCATAATATTTTTTCTAGTTCAGCTTTTTAAAATTTATTTTTTTGGAATACAGAAGAGTCTTCTGAATACCAATTTCTTTGTTTATTCTATTTGTAAGTCATTCCAAATAGTCGTACAGAAGCAGTAAAACGGGCGCTTTACAAAAAACGTTCTTTTGGCTGGCGTTTATAACAGTTATAAAAAACTAATTGAAATAATATTTTTTTCCATTTCCTGATTAAAAGTCGCATTTTTTCAACAAAATTTAGTGGGTAAAGCATGTCTTTTAACCACAAGTGAGCTAAAATCTTTTGCCCACTCAAATGAATTGAAAAATGTTGGTAGCATTGCAACAACGCATACAAAAACGTCAATTATTAAATTAAAAAGAATTTAAGTTATTTGAAAGAAAATATAGTTATATTAATTATAAGAAATATTTAATTTAAAAATTAAGTGCATAAAACTGAAACATATATATATAATATTTAATATTTTATTCAAAAAAATAACAATTCTGTGGTCTGTGGTTTTTCACACGCAAACGTAGGTTGACATAACCTTAAATTTTGAAATTTAATCTGAAGATCCTTTTGTGTTTCAATTTAATTAATATAACAGTAATAGGAGACAGTAATAGAAAAAACTGTATTAAACAGAACCATAAGAAATTGCAAAAATCTTAATTTGTAGAACATGTATGTACATCGGAAAAATTGATTCGCCAGACAAATTCCCTGGCTAGTGGTTACAAAATCTTCGAAAGAAATTGTTTGGAAAATCTACAATTTTAAATCATCTTGCACCATCTGGCATTTGGATTAAATTACTTAAATGAAAAAAACCAACGGAAAATTTTGGCTGGATACAAATCTATTCGAGTTTGGAAATATACAAAAGCACCGATATTTCGGACTAAAACGGACAGTTTTTAGCCATCTAAATTCTATGGCGATAACATTATCAGCGGCTAAATCACACAACGTCAAAATACGAATTTTAGACTAATCTGTAACCACTATATCTGCCCAAAATGTATGGCGATTAGTTTCCGTAGGGATTTTTTTCTGTTTAAGTAATTTAAAGTAAATGCCAGATTGTGCTAGATGATTTAAAATTGTGGATAACATTTACTATCTAAAAAAAAATTCGCTGGAAAAAAAGTGAGACACCCTGTATAAATCTATTAGAAAGTATTCAGAAAAAGTTCTTATAATATTGCTACTTCTTTAAGTACAAAAAATATCCTGATTGGAATGTGTCATACTCGGATCTACAGTCAGAATTTGAATTTATGTCTGTTCAGAATCGCCTTAAGATTATTTCAGTTTGTTACTTATTCAAGTTAGTTAATAACATCATTGGTGACATATCTGCCGTTAATTTAATTTCATACCATGTTTCTCGTTTTTCCGCACGTTATTGTGAAAGTTTTGCATATGCTACACCTAGCACTAATCATTTCTACAATTCGCCTCTTTACACGATGCTCCGTAATTACAAGGACTTTCAATATAATGCGGATATTTTTTCAAATAATTTAAAGCGTTTCAAAACTGAGTGCGAGCATTGTATTTTATAACGGTATATTTAAATCTAATTTATTTCTAATACTAGTCCTGTCATTTTTTTTTCAGTACTTGGTTTTCGTATTCTTTGTTGTCTAATTTATATTTGCCAAACCATTACTACTACATCAATGAAATTTGGTACCTTTAAATTGTTGACTATTTTGAGTTAAATGACGTAAAAAATTTTTTTTTGTCCTGCTAGATTCGAAGCCGCGATATTCAACTATTTTATTTCTTTTGGCCACAATGTTGGATTTTTACATCATCAGATAATAAATAATAATACATTTTCAGATTACTAATTAACTTTAATATGTTCCTTTAGAAAATGTATTAAACTTAAGAATTTGTATAAAAAACAAATGAAATCAATGCTTTATGGACAGTTTCCATGGTTACCATAAAATTAGCTCCTCCAAATTGATCTAATAATAAAGAAAATAATAATAATAAGCAAAATGACCTGCAAGAAGAGCATTTTATGTAAATAACAGGTGTCTTTATAATATTAAACAAATAAAATAATTAAAGTATTTGCTTTTTTATTATTAGAATTTTGATCAAATTTAAAGTTTCATTTGAGGTGATATTTTTATGGTAACAATGGAAACTGTCCATAAAACATTCATTTCATTTGTTTTTTATACAAATTTTCAAATTTTACACATTTTCTAAGGGAACACATTAATGTTAATTAGCAATCTGGAAATGTATTATTATTTATTATCTGATGAGGTAAAAATCCAGTATGGCGGCCATAAGAAATAAAAAAGTTGAATATCGCGGCTTCGAATCTAGGAGGCGAAAAAATAATTTTATGACGTCATTTAACTCAAAATAGTCAACAATTTAAAGGTACCAAATTTCATTGATGTTGTAGTAATGGTTTGGAAAATATAAATTATTTTCTAAAATCACAGTTTTTAGATTTTTGGCCATAATTTTGCAATGAGTTTAAATATCTTAAATTTTCTTTCAGATTTTTAATGGTCATAAAAATGCGCAACTTTTCTTTCATTTAACCGACCTCGTATCTCTTCCACTTTAAAAGATACCAATGGTGAGCATCGAAATAATCACCACCCTGTATATGTATTATAAAAACTCCAACAACAACTTACAATTAGTTGCATATTGGCTGTAGACTGGAGCAATTTTAAAATAGGTCCACTGGAAAAAAAAATTATGACCAAAACCGTAAATATCCGTCTATCCGTTTAAGGTATTCTTTTAGGTCATAATATTTTTGAATTTAAAGTATTTTATCTTTAATAAAAAATATATAAACATATTTTGCTCTAGCGTATCTGGTGGAGCCCGTAGAGTTGGTAGGAAATCACTCATAAGACGGTATTTTCTAAATTAAACGTCAATCAATGATTTGCTAAGTTATTCGATCATTATTTTTGTCCTTTCGTGGTAATTTACGAAATAATTTTAAAAGTTTTTATTTCATTTGTATTTCGCAAAGAGAATAATTTACTGTTCTAGCAAAACAAACTTTTTCCACATTCCATCATTATTTAATTTAAACTTAAGCTGGAATGAGGACTTTTAAAGACTCCAGAGATTATCATATTACTCCCTTGATGAATTAAATTTTCATTCTTTTCTTTCATATCAAATTATAAGGAATAAAAAATCAACCTAATTTTTAAATTGTACCGAAAAAAATGGTCTAAATTACTAATTTAATAAAAAAATTTGTATACATTTTACATGCTTTCATGAAATATTTGGTATTAGTGTGATATTAAAATAAATATAATATTTTCTCAATTGGTTTTCACTATAATAATTCTTCCGTAATATAATATTTTCTAAGGAAAACTTAATAAACGAGAATAATCCTATTTTACAGCTTCTTTATTAAGGAGCAAATAACGTATCCCTTCTACGCCTTATAGTGACTGGTGACATGTAATAAAACATAATTATTTCATCCAAAATGTTATTACTACGAAGAAGACATGGTTAAAAATATTAAACACCGTAAACGATTTTATCTCCTACAAATTTTATTACAAGCTCGCTTTAGTCATAGCAAGTAAATGTCGGTCATGAAATTTTTTATGAACATTAACATTAATGAAGAGTAATGTTTTATATTTTTAAGTGATTACAACTTTTATAATAAAATGGTGTAATATGTCCCTGGCCCTAATAAAATACTAAAATATGAAAGTTCTTTGATTACCTTTAATTTGTTTCTTATCATAATTTTTCAAAACTTGAATAAACTGCTGGACAATTGAAGTGGACCACTTGGTTAAATGAATTATTTCGAATAACTTGCAGTTTTCCTTAATATTATTTTTTTATCATTTTATCATTAGTGTTCTAATATGAAATTCAAATTGTTTAAAGTACATTATTAATAAACTGCTATTTTGAATGCGCTGTATAGAATTTGTTTTTAATGTTTTTTTTTTAAATTTTACAAACCCATTAGTTATTTTTTTGTAATTAGTTTATTAATTAGGATATATGTGATTATTTAAATTCCATAAATATATTCGATGGTTCACTTCAATTGTCCAGCAGTTTATTTGGAGGTAACATTAGAACTGTTTGAAAATTGATTTTCAAGTTATTACTTGAAGAACATTTTTGGATATTATATTTAATAAGAGGTTTTTACCACCAAGTCTCATTTTTAATTTAGTAACGCAGTAACCAAAATTAGTACAGCGAATCATAAAAATAAAATGAGCTAATTTATTGATTTCCACTATATCAAAGAAAAACAAACGCATTTTACTAGAAACACGTGATTAGTTTTACTACAATAATCACTCGATCTAAGCCAGACCTATAGCCATAAATAGTAAATTTCTGATTGAATTATAAAATAGTTAGCTAGATTTAACCGTAAATAAAATGCATTGATTAGAAACACGCCCTGGATGAGCACGAAGGATACGTGTTTAAAAGGCAAAGTAAAAGTGGGACACTTTTTAATTTCTAAGGACATGCCTGCTTCCATGAATAAATCCCAGGTGCATTGCCCTACAAAATTAAAGCCTCGAAATTTAAACATGTATAAAAGTAGTAAAAAAGTTATAAAAGTGACAAGAACTTTTCTTATTAGTTCCAGGACGTCTAAATACACAAATATTAGAATTTTCAATCTTAAATTTAAAGGTAAAATTTTCGCTGCTTTTTATTTAGGTATTTAAAAATATAAAAATATTCTTCAATTTAGTGTTTCAATTAAATGTAATAATGATAATCAGAGATACTAATTATAACAACGAGTATGTTGGCCGGATTTAATTTGTTAAATGTTAAATGGTCACTCGAATCATTGATCATGACGTAATTGTGTGCTCCAATTGCCAATATTTATTCCTGCGTTATTTATTTTTAATTTGGACATAATTTATTACATATTAATTTTGATTAATGTCACAAATCATAAAAATTATTCTGCCACCTAATATTAATTAACGTTTGATGCACAATTTAAGAGCTAATTCCTAAACGGTAAATATAGTGGTTTAGTTCTGCAGTCATAAATGCTAGTACGAAAAACATTTTTGTATATTTTTTTTTGTAGTTGATTTAGAAGTCATTTCTTTAATTTTTGCCAGAAGAAAAAAAAATTGGAAAATGTACAAAAAAAATATAATGATCTAAAAGTACCTTAACTTTGGACCCCTATAATTAATTTTGTGCTAGGTTGGGGAAGGTAACTCTCTGGTAGGATGTAGCCTAATCAATTTAGATTATAAATCTGAAAAATAATTGAAAATCTAACGAGAAAAACTTGAGTTATATAATTTTTCCTCCCAAACTCGCGCGCCCTCTAGGGATTCGCATTAATTATCAGTTATTTGGTCATAATTTGCAAAGAAGCTCCAGAAAAGTGGGATGAATTTTCTATACCTTGTTATTGGGCGGTGTGAATAAAACCAAGGAAATGCTGCTAGTATTTAGTATTAGTACTAGCTTTTGCTTACTAGCTAGCTCGTCTAGTCCTAGCTTTAGCTTCAAAATGTGTGAATAATCTTTTGCTTTTGCTTATTAGTAATTGCTGTGATATTTAAGGTTTAGCTATAGGTATCCCTGGTAACGAAACTTAGGTTTTACTTTCTGTTTGTATTTACAATCGCTTAAAATTTTTAAAAAGAAAATAAAACAACCAATAAATTTTGCGAATACATAATATAAAATATAAACCACTTGAACAGCTGGCTTTAAAGCCATTGTACGATTCTTGAACATTTAAATATTCTTATTAAAAGATTTCAAATATTAAATAAAATACTCAATTTTTAATATTGGATCAGTGCAGTTATTTTATGTCAGTGCTACAAGCTAGAAGTATGTCTTGACATCGTCATGTCAAGACAATTTCGTCAAATTAATTCATCAGATGATGAAATTCATTCATTCTGGTGTGAAGGAAAATCATGCAAATACATAATTTGTACAATTATTAAAAATCATAAAGTTTTGTTTAATAAATCACAAGTACCTTAAATTAAGGAAGCTAAAGAAAAAGCTATTAAAGAACTTGAACGCGACTATATGAAAATATTCGGTAATGTTAGAACTTCCAAACAATTAAAAAAAAGATTCAAAATATGAAGAATGAATTGAAAAAAAAAACTTATAAAATGCTACAGGCAATCGAAAAATTATTCTAAAAGAATGGGAGACATTTTTTCTGGAACTAATAGATAAGGGGGATAATCCTGTTTTTAATAAAATTCCAGGCAAGTATTTTTACTATTAATATTTCAAAAAAAAATTAATTAATAGTGATAAAAATGTGTTTTTATTCACATATTTCTTAAATCTTATTACAATAGTCTAGGTTAATTAATAGTATTATATTATTGTATATAGGAGCTCAAAAAATTGGAAGATATAAACAGGAACTCCATTAAAAAATTTCCGGAACCAGTACCTCCAAAACGAGTAAAAACAAAAGTTCAATTTACAGAAGCTGACGAGACGAGCAGACTAAGTACAACCGAATTACAAAGACTCGTATTACTTGAACAACTAAAATTAACAAGGATGCAAATTCAAAAGGAACAAATAGTCTTGGAAAGATTGCAAGAACAGAAAAATGAACGAGAAAATTCAGAAATTTTAAGTACTGATGATGGACTTACTTTCATTCAATTAAAATAATAAACATATTAAAATAAAATATATAAATAGTAGGAGTATATTTTAATTAATTATTAAGATAATATACAATATTTGCAATTTCGTTTCTTTTTTGTTGACCCAATCTCCGCATATTTGACTCTAGGTGTGGTTCATCTTCTTCCAAATCTTCATCATTATCAATATTTTCCCCTAGATTTTCATCTTCATCGTCCTCAAATTCATCCTGCAAATATTTAGATATATTGTGTAGTACTACACAGCTAATTATCACTTTAGAGACTTTTTGTATTTGCAAATAATATTGTAAGATAGGAAATCTTCTGTTTAATTGACCAAAACATCTTTCTATTGTGACCCTTTCTCGAGTGTGTAAATTATTGTATGTAATTTCTTGGGGAGTATGAGGATTTTATACGGTGTAAGTAACCATGGCGAAATTCCATATCCTACATCCCCAAGCTGTATGGCATCATATCGCTTTGCATTCAGTATTCTATATAAGTCTGATCTTTTTAGTATTCGACTATCATGAACAGATCCAGACCATTGAGCATCAATACTTGTAAATTCTTCCTTGGCATTACAAGTTGCTTGTACATTAACACTAAAAAAACCTTTACGGTTACAATATTCATCTCCATGATCAGTGGGTTTCTGAATTCTAATATGTGTGCAATCAATTGCACCTATTACCAAAGTAAATTTATAATTATTGGACCAACCTTGTTGTGCGTTATTTATTTCCTCGATAGTTGTGGGAAATTTAATCCAAATATGTGCCTTTTCATTAATTTTATCAAGCACAAATTTTCACACCTTCATCTTTTGTAACGCCTATTTGGAAACCACGATCACTTACAAATCGCAGGAAAATTTGCATTTTTTGTTTTGAATTTATAGCGCCACCTCTTTTTTCATCTGAATTTCCCAAAAAATGTTCACCTAACCACTCCACATTATTTTCACAAAACCTATATAATTTTTTATAATCACCAGTTCGACAAATTGATCTTTTTGGATAATACTTTGGAGCACGGACATTTATAAATGCAGCCATTTCTACAAAATACGCGCTTCAAGCAACAACCGACCACACTTGAAAAATAACTAGCTTAAACTGATAAAATTAAGTCTTTGTTACTTTTTATTCACACATTCTATAGCAATAGCTAGAAGACCTAGTAAGAACCAGAAGAAAATACTATAGCTAATTAGCAAAAGCTTAAGCTTACATTTTATTCACTAACATTAAAGATTTTACTTAAAAAATGACAGTTTAAGTTAAAGCTAGTTTTTATTCACACCACCCATTATATCCAACGGAAAATTTATCGCGGGTGTTTAGGAAGTTGCTCTTAAGTAACAAAATAAAAAGTGCGCGGGATATTCGGCAATTTTTTTACTATTCGGCAGAAGGCCGAAGACCGAATATTCGGCAAAAAAATAAAAAATTATATTTTATTGAAAAGACATCTTATTCGGCCAACTTTTCGCCGAATATTCGATATTCGGCTATTCGGCCAAATCACTATTCGGTGCACCTCAAAGTAAAATGTTGAGAAGTGTAAAAGATTTTTGGAGATTTGTTTTCTTCTATTCACATTCTCGAAAGTCTTGTGATGATTAACTTTTTTGAGTCCTCTGAAGATTTTCAAGGTCCGATAATTGGGGAAAAAGAGGAGAGCAATTAATTCGGTGTTTAATTAAAGCATTCTGAATAAAGTTTTTGATGTTATATTTTATTAACTTATTAATAGTAATTAACGTCGAATATTATTATGGAGACTGGCTTCAAACGATACAACACGTTTAAAGTTTCAAGTAATTTACTTTACAGTTTGGGAGCGTTCAAATTCGACCCTATTTTAATTAGTAACTAAAAGCTCAATTTTACAGCTGTTACCTTTACAGACTCGCAGCTTCTTAAAAACCCTTTTCGAATCCACTGGCTGTTTTTAATTGATTTACTGCGTTATTTCCTCAAAATTATACCCTATCGTTAAGAGAGAGCGCTATTTTATATTTGCATAAAATAGCCTCTCTTTTTAATGAGTTGTTATCAACAAAATCGTTGATATAGATTAGTTAATACAGTAAAGTAATCCCATTAGTTATTCACTCAGTTTTATGGAAATAAAAGTTGAAAAAATAAAGTAGCTAGAATTATTCATATTTCCCAAGTCTTCTGGGGAAAACACTGGCGTATTTGGACACTTTGACATTTATTCACGGGCGTGTAATTTATGAGGTTACAATTTCCAACAAGTCGTGGATTAAAAATGAAAATGTAAATACAGAGAGAAAGAGCAAACAGGTGTGTTAATTGTCAACCAACCTATAACCTACTTTTAAATTTTAACAATTTTATTAAATTTACAGTGTCTATTATCTTTTAATCTCTAATAGAATATACAACCTGGTTTATTTCACACTTTTAACTCAAGACATTTATATGGGCTTTATTTTGTTTTATTTAGTAATTATATTTTTTATATTAATTTCTCTGATTTTATTTTTTACATATTTAAAGTCGAGTACAATTGGTTGAAAAGTGGAAAAAATTATTTAAAACACCATGCTCTTGAACCTTTAAAAACAGATTCATGCACGCATGAAGGAAAGTAATCCGATTTACGAAAATAAAGCTTCTGCGCCAGATGTTTAACCAAAATTCTCATCCTTTTACCCCGCTGTCGCTGTCATGTCAAGTTTCAGAATAATTTAAAAAAAAATCTTATAAAATACTAAATTGACCACATTTATTTTATATAACCATTATTGTACAAATATACATATTTAATATTGGTCCAATTATTTAAACGTATTATACTACAGGGTGTCCCAAAATTCAACCGAACGATTAAGTGGATATAGTAGATCTGAATATAAGTTGATATGACCCTATTTATCTATATCCAAAAATGCATCCCTGAGCAATTATAAGCATTCAAACTTGATTTTTTTTATTACAACCAAAACAGTAAAGATTTTTTAATGAAATTTTGTAAACGTGCTTTTTATTTTCTTCCATCCACCACTATTTACAAAAGCCGAAAATGCCATTTTCAAAATATGGCTATAACTTCCTTATTTTCGGTGGTACCAAAAAATTTTTTTAACTTAATACAGACAATTTTTTGTGTACAATGCAGTAAAACAAATGAATATTTTTTTTGGCCAACGGATTGATCGGAAATGAACCAAACTTATTTTTTTCTTATGACAGCCATATTGGATTTACATATATTAGGAATTAGTGTATTTTTATTAGTAATTTAATATATCATATGTAATATTTTAAGAAAAATAGAAATAATTTTATTTTACTAACCAAATGACCTTGAAAAGATGTAAACTGTCAATACATATGTGTTAAGATTTATTTTACATTTAATATTTTAAATAGTTACATTTATGTTATTGACAATTTACATCTCTTAAAGTCCAATGTTAGTTTGTAAAATCAAATAATTTTATTTTTTTTTTAAATATGACGTATGGTATACCAAATTACTCAGAAAAAAATACTGATTCCGAATATGTGTAAATCCAATGTGACTGCCATAAGAAAAAAATAAGTTTGGTTCATTTCCGGCCAATCCGTTAGTGAAGAAAAATATTCATTTGTTTTACTGCATTCTACACAAAAAATTGTCTGTATTATGTTAAAAAACTTTTTTGGTACCACAGAAAATAAAGAAGTTATTAGCCATATTTTAAAAATCGCATTTTCTTGTTTTTTCAAGATAGCGTTGGAACGATGCTATATTCAAATTTTTTGTAAATAAATTATTAATATTCGAAAAAATCCCTACTACTTTGTCCATTTAACCGACTTTCTATCTCCAATAACAACAAAGATACCCATACAGTCCAACGTCAAATGGAACACCCTGTAGATAAATAGGGTCATATCAACTTATTTTTAGGTCTACTATCTCCAGTTAATCGTTGAAATCGTTGTCGGTAGAATTTTGGGACACGATGTAAATTGGTTTGATATTAGCATTATATTAGTTAACCACCAAAAAAACGTTAAAAACAATAATCTATCAATCAATCAATCAATCCAGTTTGTGTCAGAAATAAAATATCTGGCTATAAAAATTCACAATAAATTAAATTTTAAATCGTTCATTAATATACTACTCTCTGAAATTAATATTTAAACTAATTATTTTAGTCGAGAGAGAATCTCTTTGAACCTAGAAAACGGAATTATGTTTTACAAAAATATCTTTCCAAATTTTATTTACTGTCCACTTTAGTGTACTCTATTTTTTTGTATGCCAATAAGACTGAATTAGAAAAAATGCAGAAATTAAAAAATAAATGCCTACGTATTTATTAAAAGTTAATAAATATTCTGAAAGCAATTTAATGTTAGATACCTTATGTTTCTTTTCTATTTTTCAATATCTTTCTTATCTGAAATCTGAATATGTGTTTTGTTTATAAGCTTACTAAGAACTTACTACGACCATATTCGAATTTATTGGTACTAAACTCTAATGTACATGACCATAAAACAGGAAATTGTAACAATATTTACAAAACAAGTAAATAAACAAAGAACTTCTAAACCTCTTTATTTCGAGAACCCTTTGTCGTACATTGTTAATTAAAAAAATTTCCACCACATGAACCTTAAGAGGATAGTCGGCAAATTTGAGTGCTTGATTTTGAAATTCGCTTGATATTTGTGGTTTTGGTCATATTTTTTTTTTCATTGAAGCTTTTTTAAAATTTCTTTTTTTGGTACACAGAAGAGTCTTGTGGCTACCAATTTCTCCTTTTTTTTTGTTTTAGTAAGTCAAACCAAATAATCATACGGCAGCAGTAAAACGGACTCTTTACAAAAAATGTTCACTTAGCGGCTCCTTGAAACATTCTAAAAAACTAATTGAAATAAAAATGCGTTTTTTGTTTTAAATATATTTTTAAACTACTTACAGCATCCCAAAAATTAAGTAAAATTTTAAGAAATTTATTTTAATGCTGTAAAAAATTTAAAAATATATTTAAAACAAAACAACGCAACATCAAAGTCTTCGTTTATATCTTAACTTATTTCTAGAGTTGGAAAAAAATATTATTTCAATTAGTTTTTTAGAATGTTTCAAGGAGCCGCTAAAAGAACATTTTTTGTAAAGAGCCCGTTTTACTGCTGCCATATGATTATTTGGTTTCACTTATTAAAAGAAAAAAAGAAGAAATTGGTAGCCAGAAGACTCTTCTTTATACCAAAAAAAGAAATTTTAAAAAAGCTCCACTGGAAAAAAGTTATGACTAAAATCGCAAATATCAAGAGAATTTCAAAATCAAGCGCTCAAATTTGCCGACTATCGCCTTAAGAATCTTTTGGTGTAATTCGTAATTTACAAAACAAACCGGAAGCACCCGAAATCGTAAGTAAATCTGAAATTTTAAATGGGAACCTAGGTCGAATATGGTATTTTTCAAAAGGTATTTTAAAAAGAAACAACTTTTATTAAAATATTTTTTAAAATCTTGCATGATTAACAAATTAAACGAATAAAAGAATATGGAAACAAGTGACAGTTGGTCTGTTAAATTATAGAAAAATGGGCGGGAGATAACTTTTTAAGTGGAAACTCTTTTTTGCATTTTTCGCTTCATACATTAAAAATAATAAATTTTTTTGATTAATTGGTACTTAAAGGGGAATACATAACCAAAAAAGTTTAACGAGCAAAGTGAAAAATACAAAAAATGCAGATTTCTATTTAAAAAATCATAGTTGCCTCTACCCTCGCCCATTGAGGATGATGGTGGTGTTTTCATTTTTCTATAATTTAAGAAACCATCTGCCATTTGTTTTCATTTATTTTTTCGGTTAATTTATTAATTATGCAAGATATAAAAAAATATTTTAATAAAAGTTGTTTACTTTTAAAAGACCTTTCTAATAATAGCACATTCGACACCTAGGTTGCAGTTTAAAATTTCCAAGTTACTTCTGGTTTCGGATACTTCCGGCTGGTTTTGAAAATTACGAGTCATACCAAAAGATTTTTTAGTCTTTGGTGGTAAATTTTTTTCTCATCAATGCACGACAAAGGGTTCTCGAAATAAAGAGGTGGTACGGGTGGTCTGGGACACCCTGTATATTGGTGTTAAGGAATTTAATAAATTAGTAGGGTTATTAGAGAACAGAATTCATTAATTGAATAGTGATTGAATTCAAAATTGAATATATGGATCACTAATATGTATAATCGTAGCACTTACATTCAAAGTTATTAATAGTTATGTTCATATACAATGTATTATAATTGTGTATACAGGGTGTTCATTTTAAAAGGAGCCACCCTAAATAACTCTTGAAAAAATAATTAATTGTAAAAATGCTTTGACAGGTCGATTTTTACCTTCAGGGGGGACATCTTTTTACGACAAATTAAGAATGGTAATTGCAACCCCCTTCCCTACGGAGCCACCCTTTCAATTTTTTTAAATGGGAATAGGGGTCGAGTGATACATCATTTGAAAGCATTTTTTACCCGAATAATGGTAGTCATAATTTTTTTTGTAAATTTTTTGATTTTTAACCTACCTAAAAATTTCAAAAAAGTACTTAATAATGGATGTATGTACTTTAAAATCACTTTTCGATAAATTGTCAAGTTTTGACCATAAAACAAGTGCTCTAACTTAACAAAAGCTAATTATTTATAATTATTGAAAAATAAATCAGTTACCATATTTTTTATAATTTTTTTTGTGATAAATTACTTTTTACTTTTCTCTTTTATCGTGTCTTGTAAATGACTAAATTAAAATAGGGCCAAAACAAATCATATTTTTATTTTCAGGATAAACAGACCTTTAAAACGATGCGTCACTCTACTCCCATTCCCATTTAAAAAATCAAAGGGGTGGTTCTTTGGGGTAAGGGGTTGCAAAGACAACTTTAATTTCATTGTAAATAGATGTCCACTTGAAAATAAAAAACGACCTGTCATAGCATTTTTGTATTGAATTATTTTTGCGAGAGTTATTTAGGATGGCTCCTCTTAAAATGAACACCCTGTATAATGCATTATATATAAATTATGTAAACATTGTACTTTTTCTAGTACTTTAAATAAAATATATCTATCTATGTATTTATCTACCAATTTAAAAATACATACAGGGTGTATAAAAAGTTCGGCAACGCCCTTTTTTTAATGAAGCATTTTTGAAGAAATGTTTCAAATAAAAGTTGTATGATTCTTAGTAACGCACTATCTGGAAATATTGCCCGTGACATTGAACAGGAAGATGAAGGTCAGGGGATAATCACTTAACTTTTTTTAAATAAGCGCATTTTTATTGGATATTGTTACAGCTTGCTTTCAGAGGTTTGCGAAACATATTTTTTTATTTTTCTAAAGTGGATAGTTTGAAAGTTACAAGGGTTTAAATTTTCAATACATAAAAGTTCGACAACGCTGCTTTATTTTGGAAATTAAGCAGCGTTTTATATTTTTTAAATTTTAATTTTTTTAATTTATATTTTAAAGTATGCACACCTTTTAATAAAAGTTGTTAGTTTTTAAAAAGCTTATTAAACAATACTAAACTCGACCTATGTTGCCATTTAAAATTTCAAAATTCCTTCCGGTTCTGGACACTTCCGGGGTCCTTCGGAAGTTAAAAAGTATGCCAAAATCATTTGGGTTCATTTTGGTAATCAAAATTTTTATTTAATACTTATATGTATGTGTAACAAAGCATTTTTAAAGGGGGTTGCACGGTTGGTCTAGAATCTAGAACATCCGATGTAATGAATAAAATATGAAGTTAAAGGTTATGTTTGTGAAAAAACTGAAGAAAGTTGAAGAAAAATCAAGTTTTTTTATGATTGGAACGATCTTGGAAAAATGTATGTTTTTAAATATTGTTCAATAGAAGAATTGAGAATATGATACCAATATTTAAAATCAAATTTCAAAATATGTATTTTAATAGAGATCGATATTATGAAAATATTGTATTCCTTTTGTTATAGAAATTCAAACATTTATTAAGTTGAAGGTTATGTTTGTACACAAATTGATGAAAGATAAAATAAAAATATTGCATAAATGTCGGTTTCGAAATCTTCTTTACTTCAAGAATTGCCAATGGTTGTGTTTTTTTTTACCAATTTTGCTCGCGCAAATCTGAGCAGAGGTGGAAGCTATACGATTGTTTTCGTGTAACGAAAAAATCGTTTATTGAATATGATGTCGTGGAGACGGATTTGGTCTTCTTTTAACAAAACGTAAAACTTGCATAAGGAAGAGATATTGAAAATATGGCATGCGAATAAATTCGAGTGAAAAAAATCGATGAATATCGCCTAATCGTATTTTCGTGTCGTGACGTCGTAAAACTTATGTTCGTACGCGGAATTGAAATTCGAAGGGTTATACTTAATAACGTCGCAATTTAGGCAGTAGTTCTAATAACCCTATTATATATATATAATAAAAAGTAAGTAAACCTTGTCAAAAAGATTTATTATCGTTTATGACAGCAAAATGGAAAATCAAAGACTTTAATTCAAGTCAATTGCCTTAGTTACAAATCATCCGGAGTAGAAAGTTAAACAAAGAATTTACATTTAAAAAAACACAGATGCTATGGAAGAAGTATGAAATTCCCTAAATTCTATGCCATGAGCAAAAAAGATTGGAGGTAATTGAGATAAATGCTCTCTTTTAGGTTCCTTAATATATGGGGATTCCAAACAAATGCGTTCGGCTGTCGCTTAGTCCAATGTATAATTTTTTTTTCTCTATAAGGTCGAGTGTGCCAAAGTGGAATGCAGGTTACGTGGCAATACAGTGGCAAGTAGCAAGTAGGCTACTTGCTACTTGCCACTGTATTGCCACTTGAAGTGGCACCTCCGAAAGACTTTATAACAAATACAATAGCGCGAACTAGAGTCGCCACGAAGTACCACTACAAATATGCCACCCCACTCAACACATTACCTTACCACCCTAATGAGCGCCATAGTACCCGTTATAAAGCAATCCAAAAATGCCACCACCACCATTCCAGCCCAATGGGCTCCCGGCTTTAGAGTTTGGATACATAGATTTTGGAAACGGTAGGATTGCTAGTTGAAAGAACGACCATGTTCAATGTTCAACAAAGTTCTCAGTTTCTACAAGTGTTTCAATAGCCGCTTAATAAATAATTGCTTCATCCATTATTATACAATTATTGAAACAAACCGATCAAAAACACTCAACCAAAAACAACAATCTTCCTCTAATCAAAAAGGAAACGTTTTTGCACAATAGTAATATTATCTTCTTCTTGAGAAAATTTAATGTAGATGACAATACTACAAATGTCATTTTTAAGCTCAATATCACTTGTATTTTTAATTTTGTTAGGTAATATGGCAAATAGATGTTCAATATTTCATTATTAAATCTACTGATAAGATCATTTAAAATATTATCAGGGGAATAAAAACTGATATTTTAAAATAGTCTTCTACTGAGTCGGTTTGTAAGTTATCTCGATGAATTTGTTTTCCACTTAATCGAGGTATTTTAAGGTCCAAGTATAAAGTTTGAGAAAACTTTTGAATTTCCTCGAAGATTAAGTGAAATGCAACATCTGTTTTTTCTGAATTGCTGAAATCATACCCTTAACTGCAATTTCAGCTGAGGCCTTATCTAAGTCTTTACTTAGGGTAATTGTCATTCCCAAAATTTCAGAAAGACAGAAGAGCAAAAAAACAAATGTTGATGATGTTATTGTATGGATAAAACATAAAACACTGAGCTTAAGATGATGATACGCTTTCTTGCCATAAACTTATCGGTTCAAGTAAAAAATATTGATAAATAATAAAGAATAAATATTTTACTATTTTTAAATAAGTGTATTTAGTTGGTACAAATTTTTAATAATTACTTAAAATTTTCCTGATTCTTGGGTTTGGTCGTACAATATATTTTTTAAACTTTACAATTTATTTTTTAATTTACTTAATAATTATGAGAGGCACTTTGCCTCTCCCAGATTTTTTAATTTTTGTTTCATTAAATAGACAAAGTTTGACTAAATCTTAATATGTAATTACTTTACATTTACTACTTACGCTAAAAAATTTAAATTTTAAATTTCGTGACGTTATAGTTTCGAAAAGGCGACCTGGCAACGTTGGTGCATACCCCTGTCGTCTCACCCACCGTGAAGGTCAATAAACTGATTTGGGTATTCGATTACTTATATTAGATTATGGCAAAAGACTTTTATGTTTTTTGTTGTTATAACAATAGAAAACATAGAATACTTCGGCAAAAAGTTATTAAATCAAAGAACCTAGACACCAAATACTTGTCTCAAATGCCGAAATAAATAAAATGGCGTCCTAAATTTTAAAAGAACGTTTATATGCAACGTTGCCATCCAAAATCACGAATTTAAAAATATTAAAATAAAAAAGTTTCCGCTGCAATAATAAATAAGTGATTAGGTACATTAGAATATCTCCATTAGACCTATGTATAAAGTAAAAATCATTGAAATATCTTCTTCTTGGGAAAGGTCAATTATTACAGCTAATTTTCCAAGATGATATTTTTAACTATTTTACCAGGTATCCCTGAAGGCTCCTCAACAAAGTATTATGCGCAAGTTTTTGGACACCCGGTATTATAAAGTTGAAGGTTATGTTCTTACAAAAACTTTTTATGATTGGACCAATAATGAAAAAATATTGTTTTGTAACATTGTTTATTTGAAGAAATGCCAGTATGATACCACTGTTTTAAATCAAAATTATAAAGGTTTATTTAAACAATACTGGAAGATATTATTTCTTGATTATTGATATTAAAAAAAAACTTCGATGTAATGAATAACATAAAATTAAAGATTATGTACGTACAAAATATGGTAAAAGATGAATTAAAAATATAAGAAATAAACAAAAATTGCTCCTATAAAATAAGCGGTTTTTATTTCACCTTGCATATAATGATTTTACATTAGCAGATTTATTGAGTGTTTTATTTATTAATACCCTCCAGCTCTAAAAGTGAGATTTCTATAAAACGATATTTTTACGGGTAAAATCCATTTTTACCAACAAAGTTCAAGTGCAAGACACCCTCTTACCTCATATAAATTATAAATGGATAAATAGAAAATATAAACATACAGGGTGATGATAAAGTTTGGAACCTAATTCATAACTGCCGAATTTAATTGTTTTGAGAAAATCGCTCGGACAGGTTTTTTACTCATTTTTACAATTAAATTTTTAAACAAATTTTTGAATAAAAAATCTTTTTAATTCAAAAAATGAAATGAAAAATACTATAACTAAATTTCGAAATTGAAACCTTAAACTCTCCATAAATTTATATGGTATTTATATTGAAATTTAGTTTTAAATATTGGATTGATATTAGCATTAAATTGACATCGGCTGTAGGCATTTCTATAAATAAAAAATGTTCATTCATTCAAGAATAAATCATCAAATAAGTGAGCAAATATCGTCGAAAGTAAAAATGTCGAAACGCAAACGAATCAAACTGCTAAATTGTCGAATCTCAAATCCGAAAATTCGGAGAATGCAAAAATGTCGACCGTAAAAGTGTCGAACGCAAAAACATCGAAACGCAAAATTGTCAAATCGCAAATCCGTAAAAACGTCGAACGCAAAATTGTCGAACCGCAAAAATGCCAAATCGGCGATCCAAAAACTCAGAGAAAAACGTGGAACGCAAAAATATCGAAACGCAAAAATGTCGAATCCGAAGGTTCCCGAACGGCGTATACTGACAAAAGTAGATTGGGATAGTAATGGCAAGACTATATTATGGAATAAGAGTATCCAAATATGGTCAGGTGATAGGTAAACTGCAAACTATATTGGTGGAGTAAAAGTAAACCAATATTGGGCCTTCGTTTTTGGCTAATATTGAATTGCTTCTGAAATAATCGGATATTGGATTACCTATATGGGATTTCACATAATTCCATCTAAACAAATGCATCCAGCCAATATTGAAAACCGTTTTACCAATATTGTTGTACTATCCAGTACCATATATCTAAAAATTTGTATTATAGGAATTCTAGTTGCACACTTTAAGTTACAGGCTGTGTAAATCTCGGATGTGGATGGCAACGGGACTCTGGTTCAAATTACGAAGTTACTTTTTATTTTAAATCCTTCTAAGATTTATAAAAATGAAATACAATATACGCTCGTTTATTTTTTTAGTGTTGGAAGGAGACACGATAAAAGATAACGTCTTAAATTGAATCAAAGTCCGGTTACCATCCACATCCGAGTTTTACATAGCCTGTAGTAGGCGATTCCAAACTCCGCCAATAATCAGGTAAAGGGATTAACGATGCGGTAAAGTCCGCCAGACATAAAATTTTGAGCGCAAATGGGCAAGGATAAGTCCTCCACACTACTACCTGAATATATAATAATATTTAGTCCATAGTTAAGTTTGTGATTTATTTACAATTACCCGTAATTTCAGGTGATTCGGTTAGGTTATTTTTTTTTAAATACACTCTGTGGTGGTCGGGTTAGGTTAAGTTTGGGTAGAGTTTGTTACGTTTTGATGCGGAAAACATTTTAAAATATACATTGTATTTGGTGAGGTTATAGTGCCGGGTCCGTCAATCCCTTCGATTATCTGGAACGGGCCTGGCGGAGTTTACCTACAGGATTAAAATTTCGGGTCTTGGACGTCCCGTTGTTTGGGATTACGTTTGGAGTTTGATACTGTCGCCTGTATACATTTTTTATTAATTTTTATAACAGTTTTGCCCGATTTTTAATTATATACAGGGTTTTTCTAGCAAAAATTTTTTTAGATAGTAAATGTCATTCTGAACAAAAATTTTCCTATGAACTATTATGTTTTTTCGACTCCTTTAAAAGTTTCAAAAAGTTAATGATTTTTTGAGACATCCTGTATAAATTTCATTTAATTTTAATTTTCTTTATTTAAATCAAGTATGCTTTGGATTTTGTATATCTTTAATCCAATAAGATGCTAAATTTTACCGAGGGAAATTTAACCTCGTCGTTTACTTATTTTAAAAACAGCCAATAATGTTAAAAAAAACCAATTTGGCAAAGAAAAAATAATAATTGATTTAAATAAAAAATACAGGGTGTCCCATAATATGTGGGACCCACTTCTAGGGTGGGTAGTAGATGTCAAGAGAATAAGAAAAGTTCATATAAACTTATGTCCAATTTGGCCTAGGGGCCGATCCTGGGCCATTGGCCGCCCGCGTGCAGATTTTAAATTGCCGCCCCTACAAAGTCGTTTTTTTGTATTAAGACCTAACAAAAATGTGTAAGAATTATTTTAGCGTGGCCTGAAAAAAATCTACAATGTATACCCGATTTTAATTTATGTTTGTTGCTTCTTAAAACATCGGTTTCATAATTAAACTAAAAATGAACCCAACAATATTTTTTTCTCAGTTGACATGACGTCACTTTGACGTCATATTTTCTTTAAATGGATTGATATGGTTTTTATACCACAAAAATCATGGGCCAAAATATAAATTTTATATAACCAATTAAAGTGAAGGTTATTTTTTGGGGAAATTTTTAATCGCACTTTAATGACTTAAAAAGGGTATTTATAGTCAAAATTAGACAATTTCCTATAAAATAGGCATATTTGAGTATTTTTTCCTTATAGCAACTTTTTTGAAAATTGATTATAAAAATACTCATTTTTAGTGTATAAAAAAATTGTAAAAACTTGATTAAAAACTGCTAGTTTCGATAAAATTATAACAAATTTTTGAGTTTAAATTAAAGATTAGGGTATAATCTATAATACGAAACTCTAAAATCAATCATGGGCCAAAAAATAAATTTAATATAACCAATTAAAGTTAAAGTTATTTTTTGGGGAAATTTTTAATAGTACTTTGATGACTTAAAAAGGGTATTTATAGTCAAGATATGATTAAAAAATAAATTTTATTATAAAATTTGGTTAGTTTTTTATAAAATGGACCATTTAAAAAATAAAATTCGCAGTGGGGACTTTTTTGAAATTCCATTTAAAATTTATTTAACGCTTTTATTTAAACTGACGTTTTTGATGAAGACTTTGTATGCACTTTGAACGCCAAAAATTGACATTTTCACTGAAGCTAGACTTACAAAATTAGTTCCATTATAAAATCTAGACAATTTCCTATAAAATAGGCTTATTTAAGTATTTTTTTCCTCATAGGAACGTTTTTGAAAATTGATTATAAAAATACTCATTTTTGGTGTTGAAAAAAATTGTAAAAACTTGATTAAAAACTGCTAGTTCCGATAAAATTATAACAAAATTTTTGAGTATAAATTAAAGATTAGGGTATAATCTATAATACGAATGTCTAAAAACAATCATGGGCCAAAAAATACTTTGGCCGCCCCTCAAATTGGCCGCCCGCGTGCCGTGCACGCGTTTGCCCCCCGGTAGGATCGGCCCTGAAGGTGTTGTTAAAAAGTAGGTTTTTCTTCTGTTTATTTCTATTTATTGAAGTACAAATTAACAGATTTGATATTTGGTATGAATCATAATACAGTTAGGATTCGTTTTCGTGATTTTTTTCAATTTCTTAAACAGTTTTGGGTACAATAAAATAAAATAATCCATGGCTAACATGATTTTTTTAAATTTAAATTGTGTTGACCATCAATAAAATAATAAAATGCATTTTCTTCGAAAACGGCACCTACCGACTTTAAATAAGAGTACCTTTTTTTGTTAATAATTAAATGGGGAACAATAGTTTGAAGAAAAAATGTTGTAAAAGTTAACTACAAAAAAGTTAGGACAATTTTTAACCTTAACTCTCCCCGGATCTACCCCGAGATCTACCCTTTCAAAGCAAGCAAAAAATTTGAAAAAATTCACATAAATGTATCCTAGGTGTGTTATGATTCACACCAAATTTCAAATCTCTACTCCAATTTGTTTTGAAATAAACGAGCAAAAACATACTTTTTAACAACACACCTCTAAAGAGCTGTAGCTCCCTTATCAGGCGAAATTGGACAAAAGTTTATATGAACTTTTCTTATTCTTTTGACATCTACTACCCTAGAAGTGGGTCCCACATATTATGGGCCACCCTGTATAATAAGAAAAAATACTATACAGGGTGTTCCATAAAAATCAAGAAAATTTATCAATTTTAAAATTGCTGTAACTTTTTATAAGGAGTCGAATAAACATAATAGTTCATAGGAAATTTTTTGTTCAGAATGACATTTACTACCTAAAAAAATTTTTGCTGGAAAAAAAGTGAGACACGCTGTATAAATATGAAATAAATACATTTTAGTTTTCTTTTTAAATAATTTTGTCTTCTTTTATAAAACAATTATTAAAGAATTTTCAATTGGATTGTATGTTACTTGTTACTTTAAACCGATAGAAAAAGAGACTTTAGAATTGCTTCGTGATAAATCATGATCATGAAATTTTTATTTCAACCCTTAAAGCAAATAGCGATTTTATAGTAGGGAATCTTGAATGAAGAGCAGATCCTTCAGTGCATATGTAAGATTGTAATAAAGAGATAACTGATTTAGGCGCAGGATTAGGTGGCCTCTTTACGCCCTTTCAAACGAAAGAACGTAGGAGGAAAATTCAGTTTCTTTGATTTATCAAAGCAACGCGAAATGAAAGCGAAATTATTTATGCATACACTGTCCTTCTCTATTATTCACTAATTTTCGACCAGAATATAAACAAATTTCGAAAAATTTAAAAATTTATTTACCTTTTTAATTTCAATAATTACAAAGTTTGTTTCCAGTTTAGAACTAGTAATTAGATATAATTATAATGTGTGTAATTGAAGGGAGATAAAATATTGCTTTAATTTATTTCATTTTTTGTAAACTATCATGTTACCAAAATAAAAAATTGAGCTTGTTATATCAAATTGCAATTATTCTGTTTTTTCAGTTAAATCCTCAAATAAATCAAATATCCAGTTTATCCTGCCAATATAATTAAATAATTCTGCAATTTCCTACGTTACATTTCAATATTTGAAATATTAAACAGTTTCTGGGTGCAATTAAATAAAATCAATCATTAATTGCAGTGACATGAAATATTTTACCAATCAAAACTAAATCTAACTTAAAGATCATGTTTAATAAAATAAAAGTTAAGGAATATTTAATATTAGTTTTTGAAATGTCAAGTGAAGAATTTTTGAGTTTTTTTGTAGTTTTTGGTGTTTGTTTTGGTGGTGAATATTTACCCTTCCACTGCTATCTGTGGCATTGATGTCTGCTTGTGGAACTCCTACGATATGTGCTCGACGTAGGGCCTCCTTGAGGACGGTTTCGTCACCATCGCGAGCGGCCCTCAGCAGGACTTGTCCTGCCGGCGAAGCCGCCGCCGGTGCGGAAGTGTTGGACGTCGGAGACAGCGTGCCGCGGACGTACCTTCCTGTAGGATGCACCCTCCTCCTGGCGCCTGGAGACGCCGTCACAGGAACAATTACGGCACTCGAATGGTGCAAATCGCGTCGCAAATCTGCATATGTCCGTTGCGTTTCCGTTATAAAATTTGTGCGGTTTCTATGTGTTGTTGAACGTTGACTGAGCGTGCCGCCGGCGCGTGTTCGTAACCAGCTGTCTCCCGCCACCGGCGTCGCGCTCTTGGCGGCGCTTTCGCCACCGACGCCGACCCTCGTACTCCCGTTGCCATCTGCATTTGGAAGCGTGAACCGCACGTGGCGAGGCTGAAAACAACATGCTACCTAAATTTATCCCATCACCAAACAATAATATCATAAATCAATAAAATTGACAAAAAATGGCAAATTTGGAAATCAAAATTTGATTAAAAATGATCAATTTAAAACATTCTTCAAAAATCCTATTAATTGTAAGAATTTCAGATCCCCATACTAAATTTTCCAAAAAAAAAACTTTAAGGGATCTCGCACAAAGGCAAGGGGAAAATGGGCAATTCCAAACTGCGCCAATAATCAGGTAAAGGGATTAACGATGCGGTAAAATCCGCCAGACGTAAAATTTTGACAGCAAAGGGGTAAGGAAAAGTACGCCACCCTACTACATGAAAGGATGCAAAAAAATGATCCATATTTGAGAAAATAAATTTTTATTTATTTACTAAATTTAATTTTTATAGGAAAATGTAACATAAAGGGTGTCCCAGCGCTGCGAGGAAGTAACATTACTCTAAAATAAAAAAAGATATCGGCATGCGGTTTTCGATAAAATATACAATACCTTTAAGCGCACATTTTAAAAATATTTTAGTATCATACCGGGTGTCCATTCCAAGATGGAGGACCGAAGTTAGGTTTTTTTTTAAATGGAACACCCAGTATATTATGACATTTTTGGATTCCTTATAAAAAAATAATTATACTTTGTATAAACTTTTATAGGTCTATCATCACTCGTTTTGCTGATATTTGCTATTTAAGCCATAAAAAGATCCATTTTTGAAAGATCACTGCTCTAAAACAGATGAATATTTTGGGTTGAAATTTTCTCAAAAATGTTTCAACATCGTGTAGTCTACAACTATCATGTCAAATTTAAGTTTGTGATAATTTTTCATCAGAGTGCCATATGAAACGCAAATTAAACGAAATTTTCAAATGGAATACCCTGTATATTTTAACATCAATCGATATCATTTTTTACAAGTTTTCTATTGATATAATGTTTGTATGGTCGCTTATCAATGGTTTGGGAGATATTAATATCCAAACTGAGAAACAGTGAAAAATACACAAAATAGCACTCTTCATGAATTTTTTTAAGGTTTCTTTTAATTTGCCTAATACTTATACTCTTTCTCTATTTTGCTTTTTTAATAATGTTTTTATATCAATTTTGGTTTTCTAAATCTCAGTATACCGGGTGGAAATGAAAACCGGTTCACCTCGATAACTTTTTTATTTATGAATAAAAATATTTGAAATTTGTGTATGTTCTATGGTTCAAAAAACAAATTTTATGTGCATTTTTTATTTTCGAAATCACTTCCGGTTTCACCGGAAACACCATGAACTTTGTTTTTTTAAATGTAACATCCCATATTTTTATTCATGGCTTAAAATACTTTTAAAAAAGAATTATTTTTGAGATATTAGTTTTTATTTTTTTTGTAAAAAAAAATTTTTTTCAGAAAAAAAAAAAGGTTTTCGAAGTCGGTGAAAAGTACCAAAACTAATTCTAAATAATTCAAATACCTAAATAAAATTGTAATTTGAAAAAAAATTTAAGTGGTTTTTGAACTATTAATTTTTAAACTTAGTTAATGAAGATTTTATCAAATATCTCACTTTTTTTAAATGCAATGATGCCGGGTCATTCGACTTTTTAAAAAGAGGATTTTATAACGATTATTTTGGTACCCCATATGTAGGGTGCAATCAATTTACTTGTCCCAGTTTATCATATTTTTTGTACTCGGGATTTTTCAAAATTAAAAAAAAATTAAAAATGTATCACAAACACATACCCCTACATATGGGGTACCAAAATAATCGTTATAAAATCCTCTTTTTAAAAAGTCGAATGACCCGGCATCATTGCATTTAAAAAAAGTGAGATATTTGATAAAATCTTCATTAACTAAGTTTAAAAATTAATAGTTCAAAAACCACTTAAATTTTTTTTCAAATTACAATTTTATTTAGGTATTTGAATTATTTAGAATTAGTTTTGGTTTTTTTCGCCGACTTCGAAAACCTTTTTTTTTTTTTGAAAAAAATTTTTTTTACAAAAAAAATAAAAACTAATATCTCAAAAATACTTCTTTTTTTAAAAGTATTTTAAGCCATGAATAAAAATATGGGATGTTATATTTAAAAAAACAAAGTTCATGGTGTTTCCGGTGAAACCGGAAGTGATTTCGAAAATAAAAAATGCACATAAAATTTGTTTTTTTGAACCATAGAACATAGCCAAATTTCAAATTTTTCTATTCATAAATAAAAAAGTTATTGAGGTCACCCGGTTTTCATTTCCACCCGGTATTTTGAAATTTGAACAATTAATGTTACCAAGAAATCCCTTATTTTGTTGAATATCGTTTTTTCTGATAACCAGAAGCGGATTTCTTTTAGCTTCACCAAGCACTTACAGCATATTTTCCATTTCTTATTTAGAAGAGTTCATTATTTCGGTTTAGTTATTATCAAAAGTACAGAAAAAGGCGTTAAAACAAAATTCCACAAAATAAGGGTTTCCTTGGTAACATCAGTTGCTAAATTTTTAAAACATGCTGAGACTTAGAAAAGCAAAATTGATAATTGCAAGTTTCGATTTTATTTTTGTTGCAAGGGAAGAAAAACTACTATTGTAATAAAACAACATTATAAAAAAGCAAAATAGAGAAATAAATATTAGGCAAATTAACAAAAAAATTCTCAACAAAATTCATCAAGAGGACTATTTTGTGGATTTTTCAATGTTTCTCAGTTTGGATATTAATATCTCCTAAACCATAGACATTCGACCATATAACCATTATATCAGTAGAAAGCTTGTTAAAAATGCCATCGAATGATGTTAAAATATACAGGGTGTTCTATTTAAAAATTTCGTTTAATTGTTCAATTTGCGTTTCATAAAGCAGCCTGATAAAAAATCATCACAAACTTAAATTTGACATGACAGTTGAAGACTAGACGATGTTGAAAAATTTTTGAGAAAATTTCAACCCAAAATGTTTTTCAAAAATGGATCTTTTTTTCCCTTAAATGGCAAATATCAGCAAAACGAGGGATGATAGACCCATACAAGTTTATACAAAGTATAATTATTTTTTTATAAGGTATCCAAAAATGTCATAATATACTATTTAAAAAAACATAACTTTGGTCCGCCATCTTGGAATTAACTCCCGGTATATTACTAAAATATTTTTAAAATATGCTCTTAAAGGTATTGTATATTCTATCGAAAACCGCATGTCGATATCTTTTTTCATTTTAGAGTAAAGTTACCTCCTCGCAGCGCTGGGACACCATGTATACAGGGTTTCCCTAAAAGGTCTGTACAAAACAATACCACATACTCCTGAGACCAAAATAAGACGATTTAACTAAACTTATCTCTATCCAAAAGTGCTTCGTTAAGGTGCTGCAGACCATTAAAGTTTTTAAAAGTATTTTGTATTTTTTAAATTACTAAAAATTTGCTTATACGATTATAACATAATTTGGTATGTAGGTATGTAATGGAAAAAAGTATTTCTAGACAATTCGTTTTTACTTTTTCGCGTTATGTAAGTAGTCAAAAATAGGTCATCGACATGCAAAATTTCTTATAACTTTTTAATGGCCGAATAAAAATTCATAAAACTTTACTTGTAGTTAAACAGTGTAATTATAAACTTTTTTTGTCTCTTATAAAAGTTATCTATCTCCTTTATTTTAAGCAGAAAAAAATTATTTCCATGTGGTACATAACCTAACTTTGAAAAAATATTTAAATTTTTCGTTAAAAGGTCTGTAGAAATTAACTCAGTATATTCCTGAGAACAAAATGGAACGATTTAACCAATTTTATCTTTATCCAAAAGGGCTTCATTAAGCTTCTATTGAAAATTCTTTAAAAAGATTAGATTTTTCAAGGTCGCTAGACACTTAAGGAAGCACTTTTCGATTAAAATAAGTTTGGTTAAATCATTTTATTTTGGTCTCAAGAATATGTGGTGTTACTTTGTACAGACCTTTTGGCGAAAAATTTAAATAGTTTTCTAAAGTTAGGTTATGCACCACATGGAAATACTTTTTTCTTGCTAAACTAAAAGAGTTAGGAAAATTATATAACAGACAAAAAAGTTTATAATTACACTGTTTGGCTACAAGTAAAGTTTTATGAATTTTTATTCAGCCATTAAAAAGTTACAAGAAAATTTGCATGTCGATGACCTATTTTTGACCACTTACATAACGTGAAAAAGTAAAAACAAATTGTCTCCAAAAATATATTATTTTCATTACATAGCCACATACCAAATCTTGTTAAGATCGTATGAACCAATTTTTAGTAATTTAAAAAAAAAAACAAAATAGTTTTAAGAACTTTAATGGTCTGTAGCACCTTAACGAAGAACTTTTGAATAGAGATAAGTTTGGTTAAATCGTCATATTTTGGTCTCAGGAGTATGAGGTATTGTTTTGTACAGACCTTTCAGGGATACCCTGTATAATAATCTTAATAGTACACAGCTAACTTTATGACTTATTCGGTTAGGTTATTGTTTTTTTAAAATACACTCTGTGGTGGTCGGGTTAGGTTAGGTTTGGGTAGAGTTTGATACGTTTTGATGCGGAAAAGATTTTTAAAATATACATTGTAATTTGGTGAGGTTATAGTGTTAGAAAAATTTAGTTCCCTTCGATTTCCTGGAACGGGCCAAGCGGAATTTGCCTACAGGATTAAAATTTCGGGTCGTGGATCCCGTTGTTTGGGATTACGTGGCGGAATTTGATACTGCCCGGGAGAATACTTTCGGTGGATTTCAATCTGTACCTGACGAATCGGTAGTTCATAACATAGTGATAAAATATCTTAATGAGTCCGGAAACTCGCCTTTGAGTCACAATCAGAGGTCCAAGTTCAAAAATAAATAATAAGGCATTTCGCGTGGCTGTTATATATATGAGGCATAGTATAATGATTTGACATTTGACATACCATACACCGGCGAGATGTTATTAGCAATAAGTTTTCCAGCAATAAGTATTTTACATGTAATTCTCCATAAGAGGTTTTTTCTAAATAACTTCCTTCCTTATCAATTCACAAAAAAACAAATACACCAAATTAAAGCACAATTAAATCCCTACAGAGTGGTGGTACCCACTTTGCTTGTCCGTCCGGATTAAGTTTGTTATAGCACCCCAATAAAACCTCTACCACGTATTTTCAAATTTTTAAATAATAACCTACAAAGACAAATGATATGTCTATGGATAACATTTTTCATGTATATGACGATGATATTGGTCACTTTGCTTGTCTGGGCCAATTAAATAAGTAATTAACAAAAAAACACTATTTTTTGACATTTATGAAGTTTGAACGCAAATTTATTAACGCGGTATTTTTGCATAAAAAAGTTAATTGCACAAAAAAATCAGAAATTTAATTGTGATTACGGTGGTATGTCACACTTTGCTTGTCCGTCCATAATTAATTACCTACCCTACAAGCCAGCAATAACTTTTAGAACGCAAAATTCCAAACAAATGTGCGGCGAAAGTCAATCAAAGAAAATAATGTCTAATAACACAGGCCAACGATGAAAAAACTTTTTCAATAACTTTAGCTCACCAACCAATTTCTCACATTTCAAAATTTAATAAAAATAAATTTTATTAACCAAAATGTATAAAAAAATTTCAACATTTTTAAGTTGGCCATATATTCTAGTATTATAAGGTTGGCAATAATATCAAATATGATTAGGTTGGCTGATAAATTAGACAGTTTTTTTGTTTTCTTCCAGTTAATAAAATCTCACATTGTATTGTTTAGTCTATTTGCTTTTTATTCATAGTTTAATATGGATAAACGTGGTTGCAAAAATTCTCCTAACGCTTTTTGTTATATATGTGATAGTTTTGTAATAAAAAAAAAACAACAAAAAAACATTACTAACTTTGTAAAACAAGTATACTTTGCATATTTTGGTGTAGAAATCGGCAATCAAGACAAATGTTGGGTTCCTCACAAAGTATGTTTTGCTTGTGTCTTGTGTCGAGGATCTTAGGGAATGGTAGAAAGAGAAGAAAACTTTTAAATTTGCAGTACCCATGGCATGGAAAGAGCACAAAAATCATTCAAACGATTGTTTTTGCAGCATAAATGTTTCTGAACATAACTCTAAAAATAAGAAAGCAATTGTTTATCCTAACTTTATTTCAGCTGATCGGCCGGTAGGACATGGACCGGAACTTCCTGTCCCTGTGCGAACTGAGTCTATCGATGATATTTTACAGTTCAGTTCAGAATTTAATGAAAGTGAACCGACTGATGACGAGTTCCAATATAATCCAGAAAATTTAAAAAAAGTTAAATGATTTAGTGAGAGATTTGGGTTTGACTAAGGAAAAAGCAGAATTGCTTGGTTCTAGACTAAAAGAAAAACATTTATTGGAATCTGCAACATCTATTTATCATTATGGAACATGAACAGTTTGCTGAAAGAAGGGATGTTCGTTGGGCCTGATATTCGGAAATTGATGTTCGATTCCAACATCGAAGCAACGATGAATACAGAAAAAAAAGAGGCTTGGATATCATTTAAAGAAGTTATGACAAAGTTTTTGGGCAATGTTAAAGCTCCTAAATATGAACTTATCGTAGCAAACATTATAAACAATTTTAAAAGTTTTGGTTGTCCGATGAGCCTTAAAGTCCACTTCTTACACATCCATCTTGACTTTTTTTCTGAAAACTTAGGTGATGTGAGTGAAGAACAAGGGGAACGGTTTCATCAGGACATAAAAGAAATGGAAAAACGATACCAGGGAAGGTGTAATATCAACATGTTAGGTGATTACTGTTGGTCACTTCACAGAGAAAAACAAAACACATTACATCGAAGAAAAAGCTATACAAAAAATTTTACAGAGAAAAGAGAGGGAAAATACATAAAAATAAGCCTCTGATTATTAGTACCTTTAGTAAAATAACATTTTTGTAAGTGAAAATTGTAACCTAATAAAAAAACTGAATTTTTAATTTTAATTTATCAAAGTATTTTTGATATATATAATTGATGTCATATTGTGAGAGAATTGTGGGTGATAGAATAAAACTGATCTCAAATACGGTTTCAGCACGCAAAAATACATCAGATTTAGGTAAATTAGTTTAAAAAGTTTTTACAAAAAATTTTAATTTGGGTAACGATGGTATTATTCTCTTTGCTTGTCCG
Source organism: Stenus bimaculatus (assembly GCA_963971135.1). Taxonomy (NCBI): domain Eukaryota; kingdom Metazoa; phylum Arthropoda; class Insecta; order Coleoptera; family Staphylinidae; genus Stenus; species Stenus bimaculatus. Next base: position 15,706,505 of record OZ020185.1, on the reverse strand, counting down.
GGCCAATTAAATGAATAATTAACAAAAATCACTATTTTTTCGGCATTTATGAAGTTTGAACGCTAATTTATTAATGCACTATTCTTGAATAAAAAAGTTAATTACACCAAAAGATCAGAACTTTAATTATGATTACGGTGGTATGTTACACTTTGCTTGTCCGTCCATAATTAATTCGCTATTAACCAGCAATAACTTTTAGAACGCCAAATTCCAAACGAATACAGTATTGGAAAAAAGTAGAGGAACATTTACATTTTCTTTATATATAGGTTATAATATTGTGTAATAAATAACTTTAATATTTCAAAATAAGTATGCTTTAAATCTACATTATTTCATAATTTTTTTTATTAAATAAAAATAAAAATTGCAGTTTTAGTAAAATAATTTACTAATAAGGCTGGAAAAAAGTAGAGCAACAATTAGAAACTTATTATTTATTCATATAAAAATTTATTCATATATAAAATTAAAGTGTAAACTAATATTTTGTCCAATAGCCGTTGTTCTTAAGTATATCAGCACCTCTTCTGGATATTGATTTTATAAGATTAATATAATAATTAAAATTGGTTCTAGTTCATCCCAAGCATTTTGAAGCGCTGAAAAGAGTTCGTACAAATTTTTGTAAGTTTTATAGCGAATTTTGTTATCCAAAATAGTCCAAAGGTTTTCAATTGGATTTAAATCCGGAGATTGTGATGGCCATTTCAATAAATTAATTTTTTCTCCCGCAAACCATTGTTTTACAAACTTTGATGTATGCTTCGGATCATTATCCTGCTGAAAGAAGTGACGTAATGGGAGAGTGCTATCAGCATATGGGATATTTTAGAGAACGTAAAGTTCTCTAAAATATTTTTATACACAAAACGATCCATTATGCCATTTATACGATGAATGGGGCCCATTCCGAAACCAGAGAAGCACCCCTAAATGATTACAGATCCACCACCATGTTTTACTGTATGTCGAACATATTTGGGATGTAATGTTTTGCCCTCAGGACGTCTCACATATTGCAGTCCATCACTACTTATCAAACTAAACTTTGATTCGTCACTGAATATTACCCTATTCCAATCTTCCAAAGTCCAATTAATGTGGTCTTGAGCAAATTTAATTCGGGCACGTCTGCTTTTCTTTGAAAGTAGAGGTTTCTTTGCTGGCCTTATAGCTATAAGATTGTTCTCACTTAGTCTATTTCTGACAGTGCGTGATGTAATATTTGAAAACTGATTGTTACCAAATTGGGCCTTAATTTGGTTTGGAGATAAAAATGGGTTCTGTTTTGAAATATTTATATGCGCTCTATCTTCACGTGATGTTGTTTTTCGTGGCCGTCCAGACTTTTTTTGAAATCTACCGTTCTACTTTCATTATTCCTTTTTAAAATTCTGGAAATAATGCATCTATGCAGCGAATACTTTCTAAAAATATCAACTTGTGACACTTTTTTATTAAAATCACTAATTATCAAAATTTTAATTTCTTTTGAAATTTTTATTCCTCGCGGCATGATGGATAAGCATAAACTAAGTATTTGAGTAAAATGTGAAACAAAATGTTTCATTATTTTGTGTATTATAATAAAATGTTGCACAGGTTGCTCTACTTTTTTCCAACAATAATCGAGAATGATAAAAATTCTTAAGAAATATTTAAATTTTCAAAGAAATTTATTTTAAAATAAACTTTATAAATTCGAGACTAAATACTGAGTGTTTAAATTAAACATTATTTTCACTATTTTTAAAAATTTTAGAAAAAAAGGTAATGTTGCTCTACTTTTTTCCAATACTGTATGTCGCGAGAGTCAATCAAGGAAAGCAATGTTTAATAATTCTCAAAGAAACAATTTATATGTCCAGAGACAGGATTTTTAATTTAGGTAATGATCGCATTGGTCACTTTGCTTGTCCGGGCCAATTAAATGAGTAATTAACAAAAAATACTATTTTTTCGTCATTTATGAAGTTTGAACGCTAATTTATTAACGCGGTATTATTGCATACAAAAGTTAAATAAAGGAAAAGATTAGAAATTTAATTGTGATTACGGTAGGATGTGTAACTTTTAGAACGTCAAATTCCAAACGAATATGCGGCGAAAGTCAATCAAAGGAAACAATGTTTAACAAAATCGGGATAGATCGAGAAATGGCCACTTGAAAAGTTTATTTAGATTCTTTGCTAATGTTATCCTCACATCTCATTTCCTAATCTGGAGAATTTTTTCGTATAGCCAGTGCTATAAAAAATTAATATAACTATTACGATATCTGATCAGAAATAGGATTTGCAAAACATGTGACATATGTTAAATAGGTCAATGTAGTGCAAACTGGAGTAGAAGTTCGATGGGAAGATCTAGCTGCAATGCATGTACCATTGTTTCCGAATTTGACTTTGGTATTCCAAAGAAATACTTTTACGCGAACTAATTTATGGAACATCAAGTTGGACTGGAACTTTTATGTATCCAATATTCTTCTTTGGGAGATAAGCTGGTAAATAAAGACTCTACGAAATCAATCGGAATAGCAATGAACCAGAAGGCGTATTCTTAAACCACTCCACAAGATGTCGCATGCCACATTACAAGGACAGACTCTTATTTATTCATGAAATTAACAAAGACAGAATGATGAAAATGGTATGCGACATCGTGTGGACCGTTTCAAGAATATGGGGGCAGGTTTCGTTTATTTAATTCAAATCCTGGAAAAGAACACTGGAATGCTGTTAAGCGAATTTTAAGATATCTACGTGGAACTTCGACTATGAAACTAGAATATTCTAAGAATAGTAATTCGAGTATTATTGGAATTTCAGATGCAGATTGGGCTAGTGATTTAGATGAGAGAAAATCGGTGACTGGATATGCATTTATTTATCAAGGTGGTGCAATTTGTTGGAATGCTAAAAAGCAACAAACAGTTGCAATTTCTACAAATGAGGCTGAATATATGTCTATAGCGGCTGCTGTTCAACAAGCAATTTGGATTAAAGCTTTTGGAGATGAATTGGCTATAACCAATAAAGTTGGCAGTGACATTGACATTGAGATTTATTGTGACAATCGAAGTGCAATTGAGTTAAGGAAATCCAATTCATATCATAGTAGGACGAAGCATGTTGATGTTAAACACCATTTTATTAAAGATGCTGTAAATGAAAAGTTAATTAATATCTAACCAATATCAACGAAGGAAATGGTAGCAGATAGTTTAACCAAAAATGTGACATTTCTAAAACATGAATTTTGTAGAAGAAATTTTGGACTGCAATGTTAATAGTTCAAATAAATTAGTTTAAGGGGGAATGTTGGAAGATAAACTAAGTATCAAGTAGTTTTATGTAGTTTTATGTAGTTATGATAAACAAATAAGTATTGTCTAGTATTGCATAGATAACATAATACGTATAGAATGCTAACTCAATAGTACCTTTTGATAACGTAAAAGCACCCTCTGGTTTTTTGGGGCCAAGTATTTTAAGACGCGCGGGAATTTTGAATCTGCAATTTTTATATTTGTATTTTGTAGTTTTATTATTTTATAAAGATGTATCTTTAATTTGAAAGGGTTATTTTTAAATTTATTACTTATTAACTATAATTAAAGATACATATTTACACAAACCACCAATTTGTAGAATATAAAATAATAAACAAAATTTTATATTTAAACATTTTATTTAAAAATTAGAAATTGTATAGAGTTACATGCAAACTGTAAATCAGTAAAACAGATTTAAAGAAGATTTTAGATGTTATAAAAGTAGAAGTATGATATACTCAAAAATAAATTAGAAAATATAAATTTTAAACTTCTACGTCTTTTGAAAATCCAAATCCATTCTCCTAGCATTATCTGGAAAACCTTACAAAGTCTCACTGTTGCAAGGACAATTGTATAAACCCAGTGTAAAAGTATTCTTGAAAATTAATAAAATATTTTAAAAATGTGAGATGTAAGCATAGGATGTAAGTAGAAAAAGTAAACATACCTAGATGTAGACTTAATAAAAAATTGCTGAAAATCCAACGGTAACAGTAACAAGACCCTTTTAAAGTATCATTTCTCTAAAAAACATAAAACTGATGCATTTTGAAAGCTAACTTAACTATCAATTCTGACAACTAAAAAATGATTCGCCAAGTTGATTTTTTCTGTAGGTTCATAAAGCGCCATCTATACTTTTGGGGCCAAGTTTTTTGTGTTATCAAAATTTAGCATTGAGTTTGCATTCTATATAAATTATATTATCTATGCTAGTATTGTCATCAGTTAGTAGTGATTGAATAAATAGTTAAAAACGTTTACTTCTTCAATTCATATTATAGAAGGTCATCAGATTGAGCAAATAATTTATTAGTAGGAGTAAACTATCTGGCTGAAATATTTACTTTTTTCTGTAGATAGTTTTTAATTTAACAAATTATTAGTGACTTAATAATTTCAAAAATGAAGAAATAGTATTTAATTGTTTAGACATTATATTATATTGTAATAAAATCATAAAATCATAAAATTATTTTTTATTTTTTATTAAATTTCTTTAAAACTTGAAGGACAATAAAAAATGTTTTCACCAAAATGTCTTTCTTTTTTCAGCGTAGAATAAGATTAATAATTATTAAAAAACATAGGTTTGTATATAAAACAACAAGTAGTCCTTGAAGTGACCTTCAAAACATACTTAAAATAACAAATACTTACAATCACAGGTATCAATTTAGTACAAAATCAAGACGTTGTCTATAACGAAGGGAAAAAAGAATGGTTCTTTGTTGGAAAATTCAAACAAGAATTTACTGAAAAAAACTTGAACGACCTATTAGCAGAAAAAAATACCAATGTCAAATTTGTTATCGAAAAATTGGAAAAACAGGATAAATTTACTCAAGAGAAATATTCATGCTTTAAAGTTGGGGTACCTTTGGAAGCAAAAGAATTATTTTTAAAAGATGAAAACTGGCCTGTTGGTATAACAATTCAGTTTTTTCGATTTCAAGGACCCACAACAGATTTAGAACATATAAACCATAAACCCCAATATAGATCAATGCGAAGGCCAAGATATACGGAACATATAAGGAGTATTAATTAAAAAACCTAGATATAAAGTGACACCAAAAAAAAGACAACCAGGGCAAGAAACCACAACAACAAAAATATTTCGATTTTCATATGTAATATCACGAGTCACGAGTGGTCTTTAAGTCGAATATTTTTCACTGTCATTACCACGAATGTCATTTGGGGTTAAGTTTTAATTCCCCGATTTTTAACCCCAAATGACAAGAGTGGTAATGTATGAAAAATATTCGAGTTATAATTTGAACAAGAGTGCATATTTAAGGGACTATTTAACGAACATTTTTCACTTTTTTGTGCAAAATTTGACAGCTAACTTCAAACTTATTCAAATTTGACATTAACGTCATAAAATAATCGCTGATATTTTTGACGTTTTACTTGTCACAAAAAATAATCTCTTGTGAGTTGAATAGTCACTTTAATTCATATAAATATTCAAAGTATTTTTAATAAACTCGATCAACTAGAGATTTTACTAAAGGAAGAAAATCCTGATATAGTCTGGGTTACCGAAACATGGACAAATGTAAATAACGATAATTTGGTGACATTAAGTAGTCACAAAAAAATGTGCAGTTTTTATAGAAGGAATCATAGCAATGGAGGTGTTATAATGCTAGGGACGTACCATATAAGGACTATGACAGAGGTGGAAATATCAGTCTAGAAATGGAGATCGAATGTGTATCCTCCGTTATAGAATTGCGTAACACGCCAATAGGTATTGTTTTGGTCTACAGACCTCCATCAGGGTCCATAGATGTATTCTTAAATCGATTGTCAACGCTGGTAAGTGATCTAAGAAGAAAATGCCAATTTATGATACTAACCGGAGATTTCAATATTGATATGTCCGCAAATTTAAAAAAAAACGAGTCTTTTTAGTGACCTCCTAAAATGTTTTATTTTAAAAAATTTCCTTAATAAACCAACAAGGATCCAAAAAACAACTAAAGGCATTTGCGAATCAGAAAAGTTAATATCTTCACTAACTTCACAGAGTTACATGTGATATATTAAACACTAGTATATCCGACCATTTAGGACAAAAGATATGTATAACATTTAACTCCAATAATATATCTCAAAACCAAACAATACCTCAAACACCTATTTTTCGAAGAGACCTATCATTGGTTAATGTAAACCATCTGAAACGTCTTATGGAAAAAGAGGAATGTACTGAAATTTACACAGGAGAACTAGATACCGCATTTAATTCACTTAAGTCCACCTTTACAAGTTTACTGGACATTTCTTGTCCCAAAAAGCAAATTTTAATTAAGTCGAAACCAAATAATAATGCACATAAAAAATGGATCAACTTTGAAGTAATAACATCAAGTAATAACCTCAAGGAAATGCATTCGATTCTGATACATAACCACTCAGAAGAATTAAAAGAGAAATACAAATTAGAAAAAAAATTACACAAGAAACTTATTAAAGATACGAAAAGTAAATTACATTCTACAGAAATTGATAATGCATCAAAAAACAGCAAAAAATCTGGCAAATAGTTAATGAAGAAATTGGTAGGAATAATAAACAGAGAATCCATCGAATAAAGAATGACAACGAAATCGTTGAAGATCCACAAGTAGTTGCAAATTTGTTTGGTGAATATTTTAGTACCTACAGTTATCACCAAAAAAATAAATGAGCATTTTGGGAACAACATATCAACTTCCTGCACAATGACTGCTAGAAATAACTTCTCGTTTTTTCCTTAAACTCGTAGATTTTGAAGAAGTTAAAGAAATCATTGAAAATATGAATAATAAGAAGTCATCTGGACACGAAGAATTAACATCAAAAATAATAAAGGAAACTAAGGATTTTTTAATTCCTCCACTGTCCCAACCTTTGATATTTATTACCAAAAGGAAAAGGGTAAATTTCCTGAATTACTGAAGCCAGGTCGTGTAGTACCAATCTATAAGAAAGGCAACAAAGAAGACATGTCGAATTACAGACCTGTAACAGTCTTAAGTGTTCTATCAAAAATCGTAGAAAAAAATATACTAAGCCGCATGTAGGACTTCATTCACAAACACAAGCTATTATCAAAGACACAACATGGTTTTACAAGTAATAAATCTGCTGAAACAGCAACGGTCAGCTTTGTGCAGTTAGTGAGTTCTTTAGTGGACAAAGGATTGTGCGTGGCGGGATTTATGTACGATTTTACAAGTGCCTTTGATACAATTGACATTAAATTTGTGCGAGATAAGCTTGAGTGTATTGGATTTCGTGGTTCTGTTTTAGACCTACTGACTTCATTCCTCGATAAAAGGAAATTCTACATCCATATGAACAACAAGAAATCTAACACCTTCGAAGTCACAGATGGGGTAGCTCAGGGATCAACATTGATCCGCTAATTTTTAATTTATTTATAAACGACCTTAATGATTATGTCAATTGTGGAGATACTAGTGTAATAGTTGCTGCAAAAAATTTAGATGATTTATCAGAAAAAATTAACACTGTCCAGAGAAATAAACTATTAATAAATCGCTCAAAACAGTTTTAGTGCAATTTTTTAACAGTAAACCACAGGACCAAACGTTACCTCATGCGTCGGAGTTTACAAAATTTCTAGGCATATTTATTGATAATAATTTATCCTGGGGAAAGCATATTGATCATGTCTCCTCAAAATTAAATTCGGCTTATTATGCCATATTAAAACTAAAAAGTGTAATCTATGCGTCTTCACTATTAGATGTCTACTATGCACTGGCATACTCCTATATAAGTTATAATATAATAATAATAATATATTTATTAATCAGAAGACTTATAATTATAATTATATGGGGAAAGGATGTGAGTATTAACAGAATTTTTGTTACACAAAAACGAATTATTAGACTCATATTCAATCTAGGATATCTAGACTCATGTAAGACAAATAATATTATGACTGTTGTATGTATCTATATTTATAAATGTGCCACATATGTGTATCAACATTTTAATGAATTTGAAAAAAAATGTGATAATCATGAACACCACACAAGAAATAAAACAAATCTAATTATCCCACAACATTCAACAGCACTGTATCAAAAATCACCGAAGTACAATTGTATTAAAATTTATCATCTTTTGCCAAAACTCATGAAAAATATAAAGGTCTTTAATACTTTCAAAAACCAACTAAAACAATTTTTAGTCACTAAATGTTTCTACACACTCAAAGAATTTGAAGATGAATGTAAGAGTCACATGTTATAACCTAAATTTTAAGAACACTGTTTTTTATCTAATTATTTTAATTTACTGATTTAATTATTTTAATTTACTGACGAGTCATATCCATTAAATGTAAATGTGCTGTACTATACTTTATATGTAATAATTCATGTAGATGAATAAAGATGATTTGATTTGATATTATGTTACTCCCTTCAAACCAAACAACTTTTATTATCAAAAAACTCTAAGAGGCTTAGTTTTCGAGATAAAAATTTGTAACACTTTATATGGGACACCCTGCCCAGGGCTCTCCAAGGCCTAAATCCGACCCTGGCAATGGCCCTTCAATTTTTTGCAGATGAAGGCGTGTATTCGGTCAAACGTCGTCGGCGTCAGCCGACTAAATATTATCAGCTGGTTTACTACTTTTCTGAGAAATTGGAAAAACTATTTGATTTTTTATTTTTTAATACTTTTACTAAAAAAATAATTGACAAAACCTATTTTTGGTTTGTGAGATTAACCTCTTAGAGAAGAAAAAGTTAGTTTTTTAGTGACAGGTAACATCCAAAAATAAAATTGAAATGAAAGGTTAAAGGTGGAATAATTGAAATTTCGTAGAAAAAAAAACTCGTGTAAATGTCTTCCTTAATAAAATATCCAAATGTAAATTGTAATATATTTTCATAAATGAGATTTTTAGGGAGCTATTTCAGAAAACCAATCTCGGTTGTAATAAAAAGCTTTGAACCCGTTAACCTTTCTTATCATAAGTTTTTGCTTACAGGACGTATAGGCTTGAAGCTGATATCATCTGTAGCGAAGGAGTGCATATTGCTCTTTTTTGAAGAGTTCCTTTGAATTGTTTCGCACTGGTAATTACTAGTCACTCTCAGAGGCCCAGACGTCGAATTTTTTGCTCCCACAGGCCCATATCTAAGCGATGGAAGCTCCGGGATTCTACGTGACGTTGATTTAGATATACGTCCAACTGATGGCATCGACTGCAAAATAAACAATAACCAACATGAATAACAGACATATTTTTTTCGATTAGAAGAAAATTACATATTGCACAAAATTTATTGATGTTTTTATTAAACAAGAAAGAATTTCCCAAACATTTACACAAAGTTTTTATTTTGCTGGAACTGATAGTATAAACTACTTAATCAAGTTAACAAAACTTTTAATAAAATATATTTTTGTGGAATATGAAATGTAATAGAAAACATTTGGGTGTTGTATAAAGTGGCTCTAGAACGATTAAACGAACATCAAACGAGTGCCAGGCGCCACACGTTTTGTGCATTGTTTAATCAAATTTTATAAATAGAAAAACGGAAATGATAACCATAATGACTTTTATACCAGCATCAAATTAAAAACGGAATATAAACAAAATTAATAAACTCACTTGCGCTTATATTATAGGATTTGATTACTATCTCCAACAATACATGACGAGACATTAATTTAATGAGAGTTTATTTTATAACTTATCATCGTTCATTAAAAGTGAAAATTTATAATGTTTTCATTAATTAAGTTCAATGGTGTATAATTTTTAAATTAAATCGAATGTAGGACCATTTTTTCAAATATTAAAAAAGAACCAAAAACGATATTTTGTGTGTAAACAAATAAATATAAATGATATCAAAGAGACTAATTAAAACTGATTTTTCGTTCCAACTAATACTGTTTTGTTATGATTGGAAAAAATGTGATTGTTTATACAAATTCTCCTCACATGGTGTCTAAAAATAGACGTATCCTAAATTAATACCATGGTATTATTTTTTTTATTTTTAATTGAAGGCCAATTTAAACTGCGCGTAAGAACGATTTATTTTATTTGAACTTACTTAAATAAATCAATTGCTGTTCAACGTTGTAAAACCATCAGGATTACACCTATGCTGTGCCAAGTTTATTTTTCCAATGGTGCTCATGAGTGGAAAATTATCAAATTAGTAAATCTTTTAGAAAATAAGTAGCTTTACCCATTAGGTTTTTTGATAATAATCACAAATTTAGATAAAATGGAGTAATAAAGCTATAAATTTTCATTATCAAGAGTAAATTTACTGGTTTTGGAAAATTAGGTTTCCCAAATTGTAAGAATGAAAATTAATGATATGTCTTTTCTCAGAATTACACTAAAAACTCGAAAACTAGGTATTTATTTTATTTAGTATTTAGTTCTAGCTAATATTAAAAATAGAATATTCTCATATGTATTTACAATAGTATCAACCTACGATCTATGTACAATGTTTTTAATTTCATAAATTTTATTCTGATTTTCATCAAACAGTTTAATACTTAAACAAAACATTAAAAACTTGTGTTTATGCAGTGAAGGTAAAACTTATCAACTTGCAAAATGATTTATTAAGCTTATAAACGTTATTTTAAGGATACTTATTTAAAAAGTTTGGAATATTCAAGCATATTTTAAGATCATGTTTATAAAAATTATTCAATTATTGCATGCAAAGCTCGCGCCAAATCTGTTAAAATATAATTACAATCTGCAACTCGTAAAACTATTTTCATTTTCTTGCTAAATTTAAATTCATTACAGTTTTAATTATTTCCAGAAAAATCCATAACTTGCATATTACCAACAAACAAGTAATTTTCTAAACATAATATTAAGATATAAAATAATATTTATGTAAGTAATTAAATTTATGATTGTTAAGGTTTAATTTGATATTCACACCACATACAAAAATATTAAAACATTTTAATAATTTCCAATTTAAAATCTAATTAATTCAACCCTTTCATTTAATTTAAGCAAATACCTAATTATACTTTCACAAAGATACTGTTTAATTTTATATTATGTTGAATCATAAATAACCAGCAATTAGGTTTAAAGAAATAAATCAGAGCCAAAAAGTTCACGGGCAAAACAAGTGGCTGAATTAATGTTTATAGATTCGCGTATTTAATTTAAATTTATTACAAGTTTTAATTCAGAAAATAAAAAATTATGTACATTTTTTAATTCATTCGACACACGTTTCTCCTTTGGAAGCGTCCACTGTAATTTTCCCTTATCACACTCCAATTGAAGGTCGCTTATATTTTCCAAGCTCATTTTCCGCACATGCAAACTAAGACATTATTAGAATTACTATTATTGGCCACTTTAAAATCAAAAACTTGACATACTGGCATTCATTAATAACCCAATGAATAAATTCGCATAAAAAATTGAAGGTAAAGGACGTAAAATTGATGGAAATAAAGGGTATTTTTATTTTTAAAACCGTTAAAAATATTTCGATCACAAATTTACAATATTTATTATAATTTATGACTAATTATTATAATACGATGTAAAATGATGATAAAAATTTGCATTTCTTGTGTTTACTTTATTTTACCTGGGATTATATATTATGCTAATTAGTGAATAATTAAAACCCATAGACATATGAAAAAGAGGTCGTAATTAAATTAAGGTAGGGTGTGTTTTTCAGGGTTGTTGCATGTTTGGTAATTATTGAAGATTTAATTACTCAAATATATTGCTATTAAAACAACTTCGAAGGCCCCTATTTCTAAGTAAAAATAGAAAAATAATAAACCCTATATCCTGGAACAAAATTAATAAACAATAATTACTTTTTATGTTTTTTTGATAATTAGGCTTGTATCTAGTTCTAATTACAACTTTATGGAAAAATGTTGACACGCATAAATTCCACATAACAAAAATATAAACAATTTTAATAATAGAAATAAATTTCTTTGTTAAGAAATAAAGTAGTTAAGTATTGTTCATCTAGTTACAACGCTTCAAACTTAAAAATCCTTGAAAATTCAGCAAAAAGATGCGAAAAAAAGCAAAAAGATTATTATTATAGCTAATAAACAAAAGGAGCAAAGAAATGTATTTTTGGAATTTTCGTTTGCCCATTAAAACGCTTCGCAATTTTTTGTTTCGCTTTTACAACACCAACGATTCAAACCTAAAAATTAGACAACGAAAAAATGCGAATAAAATCATAAACAACGAATAAAAATATACAGTGAGCGGCAAAATTATGGAATAAATTCAATAAAACTGAAACCATAGGTTTTTCAAAAAAAAGTTTCGAATAAAAGTTGTTTGGTTTAAAGGTATAATCACTAAACATATTTTTATTTTTTATTTAAAATTTGTTTTCAAGGTCATTTTAAGGTCAACATTGTTTTTTTTAAATGCAAACCTATATTTTTTCTAAAAGAAATTTACAGCTCTTCAAAAAATAAGCAACTTTTATCTAAATCATTTTTTTATACCATTCTTAGTTTTGAAGTTATACCGAGTTTAACATTTTGGATCGTAAACTTTTATCCCATTGAAATCAAGTGTACTTTACCCTAAAATGTAATTATGTGATGACGTCATCATTTTTAAATAGCAACAACGTTTATTTGAATTTAGCATTTTAGATCGTAAATGTCTTAAAACATAACTATTTTGTCCGATTAAAGCCAAGTGGGACTTAAAATGTGAAAGAATCTACATTAGCATTACAAACAATAAACAAATAACACACTTTTGAAATTTTTTGAATGTTGTATAATGAATTTCAATCGTATTAAATTGATTGATTTTACAAAAGGCATGATTTTTGGCTCGACCAGCGTTTGCTTAAATTTAATAATATCATTTTTATTAATCGCCTTGCAATAACGTAAGCAAATAAAATAATGGCTCGCTTAAATGAAACTCAACGGATTGAAATTTTGATTCTCGTTGGATGCGGAGATAAGACCAGAACTCAGCAAGAGGTATGCACTATGTTTAATGCAAAGTATCCAGATAGACCTATCAGCCAATCCACGGTTAGTAAAATCGAGAAAAAATTTAGAGAAACTGGACATGTTAAACATATTCCAAATGCCGGGCGTCCTGCTAAACTTAGGGAAAATGTTAAAATTGATATTTTGTTAAGTATTGAGGAGAATCCTCATAGTAGTTCTCGACAAGTTGCAGCAGATAATGAAATCAGTCAGCGATCTGTATTACGTTTTTTAAAACGAGAAAAGTACCATCCTTATAAAATACAACTAGTCCAGGAGCTCAATGAAGATGATCCCGATCGCCGGATGCAATTTTGTGAAAATATGCAGGATTTATGTAACCGCAATCCACAATTCCTTCGCCAAATCGTTTTTTCGGACGAAGCCACTTTTTCCTTAAATGGCGTAGTGAATAAACAAAATTGCCGGTATTGGAGCAGAGAGAATCCTCATTGGATGAGTGAGGATCATACTCAATACCCTCAAAAACTTAACGTTTGGGCAGGCATAGTTGACAATCGAATAATTGGCCCTTTTTTCTTTGAAGAATCACTCACGGGGCAGAGGTATCTAGAGTTTTTAAGAAATGATCTTGTACCTGCCCTAGCAAACATATTTCCGAATGAAAATGATCCTGACTTACCAAATCCTAACATCTGGTTTCAACAAGGTGGTGCACTTCCACACTTTGCACGTCCAGTACGGGAGTTTTTAGACACCTACTTTCCTGGGAGGTGGATTGGCAGACGAGGACCGATGGAATGGCCCCCAAGGTCCCCTGACCTAACACCCCTTGATTTTTTCTTGTGGGGATATTTAAAATCCAAAGTCTATCTAAACAAGCCACAAAATCTAGAGGATTTAAAAGATCGACTTAGGTACGAAATTCGTAGAATAAGTCCCGAAGTTATTCGCAATGTTCAAGAAGAATGTGTTCATCGGTTTGCCTATTGTCAAGAGGCCGGTGGATGCCAATTTGAACATCTGATTTAATAGAATTATGGGTTTGATATGAATTACATTATTTTTTTATTAACTGTATTAAATTAAAGAAAAAATTTGTAGCTTTTTCGGAAAAGCTACAAATTTTTTCTTTAATTTAATAATTAACGGACACGAATAATCAACAATTAACTGTATTTAGTTCAGTTTTTATTAGGAAGCAGAAAAAATGTTGTTGCTATTTCAAAATGATGACGTCATCACATAATTACATTTTAAGGTAAAGTACACTTGATTTCAATGGGATAAAAATTTACGATCCAAAATGTTAAACTCGGTATAACTTTAAAACTAAGAATGGTATAAAAAAATGATTTAGATAAAAGTTGCTTATTTTTTGAAGAGCTGTAAATTTCTTTTAGAAAAAATATAGGTTTGCATTGAAAAAAACAATGTTGACCTTGAAATGACCTTGAAAACAAATTTTAAATAAAAAATAAGAATATGTTTAGTGATTCTACCTTTAAACGAAACAACTTTTATTCAAAACTTTTTTTTGAAAAACCTATGGTTTCAGTTTTATTGAATTTATTCCATAATTTTGCCGCTCACTGTATAAACTTCATTTTCTTATGTACAATTTTTATTGTTATAATATCTAATAAACAAAATAAACAAAATATATATTTTTGGTATTTTTTGTTTGGCCGTTACAACTTATTACATCCAAACTTAAAAATTCTTGGAATTGCAAGAAAAATGATGCGATAAGAAAACATAGAAAATGAAAAAAATATAAGCTTAATTTTCTTATATACAGGGTGTTCATTTCAAAAAGAGCCACCCTAAATAACTCTTGAAAAAATAATTTGTTGTAAAAATGCCGCGATAGCTCGAGTTTTACTTTTAGAGGGACATCTTTTTCCAATAAAATAAGAGTTGTCATTGCAAGCCCCTTCCCTACGGAGCCACCCTTTCAATTTTTTAAATAGGAATAAGGGTTGAGTGATACATCATTTGAAAGCATTTTTTACCCTGATAATGGCAATCATTTTTTGCCAACTTTTGGATTCCTAACCTACCTAAAATATTAAAAAAGTACTTAATTATTTATTATGTACTTTTAAATCACATTTGGATAAATTTTTAAGTTTTGACCATGATCTTTTAACTTAAAAAAGCTAATTATTTATAATTATTGAAAAACAAATCAGTTAACGTATTTTTTTATAATTTTTTTTGTTATAAATTACTTTTTCCTTTTCTCTTTTATCGTGTCCTGAAAATAACTAAATTATAATAGGCCCAAAACAAATCATATTTTTATTTTCAGGATAAAAAGACCTTTAAAATGAGGCGTCACTTGACCCCCATTCCCATTTAAAATAATCAAAGGGGTGGTCCTGTGGGTTAGGGGGTTGCAAAGACAACTTTAATTTCATTGTAAATATATGTCCCCTAAAAATAAAAATTGACCTGTCACGACATTTTTACCTTAAATTATTTTTTCGAGTGTTATTTAGGGTGGCTCCTTTTAAAATGAACCTGTATAATCTCTACTAATAAATAAAATGAGAAAATATTTTAGGAATTTTTTGTTTGGCCATTACCACGCATCAAACTTATAAATTTTTAGAAATGCAGCGAAATGATGGGAATAAAATCATAAAATATAAAAAAAAGTACAGGATGTCCCAATTTGAGTTGCATTGCTGAGTATCTTTGTTATAAATAAAGTTACAGAGGTGGAAGTCTGTAACCCTAACGAGTTGATGTCGGTTGAGAGTTGAGTCGTTAGAGCTATTATGTCTCTCTTTTACATACAAAAACGTTCATAATGTGGAAATGAGACAAAACTCATAACCATAGTAATGCAGAGGTGGAAGTCTGTAAAGCCTAACGTAACGAGAACAGTGGACTCATAGTGGACTGTTTAGTACATTACTATAGTTACACTTTTTATCTCGTTTCCACGTTATGGACGTTTTTACGTGTAAGAGAGGGACATAAAATACCTAACGAGTCAACTCCCAACCGAGATCAACTCGTTGGGGTTACAGACTTCCACCTCAGATTCGGTTGAATCTACGATGTTTTACAATTTTTTATACTCGTTTAGAAGCTATCAAAAATAATAAAAGATTGTATTAAACATGTTTTTTTACAAACATATCAGTAACACGGTTTTCAAGATATCAATAACAACTTTCTTATTTTATGGACACCATATTGCATATTGCCATATTGAATTTTACAACAAATAAATTGCATCTTCTTTTCTGCTTTAAACAATTATATTGGAATCGATATATGAAGTAACGAACTATGAAATATTTGACAATATTTGAATTAAGTTAAGGCAGAACATTTTTACAGGTCTTCTTTAAAAAAATGACGATTCAAATTGTCACTTTAGATTATTATATTAGTTTATTGTACAGCAAGTTAAAATTAATAAGTTTAGTCGTTTAGTGATTGATTAATCATTTACAAATGGCAACCTTTCCACTAACTAAATGAAAACGATATCATGTTTTGAACTATCCTAGACAATAATCTAAAGTGACAGCTCGAATCGTCATTTGTTTAAGTAAGTCCTGTCAAAAATTAATAACGTTCTTAATTTAATTCAAATAATATCAAATATTCCGTAGTGTATTACTTTAAACATGGATTGTGTAATATTTATAGTTGATGTCAGAAACAAATTCAATTTAACTGTTGAAAAATTCAATATGGCGTCCTTAAAATAAAAAAGTTGCTATCAATATCTTGAAAATCGAATATCTCATATCTTTTTGAAAATCATATTTAAAATTTACTAAAGTTCGTTTTTTCAAAAATTTAATTTTTCGGTTTTTTAATTTTTCTTCGGAATGGCTCGGAATTTTTGATTATTTTAAATAGCATCTGTATAAATGTAAAAAAAACTGCAAAACACATTGTCCGTTTGAGAGGATAGAGAGTCAAATTAAATTGCAGAAAATTTAGAGGTTTATTTTGCAAGGATTGTACCAATATGGGTACAGATACAAAAAAAAGAAAAATTGAATGTGAAAGTAGAAAGCGATATTTTTTGTATTTTAACTTTAAACACTCCAAAATAAAATCTCCAATAATGAAAAATAATTGAGTTTTTAACGTTCCATTTCTTCTTCGAGGGCCCTAGATTAAAAAAAATGTCAAAGATGCGGATGTAATTTGTGTAATGTAACACATTTTTACAGTAAATATTACTAATATTCGCTTCAAAGTTTATAAAATTTGTTTATTATTATATAGATTCTTTTTTCCATTGTTTGGGACATCATTTTAGGAGAAAATAAAGTCTGCTAACTTGCGGGGATTAGAAACTAATATTTGTCGTCACATTTGACTCTCTATTGCCTAAGCCTTAAATCTGTAACTTTATCAATAACAAAGATACCCATGTAATGCAGCTCAAATTGGGACACCATGTATCAAAACTTCATTTTCCTATATATTATCTTTAATCTTTACTATTATAATTAATAAACAAAATGAACAAAGGAATATATTTTTGGTATTTTCTGTTTGGGCATTACAGCGCTTCAGTCATGAAAATAGTGGGAAATGAATCGAAATGATGCAAAAAAATAATAACAAAAAATGATAAAAAATAAACAAAATCAGCAAAGAAGTATATTTTTGTCATGTTTTTATTTTGTCTTTACAACGGTTCAAACTTAAAAATGCAGCGAAAAGATGCGGAAAAAAATATAAAATGAAAAAATAATATCAAATAAACAAAATGAACAAAATGAACGAAAAATACATTTTTGGTATGTTTTGTTCGGCCGTTACAATGCTTCAAACTTAAAAATTCTTGAAAATATGCAAAATTCTTGAAAATATGCAAAAAAAACATAAAAATAAAATAAAAATGTAACCTTCATTTTATTATCTAAAATCTTGACTATTGTAATAAATAAACAAAATGAGCAAATAAATGCAACAAACATAAGGGAAAAAATCATATAATTAAAAAAATATAGACTTCATTTTCTTATGAAAAATCTTTAATAATAAATTAACAAAATTAGAAAAGAAATAAATTTTTGGTATTTTTATAACCTTATAACAACTATATCAAAGCTTCAAACTTAAAAATTCTTGAAAATTCAGCGGAAAGATACCAAAAAAATCACGTAACATGAAAAAAGTAAACTTTATTTACTTATGTTAAAACTTTACTATTATAACCAATATACAAAATGAGCAAAGAAATATGTTTCTTGAATTTTTTGGCCGTTACGACGCTTCAAACTTAAAAATTCTTGAAAATGCAGCATAAAGCTACAAAAAATAAATAAAATTTGTAAGAAAGGTTTTTTTAATAAAAACAATTTTATAGAAGATATGATTTTAAAATTCATTACTCGTATGTCCATTTTCATCTACGATCTTTAAAACTTAGGCATACTTACATCGCTAGTTGCTAGGTAAATAATGAAAAATGCCTAGTAACTAGCGCTATTGCCTAAGTTTTAAGAATCGTTGATGAAAACGGGTATTAGTTTATTGGGCATTTTAGAATAGTAATCGCCCTCTAGTGACAGAAGTATTGTGTCTTGTTGAATATCAATTGTTAAGGGCGAAAATGCGTTTTAAATGCAATTTTTAACACTAACATGTACTGAATTTATTCTCCATTAAAAGTGCCCCCCTTCTAGACCTTAATGTATGGAAAATTCTCAATTAAGGGGTACATTAAAGAGGGTAAATAGGGGACATCTACATTTTCTTCCTTAAGAACACCTTTCTGGACTGTCGCGATAAATTTTCCGTTGGAAATAACAGGGAATAGGAAATCCATCTCACTTTTCTGGAGCTTCATTGCAAATTATCAGCGAATCATTGATAATTAATCCGAATCGCTAGAGGGCGCGCGAGTTTGAGAGAAAAAATCGTGATAAATCATTATAGCTGCAGCGATATCCCAAGTTTTCTCAGTTAGATTTTCATTTTTCTTTCAGATTTAGAAGCTAAATTTAATTGGGTACGATCTATCTTATATTTACCTTCTGCAACCTTGCGCTGACTTAATTAGAGGTGTCCAAAGTTAAGGTAATTTTAGGTCATTATATTTTTTTGTACATTCTAGATAGAAGTTCAATGACTTAAATCTACAAACAAAATTATATAAAAATTTTTTTTTCCAGTTTCGTGATTAAAGTTTTGTTTTTTCAACTAAATTTAGTGGGTATTAAGCATGTCTTTTAATCACAAGTGAGCTAAAATCTTTTGCCCACTCAAATGAGTTGAAAAAGTTCAATGCTGGTTGCATAACAACCCATACAAAAATCGCCAATTATGAATTTAAATTATTTTAAAGAAAATATAGTTATATAAGTTATAAGAAATATTTAATTTAAATGTTAAGTGCATAAAACTGAAACATGTTATATAATATTTAATAATTTTTTCGCTAGCAACTAGCACTATAAGCAATGCGTAGATTTGAAGAATCGTTGGGGAAAACGAGCATTAATCAACTAGGAGTATAATATATGCACTAATAAGTTTTTTTTTCTGTAATTATAATTTTTGAAACCATTTTTACGTCTCTTTTTGCAATAAAATAAATTCCCTTGGCCCATGTTTGTAGAAACATTGTTCATAATTTGGACCAAGGAGTCACTATCAATTAAAATTCAAAAATAGTTTATTACAATTGGTTACTAGAATTTAACATATAAAAAGAAATAAATAAATCAACAGTCAATAATACATATCAGCAATGCAAGATATTATATGGATCATTAATATTTCTAAATAGAAGAAAAATTAAACTCATACCAAAATACTCGTAAAATATATTTTGAAGGTCAGTTCTAATTTCATATAAAAATATTTAAATATCAATACTCTATATTGACCTAAAAATAAGTAAAAATTTTTCATTGGAAAGACATTTCTTAATGGTAAGTGATTTTTAAGGAATTTTAATTGCGAAAGAAAATTAGCATGTGAAAATAAAAAAAAATACATTAAAAAACCTCTCAAAATTATGTAGGTATATGAGCTATTTTATTTGCATAATTTAAATAAAGGAAACTGTTCAAAATAATTTAGTACATGTAGGTTTATTATTAACACTAATAATAAAATTAGTGGAACCTGGCGGTGGGCCAAAATTTTGGTAAATAAATTATG
Organism: Stenus bimaculatus; assembly: GCA_963971135.1. Lineage (NCBI taxonomy): Eukaryota > Metazoa > Arthropoda > Insecta > Coleoptera > Staphylinidae > Stenus > Stenus bimaculatus. The sequence continues at coordinate 15,686,263 of OZ020185.1, read as the reverse complement.
GACAAGGAGTTAAATATTCTAAAGCCTGGGAATATGTACACATAAATAATGAAAATAACAAAGTTTATGAAGTGAAAATTTAGTAAATGTCTAAACATAATTTGTAATTAATTACTAATTATCACTTACAATAAAGGTAATTTCCTTTATACAAGGATTACTATCACAGGCATTCTTGAAAATAACCATATCTCCTCCAAAAACTAAAATTAACTGAAAGAAAAAAAATGTGACTTCTTGAGTACAGAGTTCTCTCATACCTTAAATACTCGAGTATCAGAGCTTTCCAAGTTTGCAATTTTAAAGTGCGGGGTAACAAACGCAAGCCTCGGGCGGCACTGGGAAGCTTTTCAAAGTCGCAAAAACAGGTGAAAAGTGTCGGAAAAGCTAGCGCGGCCTCAGCACGCGAACGTGCGCGCTGTTTATTGCGTTCCCATTATTTTTAGATAATCACTTCAATTCGCACTTCATGGTGTAATCTCGAATTGCCGAACACTGTTTAATTAGACTGGTGGAGTAAGGCACCGACACCTAAACCTACGAGTTTGCAATTTGATATAATTTACTCAAAACTTTCAAAATGCAAGAATTTATAATGCACTATGCAAGTACCAAAATTACAAATTGGAATTCAACCCCAACTTTCAATTTTAGTAACTACCCGCAATATTTTAAAGCAAACCTTCGAAGATGTTGAACTTTTATTTGGATTAAATATAGATTTAAACTCATGGTTTTCTGTTTTTACTGAATGAAAACGAGAGTGCGAAATGTTTGCCAGTTTTTATTTGTAAATATTATGTACTATGCTTTCTAAAAAGTAGAATCTTTCAATTAGGCCACTTCAAAAATAGGTTCAACAAAATTTCATCAATCACAAAAACCACTTTAATAAATGATTAAGGTTGAATAGTCACAAGTATTTTTTAAGGTAATTTTAATTTTAAACAATACTATTATTAAAATTATAAAATAGGTATAATTCGTTTGAACATGAGATTTTCTTTTTAAACTTTAAAAAATAAGAACTAACAAAGAATAAAAACATAAATAATCTTTTTATGGTAATACTTTCAAATAAGTTACTTTTCTGTTTAAGTTAATATAATAATAAAATATTTTTATCAATAATTAAGATAAATTGTATAAAACTTTAGAGCGTATTATAACACACTTATTAATTACACATTCGGTATAGAACACAGGACGAAAATTAATAAAGTACGATTCCTCAGTCTCGTATTAGAGTTATTATTATTAAAGATTAGAATGTGCCATGTACCAACAAGAGTTAAACAACAAAAAAGTTAAATAACAAAAACTTAGGAAAAGCAAGAAATTGCTAAAATTATGTCACAAACATTCAGATCCATACAATTTAACTTAACACTATAACTATTGCCCAAATATAAAAAGTTTAATCATCTACAGATTTTTTATTTTTTCGTTTTCTTTTTGATTTAATGTTCGATAAAATTTCATAAGCTTGTTGAATCTCCATGAACCTTTCCTGCGCCTTACGTTGTAGGCTTGGATCTTTCACTTTATCTGGGTGAAATTCTCTGCTCAACTTCCTCCATTGACTTGTTATCTCAGACTGACTAGAAGTTGGGCTCACGCCCAAAACTTTGTAGGAATTCTGCTCCCCTTGCACGTCCGAAAGGTCTATAATTTGTTTCCAAATCTCATACCTAGAAAAATAGCAACATTTAGATAAACATTACTTCGATCAAGTTTTATTATACAGTGTCCGACAAAAGACTCGGGAAAGTTTTAAAAAATTAAAAGGTTTTTTTACGATGCAAAAAATGTTATTAACAGAAGAGCACTCTTATATTTTCTGAAGGTGTCCCAATTTTTTATGCCAACAAAACTCAATTCTCAGTTAAATAATGATTTTAAAAAAATTCCTGCAGAGCAAAAGTCGTTATGTTCATTCGTTAAAGTTGTTATGAATTTTATCTACTTACTGCATTGTTGGAAAAATAATTCATGAAAATTGGCCTGATAGAAATGGAAGTAAAATATATAGGTACTTATCGAATTATCATGAAACCTTCTAGTTTATGGTTTATTAAAGTTGATAGAAATGAATTTCTTCTTCCTCTAGAATACCCTCATAGGGGATAGGGGAAGGATGTTTCCAGAATGCACTTATTTGAAATAATGATTGAAAAACTACAAAATGATTGTCACAAAACCTATAATCTGTGTTGCTACTTCCCATCGAAATTTTTATCTTTCAAAGCATCTTTGAATGTCACTTTCTGTCCATTTTCCACTTTGTCAAATCTTCTCGTTACTTAGGAAAAAAAACGACAAAGCATCAGCTACAGACTTTACTTTCTTCCTTCCTACTCTTCTGATCTTTGTTTTCAAGATAAAGATGTGGCTCAAGGATCGACGATTTTATACTCCAGAGAAAATTGAAGTAAAGTGGTTACCGTGCACAAATTGACAGAAAATTACTTCCAGAGGTGCTTTGAAAGGTTGGATTCTGTATTAAGTATGAAGATTTTAGTGACTATTTTTTGTGTTTTTAAATAAATTTGGATCGCACTTTGTGGGTAACTATAACGGTCGCAGGTCTTTTGTCGTATCCTGCGGTAAATAATAAATAGGTAGTAATAAGTACCATCCATGATGTTGAGCATAAACGTAAGTATCATATAAAGACTGTTTCAAATCTGTCCACCATGGTGATGTGAAGAAGTGATGTATAGCTTCACTTATGGGAACTTCATCTCCATTTGAATCAGTGACAGTTCCATTAAAGTAAAGGTAAGAGCCCCAGAGTGACATATAAATAATTCCCGCTAGTGTTAAATAAAACACCCGTCTGAAATTCAATATAAAATTAGAATTTTTGAAGCTAATAAGATCTAAGATCTTCTTACTTTAAAAATCCCCGTTTTTTCGTCGGAGATCGTTGCCAATCTTTACTGAAGGTATCAAAAGCAAGTGCCGAGCAAAATACCATTAAAGTAAACCAAATACTTTCATCAAAAATATACCAACGAGCTGAATAGGATAAGTATGATACTGCAATGGCGTACCAAGGATCACCTTGCTCTCGTCCAATATTACCAACAATCCAAACACCTATAAAATGATGAAATTTACAAATTAGCAATGCGAAACAAAAATTCTGATTAAAATACGAGCTGATTATATCTTCGTTTTCTTACTTACCCAAACCTACAGCTAATGGTATAAGCCAATGAAGAAATGACCAATTTATTCCTCCTACATCATCCTCAGGGGTGGCCATCATTATAAGTTGACCCCAAAAATATCCAACCATAATAGCCGAAGTAAATCGACTGGTCGAAAATGGAGGCTATTAAAAAAAATAGTTTAGTTACAATTAATAAAAATAAAAAACTTACATATAAAAAAATATAAAATTTTATCTTCCAACTCGTAAAATAGTAATTAGAGAATTTTTGTAACCAACGACCAGTGGAAATAGACAGATATTTTAAATAAGTACTATCGATTATTTAAACAAAAATAAAGTAAATGGTTGGACAGTATTTGAAAGAATAATGGCTATTCTATCGGGTCTTTTTCTATTATGTCTACTTGTTCCTAATGGTTTCAAAACAAAAGGAATGTCAGAAACAATTAAAGCTGCTTTAATTTAATCATTTGCTTAATATTGTCTAAAAAATCTTCTTACGCCCAGCTTTTAACCTACCGAGATCAAAACGTTTAAATTTTCTAAAATCGATTTCCTTATAGGTGAACTATTTTCTGAAGAAGTAATAAAATCATCAAATATCAGGACTAAACAATCTATAAAAAGAAGTTCCTTGCTCTCTGATAACTTTTTTATAGATTTATTTGATTTTGTAATCCAAAGAGAGTATCCGGCAATAATGACATCAGGTACCAGTAGTGTCTAAGCAACAATTGGGAGTGATATTGCTTAAATTTTTCCAAAAGACCAATAAAAAAAGTAAACAGAAATATTGGTTACCCGAAGCGTTGGGGTTGGTTGAAGACTTCCTAAGAAAAATATTAGGTACAGCATTATTAAAATATCATCAAATATAAATCAAGGAGGGATCCAGCGCATTTTCCAGGGTGGGGGGGGGGCGATTTCGACGAAAATGTTTAATGTCGTAAATTTTCTGACAGCGCGACCGCGGAAATTAGTTTGTACCGGCAAAAATGATATTATAATTTAGTCCTTGGCCATAAAAAATATAATTATTTAGATATTTCATAAGTAATTCAGGTTTTAGGTATTTTACAAGGCACGAGGGGGGGGGGGGCGATTGGATCCGTCCATGATATAAATACCAGAAATACAGGGTGATTCTTAAAAGGTGGTCACGGTTTCGTGTGCTTGCACTACAAATAAAAATAAGACAATAAAGTCCATATAAACAAAGCGTATCACTTCCTTTTTTGCTTTAAGTACTTTTGTTTTATTTTTTTTACAACTTAATATTTTATAAAAATTTTACTCATTTTAAAAAAAATATGTTATCACTTTTTGCTTTTCCTTTGTATTTAAGGTAAAAGCGCGCATTTTTACGAAGCAGTCTCTTTGCTGCTTTCTTAAAATCAAAAGACAAAAATGGCAAAAAAATGATAGCCATAAGATCTTTTATTGGGCTAAAAAAGTGATTTTTTAATTGCTTGACTTAAGACGATAGTCGGCGAAATTTTGTGAACGTAAAATGTGACTCTACGGAATACCATTTTTTAGACAAACCAGTAAATGAAATTCTGTTTTTTTTGTAGTAGTAGTTCATTAATACTTGGCATAACATGTCTATTATTTTGTTTTTGTATTTTTTATTGAATTTTTAGATTTATAGACAATCAAATCTGACCTAAAAATAAGCACGTTTTGCTTGCTGTTTTAAACCTTATACTCGATATAATCGGAAAAACAGAATAACACTTTTGTGAAGTTGTATATTTAGATAAGAGAAAATTTTACAAATCTCAATTTGAAGGTCCCTTGTTAAAGAAAAATGGTATTTTCTAGGACCAGGTTTTTTTCAAAGTGCCAATTTTACTGCTGCCGTATGAGTATTTGGTGTGACTTACAAAAACAAAACCAGAAGAAATTGGTAGCCACAAGACTCTTCTGTGTACCAAAAAAAGAAATTTTAAAAAAGCTTCAATAGAAAAAAAATTATGAGCAAAACCCCAAATATCAAGCGAATTTCAAAATCAAGCGCTCGCATTTGCCGACTATCGCCTTAAGGTCGATTTAGACGAGTACACAAATCTTGTACAAGATCAACTTAGATGATACTGCAAATTGTACATTTCTACTACTGTCTTTATGATTTAAATTATTTTTTTCATCAAGAATAGGTATCAAACAATAGTGTAATATGGAAAATTTAATTAAAACATTTTTGAAATTCATATTAAAAAAATGAAAAACTTGGAGATTAGCTGATTTTTGCACTAAAATATTTTTTCAGACTGTTTTAATACCGTTAATACTTGTCAAATTTGGTTTATTTTTGTACGAACATATGCGTATTACCGTATTATACATTATACCATGACATAACAGAACATAGTTTCGTTATGTATGGAGTTGACCGGTTTTTGCACTGAGGCTTCAATTAAAAATGAAACCGCTTAAATTTAAAGACTATGCTCTTAATATACAGGATGTGCAAAAAGTTCAGTAACGCACGTTTATTTTTGAAATGATCCATTTTTGAGAAAAATGTTTGAAATAAAAGTTGTACGATTCTTAGTGAAGCACTATCTGGAAACATTACCCATGACCTTGAACAGCAAGTAGAAGGTCAGGTGATTATCACTTAACTTTTTATAAGTAGAGGTAAACCATTTTTATTACATATTATTATAGTTCCTTCCAGAGGTTCACGAAACATATTTTTACTTTTCTAAAGTAAATAGTTTTAAAGTTACAAGGGTTTAAATTTTCAATACACAGAGTTCGGCAGCGCTGCTTTATTTTGGAAATTAAGCATTTTACAGAAAAATGTTTCAAATAAAAGTTGTACGATTCTTATGCCAGTTTTCACCAACGATTCCTAAAATTTAGGTTTTAATTTTGCTAGGTATTTTTAATCATTTAATAAAAAATACCTAGCAATAACTAGCGCTATAAGCAATGCCTAGGTTTGAGGAATCGTTGGTGAAAACGGGCATTAGTGATTAGTGACGCACTTTTTAGAAATATTGCCTTGAAATCGGGCGACTAGTTGACCCATATAATATAATTTACTGACAAATCCGGTCCTGGGGAGTTCATTTAAAGACAGTTTTCGAGGAATTAAGAGCATCTTCCTAGACACCCGCGATAAACTTTCCGTTGGAGATAATAACAAGGAATAGAAAATCTATCCCACATTTCTAATACATATACATAATTAATGCGAATCGCTAGAGGGCGCGCGAGTTTGGGAGGAAAAATTGTGAAAAATCATGAAATCGAGCATTAGTTCTGCAGTCATAACTCAAGTTTACCTCGTTAGATTTTCAATCTTTTTTAGATGTATAATCTAGATTAATTAGAGGGGTCCAAAGTTAAGGTACTTTTAGATCATTATATTTTATATCTACATTCTTCATTTTTTTTCCTTCTGGCAAAAATTAAAGAAATGACTTCTAAATCATCTACAAAAAAAATTATAGAAAAATGTTGTTGGTACTAGCTTTTATGACTGAAGAACTAAACCACTATATTTTCCGTTTAGGAAATTGCTCTTAAGTTTTTTCTGAAAATTCTAAAATTTCTGGAAAAAATTTGACTAGAAAGTGAGTTATTCCACATTTTGTTCAGAATTCATAATACTTTGGTTCAATTAGTAAATTTAAAGTCTTTTTTTAAATTTCATTATTTAAATATTTTCAAAGTTGTGGATTTTAATAAAAAATTGAAAACAACAAAAGTTATCAACAGAAAAATGTGAAATTTTTATTTATTTTCCGTATTACGTATTATTAATTATTAATGGATGGTGTGGCGCCGTTTTGATCTATCAAATAACCTGCTGATTGAAAATCCTGGGATTGCCAGTGATGGTTTCAAAACAGAAGGAATGCCAGAAAGAATTAAAATACTTTTAATTAAATCATTTGCTTCATGGTGTCTAAAAAATCTTGTAACATGCCAAGTTTTGGGAGGAATTATGGTGAGAAAAAAAAAGGGTGTTCAATTTGAAAAAACGCTACTATTTAACTTCTCGCGTTCTGCCTCACCCTGTATATTTTCTGCATGCTGTGAATAAAAGTTCCACGTTTTCTGAAACTAAGAGTTTTTCTAAAATATTTGGTAGAAAGTTTTATGATAGCATCCATAGATTTTTTCATAGTAGTCTCTTTAATGTAACCTATTTTCTTCATAAAAAGCTGAATAATTCCAAAACGAAATAATTTAGGCCCGTAGTGATTTATACAAAATAATATTCAGAGTGTTCCATTTAAAAAAATATAACTTTGGTTCAGTAGTCCATGTTGGCACATTTATTTTGTGTGAGTAAGCAAAAATATAAAAAATTAAGTTTTTTGTTTTTTTTTTGAAAATTATACGATTTGGTTCTCACGTAATATCTACAAACGGGATCAATAATACAATTTTCATGTCCATTTTTTTCTATCAAAACACCTCATAAATCATAAACTAAAACTTTTCCAAATTCCCTTAAGAGGATAGCCGGTGTATTCAGTAGAAGTTTTTGATCATAAAAAGTTTTCCTCTAAATTTTTTTACTTTTGTTTTTGGGGTGCAATGTAGAATTTTCAGGCTATAATTTTATTGCAATGTTTGTCTTTGTAAAGTAAAAATTGCGCGTATTTTACTATTTTCTTTAAAAACAAACCCCAGGAAAACTATAACTTATTTTCGATTTTTTGAAAGTTATTTTAGAAAAGGATACTCCAAGGCATGTTTTGTATTAAATTTAAATCGTTATAGGCTTTTGAAATTTAGAAATTTTTTTACACTTTTAGAAATCACCCTAAATAAGTAAATAAAAAACAAAAATATACGAAAAAAAGGGAATCTCAACATTCTCTTAAATGTCTAGAAAAGATATCTGAAAACCGATTTTGCTTTTTCAGGTTAATCGGTTTACCCTTTTCAAGTACCTGTTCACAACTTCATGGTTCCAAATATTTGCATTTGCGTGTAAGCAATATTGGTAGTTATATTCCTTAAATTTTCCTAAAACACCAATACAAACAGAAAACAGAAATAAAGCTTTTCTCACAGGAACCTTTGGTTCTAGGCAAACTTCTTTAGAAAAAATATAACATTACAATACAATATCATAAAATGTGTTGTATAATTACCAGAAATATTATCCAAACCAGAGGATACCTTATCGTAAATTGTAATGAACAACTAAGTTTTACAGATTCAATTACTTTAAGTAGGACCCATAAAAACATAATTCGCTTACTTAGAATTATAGGATATTAAAGGAAAAATATAGAATCCTATAATTTTTAGTTCTAAGCAAGCGATTTGTAGGAAAAAAATTATTGACCTTGTAGTTTGTAATAGGTATTTCACAATTTCAAAATCGATCGAATCTTTATTTATATTTTTATAATTTTATTATAGGTATTGTATTTTATTTATGTATTGTGTATTGTATTTTATTATGTGTATTGTATTTATATGTAAGGCTTAAAAATATTACTCTTATTACATAAATTACTAAATTAGTCAGAATGATACCACAAAAACTGTCATTGCGTACATTGCGTAATCTTAATTTTAGTTTATTGTGTCTTAAAACCTAAATATGAAATCAACAGGAATTGAATATATGGAGATTTATCATGAACATTTAAATCATGAAAATAAAATGTTCTAAAAATTTCTATTTTTATTGCTTAAAATTAATATTTTAATAAAACAATTCTCACCTTTCTATTTTTTCGAAGTTTTCCAATGAAGTCCTTAATAAATTCCTCATCCTCGTTGCAATCTTTGACGTATCTTGGAATTTTGGTGACATCGGCAAGCCAACCAATTCCGTACCCTCCGAAGGTACTCCAAGTAAGAAAAGCGTGCGCATCCCTGCGTAAGTAAAACAAATGAAGTCCAAAAATTCCGCCGAAAAACCACAACAAATACGCGATAAAAACGCTTTTCTTGTCACCGGCGACCATCGCAATTAATGGCGTGAGCAGGTATCAGTTATGATAATAATTAACTGCGTCGACTTTATTATCTTTGCGATAAGAACACATTTACTCGCAATATTAAATATCATTAAGAATAATTCAAATACCGTACGTTACATTTTCTAATCACCAAACGTTTAAATTTAAATATTCAAATACAAAATTCTTTCAATTTTTGTTAATCACATTTTGTTAACTAATAGATTTTTTTTGAAAATCTTGCAAGTTCAATGGCTTCTACGCTTGTAAGAACACCTTTTTAGACTACATGAGATGGTAAACTAAGGTTCTGCCGTCATGGCATGTAGGTTGTCCACGTTGTAGATTACCGTTGGTTCGTAGGTTGGAGGAGTCAGCACTGGTAACTTTACGGTATTCTCAGTATTCATCCTCTCTTTTCATTAATCCTCATTATCTATCTTTCAGAAAACTGACTATGTAATTAGAAATTTTCAAGAAAAACGCAAACCAAACATTCAATATTAGTAATATTTATATGTCTTGTTACTTCAACAAAGTGGTAAAAATTGGGTTAATGATAATTGCATTGATTCAATAATTCAATGCTTAGATTTGAATGATTATAAGGATATAATATATAATAAATAAGAGCTCTGAACTAAACAGAAATATATTAAATAAATACATTACCCATGTGACTGCTTAAAATTAAGGTTTAATTATTTGAATTTGAACTAAGCTCTAAAAAATGTTATTATAGGCAACTAAATAGCCTGATTACAAAGTTGCAGATATGTAATATTATTTTTTAATTATCTACAAATAACTAAAAATATATATTAATAATAATTAATTAAAATCTAATTTTAATATAAATTTTGTGTAGTAACAAAATTTGCAAAATAAATTGCAAAAATTTCTTTGAAAATGTCAAATCAAAACATTCAAATTTGACAGTTTTGACGTTTGAAATGAGGAAATGTTTGTGTGTTATTAGAGCAAATAAATTTTTAAAAATTTGTGATATTTAAATAAGATGTACTGTTAAAGTTTCAGTTAATAATGGCTCAGAGCACGACAAGTGGAACTTCATCAAGAAGACATGCTCGAGACCACGATACAGCTTCTTTGGCCTCCTCAAGGTTTGCAGATACTGAGTGGGAAGCAAATGAGGCAAGACTTATTATTTAAAACAAATATAATTATTTTTAAATTAATATATTTTTTAATTTTTTACTTTAGTCGTTACGGCAAAGAGAGCTGGAAGAAGCGAGGGCGAGGGCAGCGCAAATGGAGAAAACAATGCGTTGGTGGTCAGACTGTACAGCTAATTGGCGAGAAAAATGGAGCAAAGTTCGTAATGAAAGAAATAAAGCCCGTGAAGAAACCAAACAGCTACGCACAAAACTAGACATGGCTTTAAAAGACACTAACTTATACAAACGCGAAAAGCAGGATTTAGAATTACAAAATGATCAGTTAAAAAAGGAAATAGAAAAAATACATATTTTACTGCTAAAACATGCTGGGCAGTTTGATGCTCAGATTTTTGAAGCGCTTGGGGATGATCCATTAAAAGATTTCGTTTTTACATCGAACCATGGATCACCCGTCAAGGATGGGTTGTTGGAATGTGATAGCACTGCGAGAGTTGATAAGGATGGTGATGGCTTAGAAGAGTATGTTTTGCAAGGGGCAGTTCCTAAACATCCTACCGAATTTGGAGAAAAGAAAAATGGGGATGAAATAACTAATGGCGTTGAAACCAAAAGTAACAGGTCTTTAAAAGATGAGTTTGATGAGGAACATACTTTACATAAACTTTCTATGCTCAAATTAAGACTCGAGGAATCTACAAAAACTTTACAAGCAGAAAGAGAGTAAGTTTTTTCGTAATTTCAAATTTTAATGTAATAAATCAAATTTTTTCAGTGAAAAATTTATACTTCATAGAACAATAGAACGTTTAAATACCGACTTACATGAATTGAAAGCAAAGTGTGAAGAAATGCGTGAAGCAAGGCAAGAAGCGGTACGTGAAATGTTAGCTCTACAAGATCAACATCAAGAAGAAATCAGACTCTTAAGGTCTGATCTTCAGGATGAAGCTAATAACCGTGAAGGCATGGATCGTAGAATTAATGATTTGAGAGCTGAGGTAATTAAAATTTAATCATCAAACTGTTCATTAATTAAAATCGTTTTTTAGCTTGAAAGATTGCAGGCAGAAAATGCTGCTGAATGGGGAAAAAGAGAACGTTTAGAGACAGAAAAATTAGCATTAGAACGTGATAATAAAAAGATAAGAGCTGAACTGAGGGATGTTCAGGAAAGAATTGAGAGAAAAGGACGGCCTTTAACTAATTCTGATGCAGAATTGAGGCATTTGCAGCAAGAACTTGCTGATAAAAATAAAGTATGTTTCATCTTTACATTTCCCATTTTCAGATGTTTAAAAAAAAAAATTTTTGGCAGCGGAAACTTTTTTAAAAATTGGGGAAATAATTTTATTTGCCGCATCGTAAATTCGTAAAAAAAATGTCGACCGTAATAACATCGAAACCATAGATAAAAGTCGAAACGTAAAAACGACATCTTTGCATTGGACGCTTTTGTGGTAGATGTTCTTACGATTTGCGATTCAAAAATTTTGCACTTCAACATTTTTGTATTTAACACTTTTACCTTTGACATTTTTACATTCTGCGAATTTGCGATTCAACACCTTTACGTTCGACATTTTTCATAGTTATACAGGTTGAGTCAGACCACCTATAACAGCCTTTTATCTCGAAAACAGTTTGTCGCACATAGATAGAATAAAAATTTCAATTACCAAAGTGAACCCAAAGAATCCATTGGTGCACTTATTATTTCCCGGAACAAACCGGAAGTGCCCGGAACCAGAGGTAACTTTGATTTTTTAAATGGCAACATAGGTCGAGTATGGTATCGTTTGAAAGGTCTTTTAAAAAGAAACAATTTTTATTAAAATATTTTTTTAATATCTTGCATAATTAACAAATTAAACGAGAAAACATAAGCAAAGAAGTGGCAAATGGTTTCTTAAATTATGGACAAATTAAAACTACCATCATCCTTAATATTGGTAAGGGTAGAGACAATTATGAATTTTAAATGGAAACTTGTAATTTTTCCATTTTTCGTTTCGCTTGTTAAAAATAATCAACTTTTTTAGGTTTTGTATTTTCCTTAATTCAAAAAATAAAAAAAAGTTGATTATTTTTAACGAATAAAGCAGTAATAACTGCAAAAAAGAGATTTTTTTTTCGTTTAATTTGTTAATTATGCAAGATATTAAAAAATATTTTCATAAAAGTTGTTTCTTTTTAAAAGACCTTTCAAACGATACCATACTCGACCTATGTTGCCATTTAAAAAATCAAAGTTACCTCCGGTTCCGGGCACTTACGGTTTGTTCCGAAAAATAATAAGTGCACCAATGGATTCTTTGGGTTCACTTTGGTAATTAAAATTTTATTCTATCTATGTGCGACAAACTGTTTTTGAGATAAAGGGCTGTTACGGGTGCTCTGACTCACCCTGTATATGTAACTCTGAAAACAATTCTTATAGCATTAAATTAGTGACACTTTTTTTGAAATAGAAAAACCCTAAAGAAATTATATATTAGATTTTTCTTGATAAAATATTAGTGTGCGAAAAATTTAAGATTCCGTCCTATATTAGGTAAAAATTATGAGACCGGAGAAGATTGGCAAATGATATACATTGTATATCATTAACATATCAATAACAAACTCGGGTAGATTTGATGTTTAAGAGCGAATTTTGGCAATTGCTTGGCCGTTTGAAGGGATCGAGGTGGCAAGTTGACTTTAGAACGTTCAGATTTTGATTCTACCCAATATACTGAAAGTTGGTAGTGATCGGCTAATTTTGAAAAAAGTTATTCACGTGTACCGTTCGCCCGTTCGAAAACCTATAACTTTTAAACTCGATGGATCAAAATATACTATTAATGGCTTTTAATTTTATTTTTCATTTTCCTCACTTCTGCTAAATCTCAACCCTCTGTGCGCAAAACTCAGGGGGTCGGCCCTTACGCGATTACTTCTTTTGATGATGATAAGTGATATCTTCTAAAACTCAAATTAGTTTTTCCTGAAAAAAATTTCAACAATTTTGGTAATTTGAAGGCTTAAATCCGGCTCTTGTTTATTAAAGTTAACAAATCATAATGAGTGTTTTTGTGTTGTAGGAAATTTGTGACTTAAAACATTCTCAAACGAAGCTAAAGAAGATGGTTCAAGATAAAATAACAGAATTAGCGCATGCTTTGAGAAGAGCTGAGCAGTATGAAACTGAGGTTAAGAAATTACGAAGTCGTGTGGAGGAGCTCAAAAGAGATTTGGCTATTGCTGAGGACGAAATTGATGCTGCAACAAACAATATTAGAAAATTACAGCGCTCAAATGATGAACTGCAGGAACAGGTTGATAATTTTCAGGTGCAATTGCAGCATCTTCATACCAGGTATGTTTAGTTTACTTAAATTTTAATTGGTGGTAATGGGGATTTGGGCTTATTACTAACATGTTTCTTGCTTTTTTAAATCATAGTGATGAAAATGAGGATGGAGGGGAGGAAATGGCAATACTTGATGAAGCTGATTGTGTAAGTTTTTAAGCTTTGTGCGTGTCATTAAATTTTGTTACATTTGTTTCAATTTAACTCAACTTTTGTAGATTGCTTTATGCTTTACCCCCTTATTCTCTAAATTGTCGTTAATATAATGAAAGTCGGTAAAAAAATTTAAAAGTTCCAAAAGTAGAGCTAAGCATGTTATTCTCTATCGCCGCTTATTTGTAATTAGTAATTATTAATTGAACAATTGTGTCGTTCCTAAAAGAGTAAGTTTTTCTTAGAGAATAGCAAAAACAATTTCCTTTAAAATAACGATTATCGTTTAATATCGAGTCGTTCATGTATCTTTAAGCATTAGCGAATAAGGGGGTAAATCCCAAAACTTTTTGTTTTTATTGTTTTATTGTTTCAAATTTGTTATTTGTTTAGTTAATTTTACAATTTAATTACAAATAGTTCATTTAATTGAATTCTAGGCTGCGTAATTCAAGCACTTCAAGTTTGCTTTCTCACCGAGGTACTGGAGGATTGCATACTGAAAATAGTGATGAAGAAATTGAAGAGTACTGATTGTAAAGTGGACTGGAGATTCCAGAATGTAGGTAATCGTACTCATTTTTAGGCTGTAAAAATGTGTCAGAATTATGGAAGGCTTAAAATTTCAATAATCAGTGGTAGGTGTGCTTTATTTGCCACTTTGATCTGCTGCGATTGAATAAAATTGGATCCCCCTTCTATTATCAATTAAATGTTTACTGATAAAATTCGTCGCATCAGTTGTGTTTTATATCTGATAACTCAATAAATCAAATAAAACACACCTACTGTGGTCTATTCGTTTTCTTAACAGATTTTCTATTGTACTCTTACCCACTGCAGGTATAGAACCTGTTCATAAGTGCAAGCGAGAGAAAAATCCTGTTTGTAAAACGAACAGATCTTATTAGTACTGGGTTAGTCTGTAACATGGAATAAATTCAATAAGTCAGCGACGGTTCGATTTTCAATAAAACGACTTAACATGTGAAATTATGTTTGCAATTGGGGTCATTTGGTGTCATTTAAAATTTATTATTTTAAGATATCGTCGTATATTGCCACGTGACGTTTTTAAAGGAAACTTTAAGATACCTATTCTGTAACTTTTTCGACCGAGAGAATTATGTTCTGTCTTCATCTTACACTTTATTATTGACATTTTTCCACTCTTCTTTCGTATGCGAATTTCGATTCGTGTGGTTACAGAATAGGCCTATGAGTAAACAATTTAAAAGAGTGTTTAAACTTGCGTACCTATGTAAAATTTCATTGACCTATCTCCTCTTGTTCCAATGATATGATCAAAAATTTTCGATTTACCATATCTTCGATATCCACAGGATAGGATTACTCGTTCAATCTTAAGGGGGGGGGGTTATACTTAAGTGACTTTCTGCTAGATGGCCCTAAGATAAGATATTTTAAAGAGTTGTAAATCATTTAGGCGTAGGTGCATGTTCTGACCAAACTGGAAGTTGTATTTTTTTCATTATAGGCAACCAAATCAACTGTCCATAAGAATAACTTGTGGTTACTTTTTTCAATAAACCTCCGAAACAATACAACATTTTTGCAAACGTAACATCTTTTGAAATAGCTTGAAGTTTCATTTATTCAATAAAATAAATTTTATTTTACTAAATTCTCTTAAGGCTATTTCTTTTGGGAGTGGTAAGTGGAGTAGTAAGTGAATTTGACATACCATTCATTTTCGCTTGAAGTGGTAAGTGATCGTGGTATGTCAAATCGCTAACCATGCTCTGTGTATATTAAGTGGGAATGGTATGTCAGATGATGTCAGTTACTTACTACTCACTTACTACCATACCACAATTCACTAAATATTATGCTCAAAAGAAATAGCCTTTAATCATGGGATTTGTATAATTGCGTTGTTCAGACCTTGAAAGAACAGAGATACCATGAACTTTCAGCATATCTATCTCTTTTGCTCTGCTGTAGACAGCTGAGTAAGTGCTGCCAATGTGTCAATCATGCAACCTAAAAGTAGAAAAAAACTAAATAATAACTAGAAATATTATTATAACAAAGTATTTTTTAATTTAAAGCCTTCCAAAAATCATTTTATATTTTTATTGATAAATGTGCAAGGTTGTTTTCATTTTATATCTTCTGAATAACTTTTTGGTTAGGTGTGTACAGTATTTTTGTTTTATTGTGAAATCAAGTAAAATGTTATTTGGAAGATATAAAATGAAAACAACTTTGCCCATTTATTAATAAAAATATAAAATGATTTTTGGAAGGCTTTAAATTAAAAAATACTTTGTTATAATCGGTTATAATAATATTTATAGTTATTATTTAGTTTTTTTCTACTATTAGGTTGCATGATTGTCACATTGGCAGCACTTAATGAGAGAGTGAGAAAGTATGCGAAAGTTCATGGCATCTCTGTTCTTTCAAGGTCTGAACAACGCAATTAAAGTGTATTTCCATTTAAAAAAATGCAATGAGGTCACGGAAGCGTTGTGCAATGACGTCACATAAATTTTAAATGAACAAAAATGACCATAATTACTAATATTAATTCACCCGTGCTGCAATTTTTTTGAAAATCCATGGATAAATGGATTTTTTTAAATATTTGTGGTAATATAAATATGATTAAACAGAATTAAGTCTTTTAAAACTTCTATAATTGACATAATTAATTAAAAGTGTACATAAAATAATTGCTCATTTACAAAATTAATTTTATAAATAATTTTTTATAGTTATATTTTTATTTATTGTTTAATCTTTATATTATTTTTTGACCAATTGTTTTAAAAATTTATTTAATAATCTAGGACATTTGTGTAATTTGATTGTGTGTAGGTACTATGTATAATATTGATACTAATAATTGTTGACTGAAACTTTAATTAAACATAGACTGATTAAATTGTCCTATTTGTGTATTTAAAATCAGTATAAATTTAGAAATCAATTGAAAATACTTGTATTTAGTACTCATACAGTATAAATATTGAGGTAAATAGTTATTTATGCAATAAGTGCAAAAAATGGTTAATATTTGCACGCGACGTAAAAACTGAACATTCAACTCTGACCCAATAGCAAGCCTTCGCAAACACGAAATCACTAAATTTGAAAGGACCCCACCCGCATTTTAAGTCGTATTCGTTTCTTTCAAATTTCGTGTCATCTCGTGTCTGAGATCGCTTGCTATTGGGTCGGAATATTTCTTTTGTATTCTCGACATCTTTAGGTGTGATTGTACATCCGTAGGTCGAGGTGGACAATAAGTTAACTGCAAATATGGTTTTTGTATACACTCTTTTTTCTACGATCGTGCAAAAAGTGAGCCATTAATCAAGTAAAATAATAAAATTAAATAAAAACATGAAATTAATGACAGATATTGAGATTTATAAATTTATCATTTATGATTGTCAGTCCATCAATAGCCAGACTCTGGTCAAAATTAAAGGCCTTTAATTAGAGACAAATAAGGTAACTATGGAAATTGTCATTATAACCCATATAACAAATTTAAATTTAAAGGCCTTTAAACTTAAATGATTTGACCAGAATCTGGGTATAAGTCACGCTTTTTTTTTTCTATTACACAAAAACCTTACTTAAGTCATGAATTTTTTGGACTTGGTAACGCTTTTGTGCACTGGTGCAAGAAATTCGAGCCAAACTGCCTAAGTCACAAAATTTTCATAAAAAAAACAGCAGCTCTGACTCAATTCAATACTTTAAACCTATAAAATTGGAGGTTGGGGCAATTCAGTTAAAATACAGGGTGTCCGAAAATTCGACCTACAACGATTAACTGGAGATAGTTCACCTAAAAATAAGTTGATTGACCTATGTCCAACAAATGCACCCCTGAGAAGTTATAAGCATCCTAAGTGGATTTTTTAAAATAGAATTTCCTTTATTGCGGCCAATTTTTTTTTATGAAATTTTGTATACGTGCATTTGAATACTGACCTGTCAATTGGTAAAAAATTGGCTAATCCTTGACTTTTGGTAAATGGTGTTGGATGGAAAAAAGAAGACAAACTAGTGAAAAACTTTGTATGTATTTAAAAATTATTTGCCTTTGTAGAGAAATTCAAGTAAAAGATTTTTGCGGCCTTATGAATTTTGCGTAGTTTGTGCCGCTTTAGTCGTTTCAACATAAACTGATAACTTTAAAATAAAATTTCTTAATTTTGATAATTAAGTTTAAGGAATTTATTATAATATGCAATTAATATCTAGAGTAAATGCAATGGGGTTTTCGAGCTTTAAAAAGTCTTTTATTAAAAATGTATGTTGAGTGGCCTAACTTACTTACCTTTTTTAATATTTTATTGAAAACTGACTCGGCTTACGAAAATTTATAAGGAACAAAAAATCTTCGTTTTCTAGTTTTCTACATAAAAAAATAAGTTTTAAATAAAATTTTTAAATACCTAATTACCATTTAAACCATTTCCAGTAAACGAGGATTGGTAACATTTTTACCAAATGAACGTTTTTTATAAAAATGCATGCATACAAAATTTCTTAAGAAAATTTTCAGTACTTTGCCGGTGTACTTACGGGACACTCTGTATTTTTATTATTGAATTCAGGCTTATACTTCATCAATCATGAGTTATGAGTTAACTTTTATTATTTATACATATGTGTACAAAATATAAGTAATTATTACTAATGTAAAATTAATATGGCTGCACAACTTTACAGGTAAATCAATGTTTTTGCACAAACTTATTGATATAAAAATAACTGCACTTAAAATAGTGCCTTACACTCTTCAAGACAAGTTTCTATAAATAATTCAAGCAATATGTATTTTTGTTGTAGAAAACAATAATTATATCGAAAGTTAAAAGTGGAATTATAATTTAATTTTATAGTGTAAACTCAGGGTTTCCTAAGTTTCTTGTGCCAATAAATTTTTATAACAAAACTTGTTGTGTTTCTCATTTTTTAGAAACTCAAAAAATTAGTTCACAAATAGTGTAATGGTAAATGCACCGGTAGTCGGTAGCACAAGCACAAATAATATTCGCAACCAACATAGCATGTTCAATGTTTTGTTCTTACATAACATAACCTCTTATTTCTTAACACAACTTCAAATCAAATTTAAACGTGACAGAGCTAGAGTCAACTAGAGTTCCTCATCGTTTTTGTATGTTTTGGGGTATTTAAAGTGGTGTGATCAATAATGGCTTGTAAAACAGCCATGTTATTGTTCTCAAGACAATTTTCTAAACAAATATCAGTTGCATATTTAAGTGTCCCTAAAACTCTATTTCGACCGATTGGAGTTCGATTTTATTCTCAAAATACTGATTTAAAATCACAAGAAACCACCATAGAAAGGGTGTACACTGCTGAGCTTTCAAATAAACTTAAACGGGTCAAGGTAAAATTAAGGAAAATTTATAAATATGTGATAATAGTTTTTGTTTTTAGATATTTTCTCTTACTACTAGTGCTTTTGGAATTGTTGCGCAACCTTTTCTCTATCAAGCTCTAGCTAGTGCAAATAACATGCCTGTATTAATTTTTGGATGCACATTTATGGGTTTCTTCACTTTTCTTACGCCAGTATTGTTACATTTGGTTGCAAGAAAATATATCATATCTATAGACTACAATGAAGAAAAGAAAACGTATATCACAACCGCTTATAATTTTTTCTGCATCCCCAAACAAGTAAATTAGCTTGATTTAATGTAGTATTTTTAACTTAATTTTTTATTAATTTTAGGTTGAGTTTACACCTGACGATGTAGTCAAACCTGATATTGATAGAATGTTCACAACATGCTTTGTTAAAGGAAAACCAATTTTTGTAGATGAAAGGTTATTCGAAAAACCCTATCACTATGCAAGAATAATGGGCTATGATAAACCCTTCAATTTAGACTTGTATGACGTGGTTAAGCAGAAAAAAAATGAATAATAGATTTATATTTAATTTATTGATTAAATAGTTTAATTTTACTGTGCTTTTGTATTATTTTAAAAATAAATTGTAGGATAAAATTACCAACCAATATATTTTAAACACTTTGCAGTTTGTTAAACTAGGTTTTATTTTATAATCATTTTACACATAATTTTTATAAAAATTTCTTGAAAAATTCATGACGACAAAAGCAAACCAAGTTACTGATGCATAAATAATCAACTTAAAAACCTTATCCAATACATATAAACTAAAAAATATTTTTTGAAAATTTCAATTATGTGGTTTTGTATTGTTGATATACTTACACTCCTTGTTGTAAACGACACCGTGGTAATGTTTTGGGATTTTCTTTCATACAATATTGCCTTGCTCCTAGTACGCAATTTTCAATATATTTTTCCTTGCTTATTCTTGTAAAATCCAGTTGAAAAATTTCCTTATCGATTTTGTTCAAATCATCGTGTAAAGATAAGAAGCGTCGATTTTTGAAATTCCATTCCCTCGTGGTGAAGAATTGAAGCAATTCCAAACCATCATGAATTTTATTTTGTATACGAATCATACTGAAAATATTTCTTAATAATCTTTAACCTTCGCGATTTTATATTATAATTTCTATAGATTATTGATCAGTAACTTATTTGGAATCTTCAATTTTATAGTTACTTAAACGGTGTTAACAAAAATACTTACAATCTCTTTTGCATAAAAATGAACAAAAGAAAATCTATGAAATAAGCAGGAATCCAATGGAAGAAAAAACACCACATTCTATGCATGAAATATGAAGCCCTTATGTCACCATCAGGATACCAAATCATCTGTTCAAACGGATATCTATGACAAGCTGATTTTCCCAAAGCAAGAATTTCAGACCAGGTTGTTTCTTGGGCATCCTTATTGGTTAAATTGAACACTGGTAAATCCTTTGATCTAAACAGAATAAAAGCGTGGACTTAAATAATCATCATCTACACTAAAGCAGGAAGAAAGGTGAAAGTGAGTTTTTTACGGAGAGGGTTGAAATTTGGATGGACGAGAAAAGACGTGGAATTGGGTTTCTATCGTATTGTTGTGTACCTACTCGGTCAGGACGATAGGCGTCGTAGTTAAGGTGGCAAATAATTAAATTTGCAAGAAACAACTTTAACTACTATACAACAAGTTTATTTGGAGAAAAATACTAACAGTTGGATTTACAAATATACAGTTACTAGGTTTAACCGACGATGTTGTTCACTAGCACTTGGTAACTTGAAAGAGTAGAAATGTGTATCTGTGTCTTGATAATGAGTGAAAGAGAGTGAGTTCTTCGTGTGCAGCCCTTTTAAGGGTGCTCGTAGTCGATGGTCTCGTAGTTCGTAGTCTCTCTCTGATTGGTTAAACTCACAGGTACTTAAATTAAATATGTTCAATTACAAAATTCTGCTTAATACTAGAAATACCTAATTTAGGGATTTAAGATAATCTTCCAGGAACAAGGTTGTTGTAAAGGAAGTGGAAGGTAGACATTTCCTAGAAGGATTAAGGAAATGATAGCAATAGATATACAAATTACTTAGAACTGGATTACATACAAAATACTAAATTAATATTAAAAATGTTAATAAACATATTGTTTATGATAACACACATGGTACATGTGGATGGGCACACAACAGTATCATCCCGAAAAAGGTTGCTTAACATTGACAAAAGACCCAAAGAAACGAAGGCGAGCGATAAATGGACGAATTGGAGAAAGAGAGGAAAGACAAAATTGGACGAAAACCCGACACATTCAAAATTTTATTTTTGTAAATATTTTGCTAAAATTTTGTTCAATCGTGTGTTGAACTATTATTTATCACTGGTACAATGTTTGCCGTAAATAGTACTATCACTTATCAGTGTTTAGATTTTCGTCGGAAAATTCGAAGAAAACTTCATAAAATCCCCGATTTTTTGAATAATTTTGTATTTTAATCACGTTTTTTGGGGCTTTGGTTGAAAAAAACTTAATTACTTTTTTGTATTTTTATAAATATTTTTACAAAATTTTGTAAAATCGTGTGTGGCACTATTATTTATCACTGGTACAATTTTTGCCGGAAAATTCCAAGAAAAACTTGAGAAAAACGTCGATTTCTTGAATTATTTTGTACTTTATTCACCTTTTTTGGGACTTCAGTTGGAAACTTAAGAGCAATTTCCTAAACGGGGTACATATAGTGGTTTAGTTTTCCAGTCATAAAAGCTAGTACGAAGTACGAATAACATTTTTGTATAATTTTTTTTGTAGTTGATTTGGAAGTCATTTCTTTAATTTTTGCCAGAAGGAAAAAAAAAATAGAAAATGTACCAAAAAAATATGTAATGATCTAAAAGTACCTTAACTTTGGACCCCTCTAATTAATTTTGTGCTAGGTTGCGGAAGGTAAAACTCTGGCAGGATGTAGCCTAATCAATTTAGATTATACAGGGTGTTTCTAAATATATGCGAAGAAATTCTACAGGCGATTCCTTGACCAATTCTAAGACAAAAGTAAAGAATAAAAATTTTATCAAAAGTGCTCTATTTTTTAGTTATGGGGTGTCAAACTTTCTATATTTTTTTCATTTTTTGAGTATAACTTCTTTATTTTTTAAGATAATTTGATCAAATTTGAAACACACTCTAGTTTTTATAGTCGTAATAAGAATAAAATATCAAATATCGAAATAAAATACAGGGGGATGTATTTTGGGGGTATAGACCCCATTTTTTATGCCATAACTTTTTGTACTACCCCACTTAACATTTTAAATGAGATATTCAATTCCTTGCTTTTTTCTGAAAATTTTTGATCTCTTTAATTTTTTCACAGCTGGTACGGTTTAGAAGTTATTTAAAAACATGTACGAAGTTGTATGCCAATTTTGCATTTAACAGGGGTGGCCTTTTTTAAAAAATAAATACCAGAGACTTCCTAGAAGACTATTTAACCAATTTTAAGACGAAAACAGAGAATAAATATTTTCTCTAAAATGCTTCGTTTTTAAATTAAAATAAAATTAACAAAATAATTTAAATTAAAAACGAAGCATTTTAGAGAAAATATTTATTCTCTGTTTTCGTCTTAAAATTGGTCAAATAGTCTTCTAGGAAGTCTCTGGTATTTATTTTTAAAAAAAAGCCACCCCTGTTAAATGCAAAATTGGCATACAACTTCATACATGTTTTTAAATAACTTCTAAACCGTACCAGCTGTGAAAAAATTAAAGAGATCAAAAATTTTCAGAAAAAAGCAAGGAATTAGAATATTTAAAATGTTAAGTGGAGTATCACAAAAAAGTTAGGCATAAAAAATGGGGTCTATACCCCCAAAATACATCCCCCTGTATTTTATTTCGATATTTGATATTTTTATCTTGTTACGACTATAATAACTAGAGTGTGTTTCAATTTTATCAAATTCTCTTAAAAAATAAAGAAGTTATACTCAAAAAATGAAAAAAATATAGAAAGTTTGACACCCCATAACTAAAAAATAGAGCACTGTTGAGAAAATTTTTATTCTTTACTTTTGTCTTAGAATTGGTCAAGGAATCGCCTGTAGAATTTCTTCGCATATATTTAGAAACACCCTGTATATCTGAAAAAGAATTTAAAATCTAACGAGGGAAACTTGAGTTATGACTGCAGAACTATTGCTCGATTTCATGATTTTTTACTATTTTTCCTCCCAAACTCGCGCGCCCTCTAGGGATTCGCATTAATTATCAGTTATTTGATCATAATTTGCAAAGAAGCTCCAGAAAAGTGGGATGGATTTTTTATACCTTGTTATTATCTCTAGGAAGATGCTCTTAATAACTTTTATTTTTATAAACAGTTTTACAAAATTTTGTAAAATCGTATACGGTACTATCACTTATCAGTGTTTAGATTTTCGCCGGGAAATTCTAAGGAAAACTTGATATAATTGTCGATTTCTTGAATTATTTTGTTTTTAAATCAAGTTTTTTGGGACTTTGGTTGAAAAAAACTTAATAACTTTTTTGTTTTTATAAATATTTTTACAAAATTTTGTACAATCGTGTGTACTATTATTTATCACCGGTACAATTGTCGCCGGAAAATTCCAAGGAACACTTCAGAGAATCGTCGATTTCTTGAATTATTTTGTATTTTAATCACGTTTTTTGGGGCTTTAGTTGAAAAAACCTTAATTCCTTTCTTATTTGTATAAATATTTTTACAAAATTTTGTAAAATCGTGTACGGTATCATTTATTAGTCGTACATTTTTCGCCGAAAAATTCCAGGGAAAACCTTAAAAATTCTTTTATGATTTTTGAGACTTTCGCCCACAAATAACTTAAAAACTTTTTTATTTTATTAAAAAAAATTACACAATTTTGTACAAGCATTTTTGGTAAAATGCCGAAAGAATAAAGCTAAAAATCTCAATTAATAAAGAGTGTTATTTGGTGTTAAAGCAAAGGGCAAGTAATGGACAAAGTTATTTAATTTAATCTAGATTTACTTATAAAATAAATTTTCGGTTTTTTTTATATCGACATTTTATCATTTTTGTCCTTTTCGGCATTTTATCATAGTGTCTTTTGTTGAATTCGGCCATTTTTCAGTCGGCCTTTTGTCCTAACATTCGGTTATTTAAGGATAGGCCTATTGACCGTGTCGGCCATTTATTCTCTGTCCAAGTGGGCATTTTATAGTTCGTTTTTTTTTTCGTTCGACTATTTTCCCACATCGGCTTTTTTTATTTCTGTCATTTTAGGCCATTTTTGATTCGACCTTTTCAAAGATCCAGAATGTAGAAAGGCAACTTATAATGGTAAAATGTAAAAATAAAAAAAAAAATTCAATGCATGATATTTTCATGATAGTTTTGTTTTTTATGGCACAAATTTTCTTATTTTTTATCGCGCGATATTGGTCCCCTTCCCTTGGTTTCACCTATGTTACTTACCTTTCATCGGATGAACCAATTTTATGAGCTACAAGAAGTATTCCATTAATAGCTATATCAACAGGAATTACTTGTGCTTCATATTCTCCGTGAGCATGCATCGACCTCAAAACTCCTTTTCCTGCAGCAACCATGAGCCCTACTGGACCATTGAGGCTATCCACCCATCCAGGTAATGGCTCAGTAATAGCAGGAGTAACTAGTTAAAAACAATTAATCACAAACAGTAGTGTAGAAAGGAAATTCCGTATATCCAACTTGATTAATCAAGTTGGATATACGGAATTTCCTTTCTACACTACTGTTAAACAATTATCCAAATCCCCTGCAAGTTTTTCTTCTACTTCTAATTAATCACAACATTATCTTCTATTATAATCATTAATATTGAAATGTTTGATGACATACCAATTGAAGGTCTAACTATTGCAGCACGAATATCAGAACATTCTTGAGCGACTAACGTTTCCGCGAGACGTTTAGTGTATGTATAAGTATTCGGATGCGGTTCAATTAAAGAAGGAGCTAAATGGTTTAAAATATCATTTGCTAACCATTCTGTCATGTCGATTACATCTGTTGGTTTATGTGGACTGGGATACACCTGTAACAATCAATTTCGCGTTTATATTTTAAATTGAATTTTATCAGATAACTTAGCTGATAATGACCAGAATTAAAAAAATTACTTTTTCTTCAAAGGTGTCTAAATCAGCGGAACAAAAAGCAGTGCTCATATGGATGAAAGCATCCAAATTTTTAATTTGTTTGACCACTTGAATGACTTTTTTAGTACCCATTGTATTTTGTTCTAAGGCATCTTTAAGTGTGGCTTCCAATTTGAGGGTAGCAGCGCAATGAAAAACAATAGATATTTTTTCTGCAATTATTTGAAGCGATTTTTCATCCAAGCCCAAGTTTTCAGACACTAAATCTCCATTAATTGGAATGATTTTCCGGCGTGCTTTGGGATTCGCTTCTTTTAATCTGTTAAAAATCTGAAAATTAATTATTAATTTCCTGCAAAAATTGCAAATTTTAAAAAGTATTCTTACTGGTAATTTCCACATTTCCTCAATTCGTTGCTCAGGATTTTTTCCACGCTTTGATCGCATTAAAATGTATAAATTTCCTATATCTTTGCAGGAAAATAGAAGTTTTTCAATAAGAACCTTCCCCATAAAACCAGTACCGCCAGTAATAAAAACATTTCGTCCTTTGTACCAATTAGCTACTTTACTTTCAGTCATCTTTATAGGACTTGAAACTTTAATTGGAAATATTATTTAATTAATTATTTATTTATTATTGTATATCAATTTTGAGTATACTTTTGTAACAAAAAGAATCCAAAACTAGTGGTTTTATTTTGAGAATTTATAAATATAAAGTTTGAAGCTGAAACAAAAAAATGTATGTAGTACTAAATCTTAATTTTAAAATAAACTAATCAAATAATTCTTTCAAAAATACCGTAAGGTTTTTTTGAATTTAAATTTCAATGATTTCAACGATTTATTTTTTCTTTGTTTGAATTAATTTAAAAAGCTGTGTCAAGAGGTGCTTTGAGATTTAAACATTCACTACTTGGATTTGGAGTGAGTTGCGCAAATTTATCTTAAATGTCCATCTAAATTTAAGATACGCAAACACTTGAGAAATTTTAGTGACACGAAGAAAATTAGAAAACTCGTACTTTCTTATGCAATGGTCAAAAATATAATGAAATATAAACTTTCTTTCGTTTACATACGTGATGGTTCATTATTAAGATGAATTGCCTCAATCAAAAAATATATGTAACCTAATTAAATCCAAACGTTACCTACAGTTATTTAAGCAGTATTATGTTGGTGTCAAAAGTAGACAGTTTCATTAATTACAAATCATAATGAGCGTAAACTGTAACAATTATTCTTAATTAATTTTTTTACTACGGTAAATTATTATATTTATTAATAATCAATGATTGATGTAAAAAAATTAAAATATTTCTTTTGTGCAAAATTTATTAGTTTAAGAAAGTAAACACGTTTTAAATTTCGAAATCTAAAAAACTCATTATTAAAAGAAGTATTTGTGAAAATTGAACATCTGAGTGTATTATCAATAAAAAAATCGTAATAAAATATTTTATTGATTTATTAATTTATTAATTGGAAGTTATTATAATAGTATATCCCAAAAGTTTCAAAATTCTTATGTAATAAAAAAGTGGGACTAACGTCTTCAAACATTTTAATAATTTAAGACATGAAATCATGCAATAATTATAGTATAATTTTCTTACTTCCGAAACAAATATTAATTATAAAAATATTTCATCTATATTTAAAATAATAAATGTTATGATTAAAAATTTTCTTGCATTTAAAATTAAACATCAAACTGTTTTTAAGTAGGTAAATTATATAGGTGACAGGTTCCACTTATTTTTGCATACATAATACATACATACATATTTTGAGTTTAATTAAAAATTTAAAAAGTAGTTGTAATAATAAATTCAAATTAAATTTATATGCAAATTTCAAGCGATGAAGATTATAATATTTTTGTCAATAATGTAATATTGTGTTTTCTTTTATTACTCAAATTGTAGCTAATAGTTTTTTTGCGATTTTTTTTAAATGATTTCCACTTATCAATTAGCAAAATGGTACTTAATGCCAATTTGAATATGTGGTATGGTTCAAGAAAGCACATATGCACTAACAATGGTTTTAATATCACTTCCGGTTTTACCGAAGATCAACTTTGTTTTTTTTTAAGGCAACACACCCCATTTTCTTGTTCAAAATTTAAAACAATTTAAAAATATAAATATGTTTGAGATTTTTTTCCAACTTGTTTGAAAATAAAAATTTATTTCTTCTTCTGAAGTTGTTAAAAACTACCAAAACTGAACTAGTTTTTATCAACTTCGGATAAAAATTATTTTTTTTTATTTAAAAGAATAAAACATTTTGTAAAATTGTTTTAAATTTTGAACAAAAAATGAGGTGATACGTTAAAAAAACACAGTTGATGTTATTTCTGGCAAAACCCGAAGTGATATAAAAAATGTTTAGTGCATAAAATGTGTTTTTTGGACCTTATAACATATTAGCCAAAATTGAAATTTTTAGTTTCATATATAAAAAAATTATACAGGGTGAATCGAAATTAAGCCGACTCTACTACTAATTTTAAGATAAAAACTTCAAGCTACAGCCCTTCAAAGGTGACAAGTTTACAAAAGTTATAAAAATAAAAAATACCCTTAATTTAATTAAAACCAAAAAGCTTAAATAAAGACATAGATTTTTTTAGCTACCTAATAATAAAAGACAGGTATTGTAGAAAAAAGTAGATACCTAACATACAAGATTTTGCCGTAAAATATTCTTTCTACACATACTACATAGTTCGTATAAGAATACCTTTATTGCTTTATTATCTGAAATTGCTTGGCAAACATAATGAGTCTGTAAACCATTTTTTTTATAATTTTATATAAAAGAGTACCTTTTGACGTGAATTTTGCAATTTGAATTTTTGGTCTAGCTCTTAAAATGGCTTCGCAATTAATTAACAAAGTTTATGAAATCGCGCGGCGCTACTTTTTTCCTTGCGAGCGACTAGCTGCTGAGTGACGTCATTATTTCCTAGTCGCCTCGCGGGTTATACGGTCGGCAAAAGTGCTAAAACTGTGCGGCTTCGATTAGAAGATCGGCAGTTAAAAAAAATCGCGGTTTCTTGATTTGTCATCTAAATACCGTGCTACATCAGGAAACGAGCGCTTTTTTTGATATCTTAATTTTTTCTGTACTTTTGGCGCTCTCGAATTTGTAGTTTGAAATTAGTGCTTTTTCGACGCCGACTTTGAAAATTCGTAACTTATGATCCCGACCGTACATAATATTCCAATGTTTTTTATTTCCCTTCTTTCTTTATTATTTATGCGAGAAAAAATCAGCACGATTATATTTTACTCCTGGACTTGAAAAAAAAATCCCAAGTGAAATGTTTATGAAATAGCTGAAACGTGCGCTTTGGTCAGCCCCCTCTGCAGCCGTCAATTTTTAAAATTTTCTCAACTTTACATCAGATTATCAAAGAACAACAATATTTGTGGTGTAATGAGCATAGTGCATTTTTAATTTTGCGCGGTTAAAAAGTTATGGCGTAAAAATGTAAAAATATTGAATTTAGGGATCGGCGGCTCCCGTCGACCTATTTTTTAACGGATTTTCATTTTTTAAAATTCTGATAATTCTACTCTTGGTATTAAAACCGCCCACGCATAGGGTTTTTTAAATTTTGAAAAACAACGAAATCTTAAATTTTTTAAGATCGCATTTAAAAAAGTCGCATTTTTATTCGAGTTTCGGTTTAATCAGTCCCTCAAATTTTATACTACCCTAACGCAATGCACATTTTCTGAAAGCTTTCATGGTCCACTTTACGACAAAAAAAGAATCACTTCGCTATCTCCTTTCGTTATCGAGTTATGGCCGAAAATGTAGCAAAAATATGCAAAATCTCCGTTTGCAACCAAAATTGCGGTCTGAAATTTTTCACTTTTCACAAAATAATTAATATCTTCTAATCTATTATAACCGCCGGGACGAGTAATAGCTTAAAATTCGCACCGTTACCTCCCCCACCAAATTCCCTGAAAATTTTAATTTTCGGTATAAAATTACGTCGTCCAGGCCCGTATTTGTACCAAAATTTTGCCAATTTTTTCCAAAAAAACTGTTTAACCGATTTTAACCAAATATTTTTTAAAACGCGTCTATCCATGGTATTTACCTTTGGTAAAAATTAGAAATCGCTAACTTTTATAGTTTTCGAGAAAAACAATAAAAATCGATTTCCATGAAAAATTTTAAGCCTTAAAAATATCTCAAGAATATTTTTTCGAATCTTTTCAAAATCGACCCCGCAAATGAAAGATAATAGAAAATAGATGAAATGTATCTACACCCCCCAAAAAAATTTTACACCCCAAAAACTCAAACAAAATAAAATTTTTCTAGGTCATTACCTTAAAAAATAATTAAATTTTAAAAAATTTAATAAGATAATATCGATAATTTTTACAAACTTATCTGTACGAATTTTTGTTTTTTAATTTTAGTTATTAAGCGAAATATGAATTTTTTACAATTCACCTTTACTCATTTGTTAGAAAGAAAAATTCATATCTTCTGAACAAAAAGTCGTACTGCCTTGATTTTTTTTTTATTTTTTTCTTATTTCTTTATACTACAACCCAAAATTATTAATTTTCAAATTTTTAATTTGAAACGCTACACACTTGTAAAAACCACACTAAAGTTGTATAACATTTAAAGTGAAATTTCATAAGTAAAAAATTATAAAGATGTAAATTTTAAATTAATAAATAATTCTCCTACTTTAATTAATAACTAATAGTAATATTTTATCAGAGTATTAAAAGATAATAACTATAAAAACATCTAGAAACAATCAAGTGCACTATACGCGTGTACGGAACGAACAGCGTTCGGAATTCGGAAGAAATGACGTCAGAATACGTTGAAGCGGAGGGGCTAATTTTCTTAAAATTCAAACGCTTATATTTACGTTAATATTTGTCCTATCGAATTGAAACAAAAAACAACTTATTTATAGTTATGATTTCTAAAATATAAGATATAAAAATATCAATTATTTTTTTTCGTTTTTCTTCCTCATTTTGAAAAAAAAAAGAATTTAATTAAATTAACCCCTAAAAAGTTATCACTGTTTTTATAACCAACCCTTTCCAAAACTACCCTTTAAAAGCTTGTAAGAAAATCTAAAAATTCATGAAAGCATATCTGAAGTGTATGATTCATACCTCGTGTGAGGTTTCTACTTTAACCCGAGAGTGGGTGCGCTTAAAAACCTAATTTTTTTCACAAGACAGAACAAAAAAATTCTTTCGAGAAAAATTTTCCCAAAGCTGCATTAACAGTGGCAGAAATGTATAATAAATAGCTATTGAGAAGCATAAGCATCAAATCGCAAATGTTTACATACTCGTGTGATTTAAAAAAAGACGTCGGTCATTATGACCACTCCCGGGTTAAAGCATTTTCAAATAAACGTACAAAAACCTTCTTTTTTTGCAGCACCTTTGAAGGGCTGTAGGTCACCAGGAAGCGAAATCGGACATATATTATTAGAAGTTTTTATCTTAAAATTAATAGTCGTAGAATCAGCTAAAAAAAGTGGCGGTTTATTTTCGACTCGCCCTATATAAATTTTTTATTTATGAAAATAAATATAAAAATTTTGGCTATGTTGTAAGGTCCAAGAAAACAAATTTTATGCTCTTAAGGTGATAGGGAGTCATTTATTGAAAAACCGATGTTTTTATCTTTCCCGAATTTTTTTAAAGTGTTTCGAATTGGAAACAAAAAAAATATTAAAATACCGAACTCAAGTAAGAATTATACTTTTATACGCAATTTTTGTTTTTTGTGTATCTAGATTTATATGAGCGTAGTTTTGCAAAAATAAAAATATAAATATAGAAGTTTTTCTTGCAAAATTACACAAATATAGTTGTAGATACATAAACAACAAAAATTGCAAATGAATGTAAAATTCTTACTTTAGTTTGGTATTTCTATATTTTTTTTGACTTTCCAATTCTAAACACTTTAAAAAATTCATGAAAGATAAGTACGTCGTTTTTTTCAACATTTGACTCCCTATCACTTTCATCATTTTTTTACATCGATTGGCTCAAAAAATTTGGTGCTTTAATTTCCACTCACCCTGTAGAGGTGACCCATGTTTCGTTTACACTTTACACTCTTTGATATTTGAATTAATTTCGAAAATACCGATTTTAAATTGATATAAATTCTAGTTTTGATGTGAGGAATATTTTACGTTTTACCAAATTACATTTTTAAAAACTTTCAGTTTAGTTTTAAACAAAAATCTTGTAAATTTTTAAACAATTTTGTTTTTTCATTTATGTTTTGAATATTTACCTCAAAAACAGTAATTTTTGAGTTGTGTTATGTGTTAAATTTTACATTTCTTCCTGACCAACGACGTGTTACATACTTATAAATATTAAAATAACAAAAAAATATACATACAGAGGTAAGTATTAACATTAATATCGTAAAACAATAAATTATATGTTTTGGATTTGTACTGACAAAATTATAGAAAATTTTCTACAGGGTGCGCCAAAAAAATGGAAACACCTAATTTTTTTGAACCATATTGAATTTAAAAAATAAGTTTAAATAAATGTTTATTCAATTTAAACAAGCTACCATTTAAACATATTTTTAATATACAGGGTGTTCGTTTTATTATAGTGATACGCCTTTCGTTTTTAAAATTCATTACCCTATATATTTTTGAAATTTACGTTTAATTTGAGTAAACTTATCCATTTTTTTTTAAGTTTAAGTAACATACATTTAAAATTGATTCACTCATACTTTTGTTTAAACTTTTTTTTATTAAAAAAAAATTAGGTTAAGTTAGTTTATAGAATTTAAAAAATTGTTGAAACAAAAGTATAAATACATTAATTTTGAACCATTGTGAACTTTTGTGTAAACTTTTTTTTTAAATTCAATACGGTTCGTTTTTTTTGGCGTACCCTGTATATAAAAAAAATGCATAAAAAACTTACCCTTTAGTTTAAGTTCTTACTTAAATTAGTTAATTACAAACTTTAATTCAAAATGCTATTACTTTTTCTTTTATCAACTGTACTGCTAATCTTAGTTACCGTTTTTATTATAAGACTGACAATGAGATGTGGTGAAGGTTTGAATGGATTATAAGTAATAAAAACTCACCAAACACATTTCGTGTGTGGGACCTCCTCCTTTTCTTCTCCAAGTGTAAAATATAATCAAGAAGTTTACCAAAATATAAAATTAGTCATAGTAATTAACAATCAACCTTGAATATGAAAGAAAAAACTCATTATTATTATTCGTTTCTTAATGTTTCAATAAAATGTTGGTCAATTTTGCGGTTTAAAATAAAAACAATAATTTTTACCAGGTGAACCACGATCTACGCTTATGTATGCAGCAATTTTAATTTAGACGTAAATAAAAATATAAACAAAACATAATAATTAATTTCTTTGAAAAACCGTATTACATTCTACAATTTGGTTTACCTAAAAGAAGGCTATTTTATTTAATATGTTACAACATAATACAAATTAATCCTTAATTTTTGATATTGACTTTTTATTAAATTTTAAATTTTATTCTTTTACTAACATTCTTAAAAGCAATTTTTGCTTCTACCAAGACAATTATTGTAATTAAGGAAAATAGTATACCATTCAACGAGCGAGCAACCCCCCTAAGAAATGTATTTTATTAAGAATTTTTTTATTAAAATGAGAAAATTCTTACTTTAATAATTTAAAAATCCTAATATTTAAATTTTGAAAGTATATACCGGGTGGAAATGAAAACCGGGTCACCTCTATAACTTTTTTATTTATGAATTGAAAAATTTGAAATTTGGCTATGTTCGATGGTTCAAAAAAACAAATTTTATGTGCATTTTTTATTTTCGAAATCACTTCCGGTTTCACCGGAAACACCATGAACTTTGTTTTTTTAAATGTAACATCCCATATTTTTATTCATGGCTTAAAATACTTTTAAAAAAGAAGTATTTTTGAGATATTAGTTTTTATTTTTTGCGAAAAAAAAAATTTTTTCAAAAAAAAAAAAGGTTTTCGAAGTCAGTGAAAATTACCAAAACTAATTCTAAATAATTCAAATACATAAAATAAATAATCGTTATAAAATCCTCTTTTTAAAAAGTCGAATGACCCGGCATCATTGCATTTAAAAAAAGTGAGATATTTGATAAAATCTTCATTAACTAAGTTTAAAAATTAATAGTTCAAAAACCACTTAAATTTTCTTTCAAATTACAATTTTATTTAGGTATTTGAATTATTTAGAATTAGTTTTGGTACTTTTCACCGACTTCGAAAACCTTTTTTCTTTTTTGAAAAAATTTTTTTTACAAAAAAGATAAAAACTAATATTTCAAAAATACTTCTTTTTTAAAAGTATTTTAAGCCATGAATAAAAATATGGGATGTTACATTTAAAAAAACAAAGTTCATGGTGTTTCCGGTGAAACCTGAAGTGATTTCGAAAATAAAAAATACACATAAAATTTTTTTTTTTTGAACCATAGAACATTTCAAATTTTTTTATTCATAAATAAAAAAGTTATCGAGGTGACCCGGTTTTCATTTCCACCCGGTATTTGAGAAAATGCTCGTCCACAAAAAATTTTTGTCGGACCCCCGTACTTATCTACTCTAAGGAGGTTCGCCCCTCTCCCCCCCCAGAAAAAATCCTGGGTGCGCCACTGTTATGTTCGGTAAGATTGGAATAAATTTTATTATTATTAACCGAAGCTTTCTTAGTCAAACGAAGACGAATCCAAATGTTGTTCAGAAATTTTAACCTTATAATTTTCCAATTCCCTTGGTGCATACATTTTCATGGGATAAAATTGGGATACTGGGAGCTGCTAAGACACAAGTAGGCGGAAAAGAGGGCGAAGCTAAAACGAAAGTGGGCGGATTTAATGGAAAAGTCGGCGAAGCTAATCGAAAGTGGTCGGAGTTAAAAGAAAAGTAGGTGGAGCTATGACAAAAGTGGGTAAGGTTAAAGGAAAATTGGGCGGAGCTTAGACAAAATTGGGCGGTAAAGAGGGCGGAGCTAGCAAACGTGGTTGTAGTTAAAGGAAAATTGGGCGTTGCTAAAAAACAATTAGGCGGAAAAGTGGGCGGAATTACAGGAATAATAAACGGAGTTAAAGGAAAACTAGGTGTCGCTATGACAAGACCTGTGCGGATCTAAAGGAATAGTAGGCGGAGCTAATGGGGTAATTCTGAACAAAAATGTTAGCCGTAACAGCGATGTTAAATTTGACAGTCACCCTGACGTCAAAAAAAACGCTATTCTGAAAACTTTACTGTAACTTAAGGGCAATGTAAAATAACATTTTCGATATTAAAATGCATTGTGCCTTTATATAATGTATAATTTTAATCAATTATATACATTAATGTATTATTACTTTGCGGTATGTTATTTTAAGACCGAAAATATTATTTTAAACAACCGTTAAGTTGCAGTAAAGTTTACAAAAAAGCGTTTTTTTTGACATCAGGGTGACTGTCAAATTTAACATCGCTGTTACGGCTAACATTTTTGTTCAGAATCACCCCATAAGACTAAAGTGGGCGAAGTTAATAGAAAAGTGGGCGGAGCTAAAGGAAAAGTAGGTGTAGCTACGACAAGACTGGGCGAGGCTAAAGAAATAGTAGGCGGAGCTTTAGCTTTAGTTTTAACTAAAGTGGACGGAGTTCTAGGTTGAGTGGGTGGACCTAAGAAAAAAGTAGGCGGAACTAAAGGAATAGTGGGCGGAGTTAAAGCAAAAGTGGAGCTATGATAAGACGGGGCGGGACTAAAGGAATAGTAGACGAAGCTAAGACCAAAGTGGGTAGAGTGGGCAGATCGAGTAAAAAGTGGGCGGAGTTAAAGAAAAAGTGGGTGGGGCAAGGACAATAGTGGGCGGAGTTATAGAAAGAGAGACCGGAGCTCAGACAAAAGAGGGCGAAGTTAAAAGAAAAGTGGTCAGAGTTAAAAGAGGGCGGAGTTATAACTCCTAATCTAATCTAACCTAAGCTATAGGTAGAGTGGGCGGAGCTAAGAGAAAAGTGGGTGGAGTAAAAGGAAAAGTGGCCAGGGCTAAAGGAATACTGGGAGGAGCTAAGAGAATAGCGGGCGGAGTTATAGAAAGAGTGGGCGGAGCTAAGACAATAGTAGGCGGAGTTAAACAAATTGTAGGTGGAGCTATGACTAGACTGGGCGTAGCTAAAGGACTAGTAGGCAGAGCTAAGACTAAAGTGGGCGTATTTATAGGTAAAGTGGCCGGAGCTAAGAAAAAAGTGGGCGGAGTTTAAGGAAAACTGGGCGGAGTATAGACCAAAGTGGTCGAAGTAAACAGAAAAGTGGGTGGAGTAAAAGGAATAGTAGGCGGTGCTAAGACAATAGCGGGCAGATCTAAGACAAAAGTGGACGGATTTATAGAACGAGTGGACGGAGCTAAGGTGATAGTGGGGGGAGAATAGAACAGAAGTGGGCGGAGTTAAAAGAAAAGTTGGCGGAGTTTAAGAAAAAGTGGACGGAGTTATAGAAAGACTGGGCGGAAATAAGACAATAGTGGGCGGAGTTAATGAAATAATGGGCGAAGTTTAAGGAAAAGAGGGCGGAGTTAAGACAATCATGGGTGGAGTTAAAAAAGTGGGGGAAGCTAGGACTAGAGTGGACGGGGTTAATGGAAAAGAGGGCGGAGTTAACGGAATAGTGGGCGGAGTTTAGGGAAAAGTAGGCGGTGCTAAAACAAAAGTGGACGGATTTAAAAGAAAAGTGGGTGGAGTTAAAGGAATAGTGGGCGTTGCTAAAACACAAGTCCAACGAAAGAGCGGGCGGAGCTAAGACAATAGTGGACGGAGTTAAAAGAAAAGTGGGCGATGCTTTAGCAGCCGCTGCCTGCTGCTAGTAGCTGTCTAGGAGCGTAGTGTGAAGCCATCTTTGGGTTAAAGGAATAGTGGGCGGAGTTAAAAGAAAAGTGGGCATAACTAAGACAAAAGTTGGCGAGGTTAAAGGAATAGTGGCCGGAGTTAAAAGAAAAGCGGGCGGAGTTTAGGAATAGTGGGCGGAGTTAACAGAGAAGTGGGTGAAATTAAAGGAATTTCGGGCGGAATTTCGAGCGGAATAAAAGGAAAAGTAGGTGGAACTAAGACAAAAGTAGGCGGAGCTAAGACAAAAGTGAGCGCAGTTAATGGAAAAGTGGGCGGCGTTAAGGGAATAGTGGACAGAGTTAAAGCAAATGTAGGTGAAGCTATGACAAGACTGAGCGGGGCTAAAGGAATATTAGATGGAGCTAAGACTAAAGTGGGCACTGTTAAATGAAAAGTGGACGGAGCTAAGACAAAAGTGGGCGGAGTTAAGGGAACAGAGGGCGGAGTTTAGGGAAAAGTGGGTGGAGTTAAAACAATAATAAATAGATCTTTTGTGTTATATATTTCACACGCTGTTGTAATGACGATTATTTCGTAGAGGTTTTCTATGGATATAAGTCCTCTACCCCCATTCTTTCTGGATATATGTATATAGTCGTTGCACTGAGGCGTTTGTGTGCAGACTCCTGTTTTCAGTCATGATTTTACGTGTCTTCCTATCTAAGTAGAATCTTGTAGAATTATTTTTTTTGCGAATGAGCGTAGCTCACGAATACGCTTGTTCCTATGTACCGAACAGCTACGTTCCTCAGAGAGGAATAGGCAACTATTCAGGGAAGTTGATTAAGTATTCGATCTTTACGATTCGTGGGCTCTAAGGATGTGGAGCGAGCCCAGTATTACGTGCTTCTGAATTTGAGTGGTAGTGGTAAGTATATGGGACTTTTCTTTGCAGACTTGAATTTTTTCCAGGTACTTCTTCAAAGATGGTTTCATGCCTCCAAGGACTCCGACTATAATAGGGACGAATGTGAATTTATACTCTGGGTAAGTATTCTTCAGTTCGAACATAAGGTCTCTGTATTTATTAATTTTTCTTCTTCTTTTAAGGTTATATTACTTTCCGCTGGACAGGAGAATTCAACTACGAACGCTTCTTTGTCTTTTATATTCATGACTACTAAGTCTGGTTTGTTAGCGTGTACTTGTCTCGTAGTTGAGAAGGAGAAATCCCAATAAATTTTTATCCTAGAGTTGGTGACAACTTTTTCTGGAGTTATAACGTATGGAGTCTGTAAGTTTTCGTCTATTACAAAGGCATGTCGAATATGGCAATATAGAACTTTTAGAGTGTATTATGTCTTTGTAGGTAAAGTGTTGGTGCGTATGTTGGGCACGACGATAAGGGATGCATAAGGGTTTCAGAGCTTGCGTGACAAGCTCGGCATCTGTCATTAATATCTTCCTTGAGAACATGCTTTTTGTATGCTAGGGTGTTGATAACTCCATCCTGGCAGGCGATGATAAAGCCTTCGGTTTCTGACTTGAGACTTGATGTTAGTAAGAACGAGAAAGTAAGTATTTCCGAGAGTTCGTTTCCCTCGAAATTCTTAAAGTATACGCCGTGCATGGTTTTAGCTTTGTGTTCAGATAATAACTGGGTGGTGGTTGCATGCTTTATCTTATTTTTTAGTTCTACTGCTTCTATTGAGACTAGGCTCTCTCCCCTTATTCTCTCAGAGCTCAAATCTTTGAGCTTTAATGGTAGTTTAAGACTTTCAGCAGCGCTAACAGCTGCTTTTATTAAGAAAGCGCCAACATCGTTGATTTCATGATCTAAGACCATCCTTAAAAGGCTATCTCTAGACTTAAAGATTTTAGTAGCGAAAGTTATTACAGCGCATTGGTGGGCTTGCTCGATATTTATAAGGCCTCTACCTCCTTTACTTCTTTGGATGTATACCCTCTGCACAGAGGCTCTCGGGTGATGACTTCTGTTATTTGTGAGAGTCTTACGGGTAAGCCGATCAAGATTCTTAATTTCATCCTTATTCCAACGAACGGCTCCGAAAGTGGGGTTAAGATTGGAAAGGCAAGTATGTTCGTGGCTGAAATTTTGTTTTTTGCTGATAAATGAAATGACCAAATCTGCTTAAGTTTTTGGGTATATTTGATTTTTAATTTATCTTATAGTGTGCGTGTGTCTTGGATTGCCTGCTCATCAACGCCAAGGTAAGTATAATTTTCGGCAGGAAGTAGATGATGGATTGAGACGTTATCAACGACCTCTAGATCTTCAACAATTTCTCTATTTTTTTCCTCTAGTAAGGTGAAAGGCAGCGCATTTATCAGTCCCAAATTTCAGTGTCGATGGAGTATTTTAATTCCTTTTTATTTGAGGAATATATCTTTAAATCGTCTATGTAGAGAAGATGCGTTACTTTGTGATTTCTTGCATTAGATCTGCCTACCATGTATCCTTTAGTTGTCTTAAGCATTGTGGATAGGGGGAGAAGAGAAATGCAACAGCAAGGGACTGAGGAAGTCACCTTGGAATCTCTGATAAGAAATAGGAGCAGTTACAACAGCTTGGCCTCGGCCCCTGACAATAAACTTAGTTCTCCATAGTTTAAATACAGGATGAGCTAAAATGATTGTAGTCAATTCAAATTTCCCGCCCAAAAATCTGGGGAATTTGTTTGTTTCAAGTTCATAGTAACACGAAATCATGTCAAAATCAAAACAAAGTAACTAGACTTCACAAAAGCAGAGGCGTAGGTGTAATTTTTATCATTGCATCGATACTTCAGATTTTTGAATTTCGTTATTGTGCATTCTATTTCATAAAAATCAGTTTTTATCAAAATTAATTTGCGTAAATCTGTGCTAACATCTGCCTCGAAATCGAAGAAAAACATTTTCAATATTTGACATTTGCTGTGAATTTAGAGATTTTGGAAAAAAAATTGGTACGCCATTGGATTAGATTTTCTTTTTAATATTTTACATATCAGACCACAATCATTTTAGCTCACCCTGGCTCACCCTGTAGATTTCCTAAGGTAAGTAGTATTTGTGGGTGTACTTTAAGGTGTTCTAGTAGTGCTAATATAACTTCGTGTGATGTTGTGTCGAAGGCTTTTTTGTAGTCTATCCAGGCCATTGACAGACTTCTTTTATATTGGATAGCGTCTTGGTATACACATCTGCCAATTAAGATGTTCTCTCTGGCGGGGCCATACCTCGCTTCCCCCCCCCCCCCTTGCTCATTTACTCATTTATCTCTTATCTCTTCCCATACCAGAGTAATTCTCTTCAGAATGCGCTCGTATATTACTGTGGTGAATATCTTATACATTGATTTAAGACAAGTTATAGGTCGATAGTTGTTTGGCTCCTCAGAGTTGCCTTTTTTTATAAATTAGCGACGTTCTGCATTCTACAAGACATTATGGTATGTCTACTGAGGATATAAGCATGTCTGTAAATATATTTTCATCATTTCCCAATATTTTTTGCTCGCAAAGGTCTTGGAAGATTGTAAATGCCTCGCTATGTAAATTTACAGGAATCGGTTTTTCATAAATGTCCCTCCAAAACTGCTCAATTGACCCAGCGGATGGTAGTTTGATGGGTGTACATTTTTCTTCGAAGACTTTGGATGGCTTCTCATTAAATAATTTGTTTTGTTCGTATGTTAATTGTCTGCTTATTAATTTCTTTTTTATTGCTTTTATTAGTGCTCTCATTTTGTCAAGCGCTGACTCTTTTATAAGCGTAAGGTTGTTTTTGTTAACTGTATGATATTCGGCCCTAACCTTTTGTGCCATTTTTTTAACTTTCTTAGTAAATCTTTTCCCTTCTTCTATGTACCGTAGTACTTCTGTTATTTGTGATGTTAATAATTGTCTCTTGTCTTTGATCTTATTTTCTAATTGTTCAATTCTCTTTTTTATTATTTTGCAGGTGGTATTATTGCGATGTGTTTTTGGGGTAAGAATCGACGCCGCCCCGCCGTGAACACTGCAGAGTTTACTTCGAGAAGTGGACAGTCATCGGAAAGATATTCAGCAATGATCTTATTAACCACATTTAATTTGTTCATGTCTATTTTAGATTTTTTATGTACCACATTTCTTCTATTTGTGATATCTGTGTTAGCGATTATTTCCTCGCTAGGGTTTGCGAGGCCGTGTGCGAAAAAAAAAGTGAAAATAGCGAGAAAAACTTTATTTTTATTAATTTTCACCGATGAATGTCATTAGTCTAAATTTTCGAGTGACGTACGAAAATTGACGAGTGGTTTCGACAGCATCCGATAAAATATAAATAGTGCCCCAAATAGGCCAGTCAAATATGCTCAAAAACATGATCTACTTCGAAAAAATTAGAGGAGAGCTGGAAATCACTTTACTTTTCATAAAAAAAGAAAAAAGAACTAGAGTTTGCCCCACTTTTCGTCCAATGCTCTAATGTGCTGTGTAGAAAAAATCAAGAAATTTTCGGTAATTTTGCAGTTTTTTTTTAAATACAGCCAAAATTATGCGTCTGGAGGAAAATGCTATTCTTTGCAATTTTAAAAATCGTTAAATTCTGCGTCGATTGAGTACCCAATTTTTGAATTTAAGCCTCAAGAAGTTGGAGAAAACTAGAGTCAAAAATTGCCCCCTTGTAGAAACAAAAATTTTCTTTCGGATATACCGAAATTTAGCACCGGATAACTTTCTAATGAATGTAACAACTTAAAAATGGTTATAATATAAGTTTAATAGCGTTAAATTCTGCATCGATTGAGTACCTTACTTTTAAATTTAAACCTCAAGATGTTGGAGAAAACTAGAATAAAAAATTGTCTATGCAAATTTTGTATTCTCTATATACTGATTAATTTTTGAATAGCTTTTCCAAAGGAAACAGTCTGAGGTTTTGGAATAATGCACTGGATGTACCTGGATGCCACCCATCGCATGAAAGTATTCGAACCATCAAT
Source organism: Stenus bimaculatus (assembly GCA_963971135.1). Classification (NCBI taxonomy): domain Eukaryota; kingdom Metazoa; phylum Arthropoda; class Insecta; order Coleoptera; family Staphylinidae; genus Stenus; species Stenus bimaculatus. The sequence goes on along the minus strand of OZ020185.1, from coordinate 15,645,036 downwards.
AGTGTCTATATTCACATCGGCATTATCAAACACAAATTGATGAAAACTGTTTCTTGGCCCATCTGACGTAGGTTGTTGCATGCAAGATAATTCGATGCTTTTTACATTCATATACAGGGTGTCCCATTTTAATTAATCCAGCTGAATATCTTGAAAACGAAGCGATTTCCTTAAAAATGTTTCAGACAAAAATTGTAGCGACTCGAAGGGGACATTTAATAGTGCCATGGGTTTTTAATTGTTATGGGGTTTTATGGGAAAACATTTTTTTTCAAATGGGAACCCCCATTTTTTATTGTAGATTCGTAATCTATGGAAAATAATAAGAAAGTTTTGATAGAACTTTTTTTTCTAAAATTTAAATTTTTCGCTATATTTACCAAAATGAACACAAATTTTGGGATTTTCGATAAAGTTTTACTAAAAAACTAATGGTCTATAAGAAAACTCGCAGGAGTCAAAAAGTGCTTAAATTAAGGCAAGGATTAATAAAAAATATTATTTTACTTTATTAAAAAAAATAAATTTAAAAAAAGTTTATTTTATTTTTATTAGTTTTTACTTATAAAATTAAAAATAAAGTCAAAGGTAATTAATTAATACACTTAAAGATATTTGGATCTGTTCTTAAATTACGACAGCTGGTCTAAGATGTTCAAATATTCCTCCATTTTGTTCAATACACATGTTTACTCGTGTGCGAAAAGCCGATGATATATTTCTCAACATTTCAGGAGTTAAAAAAGTTCGAAAAGATATTCAGCTGGATTAATTAAAATGGGACACCCTGTATGAGCTGCAAAATCCTAGCGCTGATAGAACATCTAGCAAATCTCGCGAATCATATTTTCTATGCAGAAATGCTACAAGGCCGATCTGCAGAGGAGACATGAATGATCTTGGTTGACCTTGTAGCAGCGATAATTTCGTGAGCGATTGCTTTGACACGTACAGCAGTTTTGGCTTCTACTCATTTGTCCACGTTTTTATCCCTTCAGGATCTTGTGACGGTTATTATTTGCAGAAGCAGCAAAAGAGATTCAGGAATATCGTCATCAATGTTATCCAAGAAACCAACGGGTTTAGGATAATTGATATCGTATGGTTTCGATCGAATTTCAGCTCTTACGTAGTCTGCACAAGTTTAATAATAATAATAATAATAATAATACTTTATTCATCTGTGACTGTACATTTACAATTTACATAAGTCTAATAAAATAAAATAAATAAATAAGTACATGAAACTTCGGAAAGTAATGGTGTGAGTTTTAATTATTGAATTGGTGTTGTTTCTAGGAACTCTTTAAAGTCATAAATCACATTATTTATCAGAAAGTCCTTAATCGCCGATTTGAACTTATTGAATGGCTGCTTGGGCATTTGGCTAGGTACTGCATTCATTGCTTTCACGGACCAGTATGTAAAACTTTGTTGACATGTTGTTAAACGGCAGTGAGGGATCTTGAATCTTGAGATTTTCTTTGTTACGCGTGTATTATAGTTATGAGTGTCATTATTGTGTTCCATATATGTATCATTGCAGTAGGCATACTTGAGACATTCATAAAGATATATGGCTGGAACCGTCATGATCTGTAGCTCCTTAAAGATGGTTTTACAACTGTCCCTCTGACTCAATCCCTTAATTGCACATAATGCCTTTTTTGCAGAAGGAATATTTCGATGCTTCTTGGGGATGCTCCCCACAAGAGAATACCATAGTTGATGTTACTGTGAAATTGGGCAAAGTATGCCATCCTACCTGCTTCAGGAGAAATAGATTTGGAAACATTTTTCATGGCATAGATAGCTCGGGCTAGTTTAGGTTTAAGCTGCTCTATTTGAGATTCCCATTTTAAGTTCTCTTGCACTGTTACCCCCAGGATTTTGGCGTTGTTGTGATTGCTTGTTTTGATGTTAATTACTTGGGTCTTGTCCACATTGAGTTTCAGTTTATTTATTTGAAACCAGGCCGATGCTGCTTCAGTGCTTTCATGGTCTTCTGGGTGGTGTAGTATATTAGCATCGTCTGCATATAATACTAATTTCCTTTTTACGTTTGATGGAAGGTCGTTTATAAAAATTAGAAATAGCAACGGTCCTAGGATGGATCCCTGGGGTACACCATGCTCTATTTCCATAGGAGAAGATATTTCGTTATCCCATGAGACACACTGTTTCCTGTTGGACAGATATGCCTTAATGAGGGTGCTTACTGGAGGTTTGAAGCCATAATAATTGACTTTCTCAATGAGCATATCATGAGATATTATATCAAAACCCTTGATAGGTCATATAAGGTTATTTGAAGTGCACTTTGGGAATCTAGTGCTTCTAACGAGGTTTCCAAAATTGAAGCCAATGCTGTTATGGTAGATCTGCCTTCAAGGAATCCATGTTGTGAATCAGAAAATAGTTCATTTGAAAGAAAGAAGTCAACAATTCTTCTGAACATCACCTTTTCAAAGATTTTTGAAAATACAGATAATATAGTTTGAGTCACGCGAAGACCTTCTTCTTGTTTGTTCTGTTTCCTTGAGGCGTACCAGTTGTCTGACAGTATTGAGTACCCAGTATTTTTGAAACATACTATTGTACTGTTTATTTCCTGCTAAAATCCTGGGTATAAGTATTGTATTATCGTCATATTTATCAAAAAGTCTTTTTTTGATTGTTGCTATCGCCGGAACGTACTGCGAATAGCCTTGAAGGATTTCAGTCAGGTTAAACTGGCATTCATCTTCCTCCATGTAGCCGATTATACAGGGTGGGCCAACGAAAACGAAACAGGCGAGTTTTAAAATAGTTAATAAAAAATTTGGAAAAAACGCTCGGACAGGTCAACTTTGGTTTCGAGGGGGGCATATTTTGCAAGAAGTGATTCAAAAATCCATTCACCCCTGTGCTCTATGGACACAACCCCTAAAATTTTAATAGGGATGGTGGGGTAAGTAATACCTCATTAGAAAGATCTTTTTACCCAGAGTAACATACAAAAACATGTAAAACGCAATTTATTTTCATTTTCTACAAAAGAGAGACTTTAAAAAACAAATTTAAATTTATTCGAGGAATTGTTTAAAATTTTGTAACATCTGGAACAAAACAATGCAAAACATAAAACGATTTATAACCACATTGAGATTCTTTTTATCAGTTGTATTTTGTATTAGTGGTGATTTTCATCGTGTTAAAACTGTTTATGACTAATTATTAGCAATCAACATTTAAAATTTTGTGAACTTCTGTAAAAGCTTCTGCTAGCAATGGTTTATACAATTCCAGAAAGGGTTGAATTATTCACTTTTTATTTTAAAAACGATGAGAATGCTTATCGTGCAGCTAATTTATTTAATGAACAATATCCAAACAAACATTGTAACCGAAAACACGTTCTGGAGTTGGTTGCAAAATTTAAAAATACTGGTTCTGTTGGTAATAAGAAACGCGATCCTGGTAATGTTCGTCCAATAAGAAATGAAGTCGTTGAAATAGGTGTTTTGGGTCAAGTTGCTGCAGATCCAACTTTAAGCACAAGAAAACTGGAGACTGTGACTAACATTAGCAGAACAACCATTCGCCGAATATTGAAAGGTCACAAATATCATCCCTATAAAATTCATTTAATTCATGAGTTAAATGAAGATGATTTTGATAGGCGACTGCAATTATCTTTATAATATCTGTTTTTCTGATGAGTGCACTTTTTTCTTAAACTCAACCGTTAATCGTCATAATTGTCGATATTGGTCAGATGAGAATCCTAGGGTATTTCATGAAGTTCGCACTCAAACTCCTCAAAAATTGAATGTGTGTGTTGGAATTTTTGGAGACCGTCTTATTGGTCCTTATTTTCTAGATGGCAATCTAACAGGGGATATGTACTTGGATCTACTTCAAAACTTTGTTCATCCATTTCTTGACGATATTATCGAAAATGACGATCGTTATTTAGAAGACCATCTGATTTTCCAACAAGACGGAGCCCCTCCTCATTACACACGGCCTGTTAAAGAATTCTTGGATACGACGTTTCCTGGGCAATGGATTGGGCGTAGAGGACTTTTGGAGTGGCCGCCGCGATCTCCCGATCTTACTCCCCTTGATTTTTTCCTTTGGGGGCATTTAAAAACTAAGATTTACGCAACGGAACCAGGATCTCTAGCAGAGTTACGACAGAGAATTATTAATGAATGCCGAGAAATTATTGCTGAAATGTTACAAAATGTATGAATTCGCTTTGAGCAAAATTTGTACGTTTGCATGGAGGTTGGTGGAACTCAATTCGAACATTTAATAAAATAATAAAAACATCCTTGAAAGTGTCGGGATCCATGGGATTCTTTAAAGTGTTCAGTTTTCTTCAAAAAGATTAGTTAAGTTTAGTTTGGTTAAATAAAAAATAATGTGCAATACTGTTTTATTTGGAATTCTTTAAAACAAACCAATCGATTTCACTTTTGTTTTTTTTGTATGTTACTTGTGGTAAAAAGAACTTTCCAAGGAGGTATTACTTACCCTATCAAAAGACTTAAAATTGAAGGCGTGGTGTTCATAGCACAATTTTAAAAGGTATGAAAACTCTACTTGCTAAATTTTGAATATCTTTAAAACGAATCGATCGATTTAACTTTTTTTTTGTATGTTACTCTGGGTAAAAAGATCTTTCCAACGAGGTATTACTTACCCTACCATCCCTATTAAAATTTTAGGGGTTGTGTCCAAAGGGCGAGGGATGAATGGATTTTTGAATCAACTCTATTGCAAAGTATGTCCCTCTCGAAACGGTATTACTTACCTTATCAAAACACTTAAAATTGAAGGTGTGGTGTTCATGGCACAATTTTAAATGGCATGAAATCTCTACTTGCTAAATTTTGAATATCTTTAAAACGAATCGATCGATTTAACTTTTTTTTTGTATGTTACTCTGGATAAAAAGATCTTTCCAACGAGGTATTACTTACCCCACCATCCCTATTAAAATTTAAGGGGTTGTGTCCATAGGGCGCAGGGATGAATGGATTTTTGAATCAGCTCTATTGCAAAATATGTCCCCCTCGAAACTAAAGTTGACCTGTCCGAGCATTTTTTCAAATTTTTTTATTAACTATTTCAAAACTCATCTGTTTCGTTTTCGTTGGCCCACCCTGTATAGAATCGTTTTCCACATGCCCCATGATACTTGGCTTCAGAAGCAAGAAGATCTGATACAATTCCAATGCGAATACATCTCCTGTGTTTGTAGCAACTTCCAGAAGATTGTTTTTGAATCTCAGAGTAATCACGCGATGTACGCTATCGCGCAATTCTTTATTCATTTTCGGTTTTTTTTTTTATTCAAAATCAGATGCTGCCTCTTCACCACTAAGCACACAATTCTTCTTAAAATCGAACTCGGTTGAAGATCGTCTAGGTTCTAGGTCTCTTACTGGGAACTTCTCCGGAAATTACAGCATTGATGTTTGATTCCTCGTTGTATGCTTTTCAACACTTTTCGTGAACAGCAACTGTTGAGAGACATTGTAAATGCCTGTATTTGTCATTAAAAAGTTATCCCGTGTTAAATATCGGTATATACGAAAGAAAATTTTTGTTTCTCCAAGGTGGCAATTTTTGACTCTAGTTTTCTCCAACATCTTGACGCTTAAATTTAAAAGTTTGGTACTCAATCGACGCAGAATTTAACGCTATTTTAAATTGCAAAAAATAGTATTTTCCTCCAGACGCATAATTTTAGCTGTATTTAAAAAAAAACTGCAAAATTACCGAAAATTTCTTGATTTTTTCTACACAGCACATTAGAGCATTGGGCGAAAAGTGGGGCAAACTCTAGTTCTTTTTTCTTTTTTTATGAAAAGTAAAGTGATTTCCAGCTCTCCTCTAATTTTTTCGAAGTAGATCATGTTTTTGAGCATATTTGACTGGCCTATTTGGGGTACTATTTATATTTTATCGGATGCTGTCGAAACCACTCATCAATTTTCGTACGTCACTCGAAAATTTAGACTAATGACATTCATCGGTGAAAATTAATAAAAATAAAGTTTTTCTCGCTATTTTCACTTTTTTTTTCGCACACGGCCTCGCAAACCCTAGCGCCTGCCCTGGGGATGGCTGACAACCTACCCTGCCTTTTACCATGTTTAAGACAAAGAACAAAGGAACGCACCAAGCTAGCGGATCGGATACGCTGCACGGAAGAATTGGGAGTAGCATTTTGAAAAGACTGCAAAATGGCCGAAAATTTCTTGGTTTTTTCTATACAGCACATAGAGCATTGCACGAAAATTGGGGCAAACTCAATATGTTCTTTTTTTTACGAAAAATAAAGTGATTACAACGATTTCCAGATTTCCTCTAATTTTTTCGAAGTAAAATGCTAATTTGACTGGCCTAAAACGCATTGGTGGCCATCCCAGCCTCGGCCAACTTCCAGGGAATTCTTGACAAGAATTCCCGAGTGTGCGGTGCGCCTTTTAGGCGTTGCTCCGTTTTGCACTATTATTATTATTATTATTATTATTATTATATCTCCGAATTACAAGTATATACAAACAAGCTAACATAATTTTTATATTATTATTATTAGTATTATTTTTTATTTTTAAATAAAAACTTTTGATGTGCTATACAACGTTTTTAAGAATTACAGCAACTATAGTTGCCGATCTAATGCAACTGATATTTTAGTTCTATTTAATTACTTTCTGTGATCTTTGACAAACATATGACAAAGAAGAAACGTCTGGAAACGTCAAAAACAAATTAAAACGTCAATACATTTGTTTTGGTTTTTGTGTTTTTGAAAAAAAAATAGTTAAATATATCTTTTACTTCAGAGAAATATCGGAAATTAACAAATTAAAAAATGTAACAGTTGTAGACAAATATTTCAGGTGGGTTGTTAATTTAATTTAATTTTCTGTATTAAGTTATGTTTAATAATAATTATTTAAATACTTATCCTTTTATTCTTTTCTTTGTGCTTCAATTAGAGCTAACAAATTAGAATTTAATTACAGAATATGCTAGAGTAATTAGTTGCTTAAATTATGGCCGATACTACTTCAGATACAACTTCGTCAGGGCAGGACAATGTCTCAGGTATTGTTTATTTAGATAACTTATTTATTATTTTTTAAAATATGCCACTTCAACAACTACGACAACATTTATTACTTATTTGAAATTTTATAGAATCATCATATTACTTTATTTTATTATAAATACTCCGAATCATAATTTTTGTGTTATTTTCATAAAATATTGTATATTTTAAAGGAAGATTTCAAATAATGGTTACCATATCAGAAAATCAATTTTAATAATAATTTCCTTTTCTAATTTTCTTGGATACAGTAGGAAAACTTGGAATATATATGTCCCTGTTTTAGTCATATCAAGTGGACAAGACTCTGATGTCGAATCATCCCATAGTATTTGCTCTGGTTCAGATACACAGAGCGCACATACATCCCTTTCTGGTACAACAGAAAAAGGGTCCCAAATTGGTCTTATTGTACAACTGAGTACTACATCAAGTGAAGGAACTACATCAACGCTTTTAGTCAATAATTCACCGGGTATTTAAAGTATTATATATTTTTATTGTCTATTATTTAAGTACATATTTTTAGAGCCTGAAAACACAAAATTTAACTCAGTAAGCACAGCATGCTCTTCATATTCATGCCGGGGAACTTTATTACCCTGGGGTGCTACTAAGGAAAGGTCTCCACATCCTAATGCTGGACCTAACATCGATATGGATATTCGTCCAGGTGAATTTGTTATGCGAACACTTTTCGCAGACTTTACTTTACAAGCAGAGAGGAAAATAGAATCTGTTATGTTAGATAATGTGGTGAGACTTCAATTTTAACTTAAGCTTGTTTTGACACTTAATTTTAGGATAAACAATTATCTAAAGTTTTGCAAAGAGGCGAAGACGCTCAATTTGATCAACTATTAAGTTCCTTTGGTTCAGTTGCAGAACATTGCTTGCCAAGCTTATTAAAAGCATTATTTTCCTGGTATGAAAGACAAATTACTGAAGTTTCAAATTCAGAACAGAAAAAAGTAGAAAAGGGAAAAAGGTTATTTAAATAAATTTAATTTCTTATTTATTTAATTAAAATTTAATCATTTTAGTATTATCAATATTGTTTCTGGAAATGCCCCGGAATCAATTGAAAGAAGTGAAGACGATATTCAACAAGAAAGAAGGGACTTGGCTGTTGAGTTTATTTTTTGTTTAGTTCTTATAGAAGTTTTGAGACAACTTTCATTTCATCCAGGACATGAAGATTTAGTTCAGTATATTGAAAATATTGCTTTCAAGCATTTTAAATACAGAGAAGGGTTGGTATTTAACATTTAGTTTCAGCATATTATTGATCAATATTTTACATTTTTTAGTATACAATCTGGACCTAATGCAGCAAATATTCACATAATTGCTGATTTATATGCTGAAGTAATTGGTGCTTTAGCTCAGTCAAGATTTATGTCGGTTAGAACAAGGTTCATGGCTGAATTAAAAGAACTACGCTCCAAAGATCCAGGCCCTCATGCTACCCAAAGCATCATAAGTTTATTGATGGGGATGAAATTCTTTCGAGTTAAAATGGTACCAATTGAAGAATTTGAAGCATCTTTCCAATTTATGCAAGAATGTGCTCAATATTTCCTTGAAGTTAAGGATAAAGATATTAAACATGCTTTGGCTGGATTATTCGTAGAAATTTTAGTACCTGTTGCAGCAGTAAGTAATTTAAATTAATTATTATGGTACTCTATTTCGTTATATTAATAAAATATATTATTATAACTAAATAATTTTTTTAAAGTGTATTTATAACTTAAAAATGTATTTATTAAAATCATTAATTTGTTTAATAAAATTATCTAATTACGTGATAAAAATCCAAAATGATTTAATTTCAGACTGTTAAAAATGAAGTAAATGTTCCATGCTTAAAAAACTTTGTTGAAATGTTATATTCACAAACTCTGGATGCAAGTACGAAATCGAAACATCGACTTGCTTTGTTTCCTCTGATAACTTGCCTACTCTGTGTAAGCCAAAAGACATTTTTTCTTCAAAACTGGCATTGTTTCCTTGCCATGTGTTTATCGCATTTAAAAAATCGTGATCCAAAAATGTGCAGAGTGGCCTTAGGTAAATTATTTCCTATATGTATTTATAATTTTAATTTGTTGTTTTTTAGAATCATTATATCGGTTATTGTGGGTTTATATGATTCGAATAAAGTGTGAAAGTAATTCAGCTACTCAATCTCGTTTACAGAGTATTGTAAACTCCTTGTTTCCAAAAGGATCAAAAGCAGTTGTTCCTCGTGATACTCCATTGAATATTTTCGTAAAAATAATTCAGTTTATTGCGCAGGAGCGTTTGGATTTTGCAATGCGTGAAATTGTTTTTGACTTATTGTCAGTAGGAAGACCCATTAAATTTATTTTAACACCTGAGAGGATGAGTATTGGATTAAGGGCTTTTCTTGTAGTTGCTGATAGTTTACAACAAAAAGAAGGGGAGCCACCAATGCCTCGATCTATGGGTGTACTTCCTAGTGGAAATACCTTACGTATTCGTAAAACGTTTTTAAATAAACTATTAACTGATGATACTGCCAGGAGTATTGGAATGAGTTCATATTTTCCACATGTTCGTAGAGTTTTTGTTGATATATTAAGAGCACTAGACTCTCAATATGGAAGACCATTGATGATGACTAGTACCCAGAATGTTAATAAAGAACCAGATGAAATGATTACTGGGGAAAGAAAACCAAAAATTGATTTGTTTAGAACTTGCGTAGCTGCAGTACCTAGATTAATTCCAGATGGAATGACTGGAGTTGAATTGGTTGATTTGTTGTCAAGATTGACTGTTCATATGGATGAGGAGTTAAGAGCTTTGGCTTACCAGAGTTTGCAAACTCTAGTTATGGATTTCCCAGATTGGAGGAAAGATGTTCTTTGGGGTTTCACTCAGTTTTTAGCTAAGGAAGTGATTGATACTTTTCCACAATTAGTAGATAGTGGTTTACGGATGTTATTACAATTACTTACTTTATGGAAAGTGGCAATTACCTCAAATAATAGTAATAATTTAAATTCAAGTATTAGATTGGGTATGTTATAGCTATTGTAATTTATAAAACTTTAAAGTACCACCAATATTTTAGGAAAGGATAATGGAAATAGTGGTGATAATACAAAAACCTTTAATAAAGATTCCAGAGCAACAAAACGAACTGATACCAGTAAACCTGAACCTTTATCCTCCGTACTTCACTTAGTTGAAGCTTTTGCTTTGGTGATGTTGTGTAATTACAGAGTTTTTGTAAGAAGGTTTTCGGTCCATATTCTTAGAGAGGTAAAAATTTTACAGAAAACATTGAATTGTACAGAAGATCAAGCTATAATTGATGTTATGGATCATTGTTGTCCTCAAGTAATTGAAAAATGTTTACCACTGTTACCTGCTTCGGAAAAAGCAGCAGTCCAGGCTAGTGCCAATATTGATATGCAGTGGTTGGCAGAAAGAAATTCAGGAGTCTGGACTTGTGGTTTACATGAAGATGGTAGTCCTAAAAGTGGTTCCAGTTTTAATTTAAGTTCAAATGATGTTTGGAGCGTTTGCATCTTTGGATTTCTAGAAAGGGATCGAATTTTGTTGTTGTGTCCAACTGCTGTACAACATACTTGGACTCTAGTGTTTTATAGATTAAATGCTTTGTACCCAGTAATTGATCCAACGTAAGCACATACTTCAAAATAATTATCTTTTCCAAAACATATAATTTCAGACCTGTTAATGATAACAGAGCATCACTCTTAAGAAGCTCAACTGCAGTGAAGAAACCAATAAATGAACGTGATATATACATTCATGTATGGAAAAATTATATAACATTTGCTTTTCGTGTTGTTCCGCCTGTTCCTAGCGCAATTATAAGGTGTGCAAGTCCTGATTTAAGCTTAAGGTAAGTTAATTAAAAAGGCGGCAATAAATTTATTCACAAATACACGTTTTTATGTGTTTTTTCATGGAGTATGGATACAATAAAAGGGTGATTCTGAACAAAAATGTTAGCCATAACAGCGATGTTCGATGTTAAATTTGACAGTCACCCTGATGTCAAAAAAACGCAATAGCGTTTTTTTGACAAAAGGGCGACTGTCAAATTTAATAGCGCTGTTACGGCTAACATTTTTTGTTCAGAATTACCCCATAAGAGAAACAGATTGCGTGTTGATAATAATGTGCTGCCACCTGCTGACAGTAGGTTTAACTTATTGGTTTACAGAGATCTGCAATTGAAACCAATAATTCGTACCTCTTGAAACATAGCAAATAAACGTCTTGTTTATGTTATATTTTGTAATTAGCGGTAATTATTTTAAATTAGACCATTGAACTCAATGGTCCATAATAGTTTAAATCGGCAGTTATTTTTTTAAATCCATAAAAATCCTGGCGATATACAAGCTCTTATTGAATCTTATTGTATCCATACTGCATGGTTTTTTACAATTTTTTTGAAAATATTTACAAATGTTACAAGCAATTTTACTAACATCCAATACATTAATACGAGTGTTTTGTCTTTTTCTTTGCAGTTATTAATTAGTAAGCTGCTTTTAGCCATGTGTATTGTTTTAAATTTTTGAATAATGTTTTGTGCTTTACTATTTGTGATCTGTTTTTAGCTACACTTTTTTCTATTCATTAAAACATTCGAAAAAGTCAATGAGAAGTTTTACTTTTCTTGCACTATCATAATTGGGTTTTTATAATTTAGTTCCACATAGTTATTTGACTGAGTTGAACTAAATCGTGTACATTTGCATTAATTAATTTGTACGCAAAATTGCACAAACTTATTTGTGTTTGCTTTTCTATGTTTTTTCAAATATGTATCTTAGAAGTTAGAAGTAGATGGCTTAAGAATTAGAGGCGTTTCAAAAAGGTATCGCAATTTGGGTTATTGGGCTCGTGCTTAATAAAAAAAAATATTAGAAGGTATTAATGTTTTTGATTCTTGATTGGTTCTAAAAGTTCTATGGAAGGTGTAGTTGAGTCAAGTGACCTTAGTACAAGTCTTGAAAACTTGGTTCAAGCGCAAGGCCTGGTAACTACTGGCAGATTTACACTGCCACTCTCCGCCATTCGGAGACAGCACAAAAGGACCAGGTGAATCTCAAATCAATTTCATAATAAATCTCATTAAATGCACCTTCACACTGGTTAGAGGTTTAGTAAGTTTTGTGTAAAGTTAGTTTTTGTTTAGATTTTCAATTTTCTTGTTACATCATTTGGAAACACTGCCGCCAGAAAGACAAGACATCAACTCATTACTCATTAATGTTTTCCTTTTTTTTCTATTGTGTGTAACAATATCAATGTTCTTCAGCTCATCACCAGATAGTTTAAATGCGGAAAGGAGTGATACTAAAGTTACTGGAGTTACAGCAACCTCTACAGCACTTTATAAACTTGTTGTTCCTTTACTAAGGTGTGAAGCTAATGATGTTCGAGATGCTGCAGTGTTTGCACTGGGGAATGTTAATAGTGAAGCTTTAAAGTAAGTACTCCTAGTTTTTAATTACTTTAATGAATTTTTATTTATACCATTGATTTTTATTAGAGATTTGATGGAGGAATTAGTAGTTTATATTCGTGAAGCTGTGGATCGTAAACAAGAAAATGTTAGAAGGAGGAGAAGGCGTGATGGATTGAGATTACAATTAATTAAGGTGCTTGAATTAATTGCTGAGTATGGAACATTCGGTGTTAGCTCATTTGTGCTAGACAGAGATACTTTGCATCCCACTTTTGTGGAATACATGAATGGAGCAAGGCTTTATTTGGAAAGTGAGATGGATAAAAATTCTTCCTATGTCAAGGATATTGTAATGCATTTCTGTTCATTTATTAGAAAAATGATTAAAAGCTTCAATTGTAAGTTATTTTAAATTAATATCTCATTTGTTTGGCTAATGATATTTTTTAGTGGAAACCTATCAAACTCTTCTTAAAAGAGATCTTCGACGCAACTTGTTCCAATTATTTTCCTATTGGTCTGGAAGTTATGGAGCACCCATAAGGACTGTGACACCAACAGATGGTGAATCAAACTGTAAAAAATGTGATATTCATTTTAATGTCCTACAAGCTATGAGTGCTTTGTTATGTTGTGGTCCGTATTTTGATAATCTCAAAATTGAGGATGAGCCCCTGTACCAGTGGTTAGATGTCATGCTTGATAGTGGTGAAGAAAAGGTATTAGTTTTTATATTTCTAGAATGTTGTATTATTACAAATTGAACATTTGTTGCAGGTATATAATTTAGCTAAAGAAACTGTGGTACTTTTATTGGAATGTAATCCAGATATTGGTGCACTATTAGACTGGGCAGTGGATCGATGTTACACTGGGACCCAAAGTGTTGCAGATGGATGTTTTTTAGCTTTATCAACAATCTTTAGCGCTAGGTAATGATTAAAGTTAAAATAAGGCTTTTAATTTTATCAGTTTATGTACATCTACTAACATTAAAAAACAATTTTTGTAGAGAATATCCTTGCGACCATTACACCGCAGTTATCAATGTCACTTTGATGAATACTGGATGTCCAAGACCTCTTGTTCGAGATACAGCACTTCAATTATTGCAACTGCTTGATAAACGATTTTTCGGGGCTGTTGGACCTTTAGCAGAAGGTGATTTGGGTAAGTCATTTTATTTTCCAAAAGTTTATGCGTAAATAGTAGAAATTAAAGAGGTTTCATTAGGTTCGGATACCAGTATAGAGGCCTAAAAGTAAAAAATTGATGTTTTTTTGGGGCGAGTTTGTGGGTAAACCAGAATGAAAATCTGAGCTGATGTTCGAGCTTATTAGTCTTTAAACTTCAAAGATAAAAAATTATTGTCTGGGAACATCCGTCTCGGAGGTGGAAGTCTGTAAGCTATACGATTGTTTTCGTACAACGAAAATATCGTTTGTTGACTAAAGTTGCTTGGTGACAGATTTTCTATATCTCTTCCTTATGCACGTTTTGTATTTGTTGAAAAAAGATAAAATCCGTCACAATAGCAACATATCCAACAAAGGATTTTTTCGTTGTACGAAAACAATCGTATAGCTTACAGACTTCCACCTCGGAGCTTCTCTTAGGTAGGTCTGCAGAAAAATCAATGGTGGGTTTTCTGCAGACGGAACGAAATGTGTGAAAAATATGGAGTTTGGCTTTTTTTATCTTAATAGTCCAGGAGCCGTACGCTCTTTCTTCCACAGGAAACCGTACACGTGCGAATGCGTGCGCAAAATCGTTCACGTGTAAAGGTCCCTATTCAAATTTTACTCGCCAAATTCTATGGCTCTGATTGGCTATTGCGGCGTCCGTTTTACACACATGTTTGACAAATAAACTGAACTATTTGAATTTATTCTGATCGATGTTATATTACAACCGAAAATGTTTTGTTTTACATCGGCGTTAAGTTACAGTAAGGTTTACAGAATACCGTTTTTTTGACATCATGGCGACTGTCAACTTTGGGCGCGTTCCGAGTTTGACATATGTAGCTTATGCGGCATACGACGTGCTCCGAATGGGACATATGCTGCATAAAATTACATTTTTCGGCCATTTAGGTTCTTGAATAACGTGCATACCGTGGCGCTTTCGAGTTAAGCCCGCTGCACAATTGACGAAACGGATACGATCCGATTAAAAACTGAGTGATAGAATATCAGAGTTCCCTATGAGTTTGTGAGTGAGCATGCAATTTGTAATTTTCATTAATGGGGTAATTCTGAACAAAAAATATTAGCCGTAACAGCGATATTAAATTTGACAGTCACCCCGATGTCAAAAAAACGCTATTCTGTAAACTTTAGTGTAACTTAACGACAATATAAAATAACATTTTCGGTATTAAAATGCATTGTACATTTATATAATGTATTATTTTGATCAATTATACATTAATGTATTATTATTACTTTGCTGTATGTTATTTTATCACCGAAAATTTTATTTTAAATAACCGTTAAGTTGCAGTAAAGTTTACAATATAGCTTTTTTTTGACATCAGGGTGACTGTCGAATTTAACATCGCTGTTACGGCTAACATTTTTGTTCAGAATCACCCCATAAGTTTTAAACATCGTTCTATAACGGGTGTGGATCCTAATAATAAATAAAGTTATTCAGTTTTTAACTTAATATTAATTTAATAAAAATATAAATGTGTATTGCTCGTTCTACGGAGTTGGAACTTCTAAGAAGATTAATTTACAATTTTTACAAAAACCAGTTTAAAATAAAACGTTAGACACGATTAAATACCCCAACTGTATCAACTGTGCATGCTTGCATATCGTGCATCAGCTCTAGAAGTAGTGTACGATATGCACGAGAAGCAGAACCCTAATGAACGGCGAAGCCAAATTTTATGAACCCTATGTCCAACTCGGAACGCGTTTTGTGCTGCATATGCGTCATATGTGCAACACGGAACGCACCCCCACTAGTTTAATATGCGGGTATGCGCGATATAATTTGGGTATTAAATCGCAGTTTACCCAACATAAACAGTTTTATTATTTTATCTTGTCTGTTTTTTGTGGTTAGTTTTTATTATTTTCAATTTGTGTGAGTAATAGCTATCATTGCTTATCTAGAAACACGTTCATAAAGTACCCATTATAGGATATTCATAGAAAAAATGCCATTATTTCTGGAGAACTTGGAAGGTTCACATTCAACAAATTGTTAAAATCAATTTACTGTGTAAATTAAGAAATGGAAATGAGTTCAAAAGATATAGAATTATATTTTGTATTCTTATTTATAAAATTTAATATTAATTTTCGAAATAGAAGCGGGTTACGTAAAGTTGCTCCCAGCTTGAAGTAGGACAAAGAATACGCGATCGTGATTACTTTTGTCCTATTTCCAGCTGGGACCAACTGTACATACAGGGTGGTGATAAAGTTTGGAACAGAGGTCATAACTTCCGTAAAATTTTTTTTTGTAAAAATCGCTCGGACAGGTCAATTTTTGTTTTAAAAATGCCATCTTTTGGAATGAAAAAAATATTCATGACGTCACTGATAACTTCACTATGACGTCATCATCAATTTTTTTAAATGTTAACCCCTACTTTTTTTACACATTTTTCATAGACCTTTTTATCATATTAATGATCACATAAAAATATTTAAAAAAGTTTCAACCATTTTTGAAAAAAAAAATAAATTTACTCAAAAAGAAAATTATTAATTCTCAATGAAAATATGGCAAGAAAAATAAATTAAACTAATTTTTAGTTTAAAAATAACAAATTATTATTGAAAATATTCGAATTGTTCTTCTTTCCACAATTGGAATTTTCTTAAAACTAAT
This sequence comes from Stenus bimaculatus, assembly GCA_963971135.1. Taxonomy (NCBI): domain Eukaryota; kingdom Metazoa; phylum Arthropoda; class Insecta; order Coleoptera; family Staphylinidae; genus Stenus; species Stenus bimaculatus. Next base: position 15,628,585 of record OZ020185.1, on the reverse strand, counting down.
TTTAAATAACTTTTAATGAAAAAGGTAATTAAAATAAAATGTTTGAGTAATAATAAACTTTAAATAAAATTGTAATTTATTGTAAATTTGAAAAAGCTTTTGATATTCAAAATTTATTGAAATAAAAATTGCCTTTATAAAAGTGCTTTAGTTGACGTTATTTTGTATGGCAAATAAAATTTTAAATCCATTTACCAATGCTTGAATAGCTTACTTCGTTTGTTTATTAATATTCAACAATTATTAAGTTTTGCGAAATTAAAAATGCCTCGTTTAAGCGAACGCTTAAGCGAACGCGAAAGAATCGAAATTTTAATTATGGTAGGATACGGCGATAGAAAAAGAACCCATGGGGAAGCTTGTGCTTTGTTTAATGAGCAATACCAAATAGACCGCAAATCTCAAGATCTACAGTAAGTAAGTTAGTTACCAAATTTGCAGAAACAGGATCTGTAGGAGATTTGCCTCGACAAGGACGGCCTCAAGTGAATGAAGAAACCAAATTAAATTTATTACTTGCGATTGAAGAAAATCCCAATATTTCAACAAGAGATATTTCAAGAAATAATAATGTGGATCATTCCTATGTCGCAAAATTATTAAAAAAGGAAAAGTATCACCCATACAAAATAAAACTCATACAAGAGTTAAATGAAGATGATCCCGATCGCCGACTGCAATTTTGTGAAGAAATGGCGCGATGTGATCAAAATCCAAATTTTTTAAGTAGTATAATTTTCTCCGATGAAGCTACCTTTCAATTGAATGGATCAGTGAATCGACATAATTGTAGGTATTGGTCACAGGAAAATCCTCATTGGGCCGTAGAATCCCATAGTCAAAGACAGGGAAAGTTAAATGTATGGGTGGGAATGATTGGCAGACGTTTTATAGGACCTTACTTTTTTAATGAAAAGCTTACTGCAGAAAGATACTTGAATTTTTTGCGGACTGATTTGCTACCAGTTTTACTTCGTATTTTCCCCAATTATGAAAATCGCAACATTCCTAACCAAAACATTTGGTTTCAACAAGATGGGGCTCCTCCACACTTTGGCAGGGCGGTGCGAGAATTCCTTAACACCACGTTTCCCAACAAATGGATAGGTCGGAGGGGACCAATTGAGTGGCCTCCGCGATCTCCCGACCTAACGCCTAGATTTTTTTTTGTGGGGACATTTAAAATCAAAAGTTTATTTCAATAGACCTAATAATTTACAAGAATTGGAGCTTTGAATTAGGACGGAATTGCAACAAATTGACGAAGAAGCTATTAACAATAGTATTCAGAGTGTCTACACTCGAATGGGACAATGCCAAATGGTCAATGGGGAACAATTTGAACATTTTCGTTAAAATTTGTTGCTTGTAAATTAAAAATTTACTTTTTTTTGTAATATTTTCATTGAGAATTAATAATATTTTTTTTGAGTAAATTTATTTTTTTTTTCAAAAATGGTTGAAATTTTTTTAAATATTTTTATGTGATCATTAATATGATAAAAAGGTCTATGAAAAATGTGTAAAAAAAGTAGGGATTTCCATTTAAAAAAATTGATGATGACGTCATAGTGAAGTTATCAGTGACGTCATGAATATTTTTTTCATTCCAAAAGATGGCATTTTTAAAACAAAAATTGACCTGTCCGAGCGATTTTTACAAAAAAAATTTTTACGGAAGTTATGACCTTGGTTCCAAACTTTATCACCACCCTGTATAAGCGTTCCGAATTGAAATAGTGAATATGCATGCATATGCGCGCATTCCATTCGGAATGCTATAGGTAGCATATGCACTAGAAAATGCGTATGTCCCACTCGGAATGCACCCTTTAACAGCGCTGTTACGGCTAACATTTTTGTTCATAATTACCCCATAAAATTTGGTACATTTTGGGGTGAAACCGAAATTAGTTTTGGGTGTTGGGGCCGAATAACGTGAAAAAGTGGCTTTTACAATTTTATCTTGGAATTTTCTCGTTCATTTACCTACATAATTACAACTCTCTGCGCAAAAAACTATTATATTGAGGTCTCAAAAAGACAGATTAGTGGGGTAATTCTGAACAAAAAATGTTAGCCGTAACAGCGATGTTAAATTTGACAGTTACCCCGATGTCAAAAAAAACGCTATTCTGTAAACTTAACGACAATATAAAATAACATTTTCGGTATTAAAATGCATTGTACATTTATATAATGTATTATTTTGATCAATTATACATTAATGTATTATTATTACTTTGCTGTATGTTATTTTATCACCGAAAATTTTATTTTAAATAACCGTTAAGTTGCAGTAAAGTTTACAAAATTGCGTTTTTTTTGACATCAGGGTGACTGTCAAATTTAACATCGCTGTTACGGCTAACATTTTTGTTCAGAATCACCCCATAGACACATTTTTTAATGATGTGTTAATGAATTCTTTTAATTCTAATTTCTTAATTATAAGAAATAAAAGTACCTGCATCCTACATAAAGTTATTTTAAGAAAATACCTAAGTACTTTTATGTTTATTTACCTACCTAATATATGTATTTCTTGGACCCAAGACACAAAAATTCAAACATTCTTAAATCACAGTAAATTAAATAAAAACAATTATAAGGTGTGTTTTCTAGCGACGATTTGGGGCGCGTTCCAGTAATGAACACAAAAGCCCACGACGACCGCAAAATCGTTCTACATAAGACCGCGATTTTTTCTTTCGTCCATCGATGGCGACCGCAAGAAGCTCACAATGACCGTATTTATTCGTGGGTTTCCGTGGTTGTTTGTTGAATGGTGACCTTTTGAGCTAGTGAAACGGGAAACTTTTGCGGTCGTGGTCGTGGGCTTTAGTGTTCATTACTGGAACGCGCCCTTGGACGACGAAATCACCGAGCGGAATACTTTGCTTAGCAACGTGTCGTTTACGCTGCCACTTTGGTGTACGGTTCTAAGCAAAGTATTCCGCTCGGCGATTTCGGTCGCGTAAAACGTAATTTCCGTCGCTAGCAAAACACACGACAGGAATTTTCCGTCGCGAATGATGTGAATGACAAAATCGCCGAGCAGAATACTATTTACTTAGCAACCGGATATAGAAGTTCAAATTTTTGCCACCAGAGGGCGAGCAGAATCTAAAAATTCCGAATAATCGCTGATATTTTTGACGTTTTATTGTCACAAAAAAGAATCACTTGTAAGTTAAATATAATTTGGATAAATCATCAAGTCAAAAGTTATGACGTTTACATGACATTTGTTTAAATTTGACATTTGAAGGGTAGACTGACGTTAAAACTCCATAGCGTGTATTCAGCGACCGTGATGAAAAATTTAGAGACGTCGTTAACCTTATACACGTGATTAAAAAATATTTCTTCATAAGGAATATTTTCTTAAAGACGTGATTAACTTTAATGACGTCTCTAAAATTTTCATCACGGTCGCTGAATACATGCTTTTGTATTTTGCGAAAATAAGGCTTGAAATAATCTAACCAAATACAATTCGTAGGTTAAAATCACTAATAATTCTATCGTTTTACTTACAATTGAATTGTGTTTCTAAGCAACACAATTTCATTTGTCAATAAATTTTCGCGGATTTATGTCAACCTTTACATGGTATATTACTACTGAGGGCGCGTTCCACTAAAGACTCGCAATGCTCATGACGACCGCAAAGTCGTTCCACATAAGACCGCGGTTGTTTCTTTCGTGCATAAAAACATCATCGATGCCGACCGCAAGAAGCTCACAACGACCGTATTTATTCGTGGGTTTCTGTGGTCGTTTGTTGAATGGCGAAGTTTTGAGCTAGTGGAACGAGAAAATTTTGCGGTCGTGGTCGTGGGTTTTAGTGTTCATTAGTGGAACGCGCCCTGACTATCCCGTAATATTAGCCATTCTTTATACATTTTCCAGTTTCCACTACTATCTTTTTTTATTGGGTTTATGGATTTAAATTTATTTAATTTTGTATAACATTTAATTTGATTACATACTAACATTAAAGTTTAAAGAAAAATATACATTTATTTTTTTAATTTAGGGCCGGTTTATTCTATTTTTATACATTTCATTGCATTTATGACGAATGAGTAAAAAATAAATATTTTCTATAAAATATTTTGTTGAATGCACTGAGCGTTTTTTTTTTATAATTTCCCTTTTTTGATATTCTAAAGTCTTGAGTCTTCTTATCTTCAGATCACCCCAATAATTTAAATTATCCGATTATTGAAACCAACTGAACTAAGATACACTTACAGATGACAATCCTGCCAGAAATGCTAATGAACACTTTACTCTGAAAGTTGAATAAACCGGCCCTTAAAAATATTTCTAATAGAGAGATTTTTCTAAACTGCACTTTCATTTGTTTTTACTCGAAAAGTTGTAAATCGTCTTTTTCCTGATGATCCAATTGATGAGGTTTGTGTCCGTATATCTGAAAAAGTAAATTGAAATTTATTTTAAAAAAAAGTTTCAAATTATTAAGATTTAGAGCAGGAGAAGTTTATTTATTGAACACAACGGTGAAATTAGATACTTAACCGAATCCTTGTCTAATAGAATTGATTTTTTAAATAAAAAAGTAGCTCCTGTTAAGTAAATTTAAATGCATTTTTATTGCGTACTTTATTTTTATTAGTCTCACATTTATTGATTGTAATACATTACATCCCACATTGCACCAAAAGATTTTTTTACTGTTCACTTAACTCATTTTAATAAATTCATTATTTTTTAAATATCCTGTTGTGTAAGCCCTTTTTTTAACAAAATGAGTACATTGTAGTATGTAATAATTTAAACTCATTTATTAATGTGCCTACATACTGTAATACTGTTCCAAATTATTGTTATTTTTTTATAATATTTATAAACCACTTTTTATTATTTGCTAGTGTTTAAAAATTTTAAAAATTAGAATTTATATTTAAAAAGATGGTCGGCAAAATGTTTAAAAAGCGTACTTTTCACTAGTAAAAATTGATTTTTGGGCATTTGTAATCAAAAATTTAACAAAAACGATGCCTAGTGTCATTCAAATTGAATTTAGTTTTCATATAGAATTTTTGTTTTTCATGTATAGTCTATGATAGTGGTACAATGGTAAAAACGCATTTTTTATCATTGTACCAAAAGTACAATCAATTTTTACTAGCGAAAAGTACGCTTTTCAAAAATTTTGCCGACTATCTTCTTAAAAATGTGGTTATTTATTATTTAAAAGAAAATGAGCATAATTAAAATTAATTCACGGCGAACAAAAAGTCGTGCAACGTCCACTTATTTTTGTTGTACGGTTTATTTGCGGATTATGTAGAAACAATACCAAATTATTTGATAAAAATGACTAACCTGTTCTCAAAACACCTCAAAGTTACAATATTGTGCAGTAAAAATTAGGGTTTTTGCTACATGGTACGTCCCTAAAAATTTTAAATATTTAAAATATTTTTTTTTCTAAAAAACCAAGTGAGAAGTTATACCATCCTCATATACCTCGAGCTTAATTAACGATTTCGTTTGACGGTCAGCTAGAAATGCAATTTATTTTTATACTAAAATTACATTTTATATTTTGTTATGAAATAATTTTTATTAGATTGTGAAATTAGCTATATGTCCAGGCAGTAATGACAATTTTTTATTGCCGCACATTGTAGACATAATTTGGTCAGTTATTAAGTCACTAATAAAGAATAATTATTTTGGTTTGTTATAAAAATATTTTTAAAATGTATTTTCTACTGCGAAAGTCAAAAATATAAAATTATAAAGTTTCAAGCCTGTATTCAGTGACCGTGATGAAAATTTTAGAGACGTCGCTATCGTTAAAGACGTCTTTAAAAAAATAATTTTATGAAGAAATATTATTAATCACGTGTTTAACATGTACGACGTCTCTAAATTTTTCATCGCGGTCGCTGAATACAAGCTTCACTTTTTACGGACCAATAAATCAAGGCTTCAATTATTAGTTTTGTTTATTATTTGTTTTCTACTTTCTACCTTAAACTAAACACGAATAATATTTTTAAAGTAATGGGCTCAACAAAATCAATTTTCATTCCTCTTGTCAAGTTGAGAATAAAATCAGAAATATAACGATGCGATAAAATGAAAAATATTCATTCGTATTTTTTAGGGATTCAATTTAATTGGAAAGTTATTTTTGTAAATAACATCTTAGCTTACAAAATACTAAATAATTTATAATGATATTTTAACAAAATTGGAGTGATATTCTGATTTCATACCTGAAGAAGCTGAATATTCTCGAAAACATTTACTGTCCCCACAAATTACAGATGCAACAGATTTTCTAAAATTTTGACCACTTATGCAATATAATACGAAGTTAATTCCAAAATTCGTGTTGAACAATATCATGCTGCACTGCTGTGCAAAGATAAAACTTTCTTGGTTTTTACGTGGTAATTCAATTACTTCTCCCTAAAAAACGTAAGATTACTTTAATAAAATTTATTTACGTTTACCCTGAATTATAGACATTAAAATATCTAAAATCAAGTTTAGTCAATAAAATTAACGATATTCTAAACGTTTGAACCGATTAAATAATTTAAATTGCAACAATAAATCTTCGATAATTACCAATGAAGCATCTGCTTATTTTTATTTTAACGACGCTCTAGGTATTTCGATGTGTAAACTAAATACGCCAATGAAATAATACAGGATTTACATTAAACATTCATGTTTCAAGTGGAAACTTTGCAAATGCTTTAGTTTGGTTTATTATAATCACACAAACTTGCAGAAAAACACAATCATTAAACATTGAAATTTTAATTAATCTAGATTTAGTACATTTTTAAAATTTATTTTAGAAAATGTTTAATGATTACTTATTTAGATAAAATGTTTTTCTTATTTAAACTTTAAAGCAAGGTTAAAAATAACATGCGTTTTTTAAATAATAAATAGTCTTACTTTTATGAGATCCGCAGCTATCCTAAAAATGTAGCTTGGTAAATTCATTAGCAAACACACTGTAGATACGATGAGTAGCATTTTGGTTAGGTTGTGTGAACTATTTTTCTTTGAGATAATGGCTTTTTCGGTAGGATTAACTGCTTGAGATCGCGTTGAGTTAGTCATTCTTCTTCGCAAATGCGAAAATTTCCAGATATTTCTGCTTATGAATGTATTTAGTGCTGCAATAATGATAACAGGTAGTGCGAAAGTTAGGACTGTATCGAAAATGTTGAAAATGTGTGCTTCTTTGTGCCATGCATCCAAATTGCAATTTAAAGTACCATTAATACCAGGTATCACTTCGGGGAAGACAGCATTGGGTACATAGATTAAAGTGCTGATTACAAATAATATCAAAATAATCGTCTTTGCTTGTTGCACTGTGCACAAAAATTTTAATCGCAAAGGGTACATCACCGCAATAAATCTCTCAGTTGTAAACGCCACCACCAACCATACACTTAAACAACTACATACTGAAGACAAATATATCATTCCTTTGCACCAGAAAGGATAAATAAGTAGGTCAATATCTACCATTCTAAGCCATACCACTTGTAGGATTTGTAGAAAGAGCGTGTCGCTTATTAATAAAGCTATTAGGTACCAAGAAGATGATAACTTTTTCAGTTTTGTTTTTAAAATTATGTAAATTGATAAGCAATTTCCTATTGCTCCTAAATTTACGAGGATTGGGGTGTAGTAGAACTGAAATGCTCCTAAAAAATCCAAAGACGAAGTCATTGGAAAAAGTTATTTTGAGGCCATTTTTAATCACGAAAACCTGAAACAACATTTTATTAATTAATTTAATAAAAGCATTAAAATATTTTAAAAGTCAATAATAATTAAAATAATGCACTGTACAGTAATTGAAATAAAATATGAATTGTATTTATTTTATTTTAAATTAGTTTAATAATTCATAATATGTTTCTGTATTTTCACGATGAGTATTCAAATTTCGCCCAATTTTATTTAATTGCAGGTATGCGATAAACATGTTTTCGAAATTGCCAATGCCTTTATTAAAACTTTTGAATATATTCTTTGCAAACTCATATCATTAGTTGATCAGAAATAAATTATTATATTTATACATAAGAAATTAAAAAATGGATAGGAAGAAAAGTTTGATTTGTAATAATTAACAAAAATATTGTCTTAGTACCACTAATGTTCAGTGACTAGACTCTAATACATAAATGGATTTTTTGCACTTCCAAACAATAATAAGCCATTTTACTCTCTTAATGGCAGAAGTAAAAGTAACACATTTACTACCAAGTATTCATTTAATCTCTAGGGATTAAAAGTCCCATAACGGTTAATTTAATCCCTTGGTATTAAAAAAATTCCGTAGTTAGATATTACAAACACAGATGGCGCGCAAGTTTTTAAAAATATTTTTTTCTGAATTCTGAATTATATTTGATAATTTAATAGGTAAATATATTTCTAATAATACTACAATAATTTTTAGGGTTTTTTTATTTGGTAAAGGAATCTATTATAGTTTTTTGTCTTAAATTCAAAAAATTTTATTGACAAGAAATTCTAACCTCTAATTTGTCTTGTATTATTTATTAAGATATCTAATGGTTTTATCTAATGTAGTATGCTAAATGCTTATATTTATACAATTCAAAAGATTTTTGTTAGTTCTTTAAGTTTATAGATGATAAACGATAGAATGTTTCATCATCACTCGGAAGTTCATGCAGAATGATCCGTATCGAATCATGGTATAGGTACTTAAATTTTTAATATTTAATTTATCATAAATTAACCTATCAATTGATTTTAGGTTTCCGATGTGCTTCAAAATTATACAAGATTGGAGAAAACAACACAAATTTATTAATAAATAGGTACATTTACAAATTAGTAAATATAAATATGTACGTTTACTCTAACATTACAATCAATACAATTTGTTAGACCAAATAAAGGAGGTACAACTTGTTCAATTATTTTTTTTAATAAGGTGACGGTTATGTCTGACTCAATAGTTATTTGCATTCGAAATAACCATTGTCCCAAAATTGAAAACGTTTGTTCAAATAATTAATTGAAAGTGCAAAAAATTTAATATGCACCGCTGGAGCAAAGTGCATTTAATCCTTCGTGTGGTTGTTGCCCTCGACTACGTCTCGGGCAACTATTTCCACACTCAGGATTAAATTACTCACTTTGCTCCCTTGGTGCATAAATAACTATTATAGACCGGGGGATAGTGACAGATTTCAGGTGACGACTTCCTCATTTATTTCTTTCAGAGGTCTGAATGGTATGAAAGTGCTGATAATAATGAGTGAAAAGTTGAGCGGTTCGCGCATGCCCTTTATATGGAAAATTCAATTTTCATTTGCACAAAAAATATTTGTTTTGGGACGATTTTGTCGTGTGTATTTACCCCATGTTTAAGATACATTCTAGATTCTAGCAGCGGAAATATTAGGTATAAGCGTTGGAAGTCGCCAAAGGGTTGAAATGATGACGTGAACATGTGAGGGAAAATTGCAATTTTTGCCGATTTTCTCGTTGCTGCTAATTGAAAGTATGAAAGTTTTTATCATTAAACGCCCATAAATGAAATGGCACAAGGTCAGCGAATGCCGAAGTGAGGTAAAATTCCGGGAAACATTGTGGACATTTCAAAGGGATTTTAGATGACTTTGTTCCTCTTATGCCTTTGAAACTGTATAGAGTTTATGATTAATTATATATAATGTAAAATTGGCATAGCGGTTGAAAGAATCCGAAATAAAGGCATAAGTAATAAAGATGCAGAAAAACATATAAAACTTTTCACCATTTTGTTTTTCTTGCCATTTTCCATATGCCTCGAAAAACATATTTTAACCCCCTATAAAAAATAAGGCAGTAGATAATGCCGAACATGCGTACTAACAAAAAATAATCGCAAATATTAAGTCTATCGGTCCAAGAAAAAATCTGTTGTTTTCTTTTCATATAATTTTGTATACAACTTAAAATTTTTATTTAAACCTTATAGTCCGGGAGCCAGCGACTGTTTTTGATGACCAAAAACAGCAAAGCTAATTTTTATTTATATGATTGACTAACCCCCAGTATTATCAACAGACATTTAATTTTAAATGAGGTTTAATTTGACATATATAGTCTATTTTGCAGCTAAATGCCATTTGAACTATATTCAAACTTCATAAAAATACTATATATGTCAAATTAAACCTCATTTAAAATTAAATGTCTGTTGATAATACTGGGGGTTAGTGTTAAAAGAAAGCGAAATGATCTTCAGCTGGTGCACCAGTGGGAGGTTTGGCTAGGACAGCATCCCAATTGAGGATTTCAAACTTCAAATAATAATAATATAAAAAAACCTACTGTGATTGCTTAAAATTGCATATGGCGCCTAAATTTACGAATAATTGAAATTACGCGCTGATCCAAAAAGTCTTTGGATTCTTCAAAATTTTACTGGAAGCTGGATAAACGTTTTAATCAGGCTACGGAAGCGTATACTATTAACAAAAACGTAAATATTTTGACAGTTAAAAACTTTGAAGTTTGAAATCCCCATTTGGGATGCAACTGCGCAATGGGCCGGTTGCACAGTTCAATCTTAAGCTTATATTTTAGTTTAAGTTTTTACTTAAGTTTTATGTGTTGTATAGGTTAGATTTTTGGTTTAAACTTCCCCTCAGATATAAAAATACTTAAGTGAAGGAAGCATAAGTAATTACTTTTTTTTCAATTGATCATCTTTCCTTTTGAATTTTTTGGGACCTCAAAATTCACATTTAGAGTTCCGAAACTACTAATTCTACTAAACAAATTAGTAGCTCCATTTTTTTTTGTAGGTATCTTTTTTCATATTTCCAAATTTTTTCTTCAGACATTCTGAGTATCGATAAGTACCTCCCGTTCTCCATATCAAATTCATCTTGAATTTTCTTCCAAATATCAGCTTTTTTCCACAAAACTGTGTTTGACTTTTTAGACTCCACAATGTTTTTAATTTTTTATATCAATAAAACCTTTTCTTTTTCTACTTCTAAGAACTAAACTTTTCTTGCACTTTGTATTTTACTTGAACTGTTAATTCATAAGGTTATGATTTCAAATATCAAACAAATTGAAAACGATCATAGACTACGTTTATCTCGAGCCAATCAACCCAGCTTGAATTCGACTTGGTTTAACCTCTACCATTTGAAGTACATATAAAAAGTAGACCAAGCCCGAATTCAAGCTGACTTGACCTGCTGGATATAAACGTAGTCATAGAAACACAAGGGAGAAGAGTACTTAAATTCTGCAGCCATTGCTGCCAATACGTACATATTTTCGCTTAGCCAAGTTTTTTTTGTTATTTTCAACTGTGTACTGTGCAACACATGAAGCTTACATTTTTAGTTTAAGGTTTAACTCAACCAAAACTTAAGGGTTAACTGTGCTACCGGGCCTAATTGGTTAATGATCAATAATGACCAAATTTTTTAAAAATATGAAAAAAACACTTTTTCAGGCATGTAAAATGGCATAAAAAATAAAACTTGCAGTCTTGCTTAGTGTTTTCGATCATTTTTCCTGTTTTTTACATGTTCGGCATCATCGATGGTTATGCCTTTTGTTATATGGAGCTAATGCTTTTTTAAAGACATATGGAAAATGGCATGAAAACAAAATGGTGAAAATATTCGTGTTTTTCTGCAACTTTATAAATTTTAATATGAACGGCATTTCTGATTTCTAGCGCTTATGCCCTATTACGTAGTGAACATTTGCCTCGTAAAATTAATATTCCACTTCATTTTATTGACGACAAAATCGTCTAAAAACCCTTTGAAATTTCCACAACATTTTCCGGCACTTAACCTCACTTCGGCATTCGCTGAACTTATGCCATTTCTTTTATGGGCGTTTCATCATGAAAATTTTCATATTTTATTTTTAATTGGCAGCAACAAGAAAATCGCCGAAATTTTCCCTCATAATTTCACATCATCATTTTAACCCTTATGCCTACCACTTTTCGCTGTTAGAGTGTAATATGTTACGTTTGTGTTAACACACATGGCAGTGGCGACAAAATCGTCCCAAACTATTATTTTTTGTACAAATGAAAATTGAATTTTGCATATGAGAACCACGCGCGGATTGCTCAAATTTTCCCTCAATATTATCAGCACTTTTATATCTTTCAGTCCTCTGAAAGGTATAAACGAGAAAATATTAGTCACTTATCTTCCGGTCTATTAATTTAATGATTAATGAACCTTCGCAGGTAGAAAAAATACAGTTTTAAAAGAAATTAGTATTTCTGTTGACCGCTTTAATAGCTTTATATAGTCTAAGTAAAAATTAGTTTACTTAGCAGCTAGTTTTTTATTATTAAAAAAACGATGTTAGTTCAGAAGTTATGAATTTTTACATAAAACTGTGTTACATGTTTTGAAAATTTATATTTCGCTTGATTTTCAAAATTTATTAACAACATTTTGAACATCTAATAAATTGTCAAATATTGTTTAATATTAACAAAACATTTTATACTCCAAACAAACCGATATTTAAAGCTCTACCTAAAAATGTTAAAGTATTTGGGTTGGCAAAAAATGTAGTAGACCCGTTATATTTCGACGATTTTTGTTATCATTTACATTTCACTTACCATTAAGAAAGCAGTATGAAATGTACATATTATCAAAAAAGTAATTTATTTATTTAAGAGCTCATTTTTGACAGATATGCATTAGGGGATGTTTTTAATTAGAACCAAATTCTATTGGGAAAAGCAACGCAAATGAGGTATCAAATTAAAGCACGTGACTTCCTCTAAACAAATAAGCTGGCCATAGAAAATGCCAGAAGTACCTGACAGACCCGAATTTAGTTCGTTGTGAAAATCCGATTTTCCTGCTTAAGAGGCAAGGAAATTATTTTGTTTTTGGCCACAAGAAGCATTGTCCGCGATTTTTGTAGTATTTTTCCAGCGATTTTTTTTGAAGCTCAGGTTTAAAATTTAAAATCTAGAAACGCTAATATTTCAATTGTAATATATGTATAAAATAATACTATTCAAGTGGATTTGAAATTTAAATGGATTTTTGTAGTGAAAAATTATAAATTTTCGCAGCATTCCATTACTTAACCTATGCCTAGTCCATTCCTTTTCCAACCTAACATGACAGGTAACATTCGGCTCTCTGGATTGTTAATTTCTGCTACCTCAACTGAACGCGTATTGTTTTTGCTAGCCCGATAAACGCACTCAAAAAAAGTTGCTCTGCTTACGGATTTTTAAAAGAAAGTGAACAAAACTGTTTGCTTTTTTCGGTAGTCCAGACAAAATCCATTTATTCGACCGACAAACTATACATCCTACATCCTATAAGCTACATGATTATAAATTTATATTGCATTTATTTGAATGGCATTTCCATATCCCATGTAATAAGCTTTTTTTAAATAAATCCTTTGTTGTGTGCTAGAGAGTAGAATGGATTGGTTTATTTAAATAAATTTTATCTTTTCGGTATATTCTCTCTGTTAAAAATCAATGTTAGTGTAATTGGGGCTTGAAATTTATATTATTACTTAAAATGTAATAACCTACACTGCTGGCCATAAGTATTTGACAACCTCAAAATTTTGAAACTATTCCCAAAAAATAAAGGAAAATTCCCCAACGTAAATGTTTATTTGTCAAAATTTAACAAATTAGGCCAAACATACCGCGTGCCACGAAACAAGGGCCACGCGCCACGCCAGTAATTTATTTATTTATGAAAATAAAAATTTGAAATTTTACTATATTATATGGTATAAGAAAACGCATTTATTGAAATAAAAAAGATTTCAATTTCATAACAACATTCTTATTTTAAATGTAACACCCTATTTTATTGTAGTTATTATTAAACATTGATAAGTTGTAAATATGTTTGTTACAAAATTTTTTTCTCTGTAGTTGCTAATAGAATCTCGGATTTTTTGGTAATTTTTTTGATAAAACCCATTAAAACTACTCTTAAGTATTTAAATACCTAAAATAAATTGTAAACTATGAAATTCGTTCGTCCGTTTTTGAGAAATTAATTTTTATAATTTTCAAAATGCATCTTTTGCAAATACTTTTTCAAATGGTATGATAGTGGGGCCACCCCTATTTAGATAGAGGATTATTTTCCTTAAGTGTACTTACCCATTTTTTTATATCTTTTAAATTTATCAATTTATCAACAGCTCTTTATAAATAAGTAGTTAAACTTAAGGTTTAAAGTTGTGAAAATATTGTTATAATATTATAATACAATTTTAAAAGATTGTGATAAGGTTGTGTAAAATATTGTAGAATCAGCAAATGTTGATCGGCGATAATATTGTGTTGATATTGTGGTGGAACATTACCACAAGTTGTGGTTCGTGCATGTCACAATATTCTTACACGTCAAAAATTACGGAGGTTTGATCCCTGGACCCTCAGACTTATAAGCATATACAACTACTACACCACCCTATCTACCTAGTAATACAAGGTTGTATTAAATATTAGTATGATATTATTTCCCTAATTTTATCTAAAATAGTTCATCCCCCTATTCTGGAAATATAGTAATCTTTTGTATTCAAATTATCTACCTACTTAAAAAATCCAGTTTTCATTTTAAATAGGTAAAGCAACTTATGACTACCGATCAAATAGTTGAAATTTAATCGACCAGATGACCGAGTGAATATACTTGCACTTTTTACTACAAAATTGTACACATAATAAAAAATAATATTGTATTATATTGTGTTCAGAATTTTTGTTGAATTGTGTACACATTAAAAGTATGTATTTCATACAATGTTGTAATGAAATATGATCACAATATTTAGACTACAAACATTTCAGAATCTTTAAGCACAATACTAGAACAATATTTATTACAACATTGTCAGACTTTTACCGCAGTATTTCCCAAACATATTGTTACACAAATATTTGTACAATATTTTCACAACAATTCCAACTACAATTTTCATTTCTACTGGGGACGCAATTTAAAAAATTATAAAAAATTAATTCCACAACGACCGAATAAATTTCAAAATTTACTATTTATTTAACACATTTAAATTATTTAAGAGTAGTTTTAATAGATTTAATTAAGGAATTTAAATTTGTTTAGGTCAATTAATGCGTTTTCTTGTGCCATATAACATAATAAAATTGCAAATTTTTATTTACATAAATAAAGAAATTACAGGGGTGGACCTAGTTTCGTAGACACCTGGTATATTTATTTATTATACTTTGGCCGGATCTAAGTGTCCCTTTCTTTTGTCTATTGCATCAGCGTATAATATATGCATTCTTTTCAATTATTTTCTTATGAAAATTAGTAACCTATCAAATTAAAAATATCAGACAACGCAACATTCAATGAGAGACAAAATGGAAGTGAGATTGTCAATTAAAGATTATTTGTTTTACTAGGATGCACTTTATCTTTTCAAAATTTCCACATTTTGAGGTGGGAAAATATTTATGGACGGTAGTGTATGTTTTGATTTATAATTAAATTAATACTTTAAAATATAGTTAGCGAAAGGGAAAAGACTTTTATTTTTCTATTAATATATTTTTTTCTTTTGGGGTTCAAAAGTTGACAAGTCTGTACTTCAAATTGAATTATTTTAGAATAAATTCTCAAAGGAAGCATGAAGCTCTAGTTACTCTATTACTTTTGTATTATAATAAACTTATATCAAATTATACATTATATATTCAAGTTTCAACAGAAGTTGTTAAATGTTAAATATGAAATCCCCGTAGTTTCTTGGATTAATTATTATACAGGGTAGACAAAAAGTTCGGCAACACCCATTTATTTTTGAAACAATGAGATTTACAGAAAAATGTTTCAAATTAAAGTTATTCGGTGTACGATACTTGTGTAGTATTTAACGTTACAAGTCCGGGAACTCATATTTTACAGTACGAGTGAGACGTTTTAGGACGAGGCGACGAAGGAGCCGAGTCTTGAAACTCGAAAAAATTAAATTAGATTAAATTTGTGTTTCCAATAACACTTTCCCGTACTGTGGCCGTTATTTGCGTTTTCCGGACTGAAACTAATATCGTTAAGTATACATGAATTTGACACAGGATGAAATAAAATTGGTTTTCACCAACGTTAGGCATTACATGGGAATTCCTTAGAGCGCTAGTTGCTATAATAAATAAACAAACTTTAAATGTCAAAAAAACGTTAGTTATTGCTTACATGTACATACATAGGTAATGCTTAGGCAAAGTCGGTGAAAACGGTCATTAGTGACACATTTTTTTAAATCTTTTGAAAAGCTGTTTGAAGGTCATGCGATAATCACAACTTTTTTTAGATAGTAAGCCCCTATTTTTGCATATTATAGCTTATGTTTAGAGGTTTACTAATATTTTCTTATTTCTCCGTGACACATCATGTAACAATATTACTATGACCATGTATGACAAGTTGAAGGTCACGTAATAATCACGTCTGGATTACTAATTCTTAAGCCTTAAGGATTACTTAGAATTTTTAAGTGAGAGATTTTTTGTTACCTTAGTTAACCTTTTCGGCTCGCAATAAGGTATATGCTTAATAGGATAGTGGATAGTCGGCAAATTTGAGTGCTTGATTTGTGGTTTAGGCCATAACTTTTTTCCAGTGAGGTTTTTCGCTTAGCGGTGTTTTCCATACAGATAAAAAACTAATTAATTCCAACGCTAGAAATAAGTTACAGTATAAACGAAGAGTTTGATCTTTTGTTTTTTGTTTTATGTATATTTTTAAACTTTTTACAACGATCGATAAATTATGTAAAATTTTAAGAAATTTTTGGACCGCTGTAAAAAGTTTAAAAATATACATAAAACAAAAGATTCGTTTATACCTTAACTTATTGCTAGCCTTGGATAAAATATATTATTTTAATTAGTTTTTTATGTGTGGAAAACGCCGCTGAGCGACCGTCTCAGTCTTTTGTAAAGAGTCCGTTTCACTGCTGCCGTATGACAATTTGGTTTGACAAAACCTAAAAAGTGGTGCAATGGGCCATTAGCGATTTATTAAAAAAAAGCTCAAATATACTTTATTTTGAAGAAAATGGACTTTTTGTATTGAAAATTCAACCGCTTGTAATTTCGAAAATTTATTCAAAAAAATCAGAAAATATGTTCTATAAACCTCTAAAGCTCAGCTACAATTTTACGCAATAAAAATGGATGGTTGCTATTTAAAAATGCCAAGTGATTATTTCGTGACCTTCAACTTGGTTTTCAAGGTCATGGTAATGTTTCTACTTTCTACAGAATACGTCACTTAGAATTGTACAATTTTATTTGAATAATTTTTCTGGAACTCTTTCAAAAATAAATGGACGTTGCTGAAATGTTTGTTCACCCTGTATACAATTTTATGAAATTATTTTATAATGTGTAGTAGTATTTATCAGTAGAGATTATATTGATTTAAATTATTTGCTATATTCCTTCGTTTGTAGAAGCAACAACGATTACGCTTCTTTCTTTGTCTAAATATATAATTCTATTGTTTTTTTGTATTCTTTATATTTGGTTTATATGTATAATCTATACATACTGGGTGTCCACGGAATTAGGGCCACCCTTGTTAGCTTCTTTATTTTTGAAAAAAAAAATTAATTTTACTATGTTATATGGCATAAGAAAACGAATTTATTGAACTAAAAAAAGAATAAATTTCACTTCCGGTTTTACCTTTACACTGTCGGAACTTCTAAGTATTTTAATAAAATATATTTGAACTACTCTTAAATAATATAAAAAGGTAAAATAAATTGTAAATTATGGAATTCATTTAGCCGTTTTTTAGAAAATTATTTTATATTTTTTAAAATGCGTTTTTGGCAAATACATATCTTTATTTTTTTAAATGGCATGATCCTAAAAAAACAATTAAGGGAATGTTTGTCTTCCAAAGTTTCCAGTTCTTTTACTTTACTTACCAAAACAGTCTCTAATTAACTACTTTAATGATATTTTTAAATAATTTTTGGATGATTTTTACATAGAGGTTGTGGATTAATATACCACAAATTTCTTTCATTTAATTTTTTACGCGCTTCGGTAGGCGAGAATGAAAGAACTACGAAACTCATAATTTACATGATTTGTAGGGATAATAATCTAGTCTTAGAAAAAAAAACACCCCTGAATTGGCACTTTTTGAGAAATAATGGAAAAACTGAAAAAAACAAACTTAAAATTCAACACGCTGTATAATTCTAAAAATGCTGTAATCGGAAAAAAATCCGCTGATTACCACAATGATACCAACTCTTCGCGAAAACAGTTTCCTTTATATCTTGGCAATAGCTTAAATCTTTTAAAAATTATTTTTAAATTATGGGAAGAATCATATTATTATTTATTTTGAAGAACATAATTTCATTTTATTACCTATTCAACATATTAATGAGGAAAATGTGTGTATAAAAATTTATAAATTATATTAGGCGCTGATTTATTTATGTATTAAAAATATGGATCTATTATTTTATTATATTTAAAATTGTTCACATAAAACTTACAATAATAGGTATATTCTTCTTTTTTTAAATCGTATACGAAATAACACACGTTAACTTTCCGTAAAGCATCATCCTACCACCGCGACCTGCAGGGAATTATTTTGAAAAACGCCACGGCGCTATCCCGATTCGACGCCAACCTGAGGAATCCCCTCTCCAGCTCCAAGCTCCAGATTACACATAAAATTTGTACCAAAACTTTTAAATTTATATAATTAATAATTACATTAAACTAATTATTAAATTATACAGGGTGTTTCTAAATATACGCGAAGAAATTTCTACAGGCGATTCCTTGACCAATTCTAAGACAAAAGTAAAGATTAAAAATTTTTATTCTTTACTTTTGTCTTAGAATTGGTCAAGGAATCGCCTGTAGAATTTCTTCGCATATATTTAGAAACACCCTGTATATCTATAAGGTAAACTAAAACATATATCGCGTTTTTTATTCGTTAACGTACGTTTGCAAAAAATAATATAATATTCGCGCATTGTTTAAATTACTTACAATTTTATTTATGAAGAAATAAGAAAAAATTTAATTAAAACAGACACTGTACCTTTAATTTTCGAACATCTTTATTATTTCCTCTTATTACATAAAATACATTTGTATCACTTTTATACGAGCTCCTAAAGAAATTGTTTTTCATAATATCGACGTTTTGTAATAAAACTCGACTCCTATATATTAAATTTTTTACTTTAAGGCGTTAGTCGGGGAATTTGAGCGCTTTATTTTGAAATTCACTATTTTTTTCCAATGGAGCTTTTTTAAAATTTCTTTTTTTGGGACATGGTACATAAAAGAATACTTTCGTTTTTTATTTTAAGTATATTTTTAAACTTTTTACAACGTCCAAACATCAAGTAATATTTTAAGAAATTTTTGGAGCATTGTAAAAAGTTTTAAAATATACTTAAAAAAAAATCGAAAGATATATTTCCCTTAACTTATTGCTAGCGTTGAAAAGGAAATATTATTTCAATTGTTTTTTTTTTATAAATATCTAAAAAGCCGCTAAGCGAATGTTTCTTGTAAAGAGCCCGTTTTATTTCTGCCGTATGAGTAATATTTCAATATTTGATTTGACTTACAAAAACAAAGAAGAAAAAATTGGTAGCCACAAGACTCTTCTGTATACCAAAAAACTTAACTTTAAAAAGCTCCACTAAAAAAATTATGACCAAAACCGCAAATATCAAACGAATTTCAAAAGCAAGCGCTCAAATTTGGCGACTATTCTCTTAAGAGTCTTTTATAAATTAAATATTTACGCATAAATGTTAAATGTTACTATATAATCGTCTTTGCAGCTGAAGGTGATAAGGGACGCAGTACATTAGATACTCTTCTAGCAACGACTTATTGCCGCTCACAAATTCACCTTTCCCGGCAGTTATCCCATCTGCATCCAGAATTAACTATGCCGATGTTTTCTGGTAAGTTTAAAAAAAATGCATTCAAAATTTAAACAAAATTAAAATTTTATTTCGCTTTTTTAATTTTATTTGAAACCTATTTACTAAATTTTGCTGATTACGAATCAAGCAATATTAGTCTGACTTGAAAATTTATATTTTTTTTCAATAATTTTTGAATTTCATAAAACTAATAGGCTACTTTTTTGTATTTGGAGCAGTAGTTTGTAATTTTTGACACTAAAAGGCCATTATTTTAGACGTTTCGGTAATAGAGATTATTATCCTCTTCAGAACTAGAATTCACAAACATGTTAAGAGCAATTTCCTAAACGGAAAATATAGTGGTTTAGTTCTGCAGTCATAAAAGTTAGTACGAAAAACATTTTTGTATAATTTTTTTTTGTAGATGATTTAGAAGTCATTTCTTTAATTCCTGCCAGAAGGAAAAAAAATGGAGAATATACAAAAAAAAATATAATGATCTAAAAGTACCATAACTGTGGACCCCTCTAATTAATTTTGTGCTAGTTTGGAGAAGGTAACTCTCTGGCAGCCCAATCAATTTAGATTATAAATCTGAAAAAAAAATTGAAAATCCAACGAGGGAAGCTTGAGTTATGGCTGCAGGACTAATGCTCGATTTCATGATTTTTCACAATTTTTCCTCCCAAACTCTCGCGCCCTCTAGATATTCGCATTAATTATCAGTTATTTGGTCATAATTTGCAAAGAAGCTTCAGAAAAGTGGGATGAATTTTCTATTCCTTGTTATTATCTCCAACGGAAAATTTATCTCGAGTGTCTAGGAAGATGCTCTTAAAATTATGAACATTAAAATGAATAAATAGAATAAATATTTTTTCAACAAAGACATTACGCACATGTTCATTTAAAATTTGTTACAACAAACTGATTAAAATAATTTAGAAATATTGCCTTTCCTACCGGTACATTAGAAGTCGATTGATTATTAAAATTAGTTTTATCCAGCAACATTTGGAGAAAATCAACTGTTCGTTAGTTCGTTTTATATAATTATTTTAAAATGGAGATCAAGAGTCGTTTATTGAACGGACAATGCCAAAAGAGATCAATAAATTCAATTTTCAACTTATTGAACACTGATGTAACAAATAATTCTTTTAGATAAAAATTTTATGATGACAGGGCCATAAATTAACATAAAAATTTATTGCTTTCAATTGTACTATCATATTCCCGAAAGTGCGTACTCCTATTATAAATTTATCTGTGACCAGTTTTAATAAAGTAAGTCATCCAAAAAAATCTAGTTATGACAAGTAAATAAACTGATAATCAATCCTCTAATTACAATAGTATATTAAAAAACGAGTTTCATAATGAACAATATCGACTTATGAAACGAGTTTTTTATACTATTTTTTCTATTTTGCGCCTTTTTATCTATTTAAAATAAAATATTATAGTTTTCAATTTTAGTAACTTTTTTGGTAGTTGGCAACTCTAATGTCAGGTTTGTCAAATCATCAAATAACCTGTAAATCGCTTGGCAACTTCCACATTAAAATCAATAAACTTCAGTGCTACCAACTTCGAAAAATAAAATTTACTACTCAGTAACGCACCGATAGCAGTGCGGTACTGGCTAGTAACGCACTGCTGTCAATGTGTTACTAGCGACTAGTAACGCACCAAAATAGAAAAATATAATTTTTAGTCAACATTTTGGCATTGTCCTTTCAACATATGATTCTTGATCTCCATTTTAAAATAATTAATTGTATAAATCGAACAATTGATTTACTCCAAATGTTACTGGATAAAACTAATTTTATTAATCAATCGACTTCTCATGAACCGGTAGGAAAGGTAATATTTCTTAATTATTATAATTCGTTTGTTGTAACAAATTTTAAATGAAAATGTGCGTAATGTCTTGGTTAAAACATTTTTGTTCTATTTATTCGTTTTGATGTTCATAATTTTAACAAAATGTAATTTTTACTCCTGAAGAGGGTAATAATCTATTACCGAAACGTCGACACCTATGTATGTTCATTCTAAATAAATCGTTCGAAAACAAAACTACGAACACAAATCTTCAAAACATTGTTTTGCTCGTAAAACTGGAAATTTCGTTGCAATATATTTTTTTTGTATAGGTAGACGACATTGATTTTTGTATATCAAAGGACACTATTTTATTCGTTTTATTATTAACGCGTATGCTTTTGTAAACTTTGTCTTTACATGTTAACAAAAAAAATTCTATACAAATATGAAAGGTATAAATGAAGTGATGCCGGCGCATTCGCCAGAAAATTGTGCATTTTTTGCTTTACAAAATACATCGACAAAATTAACAATAATATTTTTATAAATATAGCAGTCATCTTCTTTAATGCAATGAAAACACTTTAATTTACCCTATATAGAATTGAACCGATTTTATAATCACTCTATTTAATAAAATAATATTTATTGTTTATTTTTGTTTATAAAATTATATATAGGGCGATATTATAGGTTTTAATATCACAACATTTCTTGTATAATTTTAAAACGCTAAATCATATGTGGGTAAGCAATATAAAAACACCCATTTTAATAAATATCCATTTTGAGGAGAACGCAAAAAGAAAAAAATAACATCAAAGGTTTAATTCAAACCACCACTAATTAAAATGCTAGTACTGTAATTAACCACCGAAGCATTTTAATCAAATTATGTTTTATATCTAAATAGAAAATTTTAACGTATGTTTAGTTAATATTTAATATACCTAAGTAATATTTAATAATTTGAGCTTTTTAATTAATAAAGAAATCACGGACCGGTTTCAAACAGCTCGTCCTGAAGTACGCCAATTATTACTTCAATATATCCTACCTTGGTTGCATAATATGGAATTAGTAGACCCTAATGTTCCACCAACAAATCCACTGTTCTATTACCAGGTCAGTTATTTAACCATAATTACAACAATTAATTAATTATTGAATTTAACATCTAATAGTTTTACGCAAATGAAATCGGAAAACCAGGTGGAAGAAGAGAAGGTTGGGGTTCAGCAGAAGCCACAGAAATGGTTTTAAATAACATATTCTACATCACAACGAAGGTACATTTTTTTTATATTATTATAATTAATTATTTGAATTATTAAACTTATAATTAATAGACCGGGAGATAGTGACAGAAAAATGGGAGTCATTTTTACAGGTATGGCACCCCCTCAGATGTTTAATATCATAACGAATGAAACGTTAATTTAATCCTTTCCTCTGGCCGTCGGGGCGTAATCGCAAGACGATCAATCGAACTTGTCGGAAAATTACGGATTTCAAACGATTTTTTACACAAAACTTTTTGTATATTCAGGTAGCAATAAAAAATAAATCGGCGGAAGCGGAATGCCATACTAATCGAGTGGGGCTAATAGCCCGCCATACTAATTTAAAGAGGTTATTTTTTTAAATTTTCCAAAACTATTTTTTCAGGTTTACATTTTTTCTAACTAATTATTTTTAAGTAGCCATTCACGAAATTCACCATGCCGTACCGTTTCGACGGTTCTAAATAGTCGCCACACTGCCGCAAATAAGTCTTACCACATCGAAACGATTTTTTACAGTATGGCAATGGGTTGTTGAAAAGTTTATGATAGCATGTAATCATTAATATATTCGCAATACTTATAGCGAAGTGCAAAAGTGGTGCCATACTCGAAAAACTGCTTTGAGGAAACTGTTTTAAAACACGACTGTATAAGACGTAAAATTATTTATTACAGTATGGCGTTATTTTATTCAGTTTATTTCGGTATAATTGTAACTAAAAAACAATAGCCCATACTGTGACGATGGGGCAGAAGACTGCCACACACGCGCTAAATTGTAAACAAATTTGCTATATATTTTTTCTTAGAAAAATAGCTCATACCGCAAAACTGAGAGAATAGAAACTGTCTGGTGAATAAAAATAATACTTCCGATAGTTTTACAGCTCCAAAGCATATGCCATACCGATAAAACATGTTAACAATTCACCTGATCTAATAATTTATAACTTTTCCGGCTGTTTCCTATCAATTCATAAAATTTTTTGAGGTGGTAGAAGAAGTGTAACTAAGCATTTTTGACTCATAAAGTATTGTCCGGAAATACTTTCTTAAAAAGTTACACCATTTCAATATTTTTCAAAAAATATATTTTTTTCTAAATAAAATAAATACTACAAGATATATTAAATTGAAATGTTGGCGATAGTTTTTTCATACAAGGATACACATTTACGGTCAATATAGGTTTTAAAAATATTTTCAGGGGCGTAACATGTGGGGGGGGGGTCATCAACTTTTTTTAATCATATCTTTTTTTTCTTTACGTTTTTAATCATTTTAATAGTACTAAAATAATCCTTGATCAATGTTCTACAGAAAGGTACTCTTATTGTAAGTAATTAAAATAGATTTTATATTTTTTAGCTAATAATATAAATTTAAAAAACAACATCAAAGTAGGCAAATTTATTTAAAATTTTATGTACTAAATATGAGGGCTGCTCCGTATGCAAGATGCATGTGTGCTTATTCCGCATTTGAAAATCTACGCATTTTTAATATTGCAATAATAGGACTAAATATAATACACCAATTAGTAAATATAAAAAGCTGCTTGGAACTTAGAATTAACAAAATATTTTAGTAGTTCGCCTACTTTGATATTTGATCTTTGATGTTGTTTTTTAAATTTATAATTTTAGCTTAAAATTATAAAATCTACTTTTACTCCGATTTTTTTGAAATTTTTTTATTGGTTCTAAGTGGTATTTTAAGAGATCGATGGTGGTAACAACAATGGTAACTTTTTTAGTACTGCGTTTTTATGAGATTTTTTTTCAAAACATCATTCTTTAATCAAATTTACACAAAAAAGGTACTATACAAATTCGATAGAATGAACCGTTTAAGAGAAAAGTACACCTAAAGATGTGCTTGTCGGGACTGTTGTCATGGTTACCATATTATAATTTTTATAGACCTATTATTTTACCCAAAATTATTCCATAATTTATGAAAAAAGGTTCCTTTGTAACTAATGGAATAATTTTGGTCTACAAAAAATTTTAGTATGGTACCTATGACAACAGTCCCGACAAGCAGATCTTTAGATACACTGTTCTCTTAAACGCCTCATTCTATCGCATTTGTATAAGAGCACCTTTTTGTGCAAAGGACCTTATCGTTTTCCTAGGTGTTTTTGGGCAAACATGAAAAATAAGTTAAACCTACAAAAATTAACTAAAATACCCCCAATATTAATTATATTTCCAATTTCTTCAATAAATATGAATTATAAATACATTTATGAGATTTTACATTATTTAAAAAAATATTTATTAACACGACAACAGCGGATTTTAAAATTCAAATTTTGACAAGTACTGTCAGATAAATTTTAATTTCCTCTCATTTACGTTTAATTTGAAAGCAAATGACAATTAAAACTAATAGGGTGTTTTCCTTGTGGAACTTATGTTAATAATCGAATACAATCGCCAAAAGGATTAACCTGATGGTAGATACAAATGACCTTTATTATAAGGCACTTTAGAACAATGGTTACTGTTACAAACAAGAAGTAATGCCCGGGCTAACAAATTCGTACGCGCTTTACAAAGGTATCTGGCGACTGACTCACTGTGACTCACACTGGATTGAAATGTTTCCCACATTGGGTGTTATTGTCATGCGCACACATTGCTTGCGTTTGTACGTTTATTTATAAAAACGGTTAAAACCGGCGCGTACACATAAAAAGAAATCCGGTACGCGCTCATGTAACATACTGGAATGAAACATTCTAGCAAAGGAGAAATAACTTGCCGAATGTCGTAAATAGTATCTTGCCTACTTGATAGGAGGTGCTTAGAAGTTCCAGAGGGTGTGTCCTAGAAAAATAGAAGGAATTTACAAGCCCTTTGCCGCCACCGAGGTCCCTTTTCGGTTCTACTTTTTACTAATAATTATTCTGCATTTAATTTGGACGTTTCGTTTGAGAGGTAATAATTTCAATGTTGCCTGATTGTGCAATAAACTCTTACAATAACCTGTAAAAGATATTTTATTTTTAATTGACGCCGTAATATTACAAATCTTATTACAACTATTAAAACTATAGCCATTGAATTTACAGTAAAAGTTTCAGAGCTCCAGGGAACTGGAAAAGTCATTTTTTATCAAATATTTTAAAAATTGCAAAAAAACGACAACTGTGTAAAAATTGTTTAATTGTAAAAAATATATTCTTAAATTATAAGTTTATTTGATTAAAATAAATACTTAAAAATTAATTTCTAATCAAGTCATAACAAATATGTACTTAATTGTATAATTTTTATACTATTAAAGTCAATAAATCATAGTAAATAAATGGCATAGGCAACCAAACTACTTTGTTTGTTAGAAACACCGAGGAAAACACTAGCATCGTTGTCTAATTGTGCAAAAATTAATTAATTTCAATTGCGTTTTTTGGCGAAAGCGGTCTCCTAATTCGCGAAATATTTTACACAATTGTATATTTATTTCTTATTTATATGTGGCATAAGTTTCATTCTTGTACAAAATGCTCCCAAAACCCGATAAGGTCCTTTGATTACAGAATGATATTTTGAAAAAAATTGTCATAAAAATACAGTACTAAAAAAGTTAACATTGTTTTTACCACCAACGATCTCTAAAAATACAACATAGAACCAATAAAAAAATTTCAAAAAAATCTAGGACGTGAGTCCAATGCATATTAAGAGATATGCCAAATTTGAATGCATTTCTAGTATCCATTTTGAAATAATGGCCAAAAACCTCTTCTCTGTTAGCACCTTTGAAGGGCTATAACTCGCTTAGGAAGCGGAATCAGACATATGTTTATATGAACTTTTTTCTTATTTTTTTCAAAGAAATCACCCGAGAGATTTACACATAAATATGAATCACCCTGTATATAATTTATTATTTTAAAACTTCAAAAGTTGCAAATTAAAATAAATTTTAATTTCAAAAAAGAGAAAAATAGAAATTGCCCCAACATATAGATTTGAAAAATTTTATTTGCGGTTTTTACACCTTGAATTTTCAGAAACAAACTGTGCCATGCTGTAAAAAATCATTTCAATTCCGTAAAAACCCTATAATTTTGTAATCACATCGTACTCATTTGACCCATACCACGGGTATGGCGTAATTACATTTATATTTCTTATATCTTATTTTATATAATATATCTGGTAAAAAAAATTATAGGCTGTAAAAAATCGTTTCGATGTGGTAAAAAAAATCGACTTATTTGCGGCAGTGTGGCGACTATTTAGAACCGTCGAAACGGTATGGCATGGCGATTTTCGTGAATGACTACTTAAAAATAATTAGTTGGAAAAAACGCGAACCTGTAAAAAATAGTTTTGGAAAATTTAAAAAATTAACCTGTTTAAGTTAGTATGGCGGGGTATTAGCCCCACTCGATTAGTATGGCATTCTCCTTCCGCCGATTTATTTTTTATTGTCTACCTGAATATAATAAGAAGTTTTGTGTAAAAAATCGTTTGAAATCCGTAATTTTCCGACAACTTCGATTGATCGTCTTGCGATTACGCCCCGACGGCCAGAGGAAAGGATAAAATTAACGTTTCATTCGTTATGATATTAAACATCTGAGGGGGTGCCATACCTGTAAAAAATGACTCCCATTTTTCTGTCACTATCTCCCGGTCTATAATATGTGATAGATCCGTTTAAAAATAAATTAATTAATATTTAATATTAGAATAAAAACTCACTCTATTTAAAAAATATTTAATAAGCCAGAAAGTTTTCGTCAACCAATGTTAAATTTAATGCCATTGATGTCAACATCGACAACATCGGTTGACGAAAATGTTCTGGCTTATTATAGTATATTAAGCAACGAGTTTCATAAGTCAAGTATTATTGCACGCGTCCAAGTTTAAAGAGCGAGCCGCATAGCGGCGAGTTTTTAATGGACGAGTGCAATAATTGACTTATGAACTAGTGGCTTATACTATTTTTTATAATTTGCGCAAAAATTAAATAAAATTGGAAATTATTCGACGTACAAATATTTCTTTATTTTCTTAGCAGTTGGTAACAATGATTTCTTATTGAATGGTTGTTATAACAACAGAAAACAGAAATCTTGACAGTGACAGTTTAATTTAAGGTTTCAGTTTTTAGATTTTAATACCCAGATTCTGGTCAAATCATTTAAGTTTAAAGGCCTTTAAATTTAAATTTGTTATATGGGTTGTAATGGACAATTTCCATGGATACATTATTTGTGTCTAATTAAAGGCATTTAATTTTGACCATAATCTGCCTATTAGTTTCAGATTTTTAGTGTAAAACTAGTGATAAGTTATCGTGTATCCTACCAGATATTCCGAAAATAGCAACAAAATACTAAGCCCTCAATTTTTGATAAATCTTGACATATCTTCACAAAAATTAATACCACATATTTTACTTTTCTTATTTGACAGTTAAATTTAAAGATTATTTAATTTAATTTTTTGTTGGAAATTAATAATTTAAAAGGAGTGAGGAGTATCCTATCAAAAATTTAGGAGACATAAAAAATAGCAAGTACTTTAAAGGTGAGTTTATGCTCAACTAACAACTAGCCACTAACCACTAACCGTAAACCACTAGCGTAAAATGTGAGCGATGGGTGAGCGTTTATACTCCACTAAGCATTAAGAAATTTGACATATGCGACGCGATATTTCATATTGTTGATTTGATTATCAAAGGGTTGAAAAAGCTTAACCAACTCCTCAGCACTTCCAAATCACTCCCATTAAAGGTTTCACTATCCATTATATGATATTATAATATTCGCCAGAGGCAAAACTTTAAACAGTAAACAGGCACTGTCAACTTTAAAGATCAAGCATGCGTATTTCTAGATTCACTAACCACTAGCAACTCCTAATTATAAATTCGAAATTTTCCCCATTAGTGGCTAATTGTTAATGCTTAATGGTTAGTTGTTAGTGGCAGTATAAACAGTCAAATGCAATTGTATGCATTTATCTTTTTAAGTGTTAGCGGCTAATTTTTCGTGGTTAGTTGTTAGTTGAGCATAAACCCACCTTAAATCTTGAAATTTATTTACGATAATCAATAGCACAAATTTGACAGATCAATGCTACCAACTTCATAAGCGGGTGCTGTAATGAGCGCGCTATGGCCCATTACGAAACCGCTAGCGGTGTCTTAATAGCAATATTATAGACGCAAATTATAAAAAATATTTTTTTCTATGACTATTGTATATACCTTATGATAGCGTTTGTAGATAAGAAATGATAGCTATTACTCATACCCGTGAGTTTTGGTTACCGGTAACCAAAACTCACTAGTGTTTCTCTGTTACCAAATTCAAACAATTAGTAAAATAAAATCGTCAGTGATCGGGATTCGAACCCGCGGTGGAAGTCTGTAAAGCTAAACGATAGTTTTCGTACAACGAAAAAACCGTTTGTTGACTAAGTTGCTTGGTAACAGATTTTCTATATCTCTTCCTTATGCACGTTTTGTATTTATTGAAAAAAGATAAAATCCGTCTCAATAGCAACATATTCAACAATACGATATTTTCGTTGTACCAAAACAATCGTATAGCTTACAGACTTCCACCTCCGGGACCTTTGGATCCACAGTCGACGTATCAATCAAATGAGCTACCGATGACTCAAAATTTATACAAGCTTTTTTTTTATTTAATGAATGCTGACGTTGTTACATCAAATAACTTAATTTTTTTGAAAAATATTTTTGGGTTTATCAAATAGTCATAGAAAAAGTATAGTATTCTACTCGCGAGTAAATAGCCATTACTCGCTCGTTGAATAATATACTATTTTCTATTTTGGTGCGTTACTAGTCGCTAGTAACACACTGACAGCAGTGCGTTACTAGCCAGTACCGCACTGCTATCGGTGCGTTACTGAGTAGTAAATTTTATTTTTCGAAGTTGGTAGCACTGAAGTTTATTGATTTTAATGTGGCAGTTGCCAAGCGATTTACAGGTTATTTGATGATTTGACAAACCTGACATTAGAGTTGCCAACTACCAAAAAAGTTACTAAAATTGAAAACTATAATATTTTATTTTAAATAGATAAAAAGGCGCAAAATACAAAAAATAGTATAAAAAACTCGTTTCATAGGTGGAAGTTTATAACTCCTAACGTGCCGAGAACGGTGGATTGTTTACTGCATTACTGTACTTACAGTTTCTGTCTCGTTTCCACATTATGAACGTTTTTGTACGTAAGAGAGAGACATAAAATATCGAGTGAACCGAGATCAACTCGTAGGAGTTACAAACTTCCACCTCATAAGTAGATAGTAGCACTTGTTCATTCAAAATTGAACGCGTGCTACAATAAGCGACTTATGAAACTCGTTTTTTAATATACTATTTAATAGAGTGAGTTTTTATTCTAATATTAAATTTCAATTTATTAAAACTTATTCCTAAAATATTATTAACAAAACTGAGTCATTTTATTTAATTATTTAAAAAATATATTTTAGTTTGGCGATAATCACCCCAAAGAAATTGAAGAAGTTTGGGCTACTCTATGTACCTCCTGGCCCAACAATATGAAGGTGATAATTCGTTATCTTATTATTGTATCTGGAATGGCTCCCAATGAATTATTACCTTACGTAAGTGTCACATAATAATCATTTGGTATTTTCTATTTTTCATAAATATAAAATTAATTTAAAACAATAATGAACATCAACGAGCTCTAAAGAGATTATCAGTATAAAGCAAATATCAAGAGCTTAACTTGTATGCAGATGCATTTAAAAATTATTTAATTAAAATAGATTTATACCCCGTTTTTGTTTAATCCTAAGGGTATATTTAAAATTTAAAAACCCGGTCATCATAAATAATAAATTTTAAAACCGTTTTTTAGGCTAAGAGAGTTGTGCTTTGCTTAGCAAGAGTACAAACCCCACGACTTCTGGATGAAATGATGTTTGAACTACAGACAGTAGAAACTTTGAATTGTTTAATAGAAAGAACCGAAACTCCACCATTTTATCGGCTCACTGTAATGAGAAAAGCTTCAAGTCATTCAGATGGCACTGGAGGGGTAGCTGGCCAAACTGACTCAAACAGTAGAAGTGATCTAGGTAAACAATTGGAATGACTAATCAATCTAAACTATCTCAAAAAATTTATAAAGTATATTGACGATTAAAGTTCTCTCTTGCGAAACCAATGAAGTGACGTTATAAATGGGTTAGTTGCTATAGAACTGTCACTTATTAAGGAGGTTTTGCCGCCTGGCGCTAACCCACTACTGATGTCAACGTAAAAGTAGTTGCCTATTTTTTAAGCGGTGAAAATTAATTTAAATACAAAATTTCTTGAAAAGATGCAAAAATGGTCTCATTTTTAGGCGCTTTTTTCAGTTTTTCCCTAAAAAAACCGTAAAATTGCTTACACCCCCTAAGTGTCCAAAGATTTCCTCAAATCGAACCAAATTTTATTATAATAGTCGTGTTAGTGGGAATGAGGACACAATACTTCAACTTAAACCATTTATTTGCGACTAGTTTCGGTTATCAATGTAACCTTTATCAAGCTATAATAATACATAATTAATAAAATACAATGTTGTGTATCAATAATTAATTAATTTTCGCTTATTGATACACAACATTGTATTTTATTAATTATGTATTATTATAGCTTGATAAAGGTTATATTGATAACCGAAACTAGTCGCAAATAAATGGTTTAAGTTGAAGTATTGTGTCCTCATTCCCACTAACACGACTATTATTTAATCAAGGATGCTAATTATGGATACAAATTTTATTATGTTATGGGTGACCAAATTCTGAAGGCGGTGGTTTTGACCCGCCCAGACCTATCAGTTAAGAGGGTTGACATTGAGATACAATTTCTATTGTATTTTTACCCCGAAATCAGACGTTTTTACCTCAAAAAGGGTGATATTGTTTTTTTAAACTATTAATTTTTTAATTGAGTTGCATTGTAAACGGGGATGATTATTCCAAGATGCGTACGGATTTTAAATTTTTCCAAGGACGCTAACACTGAAAAAGATTCCCGAAAATGGTCGATTTTTCTTCCATTTTTCTGGTCCTCTGCGGAGTCAACTTTGAAAAATCGCAGCTCCATCGGGTTTTATGCGGAAGCGACGAAATTTGTCCCCTTTTATTTAATATTTTTAAGTCTCCAGGCGCGACCCCTTGGTGTCATGGCGTCGAGATGTGAAGAATGGAATTTTTGCGTTTTTTTAGGTCGTAAAAGTACCAAAATTTTTCGGCTTTCATCTAAAGATCATGCTCCCGAAGGAAACGTTCGTAAGGTTTGTTATATGGGTTGTAATGGACGGTTTCCATAATTATCTTATTATTTAATTTAATATTTTTAAGTCTCCAGGCGCGACCCCTTGGTGTCATGGCGTCGAGATGTGAAGAATGGAATTTTTGCGTTTTTTTAGGTCGTAAAAGTACCAAAATTTTTCGGCTTTCATCTAAAGATCATGCTCCCGAAGGAAACGTTCGTAAGGTTTGTTATATGGGTTGTAATGGACGGTTTCCATAATTATCTTATTATACGTTTCGTAAGGGCTTACGGGTTTGCACAGAATCTCTGCATTTCGCCCGCAAAAGTATTGAAAAATGGCTTACTTCTAAGCAATAATTTGGTCACATCTTTATAAATATTAATTAATTTCAAACTATATCATTGAAATGATACATAGAACTAGTTCGGTAGATCTTAAATCTAATTTTCTCAAAAACGGTGCCCTCCATCGAGTTGGTATAAGAGTACCTTTTTTATTAAAAATAAAAAAAACATTTTAAGTTAACTATAAAAAAGTTAACAATAATTTTAACCTCAATCCTCATAACTAAAGAAACTGAAATAAATCACGAAGTCATATCTGAAATATACTAAGATTCGTACCAAATTTAAAATCTCTACAATAAACCGTCTTTAAATAAACAAGCTAAAACTTCTTTTTTGTCACAATCTTTATTGAACTGTAGCTCCCTTACGAAGAGAAATCGGACATATGTTTTTAGGAAGTTTTTTTCTTAAAATGAGTTGTAGAATCGCCTCCTAAAATTTTGCCTCTTAATTTCTGGACATCCTGTATATTTTCATGATCCAATATTTTACAAAATTAAATATTTTACTTTTCTATACATGTGGTATGAATATCAACTTTGGAACACAATGCTCCCAGAGAACGATAACCTCCTTTGTAGGAAATTTTATGCACTTTCATTTTGAATATGAAAGCTATTTACGAAAATTGATTGATGAGATTTTTTACTTTTTTGCTTTTTTTTAAATCTTGCGTCACGAAATTTTGTTACCACACAAAAAACATATAGAATGGAAGAAATCAAAACTACTCCAGAACTTTCCAGTTAGAGGTCATTTTTAGCCCAATTTAACAAGCATGAAAAATAAAACTTTGAGGGCACCAAAAAGGTATAGAAAATTAAGATATCAAGAAGAAATCCTGGGATATCCTTGTCATTCAAATGCAAAAAAAGAGTCTGTCCTGGTCATGTCGTATATGACGTTGTGTCGTGTGATTCGAGAATAACCCCCCTGGTACATGGTAATAACGTGAATACCAATTTCAAATAAAAAAACCGCGATCTTTTCGCATGATCTTTAGATGAAAGCCGAAAAGTTTTGTTACTTTTGCAACTTAAAAACTCTAAAATGATATAAACTGAAACATTTGTTATTCGGTTCGCTATAAATAGTGTAATTGAAGACAGTTCTTTCAAAAGTGCTACAACTGTTAGTGTGATCTATATTTTAATTAATTTAAGGAGTGGAAAAAGGCACAATACATACTAAAAGACATAGTGGTGAAGATCCTACCAAAGCAGGTACACCTAAAGCAGATCAGTCCCTAAAAGGAATGCCCGATTTTAATTCTCCAAAAAATAGGCAAAACAATGCTAATATCACAGAAGATGCTTGCACTCCTACCACAGAAGAAGTAAATCAATTGCAGTGTTTTAAATATTAAAATTAATTAATTTTGTTTATAGAATTCTGAAGATTTATTTTCTTTATCGCGTCCTACCGTTCCTATTGACAAGTATGATATTTCAATTCCTCAACCACATCCCTTACCTATGCCTGAGTATGGTGGTTATTTCGCTCCTTTAACTGAGTATCTTCCAGACAGCTCACAACCGATATCGGGATTCCACCGGTAATTATAAATAGAAAATAGAGGAACGAGTCAACATATTGATACATCATATTTTATTTTTATAGATGTAATGTTGCTGTTATGTTATTATGCGATGTTGTGGTAGATGGTATTGATTTAGATTGGAGTGTTCACGTTCCATTGATGCTTCATATATTATTCCTTGGTTTAGATCATACAAGGCCTTTAGTACACCAACACTGCAAACAATTATTATTAAACTTACTGATTGTGTTGGCCCAACATAACGATCATTTAACTGTTGCTCACATTCTTCTGAACAGTAAAACCAATCAACTAGGACTCGGACTTCCAACACCTTCATTACCTGTAATAACACACACATTCACAGGTAAACTAATTATTCATTGAAACTACATAATTTGCATTTTTCATTTTATCTAAAATTACAGAAATTCTCTATTCAATATTTTTTTACATAAATAAATAAAATTGTTGTGCGTGCAATAATAGTGCCATTATTTTTTTGAACTATTAAAGTAATTGATGTCATTTTATAATATTGTCTTGAAAATGCTTTTAGTGAGAAAATATCATTTTATTAGAAAGAACTGCTTTTTATTTATTTTTTTATTATTTTCATAGAACAAGAACCATTATTTGATATTTATCTACAAGATTCTGTTCCTAATCCTTGCATAGAACAAACTTCTAGTGCTGATGTTGTAAATACTAGTCCAAACACAGGTAAAATTCTAATTTTGTAGTTAAATCTAGTATAGACATGTAAAAATTTGCTTAGTTCTGAAATTATAATATAATTGCTCTACAGGGTAATGATAAAGTTTGGAACAAAATTCGTAACTGCCGTATTTAATTTTTTTGAGAAGATCACTCGTACAGGTCAATTTTAGTTTTTAAAATGCCATCTCTTGGTATAAAAAAATATTAATGATGTCCCAGGTGATTTAGCAATGATCTCATCAACGATTTTTTTCAATGACGTTAACTTATAATTATCTAGACACACAGTGCCCATAAGGATCAATTCTTTTAAAAACGGCCCAAAAACTAGGCCCAAAGCGTTTGACAGGAACCCCAAGTATGTGACGGAGAGGAAGCCCTTGTCACACAAATCCACGCCAAAAATGGTTTGTCATTGTGAGTCTATTAGGAATTATAGATTCTGCTTGCTCTCTGGTGGGAAAAATATAAACTTTTATGTTCGGTACTTGCACTTTTGATTGTTTTGTTGAATATGTAGTTATAAAGTATTCTTGTACCTCTTTTAAACACAATTGTTGACACTGAAAGTACCGAATATCCTCCATTTATAGCGCCATCTATACATAGTTAAAAATCCCAATATTTCCAACGTCTTTGATATTTTTAAACCAAAACCCCCACTTTTTTTACTCGTTTTTGATAGACATTCATGTCACTGAAACGATGATATCAAAAAATGATGAATGTCTATTAGAAACAAGTAAAAAAAGTTGGGGTTTTCATTTAAAAAAATCGATGATGACATCATTGCTAAATCACCATTGACGTCATTAATATTTTTCTATACCAAGAGATGGCATTTTAAATACCAAAATCTGTCCGAGCGATTTTCACAAAAAAATTAAATACTGCAGTTACAAATTTTCTTCCAAACTTTACCACCCTGTACATCTTCTGATGTTTTTCTACAATTTTTAGGTGATAAATTAAAAGAACTAGTAGTTCCACCTGTAATTATAACTCCAGAAGATACTTCTACATGGAATGGACCAGATATAGGTCCTAACTTACAAATACAAGATGTTATTAAATCATTAATAAATTTCTTAGCAACTCGTCAAAATCAGCCATTATGGCCTTATGAGGATATTACGGCAAAAGTTTGGCAGGTTAGAAGTGCTGAACAAATTGATGTGTTTTTACAACATGTTCTTAGAATTTTCCAAGACTCCTTGCCTGCGGCACATATTAATGAAAGATGGGCACAAACTGCGTTACAGCTAGGATTAAGTTGTTCATCTAGACATTACGCAGGAAGATCATTACAAATTTATAGAGCTTTAAGAGTACCCATTACATCAAGAATGTTGTCAGATATATTGAGCAGATTAGTTGAAACAGTTGCTGAACAAGGAGAGGATATGCAGGGTACGACTTTAAAGTATAACTCAACTATTTATTATTGATATTTAATTCTAGGCTATGTTACCGAGCTTCTATTAACATTAGAGTCTGCAGTTGATTATTTAGAATCTGATTTCCGCCCATTAGATTTTATGCGAGATTTCTTTAAATCAACTCCCAACTTAAATAATAAAGAAGCAATGATTAAACGCTCGAATAATGGAAACATGGCAGGTGTAGATTTTCTTCAAAATGTTTCTTATTTAAACCAAAATGGTCATACAAGAAGCACGAGCTACTCAGTAAGTTATTGTCTCCGAAAAAACTCTGGGTCTCCAGCAAGTGATAATAAGGAAATGAGAACTCGAGCCATATCAGAGATTGAAAATAGATCATCAAGCCAAACTAAATTTTGTTCAAACTTATCAAGATCAAGATCTGCACAAAGTTTGAAATTATTAGGTGATTCTGCTACACAGGATGATAAAATGACTATTTTGGCTCAACTGTTTTGGTTGTCAGTTTCTTTGCTGGAATCTGATTATGAACATGAATTTTTATTAGGGCTGAGATTATTGGCAAGGGTCATGCATAGATTACCACTTGATAGACCTGATGCGAGGGATAAAGTTGAGAAATTACAATCACAGCTTCGATGGAACTCTTTTCCAGGTGTACATGCTTTGTTACTAAAGGTAAATTATACTAAATTTTTCCTTTTTAAATTGAATGACAAATATGGAGCTGATTTATCTAAAACTGTTTATTTTTTTAGGGATGTACACATGCAAATATTTATGAACCTGTTGTGGCTTTATTGTCGCAATTTACACCTCTTCTAGATTTGGTGGTTGTAGATCCTTCTCAAAGTATTGCATTTCCTATGAATGTGATAGCTTTACTCCCATATATGCTTTTAAATTATGAAGATGCAAATGATCTTTGTATCAGGAGTGCAGAAAATATAGCTCAAGTAAATATACTTTTCATTATTTAAAATAAACCTTACATTGTATTTTTAGGTGAGTATAGAGAAAAGTAAGAAACTAGAAAATTTAGGAACTGTGATGAATCTATACAGCCGTCGTACATTTAGTAAAGAAAGTTTTCAATGGACAAAATGTGTAATTAAATATTTATATGACACATATTCGCATCTTAGCTTAAACATGTTAACATTTTTGGTTGAAGTTCTTGAGAAAGGTCCAACTAATTTGCAATTACCTGTCTTAAATATTCTACATTGTATGCTCCATTATGTTGATCTCGCTTCTGCTGCAGCCCAACCAATTAATGCTGATTTATTACGAGTTATTGCTCGGTATATTGAAGGATCTCATTGGAAAGAATCATTAAAGATTTTAAAACTAGTAGTTACTAGGTCCAGTAGTCTTGTTGCCCCACCTACATCTATTCATAGTTATTGGGAGAGTAATGTTACTGCTGTTCCACATCCTTCTTTTAGTGATATTGAAGTTTTTAGCCGAAAAGAATTGCCAGGTAAAATTTTATTTACTATTAAATTATTTAAAATTTATACTGTTATGAAATTATAAAGGACGAACAATGGATTTCACTTATGATTTATCCCAAACACCTGTGATTGGTCGAAGATTCCTAAAATTAAATAAGACTGAAGAAAATAATTTAGTTACCAAAGCCATTGCATCTCCAAGGAGATCTTGCTCTTTGAGTCCAGCCGATACCGGATTATTATCTGGTTGGAAAAGACCGTGGATGTCTCAAGTAAATATTTTTTTAATTGTGCTCATTTTTTATGTTCAATATTTATATTTTAGGGACGTGTGCGAGAATGTTTAGTGAATCTTTTAACAACTTGTGGACAAAGAGTTGGTTTACCAAAAAGTCCTTCCGTGAGTATCCATATTTATTTATTGTATTGCACTCATATTGAATGCATTTTGTGTTGAAAATGTTTACTAAAGTGGAAGAAGGTTTAATACATAAATATTTAACAAAAAAACTTTACAAATTATTTTATACTTAATCCACTTTTGTAAGTTGCATCAAGATTATTTTAAATACTAAAATTTGACAGCTGATAATTTTTTTGGTAAGTTAATTTTATTGAGAGATTATAATTTTAATTTAGGCTGGGAAATTTTGTTTAGTTTATGAAGTGTTTTGATAGGAAAATTTTGACGTACAAAAATTTTATGTTCACTCTGTTTATAGATACTGTGTAGGTGTCAAATCATATAATTAAAAAATAATAATTAGGATTTTTCAATAAATTTGTCACATTCGAAAACCGGTTTTTAAATTAAGAAAATCGGTTTAAGAAAATTCAAATAATATGTACAAAATCAGAGAGTCGAACGGAAATTTAGTTAGTTACGATTTGGACTCTAATGTTTAGTTTCGGTTCAGTTCTATTACATTTCTGTTCTATTTCGGTCCGGTATGATTTTAAACTGTAGTAACTGATAAATATTTTAAAGAAAATATGATTTTGAAGAAAATTTATAGAAAAAAGTTAGTTTACGAATAATACATTTTAAACCGTAATTAATCGTAATTCATTACTTTTGTTCCAATCGAAATTTACTGTTTTAGAATATTATTTTTTTCATTTCGGTTGATAATTTCGGTTCGATTCCCTGATAAAATTTAACTTTTTAATAATTATTTTATTTACTTTAATATTAAAATATTTTTCTCGATTCTCCTTTTTTTATAAAAATTTGAAAACCGGTTTTTTTGGAAAAGTTTTTGTATAAACCCTAATCTAAAAATAAAAAAGATACAAAAATTAAAAAATTTTTTTTGAAAATATATGTAAATTAACATCTAAGTAGAATAGAATTACATGAAGTTCACTTTTATATTTTGATCATTTTTGCAACTTCGATCATATACCAAAAAAAATCAGTTTTTCTTAAATTTTTTTGAAAATTATATGATTCAATACCCACCTAATATCTACAAACAGGGTCCGTAATAAAATTTTCATGTCAAAATTTTCCTATCAAAACACTTCATAAACTAAAATTTTTCCGCTTTCCCCGCCATTAAGGTAATTTACAGTTTGCAATGATTATCGGAATATTAGGACAAAACTGAATCGAATTGAATTTGTAGTATTCTTGAATTTCTTTAAAATCATGAAAAAAATAAAATTGGATTTAGTTAATTGCATGGTCTGTTAGCTGTAATGTGAGGCATGTTAAATTTATGTTAGCACATTTTCGTTTTGTTTATGGATCAATTTCAAAACTTTTTTTTGTGACAAAGATATTTCAGCTTTCATTGTTTAAAATTAATTGAATAAATTTTAAGAAAATTAATCTTTAATGTTTTTTCTTGTGGTTGCGGGTGTGTCTTCGTAGGATGATTTCATTAGTACTATATACTCAAAGGTAACACAATTTTACACTTTTTATCACGGTAATAAACAGTTTACACTAAGATACAACCACCTGCTTAACAATTTTATTTAAAGCACTCTATGGTATTATTAATAATATTTGTAAATTTTACTTCAAACTTGATATTAAGCAATGTATTTGGAATTATATTTTATAGTAAAACTATTTTTAAGAGAAGCGAGTTGGTGCTAAAAGAACAGTTAATTGATGTAATATTAAGTAAATAACTCCAATTGTAATAAATGGCAAATAAAGGTTCTACCGTGTATACTTTATAAAATATAATATGTTTTGTTAATAATTTTATCACAAATCACATACTACATACTCCAAGGTATTGGTATTTGCTTGTACTTTGCACTGTAGTGACACAATTTGTAAAAAATTAGATTCGTTACATAATTTTTTCTTTATTATAAACAATTTTAATGAAAATCTTTCTTCAGGTTATATTTAGTCAAAGTTCAGACATATTGGAAAGACAGTCTAGCATGGCGTCAAGTACAGAAGAAGTTTCTGTTGGAAATAATGACTTGAGTGGCGGCTCAAGACGAGATGAAGCCACAGCTGATTTTGGTGTTTTTAAAGACTTTGATTTCTTGGAATATGAAAGTGAAAGTATTGAGGTAAATAAATTACAATTAACTTCTATTATGTATTCATTAATAAATTTATTTTCGATTAGGGTGAAAGCACAGATAATTTCAACTGGGGAGTAAGAAGACGTCCATTAAGTGAAGGTGAAGAAGAACCACCAAGTCTAAAACAAACTGAGGATAGTATAAGTGAACAGACTCCTATTTTAACTGTGAGAAAGGTAATAGTCCGCACTCCTTTCTTCTGATTCTATAATTTTTTTTTTAATCATATTATTTAGCGAGTTGTTGCTGAAGAATCATCAGATGATGAAATTGGTTCTGAATCTCCACTGGATGAAATTGCAGCAGCTCCAGAATTTGAAAACAACTCAAATGCTGACAGTACCATTTTTCCACCTTCAAGTTTAAACATAACTCGTAGTAGAAATGATTCTACTGCACATTCAGATACAAGGTAATAATTCAGTTAATTAATCATATTAATGTATATTTAAACTGGCATACATTTTAGTGGCTCCAGTGCAGGTGATTTAGGAGATGTTACGCCATGTAATGCTTCACCTAACATGTCGGTGCTATTAAATATTCATCCTATGGTTCGAAGTGACACTTTAGAAACATGGACATCATATGTCCAAACAAACATAAGTCAATCTCCAGGAAATGCTTTACTACTATTTCAACAATTACAAAAATTAATAAAAGTAAT
Organism: Stenus bimaculatus; assembly: GCA_963971135.1. Classification (NCBI taxonomy): domain Eukaryota; kingdom Metazoa; phylum Arthropoda; class Insecta; order Coleoptera; family Staphylinidae; genus Stenus; species Stenus bimaculatus. Next base: position 15,587,458 of record OZ020185.1, on the reverse strand, counting down.
ATATTCGTCGATCTCTAATCTCTATGCAGGGTGCCCCAAAAATGGTGCAAGAGCTCTCCAGTACTTTGTTGGGATCCTCAGAAAAATAGTTAAAAATACTCTTTTGGCAAATTGACTGAGCTAACAAAGGTCAAAGTTGAGAATTCAACTTCTTTATTATCAATAATTTTGAAATAAATAGTTGCCATGTAAAATTGGGCGTTTTTTTGGAAAAAATTATATTTAAATCGTATTTTTATAACTTCACAATTTATTTATTAAAATTGAAAATTATCTGTAATAATTACCTTGATTTTTTGCAGAGAGTGTTGTAATTTTGTACGTGGAAATACGAGAAAATTCCAAGCTGAAAGTGTTAAAGCTAGACCAGAACCATTTTTAAGTCTCCACACGCAACGGTGGCGTCACGGCGGCACGGCGCCGCGACGCGTTGTGTACAGTTTTACTTTTTGGGAGAACGCATCTGCCACCCTTAAAAAATTAGTTATTTTTTGGATTTTTACAACCGGTTCGCCGGAACCGATAAAATTTTAAGAAACGGTTCTGCCGAACCTGCTGAATCTTTAAAGACAATTCTCTCTTCATATTTTGTCCCCAATATCATACTGGAGAGCTCTTGCGTCATTTTCGGGACACCCGGTATAAAACTAACTAATATTTTTGTAGAATATCTCAAACACAACGGTTGTTACTACCAAAGAAGCGTGTAGCTATTTAATAAAATCAAGTGACACAGCAGTCATAAAACTTCTTTGTTCAAGACTTTCTTCGATGATTGATATAGTTACTCATCGTATATTACCTCCACATTTAATTTGGTTTAATTCAACAACCCTTAATAACACTCGTTTGAGTGAAAGTTTACGCTATGGCATGTTGGAAGTTCAAGAACACTTGGAAACATTTTGTGATAAAAAAAATCAAGCTTCTCTTGTAATATTTAATTTATAATTATATTTTCCTAAACTAATTCCTATTATTTTAGTTATGTGATGCTGTTAAAACATCTCTAAAATTAGAATTATTAAGTGGTAGAAATAACGAAACACGTCTAGAAGATTATTTATTAGATTTAGGCAAAGCTCTCTATAAACTACATTTCCAGTTGTTATTACTTATCGAAGCTGCAAATAAAATGGTGTCTATTTTAGTGTCCACTTTAAAAAGTCTTCAGGTATGACATATGATAGTCTATTCAACTACAAAATAATATTAAAATAAATATTTTAGTTTCACGATGTAACTCATGAAATTCTGTTGATTAAAAATGGTCTAAAACGAGCAATTGAAGATACCGAAGCTGATGGTGGTACCCCGACACCATTATCTTCAGCAGCAGTTTCACCTTCACCTGTAAATACAGATGACTTAGAAATATCTCTTTATGAGATGTTAACTCTAGAAAAATGGTCTGCTTCAATTTCATTTATTAAAAATAATAGGGGGCATTTATGTATCGAAAGAGATGTTATTGTAGATTTTGAGGATGAAATAGCTTTAATTTTAAATTTATATTGTAAGAGATTGGTGCAGGAACGACAAGGTGAATATATTGTACTTATAATCGATTTGAATTTATTTTATACAATATTTTTTTTGTCAGCGAACAAAAGTATATATGTATAAAGGTAAATTAAATTTTGAAAATACTACTAATGGGGTAATTCTGAACAAAAAATGTTAGCCGTAACAGCGCTGTTAAATTTGACAGACACTCTTATGTCAAAAAACGCTATTCTGTAAATTTTACTGTAACTTAACGGCTATGTAAAATTTCATTTTCGGTGTTTAAATAACATCAATCAAAATAATAATAGTGCATTAATGTATAATCAATCAAAATAATAACATTACATTGATGTACAATGTATTTTAACACCGAAAATGTTATTTTAGATCGCCCTTAAGTTACAGCAAAGTTTACAAAATAGCGTTTTTTTTTGACATCAGGGTGACTGACAAATTTAACATCGCTGTTAAGGCTAACATTTTTGTTCAAAATCACCCCATAAGATTAAAATGAAAAAACGCAAAAATATACCTGAAAATCTTAGATTTTTCATTGAGGTTATAATGAATACCATAGCCTTGACAAGTTTAATAAATATTTTAATGGAAAGATATTGTGGATAAGCAATCACGAAAAAATTCAAACCTACTTAGTAATATCATCAAAAATCTCAATCAAAAATAGCTTCCGGCTGCCCCTTAATACAAGCTAAAAAAACAAAAATGTTGTTATACAATTTTTATTAGTATTCGAGTTATAGCGTTTTAAAAATTACAGTTGGCAATACTCACATAATTCTTTTCTTGGACCATGTATTGGTCGCAATGGTGGCCCTCAAGATCCTCAGATCTTCAATCATTGGATGTTTGCTTGAAGAACTGGTTAAAAATTGAGATTTATAAAGAAAAGGTTGGAGTTCGGGATGTACTTATACGACGTATTTTGAATGCTGCGTAAAAATGTTAATAGACATGTGGAGATATCTTTCAAAATGTTCTATGAATTAAAAATAAGCTAAATGTGCTGCTATACTTAAGTCTACTTAAATTTTTAAAACGCCATAACTTGAGAACTAATAAAAATTGGATAACAACATTTGGGTTTGTTTTGATTTGTATTGACGTGTAGAATATACTCCTGAAGTTTGACTCAATCCTCCCGACTCACCCTGTATATCTTATCTTTAACAATAAAGATAATTAAGCAAAAACAAAAAATATGTAAACAACTTTTATACATTTTTTATTTTAGATTGCTTTGTGGTTACTAATCAAGAAGGAGACCTGGGAGATGTTTTTGGAAGATTATTCCAAGTTTCGGCTGCTGTGTCTGATTTAGAAAGTATGTTTAAGGATCGCGAACGTGAACAATCTGATAATTCAATTGCAAGTCTTTCTAAGGATTAAATTTTACTTTTTAACTAGAGCAATTTTAACGGATCAAATTATAATATCTATTAATTATATTACTATTATGTGATATGTTAAGTACATTTTTGTGTAAAAATAAAACGTAAGACAAAAATGTATTGTTTTCTTATACAGTGAATTCAAAAAAGACTGAAACCGCAACTGTGCAACCAAACATTCTTTGTAGTGATTTTAGACTTGCTAAGTTGGTGTACCTCTTAATTTTAATTCAAATTTAAATCTGATCTGTCACTTTAACCAAAGCGTCTCTCGGCAGTTTTTCTTCGGCTATTTATTCAAGTCATTTCTCAGTGTGTTGCAAATTTTATAAAAAAAAGCAGTGCTTTTCAAAACTAAATTTAGTGCAGTTAAAATATTCGCGATGGGTTTTTCACCGAAGCACAACGCATTTATTTCAGTGTAGCCAACTGTGGGAAACTTAGGTTTCCTACCTTGTAATGTCAATGGTTTCAATCTTATTTGAATTCATTGTAGTAGTTCTAAACAAAACGATTTAATAGAATAATGTCTATTTGTTGTTTTAAGCTTTAATTACTTAAATCTGCAAAAAACATAAAATGTATTACATTTAAATGAATTAAGTATTGCAAATAACGTAAGTGCCCTATCAATAAAAAGATAGTTTGAATTTAAATTTAAACCCCACCTTTTTCATGATGGCCGCCAATTTTTAACCAATCAATTTACGGCATGTGAATTATACTTATATATTTATTGAATTTCGATCAATATTATTTATATTTTCTAAAATGAGCAATTCAAATCCAAGATGCTTTTCATATTAATTTATATCTCTCAAATAGTTTTGATTAATTTAAAATTTCCGCCATTGTGATATCAGTTTAGGCAACATACTGCGACGATCAGCTGACTAATAATTATGGAATCTGGAAATGTAAAGGAAAAGTTAAATACCCTTTTGCAGAAAAAGCTATTTGATCAGCAGGAAAAGAATCAAGTCGCAATTAAAGAAGAACCATTTTGCGATGCTTCGGTGAGGATTAAAAGTGAAAACGAGAGTTCCAACTCGATTTCACCCATAGATGATCAGAAAAGCTCATTAGATTCTACTTCGGCGTCAAATTTGCCCGAGGATAGATTCAAACATATTTCATTGCAGGAAATTTTAAACGAAAAGAAGAGAGCTCTTTTGCACAATAAAGAAATTACGGATTTTATAAAGAATAAATTAAATTAATAAATCCTTGTAAATTATGCGTATTTTTCGTAATAAAACCACTTTTTCTAAAAACATCTGTTTTAATAATCCTGCAAGTGGCTCCCTCTTACTTAACAAGTTAAAATGAAAAATTGAGAGTGAACAAGAAGCTTTTGTTTTGTGAGTACGTAGTTGTCATTTGTTAAATGTTTTATTTTATTGTTTAATGTATGAAAAACTATTTATTAAATAAAAATATGCCCGTTATAAAGGCGGTAAGATATTTTCAAAACATTCAATAAACCCCACTTTAAGTTTAAACGGATTTTTTTCTTATCATCTGTTGTATTTTTCAAGGTTCAAAATAGTTAATTTTGTTGTTTTCTTGCGTTTTTCCATTGATTTATATATAAATAACCTATTTTATAAGCATGCAAAACCATGAAGTACAAAATTATGAATAAAAAGATGTTTTTTATATAAATACTCCAGTGCATTAGACTTAAGAGGTTCTTTAACCTTTTCTACAATTTGCTTAAAATATTTTAGAATGCAAATTGGTCAATATTGACAATGCTTGAAGTATGTGAGCTAGATTGCTAAAGAAAAGCAACAAGCAAGATTAATCGAATATGGATCATCCTATATATCTGCCGTATGCTACTCCTAATGGGGTACCACAAGAGTCTAAACTGGCTACTTACATGGTGAGAATTATAATATACAGAGCGCATCATATATTTAAACCTGTTTTTTAGAACCGACAATCAACGAGCACACCAGTTGGTTCAAACAGCCTTTCACAATCTTTTAATAAACTAAATATTGATTCTCCAATATCTTCCAAAAAAATCATGCCTCAGTCGCCCGATTTCGTTCCTGGTTCTAGATCAGCAGCTACAAGTAATTCAGGTAAATTGTGTACAGTTTTTGTGAAATATTAGAAAATAATGTTACCTTTTTAGCATCTCCAAATCTATTTAATTCATTCCAAGGATTGGCACCCACAAGTTCGTTTGGAAGACTAATCGAATCACCACACAGTGCTACTGTGACTCCTCACGTCACACCACAACCTTCTCCCCCACCAAACATTAATAACTGCTCACCCATTCCCGGCGTACCAATAGAAAAGCTAAACGTAGCTGTAGCTTATCAGGTACTTAATATTATGTTATGAATAGTATTAAATTTCATAAAACATCAGTTGGCAAAACAACTGCTGTTTATTTGATGATTGACATTTATTTGTAATAGAATTTAAGTAAACATGATAATGCAGGCTCTGTATTCTATTAAAATTCCTTTTAAGGAAAATGTTGGAGGCACTACTTACTTTTACACCAACTCGGAAAACTCACAGGCCAATGAGACTATAGGTTCTTTGAATAGCAGCTCGGCGTCCGGTTATCAAGTATATCCAGGCATACCAAGCCATGTTGATACTTTATTGAAAAGAGTAGGTTCATCCACATTTTTTATTTCTGAAGATACTCGTATGGAAATTTTAAATCGAAATGCTCTTACTCTTATGCAAGCCGATCCTGAACAGTTTCCAGGTAAATTAATAGAAATTTTATTATTACATATTTTCTTTTAAAAAATTAAATACTATAGCCCATAAAATCCAAGAATTGAAAAGGAAGAGCTCTTACCCGTAAAATCTTCGTAACCATATTATGTTTCAGAAAAAATTGTCAAAATCTAGCGTCAAGTTTTCACATTGTTTTTGAAAATGTGTTGGTATATTATCATACGTTTCTTCTTGGTTTGTATTTAAAATTTTTCGTTTGTTCAGATCTTTTTTTTACTATGGCAACTAACTAATCGACTTTTTGTTAAATTGAGAATTTCGATTACCTGCAGATGGCGCTATTTTAACAAAACCAGCTGATCTAAATGAGTGAAATGTTTTGTCATTTTATGGGGTCATTCTGAACAAAAATGTTAACCGTAACAGTGCTGTTAAATTTGACAGTCACAATCATGTCAAGAAAATGCTCTTCTGTAAACTTTACTGTAACTTAATGGCGATGTAAAATAACATTTTCGGTGTTAAAATACATTGTACATCAATGTAATGTTATTATTTTGATCCACCGAAAATGTTATTCTACATCGCCGTTAAGTTACACTAAAGTTTACAGAATACCGTTTTTTTGACACCAGGGTGACTGTCAAATTTAACAGCGCTGTTACGGTTAACATTTTTGTTCAGAATTACCCCTTTATTTATAACTTAAACAAAGGCTAATTATATAATTATTTTAACTCACAAAATAGCTAATATTCAGTACAAGAATGTAATCTAAACCTAATTGTTTTTTGACTTTTATTTATATTGCATAGTTCATAAAACTCCACCAAAGAGCTTTTAGAATTAAAAAATCGCCAATAGTATTGTTCTCATTCACTGCAAGTTAACACATTGCAGTCCGGGCTACTTGTGTGTAAACTCTTGCGTTTTGCCGGTAAGATTTTTGACTGAGTTGTATTACTTACAAAAAATGGTTATAACTTTTAAAATATCTGTACCTATACTGATATACTGCAATTCACTGACATAAAACAATTGCAATAACTAATAAAAGAATAGACCACATCAAATTATTATTTACATCGAAAAATGCGCAGATATAGTAAAATCGTTTTGAAAATAGGAATGGTGTAGACAAGCAAATAGTTTCGCTCACTCTCTTTTACATGTAGGCACCGCAACTTTCTCATGAACGTATGTTGAACTAAGTAATGCGATACGTGCTTGGTTAAGGTAGCGGAATGTACGATCCCGGAGAAACGACTATTATTATCGTATGTCGTAGCATTTTAGAAGGCGCGATTAACTAAGAAATGGGCGGAGCTTCTCATTCCTCATCGGAACGCAGAGCTGTTCATTTCATTACATTTCTCTACGTGCGTGATGCTGATCTAGAGCAGAGTGGAAGTCCCTAGTCCCTACCACAACTTTCCAACGATCGCGCGCAACCGGTGTAAAAATTCAGCGAGGCCGATTTGATTCATTGTCAAGGAGGTTAGAAATCACGTTTGCAAAGCGATTCTAGTTTAACACTATGCATAATGTGTTAAATCCGAGGTTAAATCATATTTATATGTCTCCTGCATTTTAGGAGCCGTCAAGAAAAAACATATTTTTATGTCTCCGGACGGAATTATGTTAAAGAGATGTGTTTATTTTTAAAATAATGTAAACATGATTTAATATTGATAAGCAATTCCTTTTATCTTCGAGGCAACTTGAGAATTTTAACTACCAATAGATGGTGCCCGTTTTATACTAGATTGACAGTTTTACAAATTCGATGACAGAGGGAGAGCTCTTTCCTAAAATTTGGTTACAAAGTATTAACCAAAATCATTATTCATTGCAATGATTGAAGCGTAAAGGTATCATAAAATTTTGGATTTGGTGTAGCTTATGTAACTATTGGGAATTAACTACCAATAGATGGCGCCTTTTTATATTAGCTTCATAAATTCACCAATATGGGGAGAGCTCTTTCTTAAAACTCCCAATAGCAGCCTATGTTTTTAAACCAGGAGAGTTTATACAGTTGTGGAAAAAAGTATGGATACTTTTAATTATTTCCTAAATGTTCCTACTAACCAGTGCTGGAAAACTGAACCGGAACCGAATCCTGGAATCTAAAATTTTCGGACCTGCACCGGAACCTTTTAAAAACATTGGGTTTTGGGGTTCCAATGGTTATATCATATCGACTATCGACCACTTTATTTTCAGTCTTAAATTTTATTTTGATTCAGCTCGCACTTGCGCGTTTTCTTTTTATTGTGCGAGCAGATGCCTGATGTTTTTATTTTTCTTATAGTGTACGATTTGCGGGTACGTCTCAATCTCAACCTCAACTCAAAACCATAAAGAATAAGTTAGATTGTTTATAATTTATAAGCTCGGAAGTTAAGAACATAAACAACTATACGAAAATCTGGAACCCTTATTTTGTGGAACCGAACTCCGGAACCGGGGTTCCAATTTTTTTTCGGAACCGTAACCGAACCCTGGAACCCCGGTTCCAACATTTTTTTGGGAACCTAACCCGGAACCGAACCCTTTCATTTTTTTTAATGGAACCTAACCCGGAACCGAACCCTTTAATTTTTTTTAATGGAACCGAACCCTTCGAAAATTTTCAGGGTTTTCCAGCACTGCTACTAACCTACACTTTTTCTTTATTAACTCGTTGAGTGCCCAAATGTATACCGGGTGGAAATGAAAACCGGGTCACCTCTATAACTTTTTTATTTATGAATTGAAAAATTTGAAATTTGGCTATGTTCTATGGTTCAAAAAAACAAATTTTATGTGCATTTTTTATTTTCGAAATCACTTCCGCTTTCACCGGAAACACCATGAACTTTGTTTTTTTAAATGTAACATCCCATATTTTTATTCATGGCTTAAAATACTTTTAAAAAAGAAGTATTTTTGAGATATTAGTTTTTATTTTTTGCGAAAAAAAAAATTTTTAAAAAAAAAAAAGGTTTTCAAGTCGGTGAAAATTACCAAAACTAATTCTAAATAATTCAAATATATAAAATAAATAATCGTTATAAAATCCTCTTTTTAAAAAGTCGAATGACCCGGCATCATTGCACTTAAAAAAAGTGAGATATTTGATAAAATCTTCATTAACTAAGTTTAAAAATTAATAGTTCAAAAACCACTTAAATTTTTTTTCAAATTACAATTTTATTTAGGTATTTGAATTATTTAGAATTAGTTTTGGTACTTTTCACCGCCTTCAAAAACTTTTTTTTTTTGAAAAAAATTTTTTTTACAAAAAAAATAAAAACTAATATCTCAAAAATACTTCTTTTTTAAAAGTATTTTAAGCCATGATTAAAAATATGGGACGTTACATTTAAAAAAACAAAGTTCATGGTGTTTCCGGTGAAACCGGAAGTGATTTCGAAAATAAAAAATGCACATAAAATTTGTGTTTTTGAACCATAGAACATAGCCAAATTTCAAATTTTTTTGAGTATTGAATGTGGGTTCATGGGCCCTTAAAAGCTTGAAATGTCTGAGAAATCAAATGGCTTCAGGGGGCTACAAGAAAAAAAGTGAGGAGGCTTCTCAACGTGTTCAATACTAATTTCAAAAATTTAATGTCTTTTGTAGGACACCCTGTATAAATTTCATTTAATTTTAATTTTTTTTTATTTAAATCAAGTATGCTTTGTATTTGTATATCTTTAAGTCAATAATATGCTAAATTTTACCGAGGGAAATTTAACATTGTCCTTTACTTATTTTAAAAACAACCAATAATGTTCAAAAAAACCAATTTGACAAAGAAAATATCCAAATAATAATTGATTTAAATAAAAAAAATATAATAAGAAAAAATATTATACAGGGTATTCCGTATTCCACAAAAAATCATGAAAATTTATCAATTTTAAAATTGCTGTAACTTTTTAAGGAGTCGAAAAAACATAATAGTTCATAGGAAATTTTTTGTTCAGAATGACATTTACTATCTAAAAAAAATTTTGCTGGAAAAAAAGTGAGAACTGTATATGTCAAATTAAACCTCATTTAAAATTAAATGACTGTTGATAATACTGGGGGTAAGTCTATGTTATTTGGTTCAGATGGTAGACAGTATGTTCGTCGACACATAAACCAAAATTACAATGTAAACGTAAGATACCAAATGCCGACCATTAAATGTGGTGATGGGTCTATAATGGTATGAGGTGTTTATTCTCGATCTGGGGTTGTGCCAATTACGAAAGCAGTGAGCAAAATGGGTTATTTTCAGTATTGAGCATTTTAAAGAACCAAATGTTACCATTTTCTTCAGAAGAAAAACCACTGAAGTGGAGATTTCAGCAGGGTAATGATCCAAGCACTCTGCCTGACTCTGCCAAGTTAGAGAAACAATGGTTTTTTCCAAAAAAATGACAATCTCCAAATTGAAATCCCATCTGTCACCTTTGGGGCAATTCAAATTTTTTCATTTGACAGTAAGTAATTAAAGAAGAATTGAACCAAAGGACACAATTTAACATTTTTTAATTTATTTATTGCAAGGAGTTTAATTTTTTTCTTTAAAACAAATCGATCAATTTTAATTTAATTTATACCGTTGAATTCCAATTATAAGCAGCTTTTAAATGATATATTTCTCAACCCCTCTTTCCCTTTAAAAAATTTGGGGATTAATGCCCCAGGCTTAAGGGAGCGACGTGAGAGTACTTAAATAAATCAGTATCATAATGTGTCAGCCTCAAAACAAAAATCTATGTTTTCATTTATTTTTTGAAAAAAAAAAAAAAGGTATCAAATAATCGACATTTGAAGTTTTCAATGAAACACCCTGTATATATTTCTTATTGGAGCAAAGTACATATTGCACGTATTTTTTAATATTTGCAGTGAAAATAATTATTTAAAAAGCAATATAAATGTAAGGAAATCTAAAATTATAATATTGTCTTCATTTCAAAGGCTTATGAACACAATGGTGTCTTTTTAACAAACAAACCAATATAAATCAGCAGACATGTGGTTCAAGTTCTATTTTTGTGAGTATTTGATTATTTGATTAATATTAAAATAAAAAACTCACTCTATTTTAAAGATATTTAATGAGCCAGAACGTTTTCGTCAACCAATGTTGACATTATCAATGGCATTAAATTATTAATTTGATTATTTATCTAAATATTTTATACAGTTTGCTAATCGGCAATTGAAGTGCATGTGTTAAAAAGGTGTTATGTAAAAATATCGGCCGTGAACATCAAGGGATTTTATTTACAAGTGGTGCGTTTTAATAGTGTACAGAGTATAGTAAACTTTATTATCCTATTTCAAAATAAACTGCAACCGCCTGCTTTGAAAATAGCACTACTATCACCTAGCTATATTTCTCACTCCTTATTGCATAAACTTATTTATTTTAAGGGTTGGTAGACTTCAAATATTTTTTTGTTTACAAAATGCCTTGTTTTGTACGCAATAACCATTTTATGCTCCGTCAATGGTGAAGAACAAGATCCTCTCAATATCAATCGCGGACAGCAACATGCTCTTGAACATAGAGGATTTCACAATTTCGAAGAAGCAATTAGAAATAATCAATCTATGCTATGTTTTAACCCTTAGCGGACGAATGTTGCCATACTCGCGACATTACAAATATTCTAAAAAAATCGAAGGCTGCCATACAGGCGACTGAAGATATTAAAATAAAGCATCCACCGACCTACTGGTCATTGTTCTAGAAAAATGCTATCGTTCGTTAAGGGTTAACTGTGATCGTTGAATTACAAAAATAATACAAGATGAACATAACGATGATCTTATGAAATTCAAAGTACTATTTGTTGGTCGTAGAGCTAGGGAATGTTTTGTTTTCAACATACCTTGCAGAAACCTCTTACTCTTTACGCTCGAATTGATTTTTACATAAAAACAGATGTTTACATATCGAAAGATGTATCTTGTTGCTTACAACATTTGACATCTAAAGGAAGTGTACAAGTTAATTTCATGCAAAATAGAAACTTTATAGTTCATGGTGTAGATATGACAGCGCAAGAAATTATATCTTGGTTTAATCGGTTAAGAAAACAAGCTTTGGATAATGACAATTTTCAGTCGGAAGATTTTTTTGACGATGTAGATTTTAAGCATGTGACTTCTCTAGGTAAAGATCAATTTGGTATACTTTTTTATTATTGTAATCCTATTCATCTGTATGGCAATACACGCTACATAAATAAGAAAGAACTAATTGTATTTTTAATGAAACTCCGTCAAGGCTTATATGACGACTTTATTAAGTCTCTCATGAATTTTCCTAGTAGGCAGTTGGTTAGTATGTGTATAGCAAAAGTTAGAACAAGTCTAATGACAAGATTTCTACCTGAAAATCTTGGAATTATGTCACATGAAGTTCGAGATAGGGAACGCTTTATTGAACGTCACATTCCTGAGTTTCACAATCGTCTTTACAATCTGAACCCTTATAGAGTGCAGGCTATCTTATATCCAGACTGTACATATGTATATTCCTAAGTTCCTAAATCTTCTAATTTTAAAGTGGTTAGGATGAGTTCCAGTTATCATAAACATTATACGCTCCTTCAGGTAGGGCTAGTTTTAGCTGGTGATGGTTATATAGTAGATGTACATACTTTTCCGATTCAAGGAATAATGATGCTGCTATTCTTCACCATGATATGAATTGAGACATTGGGTTCAAAATGGAGATATTTTTGTATTAGATAGAGGCTATAGAGACGAAGTCGCTTTTTTATCCAATCTAGGAGATTTTGTTAGATTCGGTTGTTCACTGCTAAATAGATTTCATGATTCTATTCACTTGGATGGAGCCAATGAAGCTTTAGCAGAAAAAATGCTTCAGCTCGCTCAAACTCCGAATATACTTCAGGAGAGAGTAGAAAGAGAAGAATTGCACCGACGACAAGGTAATGGGCGTTGGATTCCAATGTCAGAACATGCTATTCCTAGCTTCCCTAGTTTACCTTTAGATTATGTATTAGATATTACTTTTGGGACTTACCAAGTTTATTTAGCACCATCCTATATTCAAAATACCAATGCAGTAAATAAAGAAGATGAATTAATTTTTGAAATACAACAATTTGAACCGGGTTTAATAAGAGCAAGAACATTTCAAAATAACACATGATGTATATCTCATACGTTGATCAATTGGAAGTCCTTGTTAGAAATGGACCTGAACCGGAGCCTATTTTAGGTACTTACAGTACATGCAAGGCTGGAGCTAGAACATTGGGAGTGCCCATGTTGCAACTTTATTATACCAGTTGGGATATGCAAGATATGAAGAACACTTAAGGGTCATTTATGTTACACGCCCCGCACACCGATTTAAAAACTAAATACTCAATTTAAATAAATAATAACAATATACACAGTTTTACATAATAATTGAAAACTTTTGTACATATTATTTATGTTTATGAGTTTTTTTTTGTTGCTGCGTTTAAATTGGGCAATTAAAGAAATTTTTCTTTGGCATGTTTATGGTACCAATCGATTCATATTTTATGGCTTAACAAATTCGGACAAGTTTAACATCGGGCGTTGATTCGTTTTTGAGTAATTTTACTGTAAAGTAGGAGTACTTTAAGGCTCTTAAAAAACACTCTTACTGTTAATATTTTTTAATTCTTTTGTCCGATTTTGTTCATTATAAATATTTTTTTATGTTACCAAAATTTGGTACAAAAAAATTAAGTAGTTTATGATTTATTTATCGGGGCGTGGCACCCTATTTAGCATACTCAAAAAACGACTCTTAAGAATACCGACTACTGCACTACTTAGAACTATTCTAAATGCAGCTGATCGAAATGATGAACCCATCGTTGTCAATTAGCTTAGTAAATAATACAATATACATTAGGTATGCATTATGTAACTAAGAACTAGGATTTCAAATAAATATTTTTTTCTATATAAAATAAAAAATAATATAATTATAACAATGTCATCTCAGCATCTTACGAATTTGTTTTTTTTTTTGTGAAAAAGAGCATTAAGAAACTTTCTAGAATCAATACTATTTATATTTTAGATATCTTTACATCTTTCTTTTCCACAAGAACGATATTCAATAAAACCCGATATAATACGCAAAATACGTACTTTGTACCAATTTAAGATATACCGCTAATGCATCTCTGTGGCAAGTTAATGAACTATCGAAGCCAGTATTGAACCTTCGTGTTTCTAATTGCGAATACAGGACAAAGTCTTCCTAAGTTATTTTTTTTCAAACTTTTTAATAAATATTCTTCTAATTTTTATTTAAAATCAATATTTATTTAAAATGGGTATAGTTACTATTGACGTTTTATACTAGCGTGACAAATTAGCCGACAGAGGGAGAGCGAATAGTGCTTTGACCAAGAAAATGCATATTTAAATTCAAATTTCCTGAAACGTTATTAGTTTCTCTAAGCAAGGGTCCAAGTAACTTTATTAATGGGGTTATTCTGAACATAAATGTTAGCCGTAACAGTGCTGTTAAATTTGATTGTCATCCTGGAGACAAAAGAACGCTATTCTGTAAGCTTTATGTAACTTAACGGTGATATAAAATAACATTTTTGGTGTTAAATGCGCACAATTTTTACGAAGTACTATATTTGTTGCTCCCCTAAAATTGTTTCGTTTATCCTACAAAGATAAAAGTTACAAAAAATAATGCAAGACACGAAGAAACAAAATTTTAAAAGAACTTGGGTGGAAAATTTATTATGATCGAAAGCAAGTATCGACCAGATTTAAAAACCAACTTATTAAATTTTCCGGCTATTGCATTAATAAGGATGTCAAAATTTTAAGTTAACTTTAAATTCGTAAATAAACAAATTTCCCTGTAAATGTTTAAAAGTGGAGATACTGAAGTTTAATATTAAAACTCTAAATATTTGAAAGTGTGGAAAGTGATTTTTTGTTTCCTTTGTAGATCTTCCTCAAGAAGTTGAAGATTTTCATGATTTATATCCATTAGAGCCCATTTTAATACACAAAGCACATATCGGTTATAATGCTTCAATGTATAAGGCTACAGAAATTAAAACAGGAACAAGATTTTGCTTAAGACGAATACATGGTAGGATTAAAAAAAATATTTTATTTCATAAAAGGCATCTAATCAAATTTTTTTATTCAAGGTTTTAGGCTGCAAAATACGAAATGTATGACTTTTGTTGAAATGTGGAAGAAACTTGTCCATTCCAATATAGTTCAATTAATAAAGGTGTTCACAACGAAAGATTTTGGTGACAATTGTAAGTCCATTATAATTTTTAAAATTAAAAATTATAATTTTGATTTATTATAGCTATGGTGTTTGTTTACGATTATCATCCCGGTTCTGAAACACTATTAAATAAGCATTTTTCCCCTGATCAACATAACGGATACTCGGATCCCTTTGCTGTTGACCCTACAGCGCCTCGACCTTACTCACATCAGAAAAATACTATTCTCAGACACACCCAAAGCAATAAACTCGCTGAGCCTGTGATATGGAATTATATTATACAATTAACATCAGCATTAAGAATCATTCATTCAGCTGGTAAGTAAACTTTAGTGTAGTTGATAGTATATTAATTAACACCTAAAGTATCAATAATATAACAACAGTACTGAAAGGTTGTTTTTTATTTTAGGATTGGCTTGTAGAAGTTTAGATCCAACGAAAATTATAATTACTTCAGGTCACAGGTTACGTTTAAGTTGTTTAGGGGTGATGGATGTGTTAATGGCAGACACTCCTACACCAAGTGTAATTGAACATTTTCAGCAGGAGGATTTGACATCTTTAGGAAAACTAGTGTTAGCTTTAGCTTGCAAGTCAACTATGGCCGTACAACCCTCAAATATAACGACGGCAATTGAAATTGTTACACGAACTTATACCCAGGACCTTAGGAATTTAATAATGTAATATTCTTGTTAATGTTGATATAATACAATCACAGCTTGCTTTGTTTAGGTATTTGCTATCTAATAGGCGGAGAAGTTTGGCTGACCTAATGCCAATGATTGGCGCTCGCTTTTATCAACAATTGGATAGTATTCAATCACGCACAGATGTTTTAGAAAATGAATTATCGAAGGAAATTGAAAATGGGAGATTGTTTAGGCTACTTGCTAAATTAGGGACCATAAATGAAAGACCAGAGTAAGAACATTTATTTTGTATTTCAACACCACTATTTTTGGAAAATTCTTCTAATACCATAAAAATAGTTTTAACATTTAAATAAGATTGAGGATTTTGGAATTTCGCTTGCCTTGATAAATCCATTTGCTTTTTGTTGTAGGTAGTTATTAGGTACAATAGTGTGTTAAAATTATAAATATGTTTGTTAAAATTATCTGCATTATTGATTAATTCATTTGTTTTTTGTGATTTAAAGATTTGAAATGGATGGGACATGGGCAGAGACAGGTGATAGGTATATGTTAAAATTGTTTCGAGATTATGTATTTCATCAGGTTACTGAAGATGGACGTCCCTGGCTAGATATGGCTCATATGATTCAATGTCTCAATAAATTAGATGCAGGTGTAGCAGATAAGGTAATAATTATAATAATTTTCCAGATAATATTATAATGAATAATTCAATTTTTATTATTAGATTTGTTTAATGTCACGTGATGAGCAAAGCGTGTTGGTTGTGAGTTATGCTGAACTGAAGCACTGTTTAGACCAATCTTTTGAGGAGATCTTAACTTTGTCCATTGCTCCGGATAATGTTACGTAAGAAAATCTTTCAACTCTACTTAACGAAAAAATGACTAAATTTTGTTTATGTTTTCTTTTACTGTATGGGAAGTTGTTGGGATTTTTATTTATTTTTACTCAATTAAAAATTTGATTAATTTTATTGCAGCAGTCGTCCATTAATTTTCGGTTCTAATTTAAATAATTTTGCTAAGCCAAGTGAATCAAGTACAAAGCAATTCTTTAATTATCTATTTTGTCCATCCCTCTATCTCACAATACATTTTTATTAAGTTGTATCAGCGATCGTCATCCTTGCTAATAATGCCTGCGTTCTAAACTTTCAGATGTTCATAGTTTTTGTGGCAAGATCTCTGTCATTAATAAAAATGTATTTCTAGGATTAATGTTTCTTTTTGTAATTGTGAATTAGTGTAAAAACATGTGAAACTTAAAAGTACTTGTGATATTGTAAAGAAAAAATTTATTTCAATAAAGTTATTCTTTACTATAAGTTCCAAAACTTTTACAATTTATTCAAATCCTTATTAACATCTTATTTTTAGACACCTAAAAAAAAACTGAAAACCCTACAAAAACTAAATTGTGTTTGCTTTAAACGATTAATTTTATTGAAACCTTTATTTGAAAATTGTAATTTCAAAATATTTTTTTAAATGGTTAATTAATTAATTTTACAAGTCTAAAGTGTGATTACATAACTGAAGACAATTCAAGACTAATTTTCCTGCCTCCTAAACTTCTGGTTAATTAACACAATTAATTTAAAATGAATTCATAATTAGGTTAAGACTCAAAGGTAATTAAAATAAGTAATTAGATTTTTTTTAATTTTATTTAAAAGTATAAATTGGACGGAAGGATATTATACATTAAATATATTAACTACTCCTCAATTTTAAAAATACATCATATTAATTAGATGACATCTTTTATATAATAATTAATGCAGATCGACTTATATTTTTGTGCTTCAATTTGTATAATGATGTGATAAAAAGTCTTAACTTAGGCCGGGAATATGGAAAAATTTTAGTTTATGAAGTGTTTTGATAGGAAAATTTTGACATATGAAAATTTTATTATTGACCCAGTTTGTAGATAATATATAATCATATAATTTGACAATTTTATATAATCATATAATTTTCTAAAATAAAATAAAAAAAGACTGAAGTTTTTTTGTTTTTGCTTACATAATGATTAAAATCAATTTTAATTTTTTTTATTTTTAAGATTACTACTTTTTAATTATATGATTCGGAACCCACATAATGTCTATAAACAGCTATTTTTAAAATTTTTTCTATGAAAACATCTCATAAACTAATCAAAATTCCCTAGCCTTAACATACTTATAATGACCACTCTGGTTTTCTTACTAATTAAATAATTTCATTTAAAAGAAATTCGCAAGTTTTTAATAATTTATTATCTTGGTACAAAAATCTAATCTAACTAGTTTTAATTTTCTGAAGAAGCTATACATAATACATAAGATAATATTGAGATTAAGAGGATATGGAGTCTACAAAATTGTATGGGCTGACTTGTACAGGACAGTTTTTTTTATATTTTATATTCAACATGAGAAAAAAAAGTGGTTAATATGGCTTTTATAAGTAATAAGTATTAAACTTAAGAAGGTAGCCGGCAGAATGTTTCAAAAGCATACTTTTCAGTAGTAAACAATGATTTTTGGGGATTTGTAATCAAACATTTAACAAATACGCAACAAATATTTATTTTTCATGTATAGACTACTATAGGGCCGTACTTTTGGAAAAATGGTAAAAACGTATTTTTTCCAAAAGTACGCCCCTATAATATATCATACTTGAAAAACAAAAAATTCCATATGAAAAAAAATTCAATTTAAAGGGCAACTAGTTGCTTTTTTGTTAAATTTTTGATTACAAATACCCAAAAAGCGAAAATTACGCTTTTCAAATATTTTGCCGACTATCTTCTTAAAAATTTAATTTGTTGAAAAAATCTTCCCACAGAACTCTAGCCTCTAATGTTCAGAAAACTGAATGTTATTTATAAAAAATGGCTGTAATTTGAAAAAAAAATGCTAGGCAAATATCATAAATTTTAAACGCTCATATTAATTGTAAAAGCAGCTAACGTCGCGTCGGCGTAGTCTAGGCCAGAGCTTCCCAAGGATTTAAATTTTTGTACCACTTGGCATCTTCGAAACTTGGCGTACCACCACATCAAAATCTACATAGTATATTATCGTAGATTTTGACGAAATATTTGACTCGGAGAGCACATATCTAGAAAATGACATGGAAATATTTAAAAATTTGATCAAACTGTCTCATTTTCGCGTACTATCGAGCTCGGTGTGACGTACCACTATTGGTACGCATACCACAGGTTGGGAACCCCTGGTCTAGGTGATACAAATTGGAAAATATAATAAAAATGAAGATTTTTATTGGTATTTTCAGCCTGGTTATGTAGGGTGTACTGTGGGTCAAGATTTCTTCCTCAAATTCAAGAAGAAGCTCAAAATACAGGTACGTTTACAATCGGAGCGCGGTTCTACTTAGACTCCATATCCTCCTAATATATACTTTATACTTATTGGTTTTTTTAAATAAAAATATCAAGTTGACAGTGTAACATTATAAGGCACTATAATCAGATCTATAGTTAAAATTCAAAAATTTCTTATGCGTATGAAACCTTTTGTTCGTAAGCTTTCTCCTCCCATTCATTATCATCAGGCAAAGCTGTATGGCGTAATTTACATAGCTTTGGTCCAAACCTTAACATAATGATTATAACTCCGACGATTAAAAAAAGTGAAATGCATGCCGTTACAGGCCAATAAATGTGCAACATTTTTGCGCTTAAATTTCGCTTTCGCGACTTCTTTGTTGTTGCTGCTGCTGCTGTAATTCCAAATATTCCTTCACTTGTTGCCTTGTAGTCTTTGATTCGTAATGCTCTTGTTCGTGAGAATGAGGATAATCCAAATCGCTATATTCAGTCGCGTCTCTTGGAATGTGAGAAACCACTTTTTCGGGAACGAATGCTGGATTAATTTCAGTATAGTCCAAAGAGGGTTGGTTGTGGGGAGTCGCCGTCCAAAGCGATACTATCCACCGATTTCCTAAAATAAAATAATTAACTCAGGATCATCTCTATTTTAAGGAATTGTTTCAGATTTTATAATTTTGTACCTGTATGACGATCGTTCCAATATGTTGAGTAGCGAGAGCAGCAGCCTAGAACGATGTTGAGGGCGAAAATAAAAACTATTAGGATTGTACAAACAGCAACAGTTATATAAAATGGAGAAAAATCCCCGTATTCGTGTTTTTTAAAGTAAGGACTTTCTAAATACGCTCTTCTTTCATTGATGTCCAATACAGACATAGCTTTTTCTATTATAGTCTTAAATTCCCATAAAGATCTGCAAATAAAAAAATATTTTCAAAAATAATTATTGTTTTTTTTTGTTAATTTTAATTGGAGAACACTTACAAGCCAAATTAAATTTTAAAACGCGCGCTTTAGAAAGAAGAAAACTAGTAAACTCGAATAACAAGTGACAAAACTAAATAAACCCTTATTTAATAATAATTTCATTATTTATGCAATGATAATTTGTAATCTTTCCTAACAATGAAGGCCATTCGTATGTATTTACATGGCATGTTATTTACCTATGCGCTCGTATAAAAATAATTAGTATACCTAGACTTGTTACAAATAATTTTTTAAAGTTATATTTAAATGTTTTAAACGTAAACACATTCTATTCATAATAAAGATTTAAATTTGGTATTAAAGATCTAATAATCATAAAAGCGGTGATTATTTTAACACGACATCAGCAGTTTGAATGGAGTCATGTGTTAATGTGTTTGTTTATATTTTATACCTCGCACGTCTCTCAGCTGTAACAAATACACCATAAAAGACCCTTGATGGCTTTTAACGGCGATAATCTCGGCCTAGATTGCACTTTTTTATTACACCAAAAGCACTCCACGCGATTAAATTTTTACCTCAAATCGTAAAAACTAAAGCTGCACCCCAACAAGTATCGCCTTTTCACTTACAACGTCTTAACTCATATGGGTGTGGTTTTGTTTTAGCTTGGTCATACCAACATTCATTAGAATAATTGGAGCGAGTTAAGTTTAATGAAGAAGAGAAGTTATACACCCACGCGCGTTTTTTTTTTAATTGAGATTTGTTTACTTACGTTTGTTATGAGGTGATATTGATTGCGGACGATAAGTAGTCTTCAACTGGTTGGTTTATAATGGTTGGGATTATTTACCTGCGCCCAGTGACGTACCACAATTAATACAGGTGCACCTGTTAAATAAGTTGCATAACTTAAAAGCACATTCCGGAAATACCATTTTAAAATTAATTTTTATTAGAGAATTTCGAATTCGCATTAATAATTTATATTAGAATTGAGAAAAACTATTGGAACTACTAAACAGATCAGTCTATTGTGTTTTGAATATAAAGAAGTTGAAATAATTATTAAATTAATTGAATGAATGAAAATAAAGAAAATCGTTTATCGGAATCGCTTATCTAGTGCATTTGCGAAACAAAAACTGGAGCTTAGAAACAAATACATTCATTGGAGTTTAAATGAACCGAGCTTACTAAAAGTTTGCTTATAATACGCTTTTAATCTGTTACTGGAAAATTCAATTTGCGGCGTGGTGTAGGGTGTAGTATAAGTGCTCCAAAGTTGGAAAGTATCCGTATTTGGAAGCCAACATAGGACCTCCACCTCCGTGATCAAAGTGACTACCTTTCCCAACATTGCACGCTTCAACCCTTTAGCTTATTTATTTCTAAATACGTTCACGTGTATGAAGGCATATTCACCCCAAAGTTCCTTACTACTTACGTAAAATACCTTCCAACATTAGTCTTTTCAAGTTATGTGCTTCTGGTTTATCACTTCTGAAAGCATAATTTTTCAATGAAAACGGATGAAAGCATCATGATTTAATTTTACAATAAAGTTTGCTTTATCAGAGACACAAATGATAGAAATATGTATAACAACATTTTATTAAAACCTGAAATCGTAAAAGAATGATAATATTCGATGAACATATTTTATAATTAATAGGCAGATTCTGGTCAAATTTAAAGGCCTTTAAATCGAAACAAATAAGGTAACTATGGAAATTGTCCATTACAACGCATATAACAAATTTAAATTTAAAGGTCTTTAAACTTAAATGATTTGACCAAAATCTGATGTATAACATCAGGGTATCCCTGAATAACTGTGACAACATTTTTGGGGTGATAGAGGACGTGAAATAAGTATTATCCGGAAATGCTTCCTTAAAAAGTTAAATCACTTCAAAAAATTTAAAAAAATTTTTTTTGTAAATAAAATAAATATTAGAAGAGATTTGAAATTTTGGCGATAGTTTTTTCACACAAAGATACAGATTTACTTCCAATAAAAGTTTTACAAATATTTTCAGTGGCGTTACATGAGGGAGGGGGGTCATTAAATGTGTGTGCAAGATGCATATGTCTGCTAATTCCGCATTCGAAAATCTATGTATTTTTAATATTGCAATAATACGACTAATTATCAAAAACTAATTAGTAAATATAAAAGGCTACTTAGAACTTACAATTAGCAAAGTATTGTGGTAATTCGCCTACTTTGACATTTGTTCTTTGTACGTTTTCAGATAAATCATGAAGTTTTCATTAAAAAACCTACTTCGATGTTGTTTTTTAAATTTATATTTTTAGCTAAAATTTATAAAAAAAATTACAATAAGAGTACCTTTTTTGTAGAACATTAATCAAGGTTTATTTTAGTACTTTTAAAATTATTAAAAACGTCAAGAAAAAAAGATATGATCAAAATAAGTTGGTGATCCCCCTAGATGTACGCCCCTGAAAATATTTTTAAAACTTTTATTGACCATAAATATGAATCCTTGTGTGAAAAAACTATCGCTAAAATTTCAAATGAATATTTTTGAAAATTTTTGAAATGGTATAACTTAGTCAAAAATGCTTAGTCTCACTTCCTCTATAATCTCAAAAAAATTATAACAGTTTTTCAGGGACACCCTGTATAGAGGATTTTATTCGTCACTTTATTAACTAAACACAGAAGTCCCAGGGACGTCCTTAAGGTTCTTTCTTTGTTACTTTATTGAGACGTTACAAAAAAAATTCGCATAGATCTCCCAGTGATTTCACGATAGGTCGCGACCTCAATGGAACATCTTTGAGAATTCCTAATGTTACCTTATTGAGAGGTTACAAAAAGTTTACGCAATGATCTCCCAGGAATTCCCGCCAGATCTTGACGTAACATCTCTGAGATTTCATAATGCGAGGTTAATACAACCAAACTACCAAACTCTGTAAACCAACTTATAAATCTATACCTGGTGTCCATGAAACTAGGGCCAAAAGTTACGAATTTTTGTCTAAAATGCGCCAATGTGTAATTTTGAAAAAAAAAATCCTTTATGTACAATTTATAAACAAAAAAAGGTATACCGTGTGTCCACGAAACTACGAAACTAGGGCCATCCCTGTAATTTCTTTATTTATGAAAATAAAAATTCGAAATTTTAGCATTTTATATGGCATAAGAAAACGCATTTATTTAAAAAAGTTTTCTATTGTACTTCCGGTTTCACCGGAAATTATATCAACTTTCTTATTTTAAATTTAACACACTATTTTTATTATTTATTATTAAACATTGGTAAGTTCCAAAAGTATGTTTGTCACAAAAAAATTTTTTTTTAACTTTCAAAAAAAATTTAGATTTTTTTTTGGTAACTTTTTTTAATAAAATCTATTAAAACTACTCTTAAATAATTTAAATGGTAAAATAAATTGTGAATTATAAAATTCATTCGGCAGTTTTTGAAAAATTAATTAATAAAGATATTTGCAAAAAACGCATTTTAAAAATTATAAATATCAATTTCTCAAAACGGCCGAAAAAGTCCAACATTTTTTTTTTGAAACTTCAGAATTTTTTTTTTGTGACAAACATACTTGGAACTTACCAATGTTTAATAATTAAGTACAAAAAATAGGGTGTTAGATTTAAAAACAACAAAGTTAATGTAATTTCCGGTGAAACCCGAAGTTAAATAGAAAATATTTTTAGTTCAATAAATGCGTTTTCTTATGTCATATAACATGCTAAAATTTTAAATTTTTATTTTCATAAATACAATTACTTTCAACCATGTTTTTACGTCCTCACAACACGGAACCTCAATGGTTGAACGGTTAGGCGCATGGTTCGACAGTTTGCGATAGCAACGACGCGGGTTCGAATCCCGCAAATTAAAGGTATGTGTGAGTAAGAAAATATTGATATATTATACTTGTCATAGATTGATATAACCTGTTAGCAGCTGATTACCTACAGTACGGCAACGTCCAAGCAAATAAAAGTTCATACAATAGTATTTTTTAAATTCTATATTTTTTTATGGAATCTCATAATAGATATGTAGTGCGTTAAAAGTGAGTCGCAAAGTGAGTTACAATAGAATCGCATGGCGAAGTGTTGTGACTTCACTTGCGACTTCCCCAGGACTTCTAGGCGGACATTTGGCACTCCCAGAGACGTTCCGGAGAGTTTAAGGGGAGGTCTAATGTGAAGTAAATAGGAGCTCGCAAAGATGTCTGTGGGAGGTAACTGTGCTGACTGGGATTTATAATCAATGATAAATAGAATAAGAATTCTTTATCGGCGAAAAGTTGGTAATGTCAATTGTCAATAAAATTGTAGTCGTTGAAAAGACTGTGCAAGGGTAGTGTCGTTGAGGAAGCTTCCTTGTCGAAGAGTAAGTCTTCCTTTTAAACGGTTAATGTCGAACAAGGGCAGAGGGGTTAAGGGTCTGGTCTAACTTCTGTCGATGATATTACATTCGATATTTAGAAGATTTTGTCTATGAAACTCTTGCTCTACTATGTCAAAAAGATAGATCCATTCGGATTTTTAGAGTATTAAATAAAATATACACTTGTGGACAAAAAAAATCGAATAACTAAACATGCTTGATTTCAATTATTGAAAATTAAAGAATAAATGTTTTTATACAAAATGTTCAAAGACATGTCAAATATACAACTAAGGGTAAGGTTATACACACTGAACATAGTAGTGAAGAATGGTAGTCATGCACAGAGTAAGGCAAGCAGTGGAGAAGTGATGAAAAATCAAACCAACTCATTTCAATGCGAGCAGTTATAGTAGAGCAAATCGCTCATCGCTCATGTTTCAAAAAGCAAAACTGTTTTATTCTGCTGCACTCTGATCAATGTTGGTCTCTGATTGGTTGGTCGGTTTAGTAGTAGAGGAAAATGCTTGCGTCTCGCGTCAACTATATCTCGTGTCGCATGTTATTTGCGTTCTTTAAGTTAACTGATCAATGTTCATTGCTGTCTGTATAACCACCACTTCCTTACTTTAATGCTCTGCTCTATACCTCTATGTATTTGGTCTACTACCATTCTTCACTACTATGTTCAGTGTGTATAACCTTACCCTAAGAGTAAATATTGACTTCCCCTGCCCGAATGACGGGTACATGACAACTCGGCACCCGACGACTCGGCAATTCCAAGTCGGCACCGGGACATTTCGGCACCGGATAACTCGGCACTGGATAAGTAGGCATCGGATAAGTCGGCCCTGGACATCTCGGCACCAGAACATCTTGGCACCGGGATATCTCGGCATGGACTAATAAATCTGTTTCACTTGCCTTTTTATGATTTTAAATGTGACTTTAATCATAGATACCTACAGTTTATCCAAAGTTAGAATGTGGATGGCAGCAGGAATTTTGGTTCAAACCAAGACGATATATTTTATTCTGTCTCGTTCTAATATTAATAAAATCAGTTAAGATAAAGGAGCGCACAAGAAACGTGTAGTGGAAGTAAGAGACGCGTTACAGTCAGACTGCATCTCACACGAATGCTGTAGTTGCAACGAGACGGGTAGTCTTGTTAATCTAACCTAACCTAACCTAACCTAACCTAACCTACCCAGTGGCGAGATATCTCGGTGCTGAGATGTCCAATGCCGACTTATCCAGTGCGGAGTTATCCGGTACCGAGTTGTCCGTGTCCCCCTAATGACTGGTTCCATCCTTCTCTGAATGGATCTGATCATCTGATGACAAAAGTGATCACGATCGCGTATTCTTTCTCCTACTTCCAGCTGGGAGCAACTTTACGTCGCAATGTTTTCTTGAAGAATATTCTCCCCCTCTGCTCTTAAAGAAGGTTTCAGCTATAGGGTTGCCTCTGGAACCGCTACTCTTGATTCTTCGTTTTATCTCATCCTATAAATGGTTCCTTTCATACTTCAGTGGATGCAACACAACATCTATTCGAGAAACACCCCTATTTCTATTTGTACCAAAAAGCTCAAATTTTTTAACTGAAAAACCGCCCCCCAAATAGGTACATTACTGGAATATGTTTACTTTTAGCAATGTAAAAAATGCTCCAAAAACAAAACATAGTATTGACAATTTTCGGTACACGTATTTCATCAAATCATCAAAACTCAACGACAGGTGCAATTATCGTCTCTTCCACCTACAAGTACTGCAACTCGCCTTTATCGAAGAAACGGATTTTCCTGACCTTTAATATCCTGATTATCGGACAGGATATCTTATGAGACCTTTCTTACAGTTTTTGGAACATCAAAACAAAATTTCAGCTTTCCCTCTTTCATTCCGGAGTTTAATCCTTATTTGACTGGACTATTAGTTAAATATCGAATGGGTAGAAGATACAGGGTGTACAAAAAGTTCGCCAACTCCCGTTTATTTTTGAAGTAAGGCACATTTGAAAACAAAATTCAAATAAAAGTTGTACGATTTTTAGTGATGCAGTATCTGGAAATATTGTCCATGATCTTGAACAGCAAGATGAAGGTCAGGCGATAATCACTCAACTGTTTTTATATATGGGTAACCCATTTTCATTGCCGTTTTCTTTCAGAGGACATATTTTATTATTTTTCTAAAGTAAATAGTTTGAAAGTTACAAGGCTTTAAATTTCCAATACATTAAGTTCGGCAAGCATTTTACAGTAAAATGTTTCAAATAAAAGTTGTATGATTCTTAGTGACGGACTTCCAAAAACCACTCAAAGCAAACTATAGTACCTAAAATTCAATAAAAGTGATTATCGCCTGACCTTCATCCTGCTGTTCAAAGTCATGGGCAATATTTCCAGATAGTGGGTCACTAAGAATTGTACGAATTTTATTTGAAACATTTTTCTAAAAAATGCTTCATTTCAAAAATTAACGGGCGTTGCCGAACTTTTTGTACACCCTGTATGTTATATGAGAACCCAATAAACGCAATGTCGCACGCAGCATTTAATATAAATTGCTATTACGATTTCAGCAAAATAATTAAAGGATAATATAGTTTGAATAGATAAATAACAAATCAATGTTAGTTTAGTGTTTATTAATAGGGACTCTAGAATTGATTCAACTGCAAACTGGAAGTACTAGATAATATCAAATTGGAACATTATTTAAATGCTAAAACATAATTTTGTTTACTTTTGTTAGATATTATATTTTAATATCTGATAAAAAGTTCGTGTTAAATCTTCCTTTATATCAAAGATCTACCACAAATCTCAAGGATATCTCATATAAAAGCACGTGCGAAAAATTTGGACAACTTTTGAGGTCACTAATAATAACTTCCGACATGCACGTGCCTTTGATACTCTCGTGCTCTCGTAAATTATCTTGGCCGACTTAGATTATATCCCAGGATCCTGGGATGCGAATATATCGATTCCCTTAATTCGTGACTCTAATCCTGCCGAAAAAATGATACGCAGGATACGTACATACATACGCTTGATCGATTAAACGTCAACCCTGCCTTCCGACAAAATCACACTAAGGTGTTTGAAAGATTAGGGATGAGGGCGAGATGAGCCAAATTAAACTAAAGGCTTCCAGGGAAGTTCGTTAAGATTAAGGGGAGTTCATTATTTAAGCTCAGTTTTTTACATTGAAACCCAACAGAAACTCATGAAGTTCTAACCAAAAGCGTGTCTTTTTAGTTTATAAAAACGAAATCATTTATTAACATTTTATTTACACTTTGGTAAAGTTTTTGGTTATGAAGTATTCTAATAGGAAAATTTTGACATATGAAGATTTTATTATTGATGCTGTTTCACCCTGTTTTTAGAGACACGTCGGTATCAAATCATATAATTTTCAAAAATAAAAAGTAAACTGATTTTTTTATACAGGGTGGTGATAAAGTTTGGAACCAAGGTGATAAAGTTTGGAACAGGTCAATTTTTGTTTTAAAAATGCCATCTTTTGGAATGAAAAAAATATTCATGACGACACTGATAACTTCACTATGACGTCATCATTAATTTTTTTAAATGGAAACCCCTACTTTTTTTACACATTTTTCATAGACCTTTTTATCATATTAATGATCACATAAAAATATTTAAAAAAATTTCAACCATTTTTGAAAAAAAAAATAAATTTACTCAAAAAAAAATTATTAATTCTCAATGAAAATATGGCAAGAAAAATAAATTAAACTAATTTTTAGTTTAAAAATAACAAATTATTATTGAAAATATTCGCATTGTTCTTCTTTACACAATTGGAATTTTCTTAAAACTAATTTTAAATAACTTTTAATGAAAAAGGTAATTAAAATAAAATGTTTGAGTAATAATAAACTTTAAATAAAATTGTAATTTATTATAAATTTGAAAAAGCTTTTGATATTCAAAATTTATTGAAATAAAAATTGCCTTTATAAAAGTGCTTTAAAATCAAAAGTTTATTTCAATAGACCTAATAATTTACAAGAATTGGAGCTTAGAATTAGGACGGAATTGCAACAAATTGACGAAGAAGCTATTAACAATAGTATTCAGAGTGTCTACACTCGAATGGGACAATGCCAAATGGTCAATGGGGAACAATT
This sequence comes from Stenus bimaculatus, assembly GCA_963971135.1. NCBI lineage: Eukaryota > Metazoa > Arthropoda > Insecta > Coleoptera > Staphylinidae > Stenus > Stenus bimaculatus. The sequence goes on along the minus strand of OZ020185.1, from coordinate 15,559,019 downwards.
TGAACATTTTCGTTAAAATTTGTTACTTGTAAATTAAAAATTTACTTTTTATTGTAATATTTTCATTGAGAATTAATAATTTTTTTTTTGAGTAAATTTATTTTTTTTTTCAAAAATGGTTGAAATTTTTTTAAATATTTTTATGTGATCATTAATATGATAAAAAGGTCTATGAAAAATGTGTAAAAAAAGTAGGGGTTTTCATTTAAAAAAATTAATGATGACGTCATAGTGAAGTTATCAGTGACGTCATGAATATTTTTTTCATTCCAAAAGATGGCATTTTTAAAACAAAAATTGACCTGTCCGAGCGATTTTTACAAAAAAATTTTTTACGGAAGTTATGACCTTGGTTCCAAACTTTATCACCACCCTGTATGTATTTACTAACACAATGATAACAATATAAAAGTAAAATCCATGTAATACTTTTCTAGTAATTTACATATATTTTATAAAAAAATAATTTTTGTTTGTTTATCTTTAAGATTATTTTTTTAATTATATGATTCGATACCCACATAGTATCTATAAACAGAGCAAACAATCACAAACAAATTTTTTCTATCAATACACCTCATAAACTAAACAAAATTCCCTCGCCTATTGTCATTCTTATTTTGAAGAAAATATTAACTGCAGTTCACCCGGTAAAATTTGGTTGTATTTTTAAAAGCCACAGTTTAATAGGGGTAATGACTGCGCTACCCCTATTATTTACCAGTGGGTAAATATAGAAAGTTTTTAAGAATAATGTTTGTATATCGAACAGTGAGCAATTAAGAAAAATTTAATGCTCGCCCGGAGCTTTCATAATATGTGCAATATGAAAATGAAAGGCTTGGTAAACTGCTTCTTGTATAGTATCATAGTATAAAGTGCTCATATTGAGTTTAAGCACAAGTAAAGCTTATTTGCTTATTAGTTAGGTAAAATTTTTAAAACAAACATTAGCTAAGTAAATGGAAACCATTTTACATTTTAAAGTTAATTAAATTAAATTATATTCAAATTTCATGTTCAATGGTTTCAATTTTAAATATGTAATATAATTATGAAAACTCATAATATTTATTTAATTAATTTTTTGTGTACTTATCTTTTTGTTTTGGTATAGACTTGAAAAATTAGACCTTTCGGGGATCGTTGGTGGAAATTAATGTTGGAAAGCAGGAAATCGCTTTATTTGACTTCAAATTAATAGTATATTATTCAACGAGCGAGTAATGATAGCCATTACTCACGAAGACTGAAATTGCGACACGAGCCGGCAGGCGAGTGTCGTAAAAGGTCTGAGTGAGTAATGGCTATTTAATCGCGAGTAGAATACTATACTTTATCTACGACGATATTTCACTTTTAGATTTTTTTATCTATTATTGTCATTTTGCTGGCCGCTATTTTCATTAAACACCTATGTTTACTCTAGATTTTTGTTCTATGGCGTAAAATTGACAGCCCAATTTAACCTCTAAAATCACCTGACTCCTAATTATATTTTTAATGTTTCTCCAATCCATAAAGGCTCTGTATGCTATATTATACCTGTCTTTTGATTTATTTGGTAATAAATTTTGGGTTGCTGTTAGCGCAGTTTCTAGTATTTCTGGGGGTGTGCAACTTTCACTTTCTGAATCCATTTTATATATTATATGCTCACGTTTTTTATTATTTTTGTAATTATATTTTTTAAGAAATATGTTTTTAATTTGCAATAAATAAAAACTTTTATTAATATAATGTAATTGTAAATTCACTTTGATTCACTTTCTTTAAAAAATATATATTTCAAATTGAAATTATTTTGACAGCGGCGCACGCAAGTGAAGATGGCGCCGTCACATTCTATTCGTGTAACCTCGTTACCGGTCGGTTTTTAGCCAACTTCAGCCCGTTTGTTATGATAAATGTTTTGAAAATGCTGTCTCGTGATTGGTTCCAGCTAGTGTGTTATGGAGAGACATTTGATTTAAATGGAGATATAACACACGGCTAAATTGTAATGATTGTCATTAATTAATAAGAAATGGTTACGTAATTAACATGTTATTCAATAGTCGTAGATAAAGTATTTTAAGTTTGTACGGTTGCTCGATACGAGCTTACGTGAGGGCACCAAAAAATACTAAATGCTCGGATTTTTTTCAGGTTTTCGCTCATAAATCCAAACGAAAACGTTGCTATTATAAAAATTAAAGAGCGTACAATTGAGGGTGGAATGAGTACCCAAAATCTACCGTCGGAAAACGGCAATTTACACCTTGTCAACAAATCGAATATACAGGGTGTTTCGTAAGTAGTGTATAAATTTGAAACCCCATGTAGGAAATACTTTTTTTAGAAGAAAAGTTCATATGAACATGTCCAATATTCATTCAAAAAAAAGTTATAAGAATTTGAAAAAAAATTAAATCAATTTATTACTAAAAAAATATAATTTAGCATGAAAATTACATAATTAATTTAAATTTTGTTCGAATACACCTCCTCTTGCTGTAATGCAGGCACAGCATCGACGTAACATCTCTTCGTTAACATTGAAATTAAAATTATTTTGCACTTCAGCAACCGCATTGTTTACCCTCTCAAGTAATTGTGCTTGAGTATTTATCTCAATCGTGTACACATTTGTTTTGAGAGTACCCCAAAGATAAAAATCTAACGGATTTAAGTCTGGAGATCGCTGTGGCCACGATATTGGTCCTCCAAAACCTACCCAATTATTATTGAAATTATCATTCAACCAATTAGTCACATTTCTTCCCCTATGAGGTGGCGCTCCTTCGTGTTGATACCAAACCTGATTTAAGACATTTAAGGCTACGTTGTCAACAATATCTTGTACATTGGTATTTAATAGAATCAAATAATCATTTGATGTCAGTCTATTAGGCAGTACTTGCATTGATATTAATAGATTATTAAAAATCCCTGCCCAGACATTTATTGAGAATCTTTGCTGAAATCCTCTTCTTTTTATTAACTTGGGATTTTCCAATGACCACGCATGTTCATTCTGGTAATTTGGTGTAGTTCCTCTGCCAAATTGACTTTCATCCGTCCAAATAATTTTTGAGCAAAAGTTTGGATTTGCTGCCATTTTTTCCAACGTCTATTGGGAAACCTGCGTTCATATACTCTACTTGCTTGCAAACTATTACCATTACAAAATCCACAAATAAAAATTATATCGGCATATTCAGAATTACTAAACATTTTGTAGTTTTGTTATTTGTTTCAAACTTAAATACAATAAATGTTTAATAGGCCGATTCTGGTCAAAATTAAAGGCCTTTAATTAGAAACAACTAAAGTAACCATGGGAATTGTCCATTACAACCCATATAACAAATTTAAAGGCCTTTAAACTTAAATGATTTGACCAGAATCTGGGTATAAATCTTTATTATTTAAATGTCAAAATTAAAAAAAGCCGATTTTCAAAGCATGCTAAATTTTATTTTTTTAGTAACAAATTGATTTAATTTATTTTTCTTCAAATGCTTATATCTTTTTTATGAATGAATATTGGACATGTCCATATGAACTTTTCTTCTTAAAAAAGTATTTCCTACATGGGGATTCAAATTTATACGCTACTTACAAACCACCCTGTAGTGAAATAAAGGTTGTAGGGTATAAAATTCTGCGTTTAACAAGTATCTATTGAAATTCTGTCAAGGAAATATACTTATTATGTTTTAAACTGTTTTTCGGGACACCCTTTACAGAAATTTGAATTCTTGATTCTTCGTTATACGCTTAGCAGTATGTATGTGGAGTTTGTTTGTGGAAAACACTGTAAAAGGTAGGAGTCTAGGGATACCCAAACTAATTTTGTCTAGTAAGAAATATATCGAAGTTCCATTGGTCATACATAGTCATACTTGACTTTCATATGCTTTACATAAAATAGTGAAATGAGTAATAAACGTACGACGAAATGAAAAAACAAATAATAGTGGAGACAGGTTAATTCCTATAAACGAACACCATGTTAAATTCTTATAAATTCCTCCTCCAAGAAAGGCAATCACGAGAAGAATTAACCAATTCCTGATACACTATGCTAGATGCAAAAAAATGGGGATAATGGAGAAAGTTAAACTTACAGTCGATAGCAAAGGAAATTTGAGCTGTGTAAAACCATAGTGTAAAACGTACTTTCAGGACGTCTTGATTAAATTATGGGAAATGTAACTGTCAGTAATTCTGGTTAGTTTCAAATGAAGAAAATGCAAAAATTTTCCTTATTATAATAGTATATTACGATACAAGGTCGGTAAGTGCGTTATGACAGAACGAGAAAAAGGATAGAAAAAAGAGCCCCCTATGGGCGAGTTTTTCTATTTTTCGAGGCCGCACTTAATGACCGTGTAACGTATATTATTTTTTGCGCTACCAACTTTAATAAAACAATGTTAAATTGGTAATCCGTTTTGACGGAAAATCGAAAGAATAAAAAATTATTATTCTTTCTTCAAATAAAATGTTTAATAAAATAAAAAAAAATTCTTATATTCAGCATTAATACCTAGATTTTGGTCAAATCATTAAAGTTTAAAGGCCTTTAAATTTAAATTTGTTATATGGGTTGTAATGGGCAATTTCCATGGTTACCTTATTTGTCTCTAATTAAAGGTCTTTAATTTTTACCAAAATCTGCCTATTAAACTTAAAAAAATAAATAAATTCTTATATCAAAACTTGAAAGAAATTAAAAGTTACGTTATTTAATTTTTAAGGTTAAGCTCACAGAATAATAACATTTAGAAGCGCAAATTGTCTTGTGGCGCCACCTCTTATATTTAAGGCAAACTATTTCATAACGAAACTGTTCTGTTATAAATCACAACGAAACTGTATTTTTTGGTTGCCATAGCAATCAACCTTCGTTTAGGTTGGTAGCGCAAAAACATTATTTGAATCTGCAATAATATTCACTTTGGTTCCTTCATTTATTAACAGCATTTTAAAAATAATTTCATACAAAATTTGATAATGTCAATTATATAGCTTTCAACTTCTTGAATTTGAATGCTTGTCAATAAAGTTCTATTTACATGATAATTTTTTGGGAAAACATAATTACAGGAAACTCTTTTTGTCTACTTTTTTTTGCTATCGACTGTATATTTTATTTTCTTTTATAGCAATTGATATGTATTTTTTATCTTTTTAGACATCAAAATACAAGATCAAATTGAAGAAATAAAAATACCATTAAGAGGGATTCACTCGAAATAACATTTCTCGTCAAGATTTTTTAATATATTCTGTGCATTGATTGTATATCTATGTAAACATATGATTCTTGATACTTCTTAGGGTGCCCACATAGCCATCATGCATAAAGCAGAGCCTTCAGGGCCGGCTCAATATTTTTTTTATTACTGTGTGCAAATTTGGATTCGGTTGTGTGCTGTGTGCTTTGTAAAAAAACAATACTTTACACCATTTATTTTTCAAAACGAAGTAACAAAAAATTAAATTTTGGAAAAAATATTTTCCCTTAAATAACAGAACATAAAATATATGCATCCATAACATTCCCATTTTATAACATATGCATTAGAAAGCAACTTTTCTCGCCTTTATTCCCGCAAAATCTGTTATTACGTTTTCTAAGTCTATTTTATCGGCTATATCGTTTTCAATGGATATAATAGATAACCCGGACAACCTTTCTTGTGTCATTGTAGAACGTAGGTAGGTTTTAATTAGTTTCAATTTCGAAAAACTGGGTTCGCCAGATGCCACAGTTACAGGTAGGGTTAGTAGTATCCGTAGAGATATGTACAAATTTGGACATATGGTTACTAAATTACAATTGGAGATGTATTCCAATATTTTTAAAGGCGAATGAAGATGTGCTATCCGAGGGGATATTAAGGTGATTTCTTCAAGAATCTTTTTCTTCTCCATGTGTTAATTTGGTCTCTAAACTCTAAATCTAAGCAATATTTTTTTAGATTGTCATACTCAATATCCTGTAGAGTAAATTGAAATCCGAAGATATTATTATAATTTAATAATAGCTCAAATCTTTCATCCACAGATCAAACAGCGGTATCTAAAATAACGTTAAAAAAATCAACTTTAAACGATATTTCTGGATCTTCGATGCTTTCACCCACCGATTCATATTGGAAATGACGTTTCGGGCTGTGTTTTCTTTTATCGCCAATATTAGGAAATACTGGATTTGGTTCCATTTTTTCAGCTAGTATGGTGGCCTTTTGTTTAATATCCAAGAATTTCTCATCGGTTATACAATTTTCCAAAAACAATTTCGTATGTTTTAATGAATCCATTGCTGCAGAAATATCAATTTAAACACCTTGTAGGAGTTTACTAGATATATTGATCTCATTTAAAACTTCATACCAAATAATGCAGCTACAAAGAAATTTATATGAGTACACTTTCTTTGCTATTCCGCTGGCTTCTACCCTGGTCTTCGTACCATATTTCCCGACTAAACTAGTATTTTCTGCTATAGTTATAAGAGCTGCATATATTTCAGGGAGCTGGAATCTTATTGCTTTTACAGCATTTACTCGACTTTCCCACCTTGTATCGCTTAAAGGTTTAAGAGTTAAATCACTTAAATGCTCTGAAATAATTTTCCGTCGTTGGATGGAAGCTGAGAAGAAATTATATATATTTTAAATAATACCAAAAAAGCTACGCATTCTACATTGCAATTTGCAGCATCATTTAGAAGTAAATTTAACGAGTGTGCACTACATGGTACAAATAATGCTCTCGGATTTCTGTCTCTAATATGCCTTTGGACTCCACTATTTTTCCCACGCATATTCGCACCATTATCATATCCTTGACCACGCATATTCATAATATTTAAGTTTAAGTTTTCAAGTTCTTTTGTTATGGTAAGGTTCAAGTCTAACCCTGTAGAACTGTCAATTTTTATAAATTTTATGAAACGTTCTTCTACAGTAATTTTTGTCGGAATTTCATCTTCTATATTAACGTATCTATCTGTTCCTCGTGTGATATATCGGGTGTAAAATCCAAAATTATCAAATAATACTTTGCTTTCAAAATATTTTTTAAAATTTCATTTCTTACTTTATTTAGTAAACCAACAATTTCGTTTTGAATATTTTTCCCTAAATAATGAGCATAGGTTTCTTTATCTTTAATACGTTTTAAATGTGTCTTCATTATTTCGTCAAATTGTCCCAAAAGTTCTATGATTTTTAAAAAATTTCCATTATTTTTTGTGTTAATGACATCTGATGTACCCCTTAGTGCAAGATTTTGCGAAGCAAGTAATTTTATAACGGAAATTATCCGTTTTAACACTTCAAACCAACTTCTTTTAATAAATTTTGATATGCCTTGTCAATTGTATTTCCAGTAATAAAATTTTGCTGTAGATCAATATACTTCTGAAAATTATTAAAATGATCCTTTGTTTTTTCATGTCTCGATAAAATTGAATTTAAATGAGTCCAATCATTGTTTCCTTCAGCACATAATGAAATATTTTGTTTAGAAAACAGCTTGCAGCAGAAGCAGAATACTACATCCTTTGACATAGAATATACTAACCATTGTCTTGTATGTGTTTCCTTGTTAGTCAATATTCTAGTATAGTAACTTATATTGAAACGTCAGTTACTGGTATTTTTTTGGAAATTGATAATTGTATGGTATTTGTGGTGGACCATTTTTTACCATAATATCTATCATAGATTGAGTAAGTTTCAAGTTTGACCACGAACCTCGATCAGAAAATACATTACAGATTCCACCAACATTTATATTTGTGTCTTCTTCGGCGATTTCTTGATTTTCCTTATTTTCAAGACATTCCGCTTCAAAAACTACAGAAGACTCACTAGAATTTATTTCGGAAGTACCAAAATCCGATGCTTGTGCGTCGCTAGTTGTTGTGTCATCACTCTGGCTGGTTGAAGCTACTAGATTTTCATTTGGTCTGTGTATAAATTTTAATAGGGAGTCTTTTTGTTTATTTAAATTTGTTTCTTTCTTTTCTCTAATCTCTATATTGATACCCCGAAAGTCTCTTCCTTTTCTGACCCGAAGACATTCTTCTAGAGAAATATTTATTATTTTATTTGCTCATAAACCGAATATGATAATGAAATATTTTAAAGTTAAAGTCATGAAGTTTCATAATAAATTTGATATTCAAAAAAAGACAACAGATTTTGTATATTTTTATTTTGGTCTTGAGAGCATCTTCCTAGACACCCGCGATAAATTTTTCGTTGGAGATAATAACAAGGAATAGAAAATCCATCCCACTTTTCTGGAGCTTCTTTGCAAATTATGACCAAATAACTGATAATTAATGGGAATCCCTGGAGGGCGCGCGAGTTTGGAAGGAAAAATTGTGAAAAATCTTGAAATCGAGCATTAGTTCTGCAGTCATAACTCAAGTTTCCCTCGTTAGATTTTCAATTTGTTTTCAGATTTATAATCTAGATTGATTAGGCTACATCCTCCCAGAGTTACCTTCTGCAACCTAGCACAAAATTAATTAGAGGGGTCCAAAGTTAAGGTACTTTTAGATCATTATATTTTTTTTGTACATTCTCAAAGTTTTTTTCCTTCTGGCAGGTATTAAAGAATGGACTTCTAAATCATCTACAAAAAAAAATTATACAAAAATGTTGTTCGAACTAGCTTTTATAACTGCAGAACTAAACCACTATATTTTCCGTTTAGGAAATTGCTTTTAATAAAAAATTAATATTTTCTTTTTTAAATTTTTGTACTTATATTTTCCTTGGATTATAATTACAAGTATAGTAATAAGTGCTTACATAAGTACCCTGATGAAAAAGTAATTGTACTTGTACTTAAGAAGATACTCGGCGAAATGTTTGAAAAGCGCACTTTTCGCTAGTAAAGATTGTTTTTTGGCATTTGTAATAAAAAATTTAACAAATACGATGCCTAGTTCCAATCAAATTGAATTTAATTTTCATATAGAATTTTTGTTTTTCATGTAGAGTCTATGATAGGGGCGTACTTTATGAATAAAAATAAAAACGCATTTTTTTATAATTGTTCATAAAGTACGCCCCTATCATAGACTCTACATGAAAAACAAAAATTCTATATGAAAACTAAATTCAATTTGATTGGAACTAGGCATCGTTTTTGTTAAATTTTAGATTACAAATGCCCAAAAATCAATGTTTACTGGCGAAAAGTACGCTTTTCAAAGATTTCGCCAAGTATCTTCTTAATTACATTTATTTGGGTACTTAGCCCAGCTCTGCCTACTACAACTAGAAAAACATACATGTTATCAACAAAACCCCTTATACCACGTGAAACTAAATTATTAAATCAATTTCTATGAACGTATGGCCCTGTATCTGATGTTGTAGGTAAGAGCAAGATAGAAGAGTGAACTCACAGCCGAGATCAACTAGAAAGTTTGTAATTCCACCTGAGGACAGATGCAAGATATTACAGGGAGAGGGTTGGCCATGAAGCACCGAGCACTGAAAAATAGAGGAAAAAGGTTTCGTGAACTTCGCTATTTCGAACAGAATTGTGTGATATTTGGGGAAGACAAAATCACTTACAAAGCAAGCGGCGAAACACTATATTGTCATTTCTCTGTTGAACTTCGTCGATGAACGAGTTCTTGAAAATTAAAGTTACCACGTGGTGTACACTATCTCTTATCACTTTTGGATTTTTAATTTGGTTTCTTCAGAAATGCCATCTGATAATTTTCAAGAACTCAGCTTAACAGAGAAAAGGCAATATTGTGATTCATCGCTTGGCTTGTAAGTGAACTTATGGCAGTAGAGATCTGAGGTGGGATTTTGTTTCTGCGGCGGATTCTAAAGCTCACCAAAACGTCATTATTTGGGCGAAGAGAACAATGTAAATAATAACGAATTGGTGGAAAACGATGACGTTCTGGCGAGTTTTAGAATCCGCTGTAGAAACAATATCCCGCCTCAGATACCACAAGTCTTGCTGCAAGAAGTCTTCTCCAAGAATCCAGAAGATGATTTGGAATTATTTACAAAAAAAATAAAACGAATGCTCTAGTCCACACTAGCCGAAATTATCAAGGATACGTCGCAACTTTTGAACACTTAAAGCTGGTAAGTAGTAAAAAAAATAGATGATATGATTATTGTGACTGGCGAAAGTAATGAAAATCAGGATATTTTTCCGAAACACCGAATACAAAAATTTAGCGAAGAGTTGGTATGAAGCTAAGAAAAGCCTATCAGAACAACGTCCCCAAGTGATAGTAGCTGCAGCAGCTATTTTTCTCTCAACAACTGCCCAGATTCATTAATTCCTATTCCTGGATTTCGGTATTAGGACAAAGACCCCCTGGACAAGAACCCCCCGACAAAAACCCCCTGGGCATAAACCCCCCGTACAAAAAGCTCCCCAACAAAACACCCCAAATAAAGACAAAACACCTCTGGACATTTACAACATGCCAAAGAAAACATAAAACACTCCTATAAACATTTACTTCCCTGTAAAAAATCAACAACTGACAAATAACCCTCACAAAAAAACCCCACACACAGTATATGTAACCTTCAATGTTTTTCGTATTTCTTTCTCTGTCGGAAATTCATTTGAATTAACTGTTTTTAATTTAGGTATACTCTGAAGAATAGAATTATTTTGTTAGGTAAAGCCTCACTAATATACAGCTAAGTCAGGTCGGTTAGGTTAGTTTAGGTTTAGGTTTAAATATCCAGGGGAGTTTTGTTAAGGAGGTTTTTTGCAACGGTGGTTTATGTCCAGGGGGTTTTGTCGGGGAGTTCTTTGTCGGGGGGTTTTTGGCACGGGATGTTTTTGTCGGAGGGTTATTTACCGGGGGTTGTTGCACGGGTGCTAAATGTCCAGGGGTTTTTGTCCGGGTGGGTTTCGTGTACCCAAAATTTGATAATTTTATTATATTCCTCTTGTAATTTTATTACCAAATGGTGCAATTCTCTGCAAACCTGTACGTCCTTATAGGAAATATCCGTAAGGTTTGTTATTTGGGTTGTTTAAGAGTTTCCTAATTTCCCTTACATACAGGGTGTTCCAGAAAGAAGTATTCAGAAGAAAATCGTAAAAAGTGGACGAGATTTTATCGACAAGAGCCAGGGTCGGAAAAGACCAGTTTTTTAGGGGTCTTTCAATTTTGTTCCCACAGAAAACGTTTCTAATTGAAATTCTTTCTAATAGACCTTTAATTGTATTGAAATGTTCTAACGTTTACAAAAACACATGTATAAAACAAACACAATTAGGTTGGTTTTCATAATATTATTGCCAATCAACAAAGTTATATTAAATGAAAAATGAAAGGAAGACAATAAAACTTTTTGCAGCATAGGGTATACCTAAAGCTGTAACTTTTAATAATCTAGAATTATATCTTGTGTTATGAACCACTTAATTAAAAATACTTTTATTATAACTGCTCAACTCCCTATAAGGTTTATAAGGTTTACAAATGAATTTAATAAAATTAGACATGATTAAATTCATATAACGAATCGAAAAGACAAATTTAAAATCAATTAAAATCTTAAAGTGAAGTCTTTAATCAATATTAATTCTAAATTTAATTTAAAACAGTCAACTTAAATTTTCGTGCAATACTTTATTCTTGTCCATCAAGTTTCTGGCTGCAAACTGCAAGTATTTCAAATTTCAACAGTAATTTATGTGAGAGCTTTAACAATTGAGTCCCGTATTCAAGTTTGTATGTACATGTTAAATCGGAAAGCCATTGTTTACGTCATTAAATCTGTATTACCGAATGAACCGGTAAGAGCTCCGGTAATGGAAGAATTAAGAAATTAATTAGGAGGAAAAATACATCAAACTGCTTTTAGTTTTTAGACTTGCGACAAAAAGTAACGCCAAGCAATCATTTTGAATTAAGAGCTTGCGTTGTTTGTTTGGAGACTAATGAAGGATATAAATCGGGGATAATTTTAATTAACGTTTTTATAAGATCACAACGTTTATTTATCATTGGTTCTCATAAATTTTGAATAAAAAAATGTTAATAATGTTTAATACTTTGGAGCTTTTAGTATAAGTGTTAGGAACATATTAGCTATGTAGATAAAACTTTGGAAAACAAAATTACTCTCGAGGTTGGCTGTTTGTGTTCAAGTTAGTTGTTGTTTTGTTTTTTTTTAGTATGGTTTTTAGTTCAGTTAGTCAGTTTTTACCTAAATATATTATCTTTAAATTTTCTTTCTGCCAAATTTGAGGTTCTTTATGGGTATAATGTTTCTCGAAATTCTGCAAAATGGTATCAAACCACGCATACCAATAATGACAGAAATCTGGATTTGTACAAATGAAACTAACCACATGCAATTTGATAACTATCTCGGCTCACATGTTTGTCGAGAAATTGGAAGAGGTGGCGGAGTATCAATCTACACCCAAAAAATTCTCAAAATCTCAATCTCGATGAATACGACATTGACAATAATAATTTCTTATTGATTAAATTAATAACTGAAAAAATTAACATACCAGTAACATACAAGCAACCAAAATCGCAATTCCAACCATTTCTTAATAACTTAGAGCAGAAAATATTAAAACATAATATCCCTATATTAGTTGGTGATTTTAATATTAATCTACTTCTAAATAATGTAATAACACAAATTTATTCGGACCTAATGGAAACAAATGGATTTCAAATATGGAACAAAAAACACACCAGAAAAATAAAACATCTAATACCATAAATTTAGAGACCTAATAAGTAAAATAGATGAACGCAATAACTTTTATAAACTTACCCACTCTACCTGTAAATGCAATAGAAAATGATAATGGTACAATATGTAATGACAACTTAGAAATTTCTGAAGTTTTAAATAACCACCTTACAGATGGGGTACTGAAATTAAAGTATAACTAATAAAGGCGTACGTTTATCTCGAGCAACTCAACCCAGCTTGAATTCAGCTTGGCTTGACCTTTACCATTTGAAGTACATGTAAAAGGTCAAATCAAGGCCAAATTCAAGCTGGCTTGACCTGCTCGAGCTAAACGTAGTCAAGTATCCAAAAGAAGAATCGATCAATTAACTCAAGAACCACTTAGAACCTTCGCCTATTGTAGGCTTATAATATCAATAAAATAAAATAAAAATATCTGATCTAAAGCCCAATGCGAAGATACGTTAGCACCACATCTGGTAAAAATAATTAACAAATATATTAAACTGGGATAATTCCCTAACTATCTAAAAGTCTCATAGTAACACCAATCTATAAAGCAAATAGTAAGATCAGTCCTAACAATTAGTGATCTATATCGGAATTAACAACATTCTCTAAAATATTTGAAATAATTACATAAATACGAGTACAGGAATATCTTAACGTCATTAATTTTAATTTTAATAAAAATAATGGCTGTCTCCAAAATAAAAGGTCCTACACAGCTATTACAAATTTATTTGAATACTTAAATCAATGCCTTGATAGAGGAGAGCAAGTAGCAAGTCTGATGTTTATTCCTGGAGTATGTACCAAAAAGCCATTGATCTAGTGGACCACAGTATTTTATTGAAATAAATGAAACTTTAATTGAAATGAAACATGATATCCAAATAATAGAAGAGTGTACTACTAATAATAAATTGATATGGTGTTATATGATTAATAGTAACAAATATGAATTAATTATAGAAGACAAAAGTTGAAAAAGTTGACCAATATAAGTACTTGGGTATGATAATTTGTTCTAAATTAAAACTCTCTTAAGAGTCATTTTTTGAGTATGCTAAATAGGGTGCCACGCCCCCATAAATAACTCATAAACTACTTAATTTTTTTGTACTAAATTTTGGTAGCATTAAAAAATATTTATAATGAACAAAATCACACAAAAGAATTAAAAAATATTAACAGTAGGTATATTTTTTAAGGCCCTTAAAGTACTCCTACTTTACAGTAAAATTACTCAAAAACCAATCAACGCACAATGTTAAACTTGTGATAATTTGTTAAGCCATAAAATATGAATCGATTGGTAATATAAACATGCTAAAGAAAAATTTCTTTAATTAGTTATTCGTGGGGTACGAAACGTTGTTTTTGAAGAAAAGTTGCCCAATTTAAACGCAGCAACAAAAAAACTCATAAACATAAATAATAAGTACAATAGTTTTCAATTATTATGTAAAACTGTGTATATTGTTATTATTTATTTAAATTGAGTATTTAGTTTTTAAATCGGTGCGCGGCGGGAGTATCATAAATGACCCTTAAGCTACAAAATTAAATTGAACATCTACTACATACTGGCTAAGTCACACCTAACATATATGGCGCCATTTTGGGGACTACTAAGTAACAAATACCTGGACAAGCTACAGAGGATTCAAAATAAAATTATTAAAAGTATATTCCATCTCAAACATCTGACGCCAATTAAAACTGCGTGCATCCACTTCACTATTTAATACAAGAAAATTTACTGATGAAGAAACACAAAATTCTGCAATTCAACTGCCTGCTAGAAGTATATCGGAAGAACCAAATATCAAAAAATGTAAAGATAAGTGTCATATGCATATTCTGCAACAAAGATAATCTAATTAAGTGCTACTAAATCAATATGTGAATTAAATATGTATAAAGGTGAACTTACAATTTACCAAAATTTCAATATAACTTATAACAATATTATATGTATTGTTTATATTAAATGTATATTAATTATTGATGCTTTATGTGTATACAGGGTGAGTCTGTAACAATGAATAAATTCAATAAGTTAAGAACGGTATGATTTTCAGAAAAAGTGCTGAACAGGTCAAATTGATGTTTTTAATTGCGGACATTTTGAGCTACTTAAAATGTAATCTATGTGACGTCATCGCACAACGAGCCACTGACATCATATTTTTTTAAATAGAAACCCTCAATTTTAAGTAAACAAATTGAAAGGGTATCTTAACCTGGATTGCCATGCAAAATTTCATGGACTTATCATCATCCATTAGTCAAAAATTGCAAATTAAATTGAGTCGGGAAAATTAAATAAATTCCAGAAGTCAGAGGACGGTTGGATTAATAAAAAAGGCTGGGTGCGTCAAATAATGTTAATAATTGCGGAGATATTACGTTATTTATAATTTTAGTGACGTCATCGTGCAACGGCCCCCTGATGTTATCAATTTTTAATGAATATTTATTTAGAAAAACTAGTCAAAGTAAATGTTCAAAGTGTTCTCCAGTTTGTAGTTGGCAGTGCCTTAAGCGAATGTAAAATGCATTTCGCACATTGGTCAATATAGCTTTTGAAATTAATCCACATTCAAATGTCTTTTAGCTGCTGCAAATTTTCCGGCATCGTCGTATAAACCTCAGTGGCGTAGCGTCAAATTTACCTTACTTTATAAATAACCCCACAAAAAGTAATCAAGTGGAGTGAGGTCAGGAGACCTCGATGGCCATTCCATGGCTCCCCTTCTTCCTATCCATCTGCCTGGAAAAACTAGGTCCAGATAATTACGAACAGGTCTAGCATAGTGTGGAGGTGCGCCATCTTGCTGAAACCATATATTTACGCTAGGTAGATTTTGTTTTTAGGATTGGGAATCGGCAAGATTTGGAACGAGTTCCTCTTGCAGAAATTCTAAATATCTTTCTCCATTTAAATTATTTTCAAAAAATTTTGGACCCATAATGCGGTTAATAATTCCACAGCAGACATTGATTTTTTGTGGCCATTGAGTGTGCGATTATCTGATCCAGTGGGGATTATAATGCGCCCAGTTACGACATTTCTGAGTATTTCCGTTTTCATTTAAGGTAAACGTTCCTCCGAAAACAGAATATTTTCTGTGTTGATTTCATTTCTGTCAATTAGAATCATCATTTGGTCACAAAATTTAACCTGTCTGAATCGTCTTTAGTTAATTCCTGTAACATTTGAATTCTTCTAAAAGAAGAAAAATATCATCCATATATGATATTTTTCTTCTTTTAGAATCCTAGTCGTTGAACTTTGGCTGATGTCATTTTCTCGGGCAAGTTGAAATATGAGGGTGTTATGAGGGTTGTCTTCCACACTTAACAAAACATTAAGTTTAACTTCATCAGTTAATCTACTTTGACGTTTACTTTTTGTGTATCTAACATGTCCACTTTCACGAATTTGAGCCTCAATCCTACTTACAGTGCTTTGAGAAATGAGTGGTAAATCAGGGAACTTACGTCCAAATAAATGAACCTCTTCATTTTGAGTTCTGATCTTATCCCCGTAACCTATCATTATCAAGATTTCTTTACGATGGGATTCAGTCAAAAGAACGAAAGAAAAGTTAATACAATAAAAAAATGTATTAATTAATGTAAAACCGCTTAGGTACCAAATGAGAAATTATTCAGAAAAAAGATACAACGTTTTTAAAATTTTATGTGCATACAATTTGCTATCTTAATTTGAATTATATAGACTCAAATTTGATCCAAGAGCTGTACATGTTTTATTTTGATTTGTTTAAAAATGGTATTGTTATTTTTTTATTGCTAATATTTAGATTTATTATATGCTCTTAAAATTTGTTTATTTAAAATTGAAAATTTCATTTAAAAAATGAGATGACGTCATGAGATCCTTGCTTAAATTCATACCTCCCTAACTTCTGGAATTTCTTCCACGTTACCGACTCAATTTAATTTACATTTTCTGATTGGTTCATATCTTCGGAACGAGTGGTGATAAGTCAAAGAAATTTTGCATGGGTATCCAAGTGTAAATACCTTTTCAATTTGTTTACTTAAAATTGGGGGTTTCCGTTAAAAAAAACGATGACGTCACGGAGTCGTTGCGCGATGACGTCACATAAATTTTAAATAACGTAATATCTCCGCAATTATTAACATTATTCGACGTATCCAGCCATTTTTTTTAAATCCAACTGACTCTGATTTCTGGAATTTATTCCATTTTTCCGACTCAATTTAATTTTGATTGACCATATCTTCGGATCGGATGTTGATAAGTCAATGAAATTTTGCATGGGTATCCAGGTTAAGATGCCCTTTCAATTTGTTTACTTAAAATTGGGGGTTTCTATTAAAAAAATATGATGACGTCCGCAATTAAACACATCAATTTGATCTGTTCAGCTGTTTTTCTGAAAATCGTACCGTTCTTGACTTAATGAATTTATTCATTGTTACACACACCCTGTATATGCAGTGTTAACAAATGTACCCATAGGGGTTATTCAATTACTTTATTCTCTTTAATAAAAAACACATACAGAATACAGATTGTTAAAATCAAGGGTCACCTTTCCAATCCCATCAATGTATCTTCCGTAGTACCACAGGGGTCTCATCTGGAGCCTTTATTATTAAACCTCTTCATTAATAATTTAACTAGTTGTTTTACCTTCTGACAGATCTTAATGTTTGCAGACGACATGGAAATTTTTACGGAAATATCTCATTCATGGACAAAACAGCACTCTTTCAAAACACGATAAACCGTTTCCTTTTGTCCTTCAAATGAATTAATCTTGAACATTAAAAAGTGTGCTAATATTACCATCCATAAGAAAAACCTTTTCTGACAAACTATCATCTGAATAACTTTTTTCTAGAGAGGTTAAAGATGTAGAGGATCTAGTCATAAAATTTGAAACCACCTTATCATTTGCAGGGGGTCGAGGGGACCTCGGTAAATGCTCGTGCACAAAAATTTTGTTGGACCTCCGTACTTATAAAGTAAGGTGACAGAGTATTGACAGAGCCGCAGCAAGGGGTGTGCGAGCGGTGCCCCGCACTTTCGTAAAATATGAACTAACCCGAGCGCATTTTTTTCGCATTGCAGCCCTGCACGTGTTCTTTTGTTAAATTGTGTCTTATCTCTTTTTTAGTGTTAAAAAAGTATCATTCAAAAGTCAAAAGTTGTGCGCGAGCGACAGTAACCAATACCGTTTCGTTTCGAATTCATAGCATTTTTGCTGATTACTTTGAATTCGATAATTAGTTAAATATAATTTTTAGTACTCGAGTTCAGTGTTAGATATTGAATATTTGATAAAAGTGTTTCGTAAGGCAAGTAAAACCAGTTAATTTAAAACTTAATAAAATTTAGTTTTGTACGGGGGGGATTCTGTTATTATAGATATAAGATTAAAATGAACCCAGCGAAGAAAAAGTCAGGTTGGCAAAAATTGAAGGCAAAAAATACGTTCTCAAAATAATGTCAATTTATCAAACCAATTACAAAAATGGTTGTCTTCTTTGTCCGTAAATCCTGGAGAAGTTCCAACATCTTCCACATCATCGCCCGATAATATTAATCAAAATTGTACAGTGGAGGAAGATATTATATATGAAACGACAGTTAGAGAAGAAGACTACGAAAACATGGACAGAAGGGACAAAATAAATGAAGAAAGAAATTGTCCCTTACTAGAAGCTGACTCTATTGTGGATTACAATGATCCTGCTAAGTGGCCACCAATTACTGTGTAACAGTCCAATTTATTTTTGTAATTAAAAAAGGGATTAAGTATTAATTTAGGAAACAATTTATTAGAAACTTTAATATTTGAGTAATTTCCCAAGAATGTTTTGTTTACATTATACCATTATAAGGTTGAGTTTGAATAACAGTTGAGTGTATGATCGATGTTGCCAGACGCATTTCGCGTATCAATTTCCCCCAATCAAATATTTTGACAATTCCGCAGGATTTTGGCAGCAGTGTGAGAGAGGTTTGGCGTGAGTTGCTTTCTTTTTGGTGTGAGGTTTGGAGGAGAGCGGACGATAGAGTGTGTTTCGGAGTGAACGTTGAGCTGTTTAAGTGCCGGTAGCCTGAAAATAAAGGTGTTAAATTGATTAATCCGGTTTAAACAAATTAAAACTCATCGTCTAATAAATTATAAACCTCAAATAAATTAACGAGGCCGCACAACATCCATAGGTAATTAATTAAATTTTATCTTAAAGCCACGTGCTAATTTCTTTGGAATTTAAATAGGCCTCATTTTTCATCCCTCCTTTGTCGATTGATTGCTGGAAAATTCCGGTTTTTGGGTTTCTCGATATTGATTTGTCGACTAATAGTCCCGAGTATCTGGATTTATTGGATTTTGAGATTTGAGAATGCTGAATGCCGTTTATGCAGTTTTGCCTTGACCGCCATCTTGCTTGAAAAACCATAAGTCATCAACCAACCAATCAACAACGTTCTAACAACGATCTCGGAAAAGGTCTGTAAATTAATTAAGTTTGTGAGGTTGCCTGAAAAGGTGAACGAAACACTAAGTGCGTTTTATGAAAAACAGTTTCTTGTAATATTGAATTTTTATTGTTTTTGTATTATAGAATTTGTACAGGTAGTTGAGGGGGCTGATAGCTCGGAAAATTTAAAGTATCATTTAAAGATAGTTTTTGAACACATTGTGTAATAGTACATACCTGAAACATTAATTAATTAATGTGAAATATAAGTCACTTACCTGCAGTGATAATTTAATATCTGTTTTACCTGAAAGAAATATTTGAATTAGTTTTAGTTATTTAATTTGGTAGTTGAGGGGGCTGATAGCTCGGAAAATTTAAAGTATCATTTAAAGACAGTTTTTGAACACATTGTGTTAATAGTACATACCTGAAACGTTAATTAACTAATGTGAAATATAAGTCACTTACCTGCAGTGATAATTTAATAGCGGTTATACCTGAAAGAAATATTTTGAAATTAGTTTTAGTTATTTAATTTAATTTTAAGAGTACTTACCTGGTCATTTGGTAACTTTTAATGCGCATTATTAATTTCTGATTAAGATATTGAATTGTTTTTGTAATATTTGGATCCCAACCTGGATACACTGGTGATTTTTTTTTGTATTTATAGTACCTGAACAAATAAATTAATTATTTTGATGGTTATTTAGTGTTTTTATTTGAGCTGATCATAATATTTCGTGTTTTGTAGATTGATTTCACTTACCTTAAGGGGATAAAACGCGTGGCGCCCTATTTTTTTTTGTATACGAACCACGACACACACGACTGGTTTGCTGGCACCTAAAGGTAGTAATTGAAGCTCATCTGACATCACCACGAAGACACTAAATATATATATAAAAACTAATATTTTTTTAACACGCGGTTATACAAAATGGCGCCCAACGTGGGGCCAGATTCATTTTGATTCGGCAACGATTTTTTCATTTTTGCTGCAGTGAATTAATTTGTTTGTTCAGAGTAATCAACCTATTTGAAATAATTACTGTATAATAATTGAGTTTTTTTGCGACTTTGCTGAGACATTGTGAAGAACTAATTAATAAGGTAAAGCAAAAAGTTTTTCAGGTTTAATTTGGCTGTGGGTACAAAGGTAATAAATCTACAGAGTGTTTGCATGAGTGTGACTGAATAGATTGATAACGAATAATTCCTCAACGTTGACTATTTCCCAGATTTAGACTTTTATTAATAAGATACCATTTTAGATTCTCTCATTGATATTTTTCACTTGGGGTTATTGGTTTTCTTTTTTTGTTAACGACTCAAATATTTAACATGGAGCCCTGTGACTTGAAGAAACCTGAATTGAGATATGAAATCAAGATTAGAGGATTGGAACTGTTACCAACAGACGTTAGTGAGATGAGAATTGTGCTACGAAAACTGTTACGAGAAGAAACTCCAGTAGTAAATTTTATTTGTGATGATTTAGAAACTGAGATTTTGGAAATTGAAGAAAGTTTTAAAATTCTCAACGATGGAACAACAGGATTTCCTGGAAAAAATTCAAAGACAGCTGAAAGAAGAATACGATCAAGATTGCAACATTTAAAAGGAAGAATTGAGAGGTTTGGTAATTTACCTGCAACTGCGACTAAAGAACAAATAGAAGAAACTGAGAAGAAGAAAATTTCATTAAAAAATGTGTACCTGCTCGCCGAAGCTAAAGCAGAAGCAAAGATAACATCGATATACAAAAGTGTTTCCTTTTCATTTCAGGGACAAAGCCCACTGCAACAAACTGTTTTAGATAATGCAGAATCGTCATCTTCCTCAGACGAAGAACTAAATTTGCATAATATCAGTGCTTTAGGAAACTCTACTATGATTCATCGAAGAAGGAGAAATATGAATGTTAGTACGTGGGGTGTTAAATTTAATGGAGACTCCTCAGCAGCAGCAGTTTTTGAATTTCTGGAGAGAATCGAAGAATTAAGAATAGCTCGTGACTATACCAAAGAAGAGTTATTTATTTCAGCCGTAGATATATTTACAGGACCAGCACTAGTCTGGTATCGATCTAAGCGAGGTTCGTTAAACAGTTGGGATAACCTATTGGAAGCAATAAGGCTAGATTTCTTGCCAGCTGATCATGACGATGCAGTTTGGGATGAGATAAGGGCGAGACGTCAAGGAAGAAAAGAAAAAGTGGGTATATACATAGCGTCAGTAATAAATTTATTTAATAGACTAGTGTTGAAACCTAGCGAAGAGCAACAGTTGAGGCAGATTAAGAAGAATTTGTTGCCTACGTTTAGTGCACCTTTAGCTTTATTAGATGTAACATCGTTGAAGAATTTATCGGATTTATGCAGAAAACTTGAAGTTAACCAGCAACAAAGTTTAGGATCGGTAGCAGCCGTTTCACCACCAAGTGATACAAAGGATTCATCTAACTCAAGAGTCAAAACAGGATATCAAGGGGAATGTTGGAATTGCAGAGTTAAAGGACATTCGTTTAAGGAGTGTAGAAAACCTAGGAGAGGTAATTTTTGCTATAAATGTGGTCGACGGGATACGGTAGTAAAAACCTGTCCAAATTGCTCAAAAAACGAATAAGTAGGAAGCATTATATCGGCAGATGCTCCCTCTTAATTAAAGAAGCCGATATAAGAATACAAAAGGAAGACTGGAAAAGATGGTTGAGTAGGGTGGAGGATTTTATGAAACCAGCAAGAAATTTAGCACCAATTTTTAGTAAAGTTCCAGGAGATAATCGTCCATTCATAAAAGTTAGTATTCTAGGAGTAGAAGTAGATGCCTTAGTAGATACAGGAGCAAGTTATAGCGTGTTAGGTAAACCTTTGTACGACAAATTAGACTTAGAGAATATACAGGATAAGAATATACGGGTGAGTCACGTAACTACAGCTGATGGTGCTAAACAAGAAGTGTCAGGAGAGATTAATGTACCTGTTCAGTTCGGCAAGGTGACAACAGATAGTAGGATTTTGATAATTCCTTCTTTGGAAGTAAGTTTGGTATTAGGAATAGACTTTTTAAGAAATAATAAGTTGGAACTTAATCTTAGAGAAAATAGTTGGAGTATCGTAAAGGTGAAAGATGTCCATATACGACCTGATAAAATAATCAGCCTTGAAGAGAGTTTTGAAGTTGCAATGTTACGAGCGAAGGAAAATTTGTCCACAAGTGAAGCTATTGAGTTGGAGGAACTTATACAATTGTTTTCCAAATTAGACGGAATTAAATTAGGAAGAACCTCAATCCTACAACATGATATCGATACAGGAGAAGCAGAACCTATAAAGCAACGACACTTTCAGTTATCGCCTTTTATGCAAGCACATTTAAACAAGGAGCTTGATCGTATGCTAGAGTTGGGTGTAGTTCGAAGGTCAACCAGCCCATGGAGTTCACCTGTTCTGTTAGTAAAAAAAACATCAGGAGAATATAGACTGTGCTTTGATGGACGAAAACTTAACTCTGTAACAAAAAAGGATGCGTATCCACTCCCTTTACTGAATTCTATTTTAGATAAGCTGAAGGATGCTCGATATATCTCTAGTGTGGATTTAAAGCACGCTTTCTGGCAAGTCAATCTATCTGATAGATCTAAAGAAAAAACAGCATTTGCGATACCAGGAAGAGGATTGTTTGAATTTGTAGTGATGCCGTTTGGATTGAGCAATGCCGCTCAGACTCAACAGAGATTAATGGATCGAATTTTTGGGCCGGAAATGGAGCCGAATGTATTCGTTTATTTGGACGACATTATTATTGTGAATCGAACTTTTGAAGAGCATATGAAAACACTAAGGGAAGTTTTTGAAAGATTAAAGAAGGCAGGACTAACAGTAAATTTTCGTAAGTGTGAATTTTGTAAGGAATCACTTAAGTACCTAGGTTATATAGTAGATGGAGAAGGAATTAAGACTGATCCAGATAAAGTAAGTGCAATGACTGCATATCCAGTTCCTGAAACAGCAACCCAAATCAAAAGATTTGTCGGCATGTGCAGTTGGTATAGAAGATTCATCCCAAAATTTTCGACTCTAATAGCCCCAATAAATTCACTATTAAAAGGAAAGAAAAAGAAGGATCGTACCTTATGGACTCCCGAAGCACAACAAGGTTTTGAAAGAATAAAAGAAGCTTTAACTAATGCACCATTATTATCAGCACCGGATTTTAACTTACCCTTTGTCATACAAACAGACGCTTCTGACGTAGGTCTAGGAGGAGTACTATCTCAAGAAGTCGATGGTCATGAGAAGGTTATAGCGTATGCAAGTAGAACATTGAACAGAGCGGAAAGGAATTACACGGTGACAGAAAGGGAATGCCTTGCTCTGGTATTTGCATTGCAGAAATTTCGACCCTACGTAGAAGGAACTCAGTTTACAGCTATTACGGACCATTATTCCTTATTGTGGTTGCAACGTTTGAAGGACCCGGTGGGTAGATTAGCCCGATGGGCAATACAAATTTCACAATTTAATATGATTCTTATTCATCGAAAGGGTAGATTAAACGTTGTGCCTGATGCATTATCCAGAATTCCAGAAATATGCTCGTATGAAGTTCAAGAGATTAAAGATAAGTGGTATCTGAATATGGTAGAAAGAGTAAATGAAAGTCCTGAAAGTTATCCGAGGTGGAGAGTAGAGAAGAATGCATTGTACAAATTTTTCCCAGTAACAAAAGTAATACCTTTCAACCAGTCAGTTTGGAAACGAGTGATACCCTACGAAAATAGACAAAATATTTTGAGTAAATTTCATGATGAAACTACGGCTTCGCACTTTGGTATTTTCAAAACTTTTAAAAGGATCAGTAACGATTGTTATTGGCCGTCAATGAAAAAGGATGTGGCTAACTTCATTAGAAATTGTAAAGTCTGTGGAGCTCAAAAATCTCCGAATTTAAGTAGAATAGGTTTAATGGGAAAAGAAAAGATAGTGGAACAACCTTTTGAAATAGTGTCGATGGATTTAATTGGTCCCTTACCAAGGTCTACTAGAGGAAATCGTTGGTTACTAGTATGCACCGATTGGTTCTCGAAATTTGTTTTATTACAACCTCTGCGACAAGCAACCGGAAATGAGATAGTAAAATACGTTGAAGAAAACCTTTTCTTGTTATTTGGAGTACCTAATGTCATTATGGTAGACAATGGAACCCAGTTTGATGGGAAAATATTTAGAAAACTAGCTTCGCAGTATCAGGTCAAACTTTGGTTTAATGCAAAATACCATCCACAGGTCAACTTTACAGAACGTTACAATAGAGTTATAAATACAGCTGTACGTTCGTACATTAAGGACAATGATCATAATAAATGGGATAAAGACATTTTCCAAATCGGAAGTGCTATGAGATCGGCAGTGCATGAAACTACAAAATTCTCACCTAATAATTTAGTTTTCGGAAGAAATTTACCATTGTCAGGAGAAGACTATCCTGCATTATCAAAAGACGCAGTAGTTGATCACAATGCGGAAGAAGTAAGGAGGTTTAAAGAAAATTGGGATCGTATGCCAGAAGTTTATAATGATGTTAAGAAACGTTTAAGTGATGCTTATAAGCGAAACGCTAAGGTTTATAATTTGAGAAAAAGGGACGTTACGTTTGAGAAATGAAGTTTGGTTTGGAAGAAGAACTATGTGTTGTCAAAAGCAATAGATGGGTTTGCAAGGAAATTAGCCCCGAAGTATATTTTGTGCACCGTAACTAAGGTGGTATCGAAGACTATTTATGAGTTACAGAAGGATACTGGAGAGTGTTTAGGACGGTGGCATATTAAGGATCTAAAGCCTTATTTAGGTGATCAAGACGTTCATAATTTAGTTGAGTAATGGGGTTTATGGTTGAAAGATTGGAAATTCTAATTTAAATTTTTCCAGGTTTTGATTTTAGGTCTTGCAAATTTCGAGTAAGTGATGTGTGCGAATGGGTTAACCGAATGGTGTATGAAAGGGATTGATTTTGCAAGAGTGCCTGAGGAGAAATTTTGAATTAGTTTTTTCG
Organism: Stenus bimaculatus; assembly: GCA_963971135.1. NCBI lineage: Eukaryota > Metazoa > Arthropoda > Insecta > Coleoptera > Staphylinidae > Stenus > Stenus bimaculatus. The sequence goes on along the minus strand of OZ020185.1, from coordinate 15,533,724 downwards.
TTTATTATGACTCTAGTTTTGTCTAGAATATTTGTCAGTTAATCTGATCAACTGTATTAAAATTTCTATGAAATTTTCTTTTATGGAAGGGGGTAGTGTAACAGTCCAATTTATTTTTGTAATTAAAAAAGGGATTAAGTATTAATTTAGGAAACAATTTATTAGAAACTTTAATATTTGAGTAATTTCCCAAGAATGTTTTGTTTACATTATACCATTATAAGGTTGAGTTTGAATAACAGTTGAGTGTATGATCGATGTTGCCAGACGCATTTCGCGTATCAATTTCCCCCAATCAAATATTTTGACAATTCCGCAGGATTTTGGCAGCAGTGTGAGAGAGGTTTGGCGTGAGTTGCTTTCTTTTTGGTGTGAGGTTTGGAGGAGAGCGGACGATAGAGTGTGTTTCGGAGTGAACGTTGAGCTGTTTAAGTGCCGGTAGCCTGAAAATAAAGGTGTTAAATTGATTAATCCGGTTTAAACAAATTAAAACTCATCGTCTAATAAATTATAAACCTCAAATAAATTAACGAGGCCGCACAACATCCATAGGTAATTAATTAAATTTTATCTTAAAGCCACGTGCTAATTTCTTTGGAATTTAAATAGGCCTCATTTTTCATCCCTCCTTTGTCGATTGATTGCTGGAAAATTCCGGTTTTTGGGTTTCTCGATATTGATTTGTCGACTAATAGTCCCGAGTATCTGGATTTATTGGATTTTGAGATTTGAGAATGCTGAATGCCGTTTATGCAGTTTTGCCTTGACCGCCATCTTGCTTGAAAAACCATAAGTCATCAACCAACCAATCAACAACGTTCTAACAACGATCTCGGAAAAGGTCTGTAAATTAATTAAGTTTGTGAGGTTGCCTGAAAAGGTGAACGAAACACTAAGTGCGTTTTATGAAAAACAGTTTCTTGTAATATTGAATTTTTATTGTTTTTGTATTATAGAATTTGTACAGGTAGTTGAGGGGGCTGATAGCTCGGAAAATTTAAAGTATCATTTAAAGATAGTTTTTGAACACATTGTGTAATAGTACATACCTGAAACATTAATTAATTAATGTGAAATATAAGTCACTTACCTGCAGTGATAATTTAATATCTGTTTTACCTGAAAGAAATATTTGAATTAGTTTTAGTTATTTAATTTGGTAGTTGAGGGGGCTGATAGCTCGGAAAATTTAAAGTATCATTTAAAGACAGTTTTTGAACACATTGTGTTAATAGTACATACCTGAAACGTTAATTAACTAATGTGAAATATAAGTCACTTACCTGCAGTGATAATTTAATAGCGGTTATACCTGAAAGAAATATTTTGAAATTAGTTTTAGTTATTTAATTTAATTTTAAGAGTACTTACCTGGTCATTTGGTAACTTTTAATGCGCATTATTAATTTCTGATTAAGATATTGAATTGTTTTTGTAATATTTGGATCCCAACCTGGATACACTGGTGATTTTTTTTTGTATTTATAGTACCTGAACAAATAAATTAATTATTTTGATGGTTATTTAGTGTTTTTATTTGAGCTGATCATAATATTTCGTGTTTTGTAGATTGATTTCACTTACCTTAAGGGGATAAAACGCGTGGCGCCCTATTTTTTTTTGTATACGAACCACGACACACACGACTGGTTTGCTGGCACCTAAAGGTAGTAATTGAAGCTCATCTGACATCACCACGAAGACACTAAATATATATATAAAAACTAATATTTTTTTAACACGCGGTTATAACTGACAAGTTAATATGTCATTTAATAGCACGCTGGGTTAACCCAGAATTCTTTCTAAAAGAAACATTTTCGTCCTATCCAGTTTCAGAGGATGGAAGAAGTTTTAATAATAAATGGTATATAAAAACCCTAACTAACGGCGAAAAAGTTCAAAGACAATAGCATGTATTCAGCGACTGTGATGAAAAATTTAGAGACGTCGTTAACGTTAACCACGTGATTAAAAAATATTTCTTCATAAGAAATATTTTCTTAAAAACGTGATTAACTTTAATGACGTCTCTAAAATTTTCATCACGGTCGCTGAATACATGCTAATGGCTTGTTTATAGTAGTTCTAAAAATTGTTTGTTTTGCTTTTCTTTATTATTATTTTCAAAAGGAAAAAGAATAAGTTTCTCAGATATACTAAAAGGGTTTACAGATTGGAGGCACTTGCATCCTAGACTACCTGATCATGAGAATAGCATCGTGCATAGGAATTGTTATATAAATTGGAATGATTTTGAAAAAAAAGGTTATTAAAAGTTAAAACAATTGATGATCAATTAGAAAAGGCTATTAATTCTGAAGCTGAAAAATGGTACCAGATCATGAAGGTAGTTATTGACACGATATTATTCTGTAGCAAAAATAATCTTGCAATAAAAGGAACCTCTAATGCAATAGATAATCCCAAATGCGGAATATTTTTGGATCTAATAAACTCATTGGTAATTATAATCCAATTATCGCTCAACATATTCAAAACATTATATCTAAAAACCAATCAATAACGTATTTATCTTGGGAAACTCAAAACGAAATGATTAATCTTATGGGAAAACATGTGCGTAATGAAATAATTAATCAAATAAAAGAAGCAAAATACTTTGCTATTTTATTTGACTGCACGCCACATATTTCAAAAAAGGAGCAAATATCCCAAATAATTAGATATGTGAGGGTAAAAAATGGAAAATGTACAATAGAAGAAATATTTATTGATTTTGTTAACACTTTCGAAAAAACTGGCGAAGGGCTTTCAAAAGGAATTTTAGACTAAATTGCCCTGGATGGTTTAGATATAAGAAATTGCAGAGGACTACGAGGGCTACGAGGGCTACGATAACGGCGCTAATATGGCAGGTAAATATCGTGGAGTACAAGCACATATATACTACGTTTCCATCGGGGATTGAATCGGGTTTTTAAATATCGGATATTTAAATACTTATGTGTTTCCAAAATAAGGATTTAAAAAATATCTAAAATACTTTCAATACCGGCGTTGGGTGGCGTTTTGACGAGACCACGTTTTTAGGGTTATGAATAGAGTATAAAACCATAAAAGCATCATCTGGTACGCGGGGAGGAGATTATTCTTTTGCGCATGATCCAGCTCAAATTTAAGCCTTCGAAGCGTTTCCATTAGATATTTTTCAGCTCAAACTAAATACTATCCCAGAAAACGTAGTAATAAATAGGTTAAATCAGTTGGCTACGTATGTTCCTTGCGCAGCACATACATTGAATCTTGTAGGAGTTCATGCTTCGGAAGTATCACCTACGATGATCACATTTTTGGGACAGTAGAAATTTTTTTAATTATTTTTCTAGTTCTACTTCTAGATGGAGTAAATTACTAAAAGTAACTCTAAAAGCTCATTGTTCAACGCGTTGGTCGACTAAAAAAAGAGCCATATCAGCTCTTAATGAACAAATTATTCAAGTGTACAAAATTTTAGAAGAAATATCACTAGATACCAATTTAAATTCTCCGGTGCAAAAAGTTTAATAAAGCTATTTGATTTTAAATTTATTTGTTTATTGAATATATGGTGCAATATTCTTAATTTTATTGATCGAGTGAATATTGCATTACAAAACAAAAACTTATCACTGGATAGAGCATCGAAAATGTTAAGTGGACTAATAAAATCCATCGAGACTTTAGAAATTTGGGATTTAATACTAGCATCGATAAAGTAAAAACCATATGTGAAAATATTGAAATTGAACCAACTTTTTCTACAAAAAGATAGCGAAAAATCAAGCGGTTGGATCCCGAAGAAGCTGAAGATGAAAGTCATCTATTAAGGCATTTAAAGCTGAGTGCAATATGGTTTTTGATAGTATTTTAACACAATTAAATACAAGATATGAATCTTTAAGAGACATATTTTCACATTTCGATTTTTTAAGTGGGACATCCATAACAGATACGTCTGTAGAAATTTTAAAAAAACATGCAGCAGATCTTTCAATAAAATATTCTGAAGATTTGGATAGTTCTGAATTCTGCTTGGAAATTGAAAGCCTAAGTGGCAAGCGAAAGCTCTTTTGGACGAACTTCCCACAGCAACTCCACTTCAATTATTGGAAATGATTCATAATTTGGAATTACAAAATGTGTATCCAAATATTGAGATAGCGCTACGTATATTTTTAACACAGCCTGTAACTATGGCAACTTGTGAACGTAGCTTCAGCAAGTTAAAACTCATCAAGAACTACCTAAGATCGTCAACAGGACAAGAATGAATTTCAAATTTGAGTATTCACTCTATCGAAAATGAAATAGCTCAAACACTTTCTTACGACGATCTTATTCGAGATTATGCTTCAATTAAAGCAAGAAAAATTAAATTTTAATTCTTTTAATATTGTTACGTAAATTATCTATTATAATATAATTAATAATTTCTAAAAATATGGTTGTTTTCTTTTACTTAATGGTAAATCAAATATCAACAAAACACACATGGTGTTCCGTTTGAATAAAGTGGAACAGCATGCGCTCCAACTAAGAAACACCCTGTATAGATGAAAATATTTTCTGCTTTGCGCATCAATAAACCATGCAATTTTTTCCTGTCTTAAAATAAAATATATACACACCGTTTTTGCACTAAAACTCACTCTGTATATTACTAAAAAAAATCATAGGCTATAGGCGCCGATACGCTAGTTCGCACCGGGCGCCAAATGGCCTTGGTTATTGAAATAAGTCTTTTATGCCGAATTTTAGATAAATAATTTGAAGAATATTCCGTGATCCGTTTCCCGTTGTTTAAAACCCCACGTGTGTTAATGCTTATGCGTGGGTGCAAACGACAGGGCACTTACATTATATTTTTAAAAGCGGACTCGCTGACATCGCGCATCCCAGCAGTTTTGCACAAAAGGGAAAATTACAGTGTCACATTCGTTATAGAGGGGATGATTTATGCCACCCGCTGCATACCCGACAGTCTTCTTGTTTTCCCTTTAATTTTCCCACCGGCGGAGCACAGATGCAAATGAAAAACGTCGAAGATTGCAGTTATAAATGACCATCGCATAATTTTCCCACCACTCAAAAAACTTAATCACAGGACAAAAACGAGATAAAATACCTAATTTATACACTTTGCTTATATTTTCCTGTTTTACTCCCAGCCGTTATTAATTGGAAAGTATGAAGGTTGCTTTTATTTGTTGCAGTACGTTTTAATATTTTTAGTTTTAACTTTGTAAGATAATTTTAAAGAAGTCTTTATTAGAATTAATTTCCGAGTAATAGGGTGATTCTTATCAAAATTAAAGGCCTTTAATTAGAAACATTTAAGGTAACCATGGAAATTGTCCATTACAACCCATATAACAAATATAAATTTAGAGGCCTTTAAACTTAAATGTTTTGACCAGAATCTGGGTATAAATGTTTGCATACCTAAAGTTTTGGGTCCCTTTTTTATCTACACAACAAAATTCCTAAAATTTGTAATACATACATATACAATAAATTTGTACTTTTATCCTAAAACGATCATCGAAATTCAAATGGAAGGGCTTAAACTTTTGGCGCAGTCTTGTCTTGGTGATATATAATCTCCGTTATGGCACTTACATTTTCCGTCAAGTGTCATTTGGCGCCCGATTTTCAGTGCGCTAAAATAAAGCTGTAAAAACTTAATATAATCCTTTCATCGTAGTCGCACGTACAATCGTGTATTGATTTTTTTCACCACCAAAGCGCTGGAAAAGATGAAAAGCTGCACTACAAAAACTGCTGCTTAAGTTTTGATAAAAAGTGTAAAAAGCATAAAGAAGATGCTAAACGGATCGGGAATTTGAATTTGTGCCGATTACGAAAACATGAATACTTACGTTTGAATATGATATTTAATAAAAATTTATGAACGGCTTAAAGTAAATAAACGAACAAACTTTTCATCAAGTTATTGTAATGATTATTATCAGCTCTTCTTGCATTTAATGCAAATTTAAAAATATAGTAGTAATTTATTTATTTAATTTACTCATCTTCTCATGATTTTTTTATTAAAATTTAATATGTGCCACTATAATGGAGAAAAAGGTTTTAGTATTTTGCATTTCTTATAAAAATAAGATCCACTACTGTATTGATATGAAAGTGTAAATGATTAAAATGGACACCAAAGACGAAGCCAAATAGCATTATCTATATTAACGTTGGGTCAGTGAACCTTCGCAAATCCGCTGATAAGACACGACAATCTAGTAAAATGGCTTCATTCCTCATTCGCTTTCTTATCCTTATTAAGGGTAATTGTGAATGACGTTAATCGAAAGTGAATATGTACAACATCCAGGTTGCGTAAGCAAGTCATTGAGTTCAAAAGTTACAATTAATCGATTGCTATAAGTTTTGAAACACTTATTTTTCTGGACATCAAAATATTTTACTTGTTTTTTTTTCATACATACTTTCTACTTAAAGCTGCCTATAAATGCTGATTAAATTAGCTGAAAACGTTAGGTTTATTTAATTAAAATCTGCTATAGAACTCACAATACAATACTTCATTAAATTATACATAGAGTTAATGGATTTACTAAAATTTAATTTAAAAATGTATAATGTTGGTTTAAATACCGAAATTTTTAATTTATAATTATATTTACTCGTTTCAAATGCCAACATTCAGTAACAGTTTTAATAAAATTTAAATTAATTTTTTAAATGCAACATGTTTAAATACATAGCTTTATTTAGGTTATAACTGACCACTCCGACGTTTGATGTGTTAATATAAAATATTTAATAATATGTAAATATCATGAACCTTCTATAAAAGTTAATTTAACTCCATATTGAAATTCCAAGCTCTGGTAATTGCAGCGAATTATGTTTCATGTTTCATCGTGAAATTTCAAACAAATTATTACATTTTATTTATTTTGCTTATTTGCATTTTACACTAGAACTACTTTGAAATAATATTTTCTCTTTGTTAACTTATGAATAATGAATAAAACGTCATATAAGCACGTTACACCTATGACTATAGCTTGTATTATTTAGTGAAGAATATGCAAAAGTATTGTAAATTGTCATAATTTATACTATTTTTAATATAAAACGAGGTGTTGGAGCTTGACATTTTATAAAAGCCTGGTAGGTACTTCGGATCGACATAGATTCTTTTCACTTCTCTAGTAACTCCTAGAAATTGGACATTGAAAATTGGAATTCAATGAATAAATATTCTGTACAATGTCCTTCTTTGAATTGTCCGTAGTTTACTGCACTTTTAACTCTTTATACTTCATAATATATCCCAGAAGTATTCGATCCTACATCCATTCATATGTTCTAATCATCCCTATGGAAATGAACGAAGTTTTCTGATTATGTGCTTCAATTGTATTACTTTTTGGAAATACAATTTTATTTATCAATAAATTGAGATAACTACCAGCTTATGATACAACTACTTGATAATTGGTCGACTTTCTGTAGTAGATTTTTTCTGTCAAGGTTACCTAAAAACTAACTTTTTGTGTTCCGTCTATGGGTCACCAAACATCGAGGTTAGAAACTAGACCAAATTTAATCAACAAAAATCAAAAAAATGGTCGTCTACCTTTTTTAGTTTTAGAATTGTAGTCTTTTGAATTTTAGGTCACCGATTTTCGCCAACATTGCTATTTACATCTTAACCAATGCTAAAACCATCCTTTTTCAATAGGTATAATAACAGTAATACAAAAATAATTGATAATAAAAGAGCATTAATTAAGCAGAAAATCGCAAACGCTCGAAAGAACTTCATGAATCGAGCTGACATTAATATTAATAGAGATCCAAAACAATTGTGGTCGTTTGTAAACAGTGTAAAAAACTCATCTAGAATACCTGGTATGTTAAATTATAAATAAAATAAATTTAGTACCCCCACTGAAATTGTAAATGGATTTGCTGAATACTTTGAGGAAGTTTATTATGATTGTGATTTAGTAACTGATATTGCAAATAGATCTCATACCTTATTGGGAAAGTTCCTTGTTGATGAAGCCTCTGTAACGAAACACCTTAAAGGACTTGCACCTAAGACAACCATGGGTTTGGACCAAATTCCTTCATTTTTGTTAAAAGATTGTGCTACTAGATTCAGTTCTCCTCTTATGCATATTTTTAACTTAATTCTTAAAGAGGGTACTTTTCCAGAAGTTTTGAAAAACGTAAAGGTTTGTTCAATTTATAAATCTGGACATAAAAGCGACGTTCGTAACTATCGCCCAATTTCTATAGTATCAAATTTTTCAAAAGTCTTCGAATCTATAATATCTGAGCACATAACATGTCAAATAAAGAACTCCATTATAAATCAACAGCATGGATTTTTGGGAACAAACTAACCTCTGCAATTTAAAATTTAACACAGTACATATCCTCAAAAATGGATGAGGTCACAGGTTGATGTAATTTATACCGATCTGAGCAAAGCATTTGATAGCCTGTCACATTCGATACTTCTCCAAAAGTTAAAGAATTTCAATGTTAACAATAACATAATTAGTGTTATTGAATCTTATCTAAGTGATCGTAAGCAAGTAGTTGTTTATCAAAATGCTGTTTCGGATGTATACCGGGTGGAAATGAAAACCGGGTCACCTCTATAACTTTTTTATTTATGAATAGAAAAATTTGAAATTTGGGTATGTTCTATGGTTCAAAAAAACAAACTTTATGTGCATTTTTTATTTTCGAAATCACTTCCGGTTTCACCGGAAACACCATGAACTTTGTTTTTTTAAATGTAACATCCCATATTTTTATTCATGGCTTAAAATACTTTTAAAAAAGAAGTATTTTTGAGATATTAGTTTTTATTTTTTTTCTAAAAAAAATTTTTTTCAAAAAAAAAGAAAAGGTTTTCGAAGTCGCTGAAAAGTACCAAAACTAATTCTAAATAATTCAAATACATAAAATAAATAATCGTTATAAAATCCTCTTTTTAAAAAGTCGAATGACCCGGCATCATTGCATTTAAAAAAAGTGAGATATTTGATAAAATCTTCATTAACTAAGTTTAAAAATTAATAGTTCAAAAACCACTTAAATTTTTTTTCAAATTACAATTTTATTTAGGTATTTGAAACCTTTAGAATTAGTTTTGGTACTTTTCACCGACTTCGAAAACCTTTTTTTTTTTTGAAAAATTTTTTTTTTACAAAAAAAATAAAAACTAATATCTCAAAAATACTTCTTTTCTAAAAGTATTTTAAGCCATGAATAAAAATATGGGATGTTACATTTAAAAAAACAAAGTTCATGGTGTTTCCGGTGAAACCGGAAGTGATTTCGAAAATACAAAATGCACATAAAATTTGTTTTTTTGAACCATAGAACATAGCCAAATTTCAAATTTTTTTATTCATAAATAAAGAGGTGACCCGGTTTTCATTTCCACCCGGTATGTAGCAACCAGTGTGGTTCCTCAGGGTTCCAGCCTTGTTTTTTCTAGCATTTATGTACTAATGTTTCAGTATACTTTATTTATAATAATCTATTATTTTGTAACTCATTTTAACATTAAATCTTTTTATTGTACATGTATATCTTATATTACTATTAAGTATTATTTATTGTAAAATTTAAATTATGTTCCCCTGTAACTGGACCTTCATGGTCTGTTGGGTAATAAATGTATGTTATTATTATTATATTATTTTATTTATTATAATATGTTGAAAATAAATCGAAAACAGAAAATAATTAACAAAACAATTTGTTTTCCACTTTATTAAAATTTTCACCTAGAAAATACCCATTACCCGTTACGATAGTGTTTTTCTAATTTTCTGAAACTTGTTCATATTCTCCACAAACCAGCGAAAATTTTGAAACCGTAGCTCTTTTTTCACTTAATAAAGTCTTCTGATTCTGAAGTTACTTCTATCCGAAGTAGTACTGATCATTGTTTGTCAAATAGGATGTACGGTATATCATAAGGGTTGCATAGTTTGTCAATTAGGCTATAAGTGATACCTGATGGAATGGCAAGTAATTTATAACAGTTTCACGCCTGACACCTGCCGATGGTATCAGAATACTTCTTCTAGGAGTAACTTTAGAATTAGAAGGCTACAGTAACAGAAGGAAAAGACTATGGTTTCACATTCATCAATTTTTAATATTTTGAGTTATTTTGGTCAATGTAATTATCCATAAAACGTACAAAAATCTAAATAAATTGTTTGCAGTGCTTAGAATGAATATATCTATTGTTAGTTAACAACGCATACCCAAAACATATGCTGATGATTTAAAAATCAATGGTTAATTGACATTGAATTAATAAGAAAATTCTAGATCTTGCTTTAATTTTTTCCACCCCAATTATTTAATTATTACATAATACTTGCATTGTTAATTTTAATTTAGTAAAACATTTATTTGTTTATTTATTGTTGATGTTTGTAAAACAATAAATATTGAAATGATAATTATTTTACAATATTAAGTTTATTTTTTACTTATTATTATACCCGATAATTTAAAAAAATTAAATGTTTCACCATTTTCTTCAATACTCTATGGTTATTTCGATTGGAAATGTTCGCCCCAACAACTTCACTTCATTTGAAAACACTGCATATTCACCTGTTCCATTAAAAATAACATAAATATTATTCAAATTCCTGAAATTTTGTAAATTTTGTTAATAAATCAATGACAATTTATATTATTTTACTGCAAATTCCATCACGACTAAAATTGATTAGATCTGCTTTTAAATGCAGTACCAACGACATATCAAAGGATCTCTTATCCAACGTTATCAACTAAAACGGGATAGTCCTGCATTTTGTCTTTGAGTTAGCGTAGTTTGTATTTTGCAATATCAATTTCAATTTCAATTAAAAAATAATAAAATGCACATGGATTCGTTTCTAACTTTTTGAGGTTCTTTGAAACTTGAAAATACTGTTAAACCTACAATAATATATGTATTATACCATAAACAATCATTTTTTAACCATACTCATTTGATTATGAAACATAGGGTCAACAAATGTGTAGTGGATAAGTTTATTTATGAAAATTATTTTAAATTTTTTTAAGTTTTCGATTTTTGTAAATTAAAAATAAATAAGTTATATGAAAAATCAAATAAAAACAAAGTATCAAATGAAACTCTGGCAATTCATCTTTACTGTTAGGAAATTTGTGTGGGAACTTTAGGATGATAAGTTTTTTGAGCAAATATTTAGGCCGCAAGCAATCTGAAGGGACAAATTATTAATAATATTTAACCAAAATTGATGGCATAATTTCATATCCCTTGAAACTTGAAACCTCATCCATAGAGAAAACCTCGCTGTCAGTCTGAGCGGCTGTAATGTTACTTTACGAAGTTGTCATGAATTATTTATTAGGGACTCATCTTGCGCTTTCACCATGTGCGAGTATGCGTGGAGTTAGCGTCACCACAAGATACAAGAATGGATAGGTTCTTGCTCACATTTGTCTTTTTCTATACTGCATACTGCCGACGTCGTCCTTTAAAATAAGGACGTTTTTAAAATATTTATTGGTTTAAAAGGAATTGCTTTTATGGACTCTATTATCAATTATCATATATTATATCTCCTGCACATAGGTCTTAGCTTTTTCTAGGAAAAACGCTTCGACAAGGTTGTTACTTGTTACAACCATTTGAAAAATAAGTACATGTCATAAGTCATTACATCTCATAAATACATACCCATCAATAGAAATTCTCATCGATGATCGCGATTCCCTCACCATTTGAAATTTATTTGATCAAAAATTGAATTTTACTCTTTTTTGATAAGAAAATCATCACTCCTTATAAAAAAAATCAAACTTTGACATTTCATAGGTCTATCTTCACTGGTTTTGCTGATATTTGCCATTTAAGCGAAAAAGATAAATTTTTGAAAAAAAATCGGACTAGGATGAGTGATGTTTCTAAAAAGCAACACAATTCAATAAAGCGACAGAATTATTATGGTGATTTCAACCTACGAATTGTATTTGTGTAGATTATTTCACAGTTTCAAGCCTCGTTTCTACAAAATACAAAAATTGTTTACTTCAAATATCAAATTTGAAATTTAAACACATGTCATGTAAACGATAAAAGATTTGACTTGATAATTTAAGTAGGACCCAAATTATCATATGTAACATCACGAGTGGTCAAATTTAAGTCGAATATTTTTCATTGTCATTACCACGAATGTCATTTGGGGTTAAATTTAGCAGGAGGGGAATTTTTAACCCCAAATGACAAGAGTGGTAGTGTGTGAAAAATATTCGACTTATAATTTGAACAAAAGTGCATATTTAAGGGACTATTTAACGAACATTTTTCACTTTTTTTGTGCAAAATTTGACAGCAAACTTCAAACTTGACATTAACGTCACAAAATAATTGCTGATATTTTTGACGTTTTATTTGTCACAAAAAATAATCACTTGTGAGTTGAATAGTCACGACTATTCAACTCACAAGTGATTATTTTGGCTGCTTGTCGATTCCTCTAATTTTACAACTTCGGTCGTAATTATATTATAACTACCCTAATCCCTTTTCTTCGCAAGGACTTAGCAGGTTTAAATTAGACATATCCTTATTACTAAGTCGATAAGGTTCACTTTCGCAGCTGCGTTGCGAGGAATCAAAGTATGAATTTATGGACCCCAATTATTTAGTTTTAAAGGATTTATTACTAGTTTATTACCTCGAGGAAACGCAACGTAGTCATTATTTTGTGTGATAAGTAAAAGATCAAAAATATCAGCGATTATTTTGTGTAGTTAATGTCAAATTTTGTACAAAAAAGTAAAAAATGTTCGTTAAATAGTCCCTTAAATATGCACTCTTATTTAAATTATAAGTCGAATATTTTTCATTTCATATTTCATACATTACCACTCATTTGGGCTAAAACTTAACCCCAAATGACATTCGTGGTAATGACAGTGAAAAATATTCGACTCAAATTTGACCACTCGTGATATTACATATATCCCAATGGCAATTGGACCAATCAGAATGTGTGTCAGCACAAAGGTATGAAATAATATATTTTGATACAAAACATGATGACCGCAGATGTAAATTGAATAAACAAAATTTTGTTTAGTAACGAGCATAGATAAGAAAGGAGCCACCTTCAGAAACAATGGGGTTGTCAACAGCAATAATATTATGCGCTATTATGCAATGGAAAATCCGCACTGGGTGCGCAATATTGATCTTATGGGGTAATTCAGAACAAAAAATGTTAGCCGTAACAGCGATGTTAAATTTGACAGCCACCCTGATGTCAAAAAACGCTATTCTGTAAACTTTACGGCAATGTAAAATAAAATTTTGGGTGTTAAAATACATAATGTATTATTTTGATCGATTATACATTAATATAATATTATTATTTTGATCGACGTTATTTTAACACCGAAAATGTTATTTTACATAACCGTTATGTTACATTAAGTTTACTTTTGACATCGAGGTGACTGTCAAATTTAACGGCAAACATTTTTGTTCAGAATCACCCCATTAGTCCTTAAATGTTTGGGGAGGAATAATAGGTAACCATGTTATTGGCCCTAAAATTTTTGATGATCCCTGGGCAGATACCTCGAGTCTTTAAGAGATTCACTACCATTATTGTTGGAAAAGTTGACTTAGTGTCAAGAAGAAACATGTGGAGCGTCAGTGCACTTTCATTGCATTATTAGAGAATATTTAAATAATTGGATACCTGGACACTGTATTGGCATAAATGGGCCTGTAAATCGGCCGGTCAGATCTTCCGATTTGACCCCGATATATTTTTTCTTTGAGGCCATGTAAAATGTTTAGTGTATCAGACTCAACCTACAACATCTGATGACATGGAAATCCGAATAAGATGGGCATTTGAATCCATCACACCGGATATTCTCAATAATGTCGGAAGTTCATTTGCACATTTTGTTATGACCACCCCAGAGCACCCTAATAAAATCACAAATTGGAATTTGACATGACACCTGTAAACTAGACGATATTGAAAATATGTAGTCAAATTTTCAACCTTTTTCTCGCTTAATTTGAAAATATCAGCAAAATGAGTCTTCACTCTAACCCATAAAAAGTTATAGAAAGTGGGATTATTTGTTGATAAGGAATCAAATATGGATAATTTACCGGGTGTCCCGTTTAAAAAAATCGCAAGTTTGGTCAGTCATCTTGGAATGGACACCCGGTATATTATTAAAATATTTTTAGAGTGTGCTCCTACAAGTATCTCGAAACCAGCAGGTCGACATCTTTTTTTTTCATTTTAGAGTAATGTTTAATGTTACTTCTTCGCAGTGCTGAGGCACTCTGTACTTAAATACATATAATTCGATAATTCTGAAAAAGTTAATTTCTTATTGCTTTACATTTTAATTACGTGAATAACTAAAATGGCCACTTTTTCATTTTTACCTCTTTAATCAGGCGACTGGTGTAAGCCTTTACATGCGCTACAGATGTAAATATTTCAATAAATGTATATTGGGTAGTCCAGCAGTGGTTTAGAGTTTAGAATATAAAATTAGTTTCGTGAATCAAACGAAGGTTTATTTATTACCGAACGGAATATTCGAATATAAAATGTTCCATGACGTACAAGTGTATGGTTTAGGTCCGTAAATTTTATAGAAGGATTAGATTTATAATTTTATTATCGAAGAAAATAACAATGTAAACTTATTTCCATTAATAATCTTTGGGATCTGTAAAAAAGGATGTAATGGTGTAGCTTAGTGTTTTGGCGAATGTATGTACATGTGAACCTAATGCAACTCTCGTAAATATCATGAACCGTGATCTATAATCCTCTGCTTTAACCCTTACGAAGTAGCAAGATAAAATGTGTAACGTCTGGATAGCATGCGGCTACTCAAGTGCACACTTTGGCCCCCATCCAATCAACCTAATTAACCGGTTAATAATCATAAATTTTGGACGATAATACTCCGCAACAATTGCACAGCAGTGCAAATAAGTGACCGTATTGTTTGCTGGTCTAAGCTCTTCTCTAAATTATCAACATTGTCTTAATCAGAACCAATTTAGTCATTTGAAGATATCAGATTATAAATGAATAAACATACGGAAACTAGATGAAATGTGAACAAACCAATTAAGTTTTTTAAATTGGATTGTGCAAAATATGGAGGATGGTTATATTAAACACCTCCATAGAATTTTTACTGTAACTTTAAACAGTAAAAGATAAAATGCAATTTAAAAACTCTTGCTAGAATAAACAAAAGTTTTAATTTTCACTCCACGTCTGCCATATGTTTTGCATAAAGGTCGCAATTATTTAGGTAGATTCACCTGCGTAGCAACGCTAATCGTATTTTTATGCAAATCGGCGTTTCGTCAGAAAAGGTCATCATTGCTGGGGTCTTCTCAGTTAAGGGTTGTTGAGCTGAAAGATACCCGAGAGTGCTCGTCGTGTTGCATGAACCACGTCTCAATGTTGCTTCTAGCTCCTATTAACACATGTGCGTTCAAACGTGGACACCCCTCTTCAGAGTTCGCGTCTACCCTTATCCATGTTACATGCCGCTCCTTTTAAAAGTCAACACATCCATCAGCTCACGACTTGCTTCCTTAACAAGAAAAATTAAACAATCCGTAAAAAATTCAGCGAATAGATTTATCGTCGATATTACAAGTTTCTGAAGGTTTGATGTGATTACACTACTACTTATAAATCTTGAAAATATTCGCATAAAAGATAATTGATTATGATATTTTATATTCCTAATCATGTTCAGCCTTCGATGCAAGTAGCTTCAGACATTACTCTCGGTGCAGAAAAGATTGGAAAGAGTTTCGCATGATAACACACGTGGTGTCAAGTCAAACTTTAGTGCTACCTACGTTAAAACTTAAAAATCAATATGTCTGACACCTGATGTTCCATTCTGTATACCGCAGGAGAATAGCTTTAGCAGTTTACTCCCCACTCTCAGACTTTTGTGGTTTTAAGAATTGCTGAAGGGCTGAAGAAACTTGCCTTATTACTACCACTTCTGGTCTTAAAAATACTAGGATCCAAGGAAAAGCTTCAAGCCCAACAAGATTAATTGGACCATAAAATCCATTCAGTGTCTACAAATCACCAGATGGTACGGAATTTTATTCCACCCAAAAAGCATAACCAATACAAAAATATTTTGCATTAGTAACGAGTATGCAACATTAGGAGGAGAAACTCTTTGAAAAAAGGATTTACCATACATGTACAAAAAGTAATCAACAAGTCGTTTTAATTTATTTATAATATAAGTAGATAAAAAGGGCTAATTACGTGAGTGTAACAAATTTTCTTTTGGATCCATTATTAAAGCGTAAATTAAAGTTGAGCTGTTAACAAAAAAGCGTCAAATTTAACGAAAGCCCGGGCTGCCTTTTGTAATAAAGCTTGTAATTAGTACAGTTGTTGTGTTTTTGGAGCACTTATCTAGTGTAAAGTAAAATCGATGTCAAAGTCTAATTAGTAAATTCTACAACCCCTTGCAACTGATGTATACTGTTAAATAAAACTAGCTACCGACTTTTTTGTATGAATTCCTACTACGCACTGGTAATCTCTTTTAATTGTAAAACGAGTGGTTCCTGAATGCTCAACTAGCTGTTTGATGCTATGCTTGAATAATTAAAGAAATGTAAACAAAAGAATAAAATATCGAATGGTGGATTCGTATATCGTGTAATAAATTCAATGGAGTTATTTAAAATTACAATGAGCTTTCTGCTGGAAAGTTGAGATCGGTAAGTGGAATTGTAACGAGCACAATTTGCAATTACAAGTTACCAACGTGGATATCCCTAATATAAAAACCTACTTGCGTAAAATTTTGGAAAACCACATTCTTATCATGAGGTTTTCTTCGAATTTCCAAACTTTATCTCCGTCTCTGCCAGTCTGCCAACGATGTAATAAATCACCCCGTTTAGATTCAGGGGTGCGATAACGACAATAACAATAACAACACCGGACATATCAGATATTAGAGCTATAAGATATGTGAGCAAACGATCAATCAAAACCGCAAATACGGAGATATGGTTGTGATGCGCACATTCAAAATCATTTGTGCATACATTGAGACCTATAAAAATCAATTATAATTAATAATCGATGCTTTGTATTCACTGTTGTGTTTTGGTTTCCATTATACACAACAATATGCTAACGACCTGGGCTATAGTAATATTATTATTCGATAAATTAATGTTTAATTTAATTTAATAAGATTACTAAATTAACTTGATATAATAATCTTGTTATATTTTATATTAAATGGAACCATGGATCAAAAATAATACAACTAAATTATTATGATATAGACGATCCAATTAATATTGTTTCTCATATCAATTTCAGATGTAATTTTTTAAATAAAACTGCGTTGGACTGATGTAAACAATTATTTTTTTATAGGTTTATGTTTGATTTATTCTCAGTTATTAAGTGTGTTTTGCATTGTTTAATAAAATGTCAATCACCCAGTACTGTAGAGATCTCGGATGAATCATAAACAATCCTATTGAGTACGTACAATAAACTTTCATAAGAACATCAGGAATAAAATATAATCAGGGGTAAATTCATTTAAATGAATTAATTTTTTTAAGAACAAAATTTTATTATCCTTTAAACTATAATTTAGCAATTGTTGTAAAATATACTTTTAGAAAGTAATAATTTAAATTAATGCTTTTTTAAAATAATGTTTTGTATTGTGTAAGAAATGTGTACAGTGGATAATAAATCGATAAATTTACTTGTGAGAGTGTGTGTTAATGGGGTATTTTTCGACGAAGAGTCCATTAAAGTAAAAAGGAGAAGAGAAAGGGTTGGTTGTTGGTGTGTGTAGTCGTCGATTGCGAAACAACAATGGACCGATTGATGCCGCCCTCCGACAAGCGGAAGCTGAAAAAAATCATATCGGGCGGGGCTGTACCCATTTCAGGAACATCTGGAGCGTTTCCACAGATGTTTATTTAGTTGGACGTCAAGATGTTCAAATGGGCCTGTCTTTTCACATTCCACAATAATAATAAGAAGAAGCAAGGAATACGAGAGGAGTTATTATGCCTTATACTGTGGGTTGATATCGGTGACATTATAACATTTTTACTGTTGCAAATTAAATTAATGTTTGATCCATAACGGAAAATAAATGGAAAACTGTCAATTCATCTTCAACCTTGTCGCTTTGTAGAATTTTTGATAAAAATGTGGGGAAAGCTATCCAAACATCGTTCCCTCATGGTAGTATATCGTGTTTATTGAGATTCCTACGACTGGGGTGCTTCAGGGTTGTCCTTGATACTGGAAAATCTGAACTCTCGGCTTACTTTCTGCAATTTCCACGTTTGCCTAGGGCTAAAGGTTGTGGCTTGTTAATGGATTTGAAAATATGGGTCTAGAATGTTACATAAATCCCATCTTTTTAAATAATTTAGAATGATGTATGTTGAAGTGGGTGGATGTTCGTCGTGTTGATGTATGGAAGGTGTATCAATTAAGGCGAGCGCTTGGTAATGGAAAGAGGTTATTAATGTCCATTTACTGGCGAGCGGGTTTTCCACTAATTTTGTTTCTAAAGGGATAGCAAGGACCAAAAACGATTAAGTCACCTAATGAATAATATCATCCCTACTACACCTTTAATATTATACGTATCGACCCATCCACTTTTAATTATAAGCATCAAATCCTAATTATAACAGTAGTTAAAATCATAAAAATCCAAAAAATAGTGATGTTTAATAGGTAGATTCTGGTGAAAATGAAAGGTTTTTAATTAAAGACAAATAAGGTAACCATAGAAATTATCCGTTACAACCTATACAGGGTGATTCGCATTTATGTAAAAATCTCTCAGGTGGTGATTCCTTAGATAAAAATAAGAAAAAAAAGTTCATATAAACATATGTCCGATTCCGCTTCCTAAGAGAGTTACAGCTCTTCAAAGGTGCTAACAGAGAACAGGTTTTTGGCCATTTATTTCAGAATGAATACTAGTAAAGTATTCAAATTTAGCATAACTCTTAAGGTGATAGGGAGTCAAATGTTGAAAAAAACGACGTACTTATCTTTCATGAATTTTTTAAAGTGTTTCGAATTGGAAAGTCAAAAAAATAAAGAAATACCAAACTAAAGTAAGAAGTTTACATTCATTTGCAATTTTTGTTATTTATGTATCTACTACTATATTTATGTAATTTTGCAAGAAAAACTTCTATATTTATATTTTTATTTTTGCAAAACTACGCTTATATAAATCTAGATGCATGAAAAACAAAAATTGTGTATAAAAGTACAAGTCTTACTTAAGTTCGGTATTTTAATATTTTTTTTTGTTTCCAATTCGAAACACTTTAAAAAAATTCGGGAAAGATAAAAACATCGGTTTTTCAATAAATGACTCCCTATCACCTTAATGTGAATTGGACTCACGTCCATGATTTATTTGAAATTTTTTATTGGTTCTAAGTGGTATTTTAAGAGATCGTTGGTGGTAAAAACAAAGGTAGCTTTTTTAGTACTGCATTTTTATGAGATTTTTATTTCAGAATATCATTCTGTAATCAAATTTACACAAAAAACGTGCTCTTATACAAAGTCGATAGAATGAGCCGTTTAAGAGAAAAGTGCGTCTAAAGATGTGCTTGCCAGGATTGTTGTCATGGCTATCATACTAATTTTTTTGTAGACCTATTGTTTTACCAAAATTATTCTATAATTTATGAAAAAAGGTTCCTATGTAAGGTTTGGAATAATTTTGGTAAAACAATAGGTCTACAAAAAAAATTAGTATGGTAGCCATGACAACAATCCTGGCAAGCACATCTTTAGACGCACTTTTCTCTTAAACGGCTCATTCTATCGACTTTGTATAAGAGCACGTTTTTTGTGTAAATTTGATTACAGAATGATATTCTGAAGTAAAAATCTCATAAAAATGCAGTACTAAAAAAGCTACCTTTGTTTTTACCACCAACGATCTCCAAACCTTACATAGGAACCTTTTTTCATAAATTATAGAATAATTTTGGTAAAATAATAGGCCTACAAAAATGTTAAGTATGGTAACCATGACAACTGTCCTGGCAAGCACATCTTTAGATGCACTTTTCTCTTAAACGGCTCATTCTATCGAATTTGTATACAAGCACCATTTTTTTGTAAATTTGATTACAGAATGATATTTTGAAAAAAAATCTCATGAAAATGCAGTACTAAAAAAGTTACCATTGTTTTTATCACCAACGATCTCTTAAAATACCACTTAGAAGCAATAAAAAAATTTCAAAAAAATCATGGGCGTGAGTCCAATGCATATTAAGAGTTATGCCAAATTTGAATGCTTTACTAGTGAATATTCTGAAATAAATAGCCAAAAACCTGTTCTCTGTTAGCACCTTTGAACTCTCTTAGGAAGCGGAATCGGACATATGTTTATATGAACTTTTTTTTCTTATTTTTACCTAAGGAATCACCAGAGATTTTAATATAAATGTGAATCATCCTGTATAACAAATTAAAATTTAAAGGTCTCTAAACTTAAATCATTTTTCCAGAATCTGGGAATTAGTATTATTTTCATCATGTAGAAATACATGGTGTCTCAATTTGAGTTGCATTACATGTTACCTTTTTTATTAATAAAGTTACAGATTCGGTTAAATGGGCAATGTTTTCCAGTTTTGTATAGTTATTCAGATGCCATTTAAAGAAATCAAAAATTCTGAGCTCTTCCGAAGATAAACGGAAAAACCCGAAAATGCAATTTTTGATACCAAAAAATTTACAAAAAAATGTTTCTGATAAACATTTTATGTTTTCTTAAAACGAACTTAAATACTCTGGATCTGGATCTGGATTCAGGTTTAGGGTGTGGTTGAGTTCCACGGGCAATCAGGCCGCCACAATTGGGCCCATTTTACCAACTTCCCTCCGTTCAGTGAGTCTCCTTCCCGTCTATCCACTCCGGCCATCCGATTGTCTCGGCTAGCCTGAGAAGATCTCCAGGTGGAATCTCACTGATGTCGGCCATACTTGGCCAGCAGTCCCCAAGCATGGATCCACTGGTTGATGACAGCGCAGGGCAATAGTAGAGCAAGTGCTCTACTGTCTCATCTTCTCTTTCACATCTACGACAGCTGGGGTCTTTGGTTATTCCCAGCTGATGTAGGTGTTTGTTTACGTGCCAGTGCCCGGTCCATGTTCCTATGAGCTTTCTGAGTTTATCCCTCGTTAGCTGTAGGCAGTAGTTCGCTGATTTCAGGTTAGGTGCTCGTATGAGCATCTTACTCTGTCTGCAGCCTTCTGTATTTAGCCATCTGTTGGCATGTTGTCGCAGCGAGTGGTCTTTTATCAAGGTATTGATAGTGGACTTCGCTAGGAGCATTGAAGGCTTCGGCCCAACAAATTGCTGGTTGGCACTCCTTCGAGCTAGCTCGTCCGCCTTCTCATTGCCTTGGTTTCCTGAATGTCCTTTAATCCAGACGATTTCTACTGTGTTGTTTATCGCTAGGATCTCCAGCATTTAGTGGCATTCTGTTACCAGCCAAGAGGTGACTTTCGGTCTCCCTAAGGCTAGCATTGTCGCCCTGCTGCCTGTCCACAAGCGAATCACTTTATTGCGTAGTTCTTTCTCCACTGCTTCTCTGGCCCCGTGCAGTAAACCCGCCAGTTCTGTTTGAAGAACTGTGATATGGTCACCGAGGGGAATACTGTCTTGTAGATCTAGTTCAGGTGAGAAGACTCCTTTCCCAGATCTGCCTTCTTTTTTGGACCCGTCAGTGAAAATGTTCACATCTGGTTTCCTATTTTCTTCGAGCGTGTGATCAATGTGATAGCTCCTGATGAAGATGTACTTTACCGGTTTGTAGTCTGTAACTAACCCGAGTAGTGGCTCACGTTTGTGTGCCTCTCCCAAGATCTTTGGGTGTCTACTTTTCTCGAAACTTGCGTTCAGGAGGTTTCCTTCTCGCAGTCTTAGGAGGGAGCGCAGTTCCATCTCCTCCAAATGCTTATCTAAAGGAGGTAGGCAGAGCGCTGCCTCAATTGCTGCGGTAGGGATTGTTTTCATGGCTCCAGTTACTGCGAGACAAGCTAGTCTCTGAATGTGAGTAATTTGTGCCAGTTGTGTTTTTTGTCTGGTTCTTGGCCACCAAACAAGTGCTCCGTAGCATAGCATTGGCCTGATGACTGCCGTGTAGAGTCATTGGGTGATCTTCGGGGATAGTTCCCAGGATGGCCCCACGACACGACGGCACTGCCAAAACGCCAGGCATGCTTTGGGACCCAACTCAGCTTCCTGTCAAGTATGATTCCAAGGTACTTGACTTCGCCGAGTAAGCTGAGCTGCGTTCCGTTGAGTGTGGGAAGTTTCACATTTCCCATATTCTTCTTTTTTGTGAATAGAACTAACTCTGTCTTAGATGGGTTGACTGACAGGTTCTGTTCTTTACACCAACCATCGAGAGTGTTCAGAGCCATCTGCATTAATTCGCAGACAACTTCTGTGTATCTCCCTGTTAGCAGAATTGCAATGTCATCTGCATATGCGATTGTGTAGAAGCCAGCATCATTGAGTCTCCGCAGAAGGCTGTCTACTAATATATTCCATATTAGCGGGGATAGTACTCTACCCTGGGGACATCCTTTGCTTACGGTGCCTCTGACTTTGCAGTCTTCTACACTTATTGTCACTGCTCTCCATTTGAGCAAGGTGGTTATCAGCCCCTTGATGGGGGAGAGAACCCCGTGTTCTTCGAGTGCAGTTTTTATATTTTCGAACGTTGGTTTGTCGAATGCTCCATCGATGTCTATAAAAGCTCCAAATGTGTACGCCTTCTCTTCCAGTGATCTGTCAATTATGCACAC
The DNA here is from genome assembly GCA_963971135.1 of Stenus bimaculatus. Taxonomy (NCBI): domain Eukaryota; kingdom Metazoa; phylum Arthropoda; class Insecta; order Coleoptera; family Staphylinidae; genus Stenus; species Stenus bimaculatus. The sequence continues at coordinate 15,510,748 of OZ020185.1, read as the reverse complement.
TACATTGTTTAGTGCAGATTCTGTCAATCTCCCTGGGAGATAAGCGTGCTGATTTGGATGTAGGGGAAAATTTCTTGAAATTTCTTCCCTTACCTGTCTGTCGCACAATCTTTCTAATGATTTCAGGAGAAACGATGTTAGACTGATTGGCCTGTATGATTTTGGTGAGGAGTAATCATTCTTTCCCGGTTTGGGAATCAAGATTACTTTGACTTCTCTCCATATATTCGGGATGTATGCCAATAGCACGCATGCCCGAAATAGGTCTACCAGGTGATCAAGAATACACCCCAGCCCCCACTGCAGCAGTGCGGGGTGTATACCGTCCATCCCGGGACTTAAATACTATTGAAATAATCAAACGAAAGGACAAAAATAATTCATTTTGATCTTCCTTTATAAGGTAAAATAAATTATTTTTGTCCTTTAGTTTGATTATTTCATTCTTAGATCTACATAATCGATTCCAAACTTTGTTTGTTAAATACTATTTTCGAAAAAAATACAAATTCTATTTTCAAGATATCGATAGCAACTTTGTTATTTTAAATCTACACCATATTAAGTATGGTATGACTCTTTAACAGGAGTTCTTTAAACAAATGAAAATTCGAGCTATCATTTTAGATTTATAGAATATAAGTTAAAAACATGTCATATTGTTCATTAAGTATGTGGAAAGGTTGCCATTTGTAAATGATTAATCAATTACTAATTACTAAAACTTATTAAATTTAATTTGCTGTACAATAACACGATATAATAATCTAAAGTGACAGCTTAAATCATTATATGTTTAAAGAAGACCAGTCAAAAAGTATGGCTTACTTAATTTAATTCAAATAATGTCAAATATTTCATAGTATGTTACTTTAAATTGTAATGCATCGTAAGTAGAAATGAAAATGCAATTTATTTGTTGAAAAGTCCAATATTGTGCCCATTTAAAATAAGAAAGTTTCTATTGATATCTTGAAATTTGAATTCGACCTTACGAAACGATTAACTTATCCAAAACATTTTTTGTAACTTTTCTAGTTAATGAAATAATCGACTATTTCAAAAATTAAATTTTTCGGTTTTTTCGTTTATTTTCGGAATGTCTCTAAATTTTTGATTATTTTAGGTAGCATATGAATGAGTATGAAAAATGCACAACATTTTCCATTTAACCGAATGTGTAATAATTAATATTAATTCATGAGGATATGAATGTGTAACTTTATGAATAACAAAAATATGGGGGGGTTAGTGTTGTCGAAAAAGATTATTTTTTTATTTCAAGGTCATTCGTTTTCCTGACACTTTAAAACAAAAAACACATTCTATTATTTCTATGAGAAAGGGTGGTAAAATATTGTTTGTTTATGTGAATGTATTGGGGCGCTGTTTTGACGGAAACAGCTGATCGGAAGGAGTAACAAATTCCTGTTTTATTTATATTTTAAACAAACGCCCACTAAAAATGGCCAATAAATACAGGGTGATTCACATTTATGTTAAAATCTCTCGCGTGGTGATTCGTTAGATAAAAATAAGAAAAAAAGTTCATATAAACATATGTTCGATTCCGCTTCCTAAGAGAGTTACAGCTCTTCAAAGGTGCTAACAGAGAACAGGTTTTTAGCCATTATTTCAAAATGGATACTAGTAATGCATACAAATTTGGCATATCTCTTAATATGCATTGGACTCACGTCCTAGATTTTTTTGAAATTTTTTTATTGGTTCTATGTTGTATTTTAAGAGATCATTGGTGGTAAAAACAATGTTAACTTTTTTAGTACTGTATTTTTATGACAATTTTTTTCAAAATATCATTCTGTAATCAAATTTACACAAAAAACGTGCTATTATACAAAGTCGATAGAATGAGCCGTTTAAGAGAAAAGTGCGTCTAAAGATGTGCTTGCCGGGATTGTTGTCATGGCTACCATACTAATTTTTTTTGTAGTTTGTAGACCTATTGTTTTACCAAAATTATTCCAAACCTTACATAGGCACCTTTTTTCATAAATTATGGAATAATTTTGGTAAAATAATAGGCCTACAAAAATGTTAAGTATGGTAACCATGACAACTGTCCTGGCAAGCACATCTTTAGATGCACTTTTCTCTTAAACTAAACTTAATTTGTATAAGAGCACCATTTTTGTGTAAATTTGATTACAGAATGATATTTTGAAAAAAAATCTCATGAAAATGCAGTACTCAAAAAGTTACCATTGTTTTTACCACCAACGATCTCTTAAAATACCACTTAGAACCAATTAAAAAAATTCAATAAAATCATGGACGTGAGTCCAATTCATATTAAGAGTTATGCCATAATTGAATGCTTTACTAGTATTCATTCTTAAATAAATGGCCAAAAACCTGTTCTCTGTTAGCACCTTTGAAGAGCTGTAACTCTCCTAGCAAGCGGAATCGGACATATAAACATATATGAACTTGTTTTCATATTTTTATCTAAGGAATCACCACCCGAGAGATTTAAATGTGAATGACCCTGTATAAAATATAAATTTAAAAAAAAAAATATAAAATCATGGTCTATGTTTTTATTATAGATTGCGACAGTCAAAACTGTTAAAAGCAAATTTTCAAAAAACTAACAATGGGCTCGCAAATTTTTAAAAATGTAACAATGGGCTCGCAGGAGGCTACGCGAGCCGCCTCCATTACAGCACTGAAGATACCCATGAAATTCAACTCAAATTGCAAACTGCAGTTCACTGACGTATGTTAAGCATGTAAATTTTACATGTTAATTTATTTTGAGTGTAGGTAAATTTAATATTGCGACGCGTTTTACGATTATAATTATTCCAGCGCATGAAACAAGAGGACGTGAATCCGATAACATTCACTGCGGTTCCAGGACTTTTCAGAATACAAAATACGAAAAATACAAACACGAGCCATGAGCCAAGATCGTATCGCAGATTGCGCGCGCGACAAACAGATCACTGTTTTTTATTCACAAAGGATCCGCGTTCTGATATTGCTCAAAGGGGGAGAAGGAGTTCTAATTAAATTTACCAGTACCAAGTTTGAAGGAACACCGACTTCGCGAAACTTGAAGCTTCTGCCTTTAAACTACAAAGCATACAGACGTGATAATAAAATTAATTTATGAAAGTTTCCAGGCTTCAAGGAATATTTATTACAAAAAGTAATGTTTACATTACTGATTTCATAAGGACTACTCCATAAAAATGCTCAACTTAATTATGGATTAACTTTAACTTTGCAAAGCTCTTCATACTAGAATCACTAAACTTGGGAATGATTGATCGATGACTCTGAAAAACACTAAGAAGAGATTTTTGCCTGAAGCCTCATTTTATGTTTGTGCTTAGAAAATTAAAGAAATTACAGAAAAATTAAGTTTTTTTAAGGAACATATTTATTTATGGCCTGTGTATAATAACAAAATTTAGGCACCTTTAATTTTGAGAGATGAAAATTTTTTAATATACTAATCCCCAGTACTATTGGTCATTTAATTTTAAATGATATTTAATTTGACAAACAATAATAGTCTATTTTGCAGCTAAATATCATTTAAACTATATTAAAACAATTCAAACTTCATGAAAATACTATATAGGGTGGTCACGGCGCGGCGTCGTGTGCTTATACTAGAAATAAAAATAAGACAAATAGTCCATATTAACATTTGTCCCAAACTCAATTGTTAGTGAGATACAGGGTGTTGAAATTTCTTTTTAATTTTACTTTATATTTATTTTCTCTGGATCGGGTGAATGAAAATTAATAAAACTTGTCCTGGATAGCCACCTTTGGCCATTACTTTTGTGTTATGTTTAACAATCCAGTGGCGTAGGAACGGGTCAAGGTGCCTCATTTTTTTAATTAATTTGCTACACCAATGCAAAATTTGAAGATCTTGTTTGGATTTTTAAAATCTTCATTTAATTTACTATAAAAAAGAACACCTGTTAAATTTTGATGGGATTAGTGGTATTTCTGAAATTTCTAATTTTATGGTCCAGTGAACTTGCTAAAATCAAACTAATTTTCAAAATTTTTAACAAATTTAAATTAAACAAACAAAATTTAAATTGATAACTCTTACTAAGACTCCTAGTTGGTGTTTTAAATAAATGAACAAACCAGAAATACTATTTTAAATGTTATAAAAAAATGAATAAGGGGGGCCATTTGAGCCTTTTTTATAAAATTTTAAATTGGGTGTTTCTGACATGTTTTTTTATTTAAAACACCGACAAAATGGTATACTAAGAGTTTTTAATTTCAATTTTCTTCATTTGAAGTTAAATTGTTTCAAATTTTGAAAATTAGTTTGATGTTAACAAAGGTACTGGATTATAAAATTACTGAAATACCACTAACCCTATCAAAATTTAATAGGTATACTTTTATGTGGTAAATTGAATGAAGATTTTAAAAATTCAAACAAAACTGTGAAATTTTGTAGTGGCGTACCAAATAAATTCAAAAAAGGGGGCACCTTGACCCGTTTCTACGGCGCTCTCTTGTTAAATTAAGACTTAAATAATAGCCAAAGGTGGCTAATAATGAGAAGTAAAAATAAAAAGAAATTTCAACACCCTGTATCTCGGTAAGAGCTGAATTTTGGACAACTGTTTATATGGACTTTTTGACTTATTTTTACTTGTAAAATAAGCACACGAAATCGTGACCACCATTTTAGAAACACCTTGTATATGTATGTCCAATTAAATGACCGTTAAATTCGATAGTATTACTAGATCGATAGGAAAACAAAATTTTATGTTAATTCAAAAAAGGCTCAGTTAGTTAGAAATTTCTGCATCAGGTGAACTTCGGATTTTCGGGCATACCTAAATCAAAGTATTATAAAATAATCCACCTTTTGAACTGTCTATGTAGCTAATATTATACGGGGTGATTATTTGAAAACCATCCACAATAAATAACTTCAGTTTGATTAGGTGTATAAAAATTCGGTAAAACTGGTTAATCTTAATAGAGTACAAAAGTTTGCCCCACATGTCATCCCTTTTTGGCCCAGACTTTAAAAGTTTAAATTGCACCCCCTCACTTGTGACACCTCATTTTAAAGGATTTTAAAAGCAGAATCTGATCACTTGATGTCCGTTTATAATAAAAAGCTAGTTATTGGAGGTCCAAATTATTAACATCACTTCTAATGAGAAATTAATCTTTTAGCTTCTAATCTTTTCAAACAGAATAGTAAAAATGTAATTTCATAATTAAAAGAATAAAATTTAAATAAATTGACTCACCCCCAGTATTATCAACAGACATTTAATATTAAATGAGGTTTAATTTTACATATATAGTCTATTTTGCTGCTAAATGTCATTTAAACTATATTCAAACTTCATAAAAATACTATACAGGGTGTCCCTAAAAGGTCTGTACAAAACAATACAACATACTCTTGAGACCAAAATAAGACGATTTAACCAAACTTATCTCTATCCAAAAGTGCTTCGTTAAGGTGCTACAGACCAATAAAGTTCTAAAAACTATTTTGTATTTTTTAAATTACTAAAAATTGGTTCATACGATCATAACGTAATTTGGTATGTGGCTATGTAAAGGAAAAAAGTATTTCTAGACAATTTGTTTTTACTTTTTCACGTTATGTAAGTGGTCAAAAATAGGTCATCGACATGCAAAATTTCTTATAACTTTTTAATGGCTGAATAAAAATTCATAAAACTTTACTAGTAGCTAAACAGTGTAATTGTAAACTGTTTTTCTCTTACAAAATTTTTCTAACTCCTTTATTTTAGGCAGAAAAAAATTATTTCCATGTGGTACATAACCTAATTTTGAAAAAATATTTAAATTTTTCGCTAAAAAGTCTGTACAATTTAACACAGTATATTCCTGAGACCAAAATGGAACGATTTAACCACTTTTATCTTTATCCAAAAGTGCTTCCTTAAGCCTCCATTGACCATGAAAGTTATTTAAAAAGATAAGATTTTTCAAGGTTGCTAGACACTTAACGAAGCACTTTTCGATTAAAATAAGTTTGGTTAAATCATTTTATTTTGTCCTCAAGAATATGTGGTGTTACTTTGTACGTACAGACCTTTTGGCGAAAAATTTAAATATTTTTCTAAAGTTAGGTTTTGCACCACATGGAAATATTTTTTTCTGCCTAAAATAAAAATAAAATTTTGTAGGAGACAAAAAAAGTTTATAATGACTCTGTTTAGCTACAAGTAAAGTTTTATGAATTTTTATTCGGCCATTAAAAAGTTACAAGAAAATCTGCACGTCGATGACCTATTTTTGACCACTTACATAACGTGAAAAAGTAAAAACGTATTGTCTACAAATACCTTTTTTCATTACATAGCCACATACCAAATTTTGTTATGATCGTATGAACCAATTTTTAGTAATTAAAAAAACAAAATAGTTTTAAGAACTTTAAAGGTCTGTAGCGCCTTAACGAAGAACTTTTGGATAGAGATAAGTTTGGTTAAATCGTCATATTTAGGTCTCAGGAGTATGAGGTATTGTTTTGTACAGACCTTTCAGGTACACCCTGTATATGTCAAATTAAACCTCATTTAAAATTAAATGTCTGTTGATAATACTGGGGGTCAGTAAGTTTTTATTAAACGTAGTAAAATCAAAAGAGACAATATGCAAAATTACGAATTATTAAAAATTAATTACATTAATTCTAAGAAATAATACTTTAGAAAAGTCTTTTTTAATATTGAGTAACAAACTAAATATTAAATAAATTAAATGTTAAGAATGTGTAATATTTCGTTGCACACAATAATATAGTCTATTTTCAAATTCATTTCTAACTTTTGGAAATGTTTTTCGAGATATATCCCTACACCCACCGTTTATCCTATTTCCCATGTCTTGAATACTTTCAGGTGGTTGGTTGAATACAATTGTTTTTGAGAGCCCCAAAGAAATAAATTCAGTGGCGAAAGATCGGGAGACCGTGCTGGCCATTCTATCGGACCACTTCGTTCGATCCATCTTTCTGCAAATCGGTGATTTAACCACTATCTTACCGTTAAAACATAATATGGTGGTGCTCTGTCTTGTTGAAAGTATAAATTTTCTTAATCAGGAAACAAGTTTTCTTCCTACCAGCTGATTTTCTAAATTTTATGTTATAAGATGCTCAAGGATGTCTAAATACCGTTCTCCATTTGAATTTTTTTCCATAAATATTGGTCCTACCTAAGAATGTCCTAAAATTCCAACCCAAACATTGATTTTTTTTAGGAAACTACGTGTGAATTTCAGTAGCTAGAGGATTTTCAATATCCCAATAACGAGTGTTGTATCTGTTGTCGGATTTTGAGCAATTATTTCTATCATTCGTTCACAAAATTCTATCCATCTATCGAAAGCATCTTCATTGACTTAATGAACTATAATACTTTTTGAACTGAGCCATATGAAATATTTACTGTGTTTGATACTTTCCGAATAGACATATTAGGATCTATTCCAAAATGCCCTAAAATTTCAATTTGCCTCGTCTCGTTCAGTTATTTTTCACTAGGTCTCTTTTCTTTTAAAACAGAACCAATTATATAATTTTTTGAAATAGTTCTATTACGAATTTATGGCTTACATACTTGTCTGGATGTCTTTCATTAAACACGGTGGCAGTTATTCGAGCACATTCCTACTGTCAACTAATTTCAGCTCTTTCTTCCTTAATACATTAAGGTTTACAAACCATTTTAAAGAAATATCGTATATTTATTTCAAGAAATTCAAATGTATGATACACATACTATGTACTTTAATAATTCCCTTAAAACAGGGATCTACAGGAATAGAATTCAGCCATGAGAAGAAGTACATTTCTTTGATTTTAACTACGAGAATAATAATACCTCTTGGAATCGAACCACAAGAAGAACAACACCTCTTTTGAACCCAACTACATCTTGGTTATATTTCAACCACCAAAACAACGTGCCTCTTAAAATCCAATCATGAGAAGAAGAATATCTTAACTTTCTAACCGAAGAAGCTTTTAATAACATTTGGTACTATTATAGTAACATGTAAAAAAAACAAGTGAAATTTGTGTGAATTCTTTTGATTTGGTATTAAGTTCCGAATTTACCACAAAAGTCTTGACACGACCATAACCACTTTTATGCCAAGCCAACCATACTTCACATTATAACACCGAAAGGGGTTTGGGTTTGTCCAATAAATGTCCAAACTGCGAGAATAGTCTGGACAAAATAGGATATGGAATATTTATGATGATGAGATTGGATTTACCAATGGGAGTGAAATTGGTTGGTTTTGCTGATGATCTAGGTGTGGTATGTTCGGATTCTGGTATGACGGAGATTATAGATAAATTGAATGGTCGTTGTTTTTTTAACAGCTGGATGAGTTCCACATAAGACAGAACTTGTCATACTTGAGGGAAGAAATAGTCTGAAAAAATTAGAGATACTAATACTAATTGACAATATAATTATACAAAATAGAAGATGTGTTAAATATCTTGGAGTCTGGTTATGGTATAATAAAAATTTTAGTAGTCATATTTTAGAAAAGAAAAACAAGAAGGCTCCAAAAACTGTTACTTCTCTTGATTTTGTATAACCCAATATTAGTGTGGGTAGGTATAGTAGAAGACAGATTTATAATTCCATATTTAATTTGATATTGTTGTACAGAGTGGCCCAGCGCTGCGAGGAAGTAACATTACTCTAAAATGAAAAAAGATATCGACATGCGGTTTTCCTTAGAAAATACAATACCTTTAAGTGCACATTTTAAAAATATTTTAATAATATACCGGGTGTCCATTTCAAGATGACGGATCAAAGTTATGTTTTTTTAAACGGAACACCCAGTATATTATGAGATTTTTCGATTCCTTAACCAAAAATAATTACACTTTGTATGAACTTTTATGGATATATCTTCACTCGTTTGGCTGATATTTGCCATTTAAGAACCATTTTGGAAAAATCACTGCTATAAAACAGATGACCATTTTGGGTTGAAATTTTGTCAAAAACTTTTCAACATCGTCTAATTTACAACTATCATGTCAAATTTAAGTTTGTGATAATTTTTTATGAGGGTGCCTTATGAAACGCAAATTGAACAATTAAACGAAATTTTCAAATGGAACACACTGTATATTCTAACATCAATCGATGGCATTTTTTACAAGCTTCCTACTGATATAATATTTGTATGGTCGCTTATTAATGGTTTAGGATAGGAGATATTAATTTCCAAACTGAGAAACAGTGAAAATACACAAAATAGCACTCTTGATGAATTTTTTGAGGATTTTTTTTTAATTTCCCTAAAACTTATTTGTGTTTTTCTCTAATTTATTTTTTAATAATGTTATTACATTACAATAGCAGTTTTTGCTGTTTTACATCAGAAACATAATCGAAACTTGCAATTATCAATTATGGTTTTGTAAATCTCAGTAAGTTTTGAAAATTTACTGACTGATGTTACCAAGGAAACCCCTTTTGTCGAATTTCTTTCAGCTTCGCCAAGCGCTTACAGCATATTAACCATTTCTTCACTATTTCGGTTTAGTTATTATCAAAAGTACAACAAGGGCGTTAAAACAAAATTCAACAAAATAAGGGTTTCCTGGGTAACATCAGTTGCAAAATTTTCAAAGCGTACTGAGACTTAGAAAACCAAAATTGATAATTGTAAGTTTTGATTTTATTTTTGATGTAATACAACAAAAACTACTATTGTAATAAAACAAAATAGAGAAAGACAGAAATAAATATTAGGCAAATTAAAAAAAATCCTCAACAAAATTCATCAATAGCGCCATTTTGTATATTTTTAAATGTTTTTCAGTTTGGATATTAATATCTCCTAAACCATAGACATTCGACCAACAACCATTATATCAGTAGAAAGCTTGTTAATAATGCCATCGGATGATGTTAAAATATACAGGGTGTTCTATTTGAAAATTTCGTTTAATTGTTCAATTTGAGTTTCATAAGGCACCCTGATAAAAAATTATCACAAACTTAAATTTGACATGACAGTTGAAGACTAGACGATGTTGAAAAATTTTTGAGAAAATTTCAACCCAAAATATTTATCTGTTTTAGAGCAGTGATTTTCGAAAAATGGTTCTTTTTTCAGTTTAAATAGCAAATATCAGCCAAACGAGTGAAGATAGATCCATAAAAGTTTATACAAACTGTAATTATTTTTGGTTAAGGAATCGAAAAATCTCATAATATACTGGGTGTTCCATTTAAAAAAAACATAACTTTCATCCGCCATCTTGAAATGGACACCCGGTATATTATTAAAATATTTTGAAAATGTGCGCTTAAAAGTATTGTACATTCTATCGAAAACCGCATGTCGATATCTTGTTTCATTTTAGAATAATATTACTTCCTCGCAGCGCTGGGCCACTCTGTACAACAATATCAAATTAAATATGGAATTATAAAACAGTCCTCGCAGCGCTGGGCACCCTACCTATATGATCTAGTTTTTAAAGATAAAGAGAGGAAACAATTGGAAAGCATTCATAGAAAGATGGCTTAAGAATTAAGCAGTGAATACAGAAAGATGAGGACTCGGCAATTCAAGAGATTGAAGAAATGATTACAAATCATCTTTTAAATTTCGAATGGGCATACACTCTGATAATTTGAATAAAAAAGAACTCAGAAATCAATCATAATAACCTTGGAAAATGAATGGTCAATTGATAATGGTAAGAGAACATGAAGTAGGAGCTTGATTGATTGCAAACATAGATATGAGAATGAATAGAAAACATGGTGAAATAAATTTTCGCCTATCACAGTTTTATCTGGATTGTTTGCAATATTATCTTGGTACGGTAGAACATAATATGTTTCAATCCCCAAGATGACATTCATCTCGCGTAACTCGATCTGGATTGGATTAAACAGCGATTGACCCAGCCCGAATTTTTTTCGAAATTAACACGTTGGATTGGATTGAGTTCAATTATCAAAAATCGTGGGATTTTACTTAATAATCTCGATCGAATGAAAATTTGTAACAACAGTAACGCTATTGATTTGACAAACAGTTACTAAAAAAATATTTTGTCATATTGGAAAGTTTTAAAAGGGGATGATGCGATAAGAAGACAATCTACTAATAACGGTAATATTGATAAGGAATTTCTTTTTTATTGTTTTGTCTTTACAAGGGAGGAGGTGTGATTATTGTTAAGGAAGTAATGGCTAGAGCTGGTACCATTTACATCAGGGTAAAGATAACCTTAGCTTCTCATCTGGTATTCAAGAATAAAGGGGGGGGGGGTACCATAGACTATACATACTTTATGTCCATGATGGATTTTTTCTCACCATAAAGCGAGGTTAGGTTAGCTATTTTGTCAGGAGCACCAGGTAATTTTCAGAATATTAAAAGTTTTCGAATATGGGTAGAATCTAGAATCCTCAGAAGAGGTGGATGGATCCTGAAAATAGATTCAGGGTTAGAAAATATATTATTTTCTGTAGTTGATAGTCGTTTCAATTTTGGTTTCAAGATTAGTGATTCAAGAATTAGTTGGTTGGAAAGATGGAGATGAAATAGATCTCAAAGAATTAGAGAAAGACTGCTTATTCACTGAAGTTCTAAAGAGTCGACAGATATGTTCATTGCTGGTTTTAGTTTTAAAAGTATACCTTAGTCTGTCTTAACAGAAGGCGGTATTTAAACTGAAACCACCTGTATTAAACATTTTATACAAATCAATGTTGTTGGGGTATTGAGAATTTGTGGAGTAATTATCACTGCGTTGTTTATTTGAAAAGGTGTTTTCTGGAGTTATTAAAGAATCGTCGAAAAGTATTTAACTTTCCAACAGTTTTTAGCTTCGCGAGTTGTGAGTAATCTCAAGCTTCGAACTAAAAACTAGAGCATAATTGTTTCTTAGAATTTTCTATTCTATCCTTTTCCTTCTGAAGGATTTAATTTTAAAGTTGGGCATTGTTGGTTAAAATGGTTTTTTTGGAAGTGCTTTAAAAATGAACTTCTTGTGGGACATTTAAATAAGTGGTGGTATATTTATCCCATTTTATTTTTCTGTTTCTGTTCTTCGTGAGGGAGAGGAGGCCAGGAGCGAGCGCAGCCGATGTTGCGCGCAGAAAGATGTTTCGTCCTCTGCTGTAGCCGAATATCCGGAGCGGAGCGCTAGCGCTGTTTTCACCCGTGCAGTGATCAATAGAAGTCTTCTCTGTGCTCTAACCGAGGAGGCAACACCAAAACTATATCGTACTCTGAACACGCTCGCCCAGTATACACAGTATAGAAAAGTATTATTTCTTCGCGCTCGCTTATTGGATTTTCAAATTCGCGCATTTGAAGCACCCAGCAAAGGTGAGTGATTTATGCATTATTTTTAATTACGTGTTCATTTAATACTTGAATTTATGTTTTAATTTTTTGAATACCCCTCTAGTGAACTAGTGTGTGCGGTTTTAAGACGACGTCTCGGGATAATTTAAAATTAGCATCGACGAAAATTAATTCCTCGTGTTCCTTTGCTATACTCTGTACCAACGTCTCGTCTGCCTCGACTGCATTTCCTTTATTGCATTACTGTACTTTAAATTTAAAGCACAACTGCCAATTGGAGAATTGGATTGATTAAGACGAGTTAGGGAGATATAATTATCCTAGTTACTAAAATCTACTCGCTGTTTTGAATGTTAATGTAGAATTCAAGCCATGTTTTTTGCTAAAGAGTTTTTATAGTTTTTTTTATATAACTAAAAAGTCACCATCGTTGATCATAAATTAGTTAATAATTAGTTTACATTGTTATTACACAAATGTATTTTCTAATCAAGATTAAATTTAGCAAACATAAATATTCCAATAAATCCTGCCCAATTTTTTGCACCATAAACTTCTGTCCTGCGGTTTTCCAAATACAATCTAAACATAAACGGCCTTAGCTTCAAATTTTTTCTACGCTCCACTACTAAAATCAATTAATTTTCCGAGTTATAATTTTCGAGTCAAATCTCACTTTCACAAATGAAATTAACTTCCATTTAAGGAATTGGTCGACCTTCTATTTAATTGATGAAACTGCTTCGCCCTAAAAATTTTTCGACATTTGTACCAATAATTTATCGACCTTGTAGCTTGATTTATTTAAAATTAGCCATTAATTCAGCGTTTTTCAAATTGTTCAAAAATTAGGAAAAAATATTTGTTTATATTAAAAAAATTGAGTTGATTTTTCATTTACACACATTATAAATCGACAAAAAGCATTTTAAGTACACTACATTTTATATTTTTTTTGTTTAAAAAAGATTGTAAATTTTATTTATTCACAAATGTTTTTTTAGCTTCGAATTAAATTTAAATCAAATATTTTTGTTTTAGAATAGAAAATAATTAAAAGTTATACGATTTAAAAGTTAGTTTTATTTAAAAGAATTAAATTTGTTTCGGTATTATAAAAAACGTAATATTATTTTAATCCATTAGCAGTTCCAGTTTAATTGTTTTAATTGAAACCAGATTCAGTTGTCAGAGATTAAAACTTTTAACATTACCATAAAATTAATATAATAATATGTCATATATTTAGTATTTAATTATTAAATGCATATAACATTATGTGGTTTTCATAAATGAACGCCGCTGAATTCTGTATATTTTTAGAAATAAGTATAAATTTAGTTGAATATTATTAATTTAAAAGAAAATTTAAGTTAGGTTAAGTTAGCTTTAAAAAAAAACACCCCGGTTTAAAAACCTAAAAAAATATCTTAAAAAAATGGATTTATTAATTAAATTATTCCCATCAACATCTAAATTAAAATTTTTTGATTAAACGTAAATATTGAGTTTTATTTTTTTGTTTACTCTAGTAACATACCTACTATCAGTATCATATGTGATGGTTGGTGTTACCTTTTGTTTTTATATCTAATCTAGAATAAATACTTTAAAAGCTTATTTTCAAAACATTAAACATAGCTTAAACATTAATAAATGCGCCTTTATTAATAATTTTTAATACTTAATAACTTACACAATAGAAATTACCCAAAATGAAAATAATTTCAATACTACCACAAATTGTATGAGAATTTGATGGATTTTATATTAGTTGTACATTTTGGGGTCTGTTTATACAAAAAATTAATCCCATTCTTTCAAAGCTTTAGAAAAGTTTTAGTCCTTCAAAATGAAAATATGAGGTCTTTTCGACTAAAAAGTAAATTCTAAACACAATAGCCTGTATTCAGCGACTGTGATGGAAATTTTGGAGACGTTGTTAACTTTAAACACGTGATTAAAAAACATGACTTCATTAGAAATATTTTTTAGAGACGTCTTTAACGTTAACGACGTCTCTAACATTTTCATCACGATCGCCGAATACACTTGTCTACTATTTTAATAAAATTAGTTATTTGAACTGGTTGGGGATATTTTCAAATTTAAATAAAAACAATTAAAAATCGAACGACTTTTTTTTTAATATGGAAATAAGATAATTCCCTGCGCAACTTGAGTGGATGCTTAAATTTTAATTTCTTTTTTGGTAATAAAATATTTTCGGCAGCGAGTTGAAATTTTTACCACGACTAAACCTTCTAAGTAGGACTAGTTTAAGTTTTTTCGAAAAGAATAGTCAAAATTTTTGAAAATTTGGAGTACATATCCTGCCCTGGAATGCGCACTTTACGTCTGTTATACAGGGTGGGCCAACGAAAACGAAACAGACGAGTTTTAAAATAGTTAATAAAAAATTTTGAAAAAACGCTCGGACAGGTCAACTTTGGTTTCGAGGGGGACTTATTTTGCAATAGAAGTGATTCAAAAATCCATTCACCCCTGTGCCCTAGGGACACAACCCCTAAAATTTTAATAGGGATGGTGGGGTAAGTAATACCTTGTTAGAAAGATCTTTTTACTCAGAGTAACATACAAAAAAAAAGTTAAATCGATCGATTCGTTTTAAAGATATTCAAAATTTAGCAAGTAGAGATTTCATGTCTTTTAAAATTGTGCTATGAACACCACGCCTTCAATTTTAAGTGTTTTGATAGTGTAAGTAATATCGTTTCGAGGGGGGCATATTTTGCAATAGACCTGATTCAAAAATCCATTCATCCCTCGCCCTTTGGACACAACCCCTAAAAATTTAATAGGGATGGTGGGGTAAGTAATACCTCGTAAGAAAGATCTTTTTACCCAGAGTAAAATGCCAAAAAAAAGTTAAATCCTTCGATTCGTTTTGAAGATATTCAAAATTTAACATGTAGAGTTTTCATGCCTTTAAAATTGTGCTATAAACACCACGGCTTCAATTTTAAGTGTTTTGATAGGGTAAGTAATACCTCCTGGGAAAGATCTTTTAACCCAAAGTAACATACAAATACATGTAAAACGCAATTTATTTTCATTTTCTACAAAAGAGAGATTTTAAAAAACAAATTTAAATTTATTCGAGGAATTGTTTAAAATTTTGTAACATCTGGAACAAAATAATGCAAAACATAAAACGATTTATAACCACATTGAGATTCTTTTTATCAGTTCTATTTTGTATTAGTGGTGATTTTCATCGTGTTAAAACTGTTTATGACTAAATATTAGAAATCAACATTTAAAATTTTGTGAACTTCTGTAAAAGCTTCTGCTAGCAATGGTTTATACAATTCCAGAAAGGGTTGAATTAATCACTTTTTATTTTAAAAACGATGAGAATGCTCATCGTGCAGCTAATTTATTTAATGAACAACATCCAAACAAACATTGTAACCGAAAATACGTTCTGGAGTTGGTTGCAAAATTTAAAAATACTGGTTCTGTTGGTAATAAGAAACACGATCCTGGTAATGTTCCTCCAATAAGAAATGAGGTCGTTGAAATAAGTGTTTTGGGACAAGTTGCTGCAGATCCAACTTTAAGCACAAGAAAACTGGAGACTGTGACTAACATCAGCAGAACAACCATTCGCCGAATATTGAAAGGTCACAAATATCATCCCTATAAAATTCATTTAATTCATGAGTTAAATGAAGATGATTTTGATAGGCGACTGTAATTTTGTGAGGTGATGACGGAACGGATAATTGCTGATGAAAATTATCTTTATAATATCTGTTTTTCTGATGAGTGCACTTTTTTCTTAAACTCAACCGTTAATCGTCATAATTGTCGATATTGGTCAGATGAGAATCCTAGGGTATTTCATGAAGTTCACACTCCAACTCCTCAAAAATTGAATGTGTGGGTTAGAATTTTTGGAGACCGTCTTATTGGTCCTTATTTTCTAGATGGCAATCTAACAGGGGATATGTACTTGGATCTACTTCAAAATTTTGTTCATCCATTTCTAGACGATATTATCGAAAATGACGATCGTTATTTAGAAGACCATCTGATTTTCCAACAAGACGGAGCCCCTCCTCATTACACACGGCCTGTGAGGGAATTCTTGGATACGACATTTCCTGGGCAATGGATTTGGCGTAGAGGACCTTTGGAGTGGCCGCCGCGATCTCCCGATCTTACTCCCCTTGATTTTTTCCTTTGGGGGCATTTAAAAAGTAAGATTTACGCAACGGAACCAGGATCTCTAGCAGAGTTACGACAGAGAATTATTAATGAATGCCGAGAAATTACTGTTGAAATGTTACAAAATGTAAGAATTCGCTTTGAGCAAAATTTGTACGTTTGCATGGAGGTTGGTGGAACTCAATTCGAACATTTAATAAAATAATAGAAACATCCTTGAAAGTGTCGGGATCGATGGGATTCTTTAAAGTGTTAAGTTTTCTTCAAAAAGATTAGTTAAGTTTAGTTTGGTTAAATAAAAAATAATGTGCAATACTGTTTTATTTTGAATTCTTTAAAACAAACCAATCGATTTCACTTTTGTTTTTTTGTATGTTACTCTGGATAAAAAGATCTTTCCAACGAGGTATTACTTACCCCACCATCCCTATTAAAATTTAAGGAGTTGTGTCCATAGGGCGCAGGGATAAATGGATTTTTGAATCAGCTCTATAGCAAAATGTCTCCCCCTCGAAACTAAAGTTGACCTGTCCGAGCATTTTTTCAAATTTTTTTATTAACTATTTCAAAACTCGTCTGTTTCGTTTTCGTTGGCCCACCCTATATAATATTATCATTTTCTAGTGAACCCGCTTTTACTGCGAAGTTTAAACACTGAAGGTTCACGATAGGTTGATTGGTTTTCGAGATATTGATTTGTCTGTTAAAAGTAGAAATTTTTCGATTAAAATTAAACCCATAACTCCGAAACGAATAAAGATTTCTATATATTTCATAGTATTTTTTTAACCTATTTAAGAGGTCATAAAGGGCTTTTAAATGAGCTACTAAACTACTAAAAATTAGAAAGTGTGCGATTTTCAAAATTGTGTCGCATTTCGATTTCGCATTTGGTATCAAAGAAATGAAGGACCTAAAGTAGAACTGCATGATCGATTTTACTTAATTTTTAATAATCTTTCATTTAGGGGGTCGCTTTTGCAAAAAATCGAAAAAATAAATTTAAATAATTTTTTATGTTTTCTTAATTTTCTCAAGACTTCACATCAGCCGATTTACCGAACTTAAGACTCAAAATAGGAATATTCCAAGTCGCGTTTGATGAAAATCGACCGAATAGCTTTTTCGAAAAGAAATTCCAAAGTTTTTGTAAATTTTTAATACCACACAAACCGGTTTCGTATTCTTCGATGAAGAAAAGTATTCTGCAAATTTCAAGCCTTATTCGGCCAAAATTATTTTTTTTTCAATTAACCAAAAATTTCATAGCTAAGCATTTTATTCGTCCAAAAGTGTGATTTTCAATTTTCAACAGTTATTCCGTCATAAAGTCATCTTTCGCCAAAATCGAGAAATAGGTAGGTAGCGGGGTAAATACTTGTCGAAATCGGAATTTTTTTACAGAGTTATTTGCGCGGTTAAAATTTCGATTTATGTTAAAATAAGTCGACACGTCCCGTCGTAGACTTAAATAGTTATTTATGCAACAAGTGCTAAAAGTGGATGATATTTGCACGCGAGGTAAAAATGCTGTAATTGCAAATATGCTTTTTGTACGAGTTACATACAAAATCTTTTCTACAATCGATGATCATCAAAATAATAAAATTTTATAAAAACATGAAATTGATGACAGATATTGACATTCCTAAATTTTTCATTTATAATCAGTTGTCAGTGCATAAAGTCATGCTTTCTTGCAAGAGTTCACAAAAATGTTACTTGGTGCAAAAAACACGACTTTATGCACTGATCATTAATGACCTACTTTTTACACGATCGTAGAAAAAACCCTTGCCAATGCATATTTTACGCGATGCGTCGTTATCTTACTTAATTTTTGTCGAGGGGGGTTGAAAAAACACAATTTTTACTTTGGAGGGTCGGTGTGGGGCAAAATGAGAAGTTAGAAAAAGGTAGAAAAAGTTTTTAACTCCACCTGTTTATAATTTTTTGGCTTCGTTTGGGCCACATTTTATTGATATTTTTTTTAAGATTTTCGAAAAGTAAATCCAGACGTCACCGAACAGGCCGGACAAAACCGAGCATTTTTCTGCGTGTTAAGGGTACTTTTAGACACAACATAAGCCCATTTTTGTTAAAATCGGTCGTGACGTCTAATAGCTACGATTTTTTTTAATTTCATTAAAAAAATTCCAAAAATTGTACACCAATTTAAAACCCCACGAAAAAAGTTTAAAAACAACTTCTTCGAAAAAAAAAGTGCCTATTTTTGAGCACTGGACCAAGTTTCAAAATTTACAATATTGGGAATTTTAGGAATTTTAGGAAAGAGCTCTCACCCTATCAGAGAATTTGTGAAACGATGAAGGGCTAGTATAAAACGGTACTATCTATTGGTAGTTAAAATTACACAACCTAGTTAAAAGTCTCAATAGTTTTTTACGTTTTTCCGCTAAAAAACGCGTCATTTTGGCTTATTTGAAAACAAATTTACTCGTCTCCGGGTTAAAAGGTCGAAAGAGACCCTATTTCGTCGTTTCGACTCCAAACCAGGTGGAGCTGCGATTTATTAAAGTTGCTCGAAAAAAACCGGGAAAATCGATTTTTTCGGGACCGCTTCTGAAAACTTTGCTTTGGCCCGAAAAAAAATTAATTTTTATTATAACTTTTTCGGGGGGCAGCTACGAAGAAACCTTTCGACCACTTTTGTCTTGTATTTTCATCTCCGTCTGCGATCTACTCGTCGGTTTTTACGGGATTAGTCCTCTGTTCAAAAAATGAGAAAACCACAGACATTTTTAGTTCTTCTAATTCACGTATGAAAAGGTGGTAATTAGAACCCTCCTTTCAATGCTAGCTATGGAGCAAAGTAAACTAATTTTTAATTAATAAATTACTCTAAAAACTGTCTAAAAATTTAATAGACGTGTATTAAAAATGATGTAATTAAAAGCGTCTTGCGTTCCCGCCAAGACATAAAAAATTCAACGGTTAGTTTTTCTTGATTAACGTTATAGTTGATACACGTTTTTCTATTAAACAAGTGCTATAAAAAACCTATAAAATTTATAACAACCTTCATTAGTTTTGTGATTAAAAATCGCTATAAAAAATTCAAAAAATCTTTTTTAATTTAAAAGATTTGTTGGTTTTCCATAATTAATTGTTGTTTATTTTTAATCATAAATAAAAATTCATAAAGGAAGTAAATAATAAATTACTGGGATAAAATGCTGATACAAATATTTATGAGCAGGATAATAGTTATCATAATTTATGATTTAAAAATCATTTCATCACCCAGTTTAATGAACAAAAGACACATTTTGAAATAAATGTTCAAACCAGATATAATTAATTTTGCATATTCAAATTATTATTTTATAACGCTCAAAATTATTTAAAGCGTAGTTAATTATGTTTATAAAGAGGTAACAGATGGTGCCATTATTTCATGCATGGATTTAAATTTAACTCCTAAAACATCTATTTAGTTTATTATCCTTCACCTTCTAAAATTTTGGCACCTTTAGGTATTATTTATATTACCTTCATTTTAGAGATTACAGACCCTCCGCTCATAAACTATTTAGCTTACCTAGCAAAAACTCGGTAATTTAATTATTAAATAGTTATTACAAACTTTTCTAAATAAAATTTGTTGATAAGTTTCCCAGGAAGTTCGTAATTTGTTTACAACAAGCTTCAATAGAAGACATCCATACAATAAGGACTAAAGACATATAAATACCGCATATATTCGCTTCATTTGAAGTTTTGTCCTCGAGTACATTAAATTATATTGAAACCAAAATATGAAAACATATAAAAAAATAATAAGAATCTTTTTAGCTAGTCGCTAGTCATTACGAAGCACTCATGTAATTTTGTTTTTCATTTAGCTCGTATAGTCTACTAAAGCTTAGCACCTTTTATGGCTTTCCTAAATTCGTAAAAAACGATGCATTTTCCTCCCTTCGCGCTTATCTTAGGTATTTTGGGCGTTGGGCGGTAGCGTGTTTACAACCTGGAATGAAAACGTTTCTTCGCGTTTAATCCCGAATAAAGATTACATTTTTTCCTAGAACTCTGGAAATTTAAATTGACCTCGCCGGAATTTCGAATTTTATTCTCTTCTGTCTCTTAATGTCGTTTAGAGGCGACGTAAAATTAATTATAACTTAGTCGTCTTCCGCTAAGTTAATTAGAAAAAGGGAAGTGCAAAACTGGCACTTGGAGTATAATATTTGTATATTTATAAGTTGAGATGGATTAAGGGGATTTACCCAACTCTCTCACTTTACCAAAATTGATATTAATTACTATAAAAGTTTTGCTAAAAATTACTCGTGATGCTATTAACTCTAAAAAAGCTTTTAGATATTCTATTGCTTTATTGTGCATTCTTAAATCCTTTGAATACTGGGATATATATTTCTGTATTTATAATGGGATCAACGAATATGCAAAATACAAACGATCAGGGGCAAGTTATAGTATATTGATTGCAAGAATATTACTGCAGCCTGTATTCACTGAAATGGAAATGCTTAAAAGCTTTATTTGGTAGAATATGAAGGCAATCTTCGGAACAAAAGTTCTTCATTCAATTTAATTGTAAATTGTAACTTAATAACACAGTTATGTTATATTAGTTATCTCAGAAATTCAATGTTATTTACAAATAGCGAAATAGTTCTATTTAATAGCTTGTAATATAGTGGAATAATAGAACTATCTGCGAGCTTTCCAATTGTTTCATTACTTTTATCACCTAGCTATTATGGAAAACTTCCAAGAAAATAAATTTACTTTTGAAAAGGTCTTATTTATTTTTTATATTGCGGAATCTTTGGTTTGTTCGGGAAAAAGACATCCTCTTTTGTAGACCTTTGTTCTTCCATATTGTATATCTGAGGTGAGCACTGATAAAAATTACTACTACTTTTCAGGTTTTTATTTGAGTACTTCTTCAAAAATTGTACAGCATTGGAAAAAAGTAGAGCAACATTTATTTTTTTTTAAATTGCCGGCTACAATATTTATTAAAAAATAAATTTAATAACGTAAAATAATTATAATTTCTACATGTATTATTTTTTAAATATTGTATTAAATTAAAATTAAAAATGTATTATTTAATAATTGGGCTAGAAAAAATTGGAGAAACATCTAAAAATTTCGAATTAATTCTATAAAAATACTAAAATTAAAAGATAAAATAATGTTATAGCGAATAACCAGGGATCATCAATTGTAATTCAGAATAGTCAATTGTAATTAAGAAAGCATCAATTTAATTTCAGAAAGTATTAATTGTATTTCAGAATAGTCAACTGAATTTTAGAAAAGACGTGAACCATAAACAGCACATACAATTCATCAAAAATGTGCTTTGGCTTGGAAATTTAACATTACACCAGTAACGAAATCAGATATAGCTCCTTATCCACCAATATTAAATCCAATTGAAATATTCTGTTGTAAGATAAACAGTATTGTTTAAAGACAACTTCGGAATTCTCCTGGTACGGGTCCTGGTATTATGGAAGAATATTTGTTAACTTAGAGACAATAATTATTGAAGCCAAAAAAATGGGTGGTGGTTGTGCTCGTGCAGCACAACACACTAAAATCGACCATGTAGCTAAAGTTCCTAAAGGAAGACATGGCTGTTTGTGGCTAAAGTACATAGTATATTTAGGTAATCCAAAATTTCTGCGGAAAAAATTACCTTAAATGAAACACAAATAATTCTTTCTGTAATACAATTGATTACTTCTTAAATACAACTCATTCTATCTGAAATTAAATCGACGATAGGAGAGATAGCAGGAGAATTCCGAAGTTGTATTTTAACAATGGTGCTTTAATCTTAAAACAGATTATTTCAATTGGGTTTAACATTGGTGTATAAGGACCTAAGCCTAATATCGTTTCTGGTGTAATGTTAAATTGTCAAAGCACATATTTGATGAATTGTATGTGCTGTTATGATTCAAGTGCACAATCACCGCCATAAACTCTTGACTTCCTCAATTTTTTACAATTGGTACTTTCTGAAATTAAATTGATTTTTCTGAAATACAATTAATGTTTTCTGAAATACAATTGATCTTTTCAGAATTACAAGTGACTATTCTGAAATACAATCGACTATTTTGAAACACAATCAACTATTCTGAAATACAATTGTTACTTTCTGAAATTGAATTGATTATTCTGAAATACAATTGATGCTTTCTGAAATACAATTAACTATTCTGAAATCGAATTGATCTTTTCTAAAATACTATTGGAAAAGGTATAGATAAGGGATCATAAACTGCCTTAAAATCGTTTTCTTCATAAGGCCATCCCTTTTGTTTTTTTTTTTCACAAGATGAATGAGACCCATCCTGAAACCATGAAAGCATACCCGCACTATTAAAGACACATCAAAATGCTTTACAGTAGGAAGAACAAATTTAGAATCTAATCATTTACCTTCAGAAAATCTTGCATAATATTATAAGTAGGGATGGGATTCAATATGTAAAACGTGTCTTAAAGATAAAATATTAGATATTTAATATAGGAGTTCAATGGTTAAGCGTCATGGTGGATCTTTGATGCTGCTTTTTTGGTTTTGGGATAAGTGTCGGGATAAGTATAATTCATCGAATAAATCTCAAGATGGTTCACTTTATGTACCAAAATAGTTTGAATAAGTTTAGGGTTCCATATACAGACATTTATCTTTTATCTCCTATTGCATTCAGCAGCATACGTTGGAGGCAGTAAAGCTGTATGGTTTTATGGTTTGTGGCAGAATTTTTTTTTAAAAGTCTAATATTTTTGATGGCCCAATTCCTAATAAACGATCAAAATTTTAATGAATTATTTATATTATCCAAATTCTAAAATATATCAGATGAGGAGCAAACATCCAAAACGTGTTAAATCCTTTTTATTCATACTTGAGTAACTCGCAAAATTGTTACTTCTTATACTTTGGTTGCTTGGTTGTATAGTTTTTGTAGATAATTGAAGAAATTTGCTTTGTCGGCATTGTTCAATATGTTTCTTTAATTAGTTATTTTGCAAATTTATAGAAGGCGAAACATGTAGCAATAAGATAAAATATCAATAATACAGGGTATCCCGTTCGTGGTTCACTAAACGTCAAGGTTAGAAAGTAGAGCAAATTTTATCAAGAAAAAACCAAAAAAGTAGGGGTCCATCTTTTATAGTTTGAAAGTTACAGGGGTTTGAATTGGGCATCGCCCGTTTTTGCCAGAAATCAGTAAATGATCAACAGTTGCTTAATAATCAATTTTTATAAGCAAAAGTTAAATTTTGATGTCGTTTGAAACAGTTGTATTATTAAATAATAACAAAAATGAAAGCGCACCTCAATTGTAACTAACTATGCTTAGAAACAATTCTCATAGGAGTAAGTTTAGAAGGCTCTAGTGAGTGCATAAAAAGAGTTAAGGTTTCAAAAATTTTCATAATTTCTAGAGAATTTAACGAATTTTTAGAAAATTAAAAAAAAAAACGCCCTTAATAGGTCATATCTTGGAGAAAATCTTCAAAAACAGCTAAAAAAACAATTTTTTCTGGATTTTTTCCTTTTTCATTCAAACCATGAAAGATAGACCCCTATTTTTTTGGTTTTTTCTTGATAAAATTTGATCTACTTTCTAACCTTGACGTTTGGTGAACCACGAATATGGAATTTCTTGCATTTCATTATCAATGTACTACTTATCCAAATCTATTGCAAGCAACCAAATCTTCTTTACTGTCATTGAGGACAACTGCGAAATTTCGAAACAAATTTTGGGGGGGGTTAAGTTTTTTCGGGATATCTACCCTTTTTAAATCGCTCGGATAGGTCGATATTTGTTTTCAGTAGGGCGGATTTTTAAATAATTACCACTTACTTGCTTTCATCCCTAATGGAGGGTTGATATCAACTTTAAAGTTAATTACTGAAAAACAGACATGATAAGTTCATTTACATTAATTAATTAATTAATTAAAATTGTAACCGAATTTTCTCAGCAAGTACTGCACCGATTTTTAAAATAAAGGCACTGTCGTAAATCTGGTTTCTTGCAGTATTTATTTTTATGCACTTTGACCCCAATTGCCATTTCAAAATGTAAAGTTGATAACAACCCTCCGTTGAAAATGGGTAAAGGGTATGTATTTAATAATCCATCCATCGGTTTTGTAAATTGATGTTAAATGCCGAAACCGGGTTTGTTAAGTTTTCGTTGGACCACCCTGTATAATAAAGATATTTTGAAGGGATTTTAAAATTTAAATAGGTTTTGGCAAGAGAAGCTTTTCAATGATAATAAATATCAGACATTTATGATAATATACCTTTTAAGTTTTAACGAATTCAAATAATTTGATAGATATCATATACGGGTGTATTCAACAATTATTACATTAAATTCGTGCCCTATCGTTTGTTTCTTCAGATATATAAACAAAAATAAAGTGATAACTACAAAACAACAATAAAAGATTTATCTTTTTATTTATTAATACAAACACTTTATAACTCTAAAAATGGGAATAGGTGATTGGAAATATCATAAATTTTTCATTTTCCTTTCACAATTGTTTGCGTTTATTCTTTATACGTTTCTCAGATACGTTTCAATAATATTTGTCAACGACTCTTAGAAATATGTACAAAAAAATTTGGTGAAAAAGTTTCAGTTAAAAATAAAATAGGTATTATGTTCGCACCCTCCAGTAATATTTCAAAGTAAATGAAATGAGTTACCTACATAATTATCCATGAGTGCACTTAAAATTTACACACCTTCTGAAGAAAATGCAAATAACTCTTGCTACTTGAAAATATAAATAAAAGCAAAACCAATTCGTGACATATTCTCACATTTGTAAAACAAGTGACATTTATGTAGTTGAAATATGTAAATCTGCCTCTGCGAGTTTATTTTTAGAAATTTCTTTTACACAATATCATTATTTAATTATTTTTGAAGTCATTATCTCGAAATAAATTGCAGGACTCCCTAAATAACTGCTAACATAATTTATCAATCAAAGCGTGACGTTTTAAAAATAATACATTGTTCGTTGAAAAGCACTCGAAAAATTATTTAATGTCCTTTTTTGAAATCGAATACCCTGTGCTACTCCCAAATTAAAATCATTTATGAGTTGCAGAAATAAAACCTGCACTGTAAATCAATTCGAGTTGGCAATTCGAATACGCAAAACAAGGTCCTTAAAACATAAAGCACCAACTCCACCCCACAACATCACGTCTTTTACAGTTCCATTAGGCATTTTACGTCCCCAGAACGCATAATAAAGTATCCGATTTCACACATTGATTCGCTCGGGACTAAATTAAACACACCGCATCAAATTTCCAAACATTAAAAACGAATCGTCTTTTGTTGACTGTTAGGGCTTTTTGATAGGGTTCATGAACTCATGAGTTAATAAAACTGAGTGCTGTTTGTTTATTTTTCCAAACAAACTTTATTTTTAGAAACCCCAAGAAAATAAACTATATTTTTCTCATTTTTAACACAAACCAATTACCTTTATCTTTCTTTAAACTCGTTTTGCAGAGATTGATATTCAGAAGGGAGATGGTGGAATACATTTGCTTTTAAAATTTTAAATAAATTCCCTTTTGAATAGGCTCAAAGTAAAAGCCAGAACGAGACTTATGACTCACATTGTCAGCAAATTTTAGAAGATAAACCTTCGGCTTGGTTGCATAAGAATTGTAAAAGCAATATTTAATGCTACATTTTTGTGCTCAATTTTCATTTAAGAAAAGTCGTGAGTGAAGAATATTTATCATAAAAGTTAACTATGGACTTAGTTTTTTAAAAATCTTTCTACAATTTACTGAGAACGCGTATTAATAATATCCACAATACCCAAAATACAGGGTGATTCAGATCACCCGTGCCACCCATTTATCTCGAGAACGCGTTATCGTACATGGCCGAAATAAAATATTTATTACCAAAGTGTACCTAAAGAATCCATTGGTGAACTTATTTTTTTACGGAACTATCCGAAACCGGAGGTAACTTTGATTTTTTAAATGTCAACATAGGTCGAGTTTGGTATGGTTTGATAGGCCTTTCATAAACAAATAACTTTTATTAAAATATTTTTTTAATATTTTTCATAGTTCATTTATTCGAAAAACAAAAAAAAATGTTAAAAAAAGTAAATAAAAATTATTGCATATTTTGAAGAATTTTGTTTAAATATGGACAAGTATGATATTTAAAGTTGGTAAAATATTAGAATTTGAGAAAGATTTATAAAATTCTTCAAAATATGCAATAATTTTTATTTCCCTTTATTAACAATTTTTTTTTGTTTTTCGAATAAATTCTAAACTATGGAAAATATTAAAAAAATATTTTTACAAAAGTTGTTTGCTCTTAAGAGCAATTTCCTAAACGGAAAATATAGTGGTTTAGTTCTGCAGTCATAAAAGCTAGTACGAACAACATTTTTGTATAATTTTTTTTGTAGATGATTTAGAAGTCATGGAGAATGTACAAAAAAATATAATGATCTAAAAGTACCTTAACTTTGGACCCCCCTAATTAATTTTGTGCTTGGTTGCAGAAGGTAACTCTCTGGCAAGATGCAGCCTAATCAATTTAGATTATAAATTTGAAAAAAAAAAATGAAAATCTAACGAGGGAAACTTGAGTTGTGACTGCAGAACTAACGCCCGATTTCATGATTTTTCACAATTTTTCCTCCCAAACTCGCGCGCCCTCTAGGGATTCGCATTAATTATCAGTTATTTGGTCATAATTTGCAAAGAAGCTCCAGAAAAGTGGGATGGATTTTTTATTCCTTGTTATTATCTCCAACGGAAAATTTATCGCGGGTGTCCAGGAAGATGCTCTTAAAAGACCTATCAAACCTATATTATATTTTTCCGGAACAACCCGGAACAACCCGGAACCATCCGGAACCGGATATCACTTTGATTTTTTAAATTGCAACATAGGTCGAGTTTGGTGTGGTTTGATAGGTCTATTCAAAATAAACAACTTTTATTAAAATATTTTTTTAATATTTTCCATACTTTGGAATTTATTAGAAAAATAAAAAAAAAATGTAAAAAAAGTAATAAGTAATAATTATTGCATATTTTGAAGAATTTTGTTGAAATATGGACAAGTATGATATTTAAAGTTGGTAAAAATTAGAATTCGTAGAAAGAGTTTATAAATTTATAAAATTATTCAAAATATGCAATAATTTTTATTTACTTTTTTTAACAATTTTTTTTGTTTTTCGAATAAATTCTAAGCTATGGAAAATATAAAAAAAATATTTTAATAAAAGTTATTTGTTTTTGAAAGACCTATCAAACCATACCAAAGTCGACCTTTGTTGCCATTTAAAAAAATTAAAGTTACCTCCGGTTCCGGATAGTTCCGGGTTGTTCCGGAAAAAAATGAGTTCACCAATGGATTCTTTAGCTTTACTTTGGTAATTAAGTTTTTATTTTAGTGATAAGGCGTTCTCGAGATAAATGGGTGGTACGGGTGGTCTGAATCACCCCGTATAATAATTGTACTTTTTTCTTTCTTTATAAAAATTGGAAAGTTCAAATTGTACACAATGTAGATAAATCACTGTCTTAAATAAATAAACAAAAATTTCATTTTGTTCACAATGTGAATTATGATAAATATTCAAAAGAAATTGGAGTAGGTAAGAGATTTAGGGGCATAAAAAATATGAAGGGTGCCGATTTGTAGATTGCAGAAGGCGGGAGAGGGCCTAGCATGGGCCCTGGAGCTAGACAAGAAGCAGAAATTAAATATCGATCCCTAAATCTCGAGCAGGAATTATTAGAACCGAAGAATAATTTGTAACTCGTATATTGTCTGTGTTCTGCTTTATTTATTTCACACGACTGTAATCTTTACTGATGCGTAAACTATAATAACCTTGTCACTTTCGCTCACTTCCTAGATTGATGATCTGTATTTAACAAGCTTAACCTTTAATCTGCGAGATATGTTCCTCCAGTTTTTTATAAATAAGCTTGAACATCGAATGCGTTAATCTCGTGATGTGATCAACAAAATGCACGAATTTATAACTTCATGTAATTGTTGTTTGTGCTAAATGCTTTATTGTGTAAAGCTCTTTTTTGCGAATGTTCTGTTAATGTTTCCTGTGAGCTTTTTCTGATTTATTACTGAAAGTTTATTGTACTGGTGTTTTATGAATATAAACCTGAAAGTTGAAGTATATTTTAATCATTTTTGTCTGAAATATGAGAATTAAAAATTAGTTTTTGTGAAAATTGTTCATTGTTAAAATCGCAATCAAAATTTAGTGATATTATGTAATAATACTACTAAAATAAATATAATAAAAACAAATAATGGAACGTAAAGCAAATCCTTTGTTTCGTACTAATAAATTTTGGAAAATGTTTATTTTAGCTCACGTTCATCTAATTAATCTATATACAACAGGAGACTTTATTAAAATTGAAATTAATTTCAGAACAATAAAACGACAGGAGTGGGGTTTTATAAAAAAATATGCAAATTGGTGTAAACAACACCACGATACTCATGCCAGGCTAAAACAAAAAAATCATGATTTAAAACTCTATATTCGCTCTAGTACATATTTTTGTTGGTTTTTTAGCAGGTTTATTGCTTCGCCAGCATGCGCACCACTTTATGGCGTTTTTATGACTAATTAATAAGACGTCCTTTCTCGATTATGAGGGCTTACAGCTTCTCTCATAAGCTGTAACTCGCCTCTAATGGTAATCCACTGACATAAATTTTATTAAAAAATTAATACAAAGTCCTCATACCTTGAAATTATTTCCAGTATTTCAGGAAATGCACATTAAATAATCGTTTGTTTGTGTTTGTTTAAAATCGCTTAAAGCTTTTCTTTATCGCTCCATAATGCACACATTATACTCGGAGAACTTTGTGAAAATTCCGTATGAAGCTTACGTGGAAAAATGAACCAGACGTGGGTTGAGCAAATTGCATTCTCGCTTTAAATTCTGTTTATTTCACGTTGGATATTCCACCCTTCAAAGCAACAAAACGTTCGGAAAATGCACCATTCTGCCAATTCCCCTGTTTCGACCGGCTTACACATGGCACCCGCCGATCGAACGTTGAAATTCCAATTTGCGAAGGGATTTAGCTTGAGTTTTTCACCTGGCAACAACAACTGAGTTACGACCAACTTGAATGAATACCGTTTCAATTTTAGCCCGTTAGATAATCGAATTTTCACAGTAAAACCTTGAATCGTATTTATTATCACCAAAAACCAGTAGCGATTATCATTTTCATCACGTGTAAGCATAAGTTAACTTCCTGCACTTCTTAGATTGATTTTATCCAATGTATCCAAAGCGATATTACTCCAGGCACCAAATCAATATTAGGGGTCTGCCAGTCAGGATAATAATATTACCGTCCATAAATCTGTTACGAAAGAAAAATATTTATGATGAAAATTTTATGTTTTTTAGTGCGAAGAGCATTTATCAGTTTTCTCGAGGATTCGGGAACAAACATTATCATTTCCAACAAAAATACGTAAATAACACCATCGAAAAAACACGTATAATGATTCTTCCCAGTCAATAATTTCCTAAACTAAAATTAACTGAAATAACAAATTTACAAGTCTAATATTTAATACTTTATCTTTTTTATTTAAATATTATTAAATTTATTTCGTCTAAAGCCGCTTATCCACCAAGCGGGTAAAACCTTTCCTCATTACTCATTAGAGCTAGTAATTACGGGATTTCAAATTTTTTTGGAGTTGTTAATTTCGGATTACTCTCATCATTACTGACCCCGTAATTTTCGTTTTTATTTTTTACAAAGGTTTTATGGGACTTTACTCTCGGAGTTTGTAGCAGGAAGGTCACAATTTAAAATAAAATTTCATTATTATAATTATTTTTACAAAATTTTGTATATTTACCTACGATATTATAATTTATAGCAACTAAAATTTTTGTTAGAAAATGGAGTTGATTTTGTATACAGAATCCGGCAAAAGTAACGGAACAGCGGCGCATTTTTTGATTGCGTGAATATTTTTTTTTTCAAAAATTTGCATACTTATACGGTATTATAAAAACTACATTCTGAGATGGCTTAGAACATTCCCATCTTTTGTGGTGTCTCATGAGAAGATCAATTTATGTATATTCTTGCAAACCAGAAGCTTTTATGCTGGTTTGTTAAAAAGTTATTAAGGATTAACTGTCTAAAAATTTTGTCGCCTGTTCTCCAAAATGTTCAAAATTCGACTTATCAACCCATGGCTTTCTGCGAAATTGAAGAAGGCCGACAATTTGAGCATTTGTTATAAAATTTAAAAAATAAATACTCAATTTTTGAATAGTAAGAAATTTGGTATTTAATTTGATAATTTATTTAATGGGCCACTGCAAAGACTTTCGGTTAAAGCCAAATTAATTATTTTTTATTAGCTTCAAAATTAGCTATTATTCGACCCCATTTAATAAATTATTGGGTTGCAAAAAAATTTTTGGACAGCAAAAGGTGACAAAAATTCTTAGACTTAATAACTTTTTAACGAAACAACATAATAGCTTCTTGTAGGAATGTGTTTCTTTTTTAATTTCCATTAAAATGAGGTAAAACTCGATATGGGTTGCAATTTATAAAAAAGGGGGTAGTTCTCCCCACAAGACACCCCAAATGATGGGACAGTTCTGAATCTCAGAATGTAGTTTTTATAATACCGTTAAGTATGCAAATATTTAAAAAAAAATATTCAGGCAATCAAAAAATATGCTATTGTTCCGTTACTTGTGCTGGACCCTGTATATTTTAACCATTTTTGTTAATAACTTTTTAATTATTTTACATACTTTTAACAAATTTTGCACATGTATTTATTATAGTGTTGTTTGTTGGTTTGTTAATTGTAATATTTTCACAAGAAAATTTCAATGGAAACATAAATAATCCGTGATTTTATAACCTATTTCGGATTTAAACATGAATTTTGAGGCTCGAGTTATAACATTTTTAATAATTTTTTATTATTATAAATATTTTTTTTAAATTTTGTACATTTGATTATGGCATTACAATTTATGATCAGTAAAATATTTTGTTAGAAAGAAGTTGGTAATCTTGAAAAATCGTCGATTTTGTAAGTTTTTTCCCGTTTTTTAGGGATTTGATCTACAAAATTGTTAATATCTATTTAATTATTATACACCTTTATTCCAAATTTTGCATATGTATTTTTATTGAAAAAAAATGACGTTGCTCTATCTTCCTGAGTCCTGCTTATTTTTTTTAAATCTAGTAAGTATATCAAATAGTGGACCCGGTACCAGAAATCTTGACTATTTAAGAGCAATCCTCCTTTCGTGACGTCATAGGAATCGCAAACAGCAAAAACTCATTATTTGCACTCTAAATTCAATATTTTGAGAGTGAAAATCATCCGTATGAGTATGGGACTGTATTGGGCACTAATCCACTAAGACACTCCCCCCACTCTCTGTGCAGGAGCGCTTACAGCTCACAATTTTCGACAAAACATCAATTAGTAGAAACATCATACTACCCTTAATAATTAATGAAATTGGTTCAAATTTAAAACATATTTTAATAAAACATCATTTTCCATCTTAGCTAAAAAAAAATCTAAATTTTATCTGTTAAATGTGCTTTTTAGCTCATTGAAAACTGCATAAAATGACGATTTTCATTAATTATTTTCAAAAACAAATAGTAAAACAAAATCCTTTTGCTATGATGGAAAATTAAGATCGCTCTTTTAAATTCAGAAAAAAAAATCAAAAATATTAATAAATAAAGGCTCTAGGATGTTTCTACCAAGCCTCAAAATAGCGCTAAAAATCATGGGTACGATCAGTCTTAAGCGCGTGCTTTTCTAAAACGGTAACGAGAGTTTTGATATTTTGTATAGAGATGAGAAAGGGGGGGGGGGGTAGATACAACCCCTTTTGTATTTTTTAACGTAGCCGCAAAAAGAGTGATTTTTTTTCGTCCGATTTTAAAAATTCGAGTGGCGTCATTAAGGGAAATGTCTGTCCCAATTTTAAATTTTTCAGAGAACAGAAAAAATTCCCAAAAATGGTCGTTTTTTTCTTGCTGTTTTTCAGATCGTCGGCGGTGTCAACTTTGAAAAAGCGAACCGGCTATATCAATTAAATATTTTTTATTTTCCTTCTTATGCTCTTATTTATGAGCGAAAAATTCAGAACTTCGAAATTTTCACCCTGGACTTCAAAAAATCGTGTAAAACGCGGCCCAACCTGGGCACATTTGACCCCCGCAGTTTTCCAAAAATTTTCTTTCACAACATTAAAAATGTTTTTACAGTGCGTGGCGTACACACATTTTTTATATTTAATTAGGTTGAGAAATCACGTCGAAATAAACTCGAAATTTAGGGATGTGTGGCTTCTGTCGAGCTATTATTTAAAGGATTTTCATGTTTAAAAACTCGAATATGCTCTTCGAAGGGTTTTTTGAATTAAAAAAAGAACATTTTTTTAAAGTCGCATTTAGAAAAGTCGCATTTTTGAAGCATTTAAGTCTAATAATCCTTTTAAATTCTATTCCAACCCCACGTAATGCTCCTTCTCTAAAAGCTTTTAAGGTCCACTTTACGACAAATGAATCACTTCGATATCTTCTTTCCAAGTTATGACTGAAAATGTAGCTAAAATATGCAAAACATCCGTTTTAAGCCAAAATTTCGCTTTGCAATTTTTCACTTTTCAATAATTTATATCTTCGAAACAATTAACAACACTGAGCCGTTTGATAGCTTAAAGTTCTCATCGTCACCTGTCGGTTGAATATTGCACCATCCAGGGCCGTATTTGAGCCAAAGTTTTCCGAATTTGTATGTATAATATTTCAATTCAAAATTTCATGGTTATTACGAGCCATGAAATTTGTAATTGAAATACATTTGAACCAAAATCTCGGATTTACTCATTATACAGTGAACTCGTTACATCCGTGCACGTTATAACCAAGTACGAGTGTATTATATTATGGATAATTTTTAAATACTTGTCATATTTTATAAAAAAAATCATAACTATTGAACGAAGAGGACTTATTTTTTTTTCTTTTTTCTAATTTCTTTACACTACAACTCTAAATTATTAATTATCAAATTTTTTATTTGAAACGCACCGAAATTGTATAAACTTTTCATATTTTAGTCATGAACTAGCCTTGTATTCTAGAATTTTTAATAATTTTGTTATTATTATAAATATATTTAGAAAATTATATATTTTAACCATTAACGGAGGGTTGATATCACCTCAAAAATTTCAAATGGCAATGGGGTTATAATCACATAATTTTTCATTCGTGGTACACCAAACGGGGTTAGAAACTAGAACAAGTTTAATAGACAAAAAAACGAAAGAAGTTAGACATTACAATACTATCGTTTTTGGAGCATCAGGTAAAAATAAGAGAATACCTATCGTAATAAATTTGTCCACATTATTTTACACATAAAATTTTGTACATCAAATTTATAACGATAGTTATTCTAATTTTTACCTGATGATGGAGCATAATGTCTGAAATCGATGGTAATTTAATGCCTAAGGTATATTTATGGTGCAATTCTGCGCAGATCTATAAGTTCTTGGAGGAAGAATCTGTAAGGTTTGTTTTATGGGTTGTAATGGACGGGTTCCATGGTTACCTTACAGATATTTACTGTAACGGCGTACAGGTTTTCACAAAATCGACCTATTAATTAATGGTGCAATTCTTAGCAAATCTGTAAGCCCTTACAGGAGATATCTGTAACGTAACCCTGGAAACCGTCCATTACAACCCATATAACAAACCTTACAGATTTTTCTGTAAGGACTTACAGATTTGCTCAGAATTGCACCATAAGTTGAACTTAAGAAGTATCTGTTATTTGGTTTCTAATTAGATAATTTTTAAATAAAATTTTTAAATACCTAAAAAGTTTTTGACTGTTTTATGTCTTCTTCTTCCATCAAAAACTATTTACAAAAGTCGAGGATTAGCCAAATCTTTACCAATAATACGTTCAGTATTAAAATGTACTTGCATTAAAAAATCTTTTTTAAAAAATCAAACTTTGATGCTTATAACTTTTCAGGGATCCACATTTTATAGAAACGAATTTGGTCAGATCGACTCTACTATCTCCAGTTAAGCGTTGTCGATCGAATTTTGCGACACCCTGTATTCATATAAAGATAAAGTTTAAATTCCGTTATCTCTTCTAATCAAAAAAAAACTAATTATTCATGTTTCCTGTTTTAAATAACTATTTGGTTCCTACTAAAACTATAATTGGAGTTGTTAAAAATTGTAATGGCAATGAATACTTTTACATACAGTGATGCTGTAACAAAACTACAGTAACTACATTTAACGTTTTTGGTTTAAACCGCGATAAGGACTAACAAATGAAACGGGCATTAAAATAATTAAGGTGTAACACCTAACTCTAGTTTTGAAACTAGTGAAGTTTAAGTTAGATAAATGTTTTCCAGACTGGATTTAAGGGCTGGCGCTTGATTTAAAACTCAGTTAAATAAATGCATTTTGAATGTAGATTTAATAAAATTGTTTATATGCTTACAAACTTTAATATTAGTTTTAAAACCCATTAAATTGTATTGTGCGTTTTGTGAAAAATGAAATTTAAATAATTGCTGTTTTACAAATTTCTTTCTTGGGCTTCTTATTCCACGAATCCTTGAAAAGTTTAATATATACACCGTTCGGTATTCGCATTGTTTGGAATTGGATACAAAGCTTTTATTTCTTGTTTTAATTTCACATTCGGTGTAATTCTAAAAACTGAAATATTCAGTTGCTGATGCAGAACGCTATAGGCTATTACTAAACGATATATTCTCTACTGTTTAATGCATTTCCATACAAAATAATTATGGAAAACAAGCTTTTTCCCAATATGCACTTGTAGTCCCATCCGAATGTCGAGTACAATTTTTTGGAGCTTAACTTTTATCAATTTAAAAATTATTGATCACTATTAATATAGTTCTGTTGGAATATTAAAATTTTATTAAAACAGGCGAATTTTACCAAATTATATTGATGTAATCTAGCCTAATTTGTGGTAAAAACAATATCCTGTAAACTGGGATCATTTATGAATGTAGAAATACGTCTTGGAATTTATGAAGCAATTAGGTCGCGATTGTTTTTCCTGTCTAGAATATGGAGACAGAGAAAAGTGGCACCCGATTGTCTCAATCGCCTGAGAAATCGCCGTCGTTTTGAAACTATAAATATTTTAGGGTAATAGCGTAGTGTGGGTGAACGGAAGACGTCTCGCATTTCACCATCAATAATCCCAACCGGTCTCCAGTTCTCTAATTTATTTGCAGGGATCTTGGTCCTGAAAGGGAAAGATGACGACTATTAGGAGCACGTAAGGCGCATGGTTTTAGGACGACAAATCAAACGACCCAAGGAAGACAATAAAGTCAAAGTGCGACCCAAAAGCCTAGAAATAAAAATAAAAAGCGAACATTTCAGTTCAATACGCACGTGCGAGCGTACTGAAGGAGTACTACGTCCGGCTTATTTAATAATCCCGACGACCCTTGGGCCTTTTTTTATCAATTGGGTCTTGTTTTACGTCCACTTAAATTCCTAAGGATAAATTGGGATATGGTTTGTAAACTGAAAGACCAACACCAGCTCCTGGATTAACGCGTTTACGAAACCTTTCTGGATTAGCCTTCCTCCAACCACATTAATAATAAAAAATGCAAAAATATATTGAAGTAAAAAATTAATATTATTTTTTGAATTTAAATCTCACCCAAAAAAATATTGTTATTTTGACTGAAAAATTGTACAATTTGATTTTTGTTATTAGTGGTTTCACAAAAGACTTTCTCTAAAGTAAATTTGGAACATAAATTAGGTGTTAGTGTGTTAGCTAGCAGCAAATAGGGTTAAAGCTAAGCCACGAAAATTTTACTGGATGCTACAATTTCGTACGCTCAAAGCTTATAAACAAACATGCCCAAGAATTATGAATCTAATCTAAAGGGTTTCTTGTTTGCAAAGATTTAACGAATAAAATTTGTGGCTATTATTGCTATAATATAAATATTTTTTGAGTAAACTAGATTTACAAGGGACATGTATCTACAGTACCTAATTTTATTTATTCACCTGATGACAATTATCTCAATTTATTGGTGACAACGATTTTATCGCCAATACCTGAAATATTTATTTTATGAGTATTGCTTTGTAAATTGCAAATTCAAATAAAAAAATCTCACTCAATAAGCTATTGACCATATAGTTCCCCTCCGAAATGACTTTTGTTCCTGATTATTGAATTAATCGGTTAGAAAAATGATTGGGATGGTAGCTTGGAGAATTTATGTGTAATGATTAGATTAGCACTGGGAGCATAAATTTGTGCATGCCCTAGCTATTGGACGAATTCTCATTAAGAGAATTCCGATCGATAATCAATTTATTGGAAAATAAATGGCTCCGGAGACCATTGCACGACTTTTGCAGCTAAACGGCAAACACGATGTACCAATTAAGCTCCGAACGATTGTCAAGACCGTCAATACCAGAAGGCTGAAAGATATTAAAGCGAGCATAAACCATTAGCACGTTTTTTTGGATAATACAGTTTTGATTAAAATTATTGGATTTTTATTCAAGAGATTCCGGCCTAATTAAAAAATTGGAATGATTATTTAATAATTACTACTCAATTATCAAATTTTAGATTAATTTAAGAAAATCAATAAAATATAATGATTTAATTTAAACTTATTATCATAGGGAATAGTCGGTGCTTAAAGTAGAATCGTTGCCTATTGGGAGATAATAATACAATGCATAAGCCGTATTATCTATGATCTCAGATGGCACATGGGACTTTTAAAGAATACAGAAACTTCAAAGTACAGTTGAAGGCTGAAAGCTATTAAATTTATTGCGACCAGCTACTGAAATACTTTTATTCCAAACGAAAATTGTTCGCTTTAACTATTTGCTTCAAAGATAAAATCTCTATACATAGTTAAACCCTAAAAACTATAAAACCACTCATGTATATAAATAAGTATTTTAAAAGTAATAATTGTACATCTTTGGTAACTTATAACCCATAAATAATTAAACCAAAATTTTAATTACAATATACATGGTGATTCAAAACTATCCCGCTTCCTCTTAAGGACAGATTCCTCTAACAAAAATAAGAAGAAAAGTTTATATAAACATATGTCCGATCTCGCTTTTTTAACATCAACTCTCCTTAAATCTACCTTTTTAAAACAGGCAAAAATTTTGAAAAAAATTCAGAAAACGTATCCTAATTTTATTATGATTCAAAACTCTACTTCAATTTGTTTTGAAATAATCGAACAAAAACCTACTAATTGACAACGCCTTTAAAAGGCAGTAGCTCCCTTATGAAGCGAGATCGAACATGTGAAGTTTTCTTCTTATTTTCATGTGAGGATATGAGGAATCTGCCCTTAAGAGGATGCGGTATAGTTTTGAATCACTCTGTATTTTCACAAAAAATCATCGTAGGATTTTTAATTTTAATTTGTAGATTAAACTGACTAAAAAAATTAAAAACAAGCACTCGAAATATGAAACATTTTTATTGATAGACACTCTGATACAAAGGTAGTCTAGGGATTACGTATTTAAAACCTTAACAGTCTACCAAATCGAATGTGAGCCCTGAAGCAATTTAGAGCACTTCAAACGTTAAACAAAAAGCACTGAAAATGTTGCTAATTGCTGTGGCTTTGGAAAAATAATATTTGTAATTTAAATTTATGCTCGTAGTTTTTCTACATTTAAAACCATCGCGTGCTTAAATTAAGAAAAGTATAATTTCCTTTATCAATTATACAGGGTGATAATTTGGAAACAATCCACTCTAAATAACTTCAGTTTGATGAGATGTATAAAAATTTGGTAAAACAAAAGTTTTCCACACTTGTGACACCTTAGTTTGAATTTTAATAGCAGAATATAGTTTTAAAATCTGATCACCTGACGACAACTAAAAAAAAATTTTATATCGATTTTTATGAGAAATACATTTGAGCTTCTAATCTTTTAATAAAGAATAATTAATATGAACTTATAATTTAAAATATTCTCAAAAGTGTCAGACGGTCTTTATGGTTAATCATAAAAATACTTTTAAATAAATGTTTTCTTTTTGCTTTTACAGTGTTTCTATATTTTTATAGTAATATCTTTAAATAAATGTGTTTCAAAACTTCATTAAAACTTACGCGATATTTCTTTAAAATGGTTTACACTAAGGAAGAAAGAACTGAAATTGTTATTCTTTATGGTCGACAGAACGAATGTGCTCGAAGAACTACCGCTGTGTTTAAAGAAAGACATCAAAATCAATTTATTTGTGCAATATGCATACATCATAATATATGTATAAAAAATGATAATGTAGTTATAAGCACGTGTCATGCAAAATAATAAAACAATTTGATGAGGTTAACATTTACAATATAAAATGATTAAACCGAAGGACATTTGAATTATACATATAGGAAGGTAGACTAAAATTTATATCACTGATTGCTGTTAAAGAACTTCTGGATGCAATAA
Source organism: Stenus bimaculatus (assembly GCA_963971135.1). NCBI lineage: Eukaryota > Metazoa > Arthropoda > Insecta > Coleoptera > Staphylinidae > Stenus > Stenus bimaculatus. The sequence continues at coordinate 15,471,470 of OZ020185.1, read as the reverse complement.
AATACATTTGCTTGAAAATATGTCTTTAATGTTGCTTTGAACTTTGTTAGGGGTAGAACTCTCCACTCGTTTGGTAGCGTCAGTCCAATGTCCCAAATTTCGTTTGTTTTCAATCTATGAAGAGGAATGTAGATTTATTCTTTGTTTCTTGTGTTGTGTGTGTGTGTGTGAACATCTGAATTTTTCACGAGGTTTGTTTAACTTCACCTTAAACTTCTAACAAGAAAATTGACGGAAGAGTTAACAGGCCGAATATTTGAAGTGCGTTGATCCACTTGATCCAAGGCTCGAATGACTCTCTTTTGCAATATCAGGACTTTGCATTCTTGACTGCTGCGACCTCACAATCTAAAAATAGTAATAGAATAATTGCAAAAAAAAATCTAACTGGTTCTGTTTTAAATGAAAAGAGACATTATGAAAAATTACTGAACAAAGCGACGCAAATTGAAATTCTAGGGTTTTTGGAATATATCCTAATATATCTATGCGAAAGGTGTCATATTGTTCAGTCCCAATTGTACTAAACAAATTTCATTCCTATAAGATGCTTCTAGTTCATGTACCCAATGAAGATGATTTCGATAGAAGGATTGAATTTTATGAACGAATCATAGAAATAAGTCCTCAAACTTTGTTCGCAATATTTAGTGATGAATGTCAAAAATCAATGTTTTGGCTGGAATTTTACACCACCTGAGAGTATTCAAGACATAAGAAATAGGATAAATGATGGTTGTAGGGATATATCTCGAGAAACATTTCCAAAAGTTAGGAATGAGTTTGAAAATAGACTGTATTATACTATGAAAAGAAATGGAGCACATTTTTTACATTAGATATACAGTAATTTCTCAAACTAATGGGGTAATTCTGAACAAAAAATGTTAGCCGTAACGTCGATGCTAAATTTGACAGTCACCGAGATGTCAAAAAAAACGCTATTTTGTAAATTTTACTGTAACTTAACGGCAATGTAAAATATCATTTCGGTGTTAAAATGCATTGTACATTTATAAACATTCTATAGAATATATTATATTGATCAATTATACATTAATGTATTATTATTATTTTGATCGATGTTGTTTTAACACCGAAAATGTTGTTTTAAATGAACGTTAAGTTACAGTAAAGTTTACAGAATAACGTTTTTTTGACATTAGGGTGTCTGTCAAATTTAACATCGCTGTTACGGCTAACATTTTTTGTTCAGAATTACCCCATAAGCAATCCTAATATAAGCAATTTTTGAACTAAGATACCCTTTAAGCAACAAAATGGTTGGAAATGAAAGAAATTTCCTTTCAATTTAGAAGAAATTGTAAATTTTAAAGAAAAAAATAAACCAATATTCCAACGTCTGCTGATTGTGAAGAATATTGTGTGCATAAAAGTGTTATTACCAAGATAATTCAAAATAAAGAAAACCTGGAATCTCATAGAATTCTTCCACCAAGGAAGCAAATCCATCAACGAAAATATGAATATCTTGAGAAAATTTTGTATCGTTTGTTTTTGAGTGAAAGATTGAAGATTAATATTGTTCCAAAGCACGAGAACTACGCAATTATTTAAATATGCAGAATTCACAGCAAGCTCAGGTTTGCTGGAAAACCTCAAAAAGATTTTGAAAATTTCTGGAGATAAACTGTCCGCTGATGTAGATGCTGTTGAACTAGAAAAATTCAAGAACAAAGTTATTGAGATGGACTTGTTTTGACGAGACCTCATTAATTTTCAAAATTAATGATGAAAGTGCTCCCGGGCGCCAAAAATTATGAGAGGGTGAGAATTATGCTGTACGATGCTACCGGGACGTATAAGTTTCAATTGACCGATCGAAAAAACTCACAAAAATTCATGCCAAACATTTGTGCCAAGTGCAAAAAGGGATTTAGAGAAGAAGAATTTTCCTCTAAAAGCTCCCTTTCTGACGGAACTTTTCAGTGTATGCTTTTCCCACCACTAGATCAAAGCATTATAAAATCATTGAAGACATTTTATAGATGTGAGTTATTAAATTTCCTGGTAGGTAAAAATTTTTTTGATTAAGAAATGTTTATGATATCCATGTCAAGTTATTCCCAATGGCTTCAAATCTGTAGATATTTGAATACAAATTTGGATCATTTAGATACCGAGGTGATAATCCGTTAGCGAATCTATACAGGGTGTTACAAAAGTAACGCATAATAGCTGCAACTATTTAATTTAAAGAGTAAATAGTATTCTACGTACTTGATTCCTCAAAAAGTTACAGCAATTTGAAAATTTTTATTAATTTTTACGTCATATTGCCAAAACTACATAAGGAGTCGAAAAAAAAAACTAGTTCATAAGAAATTATTTGTTAAAAATGATATTTACAATTCAAATAAAATCTTTCGAGTTTATATGGGACACCCTTAATTTTTTTTCAAGATTTTTGTTTTTTTTTTCTTTTTTATTTTTCATAAAATAGCATTGCCAAAATGTTTTAGCGCAATTATTGAACATATGAGAATAAGTCTTATCCACTAAATGAAATAATTTTTTTAAATTTTCTTATTTTTATAAATAACTTAGTATCATTCTCCCTCGTTTAATTATCCATTTATTTATGTTATTTCATTTTTCTTCCATAAATAATCAAACAGGAGTTTTTTTTACTTGAGAATTTAATTTTTATACAGGGTTTCCTACTACAAAAATTTTCCTATGATCTATTATGTTTTTTCGACTTAAAAAATTTAATGATTTTTGTGGGACACTCTGTATAATATTCTTTCTTATTATATTTTCGTTATTTAAATCAATTTTTTTGGATTTTTTTCTATGCCAAATTGTTGTTTGAACATTATTGGCAGTATTTAACACAATTGAATAGCATCTTATTGGCTTAAAGATATACAAAATCCAAAGCATATTTGATTTAAATAAAAAAATTAAATCTGAGCTGTTATTACCCCTCACGACAAATAAAATTAAAATTAAATTAAATTGATACAGAGTGTTCCATAAGAAAATTTTTGATCAGAATGACATAAGATATTTATTATCTAAGAAAAAGTTTTGCTGGAAAAAAAGTGGGACACCCTGTATAATATTTATTTATATCTTCACCAAATGCGCAACTTTCTCAAAGTAAGATCTCTTTTAAAAAAATTGTTTCCGGTTAGTTGCTTAGTTTAAGAAATTACTGTAATTAATATTTAATTTGTTTACTCAGTATATTTTATATTATATTTTTTTTTCTAAAGTATTAAGGGTCATTTATGTTACTCGCGCCGCGCACCGATATAAACATTAAATACCCATTTTAAATAAATACTAGCAACAATATATACAGTTTTGCATGATAATTGAAAACTATTGTACATATTATTTATGTTTATGAGCTTTTTTTGTTGTTGCGTTTAAAAAATTGTGAAAAATCATGAAATCGAACATTACTGGCAACAGCATATCTCTAGTTTCTTTTGACAGATTTTCAAATTTTTTTCTGATTTGTAAACTAGATTAATTAAACTAAAACTGGACAACTGCTTTTGTGATACAATTTTATCCAAAATTAATTATAAGCAAGCAAAGTTAAGGTACTTTTGGGTAATTATATTTTTTTTTATAAATTCTCCAATTTTTTTTTCTTTCTGTCCATATTTAGTTGAATGACTCTAGAATTTAAAATAAAAAAAAGTATACAAAAATATTGTTTACACTAGCATATAACACTAGATATGTAAACTGCTATTTTTGCTTATTAGAAAATGACTCTTAAGAGGATATGGAGTCTACAAAATTATATGCGTTTTCCCTGTTTTTATATTTCAAACTATGGGAATATTTATTGAGCCATATACAAAATAAGAATATCATATGAAAGTGGAACCTCTGCTTAAGACTTGTGTGCGGCAGTTTTTTAATATATTATATCCAAAATGGCCAAAAAAATCATTAAAAATATGTAAAATTTCGCCTATTTTAAACTTATTTTTTGGACTAAATAATTTAATTTTTCAAAAAGTCGTCGTATAGAAGTCTAGCCATGAATGTTATTTAAACTATGCAATTATAAAACTTAATGTTATTTACAAAATATGGTTGTAGTTTGAAAAATTGCAAGGCATATTTCGTAAATTTTGAACGCGCATTTTAACTGTAAAAGCAGCAAATACCTTCGTAGTCTAGGTGATACAAATTTTAAAATATACCAGAAATGAAGATTTTTATTGGTACTTTCAGCCTAATTATGTGGGATGTACTTTGGGTCAAAATTTCTTCCCCAAATTCAAGAAGAAGCTCAAAATATACGTTTACCATCGGAGCGAGGTTCTACTTAGACTCCCAATCCTCTTAAGTATTATTTCTTAGAATTATTGTACCTTTTATTTTTTAATAATAATAATAATTATTATATTGTCTCTTCTGATATTACAACGTTTAATAAAACTTACCGAGTCCAGCATTGATTTACAATTTATTCTTTTATTATGAAATTGCATTTTTATTATATTCTTTGCAAAGATTAGAAGCTAAAATTTGATTAATTTCTCATTAGAATTAATATTAATAATTTGGACCTTTAATAAACAACTTTTGGTTATAAGTTGTCATCAAGTGACCAGATTTTAAAATTAAATGTATCACTATATTCTGCTTTTAAAATCCTTTAAAATGAGGTGTCATAAGTGTGGGGGTGGGATTTAAAATCTTAAAGTTAGAATTGCTGGGGCAAAAGGGACGACCTGTGAAGTAAACTTTTGTGCGCCATTGAGGTTTGCCCTCGTAACAAAAATTAACGTGTTTACCGAAATTTTATACACCTCAGCAAATTGAAGTTATCTAGGGTGGATCGTTTTAAAATGATGCTCTGTATAAATATAGATTGGTACCCTAAAGTTAATGAGTGCAAAGAAACATGGGTAATAAGAGATAAAAGTGGGAACATAAAAACAGATATTTATAGAAAAGAACTTAGCTCAAATAGTATATATGGGTATTATAAAAGGCAATAAAAGGTTTTATGTTCAAAATTGTTAACATATGCCATGATGACTTTAAAATCGAAAATTTAAAAAAGGCTCAAAAGATATTAGAGGAAAACAACTACCCCAGTGTTTAATATTTTTGAAATTTTTGATGTTTTTAATGTTTTGATAATTTTAATGTATTTGATAATTTTGATGTTCTGATATTTTTAATGTTTTAAAAAATTTTAATGTACGTGGATCTGGTTAAAAGTTTTTTGTTCAATTATTTGTAGGTACATATTTTAATATTAACGAAATAAATTTTAATTCAGAATTTGTAATTTTGTAGCTCTGAAGAAGAAATTAAATAAATTTCGAAACTAGTTAGCAAAAAGTCATAGTATTTTCTTATTACATAGTCCTACAATCCTAAAACCGACAAACAATAAAAACGAAAGGACAAAAACTGTGAAAAACCTAAAGTTAATGCGAACTTTAAAATCAAAAAGTTCATGTTTTAATTATAAGAAAAATAAACGTGTATCTAATCTATATGTATATTTAGGAGTTGCGCACTGCAGAAAATAAAGATATTGATATACGCATTAAATGTACAAAACGTATAGAGTTTTTCAACGAGGCAAGACGCAAAATTGAAGTACGTTTTAGTAATTTACATAAAATGATTTATTACCAACCATAATATTTTATAGCAATGCTTTACGTAATGGTAATATTTTAAATAATATATTTTTCTCATTCTTATCCGGAAAAACATTATCAAAGAAAACGTTTTCCCTCAATAGCCTAGCATATCTCTGGCATAGCCAAATGAACAATTCCAGATAATCGGATTACTCGCTTGTGGGATATAAAGAGTAAATTAGGTCGGTTGTTTTTGCGTTTATGGTAAAGGCTTTGTAGGCGTATCATCGCCTTCCTAATTAGACTTTATATACCTGCAAGAAGTTCTAAATAAGATTCACCAAATTCAATTTTAGATTCTCAAATGCTCACATGCTCACAAACCCGCAAGTTTATATAATAACCAACTGTGCATACATTAAAATTTTCCTAAGGATGCGTTTGATTAAATCATTCTAACTACATTAATCTTTAGTGTTTATGAAAACTTTAGAGATTTTCATAAATATTCGCCTTTTTAGCACAGTTTTTTTTTATTGGCATCACAAAAACTCTTAATTCTTTTAAATTTTCAGGTGAATCATGTATTATTTTTAGCTTCAAAAGTCATGAAACATTTTTTCACTTTGTACTTGTACGATCTCTATTTTTATAAATATTACTTCCTTTAGGAAATTACAAATAAAGAAATTGTGATATTTTATAAAATATTTAAATGTTGCAAACGTTTTGTTCAATATTGTAAATTCTTTCCTAGGGCATGTTTGAAGGGATGAGACCGTCGGAAAAGTATTTATAAACAAGGGATATTAGTTAATAAAACAATATTGGAGTTTATTTCAAAAGTTCCCTCTTATAAATCAAATGGATAAAGAAGAACATAAAATACCCTGGAGTGTTTATTTTTCATCTGACTTGACGGCGTAACTGAAGTTCCAAAAAGTCGTCTTTTTATTTTTTAGCTTTTCAAACTGTTAACTTGTTTTTATTTGTCCAAGTTTCTTGAGCGTGTGTTCACCACAAGTATACTTGGTTCAAGCAAAAGCTGCATTTTATGTGTGGCTGGTCTTATGAAAAGAGAGCGTCGTCCTGAATGCAAACCCAAGCGGACATAAATATTTACTAAAGTGGACCAGACAAAAAAAAGCTCGTTGCTCAGACCTCAGACTCGTGCTGAATATTAATGTCGATTGTTTACGTAACCGGATTATTATTTATTTATTTTATTAATGATGAGTATTTTGAAAACGAAAAGTTGAAAACTGTCAGCGCATTGCAGTGCTTTTATTACCGGCTCTTAAGTAATGTTCCGCGCTTGGGAGCTTTGTGCTTATGTTATCATTACATTCAGACAAATTGCATTTAAACGTGATTTGTGGTGCCTCGATAATTCACCTTTACGACCGTTACGTTCTCTGATTAAGTTGGCAAACGTTGCACGTCGGTGATAAATATCAATCGATGAGGTTCAACGTGCAAATACTCATTTTTTATACCACCAGACCCTAAAACCCCAAGACGAAATCAGGGATTTCGAAAAGAAATTAAAAACCGAGACCTCAGCATTCACGATTCAATCATCAATAAATTTACTACATCTTGATTTATGTTGGGGTTGAAAGTCGAAAAATCAATTCTCGTATCATTATTACAATAGATAATCCACTAATTCGTTATAATGAAAGATTTCGTCATCTTCTATTAAATAAAATTTTATTGTAGTTGAATCATTAAGGTACATTTACACACAAGATGGTGCTTTTAATCCTCCATTTACACATATTCCTTAATATGGGCTTTTACAATAGATAGTATAGTCGGAAAAATGGGGTTATAGATGCAATAAGCCTGGTTATACTTTTAATCTGTTTTGTTTATGGCTATAATAATATGAATTATTTATGGTTACTACGCGCGCTATAGCTCTTTGAAAATGAAGCATTTTTTCTAACTTTGTAAAAAATTGTAAAACCAACTTTCTGTGTGTACAATGAACTAGAGGCTACCTGTAAAAAATCATCAGGGCTGGAGAAGAATTCACAATAGCATTATATAGTGGATGTAACAGCAGCAAAAAACGTTGAACATATTTCGGTGAAATGGGTAAAAAGCTGGGTTTGGCGATTTTCTACAAAGTTTGAAATAATCCTTCATTATTAAAGAGGTATAGGGCGTTTAGAAAGAATTTTATGCTCTTTAAAAGTGTTCATAGTGGTCATAACAATAAAATCGTTCGTTTCCGAGCTACAGCGAAAAAACTGAAAAAAAATGTCGTGGATTTTTGGTTTCAGAAAGATTAGTCTCAAGATATTTTGTTGGGAAACCATCAATTCCTCTTATTGACCTTCCCATAAATAGTTAAGAAACATTAAATTTTCTACCATGATTGTTGCATATATTGTCTACTATTTGACTATACATATTGTATGTGTAAATGTAATAACATTAACAAAGAAAATTATTTTAAATCACTAAATAATGAAGGTGGGTTAATACTAGGATGAGGGAAATTTCATTCAATTTCATAAGATTTTATTAAATCAGTATGGTACATGTTTTCCATTTAGATCTGTAAATGAAAATCCTTACTGGATTACAAAAACTGATATAAAGTCAAATTAAGAACTTAAGGATTTATATATCCTCAAAAACTGTTACCCTGATCTTGCGCACTACTACAAATTAAGAAAAAAGCACATGTTAAATTAAATTAAAAAACTCTTCGAAGATCATAAACGATACATCTTATAAAAACGAGCAAACTAAGAATATAATCAAGGTAATAAAGTAACAGAAGATCCAAATGTAGTTGCAAATACTTTTCTTCAATACTTTGATGTAATAGTAAAAGACATAAAGGATTTTGAAAATTTTTGAGAATTTTCAAAAAGGGCGATCCAAAGGATATTTCAAACAATCCTCCAATTTCGTTAGCTTGTTAGATAGCAAAATTATTTGACTATGCCATTCTTGAGAGATTCACAAGTTTCATACAAAAATTTTATATATTGAGTGACTGCCAACATGACTTTAGAGCGAATAAACTAACCAAAACTTTAATTAGGTAGTTTTTACGAAGAAATTATACAAATATTATTAAATAACCTTAGTGCCTTTGGCTGTGTGTCTGATTCCTGACTTCTTCAAAAACGTTTGGATTCGGGGTAATGCAAATCAATTACTTCAGTCCTATTTATCAGAAAGATATCATTATGTTGAAACTTCCAATCAAGACGTAATAGGACATGCGTGTCAAAAGTCAGGGCCTCACGGGTCACCATTGGTGATCCACATGGCTCGATCTTATTTAGCTTATACATTAACATAAACGATCTTGCAAACTATTTAAGGAATTTTCCAATATGTATGCGGATAACACAACAGTTATAGCCACATCATCAACAATCTGACCAACACAATAATCTACTTTGAAGCAAACTAATACATGAAGTCAATGAACTATATCTTAATTCGTGTAAAACCAAAAATTACTTTCAATATTAAAGTTAGGTATAAATCTATCGGAGTTAAATTTCTTGGACTTAACCAAATTGACACTCTCAGCTGGGAGCAACACATGTTCAGTATTATTGTAAAATTACACTCACTATGCTATAATTATGTATTTTAAAGTTTAAACATGAACTGTTTAAAAATGTATTTTGCTGACGTCCAGTGAAGATTGCTATATGGTTTACCTTTATTGGGTTGATCCCAAAATCCACCATAGTGGAAACAAAACTGCAACTCGTGTCGAAAAGAACAAAACTGCAACTTTTTACAAACTTTTTGGATATTTGCGTGTTTTGCGACTGATTCAGTTGTGTTTTTCGTTTCCCATTTGGAAGTCAAAACTCAACTCTGTTCTGTGGAAACAGTAAGTTTTCGTCTTGTTGGCTGTTTGTTTAATTTTTTGTAGATTATGTCTGAAGAAAAGATAAAGTGGACCACTGAAGATATCGCTAGTCTGATAGATGCCTTCAGAGATCATAAAAATTTGGGGGACCCAATGGACCCAGAAACAAAAAATCTTCCTCCCGAAACATAGTTTCACTTTCTCGATTACGACTCAAATGTCTCAAAAAAAACAAAACTGCAACAATATTCTGTCCGCTCAGTAGAAATAGAGTCAGACTAAACTGAAACTCGACTAGTCCGTTTAGTGGAAAACCGTCATAAGATGCATGCTGGGTAAACCTAGCTGTGTGTCCCGCAGACAGTTATTTAAAAATTTGTACTCATGGCATTAAAATGTCTTCTGTCCTAGAATTTTTCCTATATGTTTTCAAAAATAAGTGGCTTTCAAATAATAGAGCTCACGAGTATTCTTCACGTTCAGATTTGAATACACTGTTAAAAGTGTCCTAGATGAACACTATTTTTTTAGTATTCAAGAATACTTAGATGCGTATCTATCTGAATATTGAACGTTTTATGTATTTTTGTATGGTGATCTCCAATGTTATCTTATTATGTTATGTAAGTCTTTAAAGACTAATAAATATTATTATTAAAAACGCTGTCATTTGTGTAAATTCATCTTTATGACAATGAATTTTGTAGAAGATTTGATTATATCAAAAATGCAGATACACAACTACAATTTCTTTGGAACCTTTACGAAAAGCAGGTGTAAACTACTATGAAAAATCAAATATATCGATAATCGAAAAAAGAATCATTCATCATTTTTATAAAAAAAAAATCGAGTATAATACCTTTTTTGTATATAAAATTTTCATGTGGCGTTACTTGCATTTTCCAAAAATATCAACGATTAATCATCATCATCTCGACTAGTAGTCCTATATGATTGACAAGCTTCTAAAACAAATCTCCCATTTAATTCATATGGTAATTTATCATCGCAGTATAAATACTGTAAGTTCCACACATCCACATCCACATCACACACCACTGTGGCTTCTGGAATAACAACACAATTTAATTATTTTGCCACAATAATCTCTTTGGAAATTTATTGAAACTTAAAGATAATCCTGTAGGATTTAAAGTCCAGATGCATTAGGAATAAGTTGGTATTAAATTTCGCCCTTAGTTCTTAAAAAATGGTTTCTTGTAATAATGTATAACAATTTTAAGCTTCTTGTTCACTTACAAGGAAAGATGTCTGGGTTGGAGATTATCAGGGGTAAGCACTGCCGGCAAGGCACACGACACTCAATCGTCCGATGTCAGCCCCATATCCGCTTTGATAAATCGTTCCAAAATAAACTCCTTTGGAGCCGAAAAAGAGCAGCGCGAGTTCATATTTCAGAGGCGTTAGAATATTTAATTCGGCGGAAATCGAAGCTAAAGTAGGGGCGAAATGCAAAATAGATAGGGAATTGCAAATGATTTTGGATTCATCCGGAGTGTTTATTCAAGGATACATTAGAGATTCATTAATATTTACAACGATTGATAGGATTTGTTGAACTTGGACGAAGAGACGAAGAATAAAATATATCCTCCACTTTGCCATATTGGTTTTGATCAATGATAAAATATGTTTACGCCTTAAATCGATCGTTGTAGCGCAAATTTTTCCAGTTGATAAAACCCACGTCTAGGTTTTTCGACATTTAGCAAACTTTGCAAATCACCAGGGATTTTCTACACCTCACCCTACGAAATTGTTGTAATTCGATGCCAAACCTTCGAATCAAATCCTTCCAACTTTAAATTTGTGACACAAATATTTCTCATTATATAAAAGCTCGAGGGTTCGATTTAACGATGTCCGTATAAGCAGGGGTTGATTTCAATGAAATATCATTATAAAAGGAAAATGTAACCAAAGAAAATTTTCCTTAATGCTTGGTGCGTTATTAATGTAATAAGTAATTATTATTTTAATCACTGTGGGATTTCATAAAAACGACGTGAATTATTAAATGGGACCAGCAGTAACGCGAATTATTTTAATATTTATGCGTGCCACCAAAAATGGAAGCTAGAACCGGCCAACCGACCCTCGCAATTTAAAGCTTTTGTGTTTTTCGGCTAAAAAAAATTGCTGCGTACATTGTGGCTTAAATTACGAAATAATTTTGAATTTATTCGCCCGAGCTTTTTATGATTTTCCTTTGTTCCATATCAAGCAAAAATATTTAAATTAATTTCGACTTTGGACTTTTATTCTCAATTTCTTTGATGTATTACGATATAATATTGAAAAATTTCATAGTTTACTAAATAAAATACCGAAGATTTTTATGATTAATAACGTTCGTCCCTGCCTTTTGTTCAATATAGTTAAATAGAGAAAATGCCAATCAGAATTTAATTAGTCAAATTAATTTTGGTAAATACATATAATTAAGATTACTGCTATATCAGCTTTATTTTAATTAAACAAGTCTACATTATTCTATGATTCATTTTGGTAACCATATACAGTGATGGAAATTTATTAAAATTATAAATTTTAAAATGTTATTTTTTTCTATTAAAGAATTTATTTATATTTTTTTCAAAAATATGAAGTTTAAAAAAGTATCTGCCATTATTTTACCTCACGGAAAAGTTGATATAGGGTGTCTCGTTCGTGGTGGATAAAACTTCAGTTAGAAGGTAGATATATTTACACCTATTATTGCCACACATCAGTACATCGGTAAAAACAAATTAACAAATGTGTGTAGAGATTTAAAAATTTATAACTAGAAGGCAAAAACCATCCTCTTCCAATTAGTAATAACAAAACAACAGACATCGTTAACAAATGTTGAATAAAAAATGAAAAATATTTTTTTCAGTTCTCTGATAATTTTTCAAAGAAAGCCAATTAAAAGATTGTTTTTTTTTTCATTTTCAAAAACAACATTATTATTTCTACAAATGTTGAGTTCCCAATTATTTTCCTATACTCACCAACAGCTTCCAAATTTAAAATAAAACGAGTGTGTTTCAGTTTGCTTTTTATTTCTAAGAATTTTTAGAAAACAGGAAATTTAACCAGTAAGTTTGTTGATTAAATTTTTAAAGTAGTTAACTTTCTACTTTTGTTAATACACATATATGTATGTGTATGTATATGTAATACAAAGCTATTTTAACCTAATGCCATTGAAATATCATCCAATATTAATAAAAAAACGTAAAATTTTCAAACATGTACTTGAAAGGGTAAATTTAACAATTATTTGGTTAGTGAAGGAAAATAACTAGAAACTCAAAACTTTCATGATTTGTAGGGATAATAAAAGTTAGGTTGTGTTTGTAGGCTATTAGAGAAGGAAATGTATATTTAATTTTGCTGAAATTTAAACTATGTAGGTTTGTATCTAACCAACATTTAACCTTATACATGTACATATACAGGGTGGGTTTAAAGTAAGGCTTAAAGTAAATCTCTACAATCCGTTTTCAACTAAATGACGAAAAAGCTACTTTTTAACATAATATTTCAAGGCCTATAGATGACACCGGGTATAATCTTTAGGTAGAGATGCACCTCGAGGTAAACCCCTAACCTCTATGCTCATCTCTCCGAAAAGAGCGGCAGCATAAACCGGCATAAACACCACCTAACGCATAAAAGTCATAACTACCTTATTTTTGAAATTTTCAAAAAACGGTTAAAGACGTGTCGCATTTTTTAAGCTTTATTTTGAACTCAACAACAAATTTATCTCGGTTTACATGACGTCACTATGACGTCATCATTTTTTAAATCGATTTATATGGTATTATATCATAAAACAATACCTTATTAAGAGCATGACGTATTTTTTCTTGTTTTTGTTCCAAAAATAAGGTACTTATGATTTTTATGCGTTACTTTTAACTCATCCTTTATATGTCCCAGGCCAACCGTACCACCTGTTTATTTCGAGAATCCTATGTCGCACATTGATGCTAGAAAACATTTACCACCAAAGTGAATCTAAAGAACCTTTTGGTGCAATTCGTAAGTAACTTTGAAATTAAATGGTAACCTAGGTATGATATTGTTCGAAAGGTCTTTTACAAAGGAATAATTTTTATTAAAATATTTTTTAATATCTTGATAATTAACATATTGCAAAATGCAAACAAATGACAAGAGGTCTTTTTAATTATGGATAAATTAAAACATCATCATCATCCATAATGGACGAAAGATAACTTTTTAAATGGAAACTTTGTTTTGGCATTTTTCGTTAAAAATAATCAACTTTTTTTTTAATTTATGGGTTTAAACTTAAAGGGAAGTACATAACCTAAAACCTTAAAATAACGGAAATGTAGTTTTGCGCAACTGTAATGTAAGAGAACGTAGAATGTCTGCCCGTAATATAGGCGAACCGTATTCGTAGTTTAGTTAATCCGATCGAAAATAGGCCAAACCGTAGAAAGGCCAAATCGAAAATATGCCGAACCGTAGATTGGGCGAATTATCAAACAATAAAATAAAAGAACGGCGTTCTGAAAACGTAGACTAGACAATAGGTTTGTAGTATTAGTATCATAAATTTGCTGAACCGTAGATATACCACTAGGTATACCTTATTGTTTGATTGATTCGACCGATTTACGATTCGGACCATGTACGGTTCAGCCAATTTATGATACAATTAATCTACGATTTGGCTTATTTACTATTCGGCTAAACTACGGTTCGATTATTTTACGTTCGGCTACATTACGGTCAGGCATAAACGTTCTGCCAAATTACGGTTTATTGGTTCAACCAATTTACGATGCAGCTAAACTACGGGCTATTTTATGTTCGTCTACTTTACGGTTGGGTATTCTACATCCTGCTATATTACATTCCCTGGTTGGAGCAATTTACTTTCGGCCACTTTAAGGTTCGACAATTGCACTTTTGGCTTCTTTACTTGGTAATTCTACGTTCGGTTACTTCACGCGTCAGCTGTATTTTTTTTTGATTGGGAGTTTATGTGGGTTTATTGAAAATAAAAAAAATGTGGTTTAATTAACTTTTGTTTGTTGTAAATAAAGAATTTGCATAAATCGGAATTGGAATTTATGAAATGAATTGAGTATCAAATGGTTCATAAGGGGGAATATTGTATGGGTTAAACATTCTGGGATATTTATACAAAAAGAGGAACCGGGTTGCGTGCTTTATAAACATTTAATTTATATATCAAGTGTTTGTAATTAAATTCAACGCACGTTTTGTTCTTTTTTAATTAATTCAGATCATAAATTGTGTTGTGACTGATATAATTATGATTTATTTTTTTAGCATCCTGGTTCGCGTGCACTTTATAATTCATGCAAATATTTATGCGTTCGATCCTGAAACAGGCGCAGTATCACCCCAATCCCTTTCACCCTCATTGTTATTTATGTTCAAACTTTACGGATTCGTGTAAAGTTTAATTCGTTGGCGGATTGTTCGCTTTTCAGCGCCACAACCACCTCCTCAATAGATAATTACGAAGAGTGGGTTGAGGGAGGGCTGTTGTCTTCTGTAGCTTGCTGACACACTACCAAGCTATTTTCGTTGGAAACCCTAGACCATGGCGCGATAAGTCTTAATTATGATAAGACCATCGAAGGAGAACTTTCCTTTTGTTACAAAAAGAAGATAAACTTGATGCGGGTTTTCGGATTTCATCTTTTAAATTAAGCCGTTCCTGTACTCCGGATCAATACACGATTAATTGCCAATAACGAACTCCAAATAGAATTCGTACCGGTGATGAAATTGGATTAGTTTGGGAAAACTGCCTAACTGCCTACGGATATGCTTTGTACCAACCACATTTACATATTAACCCCTATTATTAATCAAATCATTTTAGATAACTATACATAAAGGTAAATAACACATGGTCAAATATATGGACACATTTCTAATATTTCAAACAATCCCAATGCGTTTCAAAAGTCCCCAAACCTAAAAAGATGAAAATAATTATTTTGTTTTTTTTTCATTTTCAGATGAAGTGGTTAGTGTTTTTCGCGTTTACGATCGTATTCCTCGTGAGTTTAGCAGTCGCCGATGGTGAAATTTGGGAGGAGGATGACCACGAAGTACTCATCAGAAGCGAAAGAGGTGCCAAGAATAGGGGTATGCGTAAGTCATCTCATCATTAAGCACATTAACACCATTTTGAAATTTATAATAATTTTAACGAGTAATTACTAACATTAAAGATAATTGCATACTAACCATGATGAGGTAGCTTATATTACTAATTTAAATAATTCTTCTCTTTTATTATAGCTGCATGAAATTGCTTTTTTATTTGTGTAAACGAATTTCATTCTGTATCACGCTAGAAAAACACTTTTTACTTAGAAATATGTACTATTAATCTTAAAAATGTGACTAAGTTTCACCTGGTTCTACATTTTATTTATTTCAACATTACAAGAAGATATTACCATAGCAATAAAATGTGTACTTCTGAAAACCATCCAATTTGCATTAAATCAACAAATATAGCCTTTAAAACTATGCTATGGAATTATTAAAAAAAACAGATCACTTCTGGCTACATCTTCAAGTTTATTTAAAAAAACAAGTACCACACCTTACAAATCTTGCACAAGCTACAACTTAGTTCTCAATACATTGAAAACCACGCCCTCAGCATTTTTCAAGATTTTTATATTTTCCTAACATCTGCACGGTTTTTTATTTTAAATTCCATGGAGTATGGAGTACTACACCAGCTGTGGTGTACAACTAAAAAAGTTCTGTTAATGAGCACTATAAAATTGCGGTAATTCAATATTATAATAGATATTTAGGAAACATTCGACTACCATTTCTGTTTTAACGACGAGGTAATAAAAGAAGAAACTTGCAGGACTCGTAAAAAATTAAACGTTGAGGTTTTATATCCTGTATTGTTCTAAGAGAAGTAAATTGCATTGGACTTATCTGACCCAGTTCATTTTAGCACCAACGTTCTAAATTATAAAAATGTTATGATATAGTTAGAAGTTCTCAGCGCGAATTTTATTAACTCTTTATTTTATTACCACTCGTGTTACGTTTTACTTCTATTAAAGTCAACCACAAATATTTTTCTTTAATTTAAGGCCGAGTTTTATGGGAGCACGAGACAAACACATCATTTTAATTAAACCTAAAGCTCCATAGAACCACTTTAGAATATAAAAGGAGGTCGGGGTTAAAAATAAATTAACGTAATAGCGGGTTTGAGAACGATTTGCAAAGATTGCTTAAAGCGTAATTGTGTGTAAAGATAGATACTGAACACAGGGTTGCTTTTATCGTTTACAAGTTCAAAGAAGTAAAGTAAGTTTTAAATATTTAATTTTATAAAATATAATTGCATTTGAAAAAACTCTACAAATCAAGTGTAATAATGATTTAAATAATTACGTGACGTCGTCCTTTTGAATTAATTCCTACTTAAAAGATAAAGTGTTATTTGATGGGAGTCTAGAGCCTCGATGTAATTTTCATTAGGACATCCATCTGCAGCAGGGAGAGAAGAGAAGGGTTTTCGATTCATGAGGACCAGCATACTGGGAAATGTTCGTTTTTTTCCTTCACGGCTGTAATCTATCATTTTGGACATACTAAAAACAATTTCGCAATAATTTGTTCAAAGGTTTTATACATCTTTTGGTATTATCCATAAAAACAGTCAACGTTAGGAATATTTAGAATATATGCAGATATTCAATTTGTGAGGAGTTGAGGTGGTGAAATCCCTGGGGGTCTGATTTATCCATTCGCGTAACTCCTCCATCTCCTCTGACATTTGATTACATGCTTTGCACCCGATACTACATCGTTGGATATTTCGGTGCCTTCTCGTCTCAGTTAGAATTGATATTCAGATGACGCTCACAAAATTGCCACTTGCAATATTTTACCCGGCATTTATGAATACGGCAAGAAGTTGCGCGATGCGGCGGAAATGGGTGCAAGCAAAAAGTGGACGTCGTCTTCGTAGCAAATACAAATTTCCCGGTGGATAACCATTCCCAGTTCCCGCCTGCTATTTATTACATTTACGTGACCGATAATGGTAGATTGCTTGGTTCAAGAACATGCACGGAAAACCAATTAATGCTGAATTGAACCTCTTCTTACACCAAAATTGGATTACAGCGCATCCAATGTTTTACACACAATTAACGAATTTGCTGCAAACTTAATTCAATCCTGCTTTATTTCAAGTGTTCTCATTAATTATTCCATATTGTTCTCAGCACTTCTAACTACAATGAATTCCGTTTTTGCCCAAATTTAATTCTACCCTAAATAATTACAACATTTACTTAAATAAAAACAAAAAACTCACGTTTGCAAAAACATAGTAAATATTTTGTACAAATTACCAAATTACTAATTCGAATAATTGTGGAAAAATTAAGATTCATAATAAGTAATACACTCTTATATTTAAATCAGGGGATAAAACAAATATTGAGAAGTATAGGGGAGTTTACCTTCAGTCGCCCATACCCAAAATTTAGTCAAACTAATGGCTGAAAATCTTTTACGAGAGTCCAGAAATGTAATAGTTGCTAATCAACATGGTTTTCTTGGAGGAAGGTCCAAGACCACAAATCTAATGTCATGCCAGGCATTTTTAAGTGAACCTATGGAAATTCGTTACCGAAATGTCCGCTGTAGGATTTTCATGTAAAATTGTCCTTGGCCAGGATTCGAACCTCGTGGCCTACTTTTGTTTAATCAAAGATTTTAATTAAAGTCAAAATAGGAATATCTTTTTACCTTCCTTGCAAATCATCCGGACCTTAAAAGTTTAACAAATAATCTACATTTAAAAAAACACAGTAATTATGGGAAGAAGTATCAAATTTCCTAAATTCTATGCCATGAGCAACAAAGATTGGAGGCAATGGAGATAAATGCTTTTTAGGTTCAACAATATTTGCGGATACCAAAGTGTCGCTTAGACCAATGTATATTTCTTTTCTCTGTAAGAGTTCGGAAACGGTTGAATTGCTGGTTCCACACAAGACTATGTTCAACTAAGTTGTCATTTTCTTCAAGTACAGGTAAACGTCGTTTTACGCCGGGGTTCCGTTCCGAGAGACACCGGCGTAAAAAAATCGGCGTAAAATGAACACACATTTTTCGCCCAATGTTAGGGTTCTGAATCACTATTGTCGCCAATAATGAAACTACAAATTAAATATTCTTTTAATTTTATAATAAAATAAAAAAATATAATAATGTCTTTTTATTTTACTTAAAAACAAAACGAAAACTAACTTGGAAACTCGGAAAATCCCACGCCGGCACCAACCGGCGTAATTGTGAATTGGCGTAAATCGAACCGGCGCAAAACGATCTTTTACCTGTAATAAATAATGTTTAATAAATAATTGTATCATCCATTATTATTCATTCTTTATACTTATACAATTATAAAAATAAACCGATCAAAAACACACAACCGAAAACAACAATCTTCACCTAATCATAATAAGAATCGTCAAAATGGTATCACACGAACCAACTTCGACTCCCTGATTACAACTACACTACCTAGGACCCATTTTCAAATGTGTTCAATTTTGCCTTTAAGTGGGAGAATCGATAATGGTTATCATCATCCACCAGTCAGTCAATTGAACAAGGACTTTTCGTGTCAAAAGAATGTTAATATAAAGACTTATATCTATGAATAATCAATTAATGTAAAATTGTCCCTGGCCACGATTCGATCCAGAGGTGGAAGTTTGAAACCCTAAAACCTGGTTTACATTGATCGAGTGACTGGGCGCAGTCAATTGATCCTAGTAAATCAACCCACCTCTCTCCTCGACTAAATATTTAGTTTTGAGGCAAGTTGACTCGACAAAATTTGCAAAAAAAAATTAAAAATTTAAAAGTCCTGGCAAAGCAGCTGCTATAAATCGTCGTCGCAGTGTTAAAATGTTTATGGTAAGACTTTGTGATGTTTTATTATTTCTACCCGACTCGCCTTTTTTACTCCTATTGTTTACATTAGTCGTGCGTTTTGGAACTAGCCTCCTTACTCGCCCGTTTACTCGACAAAGATAAACTAGGCTTATCGAGTTAATCTCGGATGAAAGTTGACTCGTAAGGTATTTTATGTCTCTTTCTTTCACACGAAAACATTTATAATGTTTAATAGTAATCAAGTAAATAATTCTTAGTATGTTAGGAGTTATAAACTTCTCCAAATCTCCTATTTTCAAATGTGTTAAATTTTTGCCTATTAGTCTTTATAACAATATTTTCAGTGAATATTGGATATAATATTTTTGGCGGATAGAACCCAATGTACCATGGAGCCATATCAAAACTGATGAATGTTTTTTTTCCGGTATCCTCAAGACTCACACTGTGGTCCGATTTTATTTCTCCTTTTTATAAATGACATCAGCTCATTTATTAAACAGAGCAAATTTTGTACTCTTTGCGAACGACCTCAAAGTATTGAAGTTCATTGATAGTGCTTCTGATTGCTATTTTCAATAACAATAAGAACTATCAATATCATTTATCAGTTTCCAGGAAAAAAATATTATTGATAGAAAGACTTGGGTGTCATATTTGACAAATCTTTAAGTTTCAAAAGCCAGTAATTTTTATCACTAACTTGGCTCTTAAACTTCTAGGTTTTCTTAGTCACATAGGAAATTATTTCTCAGTTTCTACATTGAAGATCTAGAATAAGCTCAAATGTACAATCGAAAGGGTACAAAATAAATTTTTGAGGATTGCTGCCTACAAATTGGGGGTATTAAAAGAAGATTTGGTTTATTCGCATTTCGCATATAAGATCCTCTTTGAATTTAGAATTGCTAAGTGTCAGAAGATCGAAGAAGATTTGTATTTTCTTTTCAAACTTATACAGGGTTGGTTGATTGTCCTGAGTTACGTGATTATTAAATTATTATTTTCGTCCCTTTGTTTCTGGTACTAGAACAAAAATTAGGTTTAGGGAAAAATACCACGCAAGTAACCCATAATTCCATTCTCCCATAGCTAGAATTAAAAGAACTGCAAATGGACTGATAAAACTAATATGAAAATTATAGCCATAATTAGTTTAAGATGTTTGTTGTTTTATATATATTGTATTTTTATACTTGTATATTTCGTCGGTCTAATTCAGAACTAACTGAATTCAAATTTCACATAAAATGATATAATTTACAGTTCAAAATATGTCGATTTTAATACAGAAACATCCAAACTTAAATTCAATAAAATAAACCAATCTGGATAATATCCTTAAAAATTATAACTTTAACTAAATTTTAATAGAAATTAACGAATACCTCCTTCCTAAAAAAGTGTTTTTTGACTTAGGATAGTTCTACATACAGGGTGGTCACTCTTACGGTGAACCTAAAGAGTTACAAAGTTGCTTAAATTAGAAAAAATTTACCCCTTTTCAAACTCCTTTAGAATCTATTTAGAAATCCGAGATATCTTGTTCTAGTCCTGAATTATCATGAAAAATCTGAAATTTCACATTTTCGTTTTCCTTCCATATTTTTGTAATCGCTTAACTTTTTCGATTGCAATTTGGCAGTTTTACATAATTTGACATTCTCTATCGATTGGCATTAAGAAAAAAATTATAAGTTAACTAGATTTCATAAATACATAATTTCAGATTCCAATGGTGTGCACCGTAAGAGTGACCACCCTGTATATTAAAAATCGAGTTTAATAAGTCGCATATTGCAGCACGTGTTCAATTTTAATGAACAAGTGCTACTATCGACTTATGAAATGAGTTTTTTATACTGTTTTTTTTCTATTTTGCACTTTTTTATCTACTTAAAATAAAATTTGTGTTTTAATTTTAGTAAATTTTCTGGTAGTTTGCAACTCCAATGTCAGGTTTGTCAAATAATCTGTAAATCGCTTGGCAACTGCCGTTTTAAAGTCAACAAACTTTAGTGTAACCAACTTCGAAAGGATACATTCCCCTGCTATAAACGCACTCAAAGCAGTTCGTTTATAGTTATAAACGCACTGTTTTGGGTGCGCATATAAACTTCTTATAGACGTAACAATGTAAATTTTTACTTTATTTTATTTATGTATTATTTATATGTATACCAATCTAAAAAAGGTGTTTACCGTAAATAAACATTATTATAATTGTTTCATCAACATAACATATCTTCTAAAAAATTTTGATAAATTTTATACATGGGTTGGTAGAAATCCTTCGGGATAATATTTATTTAGTTTTCTTGTTGCTTTGGTGTAAAGCACGAAATAGGTTTATTGATATTAATTGCCCCGAAATTCCAACTTTTAGTAAATAAAACCATTGAAAACATTAGTCTTCCCAATAGGAATTTATCTCTATTCGGATCTCTGTGCGTGGTCTCATCCTGCATCTATACAAGTCGTAATCCGTACTTTAAATCGGTCTGCTATAAAAATGTTTTATGCCCAGCTGGAATTATGGTTACACATTAATATTAAGCGCTTATATAACTCGGAAGGGAGTATTTTAAGAACATAAAATATCTCAAATATATCGTAACTTTCCCTTATTGAATCGACCCTCCTCCTAACATTATCTCTTTAGGACAGGATATACGCTCGCATAAATCTCGAATCCCAGTTTTTACCTTAACTTCTGATATCAAATTCCGTCCGAAGTAATTTACGCAAAAGACCACTTCAGCAATTTAAATCTCCGAACGCATTCATCACGTCCAATTCACCTGTACGCCCATTCGAAATGGGTTTTAAAGGCGAAATGTTTATATTGGTCGACAATTAAAATGCAAATTAGTGATTTTAGAGCGCGTCCGATGTAAAACCGGAAATAAGCGCATAAATTACGTGGTTGTGGGGTTGCTTTTCACGCATGCAATTTCGTAACTCCAACAATCGATTTGTTTATGCTCCCGGACCTGAGCTTGCACGTGAAATCAAAAAATTTATCGCTGAAAATACAAAGCTACAATCGTGTAAAAGCTCTGTAAAAATATTGATTTTACCTGAAATACCAAGTTTATTCCAAATTTACTGATGTATAATATTTCATTGAGGGTTATTAATTGGAGAATGCAAATATATTCCGCTATGTGTAAACACTGTTGAGTACCTGATATGCTTGTGCTAGAATTAAATTTTAACTATATTTTAGAGATTTACAATTGAGATGCTAGAATCGGTTCGGATTTCAATAACGATCCCACTTTTATGACATTTTTGTTGAGAAATTTTTGTAGTGTACTTCTCAATTTCCATCGGCTATCCCCAAGTAGTTATTTTTAATTACAATTACTTTTAAAATACGAAATACAAAACCGAGAGCTTTTCTAAATCCTCGTTGTACAATTGAAGAATTTCTCGAGAAAAGGGCAATGAAGGAGTTGATCTAAAAAGCGATGTTCAGCTTTTAAAGTGTAGATTACTGCTAAAAAAGGACAAGTTTTGTAAAGGATAAAGTTGGCTTCTTAATGAAGGTTGAATCAATATAGCCTTATAGCAATAGCTCTGGTTCGATCGAGCGAGACGACAATGCTGATGCGTGCCGTTCCTCCCTTTCAGGTGCTCCCTATTAATCCTGTCGGGTGTGCCCCAATACACGGCGCCAGGAAGCCAATTCCTGTTTTCCTGGCAGACCGCCGGGCAACCCAGAAACATGAACCTGCGACGCCCGAGGTAAAGCTTGTGTCTTTCAATCGGATCAACGCCGGATATTGCACCAGGATAGAATTACGAATTGCGGAATTTAGCTAAAAAATCTGAGGAATTTACAAAAGCGCAATAGCAATGATTTACTA
Organism: Stenus bimaculatus; assembly: GCA_963971135.1. NCBI lineage: Eukaryota > Metazoa > Arthropoda > Insecta > Coleoptera > Staphylinidae > Stenus > Stenus bimaculatus. Next base: position 15,448,155 of record OZ020185.1, on the reverse strand, counting down.
AGAATTTTATTACAGCATCACGGTTTTAAAGGAAAAGTAAAACTATACGCCCCATTTAGTTTTTAGAGTTACTCATTTATCATCCGCAATGGTAAGGCAAAACTCAGGGCTTTTAGATCTAAAGAGTGCTAGACATTTTTCCACCTCTTGCGAGGACAAAATACCACTCAACCGGGGCGAAATTGACAAATGGGGCGGCAATTGGTATAATTCATCTCCCATACACCAGGAATCCACGCGCGCCTTTTTTTCCGATAAAGTAGGCAATTTCCCTATACTTATCACTCACTATTTTATACAAAAGATTTGTCCTTCAAGCCAACCTGAAATAAAAATGGAAAAATTATGCCATTATTTATTTTCCCCAGAAGTTTTTATGTTTGCTTCTACTTACGCAACTTGTGGTAATAGTTCGGTATAAATCTACTAAATAGAGTTTTTATTGCACATTCAAAGCTGAAATAAATTATTATCTAAAGAAAAAGAAATCCCTCTATTTTCCACTTCTTTTTTCATTTTATTTTATTGTAAACTTAAAACTTTGGTAGAAAAACTATTTAGTGTCTCGAGATATCTTAAATAGGAGTAATGATATTATTCATAAATTTCACAAAACTTCAATACAAACATGTGAGCCCTTCGGTAATTCCTCATCTATTGTCGCTGTTTCCATTTCCTGGAATTTTTTTCTTATTTTTAGATTCTTTTTATGTGGTTTTAGACCTATTTTTACACACTTTGCAATGACCTTTTGACAATTTTTGTTGACTTTCGATTAACGAGCAACTCACCCAATTTTATCTGCGATGTCGAATTTTAAGATTTTCTAAAATGGTTGACTTCCAAATTTTAAATTGACTATTACCAAGTAAGTTCATATTGTTTATTTTATGTTATTCTGATTGTATAAGAAGAAAATAAAAATGTCCACAATAAAATGCTTACTGCACATATTTCGACACTTTTTTGGTTTGGCTCATTATTGGTGCCCACGCTAACATGTTTTGCTGTCAACGTGTTATCGACATGTCATAAACATCCTTTGATCCGGAGCGCTTCCACAGCGATCGTAAAATTTGTGCTGCCAACAATGCTGACAACATTTTTGTCAACATGTTATTAAAAATGCCTATGTAAATAAAAGTTGCTGTCAGCATCTTATTTAAGTTTTCAACATTGTTTATGACATGCAGATAGTAACATTTATTTACATAGATTTAATGAATGTTGATAACATTTTTGCTGCTAACATGATTGCTGTCAACATGTTATTGTAACATTTTTGGTATGTGTTATTTATTATCACTATTAAACCGCTGCTCCACTTACTGTACAAGATTTTTAAGTTGATACTTTTTTTGACAGAATGTAAAACTCAATAAAATAAGTTGTTTTGCAAAAAGTCTGTTTAGTTGGTTTTGTTCACATTTTGCTAAAAAAATAAAAAACTATAGTACACTCCTGTGCGAATCTAAGTCCTTACGGGAAAAATCTTTGCGCATCATACTTATTAAAATCTTTAAGGTTTGTTATTGGCAAATTTTTAGATTCTAGATGACCTCTGGTAGAATTGTATGAACTACTCGAAACGAGTAAAAAATCAAAAACAAAATTCTGTACTCGCACTGATAAAAGGCGAATATTACCTGTTTAATATATTTTATGAGCTAAAATAATTTAATAATGAGCTTCTGTGTCAAATATAAATAAAATAGGTATTTCCTTACGATAAGCTATTTCTAACAAAACAGCGACCCCACCAGGTAGTTAAATTTCCTAATGAATATGGGTTTTAATATGGTTTCCATGGTTACCTTATTGATATTTCCTGTAAGGGCTTACAGATTTGCACGGAATGGAACCACTAATTTTACCAGTTTTTAACAGTTTTGTTAAGACGTGCACATACAGTGTACTTTTTTATATAAAATATTTTGCCAAAAGACTTATTGAGACTTATTGAGCTTTACATCCTGTCAAAAAAAGTACCAATTAAGAATCACTCAATATAGATCCTTTTCACTTAAAGATCCATGCCGAAATCAGATTGTATCAATGAATTCACACAAACACGTTAAATCTTAAAGACTTCTTGCTGGCCAAATCATGAGATACCATTATAAGTCATCCAAATGTGCATTCAAAATTAAAAAGACGTTAGAAGGAGAATTACGATAAAGCTATTGCTCTCAAACGGAGCACAAACGCCACAAACCCACAATATGTTGTGGTACAGGGAAATTCCTTATCTTCCTGACAGTTGCTCCTCCAATTATAACCACCAACTCATCACCAACTTCGATCAAGGTACCATATTAATACGCCCCCAAACAATTGAGCCATTGAAATAACTAAATTACAAATTTTGAAAAGGAATCAACTCGGATTCTTAAAATTTTACAGGTGGCACTAAATACTAAATTTGGATCTGGTTGAATTTAAGACCGCTTTTTTGTGTTACTGCTACATAATATTTTACAATATTCAGTACAAAAATGAATTTCTTGCATGAAAATGTATCATTGAAAACAGGTGTTACAGTTTTTTTTAGATGGGTCACTTAGATGGTTAATTAGTAATAAAATGGACCTTTTATTATATGTAGAAAATATCGTTTTTATTATTTTATTATGGGGTTCTTTTAGAATTTACAGCGTTACTTCAAAAAAATTTCACCTGTGATGCTGTATTTGTGTATGTGTATAAGTGTATGAAATTCCCCAGTTCGTATTGTTTCAACTTTTAAAGGTTGTTCGTTTTTAAGGGCATTTTGAAAAAAAAATCCAAGATGAGTGCTTTCCTAAATTTGCAATCCAACTAAGTTTTGAGTCCACCCCAAAAGACCGAATACTTAAAGACCGAAAGTAGGGTTACAATACCAGGCCAAAAACAATATTATTACCGGTATTGCGACCTACATATATTTTCGTAAAGATTTTCGCGATTTCAGAAATTCAGATTCTTGTCATTTAGACTATACCGAATTTTTTAGCAGATTTGTGACGAAGTTGAAAACTCTTCTTCAGACTTTACACTAGTTGGTGGAATTGTGCTTGGATACCCTTGGACAAGTTTTACATTTTTTCTTCTTAAGGCCATTTTAGACGAGCATATTTTTGGTCTGAAATGTGTAAGATTTGACACAAAATATTTTTTATCTTGTAAATTTGCAATTTTCAACCAAATCATATTTCATGTCACATATTATAATGAAAGTAAAGGTGAGTTTATGCTCAACTAACAACTAGCCACTAACAATTAGCCACTAACAATTAAAAAGATAAATGCATACAATTGCATTTGACTGTTTATACTGCCACTAACAACTAACCATTAAGCATTAACAATTAGCCACCAATGGGCAAAATTTTGAATTTATAATTAGGAGTTGCTAGTGGTTAGTGAATCTAGAAATACGCATACTTGATCTTTAAAGTTGACAGTGTCTGTTTAAATTTTTGCCTCTGGCGAATATTTTAATATCATATAATGGATAGTGTAACCTTTAATGGAGTGATTTGGAAGTACTGAGGAGTTGATGAAGCTTTTTCAACCCTTTGATAATCAAATCGACAATTTGAAATATCGCGTCGCATATGTCAAATTTCTTAATGCGTATAAACGCTCACATTTTACGCTAGTGGTTGACTGTTAGTGGTTAGTGGCTAATTGTTAGTGGAATTGTTAGTGGTTAGTTGTTAGTTGAGCATAAACTCACCTTACAACTACATCTTTAAAAATCATAAATTTCAGTTTAACTGCTCTTCTTAAAAAAGTACTATACAGGGTGATTCACATTTATGTGCAAATCTTTCGGGTGGTGATTCCTTAGGTAAAAATAAGAAAATAACTTCATATGAACATATGTACGATTCCGCTTCCTAAGCGAGTTTCAGCTCTTAAAAGCTGCTAACAGAGAAGAGATTTTTGGGCATTTATTTCAGAATGGCTACTAGTAAAGCATTTAAATTTGGCATAACTCTTAATATCCATGATTTTTTTGAAATTTTTTTTATTGGTTTTAAGTGGTATTTTAAGAGATCGTTGGTGGTAAAAACAATGGTAACTTTTTTAGTACTGCATTTTTATGAGATTTTTTTTTAAATATCATTCTGTAATCAAATACACAAAACAGGTGCTCTTATACAAATTCGATGGAATAAGCCTTTTAGGAGAAAAGTGCACCTAAAGATATGCGTGCTGGGACAGTTGTCATCGTTACCATACTAAAAAATTTTGTAGACCTATTATTTTACCAAAATTATTCCATAATTTATGAAAAAAGGTTCCTTTGTAACTTATGGAATAATTTTCGTAAAATAATAGGTCTACAAATTTTTTTAGTATAGTAACCATGACAACAGTCACGACAAGCACATCTTTAGATACACTTTTCTCTTAAACGGCTCGTTCTATCTAATTTGTATACCTTTGTGTACCTTTTTTGTGTAAATTTGATTAGAGAATGATATTTTGAAAATCATTCTCGTAAAAGTTCAGTACCAAAAAAGTTACTACTGTTTTTACCACCAACAATCTCTTAAAATACACATAGAACCAATAAAAAAATTAAAAAAAAAATCTAGGACGTAAGTCCAATGCATATTAAGGGATATGCCAATTTTAATGGTTTACTAGTATCCATTCTGAAATAAATGGCCAAAAACCTCTTCTCTGTCAGCACTTTTGAAGACGTGTAACTCGCTTAGGAAGCGGAATCGGATATATGTTTATATGAACTTTTTTCTTATTTTTATGTAAGGAATCACCACCCGAGAGATTTGCATATAAATGAGAATCACCCTGTATAGGTCTGATACTGTTTTTGAACCTATATCATACCTATAGATACTGTTGAACAGATTTAAAAATAGGTTCTAATTCAAGGAATAATATCAAATTTTGATAATTTTAGCGTAAAATTTTCAATGTGTTTTCTTAATTTCTAACCTTGAAGTACATTACTGTAATTTATATGCGAGAGTAAAATCACTTACGTGTAAAATTAATATTAGATATGGTTTTTCCAAGATCATAATTTTTGGAGACATAATGGCCATTCCGTTTGTTAAATTAAAGCCATAATTAATTTATAATTTAGATCTTATACGTATGTAGTATAAAGGTTACATAATTTATTACTGGTTAGGGAGCTTTGAACAAATATCCAAGTTCGTAATTGGATTCAAGACAGTCCTCGCTGTTTATAGTTTCTAAGGTGGAACGCAGTAGTTTGGGGTCGTCACGGAGAGATTATTATCACGGAAGATAATCTTATAAGAGTTCACATCACGGAATTACTTTTTTTAATATTAAAATCTTTTTTGAGCTCCTTGATGAAATTGGAGTAATAGTTTTATCCAAATAAGTTAAGTTAATAAAAGTGTAAAAGTAACAAATTTTGTTTGCAATAAAGTTTGTTGCTAAGTTTAAAGCACTTCTACGTGTTCACTTGAATAATTTCTGAATTTCTAACTGGTATGGAGAGAAATGATGCACTTTATGTAATGCATTTTAACTGCTTGTTTAAGCTTCTCGAATATTAAACAAAACGTTTTGCGCTTCTTTTGGTTGATTTTTAATCGCATAATATTAATCCACGACAAAATTCTATTTATAACCGCTGCTTTGTAATTAACACCATTTAAATATGCAAGGGTGGTGTTGAAATGGCGTATTTTCGCTTGTTTTTCGTATTAATTTACGCTGAGAGGGAAGCGAATTTACATTGTAACGCGCACCCTTTTTGTATAACTTGTCCGTCATAAACTTGACGTTCTGCTCTGAAATCTTATTTTCGTCCAGATTTAAATGAAGCCGCAAATTGCACAAGGGTCGTCCCTTTAGGGTGACTTCGCAGACATCAAAGCTAGTACTTCTTCCTTAATTATAAGAGCTTTGCGGTATTAGTATTTGCAATCCATAGCCACATATGTAACACACGCACAAGTTGCTATTTTACCCCTCCAATTTGTCCACGTGTAAATCAAATTTAAAATTCCATTTTGACTAATGTTACCACCTGTCCTGGGGAGGTTTAATGCATACTAATTCCGCTCAGTTTTGTTTTAAATAAAAGCTAACACATTGGAGATGGATAATGGATAATATTAACTAGAAAATTTAAAATTACAAAAACCAGTCAGTTAGTTTCAATCGGAATTTAAAAAATTTCAATAGGTTTTAATTAAAATAAAAACGAGACAAAAAGTTAACTCCCACGTAAAAAGTTTCATTTTATTTTTAAATGCTTCATTTGCACGCTTTAATAAATATTTTATAAATTAAATTTTGAAGCGTATTGATTAAACTTATTCGATGAATTCGTAACTGAGGTTGCTACATAATTCATACGCTTTATAAATTTTAAGATTAAATTAAAACGAAATCCTATAATTTTTCTACCTTATTACGTAGTATTTTTTCAAAAATAAACTTTTACTATTGTGTCATTATTAGAAATGAAACTTTATTTTTAAGAACATCTTCCTAGACACCCGCGATAAATTTTCTGTTGGAGATAATAACAAGAAATAGAAAACCCATCTCACTTTTCTGGAGCATCTTTGTAAATTATGACCAAATAACTGTTAATTAATGCGAATCCCTAGAGGGCGCACGAGTTTAGGAGGAAAAATTGTGAAAAATCATGAAATCGAGCATTACTTCTGCAGTCATAACTCAAGTTTCCCTCGTTAGATTTTCAAGTTTTTTTCAGATTTGTAATTGAAATTGATTTAACTACATCATGCCAGAGAGTTACCTTCTGCAACATAGCACAAAAATAATTAGAGGGGTCCAAAGTTAAGGTACTTTTAGATCATTATATATTTTTTTGTACATTCTTAAATTTTTTTTCCTTCTGACAAAAATTAAAGAAATGACTTCTAAACCATCTACAAAAAAAATTATACAAAAATGTTGTTCGTACTAGCTTTTATAACTGCAGAACTAAAGCACTATATTTTCCGTTTAGGAAATTGCTCTTAATAAAATTCTTTGTAAATATTATTTCATCTTCAATAAAAGTTTAATTATTCAACTTGGAAGAGAAAAAATTAGATATTTTTAATTAAATTCTATGAACTGTTATATTTGAACTTATACGTATATAATTTCTAAAGAAAGTAAATAAAATTAAAATAAATATCCTGGAGCTTTTCCTAAAATTACTTTACAAGAAAAATCTTTATTAAACTTAGAACATTATATCCCAGGCTTTATATTAATCCAAAAAGGTATTTTCCAAAATGTCAGTGCCAATATTACTTGTATATTATGTTCTATTAAATAAATAAAAATACGTCTTCTGCTTTGAAAGTTTGTATTTCGTATTTAATGAGAAAACATGCTCTAATTAACAGAATCCTTTCAAGTCGAGCTCTATACATGCTATATAATTACCGCAAATGAAATGCATTGGTAGAATTAACTTTATTGTGCTTTTTACGCATATCTTTCTTCTTCTCGACACACTCTTATTTTATTCTGCGCGATTCTAACGAGCAATTTGCAGAAACAAAGCCTCTGGCGATTGTTCAAGAAAATAATTAATTGTTTTATCTGGAAGCTATCGCTTTATTTAGTTTTTCTTATTCTTCTTATATTTTCTTTTTGTCTATTAGCAAAAACCACATAAATGAATTTATAAATTACTACTCTAACTTTTGATAACTAAAAACAACAGTCATTTTAAACAAAAAGTAACGATAAACAGGATATTTTAAAAGTCTTTGTACGCGTATTTGTACTACATTATAGATACAGGGTGTCCCAGCGCTAAGAGGAAGTAACATTAATATACAATACTTTTGGGCGCAGACTCTAATAATATTTTATTAATTTACAGTGTGTCCATTCCAAGATGGCGGACCGAATTTACGTTTTGGCAAATATCTGCAAAACGAGTGAAGATGAACCCATAAAAGTTTATACAAAATATTAAGATAACTTAAAAAAGGGTGTCAATTTAATTATGGTCCTAGATTGAGATTAAACAATCACAACCAGTTAAGTCACAAGAACGTTAAGAATCAATTAAATTTGGAACGGAATATGTATTTTTTACAGTGTGTGCCTAAAATTATTGTATATTCTGTCAAAAACCGCATACATGGTGTCCATCTTAAAACGTGCTACCCCAAATTACTGTTCTTTAATGATTTCATAAAAATGACTTGGTATAAGTGTTAAATTTTATATTTTTATATTAAAAGAAGTTTCAATGGCGTAGCCAGGTGAGGTTCAGAGGGTCATATTTTTCCCCCCTGACCCCCAAATCCCGTTTAAGGCACCTTTTTCGGCATTATACAGGGTGAGTTTAAAGTAAGGAATAAAAATCATAACTACGTTATCTTTTCGAATTTTTAAAAACCGTAACAGACGTGTCGCATTGTTTTTGAAAACCTTTATTCTGAACCCAACAATATTTTTTTCTCAGTTGACATGACGTCACTGTGACGTCATAATTTTTTTTTAATGGATTGATATGGTTTTTATACCATAAAATAATATCTTAATAAGACTGTTTTACAACGGTACCAAAAAGATTATACCAGCGCCATCTTACAGTTTTTAAAAACATTATTTAATTTCCTCTTAAACATTAGTTTAAAGTAACACATAAAAATCATAACTACGTAATCTTTTGGAATTTTTAAAAACCGCAAAAGACGTGTCGTATTGTTTTTGAAAACCTTTATTTTGAACACAACAATATTTTATTCTCAGTTAATATGACGTCACTATGAGGTCATAAATTTTTTCTAAATGGATTGATATGGTTTTTATATCTTATTAAGACTGTTTTACAACGGTACCAAAAAGATTATACCAACGCCATCTTCCGGTTTTTAAAAAAAATATTAAATTTCCACTAAAACATTAGTTTAAAGTAACGCATAAAAATCATAACTATGTTATTTTTTGGAATTTTTTAAAACCATAGAAGACGTGTCGCATTGTCTATGAAAAACTTTATTTTGAACCCCACAATATTTTTTTCTCAGTTAATATGACGTCACTATGAGGTCATAATTTTTTTTAATGGATCGATATGGTTTTTATACCATAAAATAATACCTTATTAGGAATGTTTTACAACAGTACCAAAAAGATTACAGCAGCGCTATCTTCCGATTTAAAAAAAAATATTAAATTCCCCCTTAAGCATTAGTTTAAAGTAAGGAATAAAAATCATAACTACGTTATCTTTTGGAATTTTTAGAAACCGTAAAAGACGTGTCGCATTGTTTTTGAAAACGTTTATTTTGAACCCAACAATATTTTTTGGTTAGTTGACATGATGTCACTGTGACGTCATAATTTTTTTTTAAATGGATTGATATGGTTTTTATACCATAAAATAATACCTTATTAAGACTGTTTTACAACGGTACCAAAAAGATTATACCAGCGCCATCTTCCAGTTTAAAAAAAATATTTAACTACCCCATAAAAATTAGTTTAAAGTAAAGCATAAAAATCATAACTACGTTATTTTTTGGAATTTTAAAAAACCGTGTTTTAAAAAACGTCTTTTACGATTTTTAAAAATGTTAAAAACTAACGTAGTTATGATTTTTATGCGTTGGTATAAAAACCATATCAATCCATTAAAAAAAGAAATTATGACGTCATAGTGACGTCATGTCAACTGACCAAAAAATATTGTTGGGTTCAAAATAAACGTTTTCAAAAACAATACGACACGTCTTTTACGGTTTTTAAAAATTCCAAAAGATAACGTAGTTATGATTTTTATTCCTTACTTTAAACTAATGTTTAAGTGGAAATTTAATAATTTTTTTAAAAACCGGAAGATGGCGTTGGTATAATCTTTTTGGTACCGTTGTAAAACAGTTTTAATAAGGTATTATTTTATGGTATAAAAACCATATCAATCCATTTAAAAAAAAAATTATGACGTCATAGTGACGTCATGTCAACTGAGAAAAAAATATTGTTGGGTTCAAAATAAAGGTTTTCAAAAACAATACCACACGTCTTTTACGGTTTTTAAAAATTCCAAAAGATAATGTAGTTATGATTTTTATTCCTTACTTTAAAATCACCCTGTATATTTCTTAAATTAGGCGCATTTTTAGAGTCAGTACTCTGCTAACCAAAATTCTTAATCATTTTTCAAAAAACTTTTTATTTTAAACACACATTAAAAACCTACATTTATTGACTATATTTTAGATTTTATCGACAATTTTTTAAGAACCTACTAAATTTTAAAATTACAAAAAAATAAAAATTACAAGAAAAAATTTTTTTAGCTTAACACATGAAAAAATGAAAGGTTTTATGCACAAAATTAAAGAAGAGTTATTAAAATCATTTGATAAATTAAAGAATTATCCAAGAATTTCGATTTTTAGAACAGATATTTTTCATTTTTGTCAAAAAAGGTCATTTAAAATCATAATGTAATTTAAAAAATGAATAAAAATTACTTAAATTGAAGTTCGAACTGGAATTAAAATTTCCTTTGTAATTTATTTTTTTATATTTTTGGGTTATATTGGGTTTAAAGTTTAAACTTTAAACTACGATTTAGAATAAAAATAATCAATTTCAAGTCAAAAGGACACCGCACTTTTTATATATAAAATAGGCCCCCGAATGATTTTGTTCAAATTTTGTATACAGTTAGACATAATATTAGGTGGATCAACGATATATTTTTTTTTTCGAAAAAAATCATTTTTGAGATGCATTAGCGGTATATCTTAAATTGGTACAAAGTACGTATTTTGGGTTTTATTAAATATCGTTCTTGTAGAAAAGAAAGATGAAAGATATCTAAAACTATAAATAATATTGATTTTAGAAAGTTTCTTAATGCTCTTTTTTACAAAAAAAACAAATTCGTTAGAGCTGTGATGACATCTTTCTTATTATATATTTTTTTTTATTTTATACATGTACACCCTGTAAAATGAAAAAAGAATCATTAAAATCCGAAAATAATTAAAAAAAATTTAAGTTTTACAACACAAAAATGTCAATTTAATCTAAAAAATGATTTAAAATCAAAATGTGGTTAGTTTTAACATTTAAAATTTTAAAAAATGTTGGTATTTGAGAAGAAACTTTACATCTGTAGCAAATTTGTATACGTATACTCAGTATTATGAATTTTGAATCTAAAAAAATATCACCTTCGAATATCGCCAAAAGGTGGCATGGCATATTCTAACCCCCCTCCCCTAAAAATAAAAAAGTTTATTTTTTAATGACACTATTTTTGCTCCCGTTCTGAAATTCTGAGCATTTCTTAAATAAACGTGCATTTATTCAATTTAAAAGTTAGCGAATGAAAATATAATTTATTACACTCATATTACACTTTGGTATTTGCATTAGGGACATAAAGGCTCTTTTATTAATGTTTAAATTATTTCAGTTATCAGAATGTTGAATTTGTCTTTCGACATGTAATTAAAAGTCCCCTGCTTTTATGTCCCAGTCGTTAATACATTTGTAATTTAAATTACTGATGGAAACCTGCTCTAAACTTTAAATTATAAATTAGTTTTAGAATTTTCCCATTTCATTATTGCATACTGTTAAAACCTAATAATACAGACCGAATCTATTTTCTGTTTATCAAAAATTCTGTAACCAAAAATAAAAATGTTAAAACAATAAGATAAAAAGTAACCTTAACATCATTACTCAATAGCAATTGTTAAAAGATTCCAATTGAAACTCGTTTAGAAATTATTAAATTGCGAAGGTAAAAATGTTTAAGATGATGACATTGTATTACGTTTTAACGAGTAAAACGTTTCGTCGTTCTTCTTGATTGTGTGCTCAATGCGGAATTCATTTAGTGGTGCACTAGTGTAATCAAAAGAAGATGAAGTTAGACAAAGGAAAAGAATAATAAACGAAAAGTTTTTACAATGTTGTCGCCTCGTAAAATTGGCGTCGACGTGCCTGAAAATGGCGTGATCACTCGAGAAATAAAAATTGACGAGGTAAAAGCAAAGGCTTCGTCGCAATCCTTGCACCCCAAACCCCGGCAAGACGTGCACGAGTCGGAAAAATGGCTCCTTATATAATCGGAATGTGATAAAAACCTTTGATTTATCGTTGGAATTTACGAGACTGGCCAGCGAAAATAAATAAAAAACTCAACTGCGATATTGAAGTGTCCAATCAAATACTAACAGAATATAAATTTTGGAGACAGCGGAAACAAATGTCTTTTTACGTTTATTTCCCATTATACTCTTCGCATTTTATAGGTTACGGATTGATTTTTTTAAACGTAGTGTTTTAAGATGAAGACTTGGTTAAATGAGTTATTATAATGGAAAATGGAAAGTGGAAACCAAAAGGGTTTCCTACTCCTTACCACTTACCACACACCTTATTCGGCTCCTATACCGCAACTCATTCTAAACGGTGTGGATGGAATAAAGTTTCCGCAAGTTTTCGGGTTTATAGGTGCGGAAATTTGATAAATCATGATGAATCGTTATCGTTTTAGCTTTTACTTCCGTGTATTGTGCCTGAACGATAGCGCCTCCTAAGTGGTAGGCGGGTTGCGGTTTTTGTATTGATATTTTCACCACGCTCGGCTGAATTTTACAATTTTTCCCTACTTAATATAAAACTCCCCGAATTACCATACAGTTTACTCACAAAATGCTTTTTAATATTTCCCGAATTTTTCTACATGGAAGGACCTAATACATTTTTAATCACATTTTAAGGGAAACGTTTCGTTTCGCTCTTTTTACCAACATTTATTCTTTGCCTCCAACAGTATTTTACCTAAATTATTAAAAATACCTTAAAATATTTAATATCTTTTTTATTTATTCTAATAACCCCTAGCATATTGTGCATAATATAGTAGTAAGTTTATAACCCTCTTAAAAATCAAATCCTTCATCAGGTCAATAGTTAATGAGGACACCTTTCCACTGGAAAATTGATTAATTTTTGGAACGACCGTTTTCCTTGACATAAAACCAATGCCAAAGGTTCTGAAGTTCTCAAGTTGAGTAATACTATAGACCAGTCAAATAAAGTGAAAAACATGATCTACTTCGAAAAAATTAGAGGAAAGTTGGAAATCGTTTTAATAACTTTACTTTTCATAAAAAAATAACATATTGAGTTTGCCCCACTTTTCGTGCAATGCTCTATGTGCTGTGTAGAAAAAACCAAGAAATTTTCGGTAATTTTGCAGTTTTTTTTTTAAATACAGCCAAAATTATGCGTCTGGAGGAAAATACTATTCTTTGCAATTTTAAAAATCTTTAAATTCTGCGTCGATTGAGTACCCAACTTTTGAATTTAAGCTTCAAGAAGTTGAAGAAAACCAGAGTCAAAAATTGCCCCCTTGGAGAAACAAAAATTTTCTGTCGGATATACCGAAATTTAGCACCGGATAACTTTCTTATGAATGTAACAACTTAAAAATGGCTATAATATAAGTTTAATAGCGTTAAATTCTGCATCGATTGAGTACCTAACTTTTAAATTTAAACCTCAAGATGTTGGAGAAAACTAGAGTAAAAAATTGTCTATGTAAATTTTTTATTCTGTATTTACTGATTAATTTTTGAATAGCTTTTCCAAAGGAAGCAGTCTGAGGTTTTGGAGTAATTCACTGGATGCCACCCATCGCATGAAACTATTCAAACCATCAATCGTGTCTATGTTCACATCTGCATTATCAAACACAAACTGGTGACAACTGTTTCTTGGCACATCTGACGTAGGTTGTTGCATGCAAGATAATTCGAAGTTTTTTACATTCATATATGAGCTGCAAAATCCTAACGCTGATAGAACATCCAGCAAATCTCGCGAATCATAATTTTCTATGCAGAAATGCTACAAGTCCGATCTGCAGAGGAGACATGAATGATCTTGGCCTTGTAGCAGCGATAATTTCGTGACCGATTGCTTTGACACGTACAGCAGTTTTGGCTTCTATTCCTTTGTCCACGTTTTTATTCCTTCAGGATCTTGGGACGGTTATTTGCAGAAGCAGCAAAAGAGATTCAGGAATATCGTCATCAATGTTATCCAAGAAACCAACGGGTTTAGGATAATTTTTGAGATCGTATGCTTTCGATCGAATTTCAGCTCTTACGTAGTCTGCACAAGCTTGAGTCACGCGAAGACCTTCTTGTTTGTTCTGTTTCCTGGAGGCGTACCAGTTGTCTGACAGTATTGAGTACCCAGTATTTTTGAAACATACTATTGTACTTTTATGTTTATTTCCTGCTGAAATCCTGGGTATAATTATATTATCGTCATATTTTACGAAAAGTCTTTTTTTGATTGTTGCTTTCGGCGGAACGTACTGCGAAGAACCTTGAAGGATTTCAGTCAGGTTAAACTGGCATTCATCTTTCTCCATGTAGCCGATTATTTAATCGATTTCAGCTGTAACATCATCATCCAGGTCCAGGGGACCCCCTCTGCTACTGCTAGATGCGAGAAGTTTGAAGAATCGTTTTCCACATACCCCATGTTACTTGGCTTCAGAAGCAACAAGATCTGATACAATTCCAATGTGAGTACTAACTTGTTGACCCCATGCATCACCTCTGTTTGTAGCAACTTCCAGAAGATTGTTTTTAAATCTCAGAGTCATCACGCAATGTACGCTATCGCGCAATTCTTTATTCATTTTCAGGTTTTTTTTTAAATCCGATGCTGCATCTTCACCACTAAGCATACAATTCTTCTTAAAATCGAACTCAGTTGAAGATCGTCTAGTTCTCTTACTGGGAATTTCTCCGGAAATTATAGCATTGATGTTTGATTCCTTGTTGTATGATTTTCTACACTTTTCGTGAACAACAACTGTTGAGAGGCATTGCAAATGCCTGTATTTGTCATTAGAAAGTTATCCCGTGCTAAATATCGGTATATACGAAAGAAAATTTTTGTTTCTCTAAGGGGGCAATTTTTGACGCTAGTTTTCTCCAACATCTTGACGCTTAAATTTAAAAGTTGGGTACTCAATCGACGCAGAATTTAACGCTATTTAAAATTGCAAAGAATAGTATTTTCCACCGGACGCATAATTTTGGCTGTATTTTGAAAAAACTGCAAAATGGCCGAAAATTTCTTGGTTTTTTCTACACAACACAAAGAGCATTGCACGAAAATTGGGGCAAATTCAATATGTTCTATTTTTATTAAAAATAAAGTGATTAAAACTATTTCCAGCTTTCCTCTAATTTTTTCGAAGTAGAATGCTAATTTGACTGGCCTATAAGGACTTATCTGTATTTTCGACATTTATCTGCCAAGACCCTCTTTAAAAAATTGGACAGACTCAATGAACCCTAGAGTACATATTATAAGGTTACACTTTCGGATTAATCAAATGGCTACCCTCTAGCATATCGTGCACAATATACCGGGTGTCTACGAAACTAGGGCCACCTCTGTTTACGGTTTCACTGGAATAAATGACATCAACTTTCTTATTTTAAATGTAACACCCTATTTTTTGTACATATCATTAAACATTTGCAAGTTTAAAGTATGTTTTTGCGAGAAAAAAAATTCTGAACTTCAAAAAAAAATTTTGATTTTTTTGGTAATTTCTTTAATAAAATCTATTAAAACTACTGTTAATTACGTAAAATAATTTATAAATTATAAAATTCATTCCGCTGTTTTTGAGAAATTAATATTTTAATTTCTAAAATGCGTTTTTTACAAATATATTTATTTTATCAAATGGCAAGATAGTGGGGCCACCCCCTATTTAATATCAATAAATAAACGAATAGGAGAGAATATTTTTAGGTCTCTTTCTTATTCGTTTATTTGATTGTAAATAACGGTCTGCATCTTCGGTAGCATTTCTATCAATGCCTTTATTAATATCGATATTAAAGAGAAATTAACAACATTTTAGCTTCTAATCTTTAAGTAAAGGATAATAATTAATGGGATCTTATAATTTAAAGAATTCTGACAAGTGTCATACGGGTTTTACCAAATTTGCTATTGAAATTGCGTCATTTTGATAAAATAATAAAATAAAAATATTTTTGTATAGGTCTTTTATGTTATCTTTTATTGTGTTTTTGTATTGCTGTAGTAATTTCTTTAAGGGCCGGGCATGCGGAAAAAAATTAGTTTATGAAGTGTTTTGATAGGAAATTTTTGTTATATGAAAATTTCATTATTGACCCTGTTTGTATATGCTTATTAGGTGAGAATGAAATCATATAAAATCCAAAAAAAAAAAAAAAAAAAAAAAACTGAAACAAAGTTTTTATATGTTTTTGCTTACACAATGATCAATGGTCATAATGGGTCCTTATTTCGCGATAGATTTCTAAATCGTCTGAATAGATTACAATTGGTGATACTGTGATATTTCATTAATAAAAGGAAAAGTAAAAGACCAAGATTTGTACCTTGAGGAAGTAGTTGCATAGTATTTCTTGGAAGATTGGCCATTTTACCGTACTCTTTGTTCCCATTGATGTAGGTATGATTTGATTTCGTAGATTCAGGAATATTGTAGGAAGGTGATCGAAAGCTTTCGAAAAATGAGTGTCTACTGCATCAGTATATCCTTATTTTATCCATAGTTACTTAGTCAAGAGTATCACTCTAGAAAATTGGGGGGACTCAATGAATCCTCAAGTACGTACGTATACCTTGGGTTAATCAATGGGCTATGGAACAAATAGTTAGGACATCTGTTCTAAAACCAGGATCTAAGCTAACACTACCAATGTCACTGGGATAACCAATATCCTTTGTTTAAAACTAATACCTATTTTAAGTTAATTTTTCAATCAACTCAACTGTACTTACTCTTGTGTTTATTGTTCTCATGGCCAACTTTCAATAGCCCAAAAAAAGGATGTATATCAATTTGTTATTATATTGAAAAGTAAAATTTGGTTGGAGGAACTCTAGTATTAATTTCACATAAAGTGATTTAATATCCAAACTGGGTTATTACGTTCGCATAAATAGTTTCTAACGACTTTGTTAATGAAACCTCCGGCTATTAATATTGTAAATCAGTTGACACAAGTGCCTTGCCCCACCCCAAGAGCAATTCAATCATTTACACTAATGCGGTTGCATAGCTAACACAAGGGAGGAGTTATAGCTTTGGGTCAACAACAGGCTCGACCGTTATATTATAGCCCCCAATACATCAACAGCATAAATTCGGTTATCAAGCTTGATAAGGATTTTAAATTCGTTTGTCAATTATTCCACACATTCCAGTTAATTTGATCCCTTTAAATTTTTAACCCTCAATACCCCATCCACAATATTTGACTTTGAAAATTAAAAATTTATAAAACATTAATTAGAAGTTTCCCTAATAATCAAGAACGTGTTTATTTAAAACTTTTTCCAACCAAGCATGATTATTAAGGGGGGTCATGATTCGCTTAAGTCGAGATATTGCGACAAGCAAAAAACTCACCCGCAATTTGGATCCAATTTATTTTTGTTTATGAATTTTTAAGAGTGTGCCTTCTTATTTACTCCACCCTCCCTTGGGTTTTGATGAAAAGCTGACGGAATTTCATGCGCGTGGTTACAATTTTACGCTATGCCTTGAGGCGATTTTTTTAATCTTCCCATAAACTTACGCCCAATCTCTAAACCAAAACACCAAATTTGTGCTTCAAGATTACAAAATGCTCCTGGGAATTCAAATCTTTTTAACAATTTTTCTGCAAACACGACATGAAATTTTAAAAAGGATATATTTGAATGTTTATCATTTGGCTAGAGGGTTTATTTTTTTATTTTCGTATGCGCATTAATGTACATGAAATATTTTCATAGGCATTGTTTTATGCCAAATTGTAGTCAATAAATCTATATTAACAGTTAATATTTACGTTATATACCTAATGTATTATCTCCAAAAACAATTAATTAATTTTAATTTGGCTGATAAATACACAGCGAATGTTGCATTAGGATGAAGAACAAAGCATATGGAATATAGATTACATAGAAGTGTAATAAGGTAATATTCCTTTATTAAAAGCATTGTTATAATGCAAGCTCTGCTATAAATTTATAACTGATATCAACACGTTGAAAGGGAGAGAACTTAATAGATAATTATAGAAACTCATATTGTTTCAAATTAACTACGCTAATTATTCAATATTTATTATACCTACGTCATAATTTACAGCTTTAATAAATTTTTTCGCTTGCATACTTTAATGTCACTTTAACGTGGTTCAATTTGATTGACATAATGACGCTGTTTATAGGATTGGGGCTCATAACGGAACGACGTTGATAATGATTTCATTATTTGCACCAACTCATAGATAAATGCCCATAATGATTACTTTATTTGCCTGAATACAGGGTGTCCAGAAATTAAGCTGCCAAACTTTAGGAGGCGATTCTACATCTAATTTTAAGAAAAAAACTTCCTATAAACATGTGTCCGATTTCGCTTCCTAAGGGAGCTACAGCCCTTTAACTATTGTGACTAAAACTAGGTGTTTTGTCATTTATTTGAAAACGGTTGATTTGAAATTTGGTGTGAAAACTAATACGGTTAAAATATAATTTCTCGATTTCTCAATCGTATGTTTTTTAAATGCTATTCGTCTTTTGTTTCAAAGCCGCTTTTAAATGACAATGTTAAAACCTATTTTTTATCACCATCTTTATTGGACTGTAGCTCCCTTAGGAAGCGAAATCAGGCATAGTTCATAGGAAGTTTTTTTGTCAAGAATTGAATAAGGAATATTAGTATAAAAACAAAAATGATTTTATGTTAACCATAAAAAAGTTGCCGCTGTTTATAACCCCAACCCTCCTTAAAACTACCCTTTCAGAGCTTTTAAAAAATCTGAAAAAAATTGAGAAATTAGATCTTAAGCGTATTAGTTTTCACACCAAATTTCAAATCCTTATTACAAACCGTTTTCAAATAAATTACAAAAAACCTAGTTTTAGTCACAATAGTTAAAGGGCTGTAGCTCCCTTAGCAAGCGAAATCGGACACATGTTTGTAGGAAGTTTTTTTCTTAAAATTAGTTGTAGAATCACCTCCTAAAGTTTGGCCGCTTAATTTCTAGACACCCTGTATAAGGAGCCCCATATAAAGAAATCACAATGGCAACTATTTCATTATATGCGCCAAACCATAATTATTACTTTATTGGCTCCAAATAGATGACACTAAGCTATCAATAAATTTTATCCAAAACTTTTGAATAAGGTGCCAATAATGAACGTCATTTTAGACGTCTAAAGTATCTCATAATCCACCAATGGAGTTATTTTCATAATCCACTATCCACTACAACTCCTTAGTTATTGTTATTTACGGAGCAGGCTCTGGATCCTTTTTCGTATGAAAAATTAAATTTTGATTTTAAACTTGATTATTCTACAGTTTTGGATAAAATATTGTATGCCACTCGTGGACTCGTGGATTATGCCACATAAGTCGCTTGAAAATTATGGAGAATAAACTTTAGACAGACATGCGCAATTAGCAATTTTTTGGTAAATGCACATGGCACCATAACTGCTCATAATCTGGAAAATTTGTTGTGTTTGGTTTTTATAAATAAATTCATAAACATTTGATTTTCTGCTTCCATTATCCAAATAAATCTAATAAATGTGCTAACCATAAAATAATACAACACAAAAACAAATGCTGCTGGTGAGAATTGACAGTTGACAGCTATTGTAACTTGCGACGTTGACTTTCGAGCGATCCGAGATGATTTGTGCATATCAGTGACTATGCTGCATATGCACAATACGCGCAACTCGGACCAATAAAATCGCTGTAAACTTTCCAAGCTGCAGTCAAAAATACTTTTTTAAATGGGTCTGTTTTGGCGGTAAAATTGAAATACTGGATCACATAACCTATAATAGTCATAAAAACTTGTCAAATTGACACTGTTAAGTACTGAATATCCTCCATTTATACGTAGTTAAAATTCGCAACATGATTTAATACAGATACCTCAATTCTGAGTTCACCAATGGATTTAGCTCATACGTAAAATATGTAAAGTATCAAATGTTAAAATTTACTAAAACATGTATTGCATATTTGGTCCTCATTTATTAACTAATACAAAAATATTTTATCTTTGTTTTAAATGCATTTATAATATGGCATAATTCACCATTCAGAAAATAAGAAGATGACTATCAAAACATCACAAATATTTGGGTTTTAAACTTGACAAGTTTAATATTCTTATATTTTTAAATCATTAAAAACACAAATTGGATAATAAAGAACTAACGGAGATAATCAAGTTATACAGGCAGAAATATCCTACCAAAAATTCTCCAACCCGTCAATAAATTGGCAAATTAGAAGCTAATTTACATCAATTTGGAGCCTTAACAATTCCAAAATAGACTAACGGCTCACGGAAATTCAATGAAAATTTAGAATTGGATGTTTTATTAAATGTAGAAGAAAATTCCAGAATTTCCAACAATGAAATTGCTGAAAATTGCCGGACCAAGAATAAAACTTATTGGAATTTTAAAAAAATACAGATACAAGCCATATATTCCTCGTAAAGTGCAAGCATTGGAATGAAGAATTAATTTTTGCAATTTTTTTTAAAAAGTGTAGAGAAGATAATTTATTTTACCAAAAAATAGTTTTCAATAGGAGAAACAACAGATATTTTTCACAAAATAATTCTCACATTACCGTAGAAAATAACTTTCAAAGAAGATTCGGTTTAAATATACCTTTTAAATGTTTGGTGTGGAATTCTTTGTGATATATGATCATCGATGGTGTTTTGATCCAACACGAGTATTTTGATTTACTTTGAACGAACTAGATTTTTTTGACGAACTTCCTCTTGCGAATAGAATTCAATTAATTTTTCAACAAGACAGTGCACCTCCCCATTATTAGAAATTACTTGAATGTACAATTTGGAAAAAGGTGGATGAACCTATTCTATGGTTAGAAGTCGTGATTTAACACCTTTAGATTTTTTGTAGGGCTATTTCAAAGATATTTTGTATAAAAAAAATTAAATAAATGTATTTGTTTTAATGGGTGAGATTAATACTCTTGGAATTATTTTATTTTATTCATAACGCCAATTAAAAATCAATGTTTTCAAAATTAATAAAACTTATAGTAATTTTGCAACTAAATTTGGTATATCACTTATTTAAATTGGATAAAAAATAAGGAAGCTACATTGTTGGCCATTTTTTATGCACACCTCTGTATACATACAAAATCATGGTAATGCCCCAGTTTTAAAAAGTCTAAAAATTAATGATTAATCTCAATAGTAATTTACCAGTATAATTAAATAAAAATGTTTAATTTATCACCAATAATGAACCCTTTATGTTTAACGTATTTATTTTTGTTAATTAATTCATTAGCCTTGTGAAATAATAAATGGGTATGTGTGAATTTATTACACTAATTGGCTTTTTTAACTTTATTTTTAGAAAAATTTATTTAATATTAATTTACTACTTAGTAATAACTTGACAAATTTAAAATTACAATCTATTGATACATTCCTAATTAAAAAATCAATAATAATATTGGGGTGATTGGCGTAGTATTTTTTTTTTCGTTTTTAGTAGAATTAATATGAAAGCAAAAATGGCGACTTTTACAGTTCCATTTCCGTGCATTGAAGTATAATAACTTCAAAGTAATTATCATAAAAAGACAAATTAGGACCATTATTTGCAAGGATTTTTAAAATAAATTTTCGGTTGGGATCACAAATAAATTAACGTTGAAAACAGAAATTCTTTAATTAAAAAATGTTTTAAATATTTTCCTTTTCGTTTTTATACTGCGAAAAAGATCTGAGTTAAGAAATATCTTCGTTCCTGTTATTCGCATTGCACAATTAAATTACGAAACTTTCCTTTAAAGCTGCTGCAGTGTCAGGAACATAATTAAAGAAAACCCTGCGCCCCCAAGGGCGATCAAAATGGCTGGCTAACGTAGGGATTTGTGCTAAAATCGGAGCACTCTTATTCAAAACTATATTGGCTTAATTAAATTCACTAAATATAAAGTTCCTGTCGGAATTTTGATTAAAATTAAAATTTGCTACCTGCTCAAGTTTACACATCGAAGCTCAGGTTTTGATACAAAATGAATGACGCCTGAAGTTTGGTTCAAAATCAATTTCCGTAGTTTAATTTGCATAGGCATTCAAAAGAATACTCGAGATCAGTATTTACTTTATTAATTATTAATTCAATTTTGCTACCAATTAATATTTTCGATGAAAATAATTAAAACGTTCGTCTGGGAAACTCTTCAATTTAGATTTTCTATCGTACTCGACGCTTTTATACTCTTTTTAATTTTATGGATAAGAAAAATTCAATCTGCACGTAAATCTATACTTAAGTCTTCTGAATTGATAATTGATTTGAAAGTAAAATCTCTTCATAAGATTGGGGTCTATATTATACTTGTAGAAAGAAATGAAACATATACAATTAAATGTTTTTTTACATTTTGTAAGATTTGTGTTACATATTGTTTATTGAAAAACTTTTCAGACCAAAAATTAACAATAATTCATTTTTGATAGAGTAATACCTACTTAATTTTTCTTAAACTGATTTTTCTACTATTGAATTTATATAATATTCACATAGTTTTTAAATAATTCAATAGAATTATTACAGTACAGAAATTTTAAATGCTATTGATACATTTGAATTAAAAGATAAAGGTGCATTTAAACTTAAACTTTAAAAAATGTTTTGAAAAGAGAATATTCACATTTAAATTTTCTTATAATACAAATCGAAGTCGTTGAAAGCAAAAATTCAAGAAAAAAATTTAGTACTTACTACTTACAAGAGCAGACAGAGGAAACACAAGTTTAAAAAACTGTTTAAATACAGGGCGAGTTTAAAGTAACGCATAAAAACCTTAACTACCTTATTTTTTGGAATTTTTAAAAACGGTAGAAGACGTGTCGCATTGTTTTTAAAAATCTATGTTTTGAACTCAACAAAAAAAAATTTCGGTTGGCATATCGTCACTATAACGTCATCAATTTTCTTATTAATGGATTGAATATCATAGAACAATACTTTATTAAGAGCAATTTCCTAAACGGAAAATATAATGGTTTAGTTCTGCAGTCATAAAAGCTAGTACGAACAACATTTTTGTATAATTTTTTTTGTAGATGATTTAGGGCGCGTTCCACTAATGAACACTAAAGCCCACGACCACGACCGCAAAATTTTCCCGATCCACCAGCTCAAAACGTCACCATTCAACAATCGACCATAGAAACCCACGAATAAATACGGTCGATGACGTTTTTATGCACTAAAGAAACAACCACGGTCTTATGTGGAACGACTTTGCGGTCGTCGTGGGCTTTGCGAGTCTTTAGTGGAACACGCCCTTAGAAGTCATTTCTTTAATTCCTGCCAGAAGGAAAAAAAATGGAGAATGTACAAAAAAAAGTATGATTTAAAAGTACCCCTCTAATTAATTTTGTGCTAGGTTGTAGAAGGTAACTCTCTGGCAGGATGTAGCCTAATCAATTTAGATTATAAATCTGAAAAAAAATTGAAAATCTAATGACGGAAACTTAAGTTATGACTGCAGAACTAATGCTCGATTTCATGATTTTTCACAATTTTTTCTCCCAATCTCGCGCGCCCTCTAGGAATTCGCATTAATTATCGGTAATTTGGTCATAATTTGCAAAGAAGCTCCAGAAAAGTGGGATGGATTTTCTATTCCTTTTTATTACCTCCAACGGAAAATTTATCGCGGGTGTCTAGGAAGATGCTCTTAAGAGTGTTTTACAACGGTACCAAAAAGTTTATACTAATGCCATCTACATATCATTAAAAAAATTATTAAATTTCACCTTAAAGGATAGTTTTAAGTAACGCATAAAATAGATTGCAACCATCTTTTTTGGAATTTTAAAAAATGGTAAAAGACGTGTCGCACTATTTTTGAAATACTTTATTTTGAAATTTCTCGGTTGACATGACGTCACTATGACGTCTTCAATTTTTTTTTAAACGGACTGATATGGTTTTTATACCATAAAATAATACCTTATTAAAATTCTTTTACATAGATACCAAACAGTTTGTACTAGCGCTATCTAGTATTAATAAAAATATTAAATTTTCCCGTAAACGATAGTTTAATTTAAAGTAACGTATAAAAATCATAACCACCTTAATTTTTAAAATTTTCAAAAACCGCAAAAGAGGTATTGCATTGTTTTTAAAAAACTTTATTAAGAAATCAACAACAAAAATTTTCGATTGACATGACGTTACTTGAAACTTGAAACTATCTTTTAAGGTGAAATTTAATAATTTTTTAATGACATCTAGATGGCGCTAGTATATCCTTTTTAGTGCCGATGTAAAACACTCTTAATGTTATATGATATAAAAAACATCATTCTATTTAAAAAAAAATGATGACGTCGTAGTGAGGTCGAGAAATTTATTTTGTTAAGCTCAAAATAAAGTTTTTCAAAAATAGTGCGCTACGTCTTTTACCGCTTTTCAAAATTCCAAAAAATAAGGTAGTTATGAATTTTATGCGTTACTTAAAACTATCCTTTAAGGTAAAATTTAATATTTTTTTAATGACAGATAGCATTAGTATAAAGTTCTTGGTACCGTTTTAAAACACTCTTAATATGGTATAGTTTCATAAACCATATCAATCCATTTAAAGAAAATTGATGACGTTATGCCAACCGAAAATTTTTTTTGTTCAAAATAAAGTTTTTTAAAAATAATGCGACACGTCTTTTATTGTTTTTAAAAATTTCAAAAAATAACGTAGTTATGATTTTTATGCGTTACATTAACTCACACTGTATACAAATTAAAATGTAGGGGAAAAGGTTGTACCTTGTTACATTTACAAAAATCATTATATGAAGACATCTCAAAAGATCAAAATTAATCAAGGATATCTAGTAAATTAGCAGTTAAAAGAACTATAAGGAACTGACTGTCATTTATTCTAACCATCAATTAAATGGCCAAATTCTGGAAACCTTAAAGTAAACGCTTTTCCCACCAATTCTGATACATCATAAATATAAGTTTCCAGGATGGTTGAGAAACCAATCCATGGTAGATTTATTGTAATAGGTTTTGAAGGGTCCAAAAATTGATCTCGCCAATGGCGCTAATTTTAACTTTTAACTGCTAATTTGCTAGATATCCTTGATTAATTTTGATCTTTTGAGATGTCTTCTTATAATGATTTTTGTAAATGTAACAAGGTACAACCTTTTCCCCTCTGGTGTGTGGAGGGAACATCAAAACAATGCGTGGAAATATGATGCCACCAGCTACCATAAATGTTCCTGCAGCAGTAATGTAGTTAAAATATATAATTCCTCGTTTCCCTGAAGAAGCTGCTCCAATTTGTTTGGTCTTTATATCACCAATCACATGTTACGGTCTTTGAACTGTAGACCAACCAGTTTCATGAAAGTTCCACATGCTTTGAGGTTTTAGAGAGTTGAAAAAATTTCTAAAAGCTTACAAAAAAACATTTAGTTTATTAAAAGACGAAATTTGGCCTAAGCTACTTGACTCAGGTTTTCTTAGAGATATTCATTTTTGTACACCTTCCTAAGATTTCTTTAATATTGCCTTCCTGCTGTAAATTAAAATGTTCGTCCCATTCACCTGGATACTTGAGGTTGTTTCCTAAAGCATAATGGATCTTCCACAGTCAGGTTCCATTAGGTGGCCTTTATGTATTTATAACAAGAATTCTACTTCTTGTTCAGTGGTGAAGACCTTTTTTGTTACATTAGTTGTTAGCTTCTTGTTTAAAATCAACCTTTTATGTTTTAGAATATATTTTCGACACACCATATACATATATTCGCAACTTGTCGTAAGGGTTGAAAATGTGCAATAACCTCATTGGCAGCTGCTTTAATAGCTTCTGCATTTGGTTTTGTCCTGTTTCTTCCCACAACACTTCTAGCCATTTGAAAAATAACACAAATATAATTGAAATTAGATTTCTTATGGTACAACCAGAATCGGGTCCCAAGGTGCAATTAAGCACACATTTGACGAAATAAATATTTTTTTTAATAACTTATTGCATAGATGACTTACTATATTTATGATTCGATGGTACAATCTTGACACTTATTTTGTTTTTATTCGTTTCAATAATCACAGCTAAATTTTACTTTCAAGGTAAAGTGGCACATCACGAATCAAAAAAACAAATGTAAGTAAAATGGCGCACTGGTGCATCCCCTCCCTCAACTAGCAAGTAATTAAAATATGATAAACAAATCATTAAATTCACTAAAATAAAGGAAACTTTTTATTTTGTTTTTGTTTAAATGTAGGAAGTAATACATTTGTTTTTTAATTGTTAAAAGTGCATCCCCCTTTAAAAATTTCTGCGTACGCAACTGATGATGGCGTTAGAGATACCGCTTGAGTGCGCTTGAGCAATTGACTCAGTGGTGCACCTATGATTTATCTGGAGGGGGCAAATCTCCTTGGAGTTGACTGTATAAGTACGAGGGCCTAGTAAAATTTTTGAATTCGACCGTTTTCTTTGTTATTTAAAAATATATCAAAATTTAAAGATTAAAATTATTTAAATTAAAGTATGAATTTTCTCATTTATATTAAAAATAAAATACACTTCTTTGGGGCGAGGGACAAGGCCACCTCGGAGCCCCCCCCCCTGAATGCGCCACTGATTATATAGCATATGTCCAAAGATAGAACCTTCCCGAGGTACAATCACACGCAAAGATATCGAGGACACAAAAGAAATATTCTGACCCAATAGCAAGCGTTCGCAAACACGAGATCACACGAATTTTAAAAGAAATGAATACGACTTAAAATGCAAGCTGGGGCCTTCAAATTTCATGTGATTTCGTGTTTGCGTTTTGTATCCTCGATATCTTTGGGCGTGATTTCATAACACTTTCTCCTGATACTTGTGCTATTAGAACAAAGAGTGGTGAAAGATGATATTTTGCTGAACACATTATAAATCAGAAACATTGTTTTATGGAAAACGCTAATATTTTTATTTTACATACAGTAGGTAATTGATAATTCATTATTAAATTATCTAGACTATTCAACTCACAAGTGATTATTTTTTGTGACAAGTAAAACGTCAAAAATATCAGCGATTATTTTATGACTTTAATGTCAAACTTGAATAAATTTGAAGTTGGCTGTCAAATTTTGCACAAAAAAGTAATAAATGTTCGTTAAATAGTCCCTTAAATAAGCACTCTTGTTCAAATTATAAGTCGAATATTTTTCATACATTACCACTCATGTCATTTGGGGTTAAAAATTAAATCTTAACCCCAAATGACATTCGTGGTAATGACAGTGAAAAATATTCGACTCAAATTTGACCACTCGTGATATTACATATGAAAATTTACATAATTAGGAGTGTCAATAATAATAACATTTCAAAATTTAAATATTCAATTATTAGATTACCCGCATTTTGATTTTTTAAATAAATTATTAAATTATTTAATAATTATACAGGGTGTTTCATTGAAAACTTCAAATGTCGTTCATTTCATAACCAAATGCTTATGCAACTTTTTTACGTCAGTATATGACACAAAAAATTATTATGGTGTTTGGAAAATAGTATACCAAACACCATAAAATACCTCTCTCTTCAAAATGGACATCCGAAGATTTCATGAAAAAATTATTAAGTTATTAGTTTTTAAATCTTCATACATTTATGCGTTTTGCTGTTTGTTTTATTATTAAGTTTTTAATTATTTTATTAGTTTTGTGTTGGGAATCCCTATTTTGATTAATATTTGCTTCATTATTTTTTTAAATAGAGGGTGATCTAAAATGATTGTGGTTTGATATGTACGCAACCAACTATGCAGGTTTAGCTCTCCAATTTTACAACAAATGTTGAAAATAATGATCTTCATTTTCGAGGCCCATACTAACACAAAACAAATATTTACTCAAAGTAGTCTTGATAAAAACTGATGTTTATGAAACAGAAGGCACAATTACTAAATAAAAAATTCCAAACTATTGACACAACGGTAAAAATAATACCTACGCCTCTGCTTTGGTATAGTCTAGTTACTTTGTTACAATTTTGACATGATTTTGGGTTACTATGAACTTGAAGCGATCAAATTCCCCAGATTTTAAGGCCGGGAAATTTGAATTGATTACAATCACTCTCACCCTGTATATTATGAATAGAGTTAATTGACATGGCAAAACATATAACACAAAAAGTGTGACAAATAAGTTGGATAAAGGAATCAAATCATCGCAAGATTTTATTTTATTTTACAAATTAAAAATTTCAAGATTATCATTATATCAATATCAATATATCAACAATAAAAATAAAACTAAAATGAATGTACCGATTTTGATTTTTATAGGCAATAATAGTATATTTTTTAGCTTGTACTTGTACATCTCAGTTTTTTACGCTAAACTAACTTATAGTGACCGAATCTTCTTTCTCAAAATTTGAAGACCCCCATCTTAATTCAAGAAGAAAATGAAGTTAAAAGTTTCATTCATTAAATATTATAATAGTTAAAGTACTTATAGATATTTTATTAACATCTGTAAGAATGTGTAATTAGTATTATAAATTTAAATTCCTTGAAAGTCAAAATTTCGAACGGAATAACTGCATTAGTGTATAAAACCGTAACTTAAGCTAAGAAAAAAGGGAGTTCGGTGCTAACTTTTCCTTAAAACACAAGGAAAATTACAGTACGGATGCTTGTAAACTCTACAAAGGAGCTATTTTGCGGATGGTAGAGTTATTTGAGCTTTGTTTTATTTGGCATTTCCACTTCTATTTCCGGCTTAGTTATACGATATAAAATTTAGCTCCTAACTATTTTGTTACAGAAAACTGCAGATACGTGAAAGGTCCTTGGACGGAGTGCGACCCCAAGAACAACATGCGATCACGAACATTGACCTTGAAAAAGGGAGACCAATCGACCTGCGAACAGTCAAAGACAATTCAGAAGAAGTGCAAAAAAGGTAAGAATCTCGAAGTTCATCCGGCATGCTTTCGAGAAAGGGAATGCGGCCTTTATCGCGCTTTGCTTTATAAGGAAAACTCGGTTCATGGTTTGTCTTATGCCGTGCACGTTTATCTCAGCCGGCCCGATAAATAGCTTTAAATCGTCCTTGCAGCACTGCAGGGCTGATACTACCGAATGATAATGTTCCGGAGGAAAACGGGGGACTAATTGATATTAATTCGATAAACATTGATACACCCTAAATGGATTAAGTTCAAGCCGTTTCATGTAATCAGATTTAACGACCACTTCGTCTCACATTTACGTCACACTTTTCCTTTCCTTGATTAAAAATTATTATGTAATTATAACAGTATATTTCTATTAGATAAGCTTTACCTTAAGACCCTTAAACGCTTAATGCATTTCCTAACAAACACAACCACTCCGTTTTTTCACTCAGAAATACACGATATCAGTATTTTTTTAGAGATCGTTAATAATAATTAGTTACTACTCATTATGATAATTACGAGCATTACGAGCATTACATAATTATTTTTATAATTTATTAAGAAGATAAATTACATTAAACTTTCCTCGCTGTTACTTATTTATGATGTTTAGTAGTAATGAGTCATTCAAGTCTATCTACTAGGTAGTAAATAGTAAAGACCTTGGTTCTTCGTTGTGCTTGTATTGAAATAATTTGCTGTAATGAATATTTTCTGAATAGTTGACCTTAAAATTAAATTAAATTGGTATGTTTGCAATTTTCCAAAGTAAATTCTTGAGGAAAATGATACTTCCTCCTTGGAAAACTTG
The DNA here is from genome assembly GCA_963971135.1 of Stenus bimaculatus. Taxonomy (NCBI): domain Eukaryota; kingdom Metazoa; phylum Arthropoda; class Insecta; order Coleoptera; family Staphylinidae; genus Stenus; species Stenus bimaculatus. The sequence goes on along the minus strand of OZ020185.1, from coordinate 15,418,255 downwards.
TAAAATTTAGAGCTTTAATCAAATTTTTTCTGGATATCACGTTGTTCATAAATGATCCACTTAAAACATTAATTAAAAACGAAATTTAATTTATTCGAAAGATAAATAATTTTGAGAATAAAGCAGTGAACGTGCGCATTGTGTGGAGATCCTGTCGGGTGAGCACTAAAGCTTCCGGCGAACCCTTGAGTTGGTGGCGTCCTGATTTAAAGCCTGCAGGTTATGGGGGAAGGCGATTGTTTCATTTAGGTACAGTAAGGCTTAAAGGGCGGCGGTCCATGAGTGAACGCTCACGAGGGAGCAAACTTTAGGAAAACTCATTTTAACTCGCTTTGATATCAGCTTTTTTCTACTTCCTCACACATTTAAACAAACACCTCCATTTTTAATTACACTTTCCCAGCTTTAAGCACGAGTCTCGAAACTTGTCGATAATTATTATTTTGTTAAATTGCCCCAGAAGTTAGAATTGAGTTTATTATTAAAGTCACTTTTTGTTTAACTCCATTATTTGCATCTATTCAGTTCGAGTTTGCAGTTGAGAGGTATTAGGATCCATTATAAAAGTTCAGCTTTATACCTACATTTAAATATCCTTCAATGCAATCAAAATCCATCATTTTGACAATCATTTTGTTACCCACATTATTTAACAACTTTTATAAACCATCATCCACCACCGCAATTGCTAAAAATACGATTAAATTTTAAATCTGACTTTTAAAAACCCCAATCACATTTGATAGGACTCCGATCTGACTAAGATTACAATAATAATAGATTCGTATCTAAACAATCTATAGATAATTAGTAACATTAAAAAAAGATTGGGATTAAGGAAAGGAAATTGTTTTAGTCTTTTTATATTTTTATTTCTAAATATGTAATTTGTGAGGCAACAAATTGAGCACAAATATTTTACCATATGTTGAAAAATTTTCATAGATTTGAAAGTCGCTTATTTTAGAAAAATATAAGGATGTGGCTATTTGCACATACAGTATGTACAAAAATTAGCTATATGCACATACAGTATGTACGAATAAATGGCCATTTGCACATACAGTATTTACGAATAAATGACTATTTGGACATACTGTATGCATGAATATATGAGCTTTCAAATTACCACATGCAATACGTCGAAATGATATAATAACTAAACAGTACTCATAAAAAAAATCATTCACTATTTTTACAATAAAATAAAATGAAAACACATACATATATTTTATTTTTTAATTTTTTTATTAAATGTCATCTGTTTTGATTTTCTTTTAGGTCTACCCTTACTTTTTATTTTTGTTTTAAAATTTAATGACATCTCTGCATCTCCAACATCTTCATTCTCACTGATACCTGATACGTTCTAATGATAAATCAAAATCTGCACAAACTACTCTACCCTGCCTTTCGTTGTTATTTTGCAACACTTTAAAAGGACTTGTTATTATTTGACTTGTTGTTTTTCTCGGGGTAGTTCTCTGTAAAAGAGATGTATTATACATTATACATTATATTCAATTATTTTAAATTCTTGCATATATTTTAAAAAAGTTGGTGCACCATGATTGGATAAAATATCTGCTAAACTTGTTACAGCAGTAAAAGCCGTATTAATTTTTTTCCTATCAGTCATGGGTTTACGTGTTTCATCACTCTTGGGTTCCTCTTTTTCGATAAAGTCGAGAGAAATATCAATTTCTTCATGTGGAATTACTTCCTCTGTCATCTCCTTTTCATCACAATTAATTTCTTTAAAATATCGTTTATGTAAACATGACTCAGAAAAAATATTCATGTTTTTTTTCTTGACGCATGAAAATTACATGGAACATTATATGATAGCCAATTAGAACAGGTACAGGTTGATGGAGTAGAACATGTACCACCTTTAAAATTTTCTACATCAGTATCTGTCTTTAAAATCATTTGATTTACAACATTTGAATGATTCTAAAGATTTGTGATAAAATTTTAAACCAAGTGTTGTTAATTTGGTTGATGCTATTCTAATTTCTAGATCAGAATCAGGATCCATAATTTTGAAAACTTTTCTTGAAGTCTCGGAAATACTTTTGTCTATTCTTAAGGTTATATAATTAACAAGTTCCACTACGCATATACTAATAGATGGAAGTACATGAAACTTATTTTTTATATGATTTTTAATTTTAAGTGTCCAAAAAGATCTTTCTATGCGATTTGTTGTTGAATCGACCATTAATGGAAGATGTTTGCGATAGCAATATACCCACATTTCTTTACAAGAATCCCAATTAATATTAAACTGATCCATTTTGGGTAAATACTTTAACATTTTTTGAAATATTTTCCAACTCGCTTTTTCTTAAAGTATATTCTTCAGGTGTATTTGAATATAACACTTTTGAAACAAGTGTTCCAATTACACATGCTTACTGTATGTGCAAATAGCCATTTATTCGTACATACTGTATGTGCAAATAGCCAATTATTCATACATACTGTATGTGCAAATAGCCACTTCCAAAATATAATTACACCCGCTGTTTTTACAAAATGTCGAATTTTGATTAAAGTTATGTCGAAATGAACAGAAGAAGTTCCAAGTCGTAGCAATTAACTCCTAACCAGCGTAATTGTATACTTCAAAAATTGTATTTTCTCATAGTGTGATAAGTTGTGTAAACTTAAGGACATTACTTTATGTATTATTCTTTGTTATAATACACACTACAGATTTTTTATAATATTTCATAATAGTATATTACGCAACGAGCTAGAAACTGACGAATTCTATGCGAGTGTGAAAATATTCGAACGAGGCTCCAGCCGAGTGAGGATATCACACGAGCACGAAATGCACTTTCTTGTAAGTTGCGTACGCTATTTTTCCGACGACCACAAAGATTCTACGACCATTATTAATATTTTGTAGTAACAACTCAAAAATCATAATATAACCTGTGCTTACAACAGTTGACATTGAAGCACATTGAAGTTACTCGAATATATTTAGTTAAATGTACCCAAATGTACCTAATTATGGCGCTGTTTTGACGGAAGCAACTGATGGAATCGAATAAAAAAAAATTCTATTTTATTTAAAATTTACACAAAAGTTAATTATAACTATAATGATTTTAATAATAAAACAAGTAATATCAGCGGGGTTAAATATAAAGTTTTGTTTGATCTGTCCTTATTTTGCAAGTTCAAAAAAATCCGTGAGATCGCTTTCGGAATTTCTTTGCAGCGCCTCTATCGAAAATTACAAGAAGTTCTCAGAGTTACAAAGCAGAAACCCACTAGTGTTGGAAGTATCATTTCAACACTAGTGTGTTTGGATATTCTTAAGAGGATACTCGGTGAAATGTGTAACCGCATTTCGCCCGCAAAAGTATTGAAAAATGGTGATTTTTCAAACCATTTGGTGAGATTACTAATTGAGCAATTTGAAAAATTTTAATTGCATTGAAAAGAACGTTTATTGTGTTAGTACGATAGAAGACGCTTCTTTCTATAACAAAATTATGAACTTCGCTAAAAAGGTGTAAAAATAGCATATTTTTGCACATATCAAGATTTTTTTTACAATTTTGAGTAAAAAAAATAGAAAAAAGCGTCTTCTACCGTACTAACACAATAAACGTTCTTTCTAATGCAATTTTCATTTTGCTCAATTAGTAATCTCACCAAATGGTTTGAAAAATCACCATTTTTCAATACTATGAATGACATATACGATTTTCTCATATGGTCGTCGGAAAGACAATTATTCTAATCACTTAAATTAAAAAAAAAATTATTTTCGAACTAGAAATAAATCAAAAGGTATTCGATATTTCCGCACGCAGGAAGTTATAAAATACTTAATATGATCACTATAAAATTAATATTTGATCTACAGATAATTAAAATATAAATAGAAAATATAATATTTGATCTATAATAAGTCTGTTCAATAAAAAATGTACTATTGTCCATTTCATGAATAGATTACTTTTTCAGGAGCAATTCCAACTCAAATATAAACAGTTTTTTCAATTGCGTCTTCGTTTAACAATACTAAAAGCACTTAGTTATTTAAGACTGGGGAATTGTGAAAAAGAGAGGGAAACACAGCAACCGTTTATTATTTTTATATTTTTACATAAAAATCATAAAAAATAATAAATAAAAACTATCTGACCCTTATAATTATAAGTAGTACTTTAAGTTTTACCTAATTTTTCTTCTAAATAAAATTCTAGGAAAGCGTAGAAGTGGAAATACGATGAAATGTGAAAAAAAATGTGCTAGTTCCACTTCTACTCTCTTCCAGGGGCACATATTTAAAAAAAATGCTGGAACCCAAAGAGTTATTTATAAGGAAGGGGGTCATGTAAATTTTATTTAGTTTTGTTAATGGTTACTATGCAAAAAAAAGAACACATGGTTGCTATACTTCTCTCTCTTTCTCACAATTTCCCCATCTTAAGCCTGGTTTACACGGGTATAGTAATGAGTAGAGTAGAGTAGACAGTAGAGTAACTCTACTCGTAGAAACCCCCAAAAACTGTCCGAGTAGAGTAGAGTGCAGAGTATCTAGTAGAGTAGAGTACTATACTGCATGCATACTCTACTCATTACTATAGCCGTGTAAACTAGGCTTTAGTTATACTGTAACTAAATGCTTTTAGTGTTTTTAGACGAAGATACAATTGAAAGAACTGTCTCTATTTGAGTCCGAATTCCTCTGAAAATGTGATCTATTAATGAAATAGACTATACAGGGTGTTTATAAATACGTGTCCACAAATTATAGGACGCATTCTTGGTAAAATTTGATAGTTAAAATCCTAATACACAAATGTTGTATTCATCGCCGTTGGTCTGCAAGAGGTCTTCAAAGTTGCAAATATCTACTATTAAAATTCCCTTATAATTTAAAGATTATTACATCAAATGCATGCTTTATGCCTTCAAGAATTAAATGACAATGTTTTATTACTACTACAGTGTTTTTAACGCCTAATAATGAATTTTCCTTAAAAAAAAATCAATTTATTTTAAATAAATTAAACATGGCAACAGTGTTAAAAATTTAAAAAAAAATTATTAAAAACGTTAGTGTCAATATTAATTTAAATAGTTTTTTGTGTTTTCGATATTTATTAAAATGGGTTACTCTTTCAATGAATACGCTGACATGTATCTTATTTATGGTCGCTGTGAAGGAAATGCTCAATTGGCAAAAGAGGAGTACCAAATAACTTATCCCAATCGGCGACATCCTAGCGATAAGACGTTTCAGAGGCTTAACCAGCGGATTCGAGAAACGGGCCAGGTTGTTCCCCAACACCAGAATGGTGGAAGGCCGAGACATCGACGCACTGTACAATTAGAAGAAAATATTTTGGAGGCTGTTTATGAGGATCCTAATCGAAGTACTCGGGAAATTTCTTGAGAACGTAACATTCGTAGCCATACAACTGTTCAACAAGTTCTTACAGAAAATAATTTATATCCTTACCATTATACAAAGGTACAATCCCTATATGAAGGAGATAAAGCAAAAAGTCTAACATTTTGCCACCAAATTCGCCGTCGAATACGAAACGACATTAACTTTTTACAACGAATTTTGTGGAGTGACGAATGTACATTCACAAGGGATGGTGTTTTTAACAGTTACAATTTGCACACTAGGGCTGAAGAAAATCCAAAGTTAAGTCGTGAATTTGAACACCAGCGGAGGTTTTCCATTAACGTATGACTGGGTATTGTTAATAACTCAGTTGTTGGACCAGTATTTCTTCCAAATAGATTAAATGCGGAAGCATATTTTGATGTTTTGGAAATAGTTTTTGATAACTTAGATTTGCTAACTAGAAGAAATGTTATTTTTATGCATGACGGAGCCCCAGCTCACAATTCACAATGCGCAAGTGGTAATAAGGTGGTTAAATACCAATTTGGGTATTTGGGTAATAACTGGATTGGGAGATCCCCTGATTTTAACCCACTAGATTTTTTTGTTTGAGGTTATTTAAAGGAAATTGTGTATGCCTCACCTCCACAAAATAACCAAGAACTTAGGGAAAGAATAGAAACTGCTGTCCTTTCAATAACTCCGGAAAAAAAACTTGGAAAAAGTATTAAATTGTTTACCAACTCGCTTGCAGCATTGTTTAGATGCCGACGGTGGACAATTTGAACATTTTTCTTAAATTTTCATTTTCGCCAGTTTTTTAGGTATTCTGCTAAACTTAAACTTAAAAGAATTATTTTTATACTTGTATTTATTAAATAAATTTGATTTATTCTATCATTATTATTGGTAAGAATTCCAAGAATTTAAAAAATCAAATCTCGTTTTCGCTGTTGATATGTTTTTTTATTGGCTCATATAAAATGAAGTAAATATAGTCTTCTTATTATTTTACAATGTTGCAATTTATAAATTTCTTTTAAACAGCTCCTGAAGATTTTTGGAGCCCAATACAATATTTTTGTATTAAGATTTTAACTTTCAAATTTTACCAAGAATACGTCCTATAATTTGTGGACACGTATTTATAAACACCCTGTATAAAAAATTTAAAGTATGATCTAGATCTAGGGTGTACACGAAACTAGGACAACCCCAGTCATTTCTTTATTTATGAAAATACATAAAATAAATTATAATTCATTTGCCCGTTTTTACAAATTTTTTTTTACTAAAAAAATCCAAATTTTTTCATAAAATTTTGAAAAAAAAATCTTTTTTTCAGCAACATATTTTAAACCCCTCAATGTTTAATAATATGTACAAAACACTACCGTGTGACATATGATAAAAGAAAGTTGGTATAACTTTCGGTGAAATCGGAAGTAAAATTGATTTTTTTTATATTTTCATAAATAAGACAGAGGTGGCCCTTATTTCGTGTAGAAAATTAATATTAAATCGATAATAAATCAGATTATGATCTATACAGGGTGTTGAATAAGCCGCGGACACGCTGCACGGTACGTTGTTTAGAAGCAACCGTTGGGCTTGAGTAAAATAATTAAAAAAATATTTGAATAGATATACCGAAGTTATTGACATTTCTTAAAGTAGTTAATTTTTTATTGTTTTCAAAGTAAATTATAAAGGTACCATTACCTCATAATATTTAATTTAAATTATTGGTAAGTTACTAATAAAATCTAATAAAGTTGTAAAGATAAAATTAACATGACATTTTTTAAAATATAAGAATTATTTTACTACCTATTACTAATTTTTAATTAAAACAAATAAAAAAAAACTACGCCTAAAATTTAAAATAGATGTTTAAAGGTAATTTTATCAGTTACAAGAAACTTAGAAATAATTGTAATATTTTTACATTCTGGCCATGTCATTTTTACATTATCAATAAAAATTTATTGTTTTCGTTGAGAAATGCAATAACAATACAATTATGTTTATTTATATTGAGCAAAAATTACTAGATATGTACAAATATTTATTTTGAGAATTTACATCTTGAATAATCTGAAGAAGGATTTCTTGAATGTTTTTTCCTTGTATAACAAATATAGACTGGAGCGTGTACCGTGTACGCGATTTTTCAGCGACCTGTATGAAAAATTTATCACAGTTATTCAGGGATGATGTTTCCGGTAAGTTGCTATCCACTTCCGGTATAACCAGAAGTTCAAAAAAATCAAAAATACCTTTATTAGAAAGTTCGCAATTAGATTCCTCAGTAGACATATTTTCAGAATCAAAAACATAACCTTTCAAAAGTTAGTTGGATTTAGGGGGATTTATTTTATGTCCGCACGGTAGATATAGATCGAAGATAACTTTTATAAAAATTAATTCAACAGATCAAAGATTAATTCTATAACTCCAATGATTCTAATGATGGCAATGAGCAATTAAGACAATGATTTGGAAAATTTCAATGCAAATATGGTAATTTTACAATTTTGTAAATTATTTTGTATTATAATCATGCGTTAAAGGACTTGATCTACATAATAGTTAATTAGTTTTTTATTATTAAAAATATTTTTCAAAATTTTATACATTTTACTACGCTATTACAATTTATAACTACTAATATTTTTGTTAGAATATTCTGATAGAAATCTTTGAAAATCGTTGATTTTGTACAGAGGGTGTACAAAAGTTCAGCAACATTCGTTTATTTTTGAAATGAAGCATTTTTCAGAAAAATTTTTCAAATAAAAGTTATACGATTCTTAGTGACGCACAATCAGGAAATATTGTCCATGACCTTGACCAGCAAGATGAAGGTCAGGCGATAATCAGTTAACTTTTTCTAAACAGGGGCAATCCATTTTTATTTCATATTATTTTAGCTTGCTTTCAGAGGTTTACCGAACATATTTTTTTATTTTTCTAAAGTAAATACTTTGAAAGTTACAAGGGTTTAAATTTTCAATACATTAAGTTCGACTACGCTGCTTTATTTTCTAAATTAAGCGTTTTAAAGAAAAATGATTCAAATAAAAGCTGTACGATTCCGTGTGACGGATTTTTTTAGAAAAGTTGTCATCACCTTGAACGGCAAGTTGAAGGTCAGGCGATATTTAGTTAACTTTTTTTAAATAGCAATAAAAATGGGTGGTTGCTATTTTAAAAAAGTGAAGTGATTATCGCCTGACCTTCAACTTGCTATTCAAGGTCATGGGAATATTTCTAAAAAGTGCGCCAATTTGAACCCTTGTAACTTTCAAACTATTTACTTTAGAAAAATAAAAAAATATGTTCCGTAAACCTCTTTTTCAAAAATGCTTCATTTCAAAAATAAACAAGCGTTGCCAAACTTTTTGTATACCCTGTATGTATAGAGTGTATAAATACGTGTCTATAATTAAATTGACGTATTCTTCGGAAAATTCTAAGCTAATACCAAAATCCTCTTCGTTTGCCCACAAAAGATCATCAAAGTTGAAAATTTTTGGTAATAAAAATGCAATTTATTCAAATCATTTTTCATCAAATGTTTTATCTTTAATAATGAGAAGAGGAAACCAAAGTTTTACTGCAATGTAATATTGTTTAAGGGCAATTTCCTAAACGTAAAATATAGTGGTTTAGTTCTGCAGTCATAAAAGCTAGTACGAACAACATTTTTGTATAATTTTTTTTGTAGATGATTTAGAAGTCGTTTCTTTAATTTTTACCAGAAGGAAAAAAAATGGAGAATGTACAAAAAAATATATAATGATCTAAAAGTACCTTAACTTTGGACCCCTCTAATTAATTGTGTGCTAGGTTGCAGAAGGTAACTCTCTGGCAGGATGTAGCCTAATCAATTTAGATTATAAATCTGAAAAAAAAATTGAAAATCTAACGAGGGAAACTTGAGTTATGACTGCAGAACTAATGCTCGATTTCATGATATTTTACAATTGTTCCTTCCAACTCGCGCGCCCTCTAGGGATTCGCATAAATTATCAGTTATTTGATCATAATTTGCAGAGAAGCTCCAAAAAAGTGGGATGGAATTTCTATTCCTTGTTATTATCTCCAACGGAAAATTTATCGCGGGTATCTAGGAAGATGCTCTTAATAACATTGTTGGAAATATTTTTAGTGAATTAAAACATTTCTAAATATTGACATGCCAATGAAATAAAATTGAGATAATAACTGTTAATAAATCTTACAAACGAATCCTCGCTAATAGGTTTAAAAATTGTTACATTGAAATTAAGTTCCTTTTGATTCCTAGTAATAAAATTTATGGGGTAATTCTGAACAAAAAATGTTAGCCGTAACAGCGATGTTAAGTTTGACAGTCACCCCGATGTCAAAAAAATGCTATTCTGTAAACTTTAGTGTAACTTAACGACAATATAAAATAACATTTTCGCTATTAAAATGCATTGTACATTTATATAATGTATTATTTTTATCAATTATACATTAATGTATTATTATTACTTTGCTGTATGTTATTTTAGCACCGAAAATTTTATTTTAAATAACCGTTAAGTTGCAGTAAAGGTTACAAAATTGCGTTTTTTTTTTGACATCGGGGTGACTGTCAAATTTAACATCGCTATTACGGCTAACATTTTTGTTCAGAATCACCCCATTAAGTTTGTTTTCACAGAACACCAATCTGGATCGCAGGTCATTGTCATTCTTTCAAGATTCGTAATTTTTTTATAACCCTATAAAGTGGTTTTTTAATAATTTCTTAATCACATTTTATCTTATAAAAATACACTTGGCAATAATGTTCAAAATTAAATTTATGGGGTGATTCTGAACAAAAATGTTAGCCGTAACGGCGCTGTTAAGTTTGACAGTCACCCCGATGTCAAAAAAATTGGTATTCTGTAAAATTTACTGTAACTTAACGCCGATGTATATAAATAACATTTTCGGTCTTAAAATACATTTTACATCAATGTTATGATATTATTTTGATCAATTATACATTAATGTAAAATTATTATTTTGATTAATGTTATTTTAACCCTAAAAATGTTATTTTACATCGCCGTTAAGTTACAGTAACGTTTATAGAATAGCGATTTTTTTGACATTGGGGTGACTGTCAAATTTAACAGCGATGTTACGGGTAACATTTTTGTTCAGAATTACCCCATTAAGAACCCCTACTCTTGAAATTATTGTCAACATTTTTCAAATAACAACAAATAACCATATTTTCAATAAATAAGTTTTTGTACTGGTTTTAAACACATTTTAATGGATTAAAAATAATGTCAAAAAATAGTACTAAATTATAGACAGGAATTTATACACACCCTGTATAATATTGTTAATAACGCTTTAATTATTGTATATATTTTTACCAAATTTTACACCTGTATTTATTTTAGTTTGTTAAGTGTAATATTTTTACCAGAAAATTTCAATCAAACATGAAAAATCCGTGATTTTATGAACCATTTCGTATTTATTCATGAATTTTTAGACTTATGTTATAACATTTTTAATATCTTTTTATTATTATTATCATTCTTATAAAATTGTGTACATTTGCTTACAATTTATGACCAGTAAATTTTTTTTAGAGTATCCCAAAGGAAATCTTGAAAAAATGTTGATTTCGTAGATTTTCCCCGTTTTCTGGCGATTTGATTTACAAATCTACAAATTATTGTAAACATATTTACCAAATATTGCAGATGTTTTTTATTGAAGAAAATGACATCCCTCTATCTTTCTGCATCACTCAAGAAAATAATCTGATCTTATTTTATAAAAATCGAGTATATCAAGTACACGGCACGTATTTTAGTCATGAATTTTAGGTCTTGATTTATAAACTTTTTAAAGTCTTTAAAATATTTTTATTATTTTTAAAAAATTATGTAGATTTTCGTGCATGTCGTCTTTGATATCGTTGCGACTGCACCTGGATATACAAATATTTGATGCAAAGGTGGGATCATCTTTCCTTTCAGAGTTAGTAGCAGATAGAAAATAATTTTTGGAAGCGTTCACCTTTAAACTTTATTTCAATAGTTTAGTGTTAATTCCTTCTTCATTAAGGTTTCTTGGTCATACTTTACAATAGAAGCTACATTTATAAATAGAGAGCAAAATTTAATAAACAAATAAAAATTCTATCTAATTTGTATGAATAAACTTTTTGATATTTAATTAAATTTTTTGAAATAAAGGTTTATAACATTGCTGTTTTTGATCTGAAAAGGAAATTAAAAAAGGAAACGCCCAAACTAAGTATAAGACTCTTTTTTATAATTTGGGAAAAAGTGCTTCAGCATCTCAATAAATGATCTTTTTTCTTATTCAAATATATTAATATATTTTTAAACCGTCATACATATTTATGATTGGCCCTCCCATTCGGCGTGAAGCTTTTTATCGCGTTTTAAAAGTTCCGCTCAAAATTTCATTCTCTTTTCCGGTCGCGCGCGACTAGCATTTTAAAATTGCATTGAAGCGAGCCCCGCTGGCTGGATAAAGTTGTGCTCGTTTTGTTTGACTCCCCACGTGCCTACGATTTTATTACATTTGCAAAGTCGCCCCTGAAAGTTTCGGGCATAATTCCTTAAGGGGTGGGAAGCGACAAGATAGTCTCCTTCCAAAAGCTTACTTTAGAGAAATAAAGTTGATGGATCGACGATGAATCATTTATCATCGCAGAGGATAAAATACCAGTTGAAAAATGTAATGTGGTTTGCTTTTACATTAAATTTAGAAGCTTTTTAAACTTCTTTGATACTTTTTTAAAACCTTCTTTTACAAATTATGCTTTTTCTTACTCAATCATTTATTTTACAAACTTCATTACAAATTTACTTACATCGAAAATGTTTAAAATCACTCATACCTTATAACTTCATGCAAAAGATTTTTTTGTTACTGAACTTTTCAGTAGGTTTCACCATGTTATAGATCATATCCACAAATCATTACTTTAATTTTAGGATTTTCGAGATTTTGTACCCAATACTCTATCTCTAACGAGTTTTCAGTAAAGAAGAGTCTTATCAGTTCCTTTAACGTTTCTGTATTATTCCATCTAATTGATTGCAGCCATTAAAATGTTGTTTACTTTGAGGGCATTAAGGACAAAATTCTAGCATTTATTGAAACTCAAGCCCTTTGATAATAACATTCGTTTCTAATTATTAGAAGTGCTATAAAGTTTGGGCAATAAAACATTTCACTGTAGCGGAGTTCTTTTGTTAAGACTCGGAATGGACGTGGATATTAAGTGACAATTCAGTTTAAAGTAGACGGGAAATTAATTCAAAAGTATACAGTAGTGTGGAGTGCCATAAAAATAATTTAAAGTTTGACCGTCCTTACTTAAAAAACATAAAAGAAGAAAATTTCCTTAAATCAATTCATTCACACTCACAACAATTTATTTAAAACCTATAGTTTTTTTAAATAACCATGAACAAGCATATAATAAGAGTTTTTTAATGTTTGAGATAACTACAGAAATATCTTGCATCGATAATGTTTTAATATTTAAAGTTTAGTATACATGTCGTAGGTATAATGGAATATTCGGAATTTTGTCAAAATACCTAGGTAATTTATAAAAATCCGGCAAAATGGGTAAGCGAGTGACTTTCTCGTATTTTGAGTAGGCAAATTATAAAATGCCGGCAAAATGAAAGTGCCAGAACACAAATTTCGTTATGCTTGCTTTTTAGGCATTTTACAATTTGCCTAGCATAACGTAGTCAAAACAGAAATGTATACCTGCAATTCTGATGCTAAACGATGCAGTAAAAAAGATGTGCTTGTTTTAAAAATAAAAATCTGTATTTTCCAAATTGATGACTGTACTTATATTTTTTAGTAAGTGTTACATATTTTCTTTAATGTCAGTTCAAAATACGCTTGTTTTAAAAATAAAAATCTGTATTTTCCAAATTGATGACTATACTTATATTTTTTAGTAAGTGTTACATATTTTCTTTAATGTCAGTTCGAAATACGCTTGTTTTGACTGGCCCATTCTAGGAAAATTATAAAATGCCTGAAAATAAGCAGGTATAATGAAATTTTTATTCTGACGCTTTAGTTCTGCCGGCACTCAAAACACGAGAAGGTTACGTGCTTACCCATTTTGCCGGCTTTTTACAGATTACCTAGACATTTTGACAAAATGCCTAATATTACATTATGCCTACGACATATACATATGAATGTATGTTATGGTTAAAGGCCGAAGCACGGTCTATCCTAGGTTAACCTAGTTAATCCTGAGGATTAGAGAAAAGCACATAGCAATTGGTAGTATGTGGCTTACAACACTAATAAAATCCAAACTCACAATTATGAATTTTGGTTTTATGAATTTCGTTTTTTTCTTTTCTGTACTTTTGATTATAATATGAACTTTTCCAAAGAAGAAATGGTAAATATGGTGTATGCGCTTAGTGAAGTTGAAATAAATCCTTTTCAAATGCCTAACAACCAAGAATTGCGATGAAGCAATAAAAAAATTGATAGATGAGCGTTATGAAACTTCGGGCAGTGTGTTTTAGAATACAATACTATTGACTAATCAAAGTATTAGCCCCAATTCTGTCCTGGATATTTTATTGATGGAGTTATTAAGAGATTCACTACCATTATTGTTGGAAAATGTTGACTTAGTGATAAGAAGAGACATGTGTCTTAAGAAAAATGGAGGCCCTGAACACTTTCATCGAATTGTTAAACAATAATTGGCTACCTGTACATTGGAGTAGCAGAAATGGGTCTGTAAATTGGCCGATCAGATCTCCCGACTTAACCCCGATAGATTTTTTTCTTTGGGGCCATGTAAGATGTTTAGTGTATCAGATTCAACCCACAACATCTAATGACATGGAAGACTGAATAAGACGAGCATTTCAATCCATCACACAAGAGATTCTCCGCCAGAAATTGACAGATTTTCACTGTTTCTCAATTAGGATATTAAAATCTCCTAAACCATTAACCGGAAACCATATAAACATTATATCAATAGAAAGGTTGTAAAAAAGCCATGGAATGATGTTAAAATGTACATGATGTTTCATTTGAAAAATTCGATTAATTGGTTTGCGTTTCATGAACATCCTGATAAAAGCTTATAACAAATTTAAATTTGACAGAATAGGTGTAAACTAGACGATATTAAATTTTTTTTGTCAAAATTTCAACCCAAAATTTTTCAAAAATAGATCCTGTATTTTATAAAATACAGGGTGCCCCAAAATTCGACCAACAACGATTAACTGGAGATAGTAGACCTGAAAATAAATTTATTTATCCTAATTTATCTATATCCAAAAATGCATCCCCAAGAGTTATAACCCTAGAAAGTTGATTTTTTAAAATAGAATTTATTTATTACAGCCAAAGCATTTTGTAACGTAATTTTTTTATAAGTGATTTTGAATATTGGACGCTCAATTGGTAAAAATTTGGCTAATAGTCTACTTTTGTAAATGGTGTTGGATGGAAGAAGAAGACACAAAAGAGTAAAAAACTTTTTAGGTATTTACAAATTTTATTTAAAAATTATTTTTTCATGTAGAAAACTGAATTTTTCGTAAGCTGAGTAGTTTTTGAATAAAATTAAAAAAAAAGATAGGAAAGTAAGGACACTCAACCTACATTTTTAATAAAATACTTTTTAAATTACAAAAAAAACCATTGCATTTACTCAATATTAATGGCTTATTAGCATATTCCTTAAATGTGAATTTAATTATTAAAATTAAGACATTTTTTTCAAAGTTTTCAGTTTATGTTGATACTGTAGCTTGTTACCATGGAAACGACTAAATTCTTGGCGTTTTCCAAATTATTTTTTTAAATTTATTCGAAAGCGGCATAATCTACGTAAAATTCACAAGAGGCAAAAAATCTTACACTTGAATTTCTCCACAGAAGCAAATACGTTTTAAATAACATTTTTAAATACCTAAAAAGTTTTGACTGTTTTATGCCTTCTTCTTCCATCCAACACTTTTTACAAAAGTCGAGAATTAGTCAAATTTTTATCAATTGACGTATACAAAATTTCATTACATTTTTTTTACTGTTTTGGCTGCAATAAAAAAATTTCTATTTTAAAAATTCAACTTTGGAGGCTTATAACTGCTCAGGGGTGCATTTTTGGATATAGATAAATAGGGTCATAGCAACTTATTTTTAGGTCTACTCTCTCCAGTTAATTTTTGTCGGTTGAATTTTGGGACACCATGTATACATATTTTGAGTGAAGTAGCAGTATAAATATTTATTTCCATGATAATAAACTTTATGGTGCTTCATTTTCGTTTAAAATGTTGAATCTGAAAAACTGGGCCATTTGAAATTATTTGTTGCATTGTTTAGAATGTTTAGAATGTTTTATATTCCCAGAGTGCGATAAAGATTGAATTGTTTTCCGAATAAAAAAGCAGGAATCACGTAAATACCTATTTCAGGGATTTAATTTTAAAAGTTTGTTCCTTAAATTGTCCATGAAACATTTAGACCTGTTGTTAGTAAAATTGTAATGTTCTTTCAAAGTGGAGTAAAATAATAAGATTAAAAACAAAAGTTTAAAGTAATATAAATTATGAATTGTGACATAAGTTAATAAAAATTGATTAAATTTGTGAAACTCATATTTCATATAGAGATGAATTTATTCAGTGTTACTAAATCCGTTTTTATTTTTCGAACTTCATATTAAAAGTATTCTGCAGGATGTTTTATCGTCGTAAAATTTAATCAAAAACTTTTTTATATATCCTCATATAGGCTGGGTGCGATGATGGCGTAGCCATAAAACGTTACAAAAATAGAAGAAGCAAATTTAACCTCCTGACCTCATTCGAAGGCGTTATCAGAGTTCAACACTATTTTCTGCACTGATAGGCAGAGCAAAATAACGCCCCACGCGTCCAGATTAGTTCATCGTGTCAACAATAATATTATTTATCTCTTCGCACAAACGGTTATTGTGCAAGTGCAGTATTATTCTGAGCAACAAATGCCCCCTATGGAACTAATTTAATGTCTCTGGATGAATTGTATTCCCGTCTCTACACTACTAACTCAAGTTAAATTGATCAACCACATGTACACTGCACAGCCACTAAAAAATAAACAGGCCACAAGTGTTTCCTTCCGATTTCATGTACAATCTCATTCCTCTATTCTTTTGTGTGGAAAGCAACACAATTTATATGTTATGCTAGTTTAAATTGGCTAATAATCCAGGATAAAATGAATCATTTTGAACAAATTGATCAAATATTTTCTTCTGAAATTACTATCATAATGCAGTCATGATAATTTTTTAAACCATAACTTATGAACAAAAAATGAATTATTAAGGTGTATTTACACGTAAGTTTATATTCCTCCATTTACAATGGACCTGAACAATGGGCGAACAATGAACAAGGGGTGTTTATGGCAACTTTACCGCAAGTTGTCCGTCCTCGCTTTCTGCTCGACTCCAGTTTTGTGTGTTAGATAAGTTTGAAATCCAAGAGAACAGTATGGAGTATGGTAAGATCCATTAGTATTTCATCTTGAACTCATTAAATTTCGTTTTAAAATGCCTTAATATGTGTAAACGGGGGATTAAAACACTGTCTTATGTGTAAATACACCTTTACAGAGTAATCTAATAAAAAGCTCATAATATGAATAAAAACCTTAAAATTATTGGTTCAAAATAATTTTACAATAATCCTTAATCGTATTAAGCGATTTGCATTTGATTTATATAAATAGCAGCAGTTTGGAATAAACAACATTATAAAGCAAATTACAATTTTACTCACCCCAATAAATCTTTGCAAAAATATTAATTCAAACATTTGCAAGAGTTTAATAGCTGGCGAGGATTATAACGTTATCGTTTCAAACTTTTATCACAGTTTTTAAGGACGAGAGGCCCGCATGAGAAAAATTATTCCAACTTCGTTTCCGTTATGGTTCATTATTTCATGCGGCTCCATTTACACCACCCGCGAGCACAATTAACGATTTCATTTAAATATCTTGAAGTTTAAAGAGGCATAACTAATGTAACCAATTTTATCAGATTACAAGATTATAATTTGTTTAATTTAAACATTAAATAAATTTCAGCATTCACCAGGATGCAATTTCTTAAAAATATACAGAGTGGTCGAGTTAAAGTGAATAGTCGAAATATTTCCAAAAGTAAGAGTTTTAGAAAAAAACGTTTCAAATAAAAATTATTTGATCTTAAAGGGGCCACAGAATGAGAACAGTTAGTTTTCACCTGGAGGACTTCTTCATGGTCATTCTAACCCTAACTCAGTTTTTTCAAATGGAAACCCATATTTTTTTATTTAAATCTGAATCCAGAAAAAAAATAAGAAATTAAGCGGCAAAATTTTAGGAGGCGATTCTACAACTGATTTAAAAAACTTCCTATGAACATATGTCCGTTTTCACCTCCTACGGGAGCTACAGCCCTTTAAATATTGTCAGTACAAAGGACGCTTAACCCTATATTTAAACAAAATCTTAAAACTAATAAAATAGCTACATTTCATTAAGGGCGCGTTCCACTAATGAACACTAAAGCCCACGACCACGACCGCAAAATTTTCCCGTTCCACTAGCTCAAAACGTCACCATTCAACAAACGACAACAGAAACCCACGAATTTTTATCGAAAAGGGTGCATTCAATCGAGTTGTTATAAGGGTACCTTTTTTTGTCAAAAATTAAGAAAAAATATTAGGTTACGTTAACCAAAAAAAAGTTAAGGCTATTTTTAAATTTAATCCTCCTTAAAACTACCCTTTCGGAGGGTTCAAAAAATCTAAAAAAACCAAATTTCAAATCTCT
Organism: Stenus bimaculatus; assembly: GCA_963971135.1. Classification (NCBI taxonomy): domain Eukaryota; kingdom Metazoa; phylum Arthropoda; class Insecta; order Coleoptera; family Staphylinidae; genus Stenus; species Stenus bimaculatus. Next base: position 15,399,951 of record OZ020185.1, on the reverse strand, counting down.
ACTACAATCCGTTTTCAAATAAATGATGAAAAACCTACTTTTGGAAACAAAATTTCAGGGGCTGTACCGCCCTTGGGAAGTGAAATCGGACATATGTTTGTAGGAAGTCTTTTTTCTTCAAGTTAGTTTTAAAATCGCCTCCTATAATTTTGCCGCTTAATTTCTGGACACCCTGTAGATTATATTAATTTATTCATGGTTTAATTAATTTATAATTGCTTCAATTAAAGCACTACTTTACAAAAAATTATTTTTGTAACAAAAATATAAACTTTATAATTAATAAGCGCTTTAAGAAACGTAAAGATAAACATAGCTTTTTAATCCCTCCGTTGAAGATATCCAATACTGTTTCCTTGAATTTCAAACCGACACTGGAGTCTGCTGAAGTCGAGCAGAGAGGAAAAACTACGAAGATGGACCATAAACCATTATTCACCCATTGTTCAAGTCGAGGATTAAAAACGTCGTTTCGTGTGTATTGGCACCTTTATGTTCATAAAGGTTCTTTTTTTCTAATGCCTAACCCAAGAAAGACTTATATTCTAAACACTTCATATAATAAAATTTATCATTTATAAATAAAGTTTTAACCTATAAAAGTACTGAAAATATTGAGGATATGATTTAACCCTCAGGAAGCCAAGCTTTTAAACTTCTCCTTGTTCCCAAAGGATTTATTATTGAACCTGAGAAGTTTGGTCCGTGTGGGAATATATACGGATAAAGGTACTGAATTCCAACGCGAGTAATAAAGACAGTTATAAAATCCTAGACGAACGCGAATTTACACATTTAAGAATACGTCCCAAGATACTCAGTCATCTCAGATCAGTAACTTCACATCCTAAAACATCCTTCGGGGCGTTTACGTGGATCATAGTTTCCACGTTGTTATTTTCTTATATAAACTACCTAGTAAAAACCTGTCTTGAAGATGTGAGTTACTCTTGAGGATGAGTTGATCAAGTATTCATACATTTGACTTTAAACCTGAATACGAGCTTAAGAAAATGAAAGGCATGAACTAATTAATTCATTTAGGAGCTTCTTATTAAAAGTTTGATGTAAATGGTAACCTTTTGTAGCAAAAATATTAAAAGTTTATAGCTTCACGAAAGAAGATTTTTATTTCAAGCTTTAATAGTGTGAAGAACTTTTTCATATTTACGTTCCTATTTAAGTTATGAATAATATATGAATTTTGAAGTGGCGCAACGTCTTAATTTAAAATTTTATTTCCTTTAAGCTTCTTAGTGGTTTGTAAATATGAGACGTTTTATTCTCACCATCTTGGTTTATTAAATATTCATAGAATTTAAAAAGTGAACAAAACTTTTACAACAAAACGTAATGAAAATTGTTAATAGAAACTTTAGGATAAAACATTTAAAAATTTTAGCACTATCCTAACAGTAAACTATTCAATATTTATAACTAAACGCCAGAGGGGATTTTACCGCGGTAAATTCATGTGGGGTACATATATTTTCCGACAAAGCATGCCAAGTCGCTTGTGTGACACGAGTGCAAAAACGACCACTTGCTCTGCCCTTGTTCGCTTCTCTGAGCTTTTCTTCTTCTCTACAGCATGCAGATACGAAAAAGGAGCCTGGGGTGATTGCAATGCCCAAAGCCAGATGACGCGGAATGACAAGCTGAAACCCAATAGTGATCCTTCCTGCGAACAGAACAGGCAGATCACGAAGAAGTGCAAGGCGAAGGGAGCCAAACCAACGAAAGGTAAAGGTATAACATGTATCGCTTTTTTTTATTATTTTTTATAATTGAGATATTTGCATGCATGTTTCAATTTGCATGAAACAATTTTTATTTAAATAGGTTATTTTATTTACTACGATTTTAGCAAATTCCTTCAAAGATTCGTTCACCATTGATATGTCTCTTTGAAGTTTGAAGTCATACAAATACCTTTTTCTATAAAAACCCTTGGCTTTGTAAGAAATTTCTCTTAACATCATGGACGATTTTCCACACCACATATTCCAAACACCTTCTAAGTAAGCTGAAACCTCATTCCCACTACTCACTACATTTAATTTCATGATAAGTTCCAAACATTAAAAATATATCAATACAACTCGAGATATCTGAATTCTGATACAAGAGTTTTTTGAGCCGGTGTGATTCTATGAAATCTTCGTAAACAATGGATTTTAAATTTATAATAACATTCTGTCTGAAAAGTTAGAAACTTCTAAAGTTACCTCCTGTATCTTGTACACACTTGTGCTAAACTTTTAAAAATTCATATCGCGTTCCGAACCGACAAACTTGCTAATCTGGGCTTGATTAATGTACTCTATCTACGAAAAACTTCACCCTACTTTGTAATTTATTTGAAAAAATTCCGGTCTTGTCCAGTTTCTAATGTCTGGCATCCCGTGCAATCAATTCCTCCCCATTAATTCACTCGACTTCTCGATGTCACTTAAGAAAATAAATTCGCTTATTGTATGAATGTGACCTCATAAATCCAGAATCTTAGCATAAAAATATTTTCTCCGCTAAGCTAGCTTGTTTTATAGCATTTATATCATCTCGCCGGTTTTCGGGGCCAACGCGTTTGGATTTATGGTTGCGCTTTTCCGGAAGACGCAACTACTCCCCAAATATAACCATGCGGCGGTCATACATTCCGAGGATTCACCGTGTACATTTACGGCTGAGTAAATAAAACGCCTCGTAAAAGCCAGCAGAATTTGTAAATCCACCCAGCTACTTGCAACAAATTAATCGAGTTTGATAGGGGGTGAAATTTAATCGCTTCAGGGCGATGATACTCGCGGTTAAGCAACTTTCTTTTCGACTTGCTTGGTTTCCTCGGATAATTAAGACCTTTATTGATGTTGCCTTAATTGAAATGTTTAAAAAGTTTTATTAGTGCCAAGGTATCCATCTATCAACGTCTATTTCTGCTGTTGACTTGGAAAACTTTTTTAAACTAAGAATAATTGTTTCATTGGCAGGGCTATAAAGATGCTATTGATCAGGTATTTTATTGATTCTTCCCTATATATTTTATACTAATTTCCACGTAACACTTCAATAAACTGACAAAAAATATTTAACTAGGTTTTATTTGTCATCTAAATGGGACCATTCAGTAAAGCGCGTCACTGAAAAACTAGCCACTAAAAGGTCTTAAGACTAATTAATTATTCGGTCATATTTCAAGTTATTAAACTCTAGGAACTTCAGAAACTGAATTTTCTACTCTAATGAAAATTTTTATTAGAAATAAAAACTTCATATAGTTTTAATTAGTTTTCCGGATTCTAAAAGAACTAATTTGATTGAACAGTTTGCTATCTGAATTGAAATTTCAAATAAAATAACTTCTTTTTAAAAGCACTGCATTTTTTTTTTTAAATAAAAACTTGTGCCATGAATTACAGCTTCCATTCCACATTTTTAAGCATACCCTAATAGGTTTGGTCTTAAAATTTGAGCCATAGAATTGGAAACTCTTCTACTATAGGTTTGTCGCCGAATAAATCGATGTCGTCTGGACTACCGAAAGAAAAGCAAACAGTTTTGCTCACTTTCTTTTACCTTTAAAAATCTGTAAGCAAGGCTATTTTTTGTGTACGGATATGTTGTGCTAACAAAAACAATATGCGTTCTGTTAAGGTGGCAGAAATTAACAATCTAGAGAGGCGATTGTTACGTGTCATGTTAGGTTGGAAAAGGAATTTATTCGGCGTATGTATTATCTAACTATCTTACAAGCTAATCTGCGAATAGTATTTTGAGCAGCAATAAATAAGTATAAACGTATAAATTTCATCTAGTATTTTTTCATTTCAAGTAATTAAACTAGCCAAACGAGTGTATAATTTAATTGAAATGTCACCAATTCCCTTTGAACTTAAGTCTTTCAAATTTTGTGGTCTTAAACCACCCGAGGCACGAATTCTCCAATATATGCGATCAAGTTTCGCATACTTTCTATCAAGACTCGAATAGTTTCTAAAAGTCTTATTCTTGACTGGTGTAGTCAAATCGCAAGTATAAAATTCCAAACAGAATGGGAAAAGTGACAAATTATTTTAAATAATTTAGATTATTATTTATTAATTACATAAGTAATTATTATCAGTCTCCAAGCACATGCAAAGAAGTTTAAGGTTAAATTGAAAATGGCTGCAGTAGAAGATGAAGCTCTTTTAAGGTTCTTTACGATTTAGGGTGCGCAAATAGTTGAGAGTCATGCTCGGATGGCGGCGAGTATAGAGTTGTTAAAAATACTGGGTGCGTTTTTGCTCGAGGAGTTCCTTGTGTTAACACTGAAAAAAACAAATTCTACTACACATGATGACTTTATTTTGTCTTCGATTTTATTAACGAACTGCAATTTTTATATTTTAAGCTACAATTTGCGACACCGCGTTGATCATCTCGACTTCTTGCAAAAATTCGCCAGTATACTCGCTTGCATTTAAATACATTAGTTTCTTAGAAACAGATATAACTTCTTATGTCCAACTTTATTAAATATGCCTTAGGCATCAAAAAAATATGGATTTCGGAACATTATGCACAATCATCAAGTAAAGATAAGAATCTACAATATAAATGTAAATATACATAGAATTACTACAAAACTTATTCATACTTACATCTATAGTAATAAATTTGATGTACAACATTTTAAAATAAATTTTGATAACTCTTTGGCGATCAAAAATTCTTATTGTTTAGTTCAAAAACTTGAGAGGATTGGGAGTAGGACCGCGCTCCGACAGTAAATGTATATTTTGAGCTTTTTCTTGAATTTGGGGAAGAAATCAAGAATCATAGTACACCCCGCATAATCGGATTGAAAGTACCAATCAAAATCTTCATTTCTGTTATATTTTAAAATTTGTATCACCTAGACTAAGATGATATTAGCTGCATTTAAAGATATAATGCGCGTTCAAAAGTTACGAAATATGCCTTGAATTTCTTACAAACTACAGCCACATTTTGTAAATAAAATTCAGTTTTATAATTGCATAGTGTAAATAACATTCAAGACTAGACTTCTAAAGGACGATTTTCTCAAAAATTAAATTATGAAGTCCAAAAAATAAGTATAAAATAGGTCATATTTTACATATTTTTAATATTTTTTTGCCATTTTGTATACAAAACAGTAAAAAACTATGTTTTATAAGTCTTGAGTATAGGTTCTACTTTCATATGATAATCTTATTTTTTATTTACCCCAATACATATTCGCGTAGTTTGTCAAATAAAAACTGGTAAAAACCCATATATAACTTTGTAGACTCCCTATCCTCTTAATAAATTTTCATACAGTAATAACTACATTTTAGCATCATTCGACGTAGTTAGTCTATTTACTACCACACCGATCGAAGACTGCGTTAACCTAGTGACTGAACTTCTGGTTTCATCCAACCTATGTGACGGTAAAATAGAATCAATTCAATGGTATTTATTTCAAACTCAAACTGTCATAAAGGTTGGCAGCGTTTAGGAGTTTCTCACAAAGATTATTCTATAAACCAATGAACTTTAATAAATTCGTTAATGAAAACAATACCATTAGAGTTATAGGTTACAACAATAATTTTCCTGAAATTATAATTAAAAAGGTAATTCGTTACTCAATACGCAATATATTAGAAAACTTAGAAATCACCAAACTTGGGTTAAATCCTAATATAAATACTCTTAATGTACAAGTAGAAAATGATATAGATCATATAATTTCTTGAAAATTCTGCTTGTTGATTTTCAGGCTTGAAGTAAATCTTCATTAATTGATTGTTTAGTTAGTTGTCTTTATTGTGGAAGTGGGATTATCGTAGAATTAAATTTAAATGAATACTGTACTTTTTCTATGACTATTTGGTAAACGCAAAAATATTTTTCTAAAAAATTAGATTATTTGACGTACAACGTCAGCATTCATAAATAATAAAAAAGCTTATATAAATTTTGAGTCATTGGTAGCTCAGTTGATTGATACATGGACTCTGGATCCAAAGGTCCCGGAGGTGGAAGTCTGTAACCCCAACGAGTTGATCTCGGTTGGGAGTTGACTCGTTAGGTATTTTATGTCCTTCTTTTACACGTAAAAACGTTCATAACGTGGAAATGAGACAAAAATTGTAACTACAGTAATGTAGTAAACAGTCCACTGTTCTCGTTACTTTAGGCGTTACAGACTTCCACCTCAGGTTCGAATCTCGATCACTGACGATTTTATTTTAATAATTGTTTGAATGTGGTAAAAGAGAATCACTAGTGAGTTTTGGTTACCAGTAACCAAAAGTCACGGGTGTGAGTAATAGCTATCATTGCTTATCTAGAAACGCGTTCATAAAGTACCCATTATACAATAGTCATAGAAAAAATAATTTAATTATTTATTTCCAACCATTTTCCAAATATTTTAATTCAGTTCAATTAGTTGTTTTTAATTTTTTAATATAATGTCATTTAAATAAATAGTCAACTGTTCATTGAAATTTGATTTTGGCAATGTCCACATTCTTTTACATATAAAATTTTGTACATCAAATTTATTACGTACTATACAGATTACGTACTATGTAAGTAAGTATGATTAAGTTTTGTTGTAATTCTATGTATATTTACATTAATATTGTAGATTCGTATATTTACCTGATCATAATGCTCCTAAATCCCTAAGGCATATTTAATAAAGTTGGACATAAGAGGTTATATCTGTTTCTAATTAACATTAGTCCAAATAATCTTGTCAACCCCAATTTCCTTTACATTTGTTTCTTTTTTCGATAGAGGTGCGCCTTTATCTTCAACTCTCGAAAATTCTCCCCAATATAAACAAGTTAAATCGCTTTAGGCTTTAGACACCTCGCCATAATGTTTAACTGTACTATCCTCGACTCTATCCTCTACTTTCAGCTATGCGCGCACTCTTAGAAGAACTTGAGAATGATGTAAATGCTTATAAAAGAGGCATTTCATGTGATAGATTTTACCACCAAATAAAAAAAATAAACCTGTTCCCTATCTAAGAAAATGACTCCAGAGCTAATCGAAAACGAAATTGGGAAGATTCTTTGTAAATCCTTAAGATAATATTAATCTGTAGTTTTTCCTTAAAGATAATTGAACAGGGACCTTAAGCAGATACAAAAATTAAACAAATACAATGTTACTAAATTGTTTCTCCTGTTGGTCAGACTGAAATTTAGCCAATAACGCATGGATTGGAGAATCTGTGGTCAGACCAATTAGGAAATGAATTAATCTTTTACTTCATCTGATGTAATAGGGTCAAATAAATTATCATCACTTTTTGGAAATGGGGGATTAAAAATATTGTTAGTATTTAAATGTTTGGATTTTAAAATTTCATAAACTTCAAACTTCAGTAAAATAACTAGCTACAGAATCAGTTGAAGATAAAAACCGAAATCACTCTACAAGATGTCGTATACGATATGATAAGGACACACTCTTATTTTTGCATTTGTCTGATGATGGTCGTATACGACATCATGGCGAGTAGTTCGAGCATATGCCCCCTGCTTCACTAAGATCACCATAATTAATTTAAATTCAACTGAATTTTGCTGGATAATGAATTATTTTCTGCTAACTTATTTAAGCAAAAGGCTTCATAAGAAATACTAAGAAAATTTAACCGAAATTCAGTACATGATTCCAAAACATCATATTATATTATTTCTAATTACTGGTCTCATTTTAAATTTGTGTTAATTTTAATTTTTAATAACAAAATAAATTAGAATGAAATTACATTTTCCACAAAGTATATATTTGGCTAATAAAATTTAAACTTTTCCCATAAAATAGGATGTAATTAACGCGATCAAAACCGCCACCCTGGTGAGTTGTTGATTGCGTTCGAACGAGGAAACGGCCCCGGCCTCCATTCGCCCCACGAAGGGGGTGCAGTATGATTAGCAGTGTTAATTAGATTCGAATTACTACCGTTCTGCCGTGAAGCAAAGCTCGATGTTCTGCGCAAAAGGTTTACGCTTTTTACCTAAAACGAGTGGAATGCAATTAGAATCAACAGAACATTTTCTTTTATCCGTCTGTTACTTTCTTATCATTTGTATTTAATAAGTAGGATAGGAAGGCGTTTCTTACTCGATTCAAATTATAAAATGTGTACATCTGCAATTTGTACATGTCATATTGATCCTCTTGGAAATCTTGGAATTGTACGCTTACTTCGTTGGATTTAATAGAATCGCTTGCTCCGGGAAAAAAGAAATAGCAATTGTTGGCAAGGAAAACATTGTTACGAGAAAAATCCTTCCCGTCCCTCCTTCCCTATTAAATCTATTTGCTTATTTTTTATTTACAATTCTCGTTTACTACCATCTCATCTGACTTTGAAAAAGAGTGGAATTATTCGTCATAACCCTCCTCTAATAAAAGAAAATTTTAATGGAGTAATAAAAAGGGAAAATTATTTATCCGTCCATTTATTTTCTCTCTTTTTCCCTTTTTAAAAGTATTTATCACAAGCAAGACATTAGGAAGTAAAGGTGAAGTAAAAAAAAGATATAAATTATTCTCGGGTAAAAAGTGGCGAGCTTTTATTGTATTGTTTTTAAACAGCGCCAGGAAACTAATGTTGGAAAATAATTTTTAAAGCGGAACTACCTCGAGAACTACAATTTTTCACATCTCTCCACTTTATTAAAATGATTGAATCGCCCATAATTTCAATGATTTTTCACCTGGTTTAACATGTAAATTGATCATTAAGCGACGTAATTTTTCAGCTCAAGCAAAAAATTGGAAAAATCTTTTGTTTTAAATTAACTGCTACCACTAAAATTAGTCCTATTTATATATTTATTTAATGTAATTGGAAGAAGAAATGAGAATAAATCCTAACTGTTGCTCAACCTCAAGATTTACTTTAAAAAATAAATGCTTTCTGTGAAACTTTATATTGGAGCTTTTAATTTTCGTTTACTTTCTTCAAGTTTGTTAAGAATGCAATTGCGTGATCATAAATGCAAATTCTTGATTTCAGTAGTAATATTACTACAAAGTTTTTTTTCAAATTCATCTTAACTTTTCTTTCGCGGTAATTTAAAATTTCTTATAAAATTATCAACAATATATATTTGTATTTACTATTAATTAAATGTTTTGTGGTAATCGTTGATGGTAGTGGTTTTAACTCTTAATTCAATAAAAATAAAAAAAAAGTAATAAAATTTTAAAAATGTTAAATTTTTATGGTGTAATATTTTATTTTATTATTCAAAGCAGGGCAATTTAAGGCAAATTATTAATAAAATTTGAGCTTTATGGAAGAAATGATTGGATTTATTAAAACTTAACATCATAAAAATATTATATGATTTAGACTTTAGTCGATAAAAATAAGACGTACTTATATAATTTTTAAATGCTTTTTTCAAATTATTGCCTTAATAAAAAAAAGAATGAAATTTTTAATCAAATATTTATCTAAATTATTCTTGAAGGTTTATTTTTTTAGTTGATTATTATTAAATCAATTTTTAGAAGTATTAGCAGGGGTGAATTGTTAGTTTTAGGGAGGTTTACGCATGTTTTATTAAAATATTAAGAGGTTGTCTAAAAGCTTTTAGCATTCTTTACTTCCTTTTACACTAGCATATATTTTTGCGGGGTTTTATTAGCCAAAGTTTCGAAAGAACCAGAGTTAACTATCTTAGGAGTCGAAAATAAAATAAAAATACACGGTAGAATAAAATAAACACATTGAGCTTAAGGAGAATAAAGTAAACTACCTGTTGAAGATGTAGAAAATAATATGTACTAGTAATTTCTCGAGTTTGGGTTTCTTAACTTTTACAAGATTTCTTTACATAATACAGGATTTTCCTCGATAAACGGACATGACTCCGTACATTTTTTTTATATTTATAAACATAAAAATTATTGGTGTAATATGCCATTTTTGACTGCTAAGGAGCGGAAAATTTTTGTTCCGACAACTCGAAAAATCGTACATTGACGATTACAGTTATACTCAATTAGACAAACGCGTTCCATCAGCGACATGACCGAACGTAGGACGATCCAAGTTTGTGTTCCAACTCCAACCAAACTTAGGCAGTTCATGGGATTGTGGTCGGTGGCGTGCTACCACTTCATCTACATTCCATTTTATCAACGACGATTTACGGTTCATCGACATGACCTTTAGATCGACACGATCGTTTCATCGACACACATTTTTCATCAACGTTACCTTTTCATTGACAACCATTTTATCGACACTACCTTTTCATCGACAAACCTTTTTTTCACAATGGCATTCATCGACACAAACGTGTCATCGACAATGACGTTTCATCGACACTACCTTCTCCTCGATAATCAATTTCATTGATATTACCAGTTATTCGACAATGTCGTTTCAGCGACTACAGTTTCATGAAAGAAATGAATTTTATGATATTTTTTTTTTAATATTTTGCTACAACTAAGTAGTATTATTAGTATTATTATTATTAGTCAAATAGACTATTTATAATTAGATATGATGAGTATGTAACATTGAAAAAAGTATGTATGAATTACATATTACAATGTTGTTGTAAAGAATATAATCATCTTTTTATTTTTTTTAAACAAAACGAAAACTAACTCGGAAAATCCGACGCCGGCACCAACCGGCGTAATTGTGAATCGGCGTAAATCGAACTTTGGATATTTTTGGTAATAAATTTTGGGTATATACCTTCATGTTGCGTGTCATCGTAATCAGAAAAAATCTTCTATATATTTAGAGGGTGTTCCCTCCATCATGCTATTTAAAAAAATGAAAACATTTGCAAAAATTTCATTTTGAAAATGAAAGCTAACTCGGAAACTCGGAAAATCCGACGCCGGCACCAACCGGCGTAATTGTGAATCGCCGAAAATCGAACCGGCGCAAAACGTCTATTTCCTGTACAAAAATGGGTGTTCCTCGACGTTCTTTTTATTCTGAGGAATTAAACTACTCAGTTTATCACTATATTATTATATTCTGGATAATTTGGAAGAGGAGATTAATAAAGACTTAATATTATTTAATACACTACTTCTTCATCGACATGGCCTTTACATTGACACGACCGTTTCATCGACACAAACGTTTCATTGACATGGCTAATTCATCGACCCAGACGTTTCATCGACATTACCTTTTCATCGACAAACCTTTTCTTCGAGAAGGTCGTTTCATCGACAATACTTTTTCAACGACTCATACGTTTCATCGACATTACCTTTTCATCGACAACCCTTTCTTCGACAAGAACATTTCATCGACACTACATTATCATCGACAAGGATGTTTCATCGACATTAACTTTACATCGACAACCGTCCTCGTCGAAAAATAGGTTTGTCGATGAAAAGGTAGTGTCGATGAAACGGTTGTCGATAAAAAGGTAATGTCTATGAAACGTCTGAGTCGTTGAAAAAGTAGTGTCGATGAAACGGCCTTCTCGAAGAAAAGGTTTGTCGATGAAAGAGTAGTGTCGATGAAATGGTTGTCGATGAAAAGGTAATGTCGATGAAACATCTGTGTCGATGAATCGGTCGTGTCGATAAAACGGACTGTCGATGAAATTACATTGGATGACGTTTCATCGACAACCATCCTTGTCGATGAAAAGGTAATGTCGATGAAACGTCTGTGTCGATGGAACGCCTGTGTCAATGAAAAAGTAGTTTCGATGAAACGACCTTGTCGAAGAAAAGGTTTGTTGGTAATTTATTTTTGCATTTGAATGACAAGGATCATGTCTAGTAGTTCAAACATATGTCTCCAGATTTGACAAAAAAATCGTTATCGGAACAAACCTAATATTCATTCCACGAAAAACTTTTATTTAATTAGATCACGTATCGGTCTTCAATTCTTCCAGTTTGTCAGGAGTACCTTCGTATCTCGTATCGTATGGATTTGATTTCTAGTATTTACCGCAAAGATAAAGATTGCCCAGGGGAAGATCCGGTGTCCATAGGATATGACCAAAGCGGGATATTTTTTGTTGAAGGAATTCATGTTCGTGGAAGTTCTAGCAGAATGAGGCTGTGCTGTATGAAACCACTCACAACACATTATTCCTGGTGATGATTGATAGTAGATGACATCATAGAAAAAGTCTAAAGACACCTATCGTAGATCCCAACTACCCCTAGTATTCCTGAAACGTCCATTTCCCGTGGACCACCTTGTATATGGTTAAAATTAATTTTATCAGAAATATTTTTTTATTATTTTGCTATAAGTAGTATAGATTATTATTTGTAGTCAACAAGACTATTTGTTTATAATTAAATATGATGAGTATGTATTGTATGTTAATACTGTTTGGTGTTTGTTTTCAGCGGGTCGTCGCAATCGCCAGTAGGAAATGCTGCAGAAGCAACATCGAAGAAAATAGAATTGAAGCCGTTTTTGATTACACAACATTTACTATGTCATAATTAGCATCGTCATGTATCATCAACTCCGTTCCGGTGGGATACTGTATCCAGGTTCACTGCCGCCGTCACCCTAGGTTCCCGGGCCGCAAATCTACCCTCCACATATTCAACCCGACCAACTCTATATACACTTACACACAAACAAATACTTACGTACAAACACATTGTACGCTCATCCAAACACAAGCAGATATAAACAGCACGTATACATACACCCTACTCCCACTTGAAACCCCAGAAGAACGTAAGTCAGCCCTTCAGCAGCCCTTCCCGCCTATCCCCAGCGCTCCCTTTCATTACGTAAACAATGCAAATTCCACGCCGCGGACTAATTGTTGTAATTGGCACCGTAGGTGGAATTTACATTTCAAATGTATAGATGTTCGTCGTAGGATATGTACAATAGCATTAATAATCATCGAAGATAATATACTTATTGGTGTATTCAGGCGTTTAGAGTACCAACATCCCGCACGCACTCCAATCCCTAATCTCACCAAAATCTTTGTAAAATTTTATTTTAAGGACCCAAACTACTGTACCCTTAGGACCCTTATTATTATTAACAATAATTTTAAATAATAATTAATTAATTTTTTACTTATAAATGTGAATGTGGTTCATAAATATCATGTATTTAACATATTTAAGAAGACTTTCAAATAAAAATGTTTAACAATTGCGCTTATTGCTTCTTGTGCACCTTATTAAACTATGTAATTTAATCAACTGTTTGACAATTACCCTAATTATACATCTAATACTAATAGACTCAAATAGTCGACTTCAGTACTTTAATGGTGTTTGCTCTTCGGTAATTATAACTTTACGACCGACCTCTACTGGAGAGTTGAGAGTGGTTACTTCCTAGTTTATGAAATTTGTTCATTTGCTCATACCTCACTTCACTACATCCTTCTAATTAATTACACGTTTACAGTTTCCAATTAGGATTTTAAGCTCCAAAGTACACATTTACAAAATCAACATTTATAATGAAATTAACTAATAATTATTTTTCACCAATAAATGTTATGTTATGGAACAAGTGATTAATGGGACAATATTCATAATAGCCTGGCCAATATTAAAAATTCCCAAAACCACCAGCCAAGATAATAAATATTATTGGAAATATTATATTATAGATAATGCACTTTATACAGGGTGACCAGTCATCTGTCTGCAGCTTCTTTGCTAAAAATCTTGCGGTTTTCACTAACATGTAGATATATACAGGGTGGCCCAACTAAGAGTTCCCACCCAGAGGTTATTACGAAAACCAATAATTTTTGAAAAAACCACTGAAACCGGTTAATTTTTATTTGGCGGGGGATCAATTTTTATGGTAACGCATGGGACAACCCGTCACCCAGTTATGGAGGGAAATTACCCCTTCAGAAATCTTAAATGGCAATAGGGGTCGAGTCATCATTATAAAGCTCCTACTATTCTGTATACAACTGTAAATTTTTTTTTAATTTGATGGAATATTTCAGAAGTTATAGTATTTTCACGTTAGACATCTAAAACATGTTTTTACAAGGTGACATGGGCTAAAATGGGTTTTAAAGCTTGATTTTGTTAAAAATAATTACAATCATACTTTGATTCTCCATTTAATAAGGATTGACCGGTTTTAAAGTCTTTTTACAAAATACTTTTAGTTCCCACCCAGGTTATTATGAAAACAAGTAATTTTTGAAAATTAGCCTGAAACTGATCAATTGTTATTTTGTGGGAGACCAATGTATGGTTGTATTCATTTTTATTGTAACTTATCAAAATCAAGCTTTAAAAGCCTTTTACCCCCAGTATTATCAACTGACATTTAATTTTAAATGAGGTTTAATTTGACATATATAGTCTATTTTGCAGCTAAATATCATTTAAACTATATTCAAACTTCTTAAAAATACTATATATGTCAAATTAAACCTCGTTTAAAATTAAATGTCTGTTGATAATACTGGGGGTTATTCCCATGTTTCCTGTTAAAAACACGTTTTAGATGACTAACGTGAAAATGCTACAACATCTCAAATATTCCATCAAATTAAAAAAAAAATATGACACCTATATAGAGAATAGTAGGAGCTTTACAATGATGTATCACTTGACCCCTATTGCCATTTAAAATTTCTGAAGGGGTAGTTTCCCTGCATAGCTGGATGAGGGGTTGTTCCTTGCGTTACCATAAAAATTGGTCCCCCGCCAAATAAAAATTGACCTGTTTCAGGGTTTTTTTCAAAAATTATTGGTTTTCGAAATAACCTGGGTGGGAACTCTTAGTTGGGCCACCCTGTATATGCCCCACAATTTACAAATATTTTCGATATATACAGGGGACTCAAAATTTTTAAAAATCTCGAAAACTGTTCATAATTCACCATACAAACCTTGTATCTTTGAAAATCTTATCTAAAATAATGGTGAGAAAAAATAGTGTGTTCAATTTAAAAAAAATGTAACTATTTAACTTCTCGCTTTCTGCCTCACCCTGTATATTTTCTGCTGCGAGTTCCACATTTTCTGAAAAAACGAGTTTTTATAAAATTTTTGGAAAATAATTTTTTGAAAAGCATTTTAAATAATATTGAAAGCAATATTGAAAACCTCTTTTCACCAACGATTCCTAAAACTTGGGCATTGCTTCTGGCGCCAGTTGCTAGGTATTTTTATTAAATGATTAAAAATACGTGGCAACTAGCGCTATAAGCAAGGAATTGTTGGTGAAAAATGTTAGAACCGATAAGTATTCGAACGAAATGCAGCCGAACGAAATCTCTTAAGGCCCTTTCACGTACAGTAGAGACGCAAGGTGCGAGACGCGCAAAAAACGCAGGTGCCATGTGCCATGTAATCAAATCAGAGCGTTCACGTAGTAATCCGCATAACGCAGCATTTGATTACATGGAACCTGCGTTTTCTACGAGTCTCGTAGCTTGCGTTTCGACTGTACGTGAAAGGGCCTTTAGAACGAAGATTCATAGAATTTTGCACTTGAGTTCCCTTATGAACGAGGATAATGTACACGGTAAATTCTGCCACATTTCGTTCATATGGTTTTGGGTTCTTAGTTCTAAAACTTTTAGTTTCTAACAATTTTCGATTCGATTCGAAGATTCTCCAATTCTAACAAGTTTCGTTCTATCTGAAGGTCTGTTTATGCTCAAAGATTTAAGATTTATGATTTAAGATTTTTGGAAAATTATAGGACTTTTGCACTCGGTTTTAAGAAATTGTAAATCATAAATTTTAGACCAATGTCAATATTCAATGCTCGGAGATTTAATTCTATAAATCTTAAATCGTAATTCTATATCATTCTAAAAATTTTTATGGACCTTAGTTAACTAACCTAACCCGGTCTAATTAAGGTTATGTCTTAGAATCTATCATATCCACGATGCGGTGCGACGTCAGCATTATCAACGTGCCCAGCAGAACTGTAGGAATATTTTTAATGTCCGGGCTTTGTGACAAATCATAATACATCCATACAAGTTTATTAAATTGCCCTATTGCAATGGTTATTATTCAGAATGTACCGGCATTATGAATACTGCCCGGATTAAACACTTGACCCATAACATATAGCTTGATCTTTTGAGCTACTAATAGGAATTATTCTCTGCTCTTTGAAGACCTTCCTTCGATACGTGGTATTTTTTCTACGGTTGTGGTTCTGGTCTCATTTCCACTTACATTCTGTGTGGGACAGGTTACCTTTACGCTCGGGTAATAAAAATTTCATTAACAGAAGGCGAAAATTGCCGGTGTGTTTTGTGTTCGCTGTGTAATGTGCGCGAATAAAAGCTAAATAGTTCATCACATCTTTAGAAAAAGCAGACTTTACTACGAAAATCGGAAAAATAAAAATTCCTTTCAGAAATTGATTGGTAAAGAAGTGTACTTTTTACTATTGCAAAATTTTCTGTATAAAGGGTTCTAAAAGAACTAACGAAATTAAGGGATGACAAGTTCCAAGTAAATTGTGAATTTATATTAGGAAACTGCTGTAAATGTTAACTTTCAATTACCTCTGCTTTCGCGCTTTCAACGTACATATATGTTTAAATTGTATAAACGGTATAAAGGTTTCCATAGGAAACGTTAATTTTAAGCGTTCTGTGTATTAATTCAATTAAAAATTCGGCTTATGTTTGCCACTGCTCCACACTCAAAACTCATTCGGGTCTCGGTTGACTTAATGAAATTAGAACAAAACCTTGTTATAGCTACATCCACCGTAGTATTAACTAAAAGATGCCTTTAAAATTTTACTGCATTGCATTCAATAATAGATTTTACGCCTGTAATTATTAGGATTAGGGATTAAGTTTAGTAAAAGAGTACAAATTAATAAAATAATCCAATTATTTCTTTTAGGCTTTTAGGATTCTTTTCACGAATCTTTGTAAAAACGCTCGTAATAAACCTCTCGAATATCAAAACGGTAAATACGCCAAGACCAATTCACTCGATAAGTGATCTGGTACAATTTTTAAGTATGCACGAATGGTCTCATTTTTTAGTATCATTCATTCTGTGCGCTTTTCCGTGAAGGCCTTATTACAGCCATGTTATGTCGAACCCTTGTCGTTTGGAAAGAAATCGTTCTCTCTCAAATTACAATAGCTGCAATTAAAAACGGGGTGGAAAGCGGCTTTTAATGACAATCCGAGACACTTGTTCGTCGAATTTTGCCCTTCTAATGGATTTTTGCGTGCTGGAACTAGGGTACGGTGTAGGAACTTTGAGAGGCCATTAAAAATTAACAAGTGAGCGAAATGTGGTAGTAAATTTTAATATTCATCGCTTCGTAAATTTGTTATAGCACAAATCAGCTTAGTATTATCAGAACGAGGATTATATTATTCTATAAAATTAACAGCACTACTTCATCACTTACAATTTCTAAAATTTGTCATCTGCTTAGTATATTACGCGACGTGTATTACCAAAATATAAATCATTCGACGTTAATAAAAGAAACTCGCGCTGCAGGAATGCAGATCTTGCTGCTCTTCTCTAAATTACGTCTTTTTCACAGGTGCAATAAGATATTAAGCATTATCCCGACGATGTCTACAAATTACCTTAATATTTTACTTTCAAATATATGTATTTATATACCATTAATATTTCAAAAATTAAAAATAAAGCTATACAAGGTATTCCGTATCGTTATGCACAAATTTTGGAGTCCTACAACTTTTGTGTTTTTTAGTCTAAAGGCCATTTTTGACAGGCATATTTTGTTAACAAAATTTTGTTCCCAAATCGACTCAGATGCAACTGAGCAATATACATAACAAAATATGCCCGTCTAAACAGGCCTTTAGAATCGAACCTACATAGGTGCCTAGATTACGCTCACAAAATTGTTACATAGCGATACGGAACATCTTGTATACAAAATTAATATATTTGAGAGCTTTATTAGATGGTATATTATTATTAATATGTGTTAATAATAGTTTCTTACTTTTATGTTTTTTAAAAATTGAAATGTGTTTATTAAGTCTATTTTACATTGTATGATTTATCACATGACAAGTCATATGATTTTGATTTTGTCATATATAAAAGCACACAAAAACGTTTTTGTTTATGATGTTTAGTTTTCACTACATATGAGCGCTTTTTGTGATTACGAGGATTTCATGGAAAGGGAAAAGGGGTGTATGAGCCAAATGAAAAATTTATCGGAGCAACAGAAAACCTCTGAAAATTTAGTATTACACATAAAATGATTTCAATATTCAATGCATAAACCTACACATGTGAAGATAAAATATACTTTTCGATACCATTTATTCCGAAACTTTCTTATAAAATAAAAATATTTTAAAAACTGTTGATGATAAAATTATAATTATTTTTAAAAAACAAAAAAAATTTGTTGCGTTTTACTCTTTTATGATATCGGCAGAAAACTTATAGTCCAAGCTCCGATGACACAAATCCGTATCTCATAAAACACCAAAAATTAAAAACGTGAACATGATAAAAAACAAACATGTACAAAACGTTATTTCAATATTAGTATTTTATTGATTTAGATCAATGTTAGTACATAAAGGGGATTCAAATTATTAAAAAATTAAACAATTAATCGGAGAAACCTTACCATATTCATGAAAAAGTGGCAGAAGCGCTTAAAAAAATAAGTCTTATAGGCAGATTCTGCTCCAAATTAAAGGCCTTTAATTAGAAACAAATAAGGTAACCATGGAAATTGTCCATTACAACCCATATAACAAATTTAAATTTAAAGGCCTTTAAACTTAAATGATTTGACCAGAATCTGGGTATTATAGGCAGATTCTGGTCAAAATTAAAGGCCTTTAAATAGAAACAAATAAGGTAACCATGGAAATTGTCCATTACAACGCATATAACAAATTTAAATTTAAAGGCCTTTAAACTTAAATGATTTGACCAGAATCTGGGTATAACACAGTAAAAAAGTTTTTTTTCTTCAAACGTCGTTAAAGTAGTCTTTTGTGACGTTTGACAGGCGTAAAATGTCACTTTTTATGTTCGTTGATTCTATGGTCACTTTGTAGTTTGTACTGCCTAGGAGTACAAATTACTACTTTTCACTGACAAGGAATAAAAGGGCAGAGTAGAAACTCAAAAAATCTCAGATCTTAATTACTACAAAGAATTGAGGAATTTCACTACTTCTGCAGCTAGGTTGGAAAAAAAGCATTCACGGAATTCAATATGAGTAAACATAAAGGCAATAAGAAGAATCTTTGGAAAGACCTCAAGAATCTAGGAGTATACAACAAAAAGCTTAATAACATTCCTGCTAATCTACAAAGTCCTGAAGGCATTAATTCTCATTTTGCCTCCTTTATGTTAAAATCTACATTTGATCCAAATATTATGAAATTTTATTCTAATCACCTAAAACACAATGCCATAAAGGAATTTAAGTTTCAATCTGTAACTGAGCATAAGGTGTTAATTATGATTTCGAAATTAAAATACATCATTAACAGCGACGATGGTATAGACTCAAAGTTGCTTAATATTGCTGCTCCTTTACTTGTTGAATACATTACTCATATTATTAACACTTGTCTTGAGAGTAGTATAGTGCCTGACCGTTGGAAAAATGCAATTGTGACACCAATTGCAAAGACAGCCAACCCATCCATGTTTGACGACTTAAGACCTCTAAGCATCTTACCTCCTCTATCAAAGGTTTTAGAAGTTATCTTAAAAGAACACATTCAAGAACATATTCAGAAGCACAATATTTTACCTGAATATCAGTCTGGTTTTCGCCTCGGCTATAGTTGTAATTCTGCATTATCACATAACTGATAACATTGCCAAAGCTACTGATGATGGTTTAGTTTCGATTTTAGTTCTCTTAGATTATAGTAAAGCTTTTGACACGATTAATCATTCTCCATATATTAAAGTATGTTGGGTTTCATCCATCCGCGACTGAATTAATTGGTTTCTATCTAACGGATCGTGGCCAAAGAGTTAAATGTGGTAACAATTATTCCACCTTAAAATTAATTTTTGCAGGTGTTCCACAGGGTTCTATTCTGGGTCCTTTGTTGTTTACTATTTATACGAATAATCTGATGTCTGTTCTAGAAAAGTGCTATTACCATCTCTACGCTGATGATACACAACTGCTTTACTCTTTTAAATTAGATTCATTAAAGGAGGCCGAATTAATTCTTAATAAGGAACTCGCTAGTGTTGTTGAATTTTCTCTAAAACATTGTTTAAATATTAATGCATCCAAAACCCATGCCCTGGTATTCGGATAACAAAAAACTTCAAAGGTTATCCTAGATAATTTTAAACTAACCATAAATGGAGAGGTAATAACATTTTGGTTTTCCGAAAGGAACTTAGGTGTTATACTTGACACTTCGATTTCGTGATAATACTACACTATTTCTACGACGAGCTTATAAAGCGCTAAAATCTATCTACATGAATAAAGACATTTTAAGTCAAAAGGTCAAAGTAATACTCTGTGACTCATTAGTTTTGTCTAATTTTACTTTTTGTGCTAGTGTGTATCACTTTTGTCTAGACAAAATCAGTATTCAACGTATTCAAAAAATCCAAAACAGCTGCGCCTGGTTAATATTTGGAATAAGAAAAAGAGAAAGAATGACTCATAAAATTCTTGAGCTGGAATGGCTAGATATGTATAATTGCAAACTGCATGCTTCTTCTTCAAGATCTCGTCTTATAAATGTCCTTCCTATTTACATTGTAAAATTAGATTTCGCATTGATGTACACAATGTTAATATAAGAAGGAAAAACATGTTAACTATACCTAAACATAAAACTCAAATGTTTAAACGTAGCTTCTCATATAACATTGCCAAATACACCTCCCTCTATAACTTTAATTTTCCAACAGCCTTAACATTTAAGAAAAATTTGAAACGGCATCTCTTAAGAAGCCAAAAGAATAATTTTTTAATTTCCCATGGTATTATTTAACGCTATGTTGCCTAGTATGCTCTTTGTATATTTACTAATTTTTGATCTGTTTTTTCTTTTTTGTTGTTTATGAAAATTTATTAAATTTTCTTCAATTTTTATGAGATTTCTAACTCATATATGAATAATATATATACACCTACTATTCTGTAAATGTGTAATGTTTTATAATCGTTTTTTTTGTTTGTTGTTGTAGGGGTCTTTGGGAAGATCAGCTGGTATCCACATACCATTAGCTGACATTGACCCTATTGGTACAGATGCTATATAATTTTAAGATATATTATACTTACTTATTTGTTATTTGTAACGTTATACAGTGCGGACATAATAGTCTAAGCTGACTACTGACGTCTCGTAAAAGAAGGTGTTGTTAGGTGACATATTTTTGTTCAAAAAAATAACTTATAAAAAGAGGTCTGCCAGATATTAATTAATAAAAATTATCAGGCAGACCAAATTTTTCAAAAATCATGTATTTTTTTCAACAAATAGTGTAAATTTCAATTAGGTGTTTTATCACGTAAAATCATGTAATTTTTGTCAATTTAAAAAATTGAAAAAAAATATAGGACAACTGAAACGTAGTCTTCCTGGATTAAAGGAAATTTTACATTTTTTTTATTATTTTCACGTTTTGAATTTTTGGTGTTATGTGAGGTATGGAGTTGTGTCATGGGAACTTGGACAATAGACAATTTCTAATAAGAAATTTGTATATCATCAAAAAAGAATCTTAGCCTTAATGATGATGTTATTAATTTCAAATATACAAAATTTTTTGAGAAAATAAATATTCCTTCGCAGCGCCTCTGTCGAAAATTACAAGAAGTATTTCAGAGTTACAAAAAAGAAAACCAAAGTCACTAGTGTAGCAATGATAGATTTTCTAAACCACTAATATGAATGAGATATACATATATAGGATTTTCTCATATGAGGTGCTTTCCAGGTAAATTTGAACTACTCTGGAGTGAGTTGCTTTATAGTACTCAAAATAAAGAAGCACTTGGAACACGTACGGATTTTGCTCTGTAAACATAACCACAAAATTATAACCAATAAAGAGCGCGAATCAGGACCCCCACTCCACTGGAGTAGTTTATGCTAAAAATTAGGTAGGTACTTCAGGAGACGGGGACGAGGTAAAATGGAGTGCTTCAGAGTAGTTCACCCCGATGCTCCTGGAACAGACTAGAATAGTTGGAAGCTACTCTGGACCGCTCTGGACTACTCAGAGCGGTTACCTGGAAAGCACCTATGGTCGTCGGAAAAAAATTTTAAATTGGCTCATACGCCCGTTTTCCTCTTCCTAGAAACCCGTTTTTGTTTGTAAAAAAGAACTCGCCAGAAAACTGTATTAAAATAACGTGTATGATATACTTGCAAGTTTTTACTTACCACAGAAAACTCGCGAGAAAACGTGAAGATTTTTTATACAGTAAAATTGTTAAGTCCGTATGACACTATGACGAGTTTACTGTATAAAATCTCGTGAGTTGTCTACGGTAAAAACTCGCAAGTATCATACATAAGTAACGTGTATGATACTACTTTTTTACTATCGAAAACTCACGAGAAAACATGTTAAGATTTTAAACAGTAAACTCGCAAACGCGAACGAGACGAAACCCGCGAACGAGATACGCGAAGAAAGTTAAAACATGGGAAAGCAATACACATATGCACAACAAACTTGAAAAAACGACTCCGACGGGAACAGTTGGCAAAGTTTTATCGTTCCCGTTCGCGGGCACTGCTGCACATGTATTTTAAACGTCAATTCAGCTTTTAAGGCCGATGCAGAATAGAACGAGAACATGAACGAGAACGTGTAGGAAGTTGAAAGATGGGAGTTGAGTATGTGCATATGTTACAGTTAATGCGTTCATTTAGTGAATGCATGCATTGACTAGTTAATGCATTCACAAGCAATAAAATGTATGCTTTCACTAGCGAATGCATGCACTCACGGCCACGCCGCAGAGAAAGCGTAAACAAAATAGAAGCTCTTTCTTTCTTCATGTAATATAACCTCCAAAACTTATTAACGTGTCCAGTGTTCGGTGTACTGAGTAGGGTGACCTCAGACGCGTAATTGGGAATCATACCTTAGGGGAGAATATTCTTAAATTAAGAAAAAATAAAAATATTACTTAGTAATTAACTATATTTTGGTTTAGGATAGATGTCACAATGCCTAACATAAACTTTTATGCAATTCTAAATGTCATCAAAGTTTGTCCAGTAACCTATTTCACGCATTAATTACCTAGAAAGAGAATAAATTCTTAAAATATTAATCTCATTAAGACTTTCACTATCATCTGGCAGTGGATGCATGCAATCACTAGTAAATGCATGCATTAACTAGATAAAGCATACATTTTTATATCTTTTTAACGCTTTCACTAAAATGCTACGAAAATGCATCCATTCACTAGTCAGTGCATGCACTAACTGAAATTAACGCATTCACTGTAACACATACACAACACGGACAGGTTGCACGTGAACATGAAATCGATTCCCGAACACAACGGGAAAGTTTTATCTTTATATGCTGCAATTGGATTCCTGATATCGGGACAAGCATAATATAAGTTTAGTGCCTATTTTTTTGACTGAAATATATTTATGTGGTTGGGACATTATAAGACATAATTATAAGAATTGCAAACATTATGCCAAATGTAATCTGAAAGGGGAATATTTTCCTACACATGTACACATTAGAGTACGAATTATATTTACATATACAAGAAAGACTCCGGCATGTCCGTCAAAGTTTTATATTTTATTTTTAAAGTTTTATTATTCGCGTTCACGGCGGTGACATGCACATGCGCATTTCAAACGGCATCGCCGATGATAGTTAAATACCAAATTTTTTTAACATGTCTTTTCCTAACAGGGTTTGTCATAGATAAAAGTGTTTTTTGACCATTCTTAGTAATTTATCAAAGCATTTCCGGACATGCCGGAGTCTTTCTTGTATATTTAAATAAAATTCGTACTCTGATGTGTACATGTGTGGGAAAATATTCCATAATGCCCCTTTCCCCTTTCAGATTACATTTAGCATAATGTTTGCAATTCTTATAACTATGTCTTATAATGTCCCAACCACATAAATATATTTCAGTCAAAAAAATAGGCACTAAACTTATATTATGCTTGTGCCGATATCAGGAATCCAATTGCAGCATATAAAAGTAAATCATCGGAATCTAAATCCATTTTAACAATATCTAATAAGAATATTTTTAAGTAAATAAACAAAATTTTATTTATAGATTATATTTTTAATTGACGGAATATTAATTTTGGTATGAAAATTAAATGTCCCTAGCGAGGTCCCCAGTACAGTATGTTACTATTTCAATCCGCATAAATCCGCCTAGTTGTGCATCTGAAACCTAAACGTCTCCCGTCTGTTCTGTCTTTCATGTTCTCGTTGATGTTCTCGTTCACGTTCACGTGCTATTGTGCATCGGCCTTTAGGCTTTTAGGTAAATTCTAACCACAATTTGTACTCGGATACGGTCTTGTTGTGCATCTGCAGTTGAATGCAAGGGGCAACTACGACGCCATTTTTCTGGGTAAACTTATGGAGAGCTCTAAATGGGGTATCTATGTTTCTTTCTATTTATATTTTTATAATCGGAATGATTCGGAAACCAACGAGTGCTTGAGGAGTGCGACAGAGTAAAACATAAATAGAAAGAAACAGAGGTACCCCCTTAGAGCTCTCCATAAGTTTAGCCAGAAAAATGGCGTCGCAGTTGCCCCTTGGTTTGAATGCACGTCGGCTATCTAGATATTATAGGTTAGAAATCTTTGGTTGAATCGGAATCCGTTGAGTCGATTTCGTGCGCGGGTTTCGTCTCGTTCGCGTTTGACGTTTGATTGTAGAGCCGCCTTAAGAGGCCTTTAAGGTGGCTGCACAATTGACGGTACGGATACGTTACGGTCTTGAAAAAGAGAGGTAAAACTTCCGAGTCCCTTGTGAGTGAATAAATGAGCATGCAATTTGCTATTTTCATACTCATTCACAGGGAACTCTGATGTGTTATCTCTATTTTTTATAGGCTGCTTTCCGAATTAGGTATATCCACGTGAGCAAGAGCATGGTGTATAAAGCGTTCCGAATTATATTTACGCGTATATGTGCATATAATTCGGAACGGTTTTTGTGCTTCTTATGTCCACCTACTGTCAAATGTCAAACGATCAGTCAGGTGTTTGAATTAAATCAAGTAAATGCACAGCAAAAATTGATTGATAATTCATTGTAATAAAAGAAAAAAATATGGGTATCAAAAAAATTTAGAACCTGTAGTAAAGAAAAATAATAAAAAAAAGTTTTATAAGAAAATTATACTTTTCTTAAATTTTAATATACCTATAAAAATACAAAATTATTTTTATCCATAAAAATATTACCAAAAGGGACTAAAATGCTGAAATACCAAGTATAATTTTAAAACTTTTCAATTTAATTTAAGGCGGGGCTTAGCAGGAGTATATACTCCAAATGTCTAATTCGGAACACTTCAGATGCTCATAATGCGGTATATGCGTAATTCGGAAAGCAGCCATTATCGTAACGTATCCGTACCGTCAATTGTGCAGCGGTCATTAGTTGAGCATAAACTCACTTTAAACTCGCAAGTGTCATACGACATTAAAGGCCTGTATGACACTTACGAGTTTTTTAATAGAGGTTTCTCGCGAGTTTTTTGCATAAAATTTGCTGTAGGACACTCGTCATTTTTTATTTGAGAAAACTCGCACTTGCTCTTTGTTAAAATAAAATTTATTTACGTTTACTTGTTTGTAAAAAAAGGAAAAACTCGAGAGAAAACTCTATTTAAAAACGTGTATGATACTTGCGAGTTTTTTCCATAGAAAACTCACGAGAAAACATGTGAAGATTTTATACAGTAAACTTGCAAGTGCCATACGGCCTTTACTCCCAAAAACAAATTTAATTCTTTTTTCTGCCGTTTTATAAAAATAAACCTCTATAGTCCAGCTTAGTTCTGTTGTTCATTCAAACGAACGCTGCTAATTGACAAACGTCACTCGTCACCCGGCGACTTGTCAAACGTCATCAATTTAACCTGATTTAACCTGCAATATTGCAGATTTAATTTTACTTTTAATAATAGTTTACTGCAAATAATTAAACATGTAATTTTAAATATAACTAAAAATACATTGTTTAAAGATATACGCAATTATTTAAAATTGAGTAATTATCAAAATGAGTTCCTATAAATATAATCCGAAACCAAAAAATCCCTGGAAAGTGAACCAAAATCAAGCAGCTCCTCCCAAAAAGTCTAACAGTGCAACTAAAAAAACAGCCGAACAAAAATTTCAAGAAGCCCAGTCGAAACTCCAACAAGCAGTTCAGAAACATGTCAAAGATTATGTATCTTCGGAAGAAGAAGAAGAAATTGAATCGGATAACGTAATTGGTAAGTTTTTTAATTATGATTTTAAGTTTCTGAAATTTAAAATTTTTATTTATTAAATTTCTAGGATCAATTTTACAAAACTACAATGCAACAGGAGCTCAATTTAATCTTGAGAGAACGAAGAATTTTTTACAGGATGCATTTAATTCTGGAGCAAGCACTTGTCTCATTTGTATTTCTTCAATCAAGCGCTCAGAAGAGGTAATATTATAACTTCTATCACTGAATTTTAGTATAAAATTCTATATATTATAGTGTCCGTAATTATGAATCAGGTTAATAAATAGACCGGTGTATCGGACAATATATTTATTGCAATCAATTTTTCAAATCATTTAATAACGTTTCACCCAACAGCGAGGGCTTCTTCAGAGCTAAAATTATGGACAAACAATTAATACACACAAATAATAAATACTACAAACATCTTTAAATCAGAGGTACTATATTTGTAGTCTTTATTATGTGTGTGTATTAATTGTTTGTCTATAATTTGAGCTCCGAAGAAGCCCTCGCTGTTTGGCGAAATGTTAGTAAATGATTTGAAAAATTGATTGCAATAAATATATTGTCCGATACACCGGTCTATTTATTAACCTGATTTAATATAAAATTTGTTGTTTAAATAATATAGATATGGAGTTGTTTAGAGTGTTACTGTATATTCCATCTAATGTGCATACAAAGATGGTCGAAAGATACTTTGGTACAACAAAAGTTAGCATTAGAAGATCAAATTCAAGTACGCCAAATTAAAATGACTTGGGGTTGTCCTAAATGCAGACATGACTATGGGCCTCAAGATATTCCTTCGGAATATCATTGTTTTTGTAAGAAAGCAATTAATCCTAAATATATGCCACTTATAGTCCCCCATTCATGTGGGGAAACATGTGGAAAAGATCTAAAACCGTATTGCGGGCACCAGTGCCTTTTATTATGCCATCCAGGGCCTTGCCCACCTTGCCCAAAAACAGTAAAAGTTTCCTGCTATTGTGGATCATCTCCTTTAAAAGTACAACGTTGCAGTAGTAAAGATTGGTCTTGTGGTAAACCTTGTGGACGGCAATTAAGCTGTTTTAAGCATAAATGTTCGCAATCATGTCATCCTAGTGAATGCCAAACTTGCCCCAAAAAAAGTTTGCAGAAATGTTTATGTGGGGATGATATGCAGTTAAGAGATTGTTCTTTACCACTTTGGCAATGTCAAAAGGTATTACTGCCCTAATAATAAGAAATTGAAGTAACTAACGTTTTTATTGGTAGGTGTGCGATAAGGCTTTATCATGTGGACATCATAATTGTACTGAAATTTGTCATAAAGGTAATTGTGGTGATTGCGATTTATCCAAAACTCGAACTTGTCCATGTGGAAAATCGTTCCATCAATTACCCTGCACTGAGGATACACCTACTTGTGGTGATACTTGCGAAAAAATTTTAGAATGCGGGCAGCACATTTGTCATGAGAGATGCCATAAAGGCAAATGCATGATTGTAAGTTATTTTTAGTCGTTTAATTAGCAGATTTTAAAGAATTTTTATGTAGTGTGTTGAAACTGCCGTTAAATCATGTAGATGTGGTCTTCATACCAAAGAAGTTCAATGCAAGAAACCTTACTTATGTGAAACTAAATGCAAACAGATGAAAGATTGTAACAAGCATCCTTGTAATCGTAAGGTTAGTATTTATTCAAGTAAAACTTTGTGTATTGTTTTAATACATATATTCTCTTAGTGTTGCGATGGAAACTGTCCACCTTGTGAAAAAATTTGTGGTCGTACTTTAAGTTGCCGAAAACATACTTGCACTTCTATTTGTCATAGGGGACCATGTTACCCTTGTGCCTTAACCGAATCAGTTTATTGTAATTGCGGAGCGACATTTGTAACAGTTCCATGTGGTAAAAAGAGCCGTACAAGACCACCAAAATGCAATAAACTTTGCAGGTAATTAAATAATTCATTATATCATCGATTTAACTATATTTTAATTCACAGTAATCCTCCTGATTGTCACCACGAATCAAGGGAACCTCATAGGTGCCATTTTGGAGATTGCCCACCTTGTCGCCAAATTTGCCTTAAGGCACGAGGAAAATGTTCACACACTTGCCCTGCACTTTGCCATTCTTCAATATTGGTACAGATAGAGGGACAAAAAGCTTCAACTCCATGGGAGGTTCAAGGTCCTCAACTAATTAAAAAAGCTTTACCATGTCCAGACTGTGTGGTTCCTGTACCAATTACTTGCTTAGGTATATACATTATGTAATAATATGATAGATCCAGGGCTTGAAATGGAAATTTTCATGAACCGGAATGCTAAACGGGGCCAAAAACAAATAGCGTTCCTACAAAAGCACAGTCTTATTGGGAATTTTATAATTTTGCTCGCCCTCTGGTTGCAAAATTATGAACCTAGAAAGCAAGGGTTTCTTATTTAATTTTTTGTTTCTAATCGAAATCTTATTTAATTACAAGTATTAGTACTTATTTTACGGGTTTTACTTGAGATTTAAATAATAAATCTGTTTGGGTTTTGTACTTATTAAATACAAAAATGTATTTTCCGACGACCATATGAGAAAATCGTATATGTCATTCATTAATATGAAACTACTAATGTAGATTAGAAAATCTTTCATTTCAACACTAGTGACTTTGACTTTCTGTTTTGTAACTGTCAAATAGTTCTTGTAATTTTCGATAGAGGCGCTGCGAAGGAATTCCGAAAGCCCTCTCTTGGATTTTTTTGAACTTGCAAAAAAAGGATACTTCAAATAAAAATTTATATTTAACCCTGCCAATATTACTAATTTTATTATTAAAATCATTATATAATTCACTTTTCTATAAATTTTAAATAAAATAGGAACATTTTTTATTCGTTTCGATAAGTTGCTTCCGTCAAAACAGCGCCACCTACAATTACAGTTGAACTTCCCTATAACGAATTTTTCTATATAACGAATTTTTTTTTGAGAATCTTCACCTTGAAGGCGTTTTTAATGTATTTTTTACTCCTTATAACGAATTAAAGTTTCCGTATAATGAATTTTTTTTATGTAAATATTAGAATCTTTCATAAATTTTAGTCAATGGGTAGCTAATTTTAAAAATTTCGGAGAATTTTATATTGGATTGGTGTAAAGAATAATAGAAAATCAGGTAGGTAATTAGAATTTTTAGAAATGAACGTAAATTCCGAGATTTGTCGAGTCTTTTTATAAGGTTTACTTATAAGTTATATCTCTGACTTGGAGCAAATTTAGTTTTTGTAAAACATGCGCATTAAAAACAATGCCTTTTCATATTTTTAGTTAAAATAAAGAGCTATAAAGTAAATAACAAATTTTTTATTTCAAAATTACCGGGAAAATTACGAATTTCTATATAGCGAATTTTCTATATAACGAATTTTTTTAAGGTTCCTGTGATGAAATGTTATATGGAAGTTCGACTGTATTTACATTTAACTAAAAATAATCGATAACTTCAATGTCAGTTGCTGTTAACATTGGTTATGTTATGTTGTTACTACAAAATATTAATAATGGTCGCAAAATCTCCGTGGTCGTCGGAAAAATAGCGTACACAACTCGCAGAAAGTGAATTTCATTGCTCGTGTAATATCCTCACTCGGCTAGCGCCTCGTTCGGCTATTTTCACACTCGCACAAAATTCGTCACTTTCTAGCTCGTTGCGTAATATACTATTTCAACACAATTATCGACACTGAAGAGCACTTCCTATCCTCCATTTTCTTGCATTTTGTTTTTTCTCTTGATATTTATCAAGCTTGATTATTCAAGAGTACATCTTTATTTATCAACACTATATCATAATTTTTTGTTACCAAATGAAAACCACCAAATCAGAATTTTATTTCTTATATATTCTGATATAGGGGGAAGGCAACATAAAGCGTAACAAGACTCATGTAAATAACGACATAACCTAACTAGTATTTTGCCATTTAATTAATTTATAAACCTATATAATTTGAAATCTTCATCAGCTAGTAGCAGGTCCAAGTAGTTTATCAATTCGCGTATTATTTATGTTTATCGATCTTTGGGTATTTCGAAGGCATCAATTTCGGTTAAAAAAAGGTTTGTTCCTCTTAAATAATCCCTCTTCTCTTCCTCTGCATCAGACATCCCCAAAACCTAACCATTACACTCAAAAGAAACTAATAAAGAAACAAATAATTTATGATTTAGATAAATCGGCAATTTCTAATTAGTTAGGTTCTGTTCAAAATATTAACCGGCGTGAAGTTGCATATAAAAAAAAATCTGAGTATTTTGCATCAGGAACTCTGTTTTACGTTATCAATTGGCATTTCGCTTCGTTAGTGTTTTCAATAGGAAATAAAATATCAAAATATCACCACTTTTTCATATCATTACTCTTGATAAATGTCTATTAAGTTTTATCAAGGTTGATAAATGTCAAGAGATAAACAAAATCCCACCATGATCCCACCTCAGGGGCTATATTCTCATTTTTGGGGATAAAATATCCTATAGGAAAAAAGGCGTGGTCTAGTTATAGGATATTTTATCCCCGGAAATGAGGATAGGGGTCCAGATGTCTTTAAAAGTATTAACCTTTTCCAATTTATTTCTGTCATCCACTAAATGATGACCTTTAGCCAGACAAGAACCAATATAATTTTCTGGTTTAACGCTTTCAGTGGGTGGAATTTTTTAATTTGTTTTTATTTTATTTTTATTTATGGTAACTAATAAATTAGATAAAAAAGAAAAATATTGCATGTCAGAGGGTGCCGGTACCATCAATACTCAATACATATCTGAAATAAATATAAAAAATGAATATGCCTGTAATTAATATTTTTTTTCTATTACGGTGAATACTACTGGCATACATGTGAACCAAACACCAGAACCGAATGTGCACTTGTGTTCGCAAAGTCTCAAAAGTGGTAAACAGATTGTATATGAACCGAAATAAGACTTAATAATTTCATGAACCCAAACAGTATTTTTTAAAATCTTACGAACTACAATAGCATTTTGGTTTGCTCCGGTACATTTTGAACCCTAGAAATCCATTGAGTAATGAAGGCATTATTCAATAGAAGTGGAAAAAAGCTAATAGTGTTTAAGATGTTTTGTTATATTTAAATTGTTTTTAAGGGAATCATGAAACATCTGATTGGCCTTGTCATCTAGCAAAAATTTCCAGTTGCCACAGACCTTGTGGAAGAATGTTACTTTGTGGCAATCATTTTTGCTCACAACCATGTCATGTAATTGAAGAAGCTGTTGATTCTTTACAAGTTAGTAATATTTTTAAAATTTGTACTTTTACTCTTGAACCAGTTTAAACTAAAACTTGCTAAAAAATAAAATTTATTTGGTAAAGGTAATCTTCAAATAACAAAATTACAAAATGTAAATTAAAATATAAACAGCTAGCGCAATTTCGGACAATAGTCCATCATCAGGCAATAAAATTATTTAAATAAATGTTGTAAATAAAAAGTGACTGTTTTTATTTTAATTTACATTTTGTAATTTTGTTATTTGAAGATTACCTTTACCAAATGTAATTTATTATATATCAAATAACTATGTGATGGATTATTCTATTATTAGTTCAAAACTTGCTAACTCATTTAAAATGTTTTTTGTTCGTAAAATATGGGAAATTTTCCTATTTTTAGTGTGGAATAAATTGTGATACTTGTGAGAATTCTTGCTCAAAAGAGAGACCTTCTGGTTGTACCCATCACTGCCCCAAACCCTGCCATAAAGGAAGTTGTCCTCCTTGTAAGCAAATGCTCAGGGTTAAATGCCACTGCGGACTGAGCCAACCTTATATTGAATGCAGCTTGTGGACTTCAAGTGATGACAAAGAAAATCTTCAAACTTGTCAAAATCAATGTCCTAACTTCGTAAGTAAACATTGTTCAACCTCAACTATTAAGTAAGTTACTATAAATATTCTAGTTTTCTTGTGGTCATCGTTGTCGGTCAAATTGTCATTCTGGAGAATGTCCAAACTCAGAGCAATGCAAGAAAAAGGTTAAAGTTAGCTGCAACTGTAAACGGTTAAAAAAAGAATTTTCATGTGAAACTGTTAGAAGAAAAGAAGCTGCAGTTGAATGCAATGAAGAATGTTTTAAGTTACAAGAAGAAGAAAAAAATTTAAAGGAGATTGAAAATGAGAAGCAAAGAAAGGAAATGCTTCTAAAAAATCAGCGAGAATTAGAACAATACGAGAAGAAATTTCAGTCCAAAAAACGTAATCGAGATAAAAAGCAATATGAAATCCAAGAAGATAAAACTTTTTGGGATCTTTATTTGACTTATATACTAGGATTTATATTTTTTTGTATATCTTTGTATGTTGTTTGTATGTTCGGTAAATAAATTAAAATGAAATGATTTGCCTTAACTCTATAGTTCATGCCAGTGGTGTAGCTACCTCAAGGCCAGTGTAAGCAAAGCTTACTGCCCCACAGGAAACTGGGGCTTGGCTCGAACCTCAAAAATTTTGGAGCAATTAAGAATAAAGTACTTAAAAAATTGTGTATCTAAATAAGGGATTTCGCATGGTAGTGGAATGATTATAATATTATGTAAAAATGGTATGATGGTTAAAGGATAGTATAAGGTAAAAGGAAGGATAGTATAGTATAAGGAATAGGCATGCGAAAATGAATCAAATCATCATACTATGCACATAGACACACTATACAGGGTGTACCATTTAACTTGAGACAAGCAAATATCTAGAAAACAACGAAATAAATAAAAAAAAAAACGCTGAAACACCAGTGGCGTATCAGAGTAAAATTTTAGGGGGGCGATCAGCTTTTTTCAGCACTTGTTTTAAATATTCATTCAAAATTTTTTTATTTTAATAAAAAACATTCTAGCACTTTGAACGCCCAAAAATGACATTTCCACTGAATACTTACAAAATTAGTTTCATTAAAAAATTTAAACAATTTTCTATAAAATAGACTTATTGAAGTAATATTTTTCTCATAAGAACTTTTTTGAAAATTGATTATAAAAAATACTCATTTTTGATGTATAAAAACTTAATTAAAAACTGCTAGTTTCGATAAAATTATAACATTTTTGAGTTTAAATTAAAGATTAGGATATAATCTAATACGAAAGTCTAAATCAAACATGGGAACAAAAATAAATTTAATATAACCAATTTTTTGGGGAAAATTTTAATCGTACTTAAATAACCTAAAAAGGGTATTTATAGTAAATTATAGATTATAAAATAAGTTTTATTATAAGATTTGGTTAATTTTTTATAAAATGGATCATTTAAAAAATAAAATTCGCAATGGGACTTTTTTGAAATCCCATTTAAAATTTTTATAACGCTTTTATTTAAAATTATGTTTTTGATAAAAACTTTTTATGCATGCACTTTGAACGCAAAAATATGACATTTCCAATGAAGCTAGACTTAAAAAATAGTGCCAATATAAAATTTAGACAAGACAATAAAAATAAGCTTATTTAAGTAATAATTTCTTATGCTTTGGATTTTGTCTTTAAATTTCATCCAGATACGTTAATTTTAATGCAGGAAGTTTAAAAGTTTTAAAAGCAATTAGATAAAAAGAAAATCAAAGTACATATACTTGATTAAAATTAAAAAAATAACGAAAAGATGAATTATATAGGGTGTTCCACAAAATTCATAAAAAAATTTAAATTTTAAACTTGCTGTAACTTTCTTGGAAGCCGAAATTTTTTTGTTCAGAATGACATCTACTTTTTTTTGAGAAACTTCATTTTGAAGTTAAAATGGGACCCCTAGTACACCCTAGTGTTCTTGATATTAATTTTTGTAATCATGTTGCCACATGAAAAGCAATAGGTGTTTATAATGATAAGGAACTTTTGATTTTTTTTTGTCTCAGATATATTTTGGAAAAACTGAATCAGGTTTATAGTTTTCTTTTTTAAAATCTAAGTAACTTTCATAATAGTTTTGAAAAATTTACAGCTGTTGCTTAACTTTGCATGGTGCTTAAATTTTATGAGTATGAACTCTTTGGGTTCTTGAAAATTTTATTGGAAAATTGATGAACTTTTTAATCAGCGGTTATTGGAGCGTTTTTTAAATAAATCATAAAAACTAGAAATATTAGCAAAATTTACAGTTAAAAATTTTTTAAGTTTGTAACCCCCATAAAAATTCTAGAACTCAAGAGAAGAAAAATTCCATAATTTGTTCGGGTGTCTAGGGGAGGGGGGCGATTGCTCCCACTGCCCCCTCTCTGTATCCGCTACTGTGAAACACCCATCAAATATTTTCGAGGGGGGGGGGACTAATTGGCGTTATTGGTTTGTTACTCCGCGGACGATGTCAAGGTCAGGGTCAGTTGAAGGTCAACTTCTTTTTTTAAATGGCAATTCACTTGGAGTGGTTTGACAAACCACGATCAGTTACCACTTCAAGCCGAAATGAATAGTATGTGAAATTTTTTTAAATTTTATATCTAGAATTTTTAGAAAAAAACTGAAAGAAGCGAAACATGTTTGTTTTTAGGCAAGAAAAATTAAAAAATGTTTTTAATGTTCTTTTAAATTAATTATTTTTTATCTACATTTTTGTTTAAAAATAATTCTTATATTTTTATACCTAAAACTTAAATAAAAAATTTAAATAATTGAAACTTCTATTTTTAGGGTCCATTTTAATTATTGGGAATTTTACCTACCTGTAGGGGGCGCTGTTTTGACGGAAACGGCTGATCGAAAGGAGTAAAAAAAATCCATTATATTTATATTATAAACAAAAGCCCATTATTTACTTATTTTAGCTCATAAAACATATTAAACATGTAATTATTCACCTTTTGTCAGTGCGAGTATATAAATTAAAGGTATTTTTTTTACATTTACTCCTTTCAGATAGTTCATAAAATTTCACCAGAGGGCGTCTAAAATCTATAAATCGCCAATTCTTAAAGCAATAAACAGCTGACCATTGACAGTTCAAAATTTCAAAAAAGCGGAACGAAACATATGCAGAAAATGTTCCACTCGGAAGGCACTC
Organism: Stenus bimaculatus; assembly: GCA_963971135.1. Classification (NCBI taxonomy): domain Eukaryota; kingdom Metazoa; phylum Arthropoda; class Insecta; order Coleoptera; family Staphylinidae; genus Stenus; species Stenus bimaculatus. The sequence continues at coordinate 15,364,397 of OZ020185.1, read as the reverse complement.
TCAGTTAGATTTGCAATTTTTATTCAGGTTTATTAGGCTACCTGCCAATTAATATGGGCGCGTTCCACTAAAGACTCGCAAAGCCCACGACGACCGCAAAGTCGTTCTACATAAGACCGCCTTTTTTTCTTTCGTGCATCGATGGCGACCGCAAGAAGCTCACAACGACCGTATTTATTCGTGGGTTTCTGTGGTTGTTTGTTGAATGGTGAAGTTTTGAGCTAGTGGAACAGGAAAATTTTGCGGTTGTAGGCTTTAGTGTTCATTAGTGGAACGCGGCCTATTATTATACATATGTATCTTCTGCTGACTTAATTAGAGGAGTTCAAAGTTACAGTAGTGGAAAAAAGTAGATAAACTTTTATTGTAACGCTATATACAGGTGCGGACATAAAGTAAATGCCCCCCCCGCTAACTTTTGGACGGTTATGTTTTTGATTCTGACAATTTGTCTACGGAGGACTCAAATCGCGAACTTTCTAACAAAGGTATTTTTGAGTTTGTGGAACTTCCGGTTATACCGGAGGTGGATGGCAACTTTCTTATTTTAAATGGAACACCTAGTACGTTTTTGCATTTTCGTGTTCTCCATAAAAATACCATTAAATTGACCTAGCATAGTGTGGTCTACGATTAATACTTTCGGAATTACGCCCATTCGAAAAATCGCATTTTTATGCAACTTCATTTACACCGGTAGTGGAAAATTAACGAACTTAAGGTTAAACATAATTTTGTTTAAATTTAATGTTATTAACTTAATTGCAAAAGAAAATCATTTAAAATAAGGAAGTTGGGGCAGTTGGCTCCAACTTCCGGTTATTTTATTTTATCGAATTTTCTGAAATAGCTAAAAGTGCGCAATTTCTACGAAGTGATCTCTTTGTTTGTCCAATAAAACTGTTCCGTTTACCCCACAAAGACCAAAAATAATAGCCACAATAACTATTAGTACACCAAAAAAATAAAATTTGAACAAGCCTCAGCAGAAAGTTATGACCAAAAGACAGAATTTTAAAATTAACTTTTTAAATTTGCGACTACCCATATAACATGCTCTAGTGAAAATATAAAATTGTAGCCTCATTGAGTTAGGTGAGATAAATTTATTGTTAGTCTATGTAAACATTAATATCTTTTTAATAAACAAATAAAATATATGTACGTAATTGGGTTAAATTAAAATTCAATAAATTTATATGAAATATGAATGTTTATTGTTTAAGCTCCTTAAGAAATAAATCCATATTAAAAGTGATAAAGATAAATGCAATTATAAGAAATTTTGTTTATTGTTGATCTAGACAGAAAATTAAAACTTTAAAACACAAATTTAGAAAAATAAACTAATTATGAAATACTTAAAAGTAAGATTATACTATACATAAATATCAACATTGTATCCTTTAATTAAGAAAACAATGATGGACAGGAATTAAAGTTAATCAGTTAGTATCCTCCGGTCTGTTGTTGATACACTTCAATAGTATCACCTTCTTCCATATCCAATGTCATTGGTGTGTCCGATTCGTTTATGGGGTTTCCGTCAAATCGGAAACGAACTACATTCAAACTTAGACCCTGTAAATATCAAGAAAATGTTTCTAAATTTTAAGACACTATGAAAACTTCAATATTATAAAATACTCCAACTTGGTATCATAATTAAAATGACTATTCAACTCACAAGTGATTATTTTTTGTGACAAGTAAAACGTCAAAAATATCAGCGATTATTTCATGATGTTTCAATAAGTTTGAAGTTGGCTGTCAAAGTTTGCACAAAAAAGTGAAATATGTTCGTTAAATAGTCCCTTAAATATGCACTCTTGTTCAAATTATAAGTCGAATATTTTTCATACATTTCTCATGTCATTTGGGGTTAAAATGACAGTGAAAAAGATTAGACTAAATTTAAGTCGAATATTTAGACCACTCGTGATATTACATAGAATAATTAAGAGATAAGGATAATATCAATTTCTATTATTGTAGATTTATTAATCACCCTTTTGTCTCACTTACAAATGAGTCATGAGTGGATAAGAACGAGATGAAAAAGGTGATTTATAAAAGAAATACACGGCTATATAAACAAAAGAAGGCCTCTTTCATTTTTCTGAAACTAATGGGGTGATTCTGAACAAAAATGTTATCCGTAACAGCGATGTTAAATTTGACAGTCACCCTGATGTCAAAAAAAACGCAATTTTGTAAACTTTACTGCAACTTAACGGTTATTTAAAATAAAATTTTCGTGTTAAAATAACATACAGCAAAGTAATAATAATACATTAATGTATAATTGATCAAAATAATACATTATATAAATGTACAATGCATTTTAATACCGAAAATGTTATTTTATATTGTCGTTAAGTTACACTAAAGTTTACAGAATAGCGTTTTTTTGACATCAAATTTTTTTGACTGTCAAATTTAACATCGCTGTTACGGCTAACATTTTTTGTTCAGAATTACCCCATAAGTTAATAACTCAGGATGTTACATTAAAAACAAAGGTGCTATGGTCCATGTCACGAATAAGTCAAGATTGGTTAGGATTACTGTATCTTTTAGTTCATAAATTCGCACCAGAGGGCGTATCTGATCTTAGAAATCGCCAATACTTAAAACAAAAAACGAATTATAGAAATCATCATTTATAACTTGACTTTCAATTAGTTTTTTATCAAATTGAATTAGTAATTATCATGTTTTTTATCAGTGTTATAAACAGCGCCGAGCATGCATTTTTTGTAAAGAGAGTTTTACTGCTGCCGTATGACTACTTGATTTGACTTACAAAAGCAAAGAAATTGGTAGCCGCAACTCTTCTGAGTACCAAAAAAAGAAATTTTAAAATTATGACCAAAACCGTAAATTTAAAGCGAATTTCAAAATCAAATTCTAAAATTTGTAAATATCTTAACTTAAGCATTTTAAACGAAAATTATAAGTCACAATATTAAAAAAAATTCAAATTTATATATATAGTGGATTCCGCTTAAAAGGATCACCGGATAATTGGACCAGCCGGCTATTTGGACCAAAATATTAAGTCCCAATCCCAATCTATGGATATAATGTAAAATTGGGCCGCTTATTTGGTGAAAAAATGCGCTTAGCGCCCCTGCAGCATTTTAGTGTTTCTGAAGTCATTAAACATTTTGTAGAGCGTAATAAGTATTAAAAATGAAACTATATTTATGAAAAATATGGACACTTAAAATAAATGTAAAACTTAAAAACAAGCATTCAGAAATAATATTATGTTATTTATATTATCAAATTAAAGCAAATTGGTCTTTACTGCAATTATCACAAATTTAAGCAAAATGGTCTTTACAAACTACTTGTTTACATCAGATGAGATGTTTTGTAGCATTTTTATCAAATTTTGAAGAACATATACGTAACATCTTCTTCTTGGAAATCTCTGGAGATGCAGCATTTTCTTCTTTTTCGAATAAAATGCAGTGTCACATACAACTAAAGGCTAATAACAATCTGGCAAACACATCACTATAGAATATGAATGGATGGAAAGGCACTGGAGCCCAGAATTCACAGGACCAATTTTTCATGAAAATTTGATCAAAAATAGATATTTTTAGTCAAATTTTAGTGAAAATTCTTAATTTCAAAGTAAATGTGTATTCAAAGTATTATTTTGCCCTCATTTTAATACTCAAAATAGTTCTTTCCAACCTTTCGGAACCAAAATATTGTTTTAAGTTTATATCTTTCTTTGATTTTTTAAAAATAACATCAAATAATTTTACTTATTTATATTTGGATTATATGAACACATATTGCACTCTGGCGACAATAGTGACACAACTCAAAAATCATGAAATGTGAGATAATACCCGTTTATAAATTAAAAGTGTACATTCTTTGTTGGGGCAAGATTTGCGCTAAGTTAGTAGTAATAAATAAATTTATTCTATGTAAACATAGACCATGCTTTTGTCACAAATGCATTTTTTGGTATATTGTTAATATAGTTTATTGTTTTTTATTTGCATAACTAACACTTTTGAATTGGTCCGCGACATCTCTTCAAGAAAAATACCAAAGGATAAAAATTTTAATTTCAAGTTCAGAAATATCATCTCGATCAATTATTTTATAAAAACTTCTTTAAGATATTGAATATAATTGTGTGAATTTAAGGGAAGGGCTCAATAGAGCTTCAAATACGTTATCGCCATTTTGTGAAATTCAAAAATAAAATACCAAGGTTTGAAATATTTATTGAAAATGGATGCAATAAAGTCACCTTCTATATTAAAACTTTTAAAAGTTCAGGAATAAAAAATATATTATTTCAAAGTTTTTAAGAGATTTTAGTAAAAAATTTTTTTTTATTCAAAGCGATACCAAAGTATTAGAGAATAGTTTTAAGATTTTTTTCAGTATTAAAGCACCAATAACTGCATTAAAATTATGTAATTTCTTCTTCGCCTTACCTGCAAATATTCACACCTTGTGCCATAATGATTGACGTTATGAACCTTATGCATAAAAATTATTATGCAATAGTGCCACATTTCAAAATGGGGATGAAATTTGAATCGTTTTACGTAAAAATTTTTAATCAAAATAACAAAAAGGAAAGTACCGCTTAAAAAAGTCTCGATTATTTTCTTATTTAAAGAAATAGGAAATTGTATAACCTCAATTATTTCAAAGCTATGAATTTTGAGTTGTTTCACTATTGTCATCAGTGTGCGATATATTTTATATTACGTTTTCCTTTTTTGTTTAATTATGAAAAAAATTAACGTTGTTTTTTCAGACCAGCCGATTTATCGAACCAAAAGCTCCTGGTCCCAATGTGGTGTGATTAAGCCAAATCCACTGTATCACATTGATGAGTAACAGTTGTTGTTTATATTGAATATTATAAAATAAACGACTTGATATTGATTTGTAACAGTTGTGTACATTTATTGTTTTGATATGGGTATTGCAATAGTAGATGCAAATAAGTAAATATAAATTGCTAGAAGTTATAAAACAATCGCCACTAACTGACGACTTAAATAATTCAGTACAAGCGTAAGAATTTCAAATAGCTTACCGCTCGGTCGCAGTATGCACTCATCAACTTTCGAAGAGGCGTGTGCTTCTTAATTTTAAATTGAACTACTGCGTTATCCTGTCCCAGGACTTTCAAGTTGATGTGTTCAGTTTCGGCAGCCTGCATAAATACAATAAAAATATTAGAAATGTTATTATAAACAATAACGATTGTTTAAATGTTAAGAATTTATGATATGTATAATGTTAGTATGAAGAAAAAATGATTTAAATGAAAATGACGCCCGGCTTCCAAGTATTGCATATAAAGCGCCATGGCTCACTTAAGATTTTATGGTTATGTGTTGGGATTATGATTATTACCTTCTTATCATCTCCCATGATTGGTTTTATTTGTTATTCTTGTACCTGGAAGATGTACTCAATAATTACCCTCGAAAGGTATTAGCTTTGGTGTTTTAGCGTCGTTAAAAGAAATTATTTTAACTGAATACAACGGCTTCGACACAGCAATGGCCGGCTTTCTGCTGTCTGCTCGACGAACAATGCAACAATGCGCAAACAAGAGGAAAGGAGACAACCCAAACCGGATATACTACACTAGTCAAATAAAACTACAACCACTTGGCACCAAATTTTACATAAACTTGCAAAATACCTTTCTTACTTAGAATTTTAAGAAATTTATGATATATTTTTTTAATATTTAATTCATATTTCATTCATAAGTTGCTAAAATTGACGTTTTTATGTCTCGATTTTGATCAATAAATGAATGGCAACATTGTAAAATTTGGCGGAAAAAAATAAAAGCACCAATAAACCGATTTTAAAGTTAATATTAGTATTTAAATTTTTTTAAAAAATAATTTTAAATAATGAAAGTGTTAACAAAAGTTTTTGTACAATATTAAAAACATTAAATATTCCTTAAATTTTCCCTCCTAACCGGAAGTCAGCCATTTTGCTGTTAATACTACTGTGAAGTTGGCTACAATCAGCTAAAATATCATTCAAGGTTAAACAACAGGGGGCTTATTTTTGAATTTCATTCGACAAATGTCGTGTGCGAGAAATGTCGGCACAAAATGTCGTTCACAACATTCAATCGGTATTTTTGAATACCCTTCGACACGAAGCGTGAAAAATGTCGAATGATGCTTTGGCAACAGCGGTATTTCAATCTTACCAATCGAAAAATATCGGTTTCTTCGTAGTAAACATCACATTTCCCCATCTTCTGCAATTTATTTGTGCCAAAAGTATAAAAAAATAAACATTTGCTTTTGTTTAACATTTAATAATAAAATTGTTTTTTTCCAACATTTACTAAATATGTAAAAACGAGCAATTTTGATAAATGAAATTTTTTCTGGAATCAATATTTTGAATATATTATCTATCTAAATCTTAACATTTAATTATAAATTTTAAGTAGAAGCTTATTTTTTATATTCAACTGGTCCTTTGTGATTTTTTTAAACCTTTATAATTTCTAATCATTTTTGTGTGATTAAATTAGATTTAAGCATATTTAACACATTTTTTTTAATATGGATTATGCTTATTCTATTATGTATGTGTCCTGCTCGATGTATCTTTTATATTGTAGTACTCCCGTACTCTGTGTCATGTATCACAACTTGATTTAAAAACTCAAATTTTCAATCTAGTATGTTGCTCGCATATCTTTCGTTATTATTCTGTTTTTGTGTCAGGGCACAAGTCGCATATCAGAAGAGAGTAAAAATTTTTAACAATTTGCGGTAAACTGAGTAGTTTGGAGAAGTATATTAAAAAGAAAAAGCATAGAAAAAGTGGGTGCTCAAGTTTGGTACAAGTACCTACTGTCAAATGTCAAAATTATTGTCGCATAATTGTTGCTATTTCATGGGGAATAGGCGATGGTTAGTGTTCCGTATCAATGTTATACGGATAGAAATACGTATGATACAAACCATAAGCATGGCTTGTATGTATTTCTAGGCATGTAAGTACATGCATGTTAAAAATCTACAAGTGTATGTATAAGAAGCACCATTTTATTGATAGTGGAGGATGGTCTTATGTTACATAACGCACAAAGTGCGTCAAGATTTATTGACAATATACCTTCAGTGTGAAAATTCACACTTAAATATTTCGTATCAATGTTATACGACTAGAAATACGTATGATACAAACCATAAGCATGGCTTGTATGTATTTCTAAGCATGTAAGTACATGCCTGTTAAATATCTACATGTGTAGGTATAAGAAGCAGAATTTTATTGACGATGTTGGATCGTCTTATGTTACATAACGCACAAAGTCCGTTTGGATAAATATTTCGTATCAATGTTATACGACTAGAAATACTTTTCTTTTGTATTAGGAAATATTTCAGGTTGATAATGATTTTTGATCCAAAAAGTGATATTTAGATTTGATTGATTTTTCATCTTTGGAACCTCCAAAGTTAAATTCTGAAATTGTAGCGTTAAATCATCAAGGTAAAAAGAAAAAAGAATGATTGTCAAAGTTGCAGATTCGGATGGATATAGGACTAGCGGATATTGGACAAGCACTTGCAATTTTGGTTAAAAAAGAAGATGTGGGGGATGTAAAGAAGCCATTAAATATAAAATAGAATGTATTAGTGATGCTGGAATATTGTCTGAGATAAGAACAATTTTGGCAATATCTTTATTAAATAAAGATGTTAAGGAAACTTTGGAGAAAATTGACATATGTTTACAGGTTTTTGGGAAAAAATTTGGAGGATCGTTTAAAATCGTCAATGGTGATTCAGCGTTTATCAGAGCAGTTAAAACGTACTCCAAAAACTAACTGTATAGAGGGATTGTCAAAAGTTACAAATAATTTAAACTTCAATCCTTCATCAACAAGTAGTCCGAAGATGTGAAGATTCACAAGTTGAGTTGGCGAAAAGTCCGGAGAAATTATTATCTAAAAATGTCAACTTATACGACAATGCAGTACCAGCGAGGACGTACATAAATGAAAGCTCAACCTCAACGTCGTCGTCACCAAAGGTGAGAAATAGTCCTGGCTACTTAAAATATTTTTAGAAATAAATAATGACAATATTATTTTGTCATAGGCAAAGGGCTATAAAACTCCGTTTGCCAAAAAGGTTATACAACGGGTTGTTTCAAAGGAACAGCAATGGTCTGCTTTAAAGATAAAATTACGGTGTTTCTTAAGAACAAAATAATAGGAAAATGTAAACCTATGTATTTATAGGAAATAATACCACTTGGTCAATACATTCCAAAAATTTTATAATACCCAACAAAGATAATTCTTTCAGATTTATTATAAATCTTATAATCTTAAAGACTTAATGGGGTAATTCTGAACAAAAATGTTAGCCGTAACAGCGATGTTAAATTTGGCAGTCACCCTGATGTCAAAAAAACGCAATTTTGTAAACTTTACTGCAACTTAACGGTTATTTAAAATAAAATTTTCGGTGTTAAAATAACATACAACAAACTAATAATAATACATTAATGTATAATTAATCAAAATAATACATTATATAAATATACAATGCATTTTAATACCGAAAATGTTATTTTATATTGTCGTTAAGTTACACTAAAGTTTACAGAATAGCGTTTTTTTGACATCGGGGTGACTGTCAAATTTAACATCGCTGTTACGGCTAACATTTTTTGTTCAGAATTACCCCATAAGGCGATAGTCGGCAAATGCGAGCGCTTGATTTTGAAATTCGCTTGATATTTGGGGTTTTGCTCATAATTTTTTTCTATTGAAGCTTTTTTAAAATTTCTTTTTTTGGTACACAGAAGAGTCTTGTGGCTACCAATTTCTTCTGGTTTTGTTTTTGTAAGTCACACCAAATACTCATACGGCAGCAGTAAAATTGGCACTTTTAAAAAAACCTGGTCCTAGAAAATACCATTTTTCTTTAACAAGGGACCTTCAAATTGAGATTTGTAAAATTTTCTCTTATCTAAATACACAACTTCACAAAAGTGTTATTCTGTTTTTCCGTTTATATCGAGTATAAGGTTTAAAACAGCAAGCAAAACTTGCTCATTTTTAGGTCAGATTTGATTGTCTATAAATCTAAAAATTCAATAAAAAATACAAAAACAAAATAATAGACATGTTATGCCAAGTATTTATGAACTACTACTACAAAAAAAACAGAATTTCATTTACTGGTTTGTCTAAAAAATGGTATTCCGTAGAGTCACATTTTACGCTCACAAAATTTCGCCGACTATCGTCTTAAGTAAATTTCCTTTAACTAAACATTTTAAATTAGAGTTGGTAAACTGCTACGAGATTGACAAAATTTAAATCTTATTTGGCTACAATTGATAAAGAGGATTGTTAAAAAAAAATATGTGTAAAACTAAAATTGTTATGGAACATCTGGAACTTTTTATTAATGAAAAAAGTCTAGTTATATTTTAAAACAACATATTTTGTTTTTAGTGTTCAATTTAGATTCAGTAAAAATGGATTATCCTTTCCAGAGCAAAATTGCGATAATTCAGGAAAAAATATTATGGTTCAAAAATTGCAAAACTTGTAATATACAATCAAAACAATTATAGATTAAAAATGAATTTTAGAAAAGAAATAATACCAGATATTGAATATTGGTCAAATAATATAGTTAAGACGATAGTCGGCGAAATTTTGTGAGCGTAAAATGTGACTCTACGGAATACCATTTTTTAGACAAACCAGTAAATGAAATTCTGTTTTTTTTGTAGTAGTAGTTCATAAATACTTGGCATAACATGTCTATTATTTTGTTTTTGTATTTTTTATTGAATTTTTAGATTTATAGACAATCAAATCTCACCTAAAAATGAGCAAGTTTTGCTTGCTGTTTTAAACCTTATACTCGATATAATCGGAAAAACAGAATAACACTTTTGTGAAGTTGTGTATTTAGATAAGAGAAAATTTTACAAATCTCAATTTGACGGTCTCTTGTTAAAGAATATCATTTTGATAAAATTATTTATGCTGATGCTTCTTTATTAGGTAGAGGGGCAATTTGTGAATAGGTATAGTTATTGTAAAATTGAGGAAGTCTTGCTTTAAATTTGGAGCTGCATGCAGTGTTTGTTTTAAAATGTTTATTTCTAAAAATGTGCAAAAATGTACAAAATTAATATTTTATTAAGATTAGATAACATTACTTCCGTTTCTTACATAAATTGTATGGGAACCATAAGATTTCCGCAATTAAATAAAATTGCTATGCAAATTTGGGAATTTTCAGAGGAAATATAAATATAGCTAAAAGCGGATTTTATTTCAAGGAAAGATAATTATAAAGCTGATAAAGAATCGGTTACGAAGATATCTCTGTATATGGAGATTGAAATGTCAGATTGGATTTTTCAAATTTTTGATAAGCAATTTGGGATAATGGATATAGATTTATTTGCATCTTGAGTTAATCGGAAATGCGATAAATTAGTATCTTATATTCAAGATCTAGACGCAAGCAATTTTATGTGTTCCCATCGTTTTTTCTTTAAATTTAAGGATATTAGATAAAATAGAACACGATTAAGCGGAGGGAATCGTGGTAATATATTTTTGGCAAAGCCTACCATTGAAAATTCTTGGCCCTTCTTAAAGATAAACCTATCTTTTTGAACCTAATGACAATCTTGTTTTTTTGTCTTGGCAGGAATTATCCTTAGGCTAGTCAACTTTTCTTGGTGGTACAGAGATTATAATAGGGAATCTTAATATAAGGAATATGTCAGATGTCTCAAAGGACATTTTGGTAGTTTCCTTAAGTATAAATACACTTAAACAATATAAATCCAGTTTAAAGTTATAAGGTGGGAGTTTTGTAATGCAACAAAAATTTGTATATTTAATGGAGAAATTTACCATATTATAATAATAAAATCTTTAATGATTTTATGAAACTACGCTGCATATGGAATATTAAAAACTCATCGAGCAGCTCTAAATTTAATTAGAGTAAATTCAAATAGTAATGATCCCATATATTAAAGAGGGGTTTTAAGAGTATATGCAATAATAGAATATTGAACCAAAATATGAAGTAACTTGGGTTCCACGAGAAATAATAGATTTTCTATCTTTTACAGAATTTACAAATAAAATTTCAATAAGTATGCTTTTCAAAAAATTGGTTAGTTTGTTGGTACTGGCCTCTGTACAAAGAGTCCAGATTCAACATTTAATAACAATAGCAAATATAAAATATGGTCCAAAAAGGGGTGATTATTAGAATTCGAGAGGATTAAAACATCAGGCGCAATAAAATATAACCAACAATAATACTTTCAATTTTTTGTATTGCATGTCATTTGGTGAAATATTTAGAAATATTTAAAGAATATAGGGGGGAGATTCAATACGTATTTATAACGGTTAATAGGCCGTATATAACAGTTAGCAAACAAACCATTAGTAAATGGATTAAGGAAATTTTAGGAAAAGGTGGATTAAACACATAAGTTTTTAGTGCACATATTACTCGATATTCAGTAACTTTAAAAGCAAATTTGCAAGGAGTTAATATTAATTTAATCCACAATAAGGCAGGACAGTCCGACATATTTAAGTTTTTTGCTAATTTCTATAATGTTGCCTATTATATTTCAAGAAAATTTTACAAATGATGTATTTAATTTGTTTTTTGCACTTTCTAGATATAATGAGCTAGTTTAGTCCTTATTGATAGAGACTAAAACATCAGATTTCCTACCTCTTGTCAAATTTTACTTTACTCCCTGTCTTGTCATTACTTTACTCCCGCCCACGTCATTTGTCATCACTTTACTCCCGCTCACGTAACTTGTCATTAAAAATTAAAATTAGTCATAATCTTGTAATTTGTCTGAATTTGCCGCGAAATCATAATCGTTGCCAACTCCAGTCTAGTCTAAACACCACTAATATATTGAGTGAATTCTAACCTCTAATAAATTTATTTGGTTTGGTTTGGAACGGAACTTGATTTTTATTCTGGGGTCGGGGATTGTATTATGTACGGTTAATTATTTTATAGATTGATACTAAACTTTAAATTTAAAGGTGTTTTAAGTGTACACAGAATCGATTCAATCAGTTAGATCTGTAAATGTGGCAAAATCTTTTAAACTTGGTAAACTTTATTCCTGCATCAAAACTTACCTACTTTATTTATTGTGAAGTTAATTATTATTTTTTTAAATTTATAAAATCAATTACAATAATTATAATATTAATCTACAATTATCTATATTTTATGAAAGTTGCTATATAAATCATTATGACGGGCGAATAAAAATACCCGTCGCCGTCCGATGACAACCGATATTAATCACAGCGATAGCCATATAATTAAATTATTGTGAAAACTTTTACCTATTAAAAAAGTGCAAAAAATTCTATATGCACCGAGGTAGTAAAGTGAATTTAATCCCTCCTCTGATTGTTTCCCTCGGCTTTGCCTCGGGAAACAAAACATCGTCGGGATTAAAATCAGTCACTTTACTACCTAGGTGCATAAATAACTATTAATGATTGTTACAATTGGTTTTGAAAATAGTTTATGCTGTTTTCTTCTTATGTAAGAATCTTCTATTGTATTTTAAATAGACGAATAAAAATTACTATAGTAATTTTATTCGAATCTATCTTGACGCTTAAGAGCTCTAAAAGTCTACAATATAAAAGATACATCGAGCAGGACACATACATAATTACAAGATCAAACGAACTTACCTAGGAAGGAAGTTCGATCTTGATTATGTTTGTGTCCTGCTCGATGTATCGCGCCCCCCCAATATCCCAGGTCCCATGCGTCAAGAATCAAGAAGCTTTAAAGGAATAACGAAAGATATGCGAGCAACATACTAGATTGAAAATTTGAGTTTTTAAATCAAGTTGTGATACATGACACAGAGTACGGGAGTACTACAATATAAAAGATACATCGAGCAGGACACAAACATAATCAAGATCGAACTTCCTTCCTAGCTAAGTTCGTTTGATCTTGTAATTATTGTTTAATTACATTATTAATAAAATTAAAAAGGTTTGTTTTTTATTTTTTCAATAAAATATACTTACTTTTAATTATTTTGTGATATTTTTTTTTAATTTTAAAATATGTAAATTACATTTATCTAGTTATAACATATTGGGTATCAAGTGCGAATATTTGGTTTTTATTTCAGAGAAGGAAGTATCTATTAAAAATATGTTTAAAAAATGTTATGTATGTATATAAAAAATATAAAGTTTATGAGCAAAATTGTAGAAGAAGAACGGAATAATTAATAACCCCAAAAATATTGCATGACATTTGCATCTCGAATGGATGTCGAGTGGGTCTTACCCACTCGAGACATGTCGTGTGAAAATTCGCGTGTGCGATATGATGTCGGGTGGTCAAAAATACGATTTGAGGAAGTTAATCGACATTTGCCGAATTCTCGTATGCGACATCGTGTCGACAATTTCAAAAATAAGCCCTCAGGTACTACAAAATAATATAGTTATTTTAAGTTTACAAAACATCAAATATTATGGCACTAGCACATTAATGCATTGATTTTTGATCAAAAATTTAACAATAACGATGCTTATTGCGCTTAATATTGAATTTATTTTTCATATCTATTGAATTATAAAGGCCGTATGACACTTGCGAGTTTACTGTATAAAATCTGCACATGTTTTCACGTGAATTTTCTATGGTAAAAACTCGCAAGTATCACGTTTTTTTAAAGTCCGTTGATACTTGCGAGTTTACTGTATAAAATCTTCACGTTTTCTCACGAGTTTTCTATGGTAAAAACTCCCAAATCATCGCAAGTATCAAATACGTTTAAAGTTTTCTCGCGAGTTTCTTGCATAAAATTTGCCGTACCACACTTGTAATTTTTTATTATAGCGTTTTCGGATTACTTGTACTGGCATGCACTGGCATGGACGTAGACAGGGGGGTGCAATTGCACGAAAAAAAAAGAAAAATTTATTTTCCCATATCTTATAACTTTCAACATTAAAAAACTTATAAAATCGATACGAAATTGTGTATATTTTTATTGTGTTATACTAGTATTGTAAGTCGTGATAAATAGCAAAATGACATACATACAGGGACTAAAAACTGAACGAAAACGAAAACGTTAAACGAAATTAACCGAAATTTTTTCAGGAACGAAAACGAAAACGAGAACTTTATTTTTATTTTCCGTTCAAGATTAAAAACGAAATTAATAATTTCGTTTACCGGTTTTAACCGGTTTTTTTTATTATTGTCGGTGAAAATTTATATTTTCAATAAATTTTTAATTTTTACACTTGAAGCAGATGACTGCAACAACGCATGCTAACCTAACTTGTGAGGTGAGCACGTGTGTTCGCGCTATCGAGTTACAAAAAAGTATAAGACAAAAGTTTTTTCATTTTTTTCGATGCATATTTTTGTTTTTTTATATTTGTTGTTGTTTCTTTGCTATGGCAACCAACTTTTGTTTAGATAGCAACCTATTTTTTTCAATTTTCAATAAATGTGCATTTTTCTGAATATCAGGGTGCTATTTTATCTCTATAAAAAAATTTAAAATATTAAAAAAAATATATTTTTATAAAAAAAAAATAATTATTTTTATTAAAACACAAAAAAATACTATGATTAATTTATTTATGTTTTTGTCAAATTTATATTAAAAGTTTTTTTCCTTATCTTAATGTTTAATTTGATGTTCTTGGCTTATTTGTGTATTTTTGCTTCTACTAAAAATTAGTTTTTTTTATTATAATTTTGTTTCTTAAATATTTTTTTTGAGATAAAATAGCATCCTGATAATTAGAAAAATACACACTCTTCGAAAATTGAAATAAATAAAAAATGTCAGAAATCCTATATCTTAAACTTTTTTTGTATCTCTTCAAAATAAGAAAATAAATCGATTACTCTATACTCCATACCCATACTTTTGTTACATCCTGTATATTTTCAACATTACCCAGTAAACCAAAAGAGGTATTATATATGTAAAATATATATAACATGTAAGAAAACTTATGTAAAATCTAGAGAGAAATTAGGGATAAATCATGTAAGGATGTCAGCCATATTTGGGGATAGGTTATTATGTGTAAATTATGTAAATTTTTATATACAAAATATATATCAGATATAAGTAAATAAAAACAAAAAATATCATTTTTTTGCTTGGACGGTACAATGTAGTAATTAGCAGCAACCAGGCCATTTCTAGTAAGTAATCACAAGTATAATAAATTAATATTATCTTAACTTAAACCATGTTAAACTTAAAGTGGGATTTGCGGGATTCGAACCCACGCCGTTGCAGTAGCAAATTGTCGAATCAAGCCACCTAACCGTTGGACCATCGAGGCTTCATGAAGAGAATACACAAAAACATTGTTTTAAAGCAATTCCACATTAAATAAATATTATATTTGTTTTAATACAAATAAAAAAAAATTAAAAATAAATTAGTGAAGTTAAAAGAAGTTCAATTATATATAAAAATTAAGTAGTTAAAATTATTTTTAACAAAATAAATAAATTATAAATTATAACTCAACTTTTTTCTAATAATGTCGGTGTTGAATGTTGGATTTCTTTGGTAAGCGCAATTTTGCAGAAAAAATTAAGAAAAAATTCTAAACTTTAAAAATATTCAAAATAAAGACATTAAATATAAAAATTAAGTAGTTAAAATTATTTATAACAAAATAAATAAATTCTAACCCAACTTCCATACATTTTTCTAATAAGTTATTTTATTTTATATTTTATGTATGAATTATTTGCATAAAGAATATAAGTAAATAATTTATGTAGGTATATTTTAAATTAAATGTCTAATGTAAATAACACAGGCGATATTTTACATTAATAATAAATAATTATTTATATATAAAATATACAGTATACGAACTTATGAATTGTATATGTAAATAATTCTATATAAATAACACATTATAAATTTTACTTATTACTTACATAGAGAAAATAATATAATATAATATATGTAAAATATACATATATTTTACGTTAAATTAGCTACATAGGAGAATTTACCAGCTATCTATGTGTATTTTATATATAAGTTACAAATTGGTTTACTGGGTATTTAACTAATTTTTCAATAAAATAACACCTGCTTTAATTATCAATTATTAATTATTAATGCGTTACATACAGGGTGTTTCATTGTAGACTTCAAATGTCGTTTATTTGATAACTAAATTTTTTCAAAAAAAATAACCGAACACGTCGATTTATAAATAAAAAAAAAACGGTATTAACCGGTTTTTTATTTCTATTCACGAAAACGAAAACGAAAACGTAAAAAACCGAACGAAATTTTTCGTTTTTGTTCAGAACAGAAACGAACGAAATATTTTTCGTTTTTAGTCCCTGCATACATATATCATTTTCCCTGTATTCTTTAAAGAATTTGAGGTTAACTTCAAAATATTATTTACGTTTTAGCTAATAACGTTTATATTTTTGAAAATTATTGTATTTTTTTGGCTTTACGGTGCTAAATTAATATTAAAACAAAGCCCAAAAGATAAATATAAAAATGTTAATTTTAACGAGATTTATTTATAACAAATTTTGCTTGATATTTATCATATGCTATACAGGGTGTCCCATTTGACGTTGGACTGTACGGGTATCTTTGTTATTATTGGAGAAACAATTTTTTGGTACCCCCGAAAATAACGAAGTTATAGCCATATTTTGAAAATCGCATTTTCTTGTTTTTTCAAGATAGCGTTGGAACGATGCGATATTAAAATTTTTTGTAAATGAATTATTAATATTCGAAAAAATCCAACGCTATTAGAGAAAACTTGCACTTGCTCTTTGTTTAATTAAAATATATTTACATTTTGAAGTTACTTCCCAGTAAACCAATTTGTAACTTATATATAAAATACACATAGATAGCTCGTAAATTCTCCTATGTGGCTAATTTAACGTAAAATATATGTATATTTTACATATATAATATTATATTATTTTCTCTATGTAAATAATAAGTAAAATATATAATGTGTTATTTATATAGAATTATTTACATATACAATTCATAAGTTCGTATATTTATATTTTATATATAAATAATAATGTATTATTAATGTAAAATATCGCCTGTGTTATTTACATTAGACATTTAATGTAAAATATACCTACATAAATTATTTACATATATTCTTTATGTAAATAATTCATACATAAAATATAAAATAAAATAACTTTTATTAGAAAAATGTATGGAAGTTGGGTTAGAATTTATTTATTTTGTTATAAATTATTTTAACTACTTAATTTTTATATTTAATTTCTTCATTTTGAATACTTTTAAAGTTTAGAATTTTTTCTTAATTTTTTTTAAATTGTGCGAGAAGGGTTAAAATTTATTGTTTATTTTGTTATAACTTTTTTTAACTTCACTAATTTATATTTAATCGAGCCATCGAGGCTTCATGAAATGAAGACACAAAAACATTGTTTTAAAGCAATTCCACATATATTATATTTGTTTTAATACAAATAAAAAAAAATTAAATATAAATTAGTCAAGTTAAAAAAAGTTATAACAAAATAAACAATAAATTTTAACCCTTCTCGCATAATTTAAAAAAAAATTAAGAAAAAACTCTAAACTTTAAAAATATTCAAAATAAATTAAATATAAAAATTAAGTAGTTAAAATTATTTATAACAAAATAAATAAATTCTAACCAAACTTCCATACATTTTTCTAATAAAAGTTATTTTATTTTATATTTTATGTATGAATTATTTACATAAAGAATATATGTAAATAATTTATGTAGGTATATTTTACATTAAATGTCTAATGTAAATAACACATGCGATATTTTACATTAATAATACATTATTATTTATATATAAAATATAAATATACGAACTTATGAATTATATATGTAAATAATTCTATATAAATAAAACATCCCAGCAAACACTGTAACATCGGCCAATTGGCGGTTTTATTACGGCACGGTCGGCAAAGTGTCGGCGTCGATTGGAAGATTAGGGCCTTCGATGGCTCTTAACATGTTGCCCGGCAAGGTAACCCAGCTAACACAGTAACATTGGCCGATTGGCGGTTTTATGTCGGCAAAGCATCGGCGTTGAATACAAGCTAAGGGCCATAAGTTGCTCGACACTAGGCTTAGATACATATTTTATTTTCATTCGAGCTTTGCAAATATTGCATTGGCAACTTGATGGGCCTTAACACGATTTCTGACATTAAATTTATTTCCTTCGGTTTTTTTTTTCGACTAGTTTCGAGTGTTTACGAAATATATTCCGGCAATATAAAATGCTCCAAAGTCAAATATTTGCTTATTTTTAGTAAGATAGATATACCTATATCTTTTTGAGTTTCTTAGAATATATTTATTATGAATTGTATATAATCATTATCATAATATAATAAATATTATAAAATTATTTTTTTTATAACCCAATCTGAAGTGTAGTGCACAAAGGCAATGTGAAGGCCCATTGCTGGCAATGCGGCGGTATGAAAGCAAAATGTTGTCGGTACATAATAGGGCCGTCGCGGAAAATACATTTCATCGCAGCGGTAGCAGTGCGTTCGGCCGCCTTTCGGCCGGAGTGACCTATTGAAATTGGCTCAACATCATTTGCCAGTGAAGGCCCGTTGTACCCAGTATGGGAGGCGTATATTCGGCCGAATGTCGGCCGACTTAATTTTGCTAGCTGCGTAGTTATTTAAAATTTTGTATTTTTTTAATTTTTATTATTATTTAACGCAGTTTATTTTTAAAAATTGTTAATTTTCATATGTAATACAACGGCTGAAATCGTGATTATTATTTAATCACGATTTTACGAGTTGCATGCTTAGATTACATAAAGAATGATAAGAAAATAAGAATAATACTTTTAAGTTTTTATTTCTGAATTGTGTCTAGTGTGACAAGGTCAGTGGTGGTCCAGAGTGCTAAGGCGTCAGTGTCTCAATCCGAGAATGCGGGTTCGAATCCCATCCCAGCTTGCCGTTTTTCTAAGCTTATAGTCTCGGTAATCAAAAAACGAAAATCAGAAATCGATAATTGGCCGCGTACAGATGCTCATCGATTATTAAGCGAGTTGGCGTATAGGAAATAAAGGCATTATGAATTGTATATAATCATTATAATAAATATTATAAAATTATTTTTTTTATAACCCAATCTGAAGTGTAGTGCACAAAGGCAATGTGCAGGCCCATTGCTGGCAATGCGGCGGTATGAAAGCAAAATGATGTCGGTACATAATAGGGCCGTCGCGGAAAATACATTTCATCGCAGCGGTAGCAGTGCGTTTGGCCGCCTTTCGGCCGGAGTGACCTATTGAAATCTGCCCAACATCATTTGCCGTTGAAGGCCCGTTGTACCCAGTATGGGAGGCGTATATTCGGCCGAATGTCGGCCGACTTAATTTTGCTAGCTGGGATTATAAATTTTATCTACGACTATTGAATAACATGTTAATTACGTACCCACTTCTTATTAATTAATGACAATCATTACAATTTAGCCGTGTGTTATATCTCCATTTAAATCAAATGTCTCTCCATAACACACTAGCTGGAACCAATCACGAGACAGCATTTTCAAAACATTTATCATAACAAACGGGCTGAAGTTGGCTAAAAACCGACCGGTAACGAGGTTACACGAATAGAATGTGACGGCGCCATCTTCACTTGCGTGCGCCGCTGTCAAAATAATTTCAATTTGAAATATATATTTTTTAAAGAAAGTGAATCAAAGTGAATTTACAATTACATTATATTAATAAAAGTAATTATTTATTGCAAATTAATAACATATTTCTTAAAAAATATAATTACAAAAATAATAAAAAGCGTGAGTGGATTCAGAAAGTGAAAGTTGCACACCCCCAGAAATACTAGAAACTGCGCTAACAACAACCCCAAATTTATTACCAAATAAATCAAAAGACAGGTATAATATGGCATACAGAGCCTTTATGGATTGGAGAAACTTTAAAAATATAAGAAATATAATTAGGTGTCAGGTGATTTTAGAGGTTAAATTGGGCTGTCAATTTTACGCCATAGAACAAGAATCTAGAGTAAACATAGGTGTTTAATAAAAATAACGGTCAGCAAAATGACAATAATAGATAGGAATCTAAAAGTGAAAAATCGTCGTAGATAAAGTATAGTATTCTACTCGCGATTAAATAGCCATTACTCACTCAGACCTTTTACGACACTCGCCTGCCGGCTCGTGTCGCAATTTCGGTCTTCGTGAGTAATGGCTATCTTTACTCGCTCGTTGAATAATATACTATTACTTATTATTTACATAGAGAAAATAATATAATATTATACAGGGTGCTAGAAAATTCGCGGACCAACGCAATGGTGCGATGTTGAGGAACTCTTAGAGAACAAGGGAAAAATAATTAAAAAATTCTTTGCTGCTTTATATCGAAGTTATGGAAAGTTATACTTTCAATTTTTTACTCTTTTAATTTGCAATATTCCCATATTTATGCTTTGGTATGACACGTAAATTATGTAGAAATGCAAAGATATTTAGCCTTTTCCATCCTACTTAAGAACGGTATTGTTAAACGTGCTATTTTACATTTTAAATATTTGAATTTTGCACATAAATAAACATGTCAACGTTGTAGCTTAATTACAAATTACAAATAGGTACAATTGTCATTGTTAAACTGATCTGACTGGTCAAACGAATTTGTAAAAAAAAGTAGTAAAATGTATAGTAACAATGAATATGCTGATATGTTTTTAATATTGGGCTAATGTAGAAATAATGCTACAGCAGCTTCCAGGCTATATGAAGAGAGATATGTTGGGAGAAGACATCCGAATAAAAATGTATTTAGAAGATTGGAACAAAGAGTAAGAGAAACCGGTAGCTTCCTGTTAATAGGAACAGATCGTGGTCGAGGAAGAAATGTGAGAAATCCAGAAATGGGAGAGAATATTCTTCAGTGCGTCGAAGAAGACCCTACACGAAGCACCAGAGGAATTGCAGACGAATTAGGTGCTGATAGAAAATTAGTTTGGAACGTTTTGAATCAAGAACAGTACCACCCATATCATTAATGCAAGGTACACGAATTGTTACCTCAAGATTACAATCACCGACTAATTTATTGTAATTGGTTACTTAGAAAAGTTGAGGATTGAGGAGGATCGAAATTTTATGTCAATAATCACTATTACGCTACAAACAATCCATACCTTACACTTGAAAGAGGACATCAACATCGTTTTAGTGTAAATGTTTGGGCCGGAATATTAGGGAATCGATTAATTGGACCTTTCATTATACCAGATCGATTGGGAGGAGAAAATTTCTTTCAATTTTTAGAAAACCAATTAGATAATTTCGTGGATGATATCCCACTAGCAGTAGTACGTAACACCTGGTTTCGATTAGATGGTGCCCCAGCGCATTACGCGCTACAGGTGAGGGGCTGGTTAAATCAAAATTTTCCTGGCAGATGGATTGGTCGCGGAGGTCCCATTGCTTGGCCTCCAAGAAGTCCTGATTTGACCCCTCTCGATTTTTTTTTCTGGTCATTTGTAAAAAAAATTCGTGTATCGTACTAAAGTCCACAATGTGGAGGAACTTACTAACCGTATTTACCAGGCTGCACAATTAGTTAATGCTGCCATGCTAGATCGAGTCCAAAATAATATTGTAAGAAGAGCTGAGATTTGTTTAGATGCAGAAGGACGTAATTTTGAGCAGTTCCTTTAGTTTAATTTATTATTGTCGTTATCTGTTTTTTGTATGTTTATTGTGTTCGCTTTAGCATTACTTTAAATTTTTTGAATTGCGTAGTTTCTCTTGTTATTAGTTAGAACTTTTTGTTAGTAATCCTTTAAGTTTGCAGGTTTGTGTATTATTTAAAGTAAGTTTTTTAAATGTTTTTAGTTATTTATGCATGCGATTGGTTGTTATGGAAAAATTAAATAGAAACGAATTACACCTGATCATGGTATTTTAATTTAAATAACTAAAATTAACACAGAGTTGCCAAATTTAAGATTTTAAAAACACATATATCTTCGAGGTAAAGCAACAAAGAATTTTTTAATTATTTTTCCCTTGTTCTCTAAGAGTTCCCCAACATCGCAACATTGCGCTGGTCCGCGAATTTTCCAGCACCCTGTATATGTAAAATATACATATATTTTACGTTAAATTAGCTACATAGGAGAATTTACGAGCTATCTATGTATATTTTACATATAAGTTACAAATTGGTTTACTGGGTTGTTTATAAAGAAAACAAAAACTCGCGAGAAAAATCTATTAAAAACGTGTACGATACTTACGAGTTTTTATCATAGAAAACTCACGAGAAAACATGTGAAGATTTTATACAGTAAACTCGCAAGTGTCTTACGCCCTTAATAGAGTTTTTTTGCAAGTTTAATTTACAAACAAGTAACCTCAAAATGTAAATTAATTTTAATTTAATAAGGAGCAAGTGCGAGTTTTCTCTAATAAAAGAAAACATATGTGAAGATTTTATTGGCGATTTTTACAGGTGGAATTTTATGAAAACTACCTGAAAGGAGTAAAAGTAAAACAAACGTTCAACTTTTATACTTGCGCTGACAAAAGGTGAATGTTACCTGTTTATTAGGTTTTATGAGCTAAAATATAAGTAAATAATGGATTATTGTAAAACTTTGTTTATAATACAAATAAATAAAATAGTAGGTAATTTTTTTAACTCCTTTCGATCAGCTGTTTCCGTCAAAACAGCGCCCCCTACAGGTAGGTAAAATTCCGAATACTGTAAACTCGCAAGTGTCATACGGCCCTTAGGGCCCCTGCACACTAGAGTTGACTAGAGTTCTGACGCGATAAATGTTCGCACGTCTTTGCTACAGCTGTGATGTGTACATTATACTATACAGGGTGTTCCGGAATAACTGTGACAATTTTTTACGGGTGATAGAGGAAGTGAAACTAAGCATTTTTGACTTATAAAGTATTGCCAGAAATGCTTCTTAAAAAATTAAAAAAAAAATAGTTTTTTGTAAATAGAATAAGAATTACAGGAGATATTAATTTGAAATTTTGGTGATAGTTTTTTCACATAAGGATACACATTTACGACCAATAAAAGTTTTGAAAATATTTTCAGGAGCGTTAAATATGGGGGGTCATCAACTTTTTTTGATCATATCTTTTGTTTCTTTACTTGTTTGGTAACTTTAAAAGTACTAAAATAATCCTTGATCAACGTTCTACAGAAAAGGTACTCTTATTATATGTCGCTCCGGTGCTTCATTTCGGAGTAAAAGTAGATTTTATAATTTTTAGCTAAAAATATGAATTTAAAAAACGACTTCAAAGTAGTTTCGAAAAAAGTTATAAAACATATTTTTTCAAAACTTGGCCTCTATTGGGAATTTCGACTTGGGATACGCCGTCTGGGAGTTATTTGCTGAACCTAGAAAAGGTCTACCTTGACATAACCTGTTTTTGTAAAATTTATTTCAGTGGAGTTATAAATCAGTTTCTTTGGGTTTATTATTACTATATTAAAATAATAATATTTTTACAGGCTGTAATTTATTACTTTTCCCAAAATAATGTATTTATGCAATTGTGCAAGTAATAAGAAATAACACACACTGGTCAATAAAAGATAAACCCAATTTTTAAACACAAAAAACTTGTTCTAAACACAGGCGCAGTTACTAAAACCAATAAAAAATAAATCGGCGCAAAAATCTTTTATTACTTTTTCCTCCATGTTTTTTTCAAATTTACGTCAAAATAGCGCCATCTATCCGTAGTATGGTTTCGAAAAAAATGCTTTCAAAGTACCTTCAATTTCCGATGCCTCTACCATACAATTGGCCTTCCACATTAATATCCTGCTCTTGTGCTTCTTTTCTAACCGATTTTAAGTTCATCCGTGCCTGTTTTAAAATGTCTTTTTTTTAATCCTAGAGTGGCCTAACCCCATTAAGCAATTATGCAAGTAAGAAATCACACACTAGTCAATAAAAGATAAACACAATTTTTAAACACAAAAAACTTGATCCAAACAGAGCCGCAGTTACTAAAACCAATAAAAATTAAATCGGCGCAAAAATTACTTTTTCCTCCATGTTTTTTTCAAATTTACGTCAAAATAGCGCCATCTATCCGTTAATTGTACATTAATTATACATACTTATGAAACTCGTTATTTTATATACTATAAAAAAATGAGTTGCCAACTATCTTCTTTTTACAGCAATATACATACTTTGTTTTTCTTTTGAAGAATATGGTTTACCAAATTTATGTTTGAAATTCCATTACAATTGGTAAATTTATTAATAATATGCCTGAATTGATGTTTTAAAGTGAGTAAGAGAGAAATGATTGACAAATGCAAAAATTCGAGGTGTAAATCAGGAAATTACCTTTAAAAATCATATTAAAAAATTTAAACGAACACATTTGTTTATTTAAACTATTAAAAAGAAATAATTTATAAAATCTAGAGCTTTATTTTCTTTCCATTCATTCATGTGCTACAACAGTTGCGATTTTTTTACAAAGAAATAACAATTTCAGTCAAAAATTAAAATATTAAACCTATCCTACATAAGTATAATAAGTATATTATTATTTAATATAATTAAAAAATTAAGTAAAAATTGTGCTAAATACAATTCAAATAATTCATTCGCCATAAATTTCACATATGATATGTTTAGAAATATTGTAACTTTCTGTAAATTTACAAAATAACAATAAAAGTATAATTGTATAAAAAATTGTTCTTATGTGCCCTATTGGACATATAAATATGTATAAGATTTACGTAGAAATTACTAAAAAATAATTATTCTTATAGATACATACAAATATTAACTATTGGTTAACTCACACAATACAATACAAAAATAAGATATGCTAATAATCTCCAATTTTCATTCGGTTCACAGAAGTTGTGCACATTATTTTTATATATTGTTCTTTCATTTACATATAATATGTAGGCACAGAGTACACACGATCTTTCACACTTACAATTCACTAGAATTTTATTTAACATAGCACTGGGCAAATTGTCCGATTGGGTGGCAGTAACAGACGCAAAAATCAAACCAGCAACTTATATGGCAGTTATTGTCTGCTTAAGGGTTTCACTAGCAGCTATATTTAGAATGTTATTTAGTTAGTATAGTGATCAAAGGATCCCAGGTATTCCAAAGCAGCTCGATAACAGAACTGGTATTGATCCTACAAAAAAAGTTTTAATATATAACTAGATTTTTTTAAAACCAAATCAATACCTCAGTTTGCACCATTGCTGGCCTTTGTGTTCTTAATATTCTTGCGGTTTGGAAAACGTCTACCACACCCTCGTATTGCATTCTCTCCAGAACTATACTTAATGTTATGAAAACACCCGTCCTCCCAACACCAGCACTATAACAAAAATAAATATCATATTTGAAATGTTTTTATTAAAAACAAAGTTACCTGCAATGCACTGTAATTGGTCCATCTTGTCCAAATTGTTCTTTGGTCTTATGTACCTGACCGATGAAATCAATGAAACCATCTCCAGACTTGGGAACTCCTTGCTCTGGCCAATCGATAAATTGGAATTGCCTTACTGTCCTAGATGCACCATCCCTCGCATCAGTAACTTTAAACTCTCTTAATATATACTGAGGCATATTATATTCCGCAATCGGATCAACCACAAAACATTGATATCTAACAGATCTATCGCTAGGCCAATATTGATGACACTTTTCCTATAAGTAAAATAAAATTAATTTAAAAAAAAATTATTTAAAATTAAAGCTTACTCGACCCATCTCCTTTAATTTAGTTAACATAACTATAATAGTAGAATTATGTTCCCAAAGCATTCTCCATAAATCATCTGCAGTATCAGGTAAAGGCCCTTGGGTTGCAATATAAGCCTTTCGATATCGGTAACCATCAACAAAACTAGCATTTATGTAGTCAGAACCCTCAACATTCCTTATGGGAGTAAGGCAAACACGAGTGCTTTCGTAGGGTAAAATATGTACCAATCTATTCTTATGCTTATTAACTGGTAAATTAGCAGTAACAAATCTTGAAGAATCAGTCTTTATATTACTTAGTTTTTTAAATTCCATCTCCATGCCAGTAATGTTTTCTCCAATCTCAGGTTGCATTAATTTCTGAATATGTGAATGCAAATTACGTGCTGGTACTTCAGTACTACCACAAATCACTGCTTCTAAAAGTGCATCATGAATGAAGATATATTGATCTTCAGTTTGAACCATGTAATTTCGTTGCGCTCGTAAACATGTAACATGTCCATAAATATCTATTGATTTTTCATGTCGCATTCTCTCAAGCATCGAGTCAATTACAATAAAACATCCTAAAACAATTCAATTGAATTTGATAATTATTACGATTATGATTAAATATACCTGTTCGTCCAACACCTGCAGAGCAATGAACAACAAGTGGTCCAGAATCAGCAGGATTCATATTACGCACTCTTTTAAGAAATTGAAGAAAAGGGGCAGGATGATCAGGAACACCATGATCAGGCCAAGCAGTAAATTGCAATTGTTTTATCTCCCTTCTCTCACTAAAACCTTGCCTATGGATTTGAAACGTTCTAATGCAGTAAGTAGCTAGTTCTTGAACATCAGTAATAGATACAGTCATACATCCATAAGTGTCAGTTCCTCGAGTAGGCCAATACTGATCACATTTAATTCTTGTCCTTTCTTCAAGTTTAGTCATCATTACAATTGTAGCAGTTCGTAACTCCCAACACATACGCCAGAAATCAGAAAAGGTCTCTTGTAATGGGCCTTGCGTTGCAACATAAGCATTATGCTTTCGATAACCATCACAATAATTGGCATTTATGTAATCACTTCCCAATACACCTTCCTCTGGTTGTAAAATAACTCGACTGTGATCATATGCAATTACATTAGCATAGCGATTTTTGGGTTTATTCACTTCCATATTTGAGTGATCCCAAGTAAACTGTTGCCCAGGCTCAATACTTTCATACTCTTGAGAAAACTTCATGTTATCATTAGTTTTAAGCTTTTCTATATGATTGGAAAGATCCAAAATAGGTATAGGTGGATGTGAAATCATTCCTGGAGTTTGGAAATTTAATCTACGCATTTCTACCGGATCGCTAGGTGCTGTCCCATTATTTCTATCAGCTGCTATAAGTGGTCTTGTAACTGCTGCTTGATCTGGTGTTTTACAAGGCTGTCGTCTTTTCTTTAAAATAAAAATTATAACGAGAATACATGACAGCAGGGAAGCTGCAGTCATTGGAACAGCTATCCAAAAGAAACTTGCTTCTTTGTGTTGTGAACTAACTTTGACATCATTATCAGTAGGGACATTAGGATTTGGACGTAGTGGTGGATCTCCAGGTGGAACTTCTCGCATATCTAAGGCCAAAAATTCGGAAAATGGACTGCTGGTGTACAAATGTTTTTGCGGGGTATCCACGACTGCACGAACAAATATTTTATACTTTTTCCCCCGTTCTAATTTTCTATTCCTAAATCCATCATAATCTTCACCAGTTCCTAAATGGAATGTGTATGGGATATTTCTTTGTGGAAACTTAGCAGCTATGTAAGGTGCGTTGGGATTTTCAGCTTTTTGTCCTTTATTTGCGATCATTTCTTCTGTTAAGAATTGATCGGGATGTTTATGTACAGTGACCTTGTCCTCTGGTACTACTATAAGATAGTAATGACTTATCGGTCCATATTCTTCAGAGGCTTGCGGTAATATAACTTGAATTTCTTCACCATTAACCACGCCATAGAAATCGGGTTGAACCATTGGTTGTGGTGCAGCCATTTGAGTTGTGACAGTAATCTTAGTGGGTGGTCGATATGTGTAATCGGTGGGTATAGCACTAACATTAACGTTATATGTGGTGAAGGGTGATAATTCATTGATTGTATGAGTTCGTGCATTCTGTTTCAGTGTTATCTCTACTTTGGGAATGTTTTGCGTTTGCGTAATTCCTTGGGAATCAACAAATTCTTTAACTGCATCGAATGATATTTTATAGTTGATTGGATTAAGGCGGATGGGTGGAGACCAAGATAAAGTCATTGAATGTGTTGTAACATCATGTGCTTTGAGATTTAATGGTACATCTTCTGGTTTTACTTTTACAGTAACTTTTTCTGATAAACGTCCTAACCCATTTTTGGTTCGAGCAGCTACTGCTATGGCATATTGAGCATATTTTTCTAAATTAACTAAATCGGCCGATTCAGTTAATCCCACAGATTTTTGTTGCCATTCGTCTAAATCTTCAACAGCAGTCATGGTGTAAAAAATTTGGTATCCTATGACTTTTCCGCGAGATGGTACTGGCTCCCACCAAACTTCTACACTGGAATCAGATGTAGCAACAGCTCTAACAGACATTGGTGCTCTACCTATATCCCTTTCAGTTTCAACTGAAATTTTTTCACTGTAAGGTCCAGCACCTTGTGAAGTGTAAGCTTTGATGTGAAAAACATATTCAGTATTCTCCTCCAAGTTTGTAAAGACGGCTTTAGTGTGAGTAATA
This sequence comes from Stenus bimaculatus, assembly GCA_963971135.1. Classification (NCBI taxonomy): domain Eukaryota; kingdom Metazoa; phylum Arthropoda; class Insecta; order Coleoptera; family Staphylinidae; genus Stenus; species Stenus bimaculatus. The sequence goes on along the minus strand of OZ020185.1, from coordinate 15,335,661 downwards.
TTTCTTTCAAAAATATTGCTGTGATCAGATTTTTTATGAAATTGGATATCGTATTTAATAATTTGTCCATTACGATGCTCTCTTGTTGGAGGATCCCAGGTAACACATACCACATCAGGTGTTTGGAAGTGAAAACTTATATTAGTTGGTGGGCCGGTTGGAGGCCCTTCAGGAGTATCCATTAACTTTATTGCTTCTTGACCTATACCTATATGATTTAAGCCTGCGACACGAAATTCATATTCTACACCTCTTTCCAAATCAGTTATTCTGTAAGTTAATGTATGTGGACCTGAAATAAGAATTATAACAATTTTTGGTGATTGACGTTATGAAGATTAACAAACCTTTCAGTGAAACTTCTCTTAGTGTTTGATCTTTTACTCCATAACGAAGTCTGTAGCCTTGTAATTCACCATAAGTTTGTGAAGGACGTGACCATTCTAATTCAATTGTAACAGTTGGTTCTCTTTCTATTACCCTACAATAAAAATTTGTTTAATTTAAGTGGGTTTTATTTATTAAAAAATTACTTTAGGGTAAGTGATGGTCGATTAGGAACTCCACCAGGAGTTTTAACACTAACTGGAGGACTTCGGTCTCCATCTCCTTTCCTAGTTAATGCAGCAACTTGAACTGAGTATTTTGTGTCTGGTTGCAATCCACTGACGTTTAATTCCAAAACAGAATCTCCAAGTACATCAAATCGCATTGGCTCATTTAATAAACTTTTTCCCTATAAAATATGTGTATTGAAAATAATACCTGAATTATCAATATTATTACCTCATCTTTAGTTTCTTGTATGTGAATGTGAAAGCCTCGTATAATTCCATTGCGATCTTTAGCAAGAGGAGGTTTCCAATTTACTTTTATGGTAGTGGAATTAATAGGTGTTGCTTGTACATCTTGTGGATCACCAGGCACTATAATTTAAGTATAATTACTTGATCTGTTTAGTTTAACCAATGTGAGGATTATTTGCCTAAACCTCATGCAAGGCTATTAAAACTCTTCATTTTTTTTTAAATAAACCTCACTCACAAAATTAAAATAAAACAAAAAACAAAGATTATCAATAATATAACCATCTTAATTGAAAAATGTTTTTGTTTATAGTTCTCCTAGAACATTTGAATACCAACACATTATATACATAGTTACCTCATTCCACACATGGTAAACATAAAATAGGAACTAATAATTGCTTTTATTTAAGAAAAGGCATCTACACATCATATTTGTGGATAGGGTTTATATTTTTTATACAAATGCTTAAAAAACAATTGAGATTATCCTTTAAGCCGCTTTTTAAAAACTTTAAAAAATATTTCTCCCGCAGCGTTGGAAAAAAGTGAAAAAGCACAAAATTCGTCTACAAAAATTATATACTATGGCCGTTCTACGAGCACACACAGAGTAAATACTCACTTTGAAAAACTGTGGGACCATGTCAAGGCAAAAAGTCAGAAAAAATAGTAATGTAAAATTGTTACAGTACTATAAAATATATTAAAAATATATACATTATATTAAAAAATTCCGCTACAAAAATGCTTGTAGGTTTATATGCTTAATATATATGCTAAATAGGCATACATATAAACATACTCACACACACATGTAAAAAATGCAGATTATTTCAAAAAAAATTTTGTATGTAAGAATCAAAAAACTTTGGAGTTGGTTATTAGTCGTTTTTTGTAGGCAGGAAAAAAGGTTTTATTTAAAAAAGTGTCAAAAATGTGTTATTTGTGTTGGAAATGCACTTGCACACAAAAATATATTTGTTTGGCATAAATCCTGTTAGTTCATATTGTTAGGCATTCACTATTACCATAATTGTTAGTACACTACATAGAAATGTTACTCAATTTCCATGATCATTACATTTTTTTGGTCAACTAACTTTTAAAAGTATTGAGTTCATTTCTCTAGATATGGGTATGTATTTGGAATTATAGTCTCTACTTTGATGTTAAAAGCTTAAAGGATAAAGCATGCTATTATTGTAGAATATTGAAGTACATATTCTTGTAACAATTAATATAATAGCAAAACTTTGGTTGGAAATCAGATAATTTTTCTTTAATTAAATTCATCTTAATTTTTAAGACTTGGAAATATACAAGTTTTAATATGAAACCAAATTAATATCCAAAAAATATTTTTTTAATATATAAACAATTTTTATATTACTGAAAAATATATTATTCAAAATATTCCCTCCATTAGTAGTATTAAAAATGAAAACTTGCTGCTTTTATGGTGTACTCATGGTTCTAAAAATTTGTTACAAATTGAAGCAGTTCAGATTAATTGTAGATAAAGTTGAAAGTTTGAAGAGAAATCATGCTCGGTTATAAAGTATTAAATCTACTGACAAAACTTACAATTTCATTACATAAGTTATCCTACATACTACTAAATGTAGGCATTGGTATTCAAATGCAAATATTGTTAATTTTCAGTTCAAATTACCATGATAAACAACTTTGGTTAGTAAAAAATCTAAATAACAAATGTTAGAAAAATATTTGTATTTATATTTTTTGATAACATTTGTTTTATTTATCAAAAGTTAAAACAATGTCATTATTAATTAATAATATATTCATACACACAATCACACACATAAATTGGTGCAAGTGTAGAGTTCACACACAGTGAGATGTGATAAATGTGCCATATTCATAGTGCGCCATGTCATCCTACTGTGAGTGGTGCTGCCTAGCGAGGAATTAGGAGAGGAATATAAAAGGAAATCACAAGTAATCACAATTTTAAAAAAGTAGTGATATGTGAATTACTCATGAAAAGGGATGGACTGAACCTTTAATCATGCTAGGAAAAGTAAGTGTTATCTAAATACGAAAATAATGGTGCTTTTAAAAACTCATAATCATTATAAAAAAAAATAAATAATCTTATAAAAAACGGTGCCGAATGTGACTCAAAAAATGTGCCATTGCAATGCAATTTTGTGCCAAGTGTTTAAAAATCAATAAAGCAATCATTACATGTGAACGTGAGTAGCTAAACAATTACAACAACTAAATAAAATAAAATACACAATAACTAGAATTTTGTAAAAAACCCGTCATTGCAAAAAGAAAGACACAAAATTTGATTGTTTAAAAAACCTCATCGGCTCTGGCTCCTTCAAACGCTTTTGTAGACAGAAGAAAAAATATTTTTATTATTATAGTCACATATTAAAACACAAAAATATACAAAAAATTGCTGTAAAAAAGATCTTAAAAATAGTAAGATTCGTAGAGTAGAAAAATATGTCAAAAATAGTATGAGTGCACGTACTCTACGATTCTTTTAAAAATATTAAGATTCGTAGAGGAACAAAAATTTGTCATAAAATAATTGACTTCATTGCACTCTACGATTCTTTCAAAAATATTACTCTTGCTTCAAAAATCCTCAGTTGTAAGCTGCAAAATGGTTAAATGTGTGAAGAAAAAAAACCATATCACTTAGGATATGGCAAAAATCTAACCACTACAAAGTAAAATTATTTCAGAAGTATTGAGCAATAAAAATGTAATGAGAAAAAAATAAACGATGTACTTAAAATAATATAAATAAAGGTTAAACTTAAAGAGGAATTAAATAGGTGAAGAAACCTGAAATTTATTAAACATTTTTTAAACGTTTGTAGATCTCAGCGACACTTTTTATCTCTTAACGAAGTCCACTATTTTACAATTTCAACACACAGCTTAACATCTGGTATCCAATTTTATTTAGGCTAAATTCAATTAATTACATACAGTACTTTAGGCCAATATAGTCATTTTTAAGTTTTAATTTAAATAATATTCATTAACAAACTGAGAACGTACCATCTTCATGAGTTCGAACAGTGATGGGGTAAGAGGCAGGTCCGTCACCAACAGAAGTTCCAGCCAGCACCCAAATGCGGTACTCGGTCCAGCGTTTTAATTCATCAAGAATAAAAGTAGTTGAATTAAGTCTGATTTCTGAAGCATCACTATCTGAGCGTCCTGCTTCAACAACTTGCAGTTTGTAGTATATTATATTTCCATTACTACGTTCAGCTGGTGGCGGCTCCCAGCTCACTCGGATTGAAGTTGGACTTACCGCCTCACCGGTCACGTTGGTGGGTGGAGCACCCGGTACTACGGCGGCATTTAGCGTTAACTTAAGCCAAAGCTTTTGCCTAATGTTACTTTACTTGTACAAAGTGGATATTAAAAGTTTTTACCCAAAACATCATATATACTTAAATAATAAACCTATCACAAAAATTCGTTTTATAAAATAATTATTGTTTTTACCTTTTTTAATAAAGTATGTTAACTTTTTTCTATTTTTTTTTACAATAGTAGTGGTAACTTAAAATAATTTATTTATAAAACTTAGAGCCATATATTTTTGATTTTTACTTATGTGTCTTTTTTTATTAATTAAATTACCTAAATAGTGAAGTAAAACAATTTAAGATTCACTCTATTCTTATTTAAATCAAAATAGGTAATGGTTTATACTTAGATTTTTTAATCCTGCACAGTATTGATTGAAAAATTACTGTAATAAAACTACTGCAAATAAAAATAAGAATTAACGAAAAAAGAAGTGATATTGGTGCTTTGTTAGCACTATTTATATAAACAATTGGCAGATACAAGTGCAGTGCTTTTAAACAAAATTAATATCCACTGACAATCTAAATTACTCATGCAAATGCATTTCACATTAACTTATGCATTCATTTCAAAACAGGACACACTTTATTGGTTAATTTCAATTTAATTACTAAAAACCAAAAAAAAAAAAATTTCACACACACACACACACCTCACTTTTATAAAAATCATTATATTGATTATATTACTTATTTGCTGTCACTTAGGTCTTACCATACTGTTTCGTTCTGACATGAATTGGTGGTGTTGTGGCTCCTTCGCCTCTTTGCGATCTAGCAGCAAGCCACACATAATATAAAGTATTCGGGTATAGTCCTGTTAATGTATATGATTCAGAGATTGGAATTCTACGATGGTGCTTTTCTTTTGCATATGTATCATTCCAATAAAGTTCATAACTAACTATACTTTCACCAGAATGTGCAGGCTTACTCCATTGTAATGTCACTGCTGTTTCACCAATATCAGATGCACGTAAATTGCTGGGTTGGCTCGGAACACCTAAATTATATATTATATGAACACCAGGAGTAAATAATTATTTTATTTTTCAGCTGGATAGGTTCTTTTTAAATACTATACCTTGTTGCGTTTTAACATGAACAGGCGCACTTAGTGGTCCCGGTCCTACAGAAGTAAACGCTTGAACTCTAATTGTATAAATTGTGTGAGGTGTTAAATCGCTGATTGTCGTAAGTCTGTTATTATCTACATTTTGAGATTTCCACTGTGCCATTTGTAACTGTGGATTATCAGTGTAATAAACTTTGTAGCCCTTAAAAAAATTTCAACAGTAATTGCTTGTTTTGTACATTTAAGTTTATAAAAGTACCGTTACTTGTCCGTTTGGTGTTTCAGGTTCATCCCACTGTACGACCATTGTGCTTGAACTTAATGGCTTCGGTTGTACATTTCTCGGGGCAGTTCCAGGTTCTGAAAAGGTTTGAGATTTAAATTTACTTGTTAATTAATAAATTTAAAACAATAAAAAACTTGTGTCTAATTTAAAATCATGATAAATCATGAAAGGATTTGAATATTAAGAAAATGTTAATAATTTTAATTTAGGTACTTTAAAATAACTAAAAATGCTAAATATTAATATTACAATAAATTCTTTAGGATTCTTATAAATTTTTAAAATATTTGCTGTTTACTCTATAACAATTAATATAACAAAAAAAATAAATGTACGGTATAGAATAAATATTATTTTGACTTACTGGCACCTCCAAAAAAATAGTTAGCTAAGGGAAAATAATAAATTTATTTATTACTGAATAAAACTTTATAAAATTTCTAGGTATGCAAGTAGTAAAAACTTTGTGCTGCTGGCATTTACACCAAATATACCTAATAAATAAAAAGATAAACACGACATTCTCTACAGTTGTGCAGTAAATTTTCTCTATAGAATAATGGAATTAAATTTTAAACTGCAATTAACAAAAATTGAGGAAGTATTCATTGACAGTGCTACATGTACCTTAAAGGAAGTCAAAGAAAATAGTTGATTTATACAGGGTGTTCCGTTTATGGTTCATCAAAGGGTCAGAAACTAGCAAATTTAATCGACAATATACGAGAAAAGTAATAGGGGTCCATTTTTTTAGTTATGGAGTTGTAGCGTTTTGAATATGTGGTCCCCAACTTTTTTTCAAAAATCACAAAATCGCCAATTACTTTTTAACCAATATACTTAAGTAGAATTAAAAAAAAAATCTCTAGAAAGCTATCCTCTTTCAATTGGTAAAATCAGTATTACAGTAATAGTTGATAAAATGTTAAATAAAAATTTGCAAAAAAATTACAAAAAATATTTTATTTTACAGTTTTTGACAATTTTTTCCAAGATAAGACCCATTAAGACCAATCCTCCTTTCGTGACGTCATAGGAATCGCAAATAGCGAAAACTGATTATTTGCACTCAAATTTCAATATTTTGATAGTAAAAACCATTCGTATGATTTGGGCCTGTATTGGGCACTAATCTACTAAGGGACTAAGGCACACCCCAACACTCTGTGCAAGAGCGCTTACAGCTTCCAGGCTTAAGCAAAATTTACCTTCAAAAAGTCCCCTGTAAATTTATTAATAATAAACAAAAAAAATTGAAATTTTGCACATACAAAGCTGAATATATGCTCCTTCGAACGGACAGACTCCTATTTTGATATTTTGATTTATAGTCTCTTACTTCACTCTTTAATTCTGTGTAAAATTAACCCGTTTTGATGGAACATATCTAATATAATTTTAACTTTTTTAAAAATTGAGTCTGTCCGTTCGAAAGATTGATTAATGTACTTTGCTATAAAAAAAAGAAAATGAAAAAATATTAAGAAACAACGTGTCCAAGGGTCACCAAGCAAACGTCTAAAAATGCACCAGGATGATTGCTCTTAAGGTTGTGTTTTTTTAAGTTCTCTGAAAGTTTGTAGCCTTTTAAAGTTATACTCCTACAAGAAGTGTTCTGGGCAGTCTGTTACCATCAGTGGGATGACAAGCGTTATAAAATACTTTACTGGTGTAGCTAGAATTTATCAAGGGGTAATGCTGATCTTAGAATTTTATTTATCATAAATAGTCCAGTCATTTGGTAGTTTTGCCTGGAATGTTTTCCGGGAGTTTTGAAAATGGGTAATTTTATAGACTTAGATGTGCTCTTTCCGAATTTCAACAACTGTCACCTCGTATCTTTGCAGTTTTCTGACGATATCTCTTTTCCGACTCAATTTATTATAAAAACATTTATTTATTTATTTATTGAGTTATAAAAAAAAAGAATACAATTATTTTTATAACATTCTTTAAAGAACACAAAACAGCAATATAAAATATAATAAAATTAATAAAAATTAAAATGATAACAATATAAAGTTAAACGAGATAGATGTTATATTAATTAAATTCTTTAATAAGTTTTTTAAATAAATTAAAGTTTTTTTCATTTTGAGTTTCATTTGGCAATTGATTAAATTTATAAAATGCATTATTTAAAGTACTGAAATTTCCACTATTAGACATAAATAATTTTGTATGTATTTGATTACAAGAACGTGTAGAATGATTATGAACAGAATTATTCAAAATTATGGAACTGTTTGACTTTTGAATAATATTTTTAATTTTGAAAACTAATTTTAACTGTTCAAAAATTTTTAAATGATTAATATTATTTAATTTTAAGTCCAAATATAAATTATCTGTTGGATAAAATTTATCAATTACAAATAACGATTTTATGCATTTATTTTAGGTACGTTGAATTTTATTTAAAATATTTTTGTTGGTGCATCCCCATGTTGTAATTAAATATCGAATGTGAGATTCAATAAATGAATAATATACTAAAAATTTTGTCCTAAGATCCAATTCATTATCACATCTTCGTAATACACCAATTAAAGGAATAATTTTATTTTCTATTTCACAAACATGTTTCTTCCATTTTAATGTTTCATCAATCCATAATCCTAAATATCTTGTTTCTGAAACTTTTTAGATGTAGAAATTATTCTTTTATAAGGCAGTGTCGAAAAATTTAACAATTTTTGGAAACTGTGGGCCCCAGTGGTAGAAACCTCAAGGTGGTGTGGAAATGAGGTTTTTGCCAAAGCGCGTTTTGAAGTACAGTTTCCGGCGTTTGTACGCCAAAACTTGTAGGAATTTTTTGCTAGTTTAATTTTGAATATAAATATTTTTATCGTAAAATGAGCCGGAAAGAAGATATTTTCAAAAAACTGCTTTTAGGCGTCATTTTTCCAATATGGCGGCGCGAGCGGCAAGATACGATTCGGAAAGTCACATCGCAATCTACATATAAAATTACAAATTTTCAAAACTCCTGGAGAACATTTCAGGTAACTCCTTTTTTACTTCCAAATGACTGGACTAAAAATGAAGAAAAAAATATTTAAATTTGAGAAAATTTTGGGTTTCAATTTTGATATTAACTTTTTACTAGAAATTTCAAATAATCTTAGAATCTCTCTGGTCATTAAGCTTTTAAATTATATATCATACATTGAAAAATGTATCCTTCAAATATTCCTTCAAGCCTTTGGTTTGATGAATTAATTTAAAGTAATACGTGTTTAAGTTACAGAAAATAATTATTCCCAAAGATATAAAGACTACTGATTAGCCATTAATTATTAATTCAATGCAAACCGGAGAAGATTGATAGTTATAAAAAAATTACGAAAACAATTATATCTTGAAAATCGTGACACACTGTATACCGTATACCAATAAATTTGGTTAACAAATGCTTTCCTTAAGATCCCTAATCCAGTGGCGTAACTACAATAAGGCAGAGGAGGCAGCCGACTCCGGGTCCGTCGAAGTTCAGGCCCCCCTAACCCTTAAGGGGCGCTTTGAAGTTCGGGGACCCCCAAAAACCGAGGCTGGGTATTTTTTACATAAGTGTTTTATTATAATTTTTTCGTCTGAGGGCCCGCCGCCCACTGAGGTTCTATTTACTATAATTTTTTATTCGAGGGTCACTCCTGTAAGCCCAGTTGACAAGTGTCGTGAATGACGAAGGTGAACCACACACTTTCGTGAAATAAGCGTCGTGTAAACTACTAATGTGAAAGATGTATGTTGTTTCAGTTTCACGAACGTTTTAAGTGGATGATTTCCTTTTGACAGGATGTAAAAATCAACAAAATAAGTAGTTTATTAAAATATTTTTTCTACGATCGTGCAAAAAGTAGGCCATATATGATCAGTTTTCAGTGCATAAAGTCATGCTTTCTTGCACGAGTGCACAAAAGCGTTACTTATTCTATTTATGCAGACAAATTTAACATTTATCACGTATCATATAAGAATTGTGTAGGATTTATGCACCCAGATTTAACTCTTAACCTAAAAAACGGAAAAGGCGCGCTTATTCCCTTCAATTTTTATTTCTTATGATTTATTTGTGTTTTAAGTTATTATTTTGTTTGTTTTTAGATATATTAAATCAAAATTAAAATGAAAAAGCAGCGAATTTCAGGAAAATTTATTTTAACGCATCGGCAGTTCACGTAAAATTTAACAAATAAGACTGAAGATATGAATATCACCAACTATTAAATCTTAAGTCTTAGTTCATAGTTCTTAAATCTGGAGCATAAACGGTCTCATTTAAACCAAGTACTTTATCTCTTAAATCATAAGTCTTAAATATTAAGTCATAAATCTTAAATCTCTGCATAAATAGGTCTTTAGAGTAATAAAGCATGACTTTTCTGCACTAGTGCAAAATAACATGACTTTATGCACTGACAACTGATCATAAATCATAAATAACAAATTTAGAAACTTATTTCATTTATGGAATTTTATTATTTTCAATGGTTGATGATCATCGATCGTAGAAAAAATAGTGTATATGTCGTAGGCAAATGGTAATATCAAGTAAATAGCATTTTCCTAGGAAAATACTATTTGCCTTGGCAAATAGCTTTAATTTCTTTTTGCCTAGGCTTATAGTATTTAACTAGGCAAATAGTATTTGACGGCGAAGTTTTTAGGCAAATAGCATTCGGTTTTCAACGTAATAACAATTAGTGTGGTTATAGGTTTGTGTTTGCAGTGAGAATAAAAAACCTTGGAATTTAGGAAAAAGAACTACCTTCTGCTGAAAGATATGGCAAAAAATACGATGTTTTGGAAATATCAGGCATATCAAAAGTTATTTAAAAAGAAATCTTCGGGTGACGATCTTATTTATGTAATGCACATTGAAGAGTTTTTTTGATAAAATTGATGAACACCATAAAGCAACTAGACATGGAGGTAGGAATAGTGCTTCATTACTTGAAAAACAAATATACTATTCCAAGAGTGGCAGTCGAATTATATAAGGAATTGTGTACGACTTGCAATTTGAAAAGAAAACAAAAACATATGGTTTAGTGGTAAAACCAAACCCAATACATCTAAATATTTTGATGTAAGAGGACAAGTCGATCTAATTGATTTTCAAAATAAACTTAAATTAACAGGAGTGGCATTTGAATTTTTCTTGAGCAAGGGGCTCTAGTAATATAGAAGAGTGATAATGGGAGAGAATTTATTGCGGAGGTTCACTGGTTGCATTATTTATGGGTAGAATGCAAGATCGTCATGGACGACCTAGACATCCGTCTAGGTTCCGTAAAACGGTCAAATCAGGATGAAGAGGATAATGTTGAGAATTTGGATAGAGGAAAATAAAACTTCAAACTTGCTGTTACTTTGTTCAGTGGCAGAAAAATACTTTGTACCATAGTATCATGGAAGATCACCCTACAAGAGTCTATATGGAATGAGCTGAAAGGAGGTTTAAGATCCACAAATCTGCCATCAGATACAATAATTGATAAAATATTAACTGAAGAAGAGTAAGTAATAACATAAATCATAATATCATCCAAATAGATTCTGGTTTGAGGACAAAACAAGATTCTCTTAAAACTCCTTTACTTTACGATTAGTTTCGGTGTAGACTTAAATAGATAACAACATTTCTCTTTCGATGTTTTCAAAGCTTGATAAAGATTTAAAGCTAAACCGAAACATATTGCGAAATAAAGGAGTTTTAAGAAAGTTTTGACCTCAAACCACAATCTATTTGGATGATATAATAAGGGACAAGGGACACGAAAAACATGGATAATAAATCATAATGGCCGAAAATCTAAAGGTACTTGCCCATAAACTGCTACGTCAAATACTATTTGCCTAGTTAAATACTATAAGCCTAGGCAAATAGAAATTAAAACTATTTGCCAAGGCAAATAGTATTTTCCTATCAAAATGCTATTTACCTGAAATTACCATTTGCCCACGACATATACAACTCGTGCAAAAAGCATATTATTTGCACTTAACTCGACTTGCAAATATTATCCACTTTTTGCACTTGCTACATAAATAACTATAAAAATCTTTTTGTGCTATTTTTTTTTAATTTTTTTCATTTATTCCCAAAAAATCGTGAACACACGTTAATTTAAAATTAAAATAACTTTTTTGCCCACGTAAATCATCTACATAAAATTGTGCAAGTGATTTTAGATTTTAGAGTATAAAAAGGAATAACTAATTCATGAGTTATAAACCTTTCTGCTAGTTAAGAAATGAAATAGTCAATATAGGTAATGAATCTTATAAAATGTTCTGTAGAGTATAAGTTAGTAAGAGCAATTTAAATTTATTTAGGCTCGGCGCACACGGAGCTACTCAAAAGAAACTAATCACTGACTCAAATCACAAATCAGTCCGTGGCATGTGTATTTAAATGGGACACTGCACACGGAGCTACTTGTTACTAACTAGTTAGCAACGCGTTTGTAATCAGTTTCAAGCGACTCAACTGCCCAGTCACTTTCTGGTTCAGTTACCAGTTTCCCGAACCCGAACCAATCATATTGTAACTGCTTATAACTTTCTTTAGACATATGATAGAAGCAAACAAATTCAGCACCTGAAACTTGGAGTGCTTTTGCAGCAAGGAATAATCGCTGGTTGACGTTTTTTTCTAGTGTAGTGTAGTATTATAGATTATAGTATCATATCATCATCAATGAAATCATTATTCGAATCTATAATAGCCACCGACGATTTCGATAACGTTTGACTCTCCATGATCACACAGAAGAAATATGGATTTGTATCACTTTTGAGTAGCTTGTGTGTGCGATACCGCATCAGTAATAAAAGTTACTAATCAGTTAGTAATTTGAATCACAAACCAGTTTAGTTTCTTTTGAGGTGTTTATAAGTTTTTTGGGAACGGGCCTATAAGCCTACCTTCTGGTTACGCGTTGGAAATACTTGACATTTCATAACTTCTACTTGACAAACTATGTACCTCTTTTGATATAAATTTACCCTACAACCTATTTGAAAAACAATGCTCGGGACTAAATGAAAAGACCTACATGGTTTCAAAATTTTTATGGTTTGTTGAGAATATCAGGAAGTTTAAAAAAATACAACCGCTATGGGTGTTATTTACGAGAAATTTTTCAAAAACTGAAAAAGAATATATTTATTTTTTTATGTTTTTTTTTCAACATTTTAACAAATATTGTTGTATTACTGTAGTTACCAATAGAAAGAGGATGGTTTTAATTTTTTTAATCCCCATATGCACATTAGTTAAAATGTAATTAACGATTTTGTAATTTTAAAATTCATAAGGCTGTAGCACCAAAATTAAAAACCATAGACCATCACTTTTTTGTTATTTTCTTGATTAAATTTGCTCTCGTTTCTAACCCCGACATTTGGTGAATCGTGAACGGAACACCCTGTATATGTATAAGCATTAAAGGTTTAGATTGAATCGATGACTCTTTTACAGTAGGCACATATTTTATCAGTCAATTTCTACAAAGTAGAAGCTAAAAAATAATTTGAAGAGGTCGATACTTTTTACTGGTGGTTCTAATTGGAAATTAAAGTACTTTAAAAAATGTGGAATCGGTGGAACAACCCATACAAATAAACTATTAGTAGTGCACATAATACAAACTGGTAAAGATAAATCTAAAAGGATTACTTTTATAAAAAAATGTGCTATAAAAAACTAAAACGGTGCAAAAATCTATAAGTGCACACAAAAATCTCAAAAAACTTACTTATAAGCACATAATCCCATATGAAAGATGTAAAAGTGGTTTGCATGAAAAATGGATAATAGTATGAAGATGTTAATTAAATATAAGGTAGTTTTACCTGTTTCTCCTGTCGTTACAATTGCTGGTGCGCTGGGCGGTCCTCGGCCGATGTTATTGTTCGCAATCACGTACATTTCGTACTCTGTATAGGGACTAAGATTGCGCACCGAGTAGTACATTGTGATAATCCCGGAAATTTCACTGAAAGCCTGATTTGCGTATTTTGGTTTAAATTGTATGATGTAATATTGTAGGTCTTCTGGTCCATCGTAAGACCACGTTAATCTCACAGAGGTCGCCGTTATTTCCGATACTCGTACATTTGTCGGTGGTCCCGGTAATGCTGTAATTAATGTATAATCGAAATTAAACTCAATTTATATGAATTCAGATGAAGCACTATAAATTTATACCATGAACGTATTTTAAAACAATTGTCTATAGAATAATGAGTTACAATATATACATGTGAGAAACATAAGATTTTATAAAAGTGCTATTCCCTTATTAATGTTACTTACATTGTACTTTAACTTGAGCTACAGCTTCTATGACTCCTAAAGTACTAGCTGCTACGCATGTATAATTAGCTGATTCTTGAATATTAGTCAACTCTAAAATATTCATCCCTACAGGTAAATTGTCTTCCGGAGTCAGTTCTTGTGCCGCCCCCTTTCTCCATTTCACATAAGGCATAGGTGATCCGACAGCCACGCACGTCAAATTTAAATCAGCGCCCAACATAACTTCGTTTATTGGAGCTGGAGGTTTCGAAAATTGGGGCGGAACTCTCCTTACTTTAAAATCAAAAATTATTACATTAGATTCATCTCGTATTTAAATTAAAAACACGAAATTAAAAAAATTGTTTATAAAAAAAATTACCTTTTACGTAAAGTTGGGCTGATTTAGAGTATTCAGTTCCTATAGAATTTTCTGCAACACATTCATATTTTCCTTGATCTTTTTCTTCGCTGCTTTTAATTTGCAGTGTCCCTATAAAATATTAATTTACAGTGAAAAATTGATTATAAACTAATACAAACGAGCAAGTACGGAAAATTGTTGAAGACGTCTCAGACGAATATTAAAAATGTATTATTTAAAATTCTGTGAATGTTGGAACTCAATATTTGTAGCTGTAGTGTGAGTTACGTGAATGTCTAAAGGATTGTTTTTCCTTGCATTTTATCAGTATGTTGTTATAAAGGTAAGAATAGACGTCGTGAAAAGGAAAATGGAAGGGTGGGGGGTTGACGGAAGTTACTCTAGACTGTGGAGCTAATGGTCTCGAGGGAGCTTTACTTAAAATACGAAAGCGTGAGAGGAGCGTAACCCACTTAGGGGATTCCAGCCTAACAAAACAAGTATTTTCGCGACCCGGAGTATATCCCTGCCTGAAGAACCAATCAGGTTTTTAAAGAAGAGAAAAAAATCGGCGTATATCACGTGTAACTTTTTTATATATTACCACCGGTCATGGCTACCCCGATCAAAACTGAATTTCCGATCTGGAAAGCGAGCTCGGGCAAAAAGCGACGAAATGTAATAATCAAACTTCTCCAACTTTCAGCCAACTACCACTAAGTCTAGTAAATCAGATAAAAAAGATATGGGATCCGCAATCGGAAAAAGTCAGTAGCAAACGATTTTAGCGTAATTGCCTAGAAATCGACGGCTCAAACGACAAATTAATTTAAAACCCTCAGAATTAACTCAATTTTCTTATATTACGCGACTGGTGTGAAACACGAGATATCGTCGTTGTGTTTGTCGAAGATTTTTCCTATTCCAAGAGAGTTTTTCCGAATCAATATGCAAGACGAGAGAACGGAGCTTATATTACATCTTACCGCAACCTCCTCCGATGGCTTCAACCTACGTTGCATATAAAATTTATGAAAAGAAAAATTTCCCCGCCAAAAAAGTGTCTATTTTCAAAAGAAAACATGTTTTTCTCCTTGATCTTGCATCAAATTTTATTGCGTTGTGTAAAATCAAGTTTTCCTGCGGGAAAATAACTCATCTTTCAAAACAAACAAATTTAGAAATATGAGAATTCATTGATTATTATATTATTTTAAATTGTTACATTTTTAATATTCTATTTTTGAGAGAGTAAAACCTGCTCGTTTTTTATTAATGTTGGAATAGAACGGTGGAGATTGTATTAATAACTTACCTGGCATGTCATCTCGTATAGTATATCGTGGATTATTACTAGTATCTATAGGAAGCATATTTCGAACCCACGTTATTCGAGGGGGTGGATTTCCTGAGGCAACACACATTAGGACTGTGCTGTGTCCAACCTCAACTACTTTACTGCTAGCTGGGGGCTGACTTATTTGTGGAAAACCAGGAGGCAGCTTATCGGCTGAAACAAAAAGAGAAATGAGGATATGAGACATATTAAAATTTTATTAATAATACACGGATTATGAAACATAATGCTCCAAAGTTCACAAACCAACCACCTAATCCATTTAATCTATTAACAAATTTCCATCCACATCCGAATTGCATATAAATCAAATCATAAATTATTATGATTTAGCCGTGAATTTATTGATGGCTTAGTTATAGAGATTGGAGAGCTTTTCCATGTAGTAAATACCAGGATTTATTATTTTATATTCATTAAATTGTAAAACTTTTACATTTATAATTCATGTACGCGATTTTAATTTCCTAAAATCATCAATTGATGCGATTATTGATTGATGGTACACGTGACGGGTTTCCCTAACAATGGAAGCTTTCACGCAAAGCTCTTTCCCTTATTAAATGTTTATACTGATAAATTAATTAGTTTTAGGGAAACTCACTTTCGGATATAGAAGTAAATCCCCGTATAAAGCTTTTTCAACGACTTCTTAAAAGCTCGTTTACACCACTTTTTCTTTAATCTAACACTGCACTTTAAAAGGAATCCGCATAATAATATTACATACAATAAACCGGCGTACTTAAGAGCTGAAAACAAAGTTTGGAGAGGATTTAGATTACAAGAGGTTTGGAATAACAGCGCGTTTTGTTAAGTATTTTACCTGATAACAGTTATTAAATAACCTGTTCCGAAACGCTCCCTATTAAGATATTTATTAAGATAAAGTTAAAGTTATCAAGTAGGTTTTCTAAGGAATACTAAAATAAATTCTTCCTTATCATCTCGTGTTACTAAATATGAATACGAATAAATGGATTCTCTTTATACGTGTTTATATTTTTAATCTTTCTTTTCATTAATTTAGTTTATAGCCCGACGTTCTTAATTAAGCCAAAGTAATAAATATGTTTTATTTGGAGTACATAAATGGCGTTTGTTATTGTTTTTCTTTTGTTTGATTTATAAAGTTAATTGAATTAAGTAACATAATTTACATAAATGTGGTTGTGGTTATCTATTTAAAATTATTGAGTGCGGTTAAACTTATTTCTGAAATTCCAAGTATCTCCATTGATGTTGTTTGTGTTTGGATAAAATTAATTGAGTAGATCGAAACATTTGAGATGAAGTATGTAAAATCTGCAAAGGAGAATGTAAACTGCTAATAGTAATTTGAAGTTCTCGTCTATAGAAAGCAACCGCAGTGGATGCTGGTGGTGTCGTGTTGATGGAGTATTGTTTTCCAACAATGGGTTTATCATGTCCTATTGTCATCAACGTTGTTTCTCTTTGTATCCCACCTCTCGCCGCACCCACTTTTACCAGATACCAATCAACCTAACGAAAATCGCACCCTTTGCGATTAGCGGCCGGGAAAGCGTTTAGCCAAACAACCCGTTTGTGTTCGATTGTTGATATCGTGCGGGAAACTGTTATCGACGTTCTTTGGCTTAATAGTTCTGACCGGAGATTGCTGAAGAAGGCTGCAGAGGCAGAGGCTGGCTAGAGGAGGAAAAACCCATACCACACATGCTATTTTCATCTGTCACGGCTTAAAATTGGCGACCGTAAAATTTTACGACTTTAATAGTTACGGTAGCGTACGTACCCATAAACAATTTTTCACAAAAATTCATTTACACATGTACGCTTGGACTTTTATACAATAAATAAATTGTACGTGCCTCATAATAAAAAATCTAATATAAATTTCGTTTTATTATTAAATAAGCTCAACATATTATATTGTGTAGTCGTAGTATTACTGTAATGAATGAAAAATGAGTTAACGCAAATAAAAAAGCAATGTTGAAAGCTTTTCTCATACATTATGATTAAGATTTTAATAAAGGAACACGCTTTGTTTTCCTTCACATCAGCAATTATTATTGGATCAAGTTTTGTGTTGTTGAATGAATTATTAGAAAAAGCATCTTGCGCTTGGATTATTAGTTTCCAGCCCCTCTTTTCTTCCTATTTCCACCGTCAAACCCTTACACAGCGAGCTCTTCCTTTTTTATTGCCTTTTAGATTATACTCTCGATGCATTTGTGCTCTAGCGGCGAATTTTTGAAAAGTTTACCTGCCTCCTCTCGACCATTATTCACGGGGAATAATTTTTACGGTTCGCAATTTATGAGGGTGCCCCAGTTCAACTTTCGAGTGTTATCATTATAAATTCCACCGTGCGTCATCTTAATTATTTTTAGGTTATTATCCTGACGGGATTTTTAGTGGGTTCAAGGATTTCTCGTTTACGTTATTTATTCACGCTAAGTGTCGAAATAAAGAAATCATGGATGGTTGAATATTTAAATCCCAGACGAGACGAGGGTCAAGTTTTTCACTTGCCCATATCATTTATTATTGAGCTCAGCTCGTCTTTACAGACGAGCACCCGGACTTAAACCTTATTTTACTAGGATTCTCTGACATTTTTTTATCAGATTTTGCTTAAACTTGTTTTATTCTCTATTACTACTATACTATGCGTATTATTAAAACAATAAACCTCATTTATATTTACTACATCGGGCACAATTAAGTAGATTTTAAATTAAATATATTTTTTTTATTTTTAAATGGCGCTATATAATCACAATTTAACATCAATAAAATATTTCAAAGTTGCAAACTTTTAAATAAAGTTTTTCTTAAATTGTAATAATAAAATTTTATTTTTATAGTGTCATAAATAATCCCATATACTTTTATATTTGTCTTCTTAGTTTCTATTAAATAATAAAGTGCCATAAGAAAAAACGTTAAGGAAATTTAAAATATTACTTTGCTTTAAAATTAATAGAAATGCGAACATTGTTCTGAAGTTACATGCAAAACACGAATACAGTCAAAGTTTACTGCATAAACTGGTTAATAATTCAATTTTATATGCATGTATTATACATACGAGTATACAGTGTTAAATTTTTTTATTAGGTTGTAAAGAAAGTTATTGCAGATTTTAACCATTTACTTTCAAGTGAACATAATTTGGCGAAACAAAACTTTATTGATCAAAATAGTAACCATTAGATTCAATATATTTTTCCAACGTGATACAAGATCTTTTATATAAATTGAATAAAACTCTTGAGTTCTGAAAGCGACGTTGAATGTAGTTTTTGCATCGTCTTGGTTTCTGAAGTATTTTTCCCTAAAGAGGATAGTCGGTGTATTTTGGGTTTAGGCGATTTCGATGTAAATTTTGGTTAATTTCAAAGACAAAGTACAGCCATACCAATCGAGTTAATCAAAATCAGTTTTCACATATATTTTCTAGACATTTAAGGGAATGTCGAGATAAACTTTTTTTTTTCGTATTTTTTTTTGTTTTATATTTATTTAGGGTGACTTTTAGAAGTTCCATAAAATTGGTAAACTTTGAACGCCCACAACAATGTTAAAAAGCATTATGTATGTTTTAAATTTAATACAAAACATACCTTAGAGTACCCGTTTTTAAATAAACTTTGGAAAAATTAAAAATAAGTTGTAGTTTTGCTGGGATTTGTTTTTAAAGAAAAAAGTAAAAATTTTTACTAAAGAAAAACAAACAAAGCAAAAAAATATAACCACATGGTTTAAATTTTGCCAAAAAAATAAATTCACCTCTTAAGAATTGTTCAAGATATTTAATAAAATCGTGATGGGTCTGGGGAATTTTATACTCCACTTCGTTTAATTTTTGGACCGTAGGAACCTTTCTGTTCACCAAGTCACCAAGGGTTCTGTGCATTTTATCTGTTTGCTGACAGTATTTTTCTGATCGAATTGAGAAAGCTTTGATCGATTAGATCCGGCGCACACCACCACACAGTTCTGTGCAGTTCGGGCTTAGACATTTCTCATTTTCGGGGTTAAAATATCCTACAGGAAAAAAGGCGTGGTCAAGTAAAATACCCGTTACTTATTGGTTGTTTTGGAAAATTTCCATTGAAACGTACTGTTTTACCTATAGGATATTTTAACCCCGAAAATGAGGATAGGGGTCCTGACGTCAATTTAATTGATTTTCGTTCAAATCGCGAGGCAGCCATTTTTCGAGTTTTTTTCTCAAATTGTTGGAATTTGTCATGTTTGATACTTTCAGTTCCAATGCAAGCTCTCAAACAGTTGTGTGCAGTGTTGGTTTCAACTAACCCAATTGGCCGTTGTCAACCTCCCGTGGTCGACCATCGCACATCTTCAAGGCAATAATTTCTACTGCGAAAGTGTAAAAAATCGCAATAACTTTCTTTACAACCATACAGGGTGTCCCAAAAGTCCCGGGATGGTAGTATAACTTTTGAACGTGTGAACAAAAAATTGAAAATTTGTAAATATGTACAGGGTGATAAAATCGATATTTTGTGATATTTTGGGACTTTGTTTAGTTACGTGTTTCATGTTTGTTATTATTTTTTAAACAAGTTTAGCCAAGTAAAGCCAATTATTATGTTTTCATAGGAATGCTTCGGATCATTCTTTTATTACAATTTTAGTATTTCTTTTGTGAGATCTTTACGATTTACTATTTTGTAAAAAATTGCAATTAGTAAACTTTAAAAAGAAAAGATAAGAATCACACTTTTGATGATTCGTGGCTTTTAAGACAGAGTAAGGTACTATGATCATCAGCAACCTCGAATTTCAAAATCAACTGTCGAAAAAACTATTCATATGTTTCTGTAAGAAGACTCAGTAAAATATCGGACAAGAACTGGTAGACCGAATTTATAATGGGTCCAGAAAAATCTGAAGAGGTTATTCAATCTTAATGAATATCCTGAAAGTTCCTTATCAAAAGCGGGCCAGGTGAATTGGGAAAAATACACCGAATTTTGCAGAAAAATCATTATTTTCCATACAAATTTCACATGGTTCATGAACTAATTGGAGACGACTTCGATAGAAGACTGAAATTTGGTGAAATTATACGAGACACTTTTATTCAGAGAGGATCAAACTCAAAAACCAGAAAATAAATTTGTGGGTCGGAGGTTTAGGGTTAAATGTAATTGATCCATTTTTTATTAATGAAAATTTGGACGGAAATAGAACTTCTAGAGAATGAAATTGGTCATCCGTGTAGTGTGTTCTGGCGGTATTGATAATAAATGGTTTCAAACTGATTGTGCTCCCCTACACTTTAGTTTTACAGTTAGATACTTTGAAGTCGCACGTTTCCAAGCCCTTGAATTCGTGGGAGAGGTGAAATTAAATGGCCGCCTAGATCACCTGATTTAACACCTGTTGATTTTTTTTGAGGTTTCTAAAAAATAGGGTTTGCAACAAGGCCAAAAATAATAAATGAAATGGAAAATCGCATACGTGAGGAGATTTCTACCATCACTAGAGGTATATACTTCTATGTCTAAAATGCCATCTATGAACGTTTAGGTCTTTGCGAGATCAAAGGAGGACTTCTGTGTGATATAAGAAAAATTTTTGATAATATCACAATTTTACGATTTTGTACTAAATCCTTTATAACTTTTGAAATACTTAATACTGGTTTTTAGAAATATGTTTCTCTTTTTATTATCTTTAAAATGACATGAAACTCGATAGGGGTTGCAATTTAAAAATGTTGGAGAGCTCTTCCCCAGAATCCCTCAAACTCGGAAAAAGTCCCAAAATATCACAAAATATAGTATAGATTTTATCACACTTTACAGTAGAAGAACCGGTTATGGCCACTACATCGTTTATAGCCACAAATCAGATTAAATTCAATTATTAAGCTACGAGAAGGAACTTTTCTTTCATCTAAAGTAAAACATTTAGGAATCTATAAATCCGAAAATTTGTGCTATTACTTAGTTAGATATAGCTACATGTGCAACTTTACACTTCAAACGTTATTTTATTTAATAAATGTTTTAAAGTTGTCAATTTTAATGAAATTTGGTTAGCATTTTATTATATTTATATTTTTCTTTATTCGGCTGCGTCGAAAGTCTTTATACAAACGAATTAAAAGTAAACTATATATATTGTTGGTAAATTGTAATATTGTAATTAATCTAATACATCCTCATTTAACACGTTATAAGATCCATGGCCATAACAGAAGACTAGATTTTCTTAGGGGTCCATTTATCGCCATAACTGGCATAGCGTTAAAATCCGTACAAAAATGGGATTTCCTATTAATAATACTCCATGAAAAAATGGTATTATATTTTTATAGAAAGGCATTCAGTGTTGTCCCAAAAACATACTGACATATGTCAACATTATTAGTAAAGAGACTTATAGATCTTTTATTGGACACCCTGTATATTCAGTTGCGAAATAAGACATTTGGGGCCCTAGGCACTAATGAAATTTTTTTTAAAGGAAATGAACGAAATTCGCTGAAAACATATTTACTTGGTATATGGTATATACGTGAAAAGGTTCATAATAATCGTGAATTTTTTTTTGAAATACATAGGAACCAAAGGCTGCTTGGTGGTTCCTGCCAATTTACAATCCCGGTAGTAAATATATTATAACTACTAATTACCCCAATTCCTTGAAATTTTTCCTCTCCAGGTTTTAGCAGGTTTAAATTAGCATATCCTTAGTAATAATACTAAGTCAATAAGGTTCACTTTTGCTTTAGCGTTTGGAGGAACAAATCTATGAATTTTACAAATCTATGAATTTTTGGACCCCAATTATCCCGATGAGGAATAGATTTAAAGGATTAAATTTAGCCGCAGCAAAATATGTTTCTGGATGTTCAACTTTTTTCCGGATTTGCTCGTTATATCCGTGCTCGTTATAACCAAGTTCGACTTTTTTTGCTTATTCAAGTCATCAGTGTTCTGTTGCTGCTTTACGCATCATATGCACCCTACTCTGCGCTGCATCTTTATTTTATATGTATCTGTTAATACATTTTAATAATTTGTTTATCGCATAATATTTTTAAATAATTTGCTTTAAACTGGTGAATGGGTCGGTAAATTATTCAATCTATTATTATTGTCTATTAAAAAAATATACCAAAACTTCTAATTAAAAATAAAACAAAAGATATTTTAGTAATTTGTAAAACTTGTGTTCTTTTCACCAAAAGTTTAATGGTTTTCTCGAACAAATCACCTTATTCTTTATTTAGTTCTAAAGTAGAAATAAAGATAGAATATGTTGGTAAAAAACAGAACCAACATAGCGATATTGTTTATTAGTAATGAACGTTATTGTAATTGTTGTTCATGTAACAGCCTAATGAGAATATGTTAGGCCAATACCAAAACAAGCTTTATAATTATAAACGCTTGATTCCTTCGTGGAAACAACGCATGCAATATTAGATTCAAGTAACGGCAAAGTTATTTACGCGCATCTCCGGGTTTTGAAATTCAAAGCACGATAATTTGGTAACATCTGCAACCAGAAGAGGATTTAAAGCCAAATGTTACGTGATTACCTTTCAGGCACTCAATCAACTAAATAATTCATAAAGAACGTAATGGAAAATTAAGTTTATTTAGTAGTAAGCTCTTTAAGTTCCGTAAATAAAGCGATGGGCGCTTAATAAAATTAAAATTAGCCGGCTCGAAATTTAAACTTATAACGGTCGCAATATATCTAAGCTCTTTATTAATGGCCAGGGCGAAGGTATCCGGCGAAATTGCGCCCTAATATAAAATAATTGTGATTTCGTTTGGTCGCCGCATTAGCGCCAAGTGAAATTAACTGACGCACATTATTTTTGTTTTGTCGAGGTGCCCTTCCACTTTTTTAAAGGTTCGCGCCTTATCTGAGCACATCTGAAAACTTTACAAATGTCTTGTAGATTTGTTAACTTCTTTTCACACTGAGGACTGTCAGGATAACATAATACTACGCTTGACGTTAAAATACATTTCTTCCGCGCAATAACATCCCTCGTCACTAAACATTTCACTCTCCCTAATGTCGAGAGATTAATTATAATCAGAAAAAGTTTTGTTCTCTTTTTCGGGGTTTTAAACTCATTTAAAATAAATGGAATAAATTTGCAGGAAATGGCTACAGTTTAAATAAATAAAGGCTTTTTTGCGGCATATCTAAGTACAAAACCTTGATGGCAGAAATGGCGAATGCGCAGGGAGCGATACGTATAAAAAATTTGTACGCACATTAGTATTTTTATTAAGTATTTACTATTAAGAATTTTTTTGTCTAAACTGATATATGCCCAGATTGTGGTCAAATCATTTAAGTTTAACCCTTTGCAGTCCAATAAAATTTCACAAAGTTGCTCCAGTAGGTCTGAATTAATTTTCGAAAAAATATACATATTTTTTATATTTTATTTACAGTTTATTTCATTATTATTACATTTTAACTATTTTTAATATTATTTTATATAATTATCTATATTTTTTAACGTATGATAAGTTTTGAAACATATACCTGGGCATAGCCCAGGTTTTCTTCAGCAAGTTTCGCAAAAATATGCAGTTTCTCGCCTTTGTCCTTTGTCCTTTAACTTTTCTGTTGCTGCATACTGCAAAATCTTTTGTGCTATTATTTTCAATCCTCATCACAAAGTGGGGTTTTCCATTTAGCCTATCTTCTTCATTTGTCCAACTATCTGCATCAATAGTTCATCAGTGAAAAACTTACAGAAAAAATCGACTTCTCTCTCACATTTACCGCTGTTTGGAATTTGAATTCCTGGGCTCAAAACAGTAAATGGTAACCTAGGAAATTCGGGATCGTTGGCAGAATATTTTTTCCAGTTGCTTCCAATTTCAATTTCGCCTTCATCTTCACAAGAAGTTTTGTTTTCTGGGATATTTTCTGTATCACTGTCTTTTAATTTTGACCAGAATTTGCCTATAAAGGCCTTTAATGTTGACCAGAATCTCCCTAATAATAATATTTGGTATTATTTAACATTATATTATTTAAATGAGAAAATAACGGTGTAAGAAATGAGTATGAAGATAAGTGGGTTGTCGTATGACTCTCATTATGTGGATGATTTATACAGGGTGCGGCATATTCCGTTGGTCGGCAATGGGTCGTAGGAATGAGTAATGTGCGGGAGGCGGTCAAGAGGGTACTGCCAGCAGCCGGGGTGACATAAATCCACTAATTGACCCCTGGCCGCAGCTGGACCTACTGCTGTAATAAGGGGTAGCAACCTGTAACCACCCCTCATAACACACAAGCATGCAATGAAGCTGCATATTGCACATTTGTTACATTGCACCTGTGTCTACCAGTATTGCGTTTCTAACTAATATAACTTTAGTATTTACTTCGTGAAAAGGTCTAAAATGTTACGTTTTAATTTACCATCTGTCCGCAATACCAGTTATTTCAATTACGTTAATTACACGTCATCAGGATGGGCCGGTGCGTATTAAACAGAAGCTTGTTTATAAATTAACTTTTAGAAATAATTTAAATTACGCTTTGCTGTTATTTTTGTACACGCGTATACGGATAAACGTCATGCACTGATTTGCGAAGATTAATTCAGTTAGTTGTCGTTATTTATGGCACTTAATAAATTATCCACTGTATCTTCCAAATTTATCAGGACGCAAATTAATTAGTTTATTACAAGCTCTGCGAGTTTTACAGCTCTTTAATTCCTCTTCGTGCAAAATTTAAAAACTTAAAACAAGCCATTATTTTTTAATCCACATTCACTATTAGTGTATAAAATATTGTACTATTTTCACGAAAATACTAAATCAATGAACTAATTACGTCTGCGATAAGCTCATTTCTATAATATCGCATGCGTGTGCCCTTATCTTAATTAAATCTTATTTGCTGAAGTAGAGTTTGTAATAGCGCTTCCATTTCACAACCACTTTATTGCCCGAGTGGAGTTAATTTCAAACTTTGCAATTAATTTTCACTTTTTTCAAGCCAGTCTTGTTTTACCCGTGCGCCGTGCGTTTGATGTGCAAAATCGCTTTGATATAAAACAAACGAAAATAATACAATTTCCTATTTTCTTATGATAAAGTGCCAACCGGCATATGAATGAAATCAGAAAAATCAAATAAAATTTTTATCATACCATCAAATTCTCCCACAAGCAAAATCAATTTTTAATATGCAAAGCGGAAACAAGACTGGAATAAAATTTGTAATCCTAATTCGTAATCATTCATTCATTAAGCAATTTTAACACCGATATCTTCGAAACGTTTTTTATACCGGGTGTAGGGGTGTAGACGAAACCGGGGCCACCCCTGCTATGTTTCAAATTATTCCAAAATAGCATTTTGTACGATCCAGGTACCACATTAATGAATTGGCCAATCGTAATGAAAATTCACACATGCCTTTGGAAAACCATATTCTACATAACATTTAACTTTAACAATTTTAAGCAAAGTTAATTGGTGTAAAAAGTAAAAACTATGTAAAATATTAAAAATTGGATTGCGCTGATATGTTGAATATAGTTCATTACGATTGGTCAATTCATCAATGTGCTATCAGCTATCAGGATCGTACGAAATGCTGTTTTGCAATGATTTGTACGAGTACGAGAGAGAGAGGATTGGCAGTCTAAGTAGGACCACGCTCCGTAAATGTATATTTTGAGCTTCTTCTTCAATTTACGGAAGAAATCAAGAACTACAATACACCCCGCATAATCGGGTTGAAAGTATTAATAAAAATCTTCATTTCTGTTATGTTTTAAAATTTGTACCACCTAGACTACGATGATATTAGCTGCATTTAAAGTTAAAATGAGCGTTCAAAATTTACGAAACATGTCTTGCATTTCTTACAAACTACAGCCATATTTTATAAATAACATTCATATTTTACGTATTTTTAATAATTTTTTCTTCCATTTTGGATATAAAATATTAAAAAACTATCTTTTATAAGTCTTAAGTAGAAAAAAAATTGGAAGTAAAAAAATATTAAGCTTTATAGCTTCATATTGGGTATCAGAAAAAGAATCATCTATTAAGGGGCTATCATGCCAATAAAAATAGCTATTTATTTGCCAAGGGTGTAAAGTTATAGATTTAAGCCCCAAGTAACAGATCATGGGAAATATCCATGTGCTTAAGTAAATTTTAACCAATTAAGGAAAATTTACGTAATATTGCCCAAAATAGCGACTTTAAAGGCATTTCGTTGGGTATTAGTTAAAGCATTTTTACCTGGTAGACATTTTTACCAACAAGGCGAATACTAGGGAAAATTTACCATTATTTGACCTAATTTATTACTAATTGGTTACATTTCTTCAAAGTTAAAAATAGGGAAATTCTAAAGAAAAATTTACTTAATTATTTTACCTAACGTCGCCTTTAAAGTAAAAATGACTTGTTAGTCAAATTTATAGTAAAACTTACTGCAGTTTGACTTTTACAATGACTATTAGGGAAAAATACATCATAGTAAAATTTTAGTAAATTTGGTTGCGTTTCCTATAATAGTAAAACTTCCTTATTGATCGAAATTAGGGTTATTATAGTCAATAAATTTAAATTAATAACTTTGTGGTCAAACTTACTAGTTTGGAGGACTTTAAAGGCATACTTCTTTCTGGGCAATTTATGTAGTGGTGGATAAAGAAAAAATTACGTAATTTGGGACACTTTTTAATTCAAAGTTGTCCACAACTACTTGTTGATGTTTAATATAACATTTTTGTAGTAACATTATGTATACCCTAAAATTGTAAGATTGTTATTAAATCTAACGAGTTTAATGTATTCTGTCTCAAACGCATAGCTGATTTATCATGATGGGAAGAACTTTCATAAATAAAATCATATCGGATGTCTGCAACATATTATTACTTAAAAAAAATACTACCGGGGGATACAAAAGGAAGTCAAATCGATTCCACATTTATAATCGTGGTATCTTCTTAGAATTTAAATGAATCTTCAATTTTAAAAGAGACCACTGCTACAAATTTTTAGGTTATATTTTTAGAAACTTCGCGTTTGCTCTCAAACTTCGTGCCCTATTCTTGCCTTCAAAGTCAAATTTACTTATTCAGGACAAAAATACTTCAAAGTATTATTCACTTTGAGGTAAAAAGTTTCAATTTAGGGCAAAATTACTATACAGTCAAATTTATAAGAATTTTTTACCAAGTTTCAAGGAAAAGTTACCTAATAGGCTAGAAAATAAGTAACATTTCCTATTAGGTAAATTTTAGCAATGACGCCATATTTATTACTATTAAATTTATCAAAGATTATTTACATATTAAAATAAAGTTTAAATAAAAAGTTAACAAATCATATGACAGTTCTTTAAAAAAACACATCTTTAAAAATTGAAATTACTCATATAGCTGAGACCAAAAAAAGTTTAATCTAATTAATAACAATAAATATTTTTAAACAAAGATTTTTGAATGGGGAATTGTATTATTTCAAGGTAAAATCCATAAGTTTCACAGAATTTTTCTTATCGCAACAAAATTTGAAGTATAGGCAAGTAGTTTCAACAACACCCCGAACACTACATAATATAATGCATAATAACTATTAGTAAACCATCATGGATACATGGAGTTCATGTTCCCAACATATTTCATTCTAAGAAATAAAAGTTGGTAGTCGTGAGCCAAAATCGTTGTAGAACATCTTTATTATTCGGGTTAGGAAATATTTGGGAAATATGCAGTAAATTTTACGTCGGCATTACGTAAATTTAACGTAATTAACTTCTAGGTAACTTCCTTATAGGTCGACAATTAGGTAAATATTACGTGGAAACTACAGTCAATTTTCCCCCTTTACGTAAAATTTACGTAAAGTTTACGTAATAACGACGTAATTCGTATAGGGCATGACGACTTGATATACCTAAATTACGTAAATTTTACGTAATTTTGACCAAAATTGTTACTTGGGGCGTGAGTGTGAAAATTGGACAACCAAATGAGTGCTTATAAAATTTGTTAATAAAAAAGAAATTATTCGTATCAAATACATGTGTGATCAAAAAAACATCTTTATCTATATTGGTGACTTTTTTAACCTCATCCCACCGATGATTTATGGCTTTAATCGAGACCTCCTTGCTGATATTTGTAAATAAAGTCTCGACGTCTAATGAAACCATTAGATCGTTATCTGACAAAAGTTGTTGGTTATCCTATGTTTGAGTGATAAGTTAATTAAGTATCTTAGCCAAAATTTTTTAAAGAATGTAGGTAATTAAACTTACCTAATCAAGAGACTATGGGTCTTAAGGGCAATGAATCTTTGGTAATCCATAAATCCTAGGTACAGGTTGCGGCAAGATAATTTCCTTATTTGAAATGAACACTCTGAAGCTGATGAGAGTCCCAGGCGAGTTTTCGTGGTCTCGTTCGAGAGAGGTGATCTTAAAGTTTTGTTAACTTGTGTTTCAGTCATCATCATGCATTAGATTAGAGTAACGAGCAGCGTGCATTTCCATTAAAGATATTTTTCCAACAGCCGTTCGGTGGTTAAAACCCAGCGCGCCTTCTGTAATCGCTTCAATATTGTGACATTGGGTCCTGTCCAGGACCGGAACTCAATTCTTTTGTGGGTCCTAATGTTCAATAAAACTGGTACTGTGCAGAAAAGAAGAACTGGAGACGCACGACCCATGGTTTTTTTCGAGGAAAATGAGCAGATTGTCAAAATCAATTCAGACCGTTATGTGAACATGCTCGAGGAGTTTTTTTTGCCACGACTTAATGAAATGGACTTAGGGGACATATGGTTTCAACAAGACGGAGTAATGGTCCATAATTTAAGGACATCGAAGGGTGTGTTGCGAGAGCACTTCCCAAGGCGCCTCATCTCACTGAGACACCATCATGATGGTGTTTGGTATATAAGGCTCTTTTCCTTTTGTCATTATGATACACCAAACAACTGGAGGTTTTCGTTTCGAAAAAAATATCTTTACTATTTTTTATTTTATTGAATTATGAAATAAGGATATTATCTTGCCGCACCCTGTATATGTATATAGATTTTTAATTCAAAAAGTGTACTTTCCTAGCCTAATTTACTAAAATTTCAATTTTTTATTTTCATAAGTAAAGAAATGACCGAGATGGTCCTATTTTCATGTAAACCCTGATGTATTTAGGTATTAAATTAAAACCGGGCAATTTCTTAAAATAGAAGTAAACTTATATTTTGTGTAATTTTATTAATGTATGTTTTAAAATTTAAAGATACAATTTTTAAGAATTATTTATAATTTAATTTAGGAAAAGGCTGTAAGGGTGTTGTTAAATTAAGTAGACAATTAAATTGAAAGTGAAATTTCTTGAAGATTTAGAAATCGGAGGTGACGTTTGATTCCACAATAATGTAAGAGCTGTCTCGGTTTAGCAATTACTCTAATGGAGTCGATTCGTAAAACATCCAACCCTTTAACCCCTGCTCAAGAATTTGAACATTTAAAATGAGAAAACCGAGTTTATTTTTCTTGAAGGGTAGACTGATGACTTTACGCCTTCCTTTAATCTTCTAGTCCGTAACCCTAGTAACCACTATTAATTTTTATTTTAAAAATTACTCAGAAGGTAAGCAGATAGTAAAAAATAAGTAATCAGCTTCGAATTTAATCCTCTGGAACTGGTTCACAGATCGGATCAGGAAAGCGCAAGCGAGAAAGACAAAAAGCTATTAACGTCGCATATATTTTTTTGTAAAGGCTCTTTTTACCGGTGTATTTATTCAAGCTTAATTAATTGAGATAAAAGTACAACTCAGACAAAACAAACTTACACAGATGCGATTTCTTTTCTCGTTTCATTTGCAGCGATTAAAACATTGAAGCTGATTAATGGTATTTAGAATCCAGCTTAAATAATTATTTTCTTACATAAGATGTTTGTGTTCTTGTAATTGGCAGCTATGCACAGAGTGAATGACGTATTTATCACAAAGATTGATTATTTAAAACGCAATTTTCAATCTCAAACAATAAAAAAAAAATAAACTGCTTTAATTAACAATGCACTGTTTAATCTATAAATTATATTAAAATAAAGTAGTAAATCGAGAAATTAAAGCAGCCTTTTGGTATAAATAAGTAGAAATTTAAAGCTCATTTAGTTTTATGCTAAACAGTTAAATATGCGACTGTTTATAGGGGAGTGAATTTCATAATTATTTTTTGACAAATTAAATTCGTGCAAACTGAATAATTGAAGAAAAAAGTAATTAAAATATTTATTATTCAAAATACATTGTTTTGGCAATTATTTATGTTAAAACTCGGGTTTAATGAATTATTAATTTCTAATTATAAAAACAGTTTGGATCCATAAATTAATGTCGAATTGTATGTGGTTAGGTTATACAAGTACGATTAATCAAGATCTTAGCACTAGGCTTAACGTAAACTCCGTAATACCAGTTGGAAGATGTTGGTGAATCTACGTTTTATACGAGGAAAGTTTGAGCACTGAAAATAGGAACGAAGCTACAATGAAATTTAAAACCAAAGCGAAGTTTATACGCACATAAATTATATTCGCAACGAAAATAAGCAATAACGTGGTGGGAAAAGTTTCACATCCTAAATAAATCACATTAGCATAATGAAATGCAGCTGACAGTGTAAGCAGGGTTTATACACATTAAAATGTATGCTGGATGGAAATATCTTCTGGCTTTGTTTTTAATTGCCAAGTAATCCTCGCGGATTTTCCAGGTGTTTTATCGTGCGATCGCGGGGAAACCAAAAAAAAGTTATAAAAGTGTATCAATTTCATCCGGTAATGCGTAATGCGATATTTTAACGCACCCGGATTTATTGTTTAAAATTAATTGCGTTTCCCCGATTCGAATTTCATTCCAGTACCCGAGAGACGCGGTGCAGATAAAATTGGAATTAATAACGATTTAGGATTTCCATTATGAGCGCAGCACGTAATTTATACATTTGCGGTTATACGGGCGTTATGATTATTATGATTATTATTGTTGTTATCATTTTCTATGCCTTCAGAAATGGAAGCAGAATTAGGCAATACATTATGTTGTTTCATTGCTTATTACTATGGCTACAGTCGAAGTAGTACTTGCGTAATTAAATGACATCACTTTGCGTTTGACGACTTTAAACTTAAGTTACTATTGCAGCAGCATTTGTGGATTCTAATTTCTAATTAGTGGCCAACCCAAATGTACAGCGCCAATGGTGCAATTATTTAATTAAAGCCAAACTCACCACTAACTTAACTCTATTATATTACAATGTAAATTGTAGTGCTTCATACTTGTAAATAACCACTCAACGCTTCTAGACTATAAATTGCACTTAGAAACTTTAGCACGGTTAATCTTCATAAGCAAATTTTACCAATTGATTCATATGCTCGTGACACGTCTTCTTCCTTTGTTTAACCAACCGAACAAGTAGGGTTGAAATTGGTCGCGAATTCATTAAAGTTCACGATCCCATGTTCCGACCATGCTGAGCAGTTAAGATCGCCCCTGTTGTTTTAAGGGAGGTAAACAACAGTTCAAACATCATGGCCCAATCCAACATTTGTATTGAAACAGCCCTTTTCTCAATATTCGATTGTTTATTCCAAGTCACCGGTTTCACTCAGTCTTAGTAGGTAATTTAAAATTACTTTCTTTAATAAATTCGTTTTAACAATCAATAGGTATTTTCATTTAACATACTTAATCATGAAATAATATCTTGTATTGGTTTATATTTTATTTAAATTAATGACTACATATCTGCTTTTCAAACGTATTTTAATTAACCTCTAAATAATAAAACATATTTGATTTAAACATTCCCATTACAGTATTTCATTAGGTAAAATATATTCACATACAGGGTGTCTCAACATTGCGAAAAAATAACATGAAAAAAAGATATCAACATGCGGTTTTCGACAGAATTTACAATACTTTTAGGCGCTCTAAAGATATTTTAATAATATACCGGGTGTTTATTCCAAGATGATAGACCAAAGTTACGTTTCTTAAATGAAACACCCAGTATATTATGAAATTTTTGGATTCCTTAACAACTCTTTTTTCTGATATTTGGCATTTAATCGAAAAATATCGGTACCTTTTGAAAAATCACTGTTCTAAAACAAAATGACAATTTTGGGTTGTAATTTTGACAAAAAAATTCAATATGTCAAATTTGAATTTGTGATAAGCTTTTATCAGTGTACAAAGTAAACACTGGGAAAAGTGGAAACCTTCAAGGCTACTTGAAGATTCTGGAATCTCTAGAACCAGACTTTACAACTTTGAGACTCCGTTTGAAGTGGTTGTCCAAGACCGCCAAATGGTAAAACACACGTTAAATCACTTGGATCCCAAGGCATCCTTGTGGACTGATGGATCAATATCCAATAGAGGAATAGGCATATATGGACCCAGGGAACTTCCCCAACCATTACGCAGGCAGAAACCCTGGCTGTGGAATTATGTGCCCAGGAGTGCTTACGAAGGAGACTCGAAGGAGCTCAAATATACATATTGACCGACAGCCAGGCAACGATTCGGACTTAACAGGCCCACACCCTTGAGTCCAAATTAGCCTGGGAATGTCGACAATCCCTGAAGCAACTGGCAAAAGGAAACAAGCTTGTCCTAATGTGGGTGCCAGGGCACCAGGGAATAGAAGGCAGCGAAATTGCTGATGAGTTGGCAAGATCGGCCTCAAATCTTACACCGAGTGGTCCAGAACCGTTCTGTGGGCTGAACAAGACACATCTACGGGAGGAGATCATACTGTGGGAAAGGGATAGTATAATGTCCCACTGGAGTCATACTCCGGGTTCAAGACAGGCGAAGAAATTCATTGAGTACTCGCCCAAGAAAGCCACAAAGCTTCCCGATCTAAGTAGGAACGAACTGAGGCTCATCACAGGCCTTTTAACTGGATACTGCCCATTGAGGTATCATCTCAACAAAATGTGCAAGTCAGAAATTAAAACTTGCATAAGATGAAACTTCTGAGCACATCATTTGCGAATGCGACGCATTAGCTCGCATTAGATTTGATCACTTTGGCTGGACAACACTAATTCCAGACGAAGTCAAGGCTATGCCTCCTAAGGATCTAATTAATTAGCTTTATTAAGCATTTAGATATAACAGGACTTCACTAGAGTAAGAGTTGAACAAAAGATAAAAAATTGTCGCAGTTGGGTACGGTTCAATTGTAGCCAATCGTCCTCCTATCTAATCTAATCTAAACACTGGGAATTCCATGTATCCAACTTATTGATTTATCAAATAATTTTTAAACATTATATGCTACATGTTTCACCGATCTAGTTGGATATAGGTAAAGCTCTTGAAAAGACTGAAATTGAAATAGACATCTAATAGTTAAAACAATATTTAGATTAACAAAACGTTTGGACAAAACGGAAAAACATGTATCAAAGCCAGAAACGTATCAACGTTCAGAATTAAAACTGTATAAAAATCTTCTGATCAACGTCGTGCTCCTTAATCGAAAAAGTCGTCATCTTTGATCAGTAAAATGTGACTTCACAAAGATAGAACTAAACTAAAAATTGAATACGTTGATCAGAAGTTTAAATGTTAAACATCATTCGAAGACATTTTTTACAAGCTTTCTATTGATTAAATGTTTGTATGGTCACATGATAATGGTTAAGGAGATATTAATATCCAAATCTCTATTTTGCTTTTTTAATAATGCTGTTTTATCACAATATAATATCGCAATGTAACATTTTTAGTGTATCAGACTCAAACCACAATATCTGTGATGACATGAGGCTATTTCTTTTGAACATAATATTTAATGGATTGTAGTATGGTAGTAAGTGAGTATTAAGTGTTTTATGACGTAATCATGACTACGAAAAATTACTAACCACGTACGAAAACAAAAATTTAAGATAACCTCGCTTTTCAAATGTTTTACATACTACATTTAACTAACCACTTTTCGTTTGACATACCACGAACAATCCCCACTCCAACTATGACGTCATTAATTCCAAGCGAAAACGAATTGTATGTCAAATTCATTTACTACTCCACTTACCACTCCCAAAAGAAATAGCCTATGGAATAAGACGAGCATTTTAATCCATCACACTAGATATTCTCAATAACGTCAGGCGTCCATTTAATTTAACGTTTACCGTGAGCAAAATGGACAGATTATCTATTTTAATTTTT
The DNA here is from genome assembly GCA_963971135.1 of Stenus bimaculatus. NCBI lineage: Eukaryota > Metazoa > Arthropoda > Insecta > Coleoptera > Staphylinidae > Stenus > Stenus bimaculatus. The sequence goes on along the minus strand of OZ020185.1, from coordinate 15,300,814 downwards.
TTGATAAATTAATCTATTATTTTTGAACATTAACTCCGAACTTCAGTTAAGCAGTTAATCATTTGTAATATTTCGCTATTTTTTAAGTACACGGTTAATATTAGATAATTTTTCGATTGATTAATATGATTCTATATGGTAACAAATAAAAGACGGGCCTGAAATAAACAGATTTTTCACTGTTTTTCAATTTGGATATTAATTTTTCTTAAACCATTAACATGCGACCATACAATCATATCAATAGAAATCTTGTAAAAATGCTATCGATTGATGTTAACATATACAGGGTGTTCCAATTGAAAATTTCGTTTAATTGGTCAATTTGCGTTTTATGAGGCACCATGATAAAAGTTTATCACAAATTTAACATTTGACCTGATAGCTGTAAACTAGACGGTATTAAATTTTTTTCCCAAAATTATACGATTATACAAACATTTCATAATATACTGGATGTTCCATTAAAAAAACGTAACGCCATATTGAAATAGGCACCAGGTATATTATTAAAATATTTTTAAAGCGTACGCCTAAAAGTATTGTATATCCTGTCGATAATTACATGGAACGCCCTGTATTTATGTTGTAAAATACCATAGAAACCTTACACTTAAGCCAGCCACATTTACGAGCTCATCAAGTTTAAAATACTTTTATTTCTCGTATAATTTAAAATCACGATTTCATTTAATTAAGTCCAACACTTTTTTGGGAGCACTTTAATTAATTCCTTTATTTTCACATTTCATTTTACCATTTAACAGGGAAGTCGTCTTAATTTGGTTTACGTTTAAATACGATAATTAATTAATAAAAATAATATACCATTAAAAGGTTCTAAAATAATAAAATGCTGTCCAGGCTGGGCCGACGAAAAATAATTTAATGTTGTTTTATTTATTTAAGCAAATAGTTTTCAAAAATTTTATGACCTATTAATTTTGGTCTAGACATAATTAATCTAAGGTACCTTGATGTTCATGTTAACTTCAATACTACATTATAAATGCAAATGTGGTTTCGAATGCATTCTGTTTTATTGCTGGTTTACTTAACGTTTTCAAAATGCGATTCGTGATACATCTATTTACTTTTAGGAGGAAACACTGTAGTACAAAGTCCCCTAAAGGACATACATTGGCCATGCTGTTTAAATTTTGTACATTGCCAGAGTGCACAGTCAAAGTCCTGCTTCTAAATTTAAGAGAATGATTTGCTAACACATGTATTTACATGTCCGATGCATTTGCATATCGCATGTAACTAATTAAGACTCTAAATCGTTATTTCATATACGAAAATGAGCTACGTTCCGTGTTAATTTAAAAAAAGCATTAAAAGCAGTAAAGGGAATTTTATTAAGATAAATGTTTTTAAAATGTTACAAGCTTGAACTTTAAAGATTTTACAATGTGTATGTGAAGTTAAATCGCTTAGAAAATATTTCACGCTAGTAAATAGGGTATGGGAAAAAGATTAGAAGTAATCCAGGAAAATGGCTTTTTGGAACAGTTATTTTCGCGCCGTACTTAATATACCCGCCACCCTTCCTTAGTCGTGCATTAACTATTAAATCGGGCTAAAATAAACGCTTGAAGAGGGATGTGGCAGGCGTTTTATTTATAAACCGCACGATTTTAATATTTATATTTACCCAGATGTGTAAATATTAATTTAAATGTTCATTACTTCACACAAAGCTATTAACAATAGTGTTTCGTTATAAATTTGAGGAGTATATTTTACTAATGTTTAATTAAAACATTTTAGTTTTACCACCGCAAATTAAATAACAATGTTACATGGAGGAAAATATGTGTTTCTAAACTTTGATCATGTACAAAGTTAACTGCCTTATGGGTTATTAAACTTAATTACGCTATTGATGTAAATGGTAAACTAATAACCATTGTTTAATGGAGCTTTTAGTTTGTGTGTTAGATACAATGTAGGTAAACAAATTAAAATGCATTGTATTATACATTAATAATATCAATTTTTAAACCAATTAATCTTAATGCATTTTTGATTAAAAAATTAAAAGCGCATCCATTAAATTAAAATGAAAGCACAAATGTATTTTTTATTATAACTTGTTTGAATAGAGTGAAATATATTGTTTCTATTTTGAATGCAGTGAAGAGCGAAATAGGTTTGTTTCTTTAATTATGATGTCTGTTTCAGGAATGTGGGTGTATACCCTGGCGCAGCCTTTGGGGGCCTTAAAGGGAAAAGTGTTTATTTATGGTCTCCGAAATAATGGAACAATTCGGGGCACTTAGCGAGCGGCTGTAATGTGTACAAGATAACCACATCTTCGCTAGTAATTTATCTAAGAACGCAAATTTATAGCGTCGAATTCAGTCACTTTGAAATTGTACCGGGATAAAATTAATTATTTTGTGGTATTTGTAGAAAAGTTAAGCTATTAGTTTAAACGCTGCTGTTTTTATTGCCTCGAGCTCTCTTCGTCGTTTGCATAAAGAAAATTTAATTACACAATTATCTATCCCACGTTTATTAAAATAGCTGCACCCATATACCCTCATCAAACTTCAAATGCGTATCCTTCCACTAATCAGCATTAAGAACAAAATAGATCGAGTGCCTTTCAGGCCTTCTTTCCTCGATCCGATGAACAGCCTTTTGGGAAATACGGACTTACCGAACCTCCAGGGAAGACATCCTGACATTCTCTCTTTTAGAAGCAATCCTTATATTTCAATCGAGTATAATCACGACTTGCTTTGTTGTTCCAACGTTTTAAACTTTTGACATTCCTAATCCATTGAAAGAAGTTTACCTTTATCGTTTATTGAATTATAAAAGATTACTGTAAATACTTTGTAAAAACCACTACCACCAAAAAAATAAAGACGCCCTATATAACTAGCCATTCATAATTGAAACATCAGCTTAGTTGTTGTAGATAAAAGTGGCAAATAAAACCAAATATTATTAGGCTTTGGTCAAAATCCAATAAACAATGGATTTGATGGATATGTTACGGGCAAAAGTCGAATTTGAACAAATCTCGATATGCCCGGTCAAATCGCGACATGCCTGACAGATTCGGAAAAATTCCGATTTATCCCTGAATATCGGGATGTGACAGGGCAAATTGCGATGCGGCCATTTAACACTGGCCAAATCGCGAATGCCTTTATAACCACCACCAAGTTTACCGGGGCAAGATGAGTCAGTGTTCATTCAGATCTCTATACTGTAAGTAGTATGTGATAATAATTATGACGTGGGTAGTAATGATTTTATCAAGGAAGAAAAATATTATGTGCTTGTGAATGATATGGAAGAAGCAAAGAAAGCTGCAAAGGTGACATGCAAGGACTACAGAATAATATAAAGTATAAAGGTGATGATTTGACAATAAATGAGAAAAAGATATTAATTGTCCCAACTACAAAGACGAAAGGTGAATTAATGATCTATTATGTTAATGAAAATGAAATTTTTGATATTTTACACTCCGCGCATTTAAATACTGACCATGGTGGCCGCAATCGTATTGAATACAGTGTCAAATCAAAATATAAAAATATATCTAGACATATTATAATGATATATTTGAATCTGTGAGAACTGTGAACCATAACAAAAGAAGTTCGGTCATCAAAAAAAAAATAAAGTTTAGTTGTGAAACCTATGATTTTTAATGAAATTTTTGCCAGGGAGCAAGTAGATCTCATTGATTATCTGTATATCATATTACCAAATTTGTTTGTTTACGTTCTTTTGTTTACGTCCCTTTTTTCATAATATACTATTAATTTCTTTAAAAATTTTAAATGTAAATATCGGTCTACTTGATTTAATAATAAAAATTAATTTAATTTTAAATTCTGAAACTTTAATTGATCTTTAAAACTTTTAGATTTATCGACAAGTACTTATAACGTTTTCATAGTATGTAGTAGTAAATTAATTATTTGTTTTACAAGAAAATTAGTTTAAATTGCAAAAAAGTAAAACAAACTGGTAGTAAATGAATGAGAAATGGAAAAACTACAATACCATAAAGATATTAAAATTAGCCCCCCCTTGACAGTTTTTATCGAGTTACCTGCATATAGAGAAAAGTTATGTGCGTTTTTATTTTTTGAAAAGTGAACTTTAACTGGGTGTAACTTTGTAGGGAAGCATTTTTGGGCAGTGTTAGAGGAACTTGTCATCTTAATTTTAGGGGATAAACCCGTTCTAGTACGTGTGTCCACGTTATTACGGAACATCATGTATTTTGTTTCCTGGGATCTCCAAATGTGCTGCAATCTGATAATGGCTGTGAGTTTTCAAATAATGTACTAAATGAAATTAAAGGCTTGTGGAAAGGGTTAAGGTTATCCCAAAGCCAAGGTAGTATCGAGCGTGCGATCCGCGATCCAAGATGTTGAAAATATTATATTTACTTCTTTACTTGGATGGAGAAGAACAATTCAAAGCAGTGGAGTGAAGGCCTAATCCGAAAGAACAGTTCTTTGCATAGTAGAATTTAATAGACTCCGTACGAAGGAATATTTGGACGCAAATCTCATATTGGATTAAACTCATTGGTGTCCTACCAAATAATGTCCTGAATACGTTAGTTTCAAAAGAAGACATCCAACAGACTAAATACTGTTCACGAAGAGAATAACCGAATTGACGATTTAGCCGAAAAAACCCAAAATTACGCTTCAGCTTAACAAAATGACAATGAAATCAAGGTATTACTACAAATGTAATTCCAGTACAAGATGAAAAAAAACATGTATCTGTAATATAATTATAGCAATGCGTGTAATATGTATTTTCAATTAGTCCATGTGTGTAGGATTAGAAACTAGATAAGATAAATCGACGATCAGCAGAGCTGCCGAAAGCCTTGAAAAGAAAATGACATTATCAAGTGAAAAGGCCTTACCAAAACTGGCTATTGGAACAATGGTAAAGATTCCAATTCCTAGTGTAGATAGAAGTAAAGTTGATACAAAAAATATTGTAGGGCTGGTTTTAGACGTGATCGATGATGGTTATTATAAATTAGGTACTTTAAACGGAAGTTTAAACTGTCTTTTCTCAAGAAATCAAATAAGTGATTTCAAGGAATCGTTTTTGAATACAGAAAATATTCCAAGTATAGAAACAAGTCTTAGAGAAGCGCGGACACAAGCATCGACGACTCTTGGTCAGGGATACGTTCACTGTTCTTGCAAGCAAAAATGTTCAATTAAAAAAGGTAAATGCAACGCACATGGTATAAAATGCAATTCATCTCATCCGTGCACTAACAAATGAAATGTCCCCGACATATCCAGAAAATCGGTTTTTATCAATCTGGTTGTGCCGAAAACTGATTATTCGAGATTTTCTCGAGCAGATACATGAACATTTAAACATTTTATATGTATAGTATACATATAATACTCCTACAATATGTATAATATAATTTCTTTGGAAGTTTATGATTGACGTACTTTTCTTTTAATCCTTGAAATTTCAAAGTAATATGAGGTAGATATGATTAAATTAAAGCTGACATAATATGTTGAGTAATATGTTCAGTAATATGTCATCTTAAAGAATGGTCGAAAATAATGAAAAATAAGGATATGAATAATGTCAAAAATGTTGGTGTGGTGTTGGGAGAAATACAATAAGTATACTGGGAAGATAGTACAGTGCTGAGGGGTGGTAAAGGAATTATTAATACCGCAGCACTTCTGAGCTTTAGGAAACATTCGTGTCTGAAGCACAAAGTTAATATGTGTCGAGAGGCGAGAAATATCGGTCGCGTTCGAATCATATTTTAAAGTCAATTCTATTTCTAAAAACACGCACCAGTATTCAGCATGCCCCACGACTTTGGATGTAAGGGGAACGAAGATGTGAGTCTGGAGCTCGCACTGTTTTACATTACATTCATAAGTAGGAAAGTGGCATTATTTCATATCTGCTACCTACATCTGACATCGGCGCCGCATGCTTCATTTCAAACTACCATCTTTCATTCCATTCTTTCCCCATTTACATTCAGAGTCGCCTGATTCTTTTCATATTTTTACTTTATTTGACCCTGTTCGCCGCTTTTAAGAAGTTGGAGATTTTCAGAATTCCCCGCGATGCCTTGCCACTGCCAAGTGCTGCCCCTCGGATAGGTTACATTTTGAGACACTTTATACTAAAATTTTACGCGGAGCTGAAAATGCAAAGAATTCCTGAAGCTACATAAATATAAGGAAACGTACTCGGATTTATATGTATCTTATACCAGTGTATTTGTTCAGTTGCTCGATGTATTTTAGTATTCCCCCTTTTCTTTCCCATTTCCTCTATAAATATAAATGTATTTCACAAGTTATACTTCGCTAGGTAAAAATTTTAGAAACTACAAACAAATCTATTAAAAATATAAATAAGGAAAATTCCCAAGAAATGTACAAAGGCCCCAATAATATTTTTATGAATTACATCATAAAAGAAAATATTTCATGAAATTAACAAAAGCATTTTTACTTTAGAAATGCAGTTCTTAATAAATACGATTTATTTATCTTTTGATCTAGTTTACTTTATAATTTACCTTACAGCCTAATTAAATTGTGAGCTTGTACAGTTTACCCGTTGCTTACAACATAATAAATGGGAACAAAAGCTATTTACTGGAACGCTGACAACTTGAAATGGCGATATTTTCGAGTTAACTACATATTTATAAGCCAATTTTTGATACAGATAAAATGATCAATAAAATCTTGTAATAAAATGCGTGGTGTTAAATAAATGAATTGAATTAAAAAAGGAATTAAAATATCTGCATAATTTGGTTACAAAAATTACAAAAATATGTAATAGTTCTGCTTTTCTGAAAGATTTTTTTTTCAAAACGACTTTATATTTCAAAATGTGCAACATCATTTCTGGATTAATTATCACCTTTTTCGCCACAAAGCTGTACAGGGTAATTAAGTGGACAGACGTATAGGAATGTGATGTCGGTTTTAAAAATATCATACCAATGCATGTAGACATAGTATTTAGTCTCCTGGGGTCGTGTCTTCATTTTCGGAGATTAAATATCCTATAGGAAAGTAAAGCAAAATACTCATTACTTATTGGTTGCTTTGGAAAATTTCCAAAGAAACATAATATTTTTCCTATACATATTTTAACCCCTAAAATGATGATAGGAGTCCTGAGAGATTATTCTTGAATCACCCGACAAGATGTTGTATACGACATGACAATGACACACTCTTCTTTTGCATTTGAATGACAAGGAAAGAATGATAAAGGTCGTATACGACATCTTGCAGAGTAGTTCGAGCATAAACCCCTGGATCCTTATCCCCATTTTCGGGGATAAAATATCCTATTGGAAATATTCTATGGAAACTTTCCAAAACAACCAATAAGTAACGAGTATTTTGCTTGACCACCCCTTTTTTCCTATAGAATATTTTATCCCCGAAAATGAGGATACGGCCCCTTGGGGGATCAAGCTCGAATATACTATATGATATAATTTTAGAAGGATACTAAATTATAGTTTTTAAATCCAAAGGTGTTCAGACTTAAAGAATTTGTTTGCCAACAACGGATTCTAATTTAAAACAATGGTAACTACAATTAATTATTACAACAATTAGGTATTAAATATTTATGAATTTTACATTATGTTCCAAGTATTTGCCATTTTGAGAAATGCAAGAATTCTGCTATAATAAACCCATTCCGTAGTTCTTCCGACGTATTAATTTGGACGAGAACTTTTGATTTAAGATAACCCCATACAAAATCTCAGGGGGTCAAATCTGGGCTCCTCGGAGGCCAACGTTTAGCTCCCCTTCTATTCAAATAACTATGCACTATTTTGCTATTATGATCAGGGCATCCATCATGCATAAACCATATGGTTCGCCCTATATTCAAATCTTCTGAAATTGTACCTATCTAATTGTTGTCTAAATAGTCTAAATAAAGTTGACTATTCAATCGTGAAGTAAAAAAAAATGAGTTCTATTAATTGTAGGGCTAAAATCCCTCACCAAACATTTACTGAGAAACATCTATGATCCTTTGTATTTATAATGGCATGAGGATTTTCTTAATTCAACTCATGAGCATTTTTTAAACTTAATACACCTGCATGTGTAAAGCAGTTCTCGTCGGTGTAAATTATTTGTTGCAAAAAGTGGGATTAATAGTGTACTTTTCTTCGAATCCACCTACAAAATCTTCATATAATTTGAGAGCCGTCTTCCGTTAAAGTTTGCGCTAGTTGTAGCTGATAAGTAAATTTTCATTTAAATTTTTCCAAATGGTACTTTTATTGGTCCTAACAGCTAATCGTCTAGTGCTTACTTCATTACTGCTCTTTCTAACTAATCCTCTTCCTCATTTGGCCTTATTATTTGGGTTCACCAGCGTATTTTGGAGTTTGAATGTAACAATCATATTTCCCTCAACTGCCTATCAATATTGGAGAATGTATTAAAATTTGACTGTTGGCGATTTAGGAATTTATTTCCTTAAAGTCTTGCGGCTTCTCTGGAATTGATGACCTCTTTTCATCCCAACAAAAGCAGTATATCCACATTTTCACTATTAGAATACATTTTAAACAATTAAATTGTAAGAAGTTTTCGACTACTACTGAAAATTAAACATAAGCATGGATGTAATGATATTATGATATTTTTAAAACATATGGGAATTGATAATAGGTATTGGCTTACTTGATGTAAAAATAAAAATAAATGGGCATTACAAAATTTAAATTGCGATTATCTCCAAAACTATTGGATGCATCAAATTGTTTATTTCGCAATAAAATATTATGTCCGAATCTACAGTTAAATCTCAAGTTTCCCTCGTTAGAGTTTCAAATTTTTTTCTATAATCTATAATCTAAATTGCTTACGCTACATCCTAGCGGATAGTCACCTTCTGCAACCTAGCACAAAATTAATTAGGGGGGTCCAAAGTTAAGGTACTTTAAGGTCATTATATATTTTTTTGTACATTCTTCAATTTTTTTTTCTTTCCGCTAGGAATTATAGAAATGACTTCTAAATCATCTACAAAAGAAATTATATAAAAATGTTTTTCGCACTAGCGTATTTGACATCAGAACTAAACCACTATATTTTCCGTTTAGGAAATTGCTCTTAAGCAAAACTTACTTACAAAAAAATTTATAAAGGAAATCAAAAAGAAATTTCAGATAATCCGTTACTAAAACAATTAAAAGCCTCATGGTAGTTTTTGTAAAGTTATCTACACAAAAACAAAAGTAATGAAGACTTTAAATTTTTTAAAGTTAACTTAAATATGGGAACCAGGGAACGGTTTCTGGACAAAATGTTAGAGGAACTTTTCACCTTATTTTGATGTGGTTAAGATATTCTTATATGTCTGTCCACATAATTACGGGACACCCTGTATATTTTTTAAGTAATCCTTTATTAAGAACATAAATAAATACGTTATTATCTGCATTAGCGGTATTATTTCTGTATGTCGGGACAGAAAACGATTATATTTTAACTTTTTAAGACTTCAATAATTAATTTATTAATAACTCTTATACATATATTGTGGTTTCAAATTTTCCTTTATAAAAGAATTATTTTTTTAGGAAATTGAAAATATTATGTTACCTATTTTTCAGCAATCGATTCAAAAGTTCGCGGATATAATATTTAATCAATAAAAAGCAAGAGTTCTTTAGGTTTCCATAAAAAGCAATCTAGGGTAGCTTCTTTAAATTTTACGAATATTTTACTTTGGATATTTTTAATATGTCACTTGTCAACCCATAAACTTATTGGTTTTACGAAAACAATTTTCAATAAAAAGTAATGATATAAAGTTATTGTTTTTTTTAATAAAATGTAAGCGTCTTTAGGTATGAATTCAAAAAACATAAATGTTGACTTTACTAAAGTATGTTAGGTTGTAAAGGTGTCTTTACACACAAGACGGTGTTTTCAATTTTTCGTTTATTCATATACCTTTATCGACAATATGGGCGAATATTGGTGGTGGTTGTTTTCCGTCTGGAATCCAAGAAGACATACTGAGTGTGGGTATGGGGTAGCGTAAAATCTATTATTGAAATAGTTAAAACTCAGCGTCATTGAATTTTGTTCTGGAACTGGATATGTATAAACGGGGGATTAAAAATGCTATGCTATGTGTAAACTAACCTTAAGATGCAGAGCATAATAAGTTTCACACTTTGTGCATTTATGATCACTTACAAAAAGACTTTGTAAACATTTCATAATAACTGTTAATTTATCCAGTACATTTCAGCAAAATGCAATTATGAGTCTGGACGTCAACTCTTAGTCTCGGTTTAAATATTTTATGCGGCGGGATTGGAATTTACGTTTTGGAAAGCACAACTACGAGTGAGGGATTACATTGGTACATTTACTTTGTTCGCGAGCTTATGCAAATTATAATAATCACATAAGGCGATGTTCGTAGAGTGAGACGCGTTTCGTACCTTTTTATTATGTAAAGTAAAATTTAACGGGGACGGGAGATACTGGCTCAACCCCTTTTTAATTTTTTAATCAGGACTAAATACGACCACACTGCAACACTTTTACGGTTTTAATCGTAATTAATCGCGCTCCACTACAAAGTTATTACGAATTTTCAAGCGCGCTAGAAATTAATCCCTCTTTTTTGTTTGGCACACACAAAAGGACTGTTTCGAGTTTTTAATATTGCATCTGCAAAATAATACGAGAGTCAGTAATAATTTAATAATCAGGCTTTTTTAATAATGAATTTTATCATTAACTTGAAAATTTAATCTAAGCAGTGACTACAGCCGCGCACCGACAAGAGGATTATCTAAAATTCGTTTTAGAAACGTTAATACTTCCTGGATTACAAAGAACCCGCAGGAAATACTCACGGCTTTGATTGACAACTTTAAAAAGATTTTCAATGGAAAGCTCATTAAAACGCTTTTTTAAAACAAGTTTAATCATAACTACTTTAAGTACTGCACCAACAATTTTATAGAAGATAAATATAAAGCTACCGATCAAGATATATAAACAGTTACTGTATTCTTACAAAAACGAGGAATGAGATAATTCATTCACATTTATAAAGAATTCTATGCTTTTTTAAAACTTAAAGCAGTTCCAAGTGAAAGTAGTCAAATTAAAAAGCTCTTGAAATAATAAAAATTTGTTTATTTTAAAAACTAAACTAAATGTGGTAGCTTAAATTTTTGAAATTTATCGCTAGTAACAATAAACCAAGTTGATTGTTTACTTTATAGCTCGTTTGTCTTGATTACCAGTAAATTTTTGAACGGTTTTAAATTTAATTAAAGCAATTTAGGTTAAATTAAAAAACAATTAGCACTTTCTGGTAAAAATACAAATGCTAAGCCCAGCTTTTAATAATAGAGAAGCAGCAATTATGTTGGTGGAAAATTTCTGGCTCATTTTAATTTAATATGAAGTTTTCGTTTTTTACAGAGTTCCATTTATAAATCTTGTACAAGCAAATTTAAATATATTCAGATTGTTGGAAATAATTTCACTCAGAACTTTTCTAATAATGGAAATAGTAAAATAAGGAATAAAAATAGTTTTATGACAAAAACAATTGCGAAATTGCACAGCTATTTGCAAAGCAGAGAAGTTTTCATTTAAAATTCGTTGCTTAGGGGCGATATTGAGTAATTTCAGGATAAAGTAATATTTAAAATTATATTAAACATATATAGAAATATAAATTAATTAAAAATAAATTTCAGTGGGTTCACTGAATATTTGACTAGTAATTTGTTTTAAGTCAATATTCGTTTTCAAAAAAGGGACGCTAGCAAACTGCAATTTCTGCTTTTATTTATGTTTCCTCTTTCTATTTTGCTTCGAGCCGATGAATATTTTGCCAAATGCGCGTTTAATTTTATTTAAGCTTTCATTTAATATTTGCTTTCCTTTATAGCGCGATAACATGTTTTTCGTCTTGCGAAAACCATCAATTTTAATTTTAAAGTTCCCTTTTTGCGTTTACATATTCAAATATTCATTCTCCAGATTCGTTTAGCAGCCAGTTCAGCAACTTTACACAAACTCAAGACCCATTACGAAGACAGCAGGGAGAGTCGCATTAATGCAAAGTCTTCCAAAACTAAACTTGTTGTCGAATACCGTCTGGAACTTCCAAAAAGATATTGAATAAAAAAGTAACCCACTTTTATTTATCAAATATTTATTTAATCTCATATCCTATGAAAACTTTTCACTCATAAAATAAGATTATTGAATTTGAAAATTGGTTAACCAAGCATTATTCTTACCACATAGAAATAAATGCAAAATACGGTATTCAATATATTACCCTTTCGATCTAAAAATTTGCACAACTAAAGGGAAGATCTTTTTATCTAAACCCAATCAATTCTTTCAGAAAAAAGTAACCCCACTGTTTTCTTCGACATAGTCGCATAGCCGCACCACATTCGAAATTTTAGTAAAAAAAGTTTTCCAAAATATTGCACCCGTATTGGACCATATCCTTTATAATAAATAGATTTATTTGTTGATTTCTTTGAAGCAAATACAAATTATCATTTCTCATGGATAATTTTGTATGCTCGAAAAAAAAGTTAGGTTTATAGCACGATAATTTCGTAAATATCCATTAATAATTTTGAAAATAAATACTATACAGGGTGAGACTTTTCGATTTTCAGAAAAACGACTTGACTTTATATTATGTTTGTAATTGTGGACATTTTGCACCATTAAAAGGTATATGACGTCATCGTACAATGCCCCCGTGTTATCAATATTTTTTTAAATTAGATTTTCTCCTTGAACTCAAATTAATGTATCATTTGGAAATAATTTATCTCCTACACAAACACCAATGTCATTAATGTACAAAATAAATAATAGTGGTCCCAAAAGAGCTTCCTGTGGTACATCCAATTTATTTACTAAAGGACTAGAAATTTTATTATTTACTTTAGTACATCGTGTTCTATTTAATAAATATGATTTAAATCATTCTAGTTCAATTCCAATTATTCCAAGGGATTGTAATTTTTCCAGCAATTTTCTTCTATTAATTGTTTCAAAAGCACTACAAAAATCAATAAACATCGACGTTGCATATTTTCCATTATCAACAATTTACAAAAATTCTTCAGATAAGTATCATTGCTGATTGGGTATAACTATTATTTCGATATCCATATTAATGAAAATCAAATCCAATTGTATTTTCAATAAAGTTGACAAGTCTTGTGTCAATCTCTTTTTCAAGAATTTTGTTAATAGTTGGAAGAACTGAAATCTGAAATTAGCCTATAGTTATTAGGATGTTTCTTATTTCCTTCTTTAAATATTGAAATTACTTTTACAATGTCAAGAATATCAGGACACTTTCCATTCAATAATATTTTAATTATAATTCACGCTATAATTGAACTTAATTCAGTCTTTGATGTGGTTATAGGAGTATTATCATAACCAGGTGAACATTTATTTGATAAACCGTATATAACATTTTTAATTAATTAAGAAAAATTTGGTAACATAAACATAGTTTCCTTTTTATTTTCCAATTTTATATCATTTATATTACCCAATGTACTTATTAATTTAGAAATTAAGTACTGTAGCTACTTCTTCTTGATTTTCTATTTAATTTTCATTAATATTTAATATTGTTCTTTTTTAAAACTTGATTTAAAAAACATTATGTACCTTTTAAATTTATACAATTATCTTGAAATTTTTCATGATAAAAGTATTCTTTTTTGTTTAATTACGTTATGTACAAGATTTTTATAAATTTAAAATTCTTTTTAGGTGGTTTTTTATTTTGATTTGGCAGTTTGAATAATATATATAATAGTTAATTAATTTATGGGATAAGTGCGAAAAATAATGTATTAGGCATGAGATCCACATTTTCGCGCTGAGCCGAAATCATATAAAATTTTTCCTCCTTTTTCAAAAGAATTATAAATTAATGAAATAATAATTAATAGTTATTCTAAGGGCCAGTTTATTCATCTGTCCCTAAAGTATCTGTTAGTTACTTATACCCAGATTCTGGTCAAATCATTTAAATTTAAAGGCCTTTAAATTTAAATTTGTTATATGGGTTGTAATGGACGATTTCCATGGTTACCTTAAATGTTTCTAATTAAAGCCCTTTAACTTTGACCAGAATCTGCCCATTAGTCAGTAAAGTTACAGATCTCCTGTAAAAAAATTGGGTATGTTCATTCTATCTTATCTGTCAGGTAATTACTGAACATTTAGCACATTTAGCGACGAAAGAGACGTGGGAACAATGTTTTTTGGGCTTTTGGCGATTTTTGCACTTCCAGTTTGTTCTATTTTATAAATTTTATTGCATTTATGACGTATGAGTAAAAAATAAAATATATTGGAGAGCGTACTAAGCGATTAGCGATTAATTTTTTTTTATAATTTCTTCTTTTGATTTACAAAAGTCTAGTCTTGTGTCTTCATATTTTTGTTGAGGCAAATGTACTCATAGTATATCTTAAATATTGGGCATTTTAATGATTAATGATTTTTTGGCAATACTTAATAGAACATGGTTAAATTCATGGTTTGAGCATTCGGTTTTCGTTTTAAATATTTTTGTAATACCAAAAAGGCTCATAACAAAAATTAGAAGTTGCAGACTTTTAAAAGATTATAAAAAACTAGTAAAAATTGAACGCCCTTATTTCGGGGTATCAAAAATTTATAATGGTAAAAAATATATATGATGAATTTAAAAAACAAACAAAAATATCGCGAAGGAAAGTCAGAAAATTTAAATCCAGTGGTGTTGCAGAAGTTCCAGTAAGTATAGGTACCCTGCAAGGAAAAACTCCAGATCACCCCAATAATTTAAATTATCCCATTATTGAAACCAACTGAGCTAAAACAACGAGGATTATATACATGGCATCAATAATATCAAATTTAATTTATAAAATTTAAAAACAAAGGGAATACTTAAAAAATTGCCAAGTTTGAGGTTATAATCTTCTCATTATCTCCTTATTGGGAGGTCAAATGTCAAACTGATCAGTAAATTAAAGTATTTAGTAACCTAAATTTACTGAAAGGTGAATATACACAATGTAAAATGATATACATATAATCCAAGATTTTTGACGTATGTCAATAGTGAAAAAAGTATGATTTTTGACGTAAGTAAGGTAATAAGGGCGATTAAAAAGTGATACATTTAAGCACGTTAATGCTTTATAGCTTTTTACTCGCCCATTACCTCACTAGTTGGTTACAATTTTCCGTTGACCGCATCTCGCTAAAACTAAGAAAAACTAATTGTATTTCTTAAAAAACTTTACTTTGTTCTTATAATTTTTAAAGTTTTGGCACATGGTCACCTTGGATACATAAAAAATAGTTGCGTAATGAAATGTCATTTAGGAATAGACGTAATTACTATACGATTTTCATTAATTTTGATTGCAGTAATGACAACTTAACCAAACGGTCAACGGAAAATGAATTTATTTCACGATTTTTTTATAAGAGATTTTTATTTTTCTTTTCCTTGTGGAATTTCAAATTTTTCTTTATAAACCATAATTAACAATATGATATTAAAAAACCGCAAGAAGGTACAGGCATTAAAAAGCTTGTTTTGCATTAAAAAACCCTTTCAATTATTTTAATTAAATTTGTAGCATCAAATAAAAATGTACATGTATTAACATCAATTACGAGCATATTAACTTGTTTCTAAAAATACATACCAAGTTTTAATTAAAATACAACACCTTTACCCCTTTAACAACAGTATACTTTTCAGCTCGTTATTCGTGTATTTCAACTTTTTCTCTTGTATGTAAATGTTTCGACTTTCGCGTATGAAAAAGTGTGAGAGTTTTTCGGCCCAACAATAATAATGTTATCTATAATTCACATATTAGGGTAATATTGAATTTGATGCCGATGAGAGTCGACATCTGCCCCCTACAAACGAAAAAAGTGACAGTGTACTTTGGGAAACTTGAGAAATTATTGGAGCACCTCACACCTCGCCGTCAACTTCTAGTGCATGTAATTCGATTTTGCGATTATCGACTTAAAAGCTTTTTGGAATCGCTCAAATTTTTATAGGTTATTAACTATTTACTAAAACTTTTAAGAAAGTGTATTTACTAGCTTAATAAATGCTTTTATAAGTTACTAAAGTATTTCAGGACAATTAGAGGTAATATTTCTTTTACGACATGTAATTTCTTTCAATAGTGTCATTTTATTTATTAACATTTACCTTTAGTTTAAATTAATATTTAATTAATTTCGATTTTTATATAAAAGGAATTGTTTAATCGCTGGTTATTATATGGTATATTCGTTATTTCAATATAATTACTATCCACTCATAACATTTACTTATTTCATTAATTTAAAGTTTTTCATTACGATAAAAGGGTATGATACCAGAACTAAAATATTGGCTTAAATTATAATACTATAATGGAAATTTCCAAAGGACTTAATTAAATTTTCCCAGTGGATACAAGAACAGATACTGCACTAATTCCGACCCCTGCATGCAATTTTGTTAAACATGTCATCAAGATTATATTAAAGAAGACGCAAGAGCGCTTCATTTGCATTGTCTTCTCCTTCAGCTCAGTTTGTAATAGTTTTGCACTCGAATGTTTTGAGAAATTACAAAGACTATATGCTCACTTACCTTCGAAGACGACAAGCGTTGCCTCTGCACTCACAGCATCCCCTACACCATTTTCGGCTACGCATTCGTAGGTTGCATCATCCCTGCTGGCTTTCACAGGCTCTATTCGTAACAATGCACCCCCATCCGGAAAATCTTTCACTTGATAACGAGACTGCGTTCCTGCAATAGGACAATGGTTTCAGAATGTTAATTGTTCCTAATGAATATAACCTTTATGTTACAAGAAATAAAACTTGCACAAAAGATTTTTCACATTGAATAAACATAAAAACAGCTACAATTAAAATACCTATGCTCATTTTAGGTACTACTTGTAATTATAATAATGCACTAACTTTACATTTCAAATTAAATTATTTTCCATGTCATATGTTCACTATTGACATTTTTAGCCTTATAACAAATAATAATAGAACCAACTAGAATAACAGATACTTCAGAATCACTAATTGATTTAATTATCACAAATGAGCGTGTAAAAACACTCGATACCCAAATCACCCATATGTCTTATATATCTGATCATGCTCTTATTTAAACAAAACTTCCCAAAGCTCTACAAAAAGAATTGTCAATAAACGAATTTCTAGAAACTTTAAACATTTTGACAAGAATTTGTTTGTGAATGATCTTTATAAAGTTCCTTGGTTTTTACCATATTGAGGGTGTAAATGATAAATTTAACTTTTTTGTAATATAAAAAATCTTATAAAACTTAGAGATAAAGCTAAAAAAAATCTAACGGGACATCTGATTTTAATTATTACAAAGAATTAAGAAGATTCGATCTGAAAAAAACTCAAAAACAGACAATAATGGTAATATTAGTAATAAAAATAAAAAATATGGGAAAACTTGGAAGTCGAATAACAAAAATACCCATACAGTCCAACGTCAAATGGGACACCATGTATATGTCAAATTATATCTCATTTAAAATTAAATGACCGTTAAATGTGTTTGATAATATTGGGGGTTAACCATTCATTATCATTACTGCTAAGTATTTTGAGTATGTTGGCTTTGGCCACTCAGCTTGTAATTTAATGTTTTCATATTTATATGATAAAAGTCAAATAGTAAACTGTGACAACAAGTTTTCTAGTCCCAGATCTACAAATTCAGAGGTGCCTCTAGGCTGTGTTCTGGGGCCTCAATTAATTTCAATTTATAAATTTTGTCGCTTAAAATATAAAATTAACAGCGAGCCAAATAAATTAACCAATATACTGAAAGAATTTATTTTTGATTCTTGATAATGACTTGCGGTTTCGGAAATATACTACTTTATTAATTCGAAGGGCTTATGCTGCTCCGAAATGTATATACAAGGTGAGTCAGTAACCTGAAATAAATTCCAGAAGTCAGAAATGGTTCGATTTTCAGAAAAACATCTTGATACGTTAAATTTTATTTATAATTGTGGACATTTAAAATTTTTGTGACGGCATCGTTCAATAGCCACGTGACGTCATCACCATTTTTTTTAAGTCAACCCAGAATTTAAAAGGATTTCTAAACTTGTGTACCCATGCAAAATGTGAGTGACTTATATGTTCTCGTTTTTTTAAACAGTACTTTCCTTTAGTACTGCAAATGTCCTAGTTTATTAAAACTTTTGAAACAACCTATTTTATCACATGGTTAATCTATTTTTACTCATCTCTCTCATATTGCTCTGTTGTTTCGATATGTAGTAAAAATGATATCTATCCTAACAATTTTTATTATTAAAATTATTTTGATTATAATGATGATAAAAAAATCATAAAAACACAATTACTTTATAGACAATTAATTTGTATTTTATTATTACTGAGATAACCTCTACACAGAAGAAATAATATGTTTTTAATTGCAAAATAGATAATATAAATATCATTAAATTTTATGCAGCAATGTTGAATAATTCAATACAAATTACAAAAATAATTAAGAAATAAAGGGATATGAAATTTTTATAATAATAAACCGAATCCACTTAATCTTTCTAATCTACTTTTACTTGCGCAAAAAAAGAAGGAAACAGTTTAACATGTACATATTGGAATCAGATTTATGTCACCACGATGATCTCACGAATTTTGCATACTTTACTTATAATGTCGCATAAAATAAAAGATGTTTCCAAATAAAATGGTCAAATTGGTCCTAAAGTTTGGAGGTTGCATTCCGAACAGATTGTATATTTAACAAAAAATACGTTATGGAAACATCCGAGAGAGGTGGAGATCAAGTCGAGACATAAATTCTATTCCAGACAGTATTTGTCGTTTATTTTTTAAATTTATACAGGGTGCCCCAAAATTCATTTTAAAGGCGTTAACTCCGTTAGTTGAAGAGATAAAAATAAAATTTTAATGGTATCAAATTGGCATCCCAATTCCATCCTTAAACTGATAAATTAAGTACTAAAATAATTTATAATAAATGTAAAATATTGACTCCTGCATAAACGATTTTATTCATTTTTTTATATATATGAAAAAGCCAGCTTCTAAAAAATATCTTTATTGGTATTTGGCGATTCAAATCCAAGAAAATATTTTGTGTATCAAAGATAGTAAAAAAAAACAAACTGTTGTATTCACTATAAAGTTGAGATCCCATTTTATAATTGAGCCTTTATAAAAGAGCCTTGGTTGCCCTTCGAATTGAATTTATTTTTCATATGGAATTTTTATTTTTTAACTATAATATATTATAGGAGTGTACTTTTGGAAAAATGATCAAAACGCATTTTTCCAAAAGTACGCCCCTATAATAGACTATACATGAAAAATAAAAATTCTATATGAAAAATAAATTCAATATGAAGGGCAACCAAGGCCGTTTTTTGTTAAATTTTTGATTACAAATGCTCAAAAATTAATTTTTAAATACAGGATGTTAAACTTTACTCGTTCTTTTGTAATTGAAATGAGTTATTTTTGAGAAAAAATGTATTGTTTTTTAACCTTATAGATGGTCAGAAAATCAATTTCCACTTAGGTTTGGAACACATATATTTAGAAACACCCTGTATAATCGTCATAACTTGATTTTTGGAGTTTCAACTAAACAGACTTGGTTAAAATACTAAAATATGGAAAAACTAATACTATTTCAGATTATTTTTTTATAAAAAAGGACAACTTGCTTAAAAAATAAAATGCACTATACTATTTAATTTGTAACTATTTTTGTTGCTATTTCTATTTAATTTATTTTAAATTTAAAAACAGGAGCCTGTATTTAGCGACCGTAATGAAAATTTTAGAGACATCGTTCTTATGAAGAAATACTTTTTAATCACATGTTTAACGTTAACGACGTGCCTAATTTTTCATCACGATCGCTGAATACTGGCTAGGGTATTTACTTTCAAACATTAAAGTAAACAAATAACGATTGTTATTATCTAAACGTGTTATGTTATTAAAGTGACTTAAAAAACTAATAAACAATTGTTGTATATTAAGCTATTTTGTTATACAATTTTTGTTATGTAAATTTAAAATAGTTTACTAATAATAAAATCTTCACCAAAATTAAGTAATTGGATAAAAAATAAGTTAAATATTGGTTTTATTTTTTGCATTTTTGATATAAGAGCACGTTTTTATGTAAACATTATTATTAAAGAACTATTTTGAAAAAATCTGTAAACTTTTAATACTTAAAAACTTACCACTATAACTAAAAAAAACTCTAAAAAAATTATGAAAATAAATCAAGTTAGTTATTAGTCCAAAATTAAATCTTTTATGCGAACCGTTTGCGGCTGAATTAAAACTACATTATAAATTTACTGGATTTTAATTTGGTTATAAGTAATAATAGATTAACCTGAAAGGTACCTAGTAATTTTTTGATAAAGAGATAGGGATAAATACTACTTTTTTGATAAAGAGATACGGATAAATACTACTCTGGTGGTGTATTATTGTTAAAACATAAACTACAAAAGATTTAATTTCATTTAATTGAAAAATAATTTGGTATATTTATATAGTCCGAGCGAGTATTAAAAAAAATATTAAAAAAATGCATATTATATCAACTCTGAAATGTGTACTTTTGATAGTTATTCTTTTGATTTTTAACCATAAATGTGAAAAGGTAGGAATATAATATAATTTTTCAGAATTTGCCATTACAGTTAAATCAAGCAAAAAACCATGAATATAAATCATTACGTGTTATGCCAAATTTTAATGCTTTACTAGGAACCGTTATTTTAAATGACCAAGAACTTATTTTTTTATATTATTAAGTGAGGATTGGGAGTCTTAGTAGAACCGCGCTCCGATAGTAAACGTATATTTTGAGCTTCTTCTTGAATTTGGGGAAGAAATTTTGACCCAAAGTACATCCCACATAACTAGGCTGAAAGTACCAATAAAAATCTTCATTTCTGTTATATTTTAAAATTTGTGTCACCTAGATTACGAAGGTATTTGCTGGTTTTACAGTTAAAATGCGCGTTCAAAATTTACGAAATATGCCTTGCAATTATTTCAAACTACAACCATATTTTGTAAATAACATTAAGTTTTATAATTGCATAGTTTAAATAACATTCGTGGCTATAGACTTCTATACAACGACTTTTAGAAAAAATAAAATAATTAGGTCCAAAAAATAAGTTTAAAATAGGCCAAATTTTACTTATTTTTAATGATTTTTTTTGGCCATTTTGGATACAATATATTAAAAAACTGCCGCACACAAGTCTTAAGCAGAGGTTTCACTTTCATATGATAGTCTTATTTTGTATATAGCTCAATAAATATTCGCCTAGTTTGAAATACAAAAATAGGGAAAAACGCATATAATTTTGTAGACTCCATATCCTCTTAATTTATACTTTTACATCACGATGTAAATAGCTAATTCTTATTTTATTAATACGTTTAGGAATTTAATTTTATGATCATTACAAAATAGGATAATTTGCAATGACAAAATTATACATTGAATCCATAGTAACTTTATAGACAAGAATTGTTTAATACAAATTGCCAAAATAATTAAGAAGTCTAAATATAAAATTATTATTTTAAAGTAGATATTCATAATAATCATTACTTTTAATTTCCAACATCAATGGGAAAGGGTAAGAATTATGGTGGAGATAAATAATAATAAAAGCATAAATTAAAAACTCCCCTACAATTATTTATTTTTATAATTATACTCGAAATGTACTCAACGTTTTCAAGAAAGAAGAATAATTTTAATTTATTTACATGGAATATCTTCAATCACATTTTTTAACGACATGCTTGTTTAATTTTGAAGGGCTTTCAAAAGGTGCTTAAGTTTGATAAGGTTGATCTAACATGTGAACCAGGATGGTGCGAAGTTACTTCAAAATTGTATTATGTAAATAGGACAAGAAAAATGGTTGATTTTAATATTACAATTTTACAGAAACTTAATGATAAATCATATGTAAGTAACCAAGAATTAGGTATTTAAGTTTAAAGCATTTTTTAATACTTTCAGACGGTAACGGAGTTCTATAGGTGGATAAACAATCAATTTCAAAAATTTGCTCCAATGAAGATTAAAATTAACATAATATCTACTTTAAAGTACGGGTTATTTGGTTATAAAAAAATGATAGACGAACATCTTAAACCTCCTTTAAAATGGCCGGTAAATATTAATAAGGTACATAAAAATCACATTTAAAGTAAAATAACATCTTACGATGATTTGGATATTACTTCTTGAACATTGCATACAAAGTATTTTAAATTTTAGACATATATTGGTACAGAATGGAATTTTGAAACTAAACTTATACCCTTGGGGGTACCCCTTGGTAAATACCTGGTACGTGGTTACCACCACTGTACTAATGATTTGAGGTCAATATTTAATGTTAGCATTTGGGTGATTTATGAAGAAGTATATATGTAGTTATATGCTCCATAACAGCAACTAACAAAATTTTGTCCAATATTTTAGTATAAAATAACTTTAGGTACATTGTAGTTTATATGAACAAAAAAAATAATAAATAATTATATAAATTAAGCCAGTGTTATTTATTCCTTTTTATAATTGTCAAACTAAAGAATTTAATCCATAAGGTAATTTTCATATTGTTTAAATTAATTTCAGAAGGAACCTATTAAGGAAGTTCTATTTTTTTATGAATCCAGGAAGTAAGAAAAAAATTTAAATCTATGATTATGAATGATTGCTACTGAAAAACTATAATGACAAATTTTTATAGGTAAATATATAATAAGCATCTGATTTTTAATGATGCTTAAATAATGCATATTCAATTTTAAAGCCAACCATCTAAAATCATTATTAAAATTACCAAAGCAGCGAGAAAATGTCAAAAATATTCATGTTTATTTGTGTATTTTTAATAAAGGCTGCTTTTATTATTGAAGATTTATGTGAAGGGGTAAAGTTTGAGTTATTAAATAAATATTAAAAATAGTTTTATACCAAAAGTACACCAAACTATGGAAATCATAATATAAAATAGTATTTATAGCGTAGAGAATTTTAGGCAGCAAGTACCTAATATGAATTACGATACTCTCATGCAACTATCGGGTCTTCAAAAAAGGTTGTTTTTGGTGAAACCTAAATTTGGCACAGTTGGCCACAGTGAAATAGAAAATATAAGTACTTCATAGCGTTTTCGGATTATATGCACTGGGTTACACGGATACAGTGTTGAGGGTTCGGATTAAATTTTCAGTGTGCACTGTGTCAGTGTCGAGTGTTCGAGTATATCAAGTATGCACTGAGGTCGCACAGAATGCAGTTATTTTGGCACTACAAGGGCATTACCTCAACACGCTCGTGCTGGGTTTTACTTTGTTCTAGTGCAAATATGGCCGACAAATGTGAATGTACACAAAACCAACACAAACACGTTATCGTGAAATTGAGGTTAGAAAAACTGCCCTGAAAAAAAGTGTTCGGGTTATTCATTGCACTCACTGGATGTGAACTGGGGTACTGTCAAGGAGCACTAAATGCGGACTCAGTGCATATAATCCGAAAACCCTTTCAGTGATGTTTAAAAAAAAGACAAAGCGATACCTAATAATAAAACTAGTTTGGTGGGATTTCAACAGGTATACAAACTTAGTAACACTAAAATCCCTAAAAATTACTACATAGTATATTTGGTTGCCTAGTTTTGGTAACAGTCTTAATTATACTCCCTCTATTTAATAGTAATATATTAAAAAAATGATTTTTAGAAAGGTACGTTTAGAAAATTTCTTGAAAACAAGAGAGCTACTCTTGTTTGTCATACAAGATTTTTTGCACTTCCTACTTATTAAATTATTTTAATTAACTATAATTAAAATGTTGTAAAAATAAGTTCGCATACCTGTTATTTTTAGCGATAGTTTTCTTGTGCGACATCTATCAGAGCTTTCATGTATTATATAATAATACATATACATATAATATATACAGAGTGGCCCACGACGAGCTAGCCAAGGCATATCTCGAAAACGATTAGTACGATCTAAATGAAATTTGGTACGTTACTATAGTTTCAGACAGGATCCATTTTAGAATAATAATAATTTACTTCCGGTTTGTTGTTTCCGGTTACGTGAAATAAACTTTAAAATATTTAATGGAACACCCAGTATATTAATGCATTTTTGAGATAATTATTTCAATATAAATTCAACGATACCATACACTCTATGTTTTATTTTATGGTAATGGGAATATTCTCAGTTTAAAGAAAAATTACTTTATTGTTAAATAAAAATTATTCAAAATACAAAAAAAAATATTCTAACTAATAATTATGAAGAAAATGTTACCAACAGTACGGACTATAAGAGATGATCAAATTGACTTCCACCTTCTTGTATGCAATATTCGAATCTTGACCGTAGATTCCTGGTGCAAGACGCTCTAATCATATTTGGTGTAATTCTTTGACATGCTTCCATGATCCTGTTCTGTAAGTCTTGCATGTCAAGAGGTTGTGTGGTATACACAATTTCCTTTAAGTATCCCACCGAAAAAATCTAGGGGCGTAACATTAAGGTATTCCGTAACTTGACGAGAAAAATGTGGGGGAGCACCATCTTGTTGCCACCACATTTCAGCTCTTTCATTTAGTGGAATATCATCTAGCAATTCTGGTACTTCTTGGAGGAAATTTAAATATCTGGCACTAGTCAATGTACCATGGTAAAAGTAGGAGCCATTGGTCATTGAATAAACCACACCATACATTTATACTCCAAACTTGTTCGAAATTTGTTTCTTTGACCCAGTGCGGATTTTCGGGTGACCAATAGTGACTATTGTGGCGGTTAACGGTACCATTGTTATGAAATTTGGATTCATCACTCCATAAAATGTTTTTAAGGATCATGTTCAAGTTTAATTGATATTTCAGCAATAAAATTTAATCTTCGTTCGAAATCTTCCGGTATTAAACCTTGCACTAAATGTATTTTGTAGGGATGATACTTATTATTTTTTAGCACTCTTTGAATAGTAGTTCTGCTTAATCCTAATTCTTGTGAAAGAAGTCTGGTGGATGCATGTGGGTACACTTCAACATAAGCCAAAATATCAATGATGTTGTTTTCCGTTTGAATTAATTGTAAACATAGAGTGTATGGTATCGTTGAATTTGTATTGAAATAATCTTCTCATAAATGCATTAATATACAGGGTGTTCCATTAAATATTTTAAAGTTGTTGTCAACTAACCGGAAACAATAAACCGGAAGTAAATTATTATTATACTAAAATGGACCCAATCTGAAACTATAGTAATGTACCAAATTTCATTTAGATCGTATTAATCGCTTTCGAGATATGCCCTGGCTAGCTCGTCATGGGCCACCCTGTATATATATTATAATTGTTTTGCGAAAATCTCTTCCTTACCGACAATTTTAATGGCGTCATATTTGAAATTTTAAAGGAGTTTAGTGAAGTATAGTTTTTTGTTAAAACCAACTAATTTTGGATGGAGGTGGACGAAAGTGTGTTTAAAACTTCGATGTGTATATTCACCCGGGCGCCCGGCCGAATAACCTCGCTACTATTTGTCGGGGAGCCGTAAACGGCGCAGAAGCGCGCTTCTTAGTTTGAATTGCACGGAAATAAATTATTGGATCTGATGATTTACTAATTTTCGCACCAAAAAATAAGTTAAAGAGGTAGTTTATAAGGATTAATTTTAATTTAAGATTAATTTATTGAATACCTCTTATTTGGCCGCCGTCAAGGAAATACGAAATATCCTATTTTATGCCAGGTCAATTTAATGGTATTTTTATGGAGAACGCGAAAATGCAAAAATATACTGGGCGTTCCATTTAAAATAAAAAGTTGCCATCCACTTCTGGTATAACCGGAAGTTCCACAAAATCAAAAATACCTTTATTAGAAAGTTCGCAATTAGATTCCTCAGTAAACAAATTTTCAGAATGAAAACCATAACCATTCAAAAGTTAGCAGGGGGGGGGGGGGGATTTACTTTATGTCCGCACTGTATGTAATATTGAAAAATGCTGAGAGGTCCTTTGGTTGGATTTTAACAGGTATACAAACTTAGTAAGAGGAAGATCCGTAAAAATTACTACACAGTATATTTGGTTGCCTAGTTTCGGTAACAATCTTAAGTGAATTTCCTGAATTTAATAGTAATATATTAATTTTTTTGATTTTTAGAAAGGTAGGTTTAGAAAACATATAGAAAACCAGAGAGCTACTCTTGTTTGCGATCCTGAATGGTGTAAGGTAACAGCAAGAATTTATTACGAAACAAGAACAACTAAAATGTTAGATTTTAATGTTACTTTACTTAAACCTTTAAGTGATAAAGCATACGTAAGAAGTTTATAAATTACAAAAGTTTATTGATTATTGCTAACGCAATTAAATTAAAGGGAGTAGCAGAATTTTACAGATGGATTAACAACCAATTTCAAATATTTGCACCGATGACTTTTACCCTCAGTGCAAAAACTGCATTTCAATTCAATTTTTTTGGCTATAAAAAAATAATGTCAGAACACGTAAAACCACCGTTATCTTGGCCAATACTAGTGAATCAAGTATTTTTTATTATTTATAACCTAGAGTTTATTACTGTTTTGTTTTATTTTAGACCTATAAAGCTTCTAGAATGCATTTCTATGCAAAATATCTACCGCCAGGAGTACCCCTTGGTAGGTACATGGTGCTAGTTTACCATCACCCTACTAATAACGTCTATTCAGTATTTAATGTAAGCATGTGGTTAAATTTGAAAGAAGTTTATGTAAATTAATAATATAATATATAAATCCAATTAAACAAAAATATAGCAACGGGGTTCTAAAGAAAAATTCTGTTATTTTCTTTTCTTCATGTACCTAAATACAAATATGTAGGTCCCTAACAATCCTTTCAAAATAAAATTTTCCAAATGCCTTTAATATAATATTTGGACGGTTTTGGCGTCTTTAGGATATACCGTCCGTTTCCTAGTACATTTCATTATATTCTAGAACAGTCTAATAGATATCAGGACAAAAAAACCCTGATGAAAATTGAACGCGCGGACATTTACCCCCGTGTTTTTCACATAGGGATACACATTTTCGGCCAATAAAAGTTTAAAAAATATTCATCAACCTTTTTGATCATATCTTTTGTTTCTTTACGTTTTTGATAATTTTAAAAGTACTAAAATAATCCTTGATCAATGCTCTACAGAAATGGTTTGTATGTCGCTCTGGTGCTTCATTTCGGAGTAAAAGTAGATTTTATAATTTTTAGCTAAAAATATGGATTTAAAAAATAACTTCAAAGTAGGCTAATTTACCTAAAATATCATGTACTACATATGTGGGCTGCTCCATATGCAAGATGCATGTCTGGTAATTCCGCATTAGAAAATCTATACATTTTTAATATTGCAATAATACTAATTAGAAAATATTAAAGGCTGCATAGAACTTAGAATTACCAAAATATTGTGGCAATTCGCCTACTTTGATTAATACTCGTATGTTTTCAGATAAATCACGAAATTTTCATTAAAAAGCCTAATTTGATGATGTTTTTTAAATTCATATTTTTAGCTAAAAATTATAAAATCTACTTTTACTCCGAAATGAAGCACCAGAGCGACATACTATACGAGTATTGAACACGCTAGTAATAAGAGAACCTTTTCTGAAGAACATTGATCAAGGATTATTTTAGTACTTTTAAAATTATCAAAAACGTAAAGAAACAAAAGATATGATCAAAAAAGTTGAAGAACCCTCCACATGTAACGCCCCTGAAAATATTTTTTTAACTTTTTGGGCTGAAAATATGTATCCTTATGTGAATAAACTGTGGCCAAAATTTGAAATTAATATCTCTTCTAATATTTATTTTATTTAAAAAAAATAATTATTTTGAAAATGTTTGAAGTGGTATAACTTTTTAAGGAAGCATTTCCGGAGAATACTTTATAAGTCAAAAATGCTTAGTTTCACTTCCTCTATTACCACAAACAATTTGTCAGTTATTCATGGACACCCTGTATAGTTGCATGCTTCAAGAACCCATGTAACAAAACCTTACCGAAGATTTTAGTATACAAAAAAAATGAGTAAATCTTAGTTTATATTTGCAGAAAAAAATATACTTTTTCCTGTTTTAAGAAGATCCAAACTAAATTAATAATAATTTTAAAACCTCATTTGCCCAAAATACAAGTAAAAAATTATAGTAGAAATTTACAATAAAATGTATTTTGATATTAATTTTATACCCATGTTGTTTAATGAATCCAGGAAGTAAGAAAAAAATTCAGTCTACGATTATTCATGATTGCTACTAAAAAAAGTATAATGACACGTTATTACAAATAAAAAAACATTTGATTATTAATGAAGGTTAAATAATGCGTTAGTAATTTAAAAGTAAACAATCTAAAATTATTATTAATATTATCAAAGTAGCGAAAAAATGAGACACAAATTAATGTTTATTTTTGTATTTTTAATAAAAAGTGCTTTTATTATTGAAGATTTTTGTGAGGCGGTAAATGAAATTAAATATAGTTTTTTTTTTACCAAAAGTAAACAACGATATCTAAATTATTATAGACGGTGGGCCAAAGAAAGCGAAAAGGATGAATTTTAAAGTTAATTCAATTAAAAATTTCGAAAAATTGCTCGGACAGGTCAAGTTCAGTTTGAAGGCAGATATTTTTGGAATAGAGCCGTGAACATAACCCTCAAATTTTTAAATCGTTTGATAGAGTAAGTAACACCTCATTAGAAAGATCTTTTGACTTAATACATAAAAAACAAAAGTTAAATCGATCGGTTTGTTTTAAAGATATACAAAATTAAAAATGCACAATTTAACATTAAAATTTTAAAACAAATCGATAGATTTAACTTATATTATTTTTGTATGTTACTCTAAGATCTTTCCAAAGAGGTATTATACTTACCCTATCAGGCCATTTAAAATTTTAGGGGTGTATTTAGAGCGCAATTTAAAATGGCATGATATAGTAAGTAATTCCTCGTTGGAAAGACATTTTTACATTAGGTAATTTACGAAAACAAAAGTTAAATTGATAGATTTATTTCAAAAATATTTTGTATGATATTCGGGGTAAAAAGATCTTTCGAATGAGGTATTACTTAGCCCATCATTCCATTTAAAATTTAAGGAATCGTGTTTTGCTCCAGTTCTATTGCATAAAACGCCCCTTTCAAATTAAATTTGACTTTATCGAGCGATTTTGTCCATATTTTGCATTAACTAATTTAAAATTCGTCCTTTTCGTTTTCGTTAGCCCACCCAGTATAAAATATTACAACCCAATTCACGAAAGACAAACTATTTAATAGTAATATATTTTAAACATTTTTGTTTTTTAGAAAGGGAGATTTACGAAAATTCTAGATCAAGAAAGAGCTACTTTTATTTGCAATCCCGAATGGTGTGAGGTTACAATAAGAATTTATTACGAGACTAGAACAACTAAAGTAGGAGACTTTAATGTTACTCTACTTAAACCTGTAAATGATAAATCATACGTAAGATCTTTAGAAATTACAAATAGTTATTAATTATTACTAACGCAATTAAATTAAAGGCGGAAGTTGAATTTTACAGATGGATTAACAACAGATTTCAAATATTTGCACCGATGACTTTAAAGCTCAGTACAAAAACTGCATTAAAGTACAATACATTTGGATTAAAAAAAATATTGTCGGAACACATAAAACCACCAGTATCTTGGCCACTACTAGTGAATAAAGTATTTTTTATTTCATATAACCTAATGTTTATTACTGTCATTGTTATTTTAGACCTATATAGCTACAAGAGTATATTTCATTGCAAAAGATGTTCCTCCAGGAGTACCCCTTGGTAGGTACTTAATGCGAGCTTACTTTCACCCTACTAATAAACTCCATGCAGTATTAAATATAAGCTTTTGGTTTAATTATAAAGAAGTTTATGTTAATTAAAAATGTAAATATATAAATTCAGTTAAATAAAAATATATAAATGGTTTGTTATTTTTCTATCCTCATATAATTCAAAATAACTAAAATAAAATTTTCCAAATACATTAAATATAATATTTGGTCCTTTCTGGTCAAATTTAAACTATTTAAGGATAATATATCACTTTAATTTCATTTCATAGTTTAGTTTATTATATTCTACACCTTTTCCAATTGTATTTCAGAAAGGATCGATAGTATTTCAGAAAGCATCAATTGTAATTCATAAAAATTAATTTAATTTTAGAAAGGACCAATTGTAATAAATTGAGGAAACCAAGAGATTTTGGCGGCAATTATAAAATATAATATTTAGGTAATCCAAAATTTCTGCAGCAACATTTAGTTTCAATGTAACGCAAATGATCTTTCCTGAAATACAATTCACGTTTCTGTATTACAATTGATGATTTCTGAAATTGAATTGATCTTTTCTGAAATTCAAGTGGAAAAGATGTAGACTAAACTAAAAGTTATTAATAAGATATTTTATTTATTTTATATTTATTTTGTAATAGGATGGCATTTTGATTCTAAACTAATTGTCTTGGAGGTATCCCTTGGTAAATACCTGGTTACCACCACTGTACTATTACTTGCCGAAGATTTTAATAAACAATAGCTTTTGGTACATCTTAGTTAAGAGGATAGCCGGTGTAATTTGGGTATAGGGTATCGAATTCAAAGACAAAGTACAGCCATACCAATCAAAAAAAGCAAAATCGGTTTTCACATATCTTTTCCAGACATTTAAGAGAATGTCGAGATTCCCTTTTTTTTCGTAAATTTTTAATATATATTTATCTCCTCTTAATATCTGCACAATAAGAAATTGGATAATTTTAGCCAATTTTAATTTTTAACGTTCTAACTCTAACTAAAATAAAATAGGTCCACAACCTCACTTTGACTGATTTTAAAATCTATTAATAATAAATATCAAGTATAAGATGTATTTTGATGCTAATTTTGTACCCATGATTTATTTATTAATCCAGGAAGTAAGAAAAAAGTTTCAATCTATGATAATGCATGATTGCTACTAAAAAATCGCAGTGACAATAGCAAATAAAAAAATTGAATTTTTAATGATGCTTAATAATGAACTTGCAATTTTAAAATAAACCATGTAAAATTATTATTAACAGTATTAGCGAAGCAGCGAAAATGCGACAAGCACTCATGTTTATTTGTGTGTTTTTAATAATACCTGCTATTATTATTGAAGATTTTTGTGAAGCGGTAAAGTTAAAGTTAATAAATAAAATTTCAATAAATAGTTCTATATCAAAACTAGATAAGGCAATTGAAATCATAATATGTATAATAAAATAATAACTATAGCGTACAGCCTTTTAGAAAGCAAGTACCTAATGTGAATTACGAAACTCATACAACTATTTAGTAGTAATACATTTTAAACATTTTGGACTTTTAGAAAGGCAGGTTTAAGAAATTTCTTGAAAACGAGAGAGCTATTCTTGTTTGCGATCCTGAATGGTGTGAGGTTACAACAAGAATTTATTACGAGACCAGAACAACTAAACTAGCAGACTTCAATCTTACTATGCTTAAACCTATGAATGATAAATCATACGTAAGATCTTTACAATTTACAAATAGTAAATTATTGTTAACGCAAATAAATTAAAGGCGGTAGCTGAATTCTATAGATGGATCAACAACCAATTTCAAATTTTTTCGCCGATGACTATTACCCTCAGACTAAAACCTGCATTTCAATACAATTTTTTTGGACACCATAAAATATTATCAGAACACATAAAACCACCAATATCTTGGCCATTGCTTGTAAACGAAGTAATTCTTATTATTTATAACCTACCGTTTATTATTGTTTTGTTTTGTTTTAGACCTATAAAGCTACTAGAATCCATTACTCTGCAAAATATCTACCGCCAGGAGTACCCCTTGGTAGGTACTTAATGCGAGCTTACCATCACCCTACCAATAACCAGTATTCAAAATTTAATGTAAGCCTATGGTTAAATTTGAAAGAAGTTTATGTAAATTAATAATATAATATTCCGGGTGGAAATGAAACTAGGGCCACCCCTGGCATTTCTTTATTTATGGAAATAAAAAATTAAAATTTTAGTATATTATATGATCTAAGAAAACAAATCTAATGGATCGAATAGATTTTTAATTTTACTTCCGGTTTATCAGGAAATGGCATCCACTTTCTTATTTTAAATATAACCCCCTGATTTTTTCTACGTAAAATCAAACATCGGTTAATTTTAAGTATGTTTATGACAAAAAAATATTTTTTTCAAAACTTTAAGAAAAAAATTTGAATTTTTTTTTGGTAAAAAATTTGAGTAAAACCTACAAAAACTATTTTTAAACATACATATGGGATATTACAGTAACCGGAAAAAACCCTCTATTTAATTAGGGGTTGACCTTTATATCATCCCATTTAAAAAAGTAAAGATATTTCCAAAAAACGCTTCTTGAAAATTAAAAAAAATAATATCTCAAGAACGGTGAAATAAATTTTATAAATTACAATTTATTTTACGTATTTGTATTATTTAAAAATAGTTTTTGTAGGTTTTACTCAAATTTTTTACCAAAAAAAATTCAACATTTTTTCTTAAAGTTTTGAAAAAAAAATTTTTTTTGTCATAAACATACTTAAAACTAACCAATGTTTGATTTTACGTAGAAAAAATCAGGGGGTTACATTTAAAATAAGAAAGTGCGTGCCATTTCCTGATAAACCCGAAGTAAAATGAAAGATTTATTCGATCCATAAAATTTGTTTTCTTAGATCATATAAGATACTAAAATTCTAATTTTTTATTTTTATAAATAAAGAAATGCCAGGGGTGGCCCTAGTTTCATTTCCACCCGGTATATATAATTTAATTAAATAAAAATATGGCAACGGCGTTCTAAAGAAAAATTGTGTTATTTTGTAACCTTATGGGACAATTATAAAGAACTTTATGTAAATTAATAACATTATATAAATTCAATTAAATAAAATTAAATAAAATTATGTTAACGCGGTTATAAAGAAAAAAAAAATGCTTAATTTATTTCTCTTCATATAAATAAAAATCTTCATGTATCTTCTGGTCTTCCAAAAGCAAATTATTCAACACATTTTATATAATATTTGGTCTATTTCGCTCTAATCTGTAGTCATACAATGCTTGCATTAGTGTTTTTATGAAAAATTTTACTTGAATAGCTGCTGTGTAAACAATTGTTTTGATTGTCATAGATTAAACAGATTGTTAATTTAGTATTTAAAAAAAGTTGTAAATAAAAATATAATGCTTACTAATGTTCTTCCACGACTATTGAATAAACGATTCATTTCGTTTGAACTTTTTGGTATGTTATGAAATTCATTACTAAATTTTTGACATTATTCAACATGCTCGATCTGTGCGGACCAATCACAAAGCTGCAGTATTGCCAACCCATTGAGCAATGAGCAATGGATTATGGGTAATTTCATTATTCACTAGGCAGTATTGCCAACCCATTGAGTAATTTTAACTGCAGAATTAAATGTACATAGAAGAAATCAAGAAATGTCAAATGTATGAAAAATAAGTTTTTTAAAAAATTTTGCATAAAAGCACAGTAAAATATAAAAACCTCGTGGAAAAAGTATAGTACTAACAGCCAGTATTTACCCAAACCTTTTATCTATCATTTCTCGCTCGTTGAATAATATACTATTGTTAAGGTGATAGGGAGTCAAATGGTTAAAACCGATGTTTTTATCTTTCCTTATTTTTTTTAAGTGTTTCAAATTGGAAACAAAAAAAATAATTAAATACCAAACTTGAGTAAAAATTGTACTTTTATATGCAATTTTTATTTTTCATTTATCTAGATTTATATGAGCGTAGTTTTGAAAAAATAAAAATATTAATATAGAAGTTTTTCTTACAAAATTACACAAATGTAATTGTAGATACATAAATAACAAAAATTATAAATGAAAGTAAAATTCTTACTTTAGTTAGGTATTTTTTATTCTTTTGAGTTTCCAATTCGAAAGACTTTGAAAAAAATCATGAAAGATAAAAACGTCGGGTTTTCAACATTTGACTCCCTATCACCTTAAGGATATATCTTCGTTTTATGGTTTAATTAATTTTAGTAGTTTTTACTGCTTATAAATGGTGCTGTTTGCTCTCTGTGGCGAAAATATGAACAAATGTTTTACACCTTTTCCAATTGTATTTCGGAAAGCACCAATTGTATGTTAGATTCATCCGTAGAGTGCTTTACACCATTCAAAGGCTCCTGATTTTTGAAAGCTCAGAAGGAAGTAACATTTCTATAGTTTCGTTTATAAATTAGTCTAATTCTAGAGGATCTTAAGTAAGAGGAAGAATCTGTTTAGAACGTCTACACATTTTCCAATTGCATTTAAGAAAAGATCAATTCAATTTCAGAAATCATCAATTGTAATTCAGAATAGGAAATTGTATTTCAGAAAGCATTAATGGTATTCAAGAATAATCATTTTAATTTCAGAAAGTATCAATTTTACTTCAGAATCATCAATTGTATTTCAAAACGGATCAATTGTATTTTCATAAAGCATAAATTGTATTTCAGAAAATTTAATTTAAAAATAAACTAATTTTAAAAAAATTACACATATTAACCAAAAATACATTCATCAAAATTTGGCAGTTTAAGAATACACCAGTTAAACCCAATTGAAACAATCTATTTCAGGATTAAACCAGTTTTCTTAAAAGACAACTTCGGGTTTCTCATGTTACAGCACCCTAGATCATGGGCCAAATAAATATTAGTTTACTTTGAAACAATTATAAATGAAGGCCAAAATAAATTGTTGGTGGTGACTGTGCTACTGCAGCACAGCACACTATAATGGATAATGAAGCTGCTTTGTCAATGGAAGACATGCCTGTTGGTGGGTAAGATATTATATTAAGGTAATCCAAAATTTCTGCGGCAAAAGTTACTTTTAATAAAACACAATGATTCTTTCTGGAATACCTACATATCATACTTTCTGAAATTTAATTGACGAATTCTAATTTTCAAGTGATGTTTTCTGAAATACAATTGAAGATTCTGAAATACAATCCATGTTTCTGCATAACAATTGATAATATCTAAAGTTGAATTGATCTTTTCTAAAATACAGGGTGAGTCGGGAAGAGTGCATCAAATTTCCAGAATGTATTCTACACGTCAATACAAGGTAATAAAACCAAAATCTTGTTATCCAATTTTTATTAGTTTTCAAGTTATAGTGTTTTAAAAATTTAAGTAGACATAGGTGTAGCAGAATTAACTTAATTTTAATTTATAGTACATTTTGAAAGATATCCCCATGTGCCTACAAACATTTTCACGCTCTTCTATGAACACTGGCGTTTGCTCTTCCAAGTTCTTATAGTTTTTTTATTAGAGCTGCAGCATTCAAAATACGTCGGATTAGTACATCTCAAACTCTAACATTTTCTTCACAAATCACATTTTTTAACCAGTTCTTCAAGCAAACATCTAATGAATAAATTGAAGATCTGAGGACCTTGAGGGCAAGTTAAAACCATCGCGACCAATCCACGGTACAAGAAAAGAGTTATGTAAGTATTGCCAACTGTAATTTTTAAAACGCTATAACTCGAAAACTAATAAGAATTGGATAACAACATTTTCGTTTTTTACCTTGTAGTTATGTGTTGATTACAATCCCCGACTTTGACGCACTCCTCCCGACTCACCCTGTATAACTGAAGAGGTGTAGTAAGTTTTTTTTTCTATGACTATTGTATAATGGGTACTTTATGAACGCGTTTCTAGATAAGTAATGATAGCTATTACTCTCACCCGTGAGTTTTAGTTACCGGTAACCAAAACTCACTAGTGATTCTCTGTTACCAAATTCAAGCAACTTCTAAAAATAATCGTCAGTGATTGGGATTCAAACCCGGGACCACAGTCGACGTATCAATCAACTGAGCTACCGATGACTCAACATTTATACAAGCTTTTTCATTATTTAATGAATGCAGACGTTGTTACGTCAAATAACCTAATTTTTTAGAAAAATATTTTTGCGTTTACCAAATAGTCATAGAAAAAGTATAGTATTCTACTCGCGAGTAAATAACCATTACTCACTCAGGCCTGTGTCGCAATTTCGGCCTTCATGAGTAATGGCTATCATTACTCGCTCGTTGAATAATATACTATTTTTTACATTTTATGTAGTTTTTTAAACATTTTTATGATACGTATTTTAAAAGGCTCATCAAACCTTAAAAAAATACAGGAGTATAATTACAGATTAATCTGAAAAGTATGATAGTTATATAAAAGATACGCCTAAATTAACTCTAGTAGTCTGTTATTATTAAAGCATAAAGTACAAAAGATTTAACTTCGATTAATTGAAAAATAATTTGTTGTATTTATTTAGTCAAGGCGAGTTTTATTTTTTATTTAAACAATGCATCTTATATCCACTTGGAATGGTGTACTTTTAATACTTATATTTTTGATTTTTAACCATAAATGTGAAAAGGTAGTAATATAATAAGTTGTAATTTTGTAAAATTTACTTTTTCAGCTTTTTAATCTTGTTTTTAATATCACTGAAAGTTACCTAATTTTATTTTTACTTTAGAAACATTTATTTAATAAAAAATTAAGAAAAATTTGAACTTCTTTAAGGGATTTGTAAAATTTATAAAACACGAAGGTGTTAAACTAGAGTGCGATCCAAAATGGTGTACAGTTACATCCAAATTGTACTTCGTGGACAGGAAAAGAAAACAGGCAGATTTTAATATTACCATATTAAGAAAATTGAATGATAAATCATACGTAAGGCTTTAAAATACATACACATAAGTTTAATTTTGAAGGGAGAACGATGATTCATTTGAAAAATTAGGTAAGAGATGAAAAATATGGCATAAACCTTGGCTAAATGTTAATCTGTATTAATTTGTGATATTTAATGGCATCCAAGTTTTAATCTTGCTAATTTTTACCAAAACTAATTTATATATTTTATGGTTTTCTCTTTTTTAAAACAATATTTTATATAAAATGTCATCAGATATACAGATTTATTTTAGGAAGCGTTATGTAATTTTAATGCTGAACTTTTCGACTTCTTGTGTTTCGTTAAATAAGTGCCTGGTGATGCCCTAATAAACGCGAAGCTATTATTTGGGATTTGATTCATAGTTCTCCTTTCAACGTCATATAAAGAATGTATTTATATTATTTTTTAATGCTGTAGATGGAAGCAGACTTTTTAAAATGGACAAACAACCAGTATCAAAAATTTGCACCCATGAACTTTAAACTAGGTTTAAGAAATGCTCTAAAGTTCGATTTATTTGGATACCGCGCTTTAATAACAAAACATCTTAAGCCACCGTTAACATGGCCTTTGCTTCTTAATACGGTAATTTTCACTTACTTCTATACAATACCAGTAAAAATATCTTTCATTTTTAGACATATCAAGGTATAGGATGGCACTTTGATGCAAAATATGTTCCCCCGGGAATACCTTACGGTAAATACCTATTACAAGGATATCACAACTGTGCAGATGATTTACATTCAGTTTTTAATGTTAGTATTTGGTTATTGTATGAAGAAGTTTTTGTTAATTGATTTTTCTAATAAAATACATTATTAATATCTATAGATACTTTTAAAATTCCTAATTAAGCAATTATTATTAGGGTAGTTATGTGTGTTTCCTTTTAAAAAAAGAAAATTTATGAATTAAAAATGTATTTAAAGATTTTGAATGTGATAAAAAATTTTATAATTTGAAAAAATTAAAAAATATGAATAAAAATCAAGATCTTTTAATATCACAGCCCAACGATCGAAAAACTTTTTCAATAACTTTAGCTAATTTCTGTGTAATTTGGTGTGCTGATTTCGAAAAAAAACAACAAAAATGTCGTATGACCCACTAATTTCGGCTATCATTACTCGCTCGTTGAATAATTTACTATTCAAACCGTTTAAATATTTTTAAGTTGGCAATATATTCTATATATTATTTTTGGTATTCGTTTGGTAACTAAGGCCCTACTATTGTCCCACGGGATATCATGGATCACCAAACTACTGGAATTTTCGATTTTGAAAAAAAAATATATTCTAATGTTATAAGGTTGCCAATAATATCAAATGTGATCCGGTAGGTAGCTCTGATAAATTACAGAGTTGTTTTTGTTTTCTTCTAGTTAATATAATCTCACATTGCAGTGTTTAACCCATGTGCTTTTATTTCACTGTTTAATATGGATAAACGTGCTTGTAAAAATTCTCCAAACGCTTTTTGCTATATACATATATGGTAACTTTGTAATTAAAAAACATCAATGGAACATGACTTTGTAAAAAAAGTATACTTTGCTTATTTTGGTGTAGAAACCGGTAATCAAGACAACTGTTGGGTTCCTCACAAAGTAATACATATGTTATGTTTGTGTCGAGAATCTTAGGAAATACAAAAAAATAAGCATCTAATATTTAGTAATTTTAGTAATCTAATATTTTTGTAAGTGAAACTGTATTTTTAATTTGTATTTATCAAATTTTTCCCTGTTTTTTGAAATATACAGGGTGTATCAGACCACCCGTGCCACCCAATTATCTCAAGAACGCGTTATCCTACATGACTGAAATAAAAAAATTAATAACCAAAGTGAACCTAAAATTGCAACCTAATAATAAACTGAATTTTTAATTTGTGTTTATCAAATTTTTCCCTATTTTTCAAATATACAGGGTGTATCAGACCACCCGTGCCACCCATTTATCTCAAGAACGCGTTATCCTACATGACTGAAATAAAAAAAATAGTTACCAAAGTGAACCTAAACAATCCATTGGTGAACTTATTTTTGTCCGGAACTACCCGGAACTATCCGAAACCGGAGTTCACTTTGTTTTTTTAAAAGACAGCATAGGTCGAGTTTGATATGGTTTGATAGATCTTTTAAAAACAAACAACTTGTATTAAAATATTTTTTTGTTTAGAATTTATTCCATTAATAAACACCTAATTTTAGAACCAATCAAAATACAAGATTCTTGTCCAATAATATGACGTTTATACTGAAAAATGTCAGAGATGACATATTACAGCGACAAAAAGCTACCTACATTTTATGAGCGAAAAATACACATGCGTATTTTTCATAGAAAATAGAATGCAATGAATGGATCTAACTTACGTGTGACTTGTATTCCCCTCCTTCACCTAGCTGCTTTCATTTTCGTGTTTGATACAAAAATTTTGAGTTGTTTATTAATCTCCCTAAAAAAACTCGAGGTTGAGTTCTTTTCTTGGATGTTGTTGCTTTTAATCAACTCAAGTTTGGTTGACCCTTTGGTAATAACTATCGAATCAAAGATCATAGAAAAAATCGCGACAGCGTAGCTGATGTTTTAGTTCTCTAGTCATTACCGGGACAACCAAACTTTCGATTAAAATCAACAACATCTGAAAAAAACTCAACCTCTTGTTTATTTACCCCCGAAAAACAAAAAAAAATGTTAAAAAAATAAAAAATATTATTGCATATTTTGAAGAATTTTATTGAAATATGGACAAGTATGATATTTAAAATTGGTAAAACATTAGAATTTTTTACTTCACCAGTGAGCCAATTGCCAACGAATGTACATACGTAGGTACATTACATTTAAGGTTCAAATTTTATTAAATTTTGTTTTAGTATTAAATGAATATTGTCAAAAAAACATCTTTTAAAAAAGTAATGCTTTAATATTTTATTTTTATGATTTTGAAGCTCAGTACAAAAACTACAATAAAATACAATACATTTGGATCAAAAAAAAATAATGTCGGAACACATAAAACCACCAGTATCTTGGCCACTACTAGTGAATAAAGTATTTATTATTTTATACATGGTGTCCCTGAATAACTTTGACAAATTTTTTGTGGTGATAGAGGAAATGAAACTAAGCATTTTTGACTTAAAAAGTTATACCACTTGAAAATAAAAAAATATATTTTTTTGTAAATAAAATAAATATTATAAGAGATATTAATTTAAAATTTTGGCCACATTTTTTTATGGGGTAATTCTGAACAAAAAATGTTAACCGTAACAGCGCAGTTAAATTTGACAGTCGCCCTGA
This sequence comes from Stenus bimaculatus, assembly GCA_963971135.1. Lineage (NCBI taxonomy): Eukaryota > Metazoa > Arthropoda > Insecta > Coleoptera > Staphylinidae > Stenus > Stenus bimaculatus. Next base: position 15,260,336 of record OZ020185.1, on the reverse strand, counting down.
TGTCAAAAAAACGCTATTCTGTAAACTTTACTGTAACTTAACAGCTATGTAAAATAACATTTTCGATGTTAAAATAACATCAATCAAAATAATAATACTACATTAACTATAATTTATCAAAATAATAACATTACATTGATGTACAATGTATTTTAACACCGAAAATGTTATTTTACATCACCGCTAAGTTACAGCAAAGTTTAGCGTTTTTTTTTGACATCAGGGTGACTGACAAATTTAACAGCGCTGTTACAGCTAACAGTTTTGTTCAGAATCACCCCATTAATTTCATATTTTATTTAGCTAAAAATTATAATATCTACTTTTATCCCGAAATGAAGCACCGGAGCTACATACAATAAGAGTACCTTTTCTGTAGAACATTGATCAAGGATTATTTTAGTACTTTTAAAATTATCAAAAACGTATAGAAACAAAAGATATGAACAAAAAAAGTTGACGCCCCTGAAAATATTTTTTAAACTTTTATTGGTCGAAAATGCGTATTCTTATGTGAAAAAAACGTGGCCGAAATTTCAAATTAATATCTCTTATAATATTTATTTTATTTATTTTATTTACAAAAAACTATTTTGTTTGAAAATTTTAGAAGTGGTATAACTTTTTAAGGAAGCATTTCCGGACAAAAATGCTTAGTTTCACTTCCTCTATAACAAAAAAAAAATTGTCACAGTTATTCAGGGACACCCTGTATAACCTAATGTTTATTACTGCAATTTTTATTTTAGACCTATATAGCTACAAGAGTACATTTCATTACTTTCAACCTACTAATACACTCCATCCAGTATTAAATATAAGCTTTTGGTATAATTGTAAAGAAGTTTATGTTAATTAAAAATGTAATTATAATATATAACTTCAGTTAAATAAAAATATATTAATGGTGTCTTTCTGGTCAAATTTAAACTATTTAAGGACATATTGCCTTCATTTCATAGTTTACTTTATATTATATTCTACACCATTTCCAAATGTGTTTCAGAAAGCATTAGGTAATTGTATATCATAAAAATTAATTTAATTTTAGAAAGGACTAATTGTAATAAATTGAGAAGCCAAGAGAATTTGGCGGCAATTATAAAATATAATATTTAGGTAATTCAAAATTTCTGCAGCAAGATTTAATTTGAATGTAACACAAATGATCTTTTCTGAAATACAATTTATGATTATGAAATACAATTGATACTTTCTGAATTTAAATTGATTTTTACTGAAATAATATTAATGCTTTCTGAAATTAAATAGTTTTTTCTAAAATACAATTGATGCTTTCTGAAAAATAATTCAGCATTTTGATTCTAAACTAATTGTCTTGGAGGTATCCCTTGGTAAATACCCGGTACGTGGTTACCACCACTGTACTATTAATGGTTCATAAGACTATAACAACACCTTGCCGAAGATTTTAATAAGCAATAACTTTGGGTACAACCTAGTTAATATCTGCACAAAAAACAATAAGAAATTTTAATTTTTAAAGTTGTAACTAAAACAAAATAGGTCCAAAACCTCACTTTCACTGTTTTTAAAATTTATTAATTATAAAAATTATATTATATATATATATTTTGATGCCAATTTTGTACCCGTGATTTGTTTATGAATCCAGGAAGTAAGATAAAAGATTGCTACTAAAATATCGCAACGACAATCGCAAATAGAAACATTTGATTTTTAGTGATGCTTAAATAATGAACTTGCAATTTTAAAGTAAACCATGTAAAATTATTGTTAACATTATTAGCGAAGCAGCGAAAAAATGAGACAAACACTTGTGTTTATTTGTGTATTTTTAATAATACCTGCTATTATTATTGAAGATTTTTGTGAAGCGGTAAAGTTAATAAAAAAATAAATAGTTCTATACCAAAACTAGATAAGGCAATTGAAATCATAATATGTATAATAAAATAATAACTATAGCGTACAGCCTTTTAGAAAGCAAATACCTAATGTGAATTACGAAACTCATATAACTATTTAATAGTAATACATTTTAAACATTTTGGACTTTTAGAAAGGCAGGTTTAAGAAATTTCTTGAAAACGAGAGAGCTATTCTTGTTTGCGATCCTGAATGGTGTGAGGTTACAACAAGAATTTATTACGAGACCAGAACAACTAAACTAGCAGACTTCAATCTTACTATGCTTAAACCTATGAATGATAAATCATACGTAAGATCTTTACAATTTACAAATAGTAAATTATTGTTAACGCAAATAAATTAAAGGCGGTAGCTGAATTCTATAGATGGATCAACAACCAATTTCAAATTTTTTCGCCGATGACTATTACCCTCAGACTAAAACCTGCATTTCAATACAATTTTTTTGGATACCATAAAATATTATCAGAACACATAAAACCACCAATATCTTGGCCATTGCTTGTAAACGAAGTAATTCTTATTATTTATAACCTACGGTTTATTACTGTTTTGTTTTGTTTTAGACCTATAAAGCTACTAGATTCCATTTCGAAGCAAAATATGTTCCAACAGGAGTACCCCTTGGTAGGTACTTAATGCGAGCTTATCATCACCCTACTAATAACGACTATTCAATATTTAATGTAAGCATATGGTTAAATTTGAAAGAAGTTTATGTAAACTAATAATATATATAATCCAATTAAATAAAAATAAAGCAACGGGGTTCTAAAGAAAAATTGTGTTATTTTGTACCTTATGGGTCAATTATAAAGAACTTTATATATAATTATGTTATACATAATTATAGAAATATACAGGGTGTCCCATAATATGTGGGACCCACTTCTAGGGTGGGTAGTAGATGTCAAGAGAATAAGATAAGTTCATATAAACTTATGTCCAATTTCACCTCATAAGGGAGCTACAGCTCTTTAAAGGTGTTGTTAAAAAGTAGGTTTTTTTCTGGTTATTTCAAAACAAATTGAGGTACAAATTAACAGATTTGATCTTTGGCATGAATCATAATAGAGTTAGGATACGTTTTCGTGATTTTTTTCAATTTTTAAACAGTTTTGGGTAATACAATAAAATAAAATAATTCACGGCTAACATGATTTTATTAAATTTAAATTGTGTTGACCATCAATAATAGTTATTTAACCAACGAGTTGGTTAAAAGGGGCGATTAATAATCGAGAAATTTTAAAGCACGAGCGGAACGCGAGTGCGTTAATTTTCGAGATTATTAATCGCTTTTTAACCTACGAGTTACAATTTTCGTTGATCGTGCATGTGATTAATTAGAAAAAACTATCATTTTTACAAGACTTTTTCGAAATGTCACAATTAAAAAATACGAACCCGATCGATCATAACCGAAATCTAATTAAACGAACGGGGTTGTCTATTATCAGAGAGTTCTATAGTTAATTAATGATGACTTGATGTGTACATAACCTGACTTTTATAAAATAAATATAAAATGTATTGGCGTACCAATTATTGGAAGTGTATTTAAAATTAAAGGTATTTATTTTATTTATAATTTTAATTAGGTTAAAACAAATTAAATTAACTTTATATTCACAATTGTAGTATACTTCGTAAAAAATTTCATTAGAAACGTCATCAACAGAGGGCACCTCCAAAATCATTCATTAAACAAAAATCATGCATTAATGAATGATTTTGTATACATTAAAAATACTCCTTAATAAACTATCAACGAAAAAATAATAAAATGCTCGCATGTATCCGCGGGACTCGCAAAGCTCGTCCCGCAAACCTACATGCTCGCCACAAAAAGTACTTCTTTTACTCCTAATAAAACAATATACTATTATATAATAATTCATAATTGGTTTATTTTGCTCAAATCTGTAGTCATAAAATTACTTTAATGCTTGCATTAGTGTTTTTATCAATATTTTAATTGAATAGTTGCTGTGTAAACAATTGTTTTGATTGTCATAGATTAAACAGATTGTTAATTTATTATTTAAAAAAAAGTTGTAAATAAAAATATAATGGTTACTAATGTTCTTCCACGACTATTGAATAAACGATTCATTTCGTTTGAACTCTTTGATAAGTTATGAAATTTATTACTAAATTTTTAATATTATTCAACATGCTCGATCTATGCGGACCAATCACAAATAGACCGAGAGCTCGCGACATTTTTGGTCTCCGATTTCATTCAGCATGCCTTTTGGAGGAGGGAATATTTACCCTATAACAACAAAGAAAAGCGGGTACTAAACCCCCGCACGCTTTCCGATCATATGGAAAATTGCATTTACATTTTCACATAAAAATGGTGTTTTTCTATGATTTAATATTGCATGCCCTTTTAGCAAAAGATAGTTAAAATAAATTTAAGTCTTGAAAATCGTAGGCATGCGATTCGCACGGTCCCAAAGGGCTCAAATGGTCATGTGATCTTGTAATAAAAAAAAATGATTTTCCGCGTTTTCATAATGCATGCCAATGGAAAGAATTAAAGTTTATGTCATAAAACCCCCATAAAAAAATTGGCATGCGCCCCTCGTTGGCTTAAAGGTGGAAAATTTAGGAAAAGTATTGTGGAATGACACTGAAGTTTAAAATTTTCACCAAACTTCAGTGTCATTCCACATAGCTTTTCCTAAATTTCCAAACATGAGCCAACGAGGGGCGCATGCCAATTTTTTTATGGGGGTTTTATGACACAAATTTTAATTCTTTTCATTGGCATGCAGTATGATAACGCGGAAAATCATATTTTTTTAAATACAAGATCACAAGACTGTTTGAGCCCTTTGAGACCGTGCGAATCGCATGCCTACGATTTTCAAGACTTAAATTTATTTTAACAATCTTTTGCTAAAAGGGCATGCAATATTAAATCAGAGAAAAACACTATTTTTTGTGAAAATGGAAATGCAATTTTCCATATGATTGGAAAGGGCGCGGAGGTTTAGTACCCGCTTTTCTTTGTTGTTATAGGGTAAATATTCTCTCCTCCAAAAGGCATGCTGTATGAAATCGGAGACCAAAAATGTTGCGAGCTGCCGGTCCAAAACCTGCAGTATTGCCAACCCATTGAGTAATGAGAAATGGATTATGGGTAATTTCATTAATCACTGGGCAGTATTGCCAACCCATTGAGTAATTTCAACTACAGAATTAAATTTACATAGAAGAAATCAAGAAATGTCAAATGTATGAAAAATAACCTAAAAAAATTTGCATAAAAGCACCGTCAAATATAAAAAACTCGTGGAAAAAGTATAGTATTCTACTAACAGCCATTGTTCACTCAGACCTCTTATTCATCATTTCTCGCTCGTTGAATAATATACTATTGTTAAGGATATATCTTCGTTTCATAGTTTAATTAATTTTAGTAGTTTTTACTGCTTATAAATGGTGCTGTTTGCTCTCTGTGGCGAAAATATGAACTAAATGTTTTACACATTTTCCAATTGTATTTCGGAAAGCACTAATTGTATGTTAGATTCATCCGTAGAGTGCTTTACGCTGAGGATATCTTTGTAAATACAATTGGCCAGCAGCTCTGTAAATTTGCCTACATTCTCCTAATATATAACATATCAAAGGCTTTTGCATTTGTAAAAGGCATTTTTCAATATTTAACGCTTCAAAACAGTTTATTAGTAAATAAGATCAAAACAGAGGATACTTGATTTATTCAAAATTGCAAAAAAAGACATACACGTTACTTTGTTAATTTTCAAGTAAATTTTTCTTCAATTCATTTTATTTTTCTTTGAATAAATTGTAAATTGGGCAAAAAATTAAAGAATTATGTCATTAAAAGCTGTTTCTTTTGAAAATATTCTTTTAATACTAAAACAAAATTGAATAAAAATTGAACCTTAAATGTAATGTACAACATACATATGTACATTCGTTGCCAATGGGCCCAACCCCGATTTTTTAATTTTTATTTCATTATAAAGATCAAGTCTAACTAAATACAATCAGTTTTTTTAATAGTTTCTATAACGGCTAAATATTTAAATTATATGTCGCTCTGAGATCACTTTTCCGAGATTTTCATCTGGAAACATTGCAGTAAGTCCTTGTCGTCTCAACCTCTGCGAAGGTCCAGAAACTGATTTTAGGTTGGCGTCATTGTTAAAGCCAAACACACCTGTCAACTGCAGTCAAAAGATGTCGCACGTAGTCGCACGCTGCAAATAACAGATGGCGGAGCGTTCGAGTCAGTTCGGATCGTTGTCATTGTTAATATTGTTAAAATTCATTAACAGCTCGTAACAGAGGTGGAAGTTAATAACCTTACCGAGTTGAGGCGGTTGTCACTTTTTCCGTTAGCTCGATTTTGTTAGTTACGTGTTTTTGGTAGTTTATAACACACACCGAGTTACGAATCGGGACGAAATTGCAAACGAGAACCGTTGCAATTTTAATGATTTTCTCTATGGTTTTCCTTATTTGTGATGATTTTCGAATGCTACCTGACTACTAATCATAAACGTAACCTTGAATCTGTCGTGTGTTTAATCGATTTTACTGTGATGATAAATTCTGATTAATAAAATATCGCTCGAAAATTATTTTGGAAAACGTTATAGGCCAGGCGCGCACCGAGGTGGTGTGGTGGTGTGGCGAGTGGCATTTTTGAAACACTTTACAACTAGTACTGTGACGCTCTTAGGGTGGTGAGGCAGTGGGGTGGCATTTTTATAGTGGCACCACACTGCGTGACGACTTTAGTTCGCGCTATGGTATTTGTTATAAACTATTTTGGAGATTATGCCATATATCACTTTATTGCCACGTCACTTCGGGCCAATGTGGTGCGCGCCCGGCCTCAGAGAACGAACCAATTAACCCAGGTGAAATAACAATATCTTGAATAGTCAGTTTTTTTTTAATTTGCCTACATTTTTTTTTTTTTTTTTGATCAAATAAAAAAGTGGTGGGTTAATTTTAGTTAAATTTTTAACTTTGGTATGATGGATTCATGACGTAAATAATTTTTACTCTCTATGGAGTTTCGAATTTTAATCCAAAGCCAAGGCATAGACTTTAATTAACTTTTGTGTCATTGGATGCAATATGCATGGTACCATTTTGTACAGACATAAAACTAAGTACATTTGGGTTCATTTTTTGCTAGAGGTTTAAAAAATCTTTTATACAGACCACCTCCTCGTAATTATACGATTCTACGCAGGTGGTATTGAGGGAATCTCCATAAAACTGGACTCGTCAAATAACCCTATCCTCTACCCTCACAGGAGCGGGAATCGCTTCGGTATTATCCTCAACTTCCTACTATCAAAAAAAGGTACATCTCAATCTTAGAGTTCTTACGAATTGTTCGTCCAATTTCCTCCTTTTATGGTAGTTTAATTAAATATTTGAATAGGCAATATACGCTAAAATTATTTTAAAAGACTTGATATTGTCGTTTTAATCAAATTTCGAAGTTAGTTTTACCTTCCCGTTTCTAACTCGGTTGCCTCCCCCCAGCCGACTCAACCTCGTTATCAAAATCACGTTACTAACGAGATTGAAGCTTATAAACTACCAAATTTTTCGATGTCGGTTATGAACGTAAACGATGACGTGACAACAAAAAAATAATGACGCTTAACCGAGTCATGTCGGTACGTTAGAATTATAAACTTCCACCTCAGGTTCAACGTTGCCACCTAAATTACTCGGAAAAGTGACGTCACGACGATATAAAATTTAAAATAAAAAAAAACCGCTGCACCAATTGAAAAAAGAATTGGTATTTATAAGTATCTTTTAAACAGCTATCTGTAAAATAAAAGTGATCAAAATTCATTTCACCTGGGATAGGCCTATTGGCACACTGGTGAAGCGAAAAATTTATAAACTCTTTCTACAAATTCTAATGTTTTACCAACTTTAAATATCATACCTGTCCATATTTCAACAAAATTCTTCAAAATATGCAATAATTTTCGTTTCCTTTTTTTAACATTTTTTTTGTTTTTCGAATAAAGCTATGGAAAATATTAAAAAAATATTTTAATAAATGTTGTTTGCTTTTAAAAGACCTATCAAACCATACCAAACTATTAAAAAAAACAAAGTGAACTACTGTTCCGGATAGTTCCGGACAAAAATAAGTTCACTAATGGATTGTTTAGGTTCACTTTGATAATTAATTTATCATCTACGATAACGTGTTCTCGAGATAAATGGGTGGCACGGGTGGTCTGATACACCCTGTATAATTGATGTCATTTTGTAAGAGAATTGTGGGTGATAAAAAAACTGATATCGAATACGGTTTCAGCACACAAAAATACATAAGATTTAGGAAAATTAGTTTAAAAAGTTTTTACAAACATTTTTTTGTTGGCCTGTGTATTTAAAAATAATGGGAACGGGAAACCCTAAAAAACAATTGATGATTATTTAATGTTTTTGCATAATAAATTACGATATCATTCGCATACAAAAGCACCAAACGAAAAAACCAAACAACAAAATCAAGAAAATGTTGTCAAGTGCGTTTATTGTTTGGGCATATCTCATAGCAGGATTACTTTTATTTAATAATATTGTTGGAATGGTAACTATGCTTACTGATTACCTAGAAAGAATTATAATTGAAAACCACTTTATAGGGTTATAAAAAAATTGCAAATATTGAAAGAGTGACAATGAACTGCGATCCAGATTGGTGTTCTGTGAAAACAAAGTTAAATTTTATTACTAGGAATCAAAAGGAACTTAATTTCAATGTAACAATTTTTAAACCTATAAGCCAGGAATTGTTTGTAAGAATTAGTAACAATTATTATCTCAATTTTATTTCATTGACGTGTCAATATTTAGAACTGTTATAATCCACTAAGACCGTTTTAGAAAAGGTTACTTCCAAATAGGTACTTAAAAAATAATTTCTTTAAGTTATCTTGTTTAAAAATGTTATCAAGCCTCATAAAAACGTTGTAATTTTGTGGACTAAACTCGCGCTGTTATAAAATTTAATGATAAATAAGGGAATCACTATGAAGTAACAATTTCAAAAACTGATTTTCCAAAAAAAATTACAGGAGAATTATATAATAGGTAAATAATAACCGATTTTACTGTGAATATTTAAGGCTACAATTAAATTAAAGCGAATTTTTAGTAATAAATACATTATTTATAGATTAGATTTCAATGTCACAATTTTTAAACCTATTAGCGAGGATTCGTTTGTAAGATTTATTAACAGTTATTATCTCAATTTTATTTCATTGACGTGTCAATATCTAGAAAGGTTTTAATTCACTAAAAATATTTCCAACTATGTTATCAAGTATAAAAAAAGTTGTAATTTTGTGGAATAAATTCGCGATGTTACAAAATTTAATGACAAATAAGGGAATCACTATGTAGTAACATTTTAATAATTGGTTTTCCAAAAAAAAAATGATAGGAGAATTATATAATAACCGATGATTTTAATGTGAAAATTCAAGGCTACAATTAAATTAAAATGAATTTATAATAATAAAAACATTTATACATTACATTTCAATTATTAATAATAACTTAAAGTTAAAGTAATAACTTCACATATAATACTAAATGACAAAATCGTGTCAGATAAATTATTCATATATTCCATCAATAATTAATGCTTTTATTTTTTAACTCGGTGGAGATCTGCAGTGAGTATTAAAAGCTTATTGTTTAATTTCAGATAGAAATTGTAGTAAAAAGATGGTTTAACAATAACTATCACAGATTTACACCATTTTGTTTTAATGTCACAGCAAAATTTATCTCTAATGCAGAATGGTTTGGATACACAAAATTACTGACTAAATTCGTATATCCACCAATGGCTTGGCCTTTAAAAGTTAATACCGTAAATATATTTTGACTGCAATTTACCAATAATTAAAACTATTATAATTCGTAGACGTATCATGCAAGAGGTTGGCAAATGGACCCAAAATATTTTCCAAGCCAAATTCCAAACGGAAGGTTGATTGGTTATCACAGAGCTGCCAATGACTTACATTCCATCTTAAACAGCAGCGGTTGGATGCATATCAAAGATGTATACTATAAATAATACAATATTTGTTCATAGAAGCTTTGTAAAAAACAATTTTTGTCTTTAAATTTATCTAAATAAAATAATTTTTAATAAAATATTCAACTAAAAATATATAATCTAAAATATGTACTTATAATTAATTTATAAAAGTGTCTTATTTTTGGTCATAAATACAAGTGGACATCACTTGAAATCAAGAGAATATTATAATGATTTGTAATAATACATAAATGTAATCATTAAATTTATTTTTGTGAAGCAATAACAACGTTATAAATTACCCCCACTCCTAAAAATAATAAAAAATCTGTTTAAAATAAATACTGAAGTTAAAACAGTATATTATTCAACGAGCGTGTAAAGTTGCTATTACATACGAGGATTAATCCGTGTGTGTAATAGTAATACATGCGAGTTTAATACTATACTTTATGTACGACTAAATATTTTGGCTACTTTCTACTTTTATTTTAAAACCAAAATCATTTAACGTCATTTTGAACATAAACTAATTTGATATTTTATTAATCACAATTATTACCTACACCTTTTATTTTCAATGTAGATGCCTTTGAAATTTCCTAAATATGCTTTTTTACAATAAATAATTGCATTAAAATAGTCTTTGTAGACCTAAATGTGTTAAAGTTATTGTTATTAATTAGACAGTGGACGGCGCTGGACTCGAGTGAAGATAACATCGTCTTTTTTCGTTTAATTTCGACACATGTCGGCTTTAGCTAACTTCAGCCCGTGAGTTTACTTTACAACTAGAGCGTTCTGATTGGCTGCAAGCTGCAGTCAAATGGAAAGTAAAGTCACTAGTGGTGTAATGAATTTCATTACATGCTAGCAAACGCATATGTAATGAATACTTTAATATTAGTAGTAGATAAACAATTTTTTTGACTTTACGGACAACTTTATTGTTCCACTATACATCATAAAGCTAACGTTTCGGTTAACAACGTAACCTTCTTCAAAGTTAATGATCTCCAATTTCTTCTTGAATTCATCTAGTTCCCATGAGATAATATCTATTTTCACGTTTAATAACTTGCTGATAAATTTTTGCTTGATTCTTTCGAATTTTCGATGAAATGGGTGTTCAATGTGTTAATGGAACCTTCTTCATTATATGTTTTGGAGAAACGTTCAAACTTCTACATTCCATTGGAAAGTCTATCTTATCATGTAGGTGTCTTATCTTCTCATTAATTTTGAATATTTTCTTCACTTCGTGTGTAATTGATCACCATATGTTTGTATCTTTTATTTTTAGACTTATCAAGGTATAGAATAGCATTTTGGGGCAAAATACGTTCCCCCGGAAATACCTAATGGTAAATACTTATTACAAGGATATCATAACTCGGCAGATGATTTGGATTCGGTTTTCAATGTTAGCATTTGATTAGTGTATGAAGAAGTTCTTGTTAATTGATTTTTTTACTAAAATACATTATCATTATCTATAGATACTTTTAAAATGCCTAAAAAATAAAAGATTTTTAATGTGATAGAAATTTCAAAAAATTCAAAATTATGAAAAAAAATCAAGGTCTTTTGATATTTAAAAATAATAGGAACAGGAAACCCTAAAAAAATAATTAATGATTATTTCATGTTTTTACAATATAAATTACGGCATCATTCGCATACAATATGCATAAAGAACTAAACGATAAACCAAACAACAACAAAATCAACAAAATGTTGTTAAATGGATTTAGTGTTTGGGTGTACTTAATAACAGCATTATTTTTATTTAATAATATTGTTGGAAAGGTAATTATACTTACAGATTACCTAGAAATAAATATTATTAAAAACCACTTTATAGGGTTACGAAAAAATTGCGAATATTGAAAGAGTGACAATGACCTGCGATCCAGATTGGTGTTATGTGAAAAAAAACTTAAATTATGTTACTAGGAATCAAAAGGAACTTAATTTCAATGTAACAATTTTTAAACCTATAAGCCAGGAATCGTTTGTAAGAATTAGTAACAATTATTATCTCAATTTTATTTCATTGACGTGTCAATATTTAGAACTGTTATAATCCACTAAGGCTATTTTAGAATAGGTTGTTACTTCCAAATAGGTACCTAAAAAATAATTTCTTTGTTATCTTGTTTAAAAATGTTATCAAGCCTTATAAAAACGTTGTAATTTTGTGGACTAAATTCGCGCTGTTATAAAATTTAATGATAAATACTATGAAGTAACAATTTTAAAAACTGGTTTTCCAAAAAAAAATATTGGAGAAACAAACAGGGTGAGTCGAAATTAAACCGCCAATTATTTTAAGCCGATTCTATGACTAATTTTAAAATAAAAACTTCAAATTAACATATGTCCGATTTTGCTTCCTGAGGGAGCTACAGCCCTTCAAAGGTGTTGATGAAAAGAAAGGTTATAAAAATTAAAAATACCCTTAATTTAATTAAAACATCCAATGTAATCAAATGAAGACATAGATTTTATTAGCTACCTAATAATAAAAAATGTGTATTGTAGAAAAAAGTAGATACCTAACGTGCCGTAAAATATCGTTAAAACGATCAGCGCGTGATTATGTGAATTTTTCTCCAAAATGGTGTATTCTATAGAGTTCGTGCAAGAATACTTTTTTTATCTAAAATTGTTTGGCGAACATTATTTTGAAAAAAAATCTTAAAATATGAACCCCTAAAAAGTTACCACAGTTTTTATTACCATCCCTCTCCAAAACTACCTTTTAGAAGCATGCAGAAAAATTCAAAAATCAGGAAAACATATCTAAAGCGTATTCTGATTCACACCAAATTTGAAGTTTCTACTATAAAGCGTTTTCCAATAAACCTACAAAAACCTTCTTTTTCACACCATCTTTGAAGGGCTGTAGCTCCCTTAGGAAGCGAAATCGGACATATGTTAATTTGAAGTTTTTATCTTAAAATTAGTCGCAGAATCGGCATAAAAAAATTGGCGGTTTAATTTCGACTCACCCTGTATAATAAATAATAACCGATTTTACTGTGAATATTTAAGGCTACAATTAAATTAAAGCGAATTTTTAATAATACATTATTTATACATTAGATTTCAATTATTACCTAATAATAATTTAATGTTAAAGTAATAACTTCAAATATAATATTAATAGGTCGATTCTGGGTAAACCTGTAAGCCTTACAGGAAATATCTGTAAGGTATTTAACCATGGAAACCGTCCATTACAACCAACCCATATAACAAACCATACAGATGTTTCCTGTAAGGACTTACAGTTTTGCTCAGAATTGCAGCATAAATGACAAATTCATGTCAGATAAATTATTCACATAATCCATCAATAATTAATACTTTCATTTTCGTAACCCGGTGGAGATCTGTGGAGAGTATTTAAAACTTATTGTTTAATTTCAGATAGAAGTTGTAGTAAAAAGATGGTTTAACAATAACTATCACAAAGTAACACCTTTATGTTATAATGCCACAGCAAAATTTATCTTATCTACAGACTGGTTTGGATACAGAAAATTACTGAATAAATTTTTAGATCCACCAATAGCCTGGCCTTTAAAAATTAATACCGTACGTATATTTTGACTGCAATTTAGCAATAATTAAAACCATTATAATTCGCAGACGTACCATGCAAGAGGTTGGCACATAAATACAAAATATTTTCCAAGCCAAATTCCAAACGGAAGGTATATAGTAATTGGTTATCACAGAGCTGCCAATGACTTACATTCGATCTTAAACAGCAGTGGTTGGATAAATCTCAAAGACATATACTATAAATAATATTTATTCATAGAAGGTGTGTTAAAAACACATTTTTTCTTTAAACTTATCTAAACAAAATTATTTTTAATATAATATTCTACTAAAAATATATAATCTAAAATACTTATAATTACTTTATAAAAGTCTTATTTTTAGTCAACATCACTTGAAATCAAGAGAATGTTATAATGATGTTTAATAATAAATGTAATCATTAAATTTATTTTTGTGAATCAATAACAACGTTATAAATTACATCCACTCCTAACAATAATAACAAATCTGTTTAAAATAAATACTTAAGTTAAAAACAACTTTTCGGACAACTTTATTGTTCCACTTTCCTCATAATGCTAACGTTTCGGTTAACAACGTAACCTTCTTCAAAGCTAATGATCTCCAATTTCTTCTTAAATTCATCTAGTTCCCATAAGGTAAAATCTACTTCCACGTTTAAAATTCTGCTGATAAATATTGGCTTGATTTTTTCGAATTGTCGACGAAATGGACTTCAATGTGTTGATGGAACCTATATTATTGATTTTATGTTTTGGATCTTCTACAGTCCAACATAAAGACTTTCCTATTATGTAGGCGTCTTATTAATTTTTAATATTTTCTTCACTTCGGTGTGTAATTGATCACCATATGTACCATTAACTTTATTAGCTTTTCGGTCACCTCAGGGGAACTAGATGAATCCAAGAAGAAATTGGAGGAGATCATTAGCTCTGAAGAAGGTTACGTTATATAAAAGCTTTTTTTAACTACCTTGGTCTGGAAAAACTTATTTTGTAAAAATTTAATCAATAATTGACTTTCGTAAATGATGTTGCAGGCTAGGAAAGAATACGAAACACTTATAGTTTATGAAGAAGTTTATGCTAATTGATTTTTAAAATTGATTTTTAAAATTGGTTTAAAAATAGCTATCACGGATTTACACCTTTTTGTTTGCTACAGCAAAATTTGCTTTATCTGCTGATTGGTTTGGATACAAAAAATACCAAACAAATTCATAGATACACAAGTAGACTGGATTTTAAAAGTTAATACCATAAGTATATAAGAATTTTGCGTAGGTTGTCCCGCTTTTGAATAAATAAAAATAATTTGGAAAAATGTATGAACTTAGTTGTTTCCATGGTAACAAGCTCATTCAACATAAACTGATAACTTTGAAATAAAATTTATTAATTTTATTATCGAGTAACTGGCTTTTTTGAGATTAAAAAAGTATTTTATTGAAAATGTATGTTGAAAAACCTATAACACCCTGTATATTAAAAAAGGACTTTTGTACACCACTGAAATACTAAATTAAAATATAACTGATAGCCAAAGATGGATACTTATGAGAAGTATTCACCATTTAATTTTTAATTTTTTTTTGTCGGTTTTTAGGGTCACAGGACTTGTTATAAGAATATACTATGCAGTTTTGAAAACGGTTTCGAAATTTATTTAATGTCTTCTTCAGAGCTCAACAACTATTGTTTTTCCGATTTGTCAAATATATTTTTAAAATACATGGTTTGGATTATTGTTAATAATTTTTTGATGTTAAATTTTTGGTCACTTTTTCTATTTTACTCAGGATGATCGATATTTACTCAGATTATTAATAATTACTTTTTGTTCAGCTGATTTATTCATTATAAATCAGCTGAACTGATAAATAGTATTTTCTTTTAACAAGTGCTATAACCCTAAAAGGAGCAAAAACTGTGAAAAATAATTTTTAATAATTTTCATCTAGCCTATCCAGAAAAAATAAATAATAAATAAAAAGTAAAAATATAATAATAATTTTAACACCCTGTATCTTTTTGTTTTAGTTTAACTTGTAGTATAAGAACACGATGCAGTCACCACAATTTTAGAAAAACCCTGTATATGTATGTATATATGTCCTTGTTGTTTGCAGAATTAAAAAATATGATTAAAAATCAAGATATTTTAATACTTAAAAATAATGGCAACAGGAAACAATAAAAAATAATTCATGATTATTTCATGTTTTTGCTTTATAAATTACAATAGCAGTCGCATACAAAATGCATAAAGAACTTAACGAGAAAAACCAAAC
The DNA here is from genome assembly GCA_963971135.1 of Stenus bimaculatus. NCBI lineage: Eukaryota > Metazoa > Arthropoda > Insecta > Coleoptera > Staphylinidae > Stenus > Stenus bimaculatus. The sequence continues at coordinate 15,244,437 of OZ020185.1, read as the reverse complement.
AACAATAAAATCAAGAAAATGTTGTTAAATGCCTTCATTGTTTGGGCGTACTTAATAGCAGCATCATCATTTTTATTTAAGAATATTGATGGAAATGTATTATTTTTGTGACAAGTAAAACGTCAATGAACGTCAAACATATCAGCGATAATTTTGGGAGGTTATGTCAAATTGTAATAACTAACCAACTGTCAAATATTGCACAAAAAAGTGAAAAATTTCGTTAAATAGTCCCTTAAATATTTACTCTTGTTCAAATTATAAGTCGAATATTTTTCATACAATACCACTCGTGTTATTTGGGATTAAAACTTAACCCCAAATGATATTCGTGGTAATGACAATTGTGACACTAATGCATTTATTAGTTATAAGGAATAAGAAATTGTTTAATAGACCCGGAGCTCGTGACAGTTTTTGGTCTCCGATTTCATACAGCATGCCTTTTGGAAGAGAGAATGTTTACCCTATAAGAACAAAGAAAAACGGGTACTAAGCCCCTGCACGCTTTCCGATCATATGGAAAATTGCTTTTCCATTTTCACAAAAATTTGGTGTTTTTCTTTGATTTAATATTGCATGCCCTTTTAGCAAAAGATAGTTAAAATAAATTTAAGTCTTGACAATTATAGGCAAGCGATTCGCACGGTCCCAAAGAGCTCAAATGGTCATGTGATTTTGTAATAACAAAAATATTATTTTCCGCGTTTTCATAATGCATGCCAATGAAAAGAATTAAAGTTTATGCTATAAAACCCCCATAAAAATTTGGCATGCGCCCCTCGTTGGCTTAAGGGTGGAAAATATAGGAAAAGTTTTGTGGAAATTTTAAACTTTTCCTAAATTTCCACCCATGAGCCAACGAAGGGCGCATGCCATTTTTTTATGAAATATTGAACTAAAAATATCTAATCTGAAACACTCGTAATCTTAAAAAAAGAGACTTTTTTTAGCCATAAATGCAAGTCGACATTACTTGAAATTACGAGAATGTTATAATTATTTTTAATAATAAATGTTTCATTATATTTATTTTTGTAATGCAATAAGGTTATAAATTACATCCACTCCTAAAAATAATAATAATAATAAATCTGTTTAAAATAAATACTGAAGTAGAGAGAATGGGATGAAATTAAAAATTAATTCTAAACAAAAATTATTACGGAAGTGAAATAAATCACGAAACTTACGAAAAATCGGCTTTTATAAATTATGTCGGCTATTGTGTTTAAATTATTTCCCCTCAAAAGCAATCTAACTTTCCTAAGTTTAATTTTTTTCTTATCTGCTCGACGAAAATTGCTCTTATTTCATTATCAACGTTTTATATCTTGAAATTAATTTCTCATTTCAAAAAATAATAACTTGGTGAAATTAGGTGCAAAAGCTTCTCACACGCTACCTTCAAACAGAACAAAGAGACAAACATTTCCGAAAATATCAACGTAAATAATTGGTTCTAAATAAAACATTGGAGTATTGGTAGGATTAAATTATATTATACATTCAATATTATTACAAAATTCAGAAGTTTTTTCTTTGAAGATTGATACAGGGTGTCCCAGCGCTGCGAGGAGGTAATATTACTCTAAAATGAAAAATGATATCGACAGAATATACCTACAATACTTTTAAGCGTATACTCTAAAAATATTTTAATAATATACCGAGTGTCGTTTATTTAAATGGAACACCCAGTATATTATGACATTTTTGGTTTCCTTATAAAAATATAATCACAGTTTGTATAACCTTTTATGGGTCTATTTTTACTCGTTCTGATATTTTAGTCCGGGAGCCAATAATAGAAAAAAATTCTATTAAACAGAAATTTTCTAAGAAAATGCTTGGACAATTTATTTTAAATTACTTAAACAGAAAAAAAAATCCAACGGAAACTAATTATTCCAAACATTTTGGGCGGATACATCCGTTACGGATTAGTCTAAAGTTCGTATTTTGACGTTGTGTGATTTTGCCGCCTTTTTGACCATTTTTATAATTATGTCGGGCGGTCTGGTAACTTGATAATTTCAAAGATTTTCGTCTAAAATATGAGGTAATATCATTTATGATCGCCATACAATTTAGGTGGCTAAAAAACTGTCCGTTTTAGTCCGAAATATCTATGCTTTTGCATAATATGTCACTTACAAATTCGAACAGCCTAGAGTCATTTGTACCCAACCAACACGTATGGCGACTATTTTCCGTTGTTTTTTTTTCGTAAGTAATTTAAACAAAATCCCGAATGGTGCAAGATGATTTAAAATTGTAGATTTTCCAAATAGTTTCATTGGAAGATTTTGTAACCACTAGCCAGCGAATTTCTCTGGGAAATTAATTTTTCCGATACATGTTCTAAAAATTAAGATTTTGGCAATTTCTCATGGTATTGTTTAATACAGTTTTTTCTATTAGTGGCTCCCGGATTATTTGCTGTTTAAGCGAAAAAAATCACTCCTATAAAAGAAATGACAATTTTGTGTTGAAATTTTAGTAAAAAATTTTCAATAACGTCTAGTTTACAGCTATCATGTCAAATTTAAATTTGTCGTAAACTTTTATTAGGTTGCTTCCTGAAAGGCAAGTTTGCCAATTAAACGAAATTTTTAAATGGAACGCCCTGTATATTTTAACATCAATCTATGGTATTTTTTTATAAGCATACCATTAATATAGTTGGTCGCATGTTAATGGTTTTGTAGATATTAATATAAAAACTGAGAAAAAAAATACTTAACATTTGTTTTTCTAAATTTTGCTTTATCATAATAAAAGGTTTTGTTGTTTAAAAACACAAATAAAATCCGAGTTTTTGCCAAGGAAATCCTTATTTTGTTGAATTTAGTTTATACGCTCTTTTCTGTACTTTTGATAACAGCTAAACCGAAATAATGAACTTTTCTAAAGAAGAAGTTGTAAATATGGTGATAGTGCTTGTTGAAGCTGAAAGAAATCTAGTTCTGGATTCAGAATTTATAAAGCAAGTTATACAAACGCCAGACAATCAATAATTGAAACAATGAGAAAATTGATTAATTGTACAATAAAAAACTATTGAGTAATCAAAGTATTAGCCTCAATTCTATTCTCGACGTTTTATTGATGGTTGAAGTAAATCCGTCAATTACTACAAGAAAAGACTGATGTTTCAAAATCTTCAGTCAACCACATTTTGAAAATACTCCGGATTCATACATATCATATTGAATTGCACCAGACACTGTATGGTAATGACTCCGAGAATGGGTGCTATTTTTTGTTTTGATACAAAACATGATGCCCGTGGATGTAAATTTAATAAACATAATATTGTCTAGTGACGAAGCTACTTTCAAAAACAATGGACCTGTCCACGGGCATAATATGAACTATTATGCAACGGAAAACATGCACAATATTGATCATAAAAAATGGTTTTAATAGTTTGGAGAGGAATTATAGGTAACCATGTTATTGGCTCTCACTTTTTTTATGAAATCCTAACTGGGGAGATGTACCTTAAGTTTTTAAGAGATTCTCAACCATTATTGTTGGAAAATGTTGAGATGGAGCTTCTATCCACTTTCATCGGATTGTTAAACAATATTTAATAATTGGCTACCTGGATACTGGATTGGCTGAAGTGGGTTTGTAACTTGGCCGGCCAGATCTCCCGACTTAACTCCGACAGATTTTTTTTCTTTGGGGCAATGTTAAATGTTAATTGTATCAGATTTAGCCCACCAAATCTGATGACATGGAAGACCAAATAGGATTATTGAAAATATCACAGAGTGATAATATGTGATATTAACTTAATTAACAACGTTGTTTTATCAAATTTTAACAGTAATCGTACATATTTATGTTTCTCTACGTTAATACACGATATAAATTTTCACGTGTTTCACCTCTTCAATGAATTTTACAACACCAATTTATTAAAACTCTTGGTACATTTATTATTAATTAGAAGGTACGTTTTCTATTCTTTATTTATCCAATTTATAAAATGCAATTTGTCTTTGCAGTGCCTGATGATGCCCTAATAAAGGCGAAACTAGTAGCACATTTCTTGTTTTATTCACCTGTGATATCAGTTGGGATAAGAATCATCCTTGGCTTTTTTAAATATCAAATTTAATCCCAAATCATCGTCAATCTTCATCAACCAATATTTTTGATCATTGAAAGCTAACGTCAGTTTAGCAGCTTATCTTTTGTAATAATTTCGCTAGTTTTCAAGAGTGCGGTTAATATTCGCAAATTTTTCTATTACATCGTATGATTAGGTTTTGATACGGAATCAAAAAATGTCATAATATACTGGGTGATCCATTTAAAAAAAACGTAACTTTGGTTCGTCATCTTTGAATGGACACCCGTATATTATTATTATTATCATATTAATAAAATATTTTTAGACTATGCGCCTAAAGTATATTCTGTCGAAAACCGCATGTCAATATCTTTTTGCATTTTAGAGTAATGTTACTTCCTCGCAGCGCAGCCCTGTATTTATATTCATTATTATTACAAAATTGAGAAGTTTTTTTATTGAAGATAGATATAGTAGATATATTTTATTAGGTGATAAATTAAAAAGATTTTTATAAAAATAGCATCCGTTTAAAAGTTTGTATCGAATAAAAGTTTGGATAATCTCGAGATTTTTATGAAGTTAAAAATGATTAATAAAGTTTTAAATTATGGCATAGAAGAAGTTGGTTTAGTTGATCATATTTCTTAAAAATTTAATATAAACTAGCATAATAAATGGGACGTAAACTATAAGAGGTCATAACAGTTAACTTTAGCTGTAAAGAATTGTGATAGTAACTTATCAAAAAGTCACAAAAAGTTAATTATGAAAGGAATTAAAGTTCGTGCCCGGCTTGAAGACCCCTGGCCTCATAAAACATTTAAATAGCACAATAATTTAATTTCTGAGTGGAAATTTAAATATGCCACTTGAGATAATATCAGTATAAATATAATATACACTATTTTATCACTGTACCTGAAACTCTTTTTCCGTTTTTCCTCCATTGGATGACGGGAGGTGGGTCACCGCGGGCGGCGCAATAAAAAGAAGCGATTCCTCCAGCCTTGACCTGTTGGTTACGTGGCTTCGTAACGATCTCAGGAGGATCTGAAAAAAAATTGGTGTAAGAAAAACGAAACGCTTTGTTAAACAATTAAACTATAATAGGGTTTTTAATTACAAAGAGAATTAAAATATCAGTAGATTTAATTTAATTAAATTATTACACCAAACGTTATTGTTGTTATCAAAAGTAATACGATCCACAAGAGGATAAATTGATTAAACCACACAAACTCGCATTTAGCCTCGCATGAAAATTCACTGAATGCATTATATTAAAAACCGTATAGAATATGTACATAAAATAAACGTTTCATCACAAACATAAACATACGCATATTTTTAGTTAAATAATAAATATTTTCTACGCAAATGATTATTTTACTTTAAAAATATATTTATTTTAACACAGAAATAAACAGTAACTAATTGACATTTTTCTCAATTATTTTATAATTAAAGATAGCTTTGATTAAACATAATTTTAAATTACATAATATGTAGCGTTTTAATAAAATATGAATTTTGAAATTAGATTAATGTGTGGTTAGAAGTATTTTAATTCCAAACCCGGCTAAACTCTTCAACAAAACTACGATAAGTTAATTTGCAAGCGAAACGAGGGTAATTATAAATTTATTTTCTGCTCTAAAGCCGAAGAAAATGTCGAGTTAGGATGGAAGCTGAACACCTACATTTTCACAGACAAACGAAGTACCACTGAAGTAAGGCGGAATAAACATCAGGACATGGCGTGGATAGAATTATTATTCACCTGACTTTGAATAAAGACTGGTAATTAAGACATTGCTACTTTGCATAATTACTCTTCGTAGTTGAACAATTCTCAAAGCGTGCCGACTGTCTGTGAGCTTCGGTACATAAGCTTTTCTCACTCACCAGACAGACTTTCATCAAATATCAAAAACAAAATATCAATGATTGTATCTAATTAAAGAACCTGCAGTTTTAATTAAGGATGCACATTTTTCTTAACCTAAGAAAAATTATTTTCCTTTTGCAATTTAATTTAATCCGCCTTCATCCTCATTACTCCATTTTATTTATATAATAAAGTGATTAACTTTTACATTTATTAAAGTTATCTTAAATACAAGTTGGCTTTAATGACACTTTTATTTTTGGTTAAATTATCGTCGTAATTCGATTTTGATTTGCATGTTAGGGTAGAAATTATTTATAACTGTACATTTAATTATAGATTTTTCAAAAGAATGCTACATTAATCATCTTTGATTTTGTTTTAATAATACATAATTATATTAAATCAAGATTAATAAAATGATAGCAATTTAATTATCTTTGTTTTGCACTAGTGCTAATTAAATGGGATCGTTTTGAGGTAATAACCGCAAATTGATGCTGAGTAATTCTGGTTATTAAGATAATACACTCATATAGGAATTAAATACAACCCTCTAGGTAAATTATTAATATCCATCAGAATCGCGCTGGGATTTTTGTTTATTTGTTTGTATATAATACCTTTTGATGATGGATTACGTTGTAAATTCGAATAATAATGTGATTGGTGAAATTATTAGAGACGAACAATTTTTAAAAAACTCCTATTTTATGAATTTATTCCTATAAAAGTACATAATTTTATTTTAACGAAAGCCTTTGATTTTGCAACATTGAAATTATATTTAATTCATAACTTAATTTTTTTAAATATTTCATAACCATTTTTGTAGAAAGGTAATAAAATTATTCGAGTTTTCATTAAAAAATACCCCTTGCATTTTTAATGTAATCACCAAATTTTATCAAACCAAATATACAGGGTGTTCCAAAAGGTCAGTATAAAATGATACCTGAGATCAAAATAACATGATTCGAACTTATCTCTATCCAAAAGTTAAAGTGCTACAGACCATCAAAGTTCTTGAAAATATTTCGATTTTTTTAAATTACTAACAATCAGTTTAATGGATCAGGATTAAATTTGGTATATGAATTTATACAGAAAAAGGTATTTTTACAAAATGTTTGTACGTCTACATGTTAGATAAGTGGGCAAAAATAGGTCATCGAAATTCAAATGTATTCTAACTTTTTATTGGCTGAATAAAAATGCATAATATTTTATTTATAGCTAAACAGTGCAATTATAAACTTTTTTACTTTTTTTGTCTCTTACACAATTTTTATATCTACCTTAGTTTAGGCATACAAAATGAATTTCATTAATAAATGAATTTCAAGGCAACTTAAATGAATGTATGTATAAAAGTTTCCTTTCGGAAAAATAGCATGGCTTTATTGATGGTCGCTTAACATCTACCAATCTCAAACCAAGTCGATGCAGTATATACCAACTTTGCTCAATGCATTCGTTAGGGTGGATGATGGTATGTTAATAAAATGTCTTCCATCTCTTGGATTTAATGATTTAGTTGTACAATAGTTGGCTAGTTATCTAACAGAGAGGACGCAATCTGTGAAGATCAACAATTGCATTTCCAAAGAAATTCATGCAACTTCTGGTATTCCCCAAGGTTCCCACTGCGGGCCAATTTTGTTTAACATATACAAGGTGTTCCGTTCGTGGTTCACCAAACGTCAAGGTTAGAAAGTAGAGCAAATTTTATCACGAGAAAACCAAAAAAGTAGGAGTCTATCATTTATGGTTTGAAAGTTACAGGGGTTTGAATTTGGCATCGCCCGTTTTTGCCAGAAATCAGTAAATGATCAATAGTTGCTTAATAATCAATTTTTATAAGCAAAAGTTAAATTTTGATGGGTTTTGAAACAGTTGTATTATTAAATAATAACAAAAATTAAGGCGCACCTCAATTGTAACTAACTATGCTTTGAATCAATTCTCATAGGAGTAAGTTTAGAAGGCTCTAGTGAGTGCATAAAAAGAGTTAGGGTTTCAAAATTTTTCATAATTTCTAGAGAATTTAACGAATTTTTAGAAAATTAAAAAAAACCACGCCCTTAATAGGTCATATCTTGGAGAATATCTTCAAAAACTGCTAAAAAAACAATTTTTTCTGGATTTTTTTTTTCGATTTTTTTAATACTTGATAAACGATTTGTGTTTTATCATTATTACCAATGGAAAGAGGATACTTTCAGCTTTAAAATTATATTATTCTTTAAATCTTTTTACTAAGTTTTTAAGCAGCTATTGATCATTTACTGATTTCTGGCAAAAATGGGCGATGCCAAATTCAAACCAGTGTAACCTTCAAACTATAAAAGATAGACCCCTACTTTTTTGGTTTTTTCTTGATAAAATTTGCTCTACTGTCTAACCTTGACGTTTGGTGAACCAGGAACAGGACACCCTGTATATTAACGCTTCTTTTTCTTTCTGTATGTTGCTGATTTCAAGCTTTATTCTATTGTCAACTCTCAGGTTCCAAAAGGATCTCGACTTATTATTCAATTGGTGCGATATCAACAAACTATTTCACAGCGCTTAACCATCTCATTTAGTCGCAAAGCAGCAGATCTTAATAATAATCTTTAACGGAAAGTTATTGTCAATAAATAAAGTTAAAGATTTGGGAATTACATTCGATCACGTTTTTTTATTTCAAGTTGCACTTTTATATAAATCTTTAGCTATCTCTCAACTTGAATATGCATAAACATTATGAAATCTGTACCAAAGTGGTTTTGACCACATGTGATTTGTCACATGTCTTGAAAATATACAGTACAAGTTCTTTAAGCACTTAACATATAAATTAAGAGTACTTAGAGATAATTAGTTTTGCTACAATTAAAGTTTTGTGCTCATTTGCAGAGCCACTAAAATGTTAGATGACATTATGGATGTTGTTGACCTATTTTTGACCACTTACGTAACATGTAGAAGTAAAAACGCTTTGTCTAAAAATACAATTTTTCTGTATAAATTCATATACCAAATTTAACCTCGATCCTTAAAACCGATTAGTAATTTAAAAAATCGAAAGATTTTCAAGGACTTTAATGTTCTGTAGCAGCTTACCCAAGCACTTTTGGATAGAATTAAGTTTGGTTCAATCTTATTTTGATCTCAGCAGTATATGGTATTATTTCGTACAGATCTTTTGGGGACACCCTGTATATTAGTTTTTGATTTGGGTAGTAATAATTTTATTGACTACATTTTTACAAATGGTGGATGAATTTTTTGACTTATTTTTACTTGTAGTATAAGGACACGAAGCCGCGACCAACATTTTAGAAACACCCTGTATAATGATAAAATTAAAACCTTAGCTTTGGGCGAAAAATTTCATTTAACTGTCCGTTTGAATTCACCGAGAGTGTTTTTATTACTTTGGTGTTCGCTCCAGAATTTTAGACACAATATTTTGCACTTTAGAGCTATTGCATAAGTTTCAGTGTAGCCTTTCAAATTGTGTATTAACAAAAAATATGTAAATTCAGTTCCTGCTTGCAAATTAACAAAAAAATAAAAGACTTGGATTTCATTTTTGTGAGGCAAATGGTCTAAAAATATACAAGCGGAGCCAATAAAAAGTTATTAGCGCACTTTGTAGTTTAAAGGTAGGCGATGTACACAACATACTCTCCCTGTTTTAGCAGTGACGCCCTTGCATCCGTAATGTTGTTTGATATCGACATCAAAGTTGTAAATGCACATCCGTACATATACAAACAAGAACCCCAAATATTATTATAGCTACGTTTATTCCCAACTCTTGGGCGAAATTTAAGCGTGGGCTAGAAAAGCAAAAAAACAACGGCCATTTTCCCAATACATTAATATTTTAAAAATAAAAGTTTGCCAATTTTAAAACAACGAATATGCTTTTATAATAATTGCTGTATTTTATAAATCAATTACGCCGCAGCAATTTCATGCGAAGTGAGCGAGTGTGTGTTGATTTTTCGAAAACCACTGGCCGCATAGCCATCCCAACTTACGTGTTAAATATTGGATGTTAAAATTCATAATATTCAAATCGGTGTAGTTCGCTTCTGAAATAAATTCCATGATTATTACAAAATTTTTGATTCACGTAAAATGCGCTCAAAAACCGCTAATTAATTTAATATTCATTGCGTGAACCGTTCAAATTTAAATTTTATCTATTTTGTGTAATGCAACTGTTTGTATTCAGCGTAAAGGTGGTAATCTTCCCTAACGTCTCCCATAAAAATATGTGACGATGTCCTGGAATATTTATTTAACGACTTTTTTTACGTCCAACTTGAAGAAAGAAGCTTTTATTTTACTATGAGGATGAATAAATAATAAAGCCCAAGTTAGCACCCAGATTTAACAACTCAAAATTAAAATTTATCAATTTAATATTTTACCATAAACCAAATATAACAAAAGGTGTGAAAAGCTCCAAGCTATTTTCTCTTAGGTTTGAATGAGTGCCGATTTATCGCGTTGGCATCTCGAAGAAAGCAATGAATTGAACATCGACGCCTTCGGAATGCCAATTAAGCCTTTTTTTCTCGAGAAGCGCTTCCATTCATAATTTTTCCATTTATCAAATATGTTTGATATGTGAATTGTGAATAGCAATATATTTATTTGTGGGCTATGAAAACCGCGGCTGATATAAAATCCAGCGATTAACTTGTCACTTCCGTTTTTCCTCATTTATAACCGATGAAATATTTTTGAATTCCAAAGCAAAAGTTCCCGTTTTTATTTATAAAGAAGCCACGAATATCGCATTTAAATAAAGACGGATTTTTCAGGTAATGCACATTTAAATGATGGCTTGGGTATTTTTATGACAAACCGTATTTTCTTTTAAATACATTTAAAAAATTCTTTTATTCTGATCAATAACTCATAAAATATTAAAATGATTATATTTTTTGCAGGATTGTAGAATTGTGATTTTAAAGGATTCTGACGAACACTATAAAAGGTGGTCCAACTTTACAACCCCCTTTTTTCATTATTTAACTTCAGTTTTTGGAAAAAAAGCTCTGAAGATCATTTTTAGGTGGACAGATTTTTAAATTAACCTCACAAGTTGGTTACAATACTTTTCCGTTGACCGCATGTCGCTAAAACTAAGAAAATTAATTTTATTTCTTAAAAAACTGACACTGACATTTTTCATTTATATTTTTCTGTTAATAGTAGTTTAACCAACATGTTGGTTAATAAAGGCGTTTAATAAATGAACGTCGAGGAATGTATATAAAATCGTGTTGTAATATTTGGTACCACTGGATACATAAAAAATAGTTGTGTAATGAAATGTCATTTAGGAATTGAGATAACTACTCCATGATTTTCATTAATTTTCATTCCAGTAATGACAATTTAACCAAATGGTCAACGGAAAAGTTTTTTAAGAAATAAAATTAGTTATTCTTAGTTTTAGCAAGATGCGGTGAACGGAAAAGTATTGTCACCAACTTATGAGGTAATGGGCGATTAAAAAGCTTGACTGCATTAACGCGCTTGGTTAAATAACTATTTCTAGTTTTACGCCAAAAAGTAAAATTCGAACTCATGCGTAATACATTATTTTTCGCACTTGTCATGCAAATAACTTTTTTTTTTATTGTTTTAATACCTGTTTGCACTATGTCAGAAATATACAGCTAAAGAGTCAAATTAATATTTTCAGTAATACTTCTTTCTTAACAGAAATTATACTTTATACATGTATTTTGTTAAAACATAAACAATTTTTTTTATTTTGGTCCAATTAATTATTATCTAAATGGGAACTACATTAAATAACATGCTCACGAAAATATTACAAAAACATGCTTAATTGTACGACATAATAACGAAAGAAATATGCTCCTTTGTAGTATTCTTAAAAATAATTGGAGTTTATAATTGCAAAGAGTATTAAAAACAACTGTCTTACAAATACAGAAATACATAATCGTTTTAGAAAGGAAAGGTATCTGTTGGGAGCTTAAGATAATCTACATAATGCCATTATAGACTTACCCTTGTCGAAACTACATCCAATTTAATTTGCACTTTCAGTAAATTTAAGTTCAAATTACAAATAAAAAAAACTGATGATAATTTCATTGACTAACATCATTTTACTCCAGCTAATTTCGATCATTTGGGATTCAGCTTTTTAAAGGTAAGAAACCAGCAGGAACTCAATGTAAGGAATAATAAAAACCTTCCCCTATTTTGGAATATACTACACCTACTATACCGGGTGTAAACGAAACTTGAAGTGAGATAACGTCAAAAATAAAAATTATGTTTAAATTATACATTCGCACTAATAAAAAGTGGATATTACCTATTTTATTAGTTTTGTCAGTTAAAATCATGAAATAATTGGTTTTTATGTAAATTATAAATAAAATAGAAAAATTTGTTCCTCACTTGGATCAAGTGTTTCTGTCAAAACAGGTAGTCGATATAATTTCTTTATTTAAGAAAACAAAAAATTGAAATTTCAAGAAAATACATTTTTTAAAATCTACTTTTTATAGTAATTCAAAATTGTCATAGTTTATAAACTATTGGGTCAAGTTAAATGCAAAAACAAACACTTGACGACATTTTTGTGGAAAAAAATCAAAGACCTGCGAGAGGAATTGGGCTGTTCAGACCCTGACTAGTTGGTTTTTTGTCGATTAAATTTCAAGTGGTTTCTTTGATTTTCTCACTTCTTTTTAGAATACACAGTATATTTGAACAAATTCTTTAAAATTCTTAGACTTAATTTATGAATTTTATTTGGGTTAATTTATAAGATAAATGTAACTATTTCAAGGAAATGTAAGAAAGGAACCAAGGCGGTGGTAATTGGTCGGTTCTAAATGGATCTCGCGTCTGAAGAGAATAAGGGACAAAGGGTTATATCTTATCCACCCGCTAGCCTCTAATTACAAGGAAGAACCATTGTTGCGTGAGGGTTTGCTCGCCTACTCGGCTACTAGGGGAACAATTACACAATTAACCCTTCCTTGTGCCTTCGCCATTGGCGGCTATTATGTATCTGGACTATTGCATTACTGCAATTTTAATCTTCTACTTCAATTACAGAGTTAGATAAGGAATTTAAGCTTTTCATTGAATAAATAGAAGTGTGTGTTGTAATTGGAAATTGGTACACGGTGAAATTTTGTGTCGTTTAAGAGTATCCTCCCAGATGAGAGAACGGCGGTGTAGAATGTCGGGAACTCGTTATCGGATATATTATCAAAGGAAATTACATTTAAGATGTGCTTAATGGCACGAAGTAGACAGTATCTCAAATATAAAGTGTTTAGTTGATTTCTCCAGGGTATCTACAAAATTTAGGCATTTAAAAATTTATTTAACTTCTTAAATTACGCTAATATTACCGTTTTGTACTACTTTAAACTGGTATCATTACATAAGTTATTTAATTAAGAAAAGCAAAACAAAGTTTAAATCCTATTGGTAGGTAAGACGTGATATTTGTACACCCTCATCATATCAATGTTATCCTGCGGGCTATGGTCGCCTCTGGAATTTCATAACTTTGGTCGCTTCAACCCTAGCAAACACAGGGTTAGTTAGCGTCGTCGGTGCTCGGAACAAGCGATGTTACGTGCTTGTCATTGTTCATTGGGTGCTGCTGTGGCTCATGGAACTCAAATCCCACCCTTTTGTTGCGAGTTACTGTTTTATGTGTCAGATATTAATTCTTGACTTAATACTTTCCACGTCCGACACTATTACATTGCGGTTTGTTGCTTCGCAAACTGCTCAAACTTTCTTCACGATGGAACACCACTCGCTCCATTATATTCATATTAACTATTGATTTCTTCATCTCTCTTAAAAACAGATAATGTTTAATGTCACTCTATAGTTTCTTAATAGTCAAACTTTCAACACCCACACCACGAACTGTAATTAGTTATTATACTCAAATAGTTTTTTTTTTCTTTCGACACCAAAGATATTTAATTCATGGCTTTGGAACACTTATTCTTACATTAACCTTTTTGTGACTAATATGTCGATTCTATGCAAATCAGTAATAAGCCCTTACAAGAAATATCTGTAAGGTAACCAATGCAACCCATATAACATACCTTTCAGGATTTTCCTGTAAGGAACTACGGGTTTTCATGAAATAAATCTTTTCAAAAAATTGCCAATAAATTAAGCAAATAAGATAATTCCCCAAATTCTTGATCATTTATCAGAAGCCAAAAGAGCCCGCACAAAAGCAATCGGTAGATTTCAATCCGTCACCGGCATCGGCACCGGCGTATCGATAGTTCATAGCTCGTATCATCACAAAATCGGGATGGATCGTTGAAGCTAGGCTTTTGAAAAGTTTATTTAAATTCTTTGGAAATGTTATCCCTTTATCTTATGTTGCCAATCTGGAAGATATTCTCTATATAACCATAGCTACAATAATTAAATATCATTGAGCTATTGCAATGACTATCGCAAATGTAGGATTAGCTGAACAGATGTTAAATAGGTCAATGTAGTGCAAGCTAGAGTTAAAGTTGAAGGTCAAGGTTGAAGACAAAGACGAGGTGGATGAGAAAACTTAACTACAATATATGCACCATTGTTTCCAAATTTAACTTTAGTATCACAAATAAATATTTTTACGGGAAATAACTTATGGAAATTATCATGTTGGATTGGTACCATTTATATCCAAGAATCTTCTTGGGGAGCTGAGCTGGAAAATGAAGAAGTCGAACACACTTCTCTGAAATTGATCGCAATACCACTGAACCAGGTTTTATCAGAATAAGGATTGTCTCTAGATTCATAAACGCTGTGAAATACCAACTAAGGATATATTTAATTAGGAATATAATCAAGTTCAAAATGTTGCAAATGAAGTAGATTCTTGGTCATTACTATACATGTAAGACTATAGCAACTACGCTTGGAATCTGTGCTCATGTAGCAACAGTTTTTAATACTTGGGATACGTTCTATACACTACCGTCCATAAGTATTTGCCCACCTCAAATTGTAGAAACTATTCCTAGGAAAAATTATGAAAAATTCCGCAACGAATATGTTTATTTGTCAAAATTTAATAAATCTGTGTCCCTTTCTTGTATCTACTGCATCAGCGTAGAATGTAGGTACTGTTTTCAATTATTTTGTTTATGAAAATTATTAACTGGACAAATTAAAAATATTAAACTACGCAATATTCAATGAGAGACACAATTGAAGTGAGTGTTAGATTCTTATCCATCAATTCCCACTTAAAAGTTTAACTCGAAAACACCAAACTAACGGTATCTATAATGGCAACACATTCTTGACTTGAGATGTTTTTTTTCAAATAAGTCATATTTTAATACCAAAAGACTAAATTAGTTTATTTTTACTTAGATGCACTTTGAATTTTCAAAATTGCCACATATTGGGTGGGCAAATACTTATGGACGGTAGTGTACGTTGCTTAAATTCTTGCGAAATGTACATGATGCAAGTATGGATATTGATCAATCATTTGAAATAATAGACCCTCTGCGCTAACAAAGGTTGAAAATGTTGCAAAAGATGAGAAAGGCAATTAAGCAATTATCCGTACCTTACTTTTTGCAATAAAGCTCATTCTTAAAATCTATTATACTGGGTGTATCATAATATGAGGGCCAAAATTTACTAGTGGTTATTCAGAGGACATCAAAATACTGAAAAATGTTCCTATAAACTTAAGTCCGATTTCGTTTCCTAAGGAAGATGCAGTTCTTCAAAGTTGTTAATAAAAAAGAGGTTTTTGGTTAATCATTTCAGAACAGGTCCTAGTCGAGCATCTAAATTTTGTACAGTACTTAATTTACACATTAACTTACTTCCATGTTTTTTTCCTGATTGTATTGCTTTAATAGATTTTTGGTGTTAAAAACAATGAAAACATTTTAAGCAATATGTTTTTATAAGATTTTTTTTCCAAAATAGTGTTCTTGAATTCGAAGAGGAATATTCACTTACAATAAAATATAACTAAAATTAATTACAAACAAAAATGTGATCAATTTTGACTCACATATTAAGATACTTTCCCATTGATTTTGTGTGGGGTTCTTTGAAATTGGTTCTCGAAGTTTATTTTTTTTCTTTCAACCCCAAAGATCTTTAAACGTTCGAACACCTATTTTTATTTAATCCTTAAATTTATTACTAAATCTTTTTAAAAAAATTCTTGATAATTCCTCAGTAGCAAAATTTGATATTGGTTCTCTTTGCTTCTTTTTTTCTCTCGAGAGCATTAAATATTTTTAAAAATTTTCAAAAAAAGCAAATAAGAAAACTTCCAAAATTCTTGATAATTCCTCAGTAGCCAAGTACTCGAAAAGTATGACATCATCTATATACTTCAGGCACTTTATTTCTATCAATACAAAACAGAATGTTCAATCTGATTAAAAACCAATTTGATATCACTAGTCAACATTAAATCATTTTTCAATGCAGCGTTAATACCAATACTCTAGTTTATAAAATCGATATTTTTAATTGGTGTTTATTTTTCGCTTTTGATGCGTAGATAGAGATATCATGTAATGGATTCATTTTATTTAGCTTGTTCAAATATTTTAATTACCATTTAACAAGCTTTGATCACATTATAAGTAAACATATTCAAAACAAACTAGCGAGCTTTGCTGGTTTTGGCAGCAAAATTGAAGAGAAAAATTTGTTAGCATTAACAAATTGCTAAATTTGACTTCATGTTTTATTGCCATTTTAACGTTGAGTTATTTTCAAATTTTATGATGTACGAGACCTTCTAGTCGATAATATCTTTATTACTTTATATTCATGCTATTTTGTTGGAAAACGAATACTTATCGGTAAAATTTTTTACCGTAATTTATTACTAATTATGAATTAGCTACATTCGTGTCAAACACTTCAGCATGGCATTGTTTGCCTAAAACAGGCATTTAGTAGAACGTTAACAATTGATAAAACAAGCCACGTATATTATGTACATTATTATTTTATCATACCATATAATTATTCTTTACTTCCATTATTTTTATTGCAAAACTGTTTCTTAATAATATTTTGGATTGAAAAAACGCGAAGAACTATAAGTAAATATTTCTGTAAAGCAAGTAAATGCATCTTTATTTTAAGCTGTTGAAGCTTTCTTTTTTAATTGTACTTCAGGACATATTCTTCCTCACGAAGGATGTAGGAGCAATTAAAAGCAGGAGGCGAACCGCCCATCATTGCTGATGAGATGCGCTTTTGTTGGGGCGAGAATTTTCCCGCATTTTCCTGAAATGGAAGTGGAAATCCCACTTTTGCATAAGACGCAGCGAGTCGTGAAAAGGCACGATGCACCTGGAGCGTTTACATTTCCACTAAAAACAAAGCCTTTTTAGACAAATAGGAAAAGTAATGGGCCAAAACAGTGTAATTAAAATGTTATTAAAGTAATCTATTTCTCCATAATTGGTGTTTGAAATTTAAAGTTTTAATGCTTAATTCATTGCAAAATCTCTCAACTTGAAACAATAAAATTTATTGTATTTTAACATTTATATTTTTTATTACGATTTGCTAATATAAATGTTCACTTATTTATTAAAAACGTGGTTATTATTTAAATAATTTAAATAAATCCGTAATTAATTACTGTTGCATGTAATTTAAGTAGCGTCTTTTGGTAAAATTCAATTTTAATTAAGATTTGTTTTTCGAAGAAAAGGAAATAAAAGTCGTCACCACCTAGAACTTCTACTGTACTTTTTTACTGTTCTTCCCGTCGTTTTCATTTCCCTGCTTAGTGTATTGTATTTCAACTCAGAGCAGGAAATTTTCCAAGAAAAAATTATCCGTAGGAAATTAATTAAATCTTCTTTTAATTGGCGGGAAATGTGAGGGTTGCGTATTTTCAGGAATTTAGCACGTTAAGTGGGTTGGTGCTCGGTAATTGGCCTGAGAGCCTCTTTCACTTTAATTTATGCATATTGGTGATTACACCTCATTGCCAAAAGGCAAAATATTTGCCCTAAGTACGGTTCTTCTTATTCGAATTGTAAATTTAACTCTGACAAAATTTATAGCAATAATTTTCAAGGGTTTAATATTCCGCATTTCTAATTAATAATAATATCTTATGAATATTTAATAAGTACCACCCTCATAAATATAACACATCCACAAAATTGCTTTAAATATTCATAATTGGAATACGTTTTTATAAATCTAAAAAATGTAGACTTTATATCCTTAATGTGTACATACATACTAAAATCCAGGCTGTGTGGAACTAACATAACTTTAAAATGAAAAAAGTGTATATTCTACCGAGGGGCACACTCTAAAATTTTTAATAATATACTGGGTGGCATTCTAAGATACCAACCAGTCCAAAGTAACGTTTTTTTAAACGGAATACCCAGTATATTATGATATTTTTGGATTCCTTAAAAAATAATCATACTTTGTATAACCTTTCATTCGCACTTTTTGCTAATATTTGCCATTTAAGCGAAAAAAATATTTATTTTTGAAAACTCACTGCACTAAAACAAATGACAATTTTGGGTTGAAATGTTGACAATTTTTTTCGATGTCGCCTATTTTACAGCTATCATATCAAGTTTAAATTTGTGATAAACTTTTATCAAGGTGCCTCATGAAACGCAAATTGACCAATTAAACGAAATCTTCAAATGGAACACCCTGTACATTTTAACATCTATCGATGACATTTTTATAAGCTTTCTATTGTAATTATATGGTTGTATGTTAATGTTTTAGGAGATATTTATATACAAATAGAGAAAAAGTGAAAAATAGACAAAATAGCGCTTTTGATGATTTTTTTTTCAAATTTGCCTAACGTTTAATATTTGTTCGTGTTTCTATTTTGCTTTTCTAATAATGCTGTTTTATGACATTAGTAGTATTTGTTGTTTTACAAGACAACACAAAATAAAATCCAAATTCACATTTAACAATTTTAGTCTTAATATGCTTTAAAAATTTAACAACTGATGTTACTAAAGAAAGTCTTATATTGTTAAATTTCGTATTTTCGATTTCTGAACTTTTGATAAAAGCTTAACCGGAATAATAAACTTTTCTAAAGAAAAAATGGTAAACCTCGTGTTAAATATGGTGTAAGTGCTTATATCCAAATGCTAGATCTCCAAGAATTGAAGCAATGAGAAAATTGTTGGAGCGTTTTTGAATTTCGGGCAGTGTGTCGTATAATAAAAAACTATTGACTAATCAAAGTATATTCTGGATGTTTTATTGATGATTGATGGCTGAACAAAATCCGTCGATTAGTATTTTGAAAAAACATCGGTTTTATCCATATCATATTGAATTGCACAGACACTGTATGGTAATAACTTCGAGAAGAGAGTTGAATTTGCTGTTTTGATGCAAAACAAATTTTTTTTAGTGACGAAGCCAGAAACCTCCTACCAAAACCATGGACCTGTCAACAGGCACTGGGTTTTATCATCAAAATAAAATATTTGGAGAGGTAACTATGTTATTGCCCCTCCCTTCTTTGATGGACTATAACAAGGGAGATGTACCTCGAGTTTTTATGAGATTCACTAAAATGTTGACTCAGTGATAAGAATTTGGCTTCAGCAAGATGGACCCACGTGCATTTTATTCGAATTTTAGACAATATTTAAATAGTTGGCAACCCGAAACTGGATTGCCGACTTAACCCCAATAAATTTTTTTCTTTCGGGTCATGTAAAATGTTTAGTGTATCAGACTTATAAACTAGTGAAGATTGATAAGGAATCTAAAAATGTCATAATATACTAATGGCCGTTTGCACCAACGATTCCTAAAATCAGGGTAGGGAATCTCCCATATTAAAAGTTTTTTCCCTAAGTTTGCGAGGACTCCTACGTGATGGCGCTGCTTTATTAGTTTTTTAGGCAACTTTTTTTACCCCTCTATACTTTCCCTTAATCAAAAAATATAAAATAAATAAAAATTTGGATAAATTAATCAAGTATTCAAAAGAAAAAAAAATCTATTACATGTTGATTTTTTTCTTTAATTTTCTTGACTTTGCATTATTTTAAAAAATAATTAAATTAAAAATTAATTTTATAGTAATCTTTGGAAGTAATGTCACCGTCATACTTCTATTTATAACTTCGTTTTTATTTTTGGGCTTTTCGGTGTGTTTTTGTGTTAACATTTTAAGTATTATGGCCTGATATACAACCAATAGTGAATTTTTACCAAGAATAATTTCTAACTTGGAACTTGATGAAGTGATTTGCAACTGTTGTAAAAATAAAATATCTCAAGTACCCTTCAACTTTTCAAACAGCACCAGCACAGGACCTCAAAATTATTTTATTTTTGAAATTAAATATTAAATGTTTTGTAAGTATCCATAAAATGTACTCATGTACAGAAACATAAATAAATATTAACCACTTAATTATATTTGTTTCTTTTCGTTCAAATAGCTAAATGTTCAAGTGCAGAAAAATGTTTACTTTTTAATAAATATTCTATACGACAATATTTATTAAAAAGGAAATATTAAATACATTTTAAAATGATAAACTAATTTTACAAAATATCTAAGGTTCTCCCGCCGTTTAAACGTCAAAGTTGCGGGGGAACCCTATCAGAGGGCGCTATTTTTGCTGTCCGAAAATGTTGTATTGCAGATTACAGTTACCTATCTATTTTATCTATGGTTGCGGGGGAACCCTTTCAGATGGCGCTATTTTTGATGTCCGAAAATTTTGTATCCCAGTTAGCTATCTATTTTATCTATGCCTAAAATTTAGGCATTGCTTACAGCGCTAGTTGCTAGGTATTTTTAATCATTTAATAAAAAATACCTAGCAACTAGCGCTATAAGCAATGCCTAAGTTTTAGGAATCGTTGGAGAAAACGGGCATAAGTAGCACATTTAAAAAATCGTAACTTTAATACGCTATCTTCGAATGGATACCCGGTATATTATTAAAATATTTTTAGAGTGGACGCCTAAAAGTATTGTATATTCTGCGGAAAACAGTATATCGATATCTTTTTCATTTTAGAGTAATGTTACTTTCTCGCAGCGCTGGGACACCCTTTATATAGTCGACTTGAACGTCGAAAGTTAAAATCTCAATTTTATTGAATACTTGAAAAATAAACTGCAATTTCTAATAAGTTGTTTTTTAGAACTTTTTCAAAACTTTAATGTTTGTGAAGATTTGAGCAAGCAATATTTTTGGCTTCGGTGAAATTAAATTTTAAGCTTATTTAGAGAAAAGTTTTAAATTCAAATTAAAAAAGTCACTTGATATCATGACCAGAGCGAAATAAATTTGATATAAAATCCAATTAGGCGGGCTCAATTAAAAGAGGAAACTTGAGTACTTTCAATTGGTTATAATTAATTTTTAACCGCCCTGTACATAATCCATGCGCCATTAAATATGAATCACATGTAACCAAAAGTTTCTACATTTTTTATCACCAAACAAATATCATACAGTTCAGAAACTTGCATTATCGATATCTTATAGAAAAAGCAATCAAACAAATAATTAAATTGGACGAAAGAAAACGAAAAGTCGCTTCAGTACATATTTTTTACAAAACTAATCTAAAACTTAGTCTAACTTAAACCGAATAAAATGATTAGGGAGTAGCGAACATATAATCGAATCAAGGGGTTTGTAGCATGCTTATTGAATAGCGAGTAATTGCTCAGGTTTGCTTAGGATCCTGTGCAAATTAATTTAATGTTTTTCCATGGAAAACCCGCGCCCGTTTACCTTATTGAAAATGCAACCGGTGCTTGAAGCAGTTTCGGTAGCAACGAATTAAAAATAATCGAGAAAAAAACAGACCGATTTTTCCTAAAAGCTCTTTTGTACCGCGTTTTATTAAGTATCATTAAAATTACCTGGTCTCGAACCGTTCCCTAAATTTATGAGGCGAATTTTAAACAAATTATTCCATGCCAAGGAAAGCGCATTTATCAAATAAATTTTATTATACAGATGATCCTCAAAATAGGGGCGCAACGGCGGTGGGGGGAAATATAAAATATCGAGGCAGTTCGTTTCGAGTAGGGTTATATATTTTTCCCGACCTGTATTTAAGGCGATAAAATAAATGATCGTTTTGTCTTTCGTCGTAGTTATTCATATTGCTTAGGTAGGCTTCGCTTTTTCTACCTCATTTATTTTACCCTTAGAAAAATACGGTATTATTAAAATTAACCAAAAACAAACAGTATATCACATAAAAGCATTGTATAAGCTAACACCCTTAACTCGATAAATTTGACTCGAAATGTATATAATATAGTAATTAAAACGATTATGTAGGTTTACTTCTAGATTAAGTAGGTAGTAAATCTTCATGTTTTTCAATATTTTTGGTAAAAGCGTAAGCAGGAACTTTAAAAGCGTAAAATTGATGGTTTTGTGTGCTAATTAGGGAACAACTCGAGTGAATACGTTTAGACGTGACGCATAATGATAAGGAAATTTTAAAGCATTAACGCGTGCAATACGCGCCTCGACGCTTTTTCAATAAAACCATTCACGTCGATCGCTCCTTCGGTGCTGAATTTCCCGGATAATGGCCTGCAATTTATAACAATGGGAGCAAACTCAATAATTTCCCCGCTTCTTTTCCGACCGAAATTTTATAACCGATGTGCGTTTGAACTTATTATACAGTAAAATTTAAATAACCGTTTCTTGGATAAAAAAGTTATTACGAATATTTAACAGATTTATCAATTTCAAAGTTTTTATTCCATCATTGCTCATTTATTCTCGTAAATTCACACGTTTATTTCCAACGAAAAGATTAATTAATTATTCGTTAATTTAAAATATAAACGCAATAAATTGGTTTTGACCACGCATTTATTCATAATTATTCAATTTCGTGACTGTTTTATTACTTTCTAAACAAGATATTTTTTTATTGTTTCGATAGAAATAGTTACTACATTTTTAGTTGGTAATTTATTAGCAGCAAATAGTAAAAAAATAGAAATTCAATTATTTTAGGTTAGTTTAAAAATACGTTTCATGCTTTTAAATAAAAAAAATTATTAGCACAGATTTAGGAGCTGATGTGTTGCAAAAATAACAAGAATTTTGTGGAAATAAGTAATCATTCAGAGACACTCTGTATACAGGCTGTGCAAATCTCGGATGTGGATGGTTCAAACTACGACGTTACTTTTTATTCTGATTCCTTCTAACATTTATAAAAGTCAAACACAATATACGCTCGTTTATTGTTTTAGTGTTAGAAGAAGACACGATGAAAGGTAACGTCTTAGTTTGAACCAAAATCCGATCGACATCCACATCCGAATTTTACACAGCCTTTACCTGAAGTTGTATAAATAGGGTAACCATTTTTATTTTGCTGATATCCGGGACATCAGACTTCGGAGAGTGTTGTTCCAAAAATACAGCATGCAAAATTTATTGAAACTACAAAACCAAAACATCAAATTCTCTTAATAAAATAAAAAAAATTACATTCTCTTAAAAAATAAAAATCACAGTGCTGAAGATAAGGTGCTATTATTGTCAGGCATTGAAGACCTTTAAGGTTTCATATCGAAAACTCTTTGGTACGTCGAGGAAGCTCAGCAGTATTGCTTTCAGCTCTTCTTCGGTTAGTTTTTGGTTCCCAAGGATGGCTATACTTTAAAATACTATGACTTTAGTATTCACTTAGTAGATGCTGTGAAGATTGTCCCCCAGATATCCTTGGGATAGACGACTTCATTTCTCTCAGTTATTAGACTTAAACACATTGTTCAGTTATTAGTTATTCCTGTACCTTCGATTTAGTCCGTGCAAGAAAGAGTTTAGTGTGCCTCATAGCACCATATCGAAAGATTTAGAAAAATTACGGTTTTTCAATGCTTTAATACTTGGCTTAAGTGCAGGATTTTCTAACTAGTATTGTTTTCAGTTCTTTTTCTCTAAGCTTTTGTTTCTCAAGAATACGTATTCTTTGAAACAGGAAATACACACGCTGTTTTGCTCAAATCCTGGACATCAGACTTCGAGGTATTCTGCGCCAAAAATATGTGGAAAATTTATTGAAACTATAAAACCAAAACATCGAACCAATAAATTATCCATGATTAGATAAAAAATGTTTAATTCTTTTCAATTAACTAAATTCAAAACTTCACGGAACGAAATCCGGGAAATTTTACAGAACGCTTACTGATTTGGGAAGAAATTTTCGGAACGGTTACTTGTGCGGGACATAGAATATTTGTTTGGGGTGCTATGTAGAAAATGCTTAAAATAATAATTTAACAGAGCCTTTTTTATTATAAGTATTTTTGTTGCATTTAATTATTTCTATAAACCCCATAAAAAATAATACAAGCACATAAAACAGGCATGGGCAAACTTTTGGGAGCGGGGGCCACTTGAGGACCGAAAAATTTTATCCGTGTTACTTTAAGGTAATACATACAGTTACTTTTACAAAATGATATTAATCCTTTGTTTCTTCCATGGAAAAAATTCATCATAGTTCGTTATAAGAAATTTGAGGTCTATACCTCGGACATTCAAATTTAATTTCTAAATTTAATTCTTCATGCGAATATCTAAACAAAACTGTATTCGGATTTGTACAACTGAAAATTTTACTGATAAATACTTTGTTGGTATTATAGTGAAGTTTCCAGTTTTATTTTTCAACCAAACTTTTAGTGGATAGAAAATTAATTTGGTCTACTTCCTTTACTTCGAATGTAGTTTTTGGTATCTTGATTGAAACTAACCACTGTTCGGGTGCATATATGACAGATTGTCGATTTTTTGCATTTTCTATTACATCATGCAAAAGAAAAGATATTCAATTCTGCCCCCCGTAGTTGTCCGAATAAAAAGTTTTTGACTCCTTTATTTACGTGAAACTTCATGAATTTTAAAATTTCTTGTCAACTACTGCCAAATCCTTACCACTCTTTTTGAGAGATCGTGCTGTGTCCTTGTTTTTAAAATTTTCATAAGCTGTTTGCAATTTAGATTTCAGTCGTTTGTTCATCACGTGTTAGTTCAATGCCTATTTCGCAATGGGATTTCTTGGGCTTGTGAAAACTGATATTAAAATCATTAGTAAAAAAGTGCTGATATTGACGTTGAGTTTCCTTATTATTTATTTGATTTTCGTCTACTCATTCCTGATACAATCTAACCTTTTTTCAAATATTCAATCCTTTCTCTAAATACCATGTTTGGGAATCTTTTCGTACAATCATGCACAAAGATATTGAGGAAACAAAAGAAATTCTGACCCAATAGCAAGAGATCGTAAACACGAGATGATTCAAGTTTTTTTTGGTTCAGAATATTTCTATTGTGTCCTCGACATCTTTACGCGGGGTTGTACATAGTGCGAGGGAACTAAAAGAAACATTTTGATATGCTCTATTACACTGTTCTTTGCTTCAGGATTAAGTTGATTTACTCTGTTACCATGCTTTCCTTTCTAATCAGAAATATTAATGTCATTATTATCACTAAGCTTTTTAAAAGTCGTTGTAATCCACATTTCCATTATTCCCAATGTATTCAAGAACATTGTTTTGCAGATTTTTCTATATTTGTCTTCATTTAATGATGATGAAAAAATAAATATTAATAAAAAAAATCTTGGGCGGAAAATATATTATGATCAAAAATGCATTAACCGGAATTAAAATGAACTAATTAGATTTCCTGACTACCCTCTTTTTTAGTAAAATTTTCTCCCGGCGCATTCGCCATTTCTACACTTTTCTGGGTAGTTAAAATTAAATATAAATTAATTATTTTTTATTACTGATTTATGATTCATATAACAATATAATTTTTAAATATTCCCCTTTCTGTATTTTGGTGAATAGTTGTGATTTATTTCACTAAATAACTCCAATTATTATAATTAGTCCATTATAAGTTTTAATCAATACAAAATAATTTTATTAGCGTTTTTATGCCATTATTAATAATTATTGACTGGTACTAACAACGACACCATATATATTTTATTTAAATTAAAATATATTTAAATAAACAAAACGGCTCCAAATTGCAAAATAAACGAATGAGCAGTTAGCAGTTTTATAATTAAAATAATAAAATTTATAAATTAAAATCGCGGTTTATATATTCACATTAATAGTGTAATATTTGCCAACTGACGATGGCTTTACCTATATTTTTCATATAGATAAAAATAACAAAAGCTGAAAATTGTTAAAACGTAAAAATCATCATAAAAATTTCTAACGAGTCTTAAATGAATTTATGTTTATATAAAGTTTTTAATAACCCAATGATTAATTTATATAAAAACAATTAGTTAATAAGTCAAAGAAGTTGTAAAAACTTATGTTAACTTTAATTTGATAAGCAATTTATAAAGGTTGTACTCGTAAAAATCATTAAACGTTTAAGTTAAGTTAAACCTAATTGGAAAAGACATTAAAAGTTTTTCGGTCCACGTTTTAAGACTATTGATTCTTGGGTTTATTAAATGGAAGTAAATTAAAATAAAAGGAGAAGAGGGAAGGAAAGCATCATTTCAAAAATAATAAGGAAGAGTGTGCTATCGCAATTATTTTTGATGGAAAAGCAAAATAATTTTCATGCGCGTCACGTTTTCTTATGCTATCATTTACTTTTGAAAAGAAAGTACGACAAGAAAAACACAATTAGGCAAGGTCTTTAATTATGTTTCTTTTATCGCTGTGGGCCAAACTCGAGGGAAAAAGTAAGAATCTTTGTTTAACCCTGTTTTTATAAATTACTTAATGTAGGTTTTATGATTTTCCATTATTGAAAATTGAATCGACATTAATTGACTTAAAATAAAAAGATAAATTTGTCGCAGGAAATTTATTGCGGCTACTTTGATTTATTTTAGGTCTAAAATTGTGTCATTGTGGAAATTACATTTGTTCGTTATATTTTTTCCTTTTGCTAGCCATTTGTTTTCGCGATAATATATCGTATTTATTTGCGTGGTTTATTGAAGCGTGGAGATAAATCTAAAATGAAATGTCGGACCCTATCTCAATCACAATGATGAAACAAGTTATACAACCCCTGGCGGTCAGATCGTAAACCGACGAAGTGAAATGCAATCACCGGGCCGCGGTCCACTAGTCAATCCACCCTCTGGGGGCAACCGTGCACTGTAAGCGCGAATATCGCTAATCTAATAGATCCATTTGTCGCACCTAATAGGATAGGGAACAAGGAACAACGATCGAATTACCTCTTTACCCCCCGAAATACCCGATAAGACTTTAACCAAACCGCCGCCATTACAAGACGCTCAACGATTTGGGGAGGAACAATTGATTCTTCTTCGCCGCTATTCCGTTATATTTAACACTTTCCAATTTATGGAAATCTACGGACTTACGCTTTTATGCTTAGATTCAATAACGTGCGCATAAAATTTAAACCAATAAAGCCGGGAGCCGGGAAGATAACTTTCAATTTTAGATTAATTTGGGAAGATAAAAAATATTTTAAATTTACAATATCTACACATCCTTAAACCGCGTTCTCACCCAACGTTCAAACATTGTACAGGGTGATTTTAAAGCAAAGTATAAAATTCATTTTATATCCAAAAATTCGTCCATAAGCAATTGCATTACTAAAGTTAACTTGTAAAATGAGAAATACAAAACAGTAACCTTCTATAGGTTCCAATTCAAGCTAAAGACAACCGCGCGACCACATAACAATACACTTACCGCTTGCCAATCCTGAATGCCGAACACCGCATATTATGAGTTTCGGATTCGCCGTAGTCCAGTCAACGAAGGCTCAAAAAGGGGTGTCAGAATTTTTGACTTCAGGGTTAGTATTGGGGTTGTTAGGAGGCAAGCATATACTAAAAGCCCCCGAATTTAGATGGTCATACGCCAAGGAAATTCAAAATAACAGTCACACAGAGGATCTCCTTCAACGCCAACAACAAGAGCCTTCTAATCAAGCTCTTGATACAAAAACTGGATTAAAATATTATAAACCTTCTTGAAATAAGGAATGATCCAGATGTGAAAATTATATCTGCAGCCATTGAAAACTCAGTTTCCTCTTCAGTGGCTGTGATAGACGAAGATGTGGAGTTGGTAATCCGGTTGTTGGCGAAAAACCCTCCCCAGCATCACATTTTCCTCGTGAACAATGCAAGATAAAAAGTCTGCATAGAAACATACTCTTCTCAGGAGCTGCAGCTGGGTCTGGAGCAAGTTCTGTTTCTGGATGTAATACCAGCCCCGCAGCCTTCGGGAGAAGCAAAGTCAAGTTTGCCAAATTATACAAAAAGGACAGATCCATATACCGTCGGGTCGAGTACTAGATATTGGCAGAGTAGAACAGGATGGCATGGTGGTAGAGTTACCTCGCCCATTTTTCCAGACTTGCATCTGCCACTACCTATTTTTACGCTACTCCACTCGACTCTAATCAAACGTAACTCTCCCAATGAAAACGACTAAATAAAAATCCCACATATTCCCTTTTTTGATTCGTTTACTAGCTGTGTTTAATCCCAAATAAAACTCTTTACTCAGCTACAACTACCACTTTCCAGCCTACAAACAGGAGTGTGAGGCTGCACTCCAGTGGTATCTACAAAATCACAAGTCACCAAAAACCCCTATTTGGAACTTGTTCAAGCTGTTTTATTTAAAAAATATGAAAGTGAATTGGTCTTGGACAGAAACAATAAAACTTGTTAAATTACATGAATGTATTTCAAAGGGAGAGCAAATTCTTCACAATTATGCCCTTTTTGATCCAATTCCTAATCCATATTTTCTTTCTTCCTCAATAGCTAAAGTTAATGCTAGCAAAATGTTAGAAATATTTAACAAAGATTTCCTTACAGTTTGGGGTCGCCCGATTTTCATTGTCGGTGTTTCAATTTTGCATTGAACGACTCTACTTTACCACATATTTTAAAACCTCTGCGGACAGGTACTCGTCAAAATTCGGTCTACTTACTCTACCAATGAAAACTAGGCCTAAAAGAAGCAGTTCAGGTGTTTAACAGCCCTTCATCGACACCATCTGGGGTCGAAAGGGCTGGAAATTATTGCATTCCCAGATGGGGCTCCATCTAAGGAATCATCCTTGGATGAGTACAGATACCGATCCTTCATAAAATCAGTTCCTTGACATTTTAACACTTCCACCAACTTAGGGGAGCACGAAATATCACTCCGATGTGGTATACTATCAACTCGAGCACTGGATGGGAACGGTACTACTATCAGATGTGTGAGGTTTAGGAATGCCTGGTTGGGAAGAAAGCTGGTGCTCAAAAAAATCGCGACTCAGGAAGATTCGGTTGAAGAAATGCATCATTGAATTGCTCAGCAGCATGCCACAACGATTACTTTAGAGGTTCCTTGGAGGATTTATTTCTTTCTTCTGGTGGTGTGGAATATTCCCTCCTCCCAGTAAGAAGAACTTTAAGTACTTACACCTTATGATTGATCGGTCGTTTTTGTTTTAAAATAACTAATATACAAATAAAAGTAGTTTAACACCTTATGATTGATCGGTCGTTTTTGTTTTAAAATAACTAATATGTAAATAAAAGTAGTTCAAACCATAATTATGTTGTAGTTGGGCGATTGAAAGTTGCGTACGAAAGCATGGTAACGGATTAAACATCACGAAATTGCGCATAAAATTTTGGTCTTAAAACTATAAAATACACAGTTACCAAAACGAATATTGAGAACGCAGGTTAAATCCACGTCAAGAGTAAATCACACTGTCATCTCACTTGTACTCAAGAGTGGGTCACATACTTATACTGGGTAAGAGCGAGAAAAAAAACTGACTTGTTCGTGATATGGACCGTACCTAAAGAACACGAAAGGAAATGAAACAAATTTGAGAAAAAGCAATTTATGTGTAGTCAGTCACTTGTAACTTTTTTCCATTACCATGTAAAGCAGAACAAATAATGTTTGATGAACGATCCAAGGGAATGTGTTAATATTTTACACGTTTTGCTAAACCAAATGCAGCTGCCTTTCTAGAAACCGATAACAAATGTTATCATGATGGTGCTTAAAATTTCCAGAAAACAACAATTTTCATTTTTCTACTACAACAGTTACAATTTTTTAGGTTACATTTCCATCACTACTCGCCTGACGATAAAACATAATGATATCTGCATTTGTATTTTTCACACAGAATAAGCATTTGTATTTTTCACTAACAGTTTCGGTTTGGCGAAAAATATGATCCGAAACTGCGTTTTCTTTAAATAGGCGATTTTAAAAAGCAAATAACCCGAGAACGATTAAAGATAAAACTTTTTTTGGGAATCATGTAGGAATGTTGTCAGCTTTCAAAATGGTGAAAGTTATTTTTACTGTAGGACCAATAGTTTCCGAGTTATAAGCCAAAAATCACAAAAAGTCAAAATTTAAGACCATCCGAGAGCAAGACCCTCCCCCAATGACTTTTAGGATGTTTAACTCTTAACGACCCCCAAACCTATCCCTGAAGTAAAAAATTCTGCCCTTCATGCACTCTATAATCATTTGTTAACTGGACTATCGTACGTTCGGAGAGACCTAGTCTTTAGTAGAATTTTAAAAAATTAAAAAATCTACTATGCCTACTTTTTTAAAGACCTCTGATTCTTTTAATAACATCTATAGAATTCTAGCACTCATATTTATTGCTGCATTTTTGTAACTGGGGATTTTCCTTCGTTTTACTCTTGACTTTTCATCTGGCAATATTTTACTTTCACTAATCCTTTTCGTCCTAATCCTCATTTCTCTCCGGCTTCCTTCATCATCTTTATTTCTCGACTTGTTGATTTGAACAAACAGGATTAGAAACAATCTTTAAGTAGGTTTTCTTTTGTAGGACTGTTAGAGGTTGAGAATTATGTGATTTGTTTGTGCAATGAATAAATAGTTCAAATTGCATTATACGTTGCTTTAAAGATTTAAAAATATACAAGTAAATACGTTTGCTTTTGAGTTGGGAAAATTGACCATGTACTTATAAAATATATCTCTTAAGTGGGTAGATTTTATAGCGAAAATATACTTTAAAATATTCTGAAACTCTTTGAAGGCATATTTTCTTTCTAAAAGCAGGAGCCTTTATGGAGTTATATTAGTCATTGAATATGAAAGCAATACGAGATATTCGAGTTTATTTCCTGAAACCACATTTGTACAAAGATAAATGGGAATTTCGCGATCAAAGATTATCGAGCCTGGTGTCATGGGTTCGTGAGACAGGTTCGCTAAATCACGAGGCGTCTGCCCAATATATGTTTGGCTGGTGGCTGGGTTGGTGGATACTTTTACAGGGAGGACACTCTCCCTAATTGATATATAGCACAGCTGGGACGAGCTGCAGTCACAACGGCAGTACGAACGTCCTTTTCCTATTGATCTAAAGTTAACTTGTTTGTTGTCCCTGCCGACATTTATACGCGTTCGTCCCATATTTATTGCGCCACTTTATCATATACACTTTTATGGTTGCTCTACGTACATACATAATGCAACGTTTCAACATTTACATATTTTAAAATTATCATCCTACCTGCATTTAAAGTGCCTTATAATAAACACATAAAGTCTGTCCGGCACGAACCGTCAAGATGGCTCTTTTATCGTTTCCCATTTATAATCATTCATTTACCTCATTTGGTCCTATAAACCAATAAAGTTTTATTGTCAACACTAACCATCAACTTATATCTATACAACGTCTATCAAATTACATTACTTCTAGATAACATGTACTAATATGTTAACATTTTCTTTTACTGCTATTTTTAACCCAATACACAATCGCCATTACCCATTCATTTTATATAATTGCCAACGACTCATTAGAATGATTTCATGAAATCATGAAGATCTAAAACTGAATTACCCACTAATGACATCAATTAAGACAACAGTGATCGAGTTTTTCGAAATACATTTAAAAAAAGTATATTCTTTTTTTCCCTTAAATGGCAAATATCAGCAAAACGAGTAAAGATAGACTAATAAAAGGTTATACAAAAATGATTATTTCTTGATAAGGAATCCAAAAATTTCGTAAGGTAGTGGATGTTCTATTTAAAAAAAATGTAACTTTGGTCCGCCATCTTGGAAGGGCACCCGGTATATTATTGAAACCCCTATTCTGTAAGCACACGAATCCAAATTCGTATGCGAAAAACAGTGGGAAAATGTCAATATTAAAGTGTAAGATAAAGGCAAAAAACAATTCTCTCGGTCGAAAAAGTTACTGACTAAGATACCTACTTAAAGAATTGCATATACTGTCGAAAACCGCATATCTATATCTTTTTTCATTTTAAAGTAATGTTACTTCTAACAGTGGAACACCCTGATGAAAGAAGTAAATTACGACCTTTAATAAAGGTACGTTATCACATGATAAAATGCACCTTAATATGTGTTCAGTGCTTTAAAAAGTGACTTAAAAAGAAGCTTTACAACGTATTTAACCGCATGCTCGTTGCCACTACTAATACCAGAGTAATTTTTCTTTGGCAACATTAAAGCGAATGCACATTTTGATTTTTCATTATTCAAAGTCATAATAATAAAATGGAACGAACCGTGTTTATGAAGCGAATCAAGCAGAGTTAGATAAAGGAGTTAATAGGATTGTGTGCCTTTAAGGTGATTATATTAAATCTGATTAGTAGTTTACGTGACTCACCTTAATTTTATTTTAAACTTCCTAACAAAGGATAGATTTAAAATTTAGCAAATTTGTATTTAATGTCGAAACTTTAATACTTTATTAATGCAATAACATTAAAAATATTTGAGAAAGCATTGAGGAAAATCGTAGTAACTTTTCTGGGAATAAAAGGGAACAAAGAGGATGCAAAAAATTACATCACACGGATCATGAATCGGGTAGATATTAAAAGAAGAAAAAACTGTGCAAAGCATGCGTTAAAGTTTTACGACAGTGAGGAGGGTGGATCTGACATAAAAGTCGTCCTATATTTTAGATAATCTGTCACTTTTTAGAGCACTATCATTATAAGTTTTTTATTACCAATAATTTTTATACATTTTTTATTATGTTTGTTTGTTTATTTGGGATATAATATATAAGGTTGTCGTTTCCAATTATTGTAGGCTTTTTATATTTTGAAAGAGAAGGACTTGAGGGGATTTCACAACAGGTTGAGGGTATACAGCGTCTTGATCCCAGCAAAGGGATATCTCATTAAATCAGTCCGGAATGGAGGTCGTGGAGCGTCAGATTGTATAGATTTTTTATCGCTGGTGCGTTTGTTCTACGTGACATAGTAATGTCAGGATGTCCCTAGGCTTGGAATCATTAATCTTCAGACATCCTACAGGAGTAACACTGATCCCGTAATCTGTGTCTCATAGGATTTATATCTCTTTGTCTGAAAGGGAACCGTCTGTCGTTCGTCTATCGAGCGCATTCCTAAAGGAATCTCAAGAAATTAGAAGCCGGATATGAGAAACTACATACCGGACACGCAACTCTGCAAACAAATCGATCTCTAGATAAAAGGGAAGGATTTTATTAAATCCTTAAACTACATAATAATAAATCCTGTTTTTCAGAAAGACACTCACTTTTACCGGGTTTGTTTATATTACGTAATATCCTTAGTTACACATAAAAAGTTAGCAATACTTCCAAGAAACTTTTTGGGGCTCAACTACAAAGATCTAGACCACCATAATTGAAATACTTTCTTTCATCCTATAACGCAAAAGAAAAGTTTTCCTAATTGAAAGGGATGATATAAATGTAAATAAAAAATGAGCTCATAAAAGCCCTTATCAATTTTCATGGAGGGAATTATAGTTGCTCGCTATTAGTGGTGCCTTTAGAACTTAAGAGGGTAGTGCTTTTTATATAAAAAAACGTCCATCTAAAGTTACCTTAAGTGCTTCGCTCTTTAAACTCCATTCATAACGAGGGTCAGGGAATTCACAAGAAATGTACGCTACCTACTTTTAACATTTTTAAAATTCACTTCTGTTTATTTAATGAAATGAAAACCATAATAGGCAAATTGTCTCATTATTTTTCTATACAAATTTACCGATTTTTTAATTTGTGATTTTAATAAAACAATAAATAAACCCGTTTTAAATTAAAGGTAGTAAAATATTACATTTAATGATACTCTATACAGGGTGTCCCACTTAAAGTGTTACGAATATTTATCTCAAAAGCTTGGCCTCTAAGGCCCGCCGCACACTGCAACCGACGAAACAGTTTAAATACGATTCATTTATGTCAAACGATGACTCGTGGGAGAATTTTGTATGATTTTATACACAGATTCCTGGACAGACACACACTTTACCCAAACTGAACCCGACAGTCACGCCCGACAGCATGTGACAGCTTGAGACTGTCGGATGCAACATGTTGAGACAACTCGAGGCGGAATGTTTCGCCGCTCTGTCACTCGAGTCAAACGTAAATATAGATAAACATAAATCTCTAGGGTTCTTTTCTTCCAATAAAAATAAATGGTAATATAGCACAACAGGATCAATGCGTTCCCTACTGCAAAGAATTTTATTTTTGTAATGAATGTGCTCAATACGTCCCGCGACAATTGTCGTCCGACATTATGTCTCGCAACAGCTTCGGTCAAAAATTTTTGTCTGCCGACATTTTGCCTCGAGACATTTTGTCTCTTGCTGTTTCGTCGGTTGCAGTGTGCGGCGGGCCTTAGAGTTTTTTGTTAATAAAAATTTAGTATTCTAAGTATGTTTTGAAGGTCTACTTTGTTTTTTTAAATACAAATCTATGTAATTAAATAAACAATCTTATTCTACGCTAAAAAAGAAACACATTTTAGTTAAAACATTTTTATTGTCCTTCAAGTTTAAAAAAAATTAATGAAAGTATAAATTTGTTTCTATTATTATCATTCATTTTGAGATTTTAATCGAGTGTCATAAAATAACAATTTCTTCCCAACAAATTTTTTGTAAAATAAGTATAAATTCTTAATTTATTTGAAAAGAAAAAGTTTTATAAGATCTTTGAAGAAACGTTTAACATATTTATGATTTTGAGGTGAATGGGATTCTACCGACATGTTTAATGAACGTTATCCTAACTAACCTCCCAAATCTCACATGGCATTCCTATATTTGAAGAATATATTTTTGCGAAATGGATGAGTTTCAATTTCAAAAATTCTGCGAAAAACAAATACCAACCTTTCCACATGTCTCATCATAAAAATTTATATGGTAAGGATTTCCTTAATCATCTAAATTTTGGTAATGGGATTCGTCCACAAATTACTGGTCTGATACAAACTACCCGCACTGGATGAGAACTGTTCCTAATCAACATCCATGGACAATAAATGTTTGGTGTGGAATTGTTGACAATTACATTATTGGTCCCAATTTATTTGAAGGTCGTTTAACGGACCGCATATACGCATATTTTTTGAGAAATGATTTACTAGAAGAAGTTCCATGTTCCATTGAATCTTAAAATAAATATGTGGATGCAGCAAGATGGTGCACCTCCGCATTTTGTAAAGGAAGGTGGATAGGTCGAGGAGGACAAATTAATTGGTCAGTTCATTTGCCAGACCTTACATCTTTGCATTTTTTCCTTCGGGGGTTTATTAAAGAAGATGTCATGAAAACAGCACCAACAACCAAAGAAGATGTGAAAATTAGAATCTGTCAAGCCTGTCTAGAAATAACTCCTAAAAGTAGACCTTGAAATGACCTTCAAAACATATTTAAAATAACAAATAAAGATTTCTTATTATGTTACCCCTTCAAACCAAACAACTTTTATTAACAAAAAACTCGAAGAGGCTTTTAAGATGAAAATTCATAACACTCTGTATAATAAGTAAATTACAATTTAGTGAAATGTAGAGTTTTATAATATGTAAATATAATAGATGTAAAATGTGATGTGATGTGATATTAAGCTCGTACTTTTGCTTTAGCAAATTTTTCTAACAGCTACTGCAGTATCATAAAATTTTAATTCTGTAAGGCTAATGCAATTCTCATGTAACATACCTCATCCAAATACATACAAGCACCTATAAACTGTATTTACAAAGGGTAAGTTTATATAATTTAACGTCATTTAGTAGTATACAAAGGTTGTCATAAAAAAGTAAATTAAGAAGGGGAATAATTAATTGAAATAAATGCGACTAAAGAACACGAATGCAACATGTATGTGGTTACTCATACCTCATACTTCATTTGCCTCTAACTCACTACATTCTGAGTAATTGTCGTTGTTTAGGCTTTCCACGTGATGATAATGCCGTCGCCCACAATAAATTAACAAGCAGGGGGGTACTTGTGCCTCCCCATCAACCCCTTCAACAAGTAAAGTTCCCCGCGGACGTTAAAATTCACCTTTTCCATCTCGCCGCACGCAACTTCTTAGTTCACTCAATTAAAAAGCTATTTAGATTATTTTAAGTGCTTTTCTCGTTGTCCCAGAGAGTAATGGTTCAAGCTTGTACCCCCAAAGAGCGCCAGATGGGTATAAAAGCGCTGAAAATTGTTTTCCTACAAATTAGCGTATTCGCAAAGTGAAGTAATATAAAATTCAGAAGTTTATCCGGACAGAGATTGTCATTGCTTTTACTCCGTCTGAGCACCCTTCTTATAAGATGATAACTGCATTATAAGTTTCCTCAAGGTTTTTCTTCTTGTTTTCTCCATTTTTTTCTTTAAAAGCAGAACCCAGACGTTATAAATATTAAAGTATTAAAAATTATATTTAATTATGGCATTGGATAACAACTTAATTTCGCATAAACTAAAATTAATAAGGAAAATGAATATAATGAAAGTTCATTAAAATAATGAAGACTTTATGTAATATGATGATTTCTTTTTAATGACACAGGGATGATTGCGAAATATTAACAATATTATCTTTTTATTCCTTCATTTTAATTAGAAAATTGATTAATTCATTCTCTAGCTGGTTAGTTTTATCAAAACTAGATCTTAATTCCTAATAATGTGCTAATTAAAAGTTCATTGTCTCTCCCACGTTAATGATTATCAAAAAGAAACGTGTTGCAATTATCAAATCCCAAGCTACTATTTAGTTAATTATTACTCCTAATAAATTAGCAAAAGAGGTGTGAATTTAGTTTGAATAAAATTACTAGGAAGTTAAAAATGAAAGTTTTATTTTGGCACCTAGTGTTGGAGAAGTAAACCAAAAGATTGTAGTAACATCCGGAATTTAGAACAAGTTGTCGTATGTGTAGAAGTTTTGTTAAAGAGCATTATGTAAAAAGTTGTGAGTGTAGGATTTCTTATTCCCATTCCCAACCAGTGATGATCTCCACCTTTCCGTATGATTCTCGGGTATCCGGGAAAACTCTTTTGCGAGTTTTAGAACGGGTAAAATGAGTACTGAGAATATCAAGTTAGGCCCGGCCTGAAACTGGAATCCTATTATTTATTTCCGTTTTCTTCTTCGAGTCGCAAGGCGTATCTTTCTTAAACGGATCCCGCGGCAAACGATGCCACGCATCCCTCCAAAATACCAATCCGTATTCGTTTAATCTCGTTTTACTTTACGCTACTCTGACGAATTTCTTCTTTTATTTCATTTTTATCCGTCTTAGATCGCATTATAAATGAAATTACCGAATAAAAGTTTTCGTTCATAAACTAGTTTTGTCTGGAAATCAGAAAGAATCAAATTTCTGAGTAATTTTGATGGTGGGTGTTTTAAAAGAAATAGGAAGAATAAGTCGTAAATTAAAAAGAGTTCCAAGTTTTTGGAACGTGTCTCGGGAAGCATTAAATGTTCTTTATTTGGCATGCGGTTCGAAGTTGGGGTTTAATATCTGGCAGTTCGGTAGCCGTCGTTCATTTCACTTAAGGCTGCAACGCATACACCCTAGACCCCAGCCCTTTACGTCCCCTAAAGCCTATCACTTATTTTATGAAATCCTAAATTTTCATCTTCATAGACTTTTAAGGGCGATAATACTAAAAGCTTAAGTTTCCTCCTCAACGACGTGCATATATTGTGCCAAGGAGATAATAATTACAGAAACGCATTAGATGTTAGTAATCATTTTAGTAACACTCAACCGAGAAGCTCATGGTTTCTCGACTTAATTTCACCAAAATCTACCCACATCCGCGTGCTGTGCACATTCACATGGTTTAACGCGAGTTTTAATGTGAACACAAAATCACGCTCATGTTATATGCATGCATTTATGCATGAGTGCGTGCAAACATCAGCCCCAACATCTGCCGACGAATGAAAAACGTGTCAACGTGTCTTCGCCCCAATGCAACAAAGAAATCATAATAAATAGTTTATAAACAAGCACCAAGCATGATAAACATCAATTTTGCGCTTTTTGTATAAAAAACCTTCATTCTACTTTTTATATCACTAATTAATCACAAATTTACTTTAGTCAATTGCGTTAGAGCAATTCAAGATTAGGAGTAGAGACTGTATTTCCCAATGATGTAACAAACTAGCTTGATCTCGCCCAAAGTTTGGCGTTCGTGCTTTTACCAAACCGTGAGGAGGGTAAACGCATCACAAGTATAAAGCAGCCTCCAGACGATGCGTCGAACGTTGGCCGAATGTACGTGTGCCGCATCGTGTGGGGGCTGGACGCATCTCGAATGCACGAATCTTGGGACTCGACTTGGCCTTTGTGGAGGTTCGCCTCGGTATCGGTAAATCAACCAAACATCAAAGGACTAGACGAATGTCGGCAATTCCCACCAGACACTGCGTGTAGACTTGTAATGATTTGTACAGAATTTAGTATTAGTTTAACCGTTATTTCGCTTAAAACTGCCAACGCCAACGTTGGAGGCATCGTGTGAGGGGCAAACGTTACGTTGGGCAAACTCGACGAATATTGGCCAACTTGGACAAGTTGACGAATGCTAACATTCGAGGACGTTCCATATCGTCTGGAGGCCGTTTAAGCCAACGTTGGCGTTCGTCACACTAATTGAATTAATGAAAAATAATACGTAAACAAACACCATAACATGATTATAATCTGTATTTAATGCAAATATGTTTCGTTCTGTCTCAAAATTGTATTGCAAAGTTATAGATTCGACCAATAAATTGACAGCAATATCGAGATATTCAACCACTAAACTTACTATTGATTCCTTGTTATTAGTAAATAAAACTTGCTGGAGTTAGTGTCGGAGACGATGAATTTTACTTCGACCGCAAAATTGTTTAATTGCACATTCTGGAGAAAAACATTGTTAGGAAATCTTGGTAGAGTATAGGAAAAATATTTAAAAACTCCTTTTCTGTGTTTTCTATGGAAAATACGACTCGAAGTTACATTTTAATCTCTAAAATTCTTTACAACCATCATAAATAGAAGCACTTTTCGCATACAGAAATTTAAAGGAAATAGAAGAGTGATACTTAAATAAGGGTAGTTATTACCCAAAAATGGATGAAATAGTATCCGAAGAAGTTTATTATTACAGGGCTCTTAAAAAGGATCATACTAATAAATTTCTTAAGTCTCTAAAAATACTTATTGGTGCGTTACATACTAATGGTGATATTACTGATACCCAAAAATATAAACTAACTAATAATAATCCTTGGCCACCAAGAAGTTATGGTTGCCCAAGATTCAGTCTTGAGTCACTTAACGTCAAATAATTGTAGTTGACATTATTGATAGGAGATGGAAATTAATTGGGATTTTTACCACAATCAAAAAAGAGGTTTTATTTGGAATTAATTAGTCACTGCTTTATTACTACTTATTTTTATTATAATGATATTTTTACTTACAAATATTGGGTTGTTCTATGGATGCTCCGTTAAGCCCCATTTTTCCCAATATTATTATGAAAGATATTATTGAAAAAAGCAATTCATAGGCTTGATGTTGATAAAGAGTTTTTCTTCATCTATGCAGATGATTGTGTAACGTTAGCTCCTACCACTAAAATTGATTTGATGTTGAATGTATTTAAAGGAAAAGGAGGTGGATGAACAATTAGACTTTTTCGATATTTTACTAATAAAATGAAATAATAGAATTATTAGTGACTGACAGATTCACAAAGGATCCTTAATATTTGCTCGAACCATCAACTTACACAAAAATTAATATCATAAGTCAGGGTTTAAATAATTCTATTTAAACCCTGACTTATGATAATTCTTAAAGTTTTAATATTAATATAAGTAATAATATTCATTGTCGTTGTCGGATAAATAATACTTTAAGAATTACCCAATGAAATTAATTAATCAAGTTTTCTACCAATTTGAAAAAAAAAATCTGTTAATGTCATACTTGCTAATGATGACAACAACAATTTCCTTATATTAAAGAAATTTCACACAGAATTAGTTGCAATTATTTATTCTATAACACTGTCTCTAATGATAGTTTGTTCACAAAATTGAAAACGAAACTGTCAGGAGGTAAAACAAAGAATGTAGTTGAAATAAAACTATGAATTTATAGAGAATAGAGTGAGGAATCAAGTATATAATTGTAAATCCTCTAACGAGGATAAAAATAATATGATTGCGTTATGTGCGCATCAGTTTGATTCTAACCACGAATTTGATTTTGAAAATGTTAAAATCTTAGATAATGAACCAATTAAAAAAAAGGAGATTATTTAGCGAAATAGTGCATATTAAATTAGCTAATTAGTAAATAAAGCTGTAAATTTAAAAACGGATGTGGATAGTTTGAGCAGAATTCGTCTTTTTTTGACTCAAAAATAAAAGTTAGGCAAACACTTTTCGCTTATCGATAGGTGACTTAAGCGCCAGCCGGAAACTATTTTTGATTGAGACTTTTGATGAAACTACTAAGTAGAATTTGATATTTTTGAATCCGTAATTGCTTATCACAATATCTTTCCATTAAAATATTTATTAAGAGAATCTTCCTAGACGCCCGCGATAAATTTTCCGTTGGAGATAGTAATAAGGAATTGAAAATCCTTCCCATTTTTATGGAGTTTCTTTGCAAATTATCAGCAAATAACTGATAATTAATGCGAATCCATAGAGAGAGCGCGAGTTTGGGAGGAAAAATTGTGAAAAATCATAAAATCGATCATTAGTTCTGCAGTCATAACTCAAGTTTCCCTCATTAGATTTTCAATTTTTCTCAGATTTATAATATAAATTGATTAGGCTAAATCCTGCCAGAGATTTACCTTCTGCAACCTAGCACAACATTAATTAGAGGGGTCCAAAGTTCAGATACTTTTATATCATTATATTTTTTTTGTACATTCTCCAATTTTTTTTCCTTCTGGCAGGAATTAAAGAATTGACTTCTAAATCATCTACAAAAAAAATTATACAAAAATATTGTTCGTACTAGCTTTTATGACTGCAGAATGAAACCACTATATTCTCCGTTTAGGAAATTGCTCTTTAGCTTGGCAAGGATCTAGTATTCCTTGAAGTCTTAATCAAAAAATTAAGATCTTTCGGTAAATTTTTACGATTATTCATTTTTTCCTGAAAGTATTTTCAAACTTTTTTTTATTAGACTATGTTTCAGAATCGATAAACTTTTGTCTGCTATCAAAAATAGTATGTTGTTATATTAGGAGTACAAGAAGTACTTTTTGTGGCGAGCATGTAGGTTTGCTGGACGAGCTCTGCGAGTCTCGCGGATATATGCGAGTTACAAAAAGTTCTTTTACTCCGAATAAAATGAGCTATTTTTTCTTCAAACGTCGAAATTTTTAAAATAGTAATACAATAAATAATTTTAAATTTTGACATATAATTGACATGCAACACACAATACAATGTTAGTGTATATTGGGTTGTCTTAAATGCATTTCTACTCCGCCTTTCTTATCTTTGTCAATGCAAAGTAGATCCGATTGTAACCGATTTACTTGAGAAATGCACGAATATGACCATAGCGTCATGGAACATGAAATTGACTTGTTGAAGCGTCACATAAGCCTGTACTTTAATGACGTTTGAAGAAAAAAATATTTATTTATTAGTAGTTTTGGCTAGAAATGAACAAATGTCAATTACAAGTTTGTTAGAAATATTTTTACATTATAGCTTTAAAATTGAAGGGTTTGCTGCAAAAAGGAGGTACTACATTTTGGGAGAGTTTGAAGTTGTATGTATTATTAGTTATTAGTTTCAGTTGTACTCAAGATATATCTCCTTGGAGTTAACTTATTTTTCTCTCAAACGACCACCAAATATGTTTGTTGTTTATAAATCTTCCTAAACGCCGCCAATTAACAGTTGGTGTTTACTCCTAAAGCGATGTTCCAATGAAAAAAGTATATACTATTGATAAACAATTATTTTCGAGATGAATATGCAGAGTATTTCTCGAGTTTTTGATCTTATAAACTTCTTTCTTTCTAGATTTCCATAAGTAATTTATGATAATAAGATATATTTTTGTTGTAATTTTTTTTTCTTTAAGTATATGAAACATCCATGTCGTGGCAAAAAAGTTATAACTCCAACAATCACATCTATGCCACGTCATCTGGAAGATGTATTATGAATGAAAATACTGTCCTCATATGTACAAACAATTAAGGAAGATTTTCATACAACTTTTTGAATTTTTAAATGTTTTTTTATTTACGTTTTTATCAAAATCCTTTGAGTGCTCTTGAAAAATCTAAACTGTACTATATTTGAAAGCTGTAGTGTAAGATATTTCTACATAAACGTATAAAATAACCTTTATTTAGGTTAGGTTTCAAAGAAACTTTAACCAAGTTGATTTTTCTTAAACGAGCTTATTTTCACCTGTATCCTAAGAAAAGTGTTTCCTTCGAGTAATAAAATACAAACCTAACCTAATCCAAATTTAGATTCAGATTTTCATAGGAAAATGTTTCCAAAAAATGAGATAAAAACTTGTAGTAAAATCTTTTAATTTAAATGTCTTTCAATATTTTCAGCAGATTCCTTTATTTGCTCTCAAAACTTTGATAAATGCAAAAAACGTAATATAAAAAAATTAGAAGAATTCGTATTTTGATGTGATTGCTAAACATTGTATAAAAATGCCGAAGACTGAATCCTTTTATTCTACGTAATTTTTCGTCTTTAGTAACATAGAATAAATATATTTTCGAGTTTGTTAAAAGTATGTACATGTAAATGGTAATATTTAAAGTTTCCATTGTGACGGTGAGAGCAGAACAAATATAAAAAAAGGTAACAAACAAATCCATGCAGTGCTGGGGTGGTGATAAGTGAGAATACGAAGGCATTCGCAAAGTGCTCACACATACCTTCGTCCGTAAGTAAAGTGATATTTTGGCAATTGGTGTGAAATCCTACAATAGAAGGCACATATAAGTTTGACTTCTAAATCATATAACTTACTAACGAGTTAAATGGAAACGTGATCTAGAAACAATGAAAGTTGTATGATTATAAGAAGAGGATATAACGATATTGTGTTATGAAAGAGTAGAGAGTCGATACGAAACTTATTTCAGACAAAAAGTAATAAATCTATTAAACCAATTTAGTTTTTAACTTTTATGTTTTATCAGTTTCATAAAGTGCTCTCCGGATGATAACAGATAGATAATGGTTGATCGTGCAAAACAAATGATATTCATACATTAATCTAAACAAACTACAAACTTGATAAAATCAAAAAGGGAATGCATAAGGAAAAAGTTATGTACATAGCAATTCCCTAGGTAGTGGCATCACTGGCATCCCGAAGACTCGAGACATCCATCAAAAACAAAACAGAAACGTGATTGGCAGAAGTCGCTTTGATATTTATATCCAATATAGAATATAGAACACACACACATTTACAATCGCTTACACACCCGCTCTACAGAAAATATACAAATAAAGGTGGAATCTATCAAGTGCGGGCATTTAACCACCAGACACGATAAATTATGACTGTCTATACGAAATGAAGCAAGTGCGGGGTGCTTTTAAATAAATTACTTTTCATGTATTCTGAACATTCGCCTGATGGGATATCGAAAACAGTTCCGCCCTTTACAGATCCACGCAAGTCAATGTAATCGGCCTACACGTGCTAAAACGCAACAAAGGCAGCTCGTAACGCACTAAATTGGAAATTCCTCAAAACATACGTGGTGTTGGTAATCGAAAAAATCGCTCTTGTTTAATATCACAATATAAACTGAATTTAATTAAAATGCAAAAGGAATGATAAAACGCAACATTAAGTATTTTTCAGAGTCCTTGAGCTTTGTAGAAAGGAATAACAATGGTTGACCCTTATAAAACATCAAAACGTCCCAAAAGAAGAATAGCCTCCGCAATCGTTCCTCTCGACACAAACGAAAATAATGAATCACAATAGCAATTTTGTTTGATTAAAATAATTAAAATAATACGACTTTTTAATTTTGTTCACATTAAATCGAGCGTTGGAAAATCGCATCCCCTTCTTTCCAGGATCCACGCTGGCGTTATCCTCGCGTTTCGCACAACCGTGAATTAATTAAGCCAGAATTTAATTAGAAATAATTTTCATTCTATTTTAAATTAATAACAACCACAAATATAATAAATTATTAGCATCAAATTTAGAATTTTAATAATACAACCGACAATAAATTTCATTTGTTAATTAACGCTTTGTTGACTATTAACTGCCAAGTCTATTTGTTTAA
The DNA here is from genome assembly GCA_963971135.1 of Stenus bimaculatus. NCBI lineage: Eukaryota > Metazoa > Arthropoda > Insecta > Coleoptera > Staphylinidae > Stenus > Stenus bimaculatus. The sequence continues at coordinate 15,199,674 of OZ020185.1, read as the reverse complement.
GGCATAATATGAATAACAATGAAATATCATTCGGTATTTGTTTTTGCTGTGCTATATTTTGTTTAAAGTTATTGCTGAATTGAAACAAATGCGTTATAATTCCGCTCGTCTCATTACAATGAAACAAAGAATTCATTAGCTAATTAATGTTTTTGGTTTTTCATTTTCTTGTCGTTTACATCGTAATTAAAAACTGAGAGGAATTTAAAAATATTTAATTATCATGGCCTAAGGGACCATCACAGTATTTTTTATCATAATTAAAAAATCTAAAAGGCAATATTATAAAAATAATTAATAAATTGGTACATTCTAAAGCTCATTGTTTATTTTCTCTATAATTTATGTATTTTAAATATTAAAAAGCTCTAGTATTGGGTGATAAAATAGTTCATGCATACTATTCTAAATGGGTTTTGTATGTTTTGAACTAAGTAGTTTTAAACAATTTAGGTTATATATTTAAACAATTGCAACGCTGTAGGATAATATCGTTACCTGATACTAGGTGCAAATCTAGACACATGGCCATTTGATTCCAGATAATGTAGGTATACATTACGATAAAATATTTATGGGTTTATTAATTTTGTTCAATAATAAATTCCGTGTCGTTAATATTTAACGATTTTATTAATTAAAGACCTTGCAAAATTTAATGATACGCACATTATACATATAATACAAGAATTTGTAACAAACAATAAAAAACAACAGATTTATTAATATTTTATTTAAAATATAATACAGGGTGTTTGGTAGCTCGAAGCGTTAATTAGTGGTGCAATTCTGTGCAAAACTGCAAGTTCTTGCAGAAAATATATATCTATGGCTTTTCCCGTAGGGACTTATAGATTTGCACAGAATTGCACTATTAATTAACCAAATTTATTGTTATGCAATGTGTCACGCTTATCGAGATATCTTATCCCCTTTGCTAATTGGTAATAATTAGTTGATATCTTTTGGAAAAAAAATATTTTCTATAACTTAAACACGTACTACTTTAATTTCATCCATCAAACATGTGGATAACCTTTTACAAAACGAAGAAACAAACAAAATATTGAAATCACAGAAAAGCTGGAAAAATATTTGAAAGATAACATTTCGAATGTATGATAATAATTTAAACGGTTAATTTGGTTTTGAAGATTATTTGAACATTTGTAATAAAAAATTACTACTTAATTCAAAGTAGAAATCCAAAATTATAAAAAATTTTTTTTCAAACTTTCAGTTTGTAATTACTTATCACTTTGTATGATCTATGGAATTAAAGTAATATGTGTTTACGTTACAGAAAATAATTTTTCGCAAAAGATATCGACTACTAATTAAGCATTGATCCAATTTAAATGGGATAAGACTGATATTTAACAAAAAATCATCAAAATAATAATTTCTCGAAAAACGTGGCATTTTGTTTAACAATAAATTTGCTTACAAATTCTTCCATAAAGATTCCCGATCAGCTCCTTAAATTAACGCGTCGAGCTACCAAGCACCCTGTATTATAAATGTATATGCACTAAAAACTCCATTTAGAATTCAAAATGCTAAAATCTGTTTTATATTTGATGACATGTAAAAACTAGTAAAAATGTAGAAAGAATTATTTATTTGTATCCTGTGATAATAATTTATTTAAAATTAATGACATCTGTCAGATTCACAGAATAAACGAAGAGGTGAATAATTTATACTGTACTAGTTTCAACTTTTTTAGATTGCATTTCGATTTATCTATAATTGTGGATATGTAAAACAAATCCTGGAATCATTCAGTATTTATTTATTCAGATTGGAAGAAGGAGATGAATGTAGAAGCAAAGATAAAAATTTCACTCTGGCAAGGCGTTATCTAAGCAACACCATCCGATGAGATTTACAGCTGTCGGACAAAACTGGCGTTTCACTCGTGTCCGAATGATTGGCGCCCATAAATAACCCCAAGACGTTTTCTAACTTTAAAGGAGAAACATGCATGCAGTATACGATTCATGCTGCTTGCGATAGGTTTTTCACAAAAAATATTTATAAAATGCAACGGGGAAAATTATTGTGCCGAAGGAGGGTAGAATGATGGATCCGATATTGCTTTCCGGCAATATATTTCGATTGTTCAAAGATATAAAGTTGAGTTCGAACTACAGGCCTGGAATTTAATTTTGGTTCCTTAGCCCCAACTTGATTTACAGATTACAGTTTTCAAATAAAGTTAACTGGAATTTTATTTATTTGATAAAAGTATTTGTTATTGCCACGCTTTATGAGGTTATCAATTATCAAATATAGCAATAATTATCACAAAAAATTTATTTCATAAATAATATTTTATTTATTGGAATTCTACACTATAAATATACTATAAACCAGAAAAAAAACAATATTTTTATGGAATATGAATTTTGGGAAAATCAATTATTCTCCAGGGTAGTGTATGTGCATAGTCTACTAAAAACGTATAACCAAAGCATTCGTGATTCATGATCATTGCTAACTCAAAGTTTCCTCTGACATCGAAACTTTCAATAAACATTTGCATTAGTCGACATTTATACCAAGTATCAGCAATAAACTTACAGAAATCTTAATGCAAAACTATTTGCTCTCATCTTTACAGCTTTATTCACTTAATCATGACCAAATACATATATTAGGATAAAAGAAAAAATTAACAAAAAACTATAGAGAATTTCTTCTTACATAAACAAAACGCAATTTAAACAAAAAAACAGATAGAAAAGCAATCGAAGATGCAGATCATTATTTGCAATAAATATACGAATCGCAAGGAAATTCCTTAGATCTGCCTTCGATTTAGTGGTGAAGATGCACCATGCAACAATTACACAAGCTGCAGAGTGATGGACACTACGTTTCGTGTGTATTAGCACTCATCAGCATCACATGTTGCATTTTTGAGTCCTTTCCAAAAGGACAATACGAGCATTCCACTTAGTAGAAAAAAATGATAGTCATCTATCTAACATGCCCAATGAAGGCTAGTGTAGACCGATGCGATGTTAACACTAGATGGCTCTTCAATAATCAGACCGATCCTTTTGAAAAGACTAAAGTAAGCAGTATGTGATGCTGATGAGTGCTAGTATGCACGAAACGTAGCATCCCTTACTCTGCAGCTTGTGTAATTATTACTTGGATTACTAAAAAGTTTATCAAAATATATAGGCAAAATTTTGACTTAAGGATTTAACTGAAAGTGGATGAAATGGTGTAACGGTCCTAAGGGCGTGTGCAAAATTACAGTTAGTATAAGATCGCGATAAAGTTTGTTCAATAAATAATGATATTAGGGTATGAATATGGGACTAAGTAATGTATTATCGACCCCGAATAATTTTACGTAAATTAGTGTAAAGATCCATTATCGAGATTGAATATTTATGGTGGTGATTGTAAATAGTGCAAACAATCAAGATAAATTGTAATACAATACAAATTTTAGTTTGAGGCGGTGTTGTGAATTTATGAATGCGAATGTGCTCATAATATCAGCTATCGACGAGTCTCATCCTCCTAAATTAATCAGTTTAAAGTAAACCGTGATTCATGAAATGTCAGCTACGCAGCTAGGTACACTGTCAGTTATTGTGGATGCATTGACGTGACGAGTGATTAACTACGCAGTCAATATTAATTTGTAAGTGCGATGTCAGCTTAGCAAACTATTTATCTTACTTATTATGATTAGGTTCATACAAAATCAGCTACTGACTTGTTTTCACCCCCATTTCGCTGAGCTTATAATCGAGATTAAGAGTTTAACTAATCAAGGAAGCGTCTATTATCGCGACGTATACAGATTATAAATTCGAGCCATTTTTTGTCACGGCAAAGTTGCCGAAACTTCTGTACATTTTGGAAGTGTAAAAAACATCGAAACTACCATTAATCAGAGTTTATCTTGTGCTGATGACATGGCGCAGTTTTAGATTTAGACGCGTCTTTGTGTGTGATTGCTAGTGGACTTCCTGTGGTGCGAGGTGACAGCTGCTGTAATTGCCCGCAAAAAGTCCACTCAAACCCATTTATTCTTTAAATCCAGAAGTAATGCAGGTCTTTGCTTGCCACTTGAAAAGAACACTTTCCTGTAAAAGCTAGTATTTTTTGTTTAGTACTCTTTAAAGCTCTCGACTGCTCTGTTTAAAAATTGGACTTTATTTAATCACTTACATGGAAGTGCATTGTAGATATTTTTTCAATTCAATCAATCAAGAAACAATTTACCACAACAATTAATCAAGAAGTAATTGTGACCTTGCTGGCGTGTGGCTGACCTAAACCACAAATAAAGCTTCAAATTGTTATTAAAATCAATAAAGTAAAATATTATTTCAAATCACCAAGCATTTAACAGTTAATATCAGGAAATAAAAAACAAATATTGCCAACAGATGACAAATACAACCGAAAAGTGGTGATACAACAAATATTAACAGGATTTTTATGTTCTTTTCCATATTAATTAACTAAATGGAATAAACTAGGTATGGTTTTTTGAAACTAGTAGAAAAATTGTATACGAATCGATTGAATTAACAAAGTGTTTATTGATTGTTAATTAATTACGCCTTCAATACAATCAACTTTGAATAGAGAGGCCTTTTGTAAAACAAACAGGGTGTCCCAGCGTTACGAGGAAGTAACATTACTCTAAAATAAAAAAATAAATACTTCTAGGCACACTCTAAAAATATTTTAAAAATGTACCGGGTCATTCCAAGAAGGGCAATTAAAGTTACGTTTTTTTAAATAGAACATTCTTGTCTTTATCCAAAAATAATCATACTTTGTATAAACATTTATGGATCTTCACTCATTTTACTGATATTTGCCATTTTAGCAAAAAAGATCCATTTTTGAAACATCACTGCTCTATAACAAATGACTATTTTGGGTTGAAAATTTGGCAAAAAAATTTCTATATCGTCTAGCTTACAGTTGTCATTTTGTGATAACCTTTTATCAGGGTGTCTCATGAAACGCAAATTGACCAAATAAACGAAGATTTTAAATGGAACGCCCTGTATATTGTAACATCAACCGATGGCATTTTTTACAAGCTTTCTACTGACAAATTAATATCCAAACAAAACAAGGTGAAAAAGAGGACAAAATAGCGCTTTTGATGACTGTTTTTGAGTATTTATTTTTCAAATTTACTTTCTCTATTTTTATAATAATGCTGTTTTAATACAATGGTAGTTTTTGTTGTTTAACAACACAAATAAAATCCAAACTCACAATTATCAAATATTGTTTTCTAAGTTAGTTTCAGTATGCTTTAAAAATTTAATAAGTGATATTACAAAAAAACCCTTATTTTGCAGAATTTCGTGTTTACGTTCTTTTCTGAACTTTTGATAATAACCTGAAATAATGAATTTTTCTACAGAAGAAATGTTAAATATAATGTATGATGCACTTGGTGAAGTTGTATCAGAATTTATAAAGCACGTTATCCAAACGCTAGACAACCAAGAATTGAAGCAATGAGAAAATTGAAGAAGCGTTTTGAAAATTCGGGCAGTGTGTTGTACAATAAAATATTATTGACTATTAAAAGTTTTAGCCTCAATTCTGTTCTGGATGTTTTATTGATGGTTGAAGAAAATCCGTCGATTAGTACAAGAGAAGTATCCGCCCAGAATGATGTTTCAAAATTTTTAGTCAACCTCATTTTGAAAAAATATCGGTTTTATGTATATCATATCGTAATGGTAATGACTTCAAGAAAAGGGTGGAATTTTGTGTATTCATACAAAACATCATGACCGCGTATTTAAATTTAATAAACAAAATTTTGTTTAGTGAGGAAGGCAACTTCAAAAACAATATACCTGTCAACAGATATAATATACAGGGTATCTCACTTTTTATTCCAGCAAAAAAATTTTTTAGATAGTAAATGTCATTCTGAACAAAAATTGTAAAAAGGTTTTGAAGTTATGAAACTACCTTGTGTTTTGTTATCAAAATGTCAATTGAAAATCAGTTATATTTGGCAGGTATTGCTTTACTAGAAGAGGCTAAAATTTAAGCAAATTTAATGTGAAACGAGATTATGAATAAATGCTTAGGCGGATTTATAGACTGATGAAAAAGTAGCTAGAGAACTAAACTGGAACCACCATCAGAAGTTGAATCTTTTACTGCTTTTACCCTAAGAGTGAAGGTGAACTTACCCCCATACTGTTTTCCTGGACTTTGAATTCTTCCAAAACTAGAGTCGAGCAAAAAATAACGACGCACAACATGCGGGGTAAGAGCCATTTCACCCATTGTTCAAATAGGAGATTAAGAAAAATGTTTCATGTATAAATGTACCTTTCGAGAACAAATTTTCTGAACACAAATAGTAGACAGTAGACAATAATTGTAAAAAGTATTGCTCAAATTATGTATTTCTGTTTATCATTCACAATTCTCAAACAAAAAGGAAAATAGGTAAGCAATTTTGGTTGAAAAGCCGGCTTAAGACGGTCAGAATAATTATATTTTCTATTGGCATATCTCGCATTGTGTTCAATAATAGCATTTACATCGCGTGGACGACATTTAGCAATCGACTCATCTCCCATGCGAGAATATGTCGACGACTTTCAATTATAGTAGCCAAGGCATCCAAAAATGTCATAATATACTGGGTGTTCCGTTTAAAAAAACTTTACTTTATACTAATAATATATATTATTAAAATATTTTAAGAGTGTGCGCTTTAAAGTACATATATCTATTTTATTTTAGAGTACTGAAACTTCTTCGAACTGCTGAGCCACCCTGTATGAATCGATCGAATTAATAAAGTGTTTATTGATTGTTAATTAATTACGCCTTTAATAAAATAATCGTGTTTGAATAGAGAGACCTTTTGTAAAATATACAAACTTAACTATTGAGTTGATTATATGAATGAAATGTAGGCAATGCAATGATATGTATTAAATTGAGTGCGGTGTAAATTCAGAGCTTCCGCAGCAGACTGATTGCTACCTTTTAATTAAATGTAATTTATCCTATTTAAATGCGGACCACGTTTCCTCTTTCTCGTGCACCTTTCGAAATTCAACTTATGATATATTGTGAAGGCGTCGCGATAATAATATACCAAAACCTTAGAGTTGAAGTTAGACCAACAGCCGGGGGTGCTATAATGAATATTCATTACGTTTCAAAATAGTGCTGCATACAGGGAGTGGAAATTTATTTGCTAGAGTAGATATACCCATACTCCATGCTCACGCCAGCAATAATAAGAGAATCCAGGAAAACATCGCTAGGTATTTCATGCTTTATTCCGACAGTGGGTTTTTGCCATTCGAAAGGAAATCCAATTACATCCCCGCGACAATTTATAAACGCAAATGTCCGTTTTTGTGCGCAAATATTGATCTCGTCTGCACTAATTTCCCTTTTTCCCTTACTACCCACCTATTATTATTTCTTCTGCGTCCAAACGCGCAAATTTAAACACAAAGCTATACACGCACATAATTAAAACGCACGTAATTACCGCTAATGAAAACTCTTCCAACAATAGCGACGAGCTTTACAAATGAGTACGAATTATTTCAACAAACCAATCCTACCCACTCTACCGACGCGTTACAAACTAAAACGAACTTAGAACTTACCCCTATAAAAAAAGACTTCGAATTTATTTAAAGTTAGAGCAATAAAAGCGAAATAAAACGGCTATTTTTTGGTTTAAATGCAAATTTTAATGGTTTTTATCTTAACGGCACCTCAATAAATATCTAAATTTTAAATTAAATACTTGTTTTTTTGTCGCTCACTTACCACTTACATTCGCTACATTTAAAACGTGATTAATGTAAGTGCTTTTTTTAAGTAATTGCCTGTTGGTCACAAATTAACATTTGAATAGAAAGGTTTCATTAAAAAGCTGATAATTTACAAGAAATTATATAAGAATGTATAAAGTTGCTATGAGCATATTGCACGCCATGTCGCCATTATCACTTATCTCCAACTCTGCATTTGAAGAAAAAAGTTTAAAATAAAAAATATAATATGCACTGTTATCGAAATAATTACATGCCTATCAGTTAATATGAGAGGTTTTGCATATTTACTTAATTTATCACACAATTCCTTTAATTATTGAAATATTTAACATACTTTCATTATTAGAGGTGACAAACAATTCATTGTGGAAAACCAGATGAATGGAAAAACTTGGAATAAACTAAATGACAATAGTCATAGAGAAATGAATATTCGTTGAAGATTACGAATACATTAATGAAAACCTGAAACAAAGCTTCGAGAAGCTTTTTAATCGCATAGCTTTTATAGATTAATTTTTTTGCCTTTTTTATAAATGCTTTTGCTTGATTAATTGTTTAAATTAATAATAGGGCATTATTACACTATTTTTTATTATTTGAGTTGCTAACGCAGCAGTAAATTACAAATAGTTTAAAAATGCGAAAAAGCCTAGCATTTTAACCAATCCACAAAACAATTAGTTTTTTCAATCCCTTTGCTAAGGCGATTTTCTTACTGAAACACGCAATCACATATCTGAATAAATAAAAATATGCAATTTTTACTGTGACCTGAGCAAATTTACAAAGTGTTGAGCCAAATAAAACACCTGTTAAATTTATAAAAAAACTATTTTACCAGAAAACCTTTATCTCAAAATCTCAATTATTTTTACAAAATAGTTTTCAATGGAATCCCAATTACTTTACTAATTTTAGGCAAAATATCAGTGGCGTAGCTACAACCACCGAGGCCCCGGGGCAACATTTATTTTGTACGCCTCTCAAATATTAAATACTTTATCGATAAAAATAAATATATAGGGTGTCCGGAAAATAGAGGATATGCTCTCCAGTACGTTCTTACAAAGAAAATTAGTTAAAAAATCCTCTTGGTCATTGGACAAGATATAAAGGGTCAAAGTTAGGAATTCAAATTAAAATTTCTAGCGCTAAAATGCCAAAAATTAACGTCCCTGATTGGTTACAAGTCATCAAAATTTACACCGGATAATTATTTTGAATGATGTTTTACATATAACCTCAAAATATTTATCATAAAACAAATTTTATAATACATCAGTAATTCAAAAATTATTGTTGTATTTACATGTATAAACTTGTATTCAGTACAAATAAATAGGGAATTTAATTATGTTTCTGTACATATTTTATCATTAAAAAACCAAAATAACGTAAAATTCTTGTCAAAACCCGTTTAGTTATTTATCTAGTAACTTTTATAATGCAAGCTGTCTTTCCCTGACAACCCTCCTAGTTAAAAAATGAAGTACATATAATAATAATAACAATGAATAATCATAGATTATTATCATAGACTTTCATTATTTAAAAAATATAATTGTATTTGTCATATTATTCCCATACTTAATTACAATTTGATGGCGAATAGGCGATGGTTGGTGTTAACTTTTTTAAGAATAATTATTTTGAATAAAATTTATGTCTTCTTCGAATTATGGCTTTCAAACTAAATATTAACAGAGATTCAGTGAAATATGAAGATCTTATGAAACAATTAATTGTTATTTTTATATTTAAATATACATAAATTAATCGTTAGAAGGTATATTAGTGATCTAGAGATTTTGAATAAATTAATAAATGGGTTCATTCATTGCCCCGATTTACTAGAAAAGTTAATGTTTTGGTTTCCTCCCAATGGTATGTTAAAAACAAGACTTCTTCATTTTTTAGATACCCTTTTCACCGTACGAACTACGGCTATGGTATTTAGCCCCATATCTAGAATAATGAGATTAGCTAATAACACGAATCAACGCTTTAGTATTGACATATATTGTAGAAACACCTAGTCCTATAAAAAAATACTAAAGAGTAAACTTTAGTTGTTCCGTTGGTGATGCCTATAATAGTCTCCATTTCAGTGTTTTTGTTTACTATCATTTCTATATACTCAAGTTTGTTCTTGATTATTTACTTATTGTTGTACATGTTTATAATATTATTTGTATTATTCGGTTTTTGTAATTCCCGTTAAACTACAGGGTGAGCTAAAATGATTGTGGTTTCATATCTAGGCAACCAAATACGCAGGTTGGTAGGAACTTTTTTTTCCAAAATCTATAATTTCACAGCAAATGTCAAATATTGAAAATGTTTTTCTTCATTTTCGAGGCAGATGTTAACACAAAACAAAGATTTACGCAAATTAATTTTGAAAAAAACTGACGTTTATGAAATCAAAGTTTTGACACAACGGTAAAAATTACACCTACGCCTCTGCTTTTGTAAAATCTAGTTACTGTGTTTTGATTTATGTTACTATGAAGCAAACAAATTCCCCAGATTTTTAGGCCAGAAAGAATTGACCACAATCATTTTAGGTCACCCTGTATTAAATAAATAATGTCAGATTTGTGTCAGATAATATCAAAGCAAAGGTACACCAACATGATCTTTAATTATTACAAATACCTCATTTCAGGAAGCAATTATACCAAATTTACATTTTAGTTTCTTATTAATATCCAAAAAAGGGAGATTGATAGGTTTCTTTACAATTTTTCCTTGAAAAGTTCCCAATAACGTGCTGAAGAACTTATCAGCCATTTCCGGACGCCCTGTATAAAAAATATTTTCAATTTATAAGCTAATACGAGTAAAAAGAATTTGTACTAGAAGCTGCTCTCATAATGAACTTCGAACTTCCCCGGAGTTCCTTAGGACTTCTTTGTACTAACCATGCATAATGCTTAAGATATTAATTGCTATCCCAAATCATCGTCAAATCGTTTACTTAAAATATTTAGTTTTGGCGTATTTTCAAGTTTCAAGTATTTTCTGAACAATTAAAAAAAAACAAAATTATTGATATCTTCAAAATAAATATTTAAAAATAAGAATATTTTATAAGTACTTTACATACGTTTTCTTTTATTTTTTTATCCAGAAACTAAAAATGTTGGTGATTAGTGGTGATTTTTACTATAGTACAATAAACGTATTTTAAAAATATTTGTTTAAAATTGGTTTGTTTTTCGATCCATAGATCGAAACAGAGTTTTTGATTTTAGCTACTATTTCTGTAATAAGCTCTTTGGGGAGGTGTAATACGTGGGGGTGATAGTTAAAAATCCCCGATAAAATACTGCCACTCCTAAAAATAAAAAAAAATGCAAAAAATGAAAAGCGCATTAGTTCGGAGGGACACGTTACTTTTACACTCGGGTAATAGAAATTCCATAATCCGAGAACGCAAAAGTGGAACCTATTGAATAGTGCTTAAGGGTGAACGTTTTAATTGGATTGGTGCGGTCTTAAAAGATTAAAAGAAGTGCTACGACACCATGCCATTCGGAAACACTTCCTAGAAATTTCTTGGGACTTAGCCCCGATTCCATAGATAATAATTGTACCAGGTATAATTTATTGTAGGTCATTATTGATCTTAATATTGATTTTAATTTACTAACCCCCAGTATTATCAACAGACATTTAATTTTAAATGAGGTTTAATTTGACATATATAGTATTTTTATGAAGTTTGATTATAGTTTAAATGAAATTTAGCTGCAAAATAAACTATATATGTCAAAATAATACTGGGGGTAAGAGACCTCTCAGTATTAACCACTGTAACAGGTCCAGTAAAAAATAAAATAAATGTCAATTACCGGTTTGATCATATTGCAGATTGACCAGTTATTTTTTGCAATGTGCAAGAACTTTAATTGCATGTTCATTTTCAATTTTGATGTGCTGGCATTTGGGATTAATATAATGGTTTAAAAACATTCAAATACTACTTTTGACATTTTGTAAAAATACTTTGCAAAAATATTTTACTTAGGTATTTAAAACTAATGTAGCATACAATTTTTGTAATTTGAAATTTAATGAAGAATCCCAAAACAACATCCAAATTTCTAACTAAATAAGTTTACTAAGTGTAAAATTGCCTTGAGAAATAATAACAAAGGAAATGGTATTGGCAAGTTAATATATTCAGCGTTTTCAATATTTTCGTAAAAAATGTTTGATAAACAAACAGAAAATACAATGTATTTACCCTGTGTACCGTACCCTTCATAATTTCCTTGTTATTTTACTAAATTGTAGAATATAATATTGCAAATAATACAGCTTCTACTTTGCGTAATCAACAATTATAGTAATGTACATATGAAAAAATAGTGTACAAAAGTTACATTTTTATTGAGATAATATTAAATTAAATCCCATGAAATATGACAAATATTTCGATATTAAATTTAAGTAATAAATTACGTTATATAGGATAATTTGACAGAAAGAAAATGAAACACGTTTCGCTGCATCGACACGATGCACTGCTTTTTCAGGCAAACTGACATGATGTATAAAGTAAGTTTATTCTATAGATGCATAAAAATAGAAATAATATAAAATTATTGAAGTGTAAGTTTTAAGCGAAAGCAGAATGTTTATAAACGAACTAATAATTACATATTTGTTATACTTGTTGTATGAACAATATTGATTGGTGTAATTATAATTATTGTGGATAATTATGGCGTAATTATAATAGTATGAACGTATTTTAATAGCGTGTGGTGGTGGTCCGAATTGAATTAATGACTCTAGTATCAAAGTTTGTTTTTTATACAAACTTCTGTATTGATTTAGATACAAGAGGCATAATATGAAATGGCAGCGAAAATGTGAATTGACACACAAAAAGCCGGAGCTGTCGTGCAGAAGGGTGCAAGATGTATAAAAGCAATATTTCGTGCTCGGAATATAACGCTGTAAGTCGATTTTTATGGCAGACGGTCCCAAGACCTCAGCTCCAAGCATTATACACAAATTCTAATATCCTCGCGAGACATATCTCTTTCATATTTAATGTGGCCGATGCTCCAATTTTCGATAAGTCGAATCCAAGATTGAAACTAATTTATCATGCGTAATTGGCTTCGAAGTGAACTGGGGACCCTTTACCCAACTAGGGTATTTAAAAAAATATATACTTCAATCAACATTAAACACTACAATGTTCATTTGGTTTGTAAAATCTGTATTGATCTGATTATAAATTCGACACGACTTGTTATCCACGTATTCTTGAATGTAAGTCTGATGCGATGTAATTAGTTGGCAGACAGTCCGGTTTTGCATGCAGAGTTTGATTTACACCCGTCCGTGCATTGTTCGAGGGTGAATAGTGCAATTACAAGAAAGACGGTATCCTAGCAGGTTGTTGTTCTACCCTAAATTCAGAAATTTCCTGACTCACCTAGTTAAGACTTCAGATTGATTGGATAAAGCAGTCTTCAATTCAAAGCAACCCCACATGCATATTTATTTACTTTGCCAATTTTCCAATACTATAAATATAATTTGTAAATAATTGCTTCAATTGGCGCATTGCAATTGAGAACGTGCAATCACTGTAAACACAATTGGGTTTAATGAAATAATGAGTATTCAATTATTACCAATTAGAAGCAAATGGTTTATTAATAAATTTCGTGTGCCGTGATTTCAAAGATACGTTTTTGCCTTCAGTACGTGGCAGCAAAGGGGCGAAAAAGCTGCCTCGAGCTCTAAATAGGCGAGGAGATGTCAACCCTGCGTTATTTGTAGCAAGGAACGGATCCTTCCTTCTTTGACCTTTGTTCGGTGTATATTTGATTCGTTTATATCACATTTTACTTTTTGTTGAATTCCTAACCGTTTTCTCTACATTTTAATCAACACAAGTGAAATACCAACAGTTCCAAGACTTTTTTGGCCTACTTCCATGAAGATAAGGGACCTCGCCAAATTTACATAAATTATTAATGAAATAACCATCCCGTTTTTACTGTGGTACAAAAATACCATTTCAAGGATAATAGGAGAGGTACATTACTTTATACTATGTGTTTTTGAGTTTTATTTAAGACTTGTGTAGTGGCCACTGTTTATTTTGTTCCTTAAAAAGTTAATGAAGTGAAGAAAAGGTTAAAAAAAGAGTAGGGTTTTTTTGAATGTCGAAGGAATATCAATTTACATGGATTATTACTGCAGACTACGAAACTCTGTACTGTTTGTGTTATTTAAATATTTTATTTGATAAAGTGGGAGTAAAAAGGGTGAAAAATATTTCGAAAAATAAAATTAAGTTTAAAGATGAAAAGAGAGAAGAGGTCACAATTCATCCGGGGCGGGAACTACACAGGAAGCTTTCGCCTACAATAACAGTGGCGTATACAACTGTGCGATGGCAAAACAATGTGGATCCTTTGGGAATGAAAACACAAAGCCGGAGGGCTTGTGCATATACAATTACTTCCACTCACCATGAAACCTAAAATAGGAAAGCGCCTAATTAGCGTAATGCAATTGCAGGAAGATTCCGCTCACGCTTGAATCCGCATTCTTATATAAGGCGATTGCTAAATATGCGGGGCAAGGGCGACGATTATCTTGGTAAACACGATTGCGTGTCATGAATGGGTATTGCTTTGCTCCCGGTGTGGAACCCCAGAGAGCCTAATTACAAAATAAAGCGGGTTTAATTGGTCAACTTTTGTGATATAATCAATATTGCTCGCTTGATTTGGGGCGACGTGGCGTGCCTTTGCTTCCAAAATATATTCAAACCTTTTGGGGCTATACGTCATTTCGTGTTACCTAGCTATTATATTTTTCCCAAATTTAAATATTTTCCAAAAAAATTAAATCTAAAGGTACCAATTCATTACTTATCTCAGCAGTTATTATCAAATAATATGGATACTCCCATTTGTTTAATTTCAATTAAAATTATACGTCTCCAGAGTCTAGATCGTGCCTTTGAATTGATAAAAGGAGCACGAACATACCGTTCCAAGCCAAAAGACAAAAGGTGCTTTCGAAACGGAAATTTCTGCATTAAAATTCTCCACGACAATAAACTGCATGAAAACTGCGCTACCTCAAAATAATAATCTTTTGCTTGTTTTACTAATTTTACTACTAAACTAATGGTTGCTATTATTCTGTTTCTATTTAATAGAATGCTGCAATTAATTTCTAGTCAAATATGTAAATATAAATAAATATAGTTTCTGATTTTGATAGCACAACCCTATCTAATCAAAATGCTTAAATTAAACTAACAAGAAAATAGTTTAACTAACGATACAAAACATAATCGGCCCTTTTCCCTTCTGTCAATTCAAGAAACAATATTTGCATAAGTAGGAATAAGCATGCTAAAATACGAGTCATTTACATAATAGTGTAAGAAATATAAGATAAATATTGTCGGTGAAGTTTATGGTTTTAGTTGGGTATCATCCGTTTTTGCTCCTTTAATTATTTGACTAAAATTATTATAATTTCCTGCATAATATCCGTATTTACTTAATTTAATTACATAAATAATTCCATAATAATTTTATTGCGATTGAATATTCTAGCAAGGGTTAATGTTTTAACACCCCTTAAAAACTTAAACCGCGATTAAGGGAATTTAAACTGTAATTTAGGCATGGTAATAAATATAATATTGTACGCGAACTTAATATTTAAACAATTATTGCTATTGTTTGGTATACGAGCCTAGTAGCGAACCACCCAAAAAAAATTCTATACACCACTCTAAATTGATTTGATATTGATTGTCGAAGAAAAATTATAAAATGTACTAAAATAACAAGTGTGGAGTGTTATAATTTGAAAATATTCAATTCTTTACGATTTTTCGTTTAAAAGTTGTGAATTTTCGGATAATGGAGTAAAGTTGTATTTATAAAAATTTAAAATTTTTTGAGTTTTTGGGGTGTAAAATTATTTTTTGAGAGTGAATTGGGCAACTGACCCCCCACATTTCATACATTTTTAACTATCTTTCATTTGGGGGGTCGATCATGACAAAACACGAAAAACATTTTTTAAGGTTTGAAATTTTTCATGGGAATCTATTTTTATTTCTTCTCGAAAACTATAAAAGTTAGCGGCTTTAAATTTTTAGTAAAGGTAAACACATTCGGTAGACGCATTTTATAAAATATTTGACATCAATTAATTAGTTTCTTCTGAAAAAAATGACAAAGTTTTGGCAAAATGTTGGTGCAAGTATGGCCCTGAACATCGCAATTGTCTAATGAAAATTCTATTTTGACAGATTCTTGTGGAGGAGGTGACGTGTCTATTAAACGTCCTGCTGGGTTGCATACTTTGAAGATATTAATTTTTTTGTGAAAAGGCTGACATGGATAGAAGGCCGACGTGAACAAAAGGCCGATAGAAAAAAAGCCAAACGATAATAAGCCGACTTGGATAAAAGGCCCACGCGGACAAAAGGCCGAACAATAAAAATACGACGCGGACAAAAGGGCGATAGAAAAAAAGCCGAATAATAAAAGTTGATGTGCACAAAATCTAAAAAAAATGTTTAATTTCAAAAATTTGTATATCTTTTTTTTCAAATTAAATGTTAGCATACGACTACTTGGTATCTGATAAAGGTTAATGATGTATTTTTTTGCCAAAAATGCTTTAATTTTGCAAGAAAAGGGAAACTTCAAAATTTATTTAAAAATGGATATCATTAAATTAAATTTGTTCATTCTGATTCTCGTTTGAAAACAAACACTTTTTGTTTCACATATTTTTTTCATACCGTCCTTAGTTTCGGTAATATTTTCATCTTTTAGGTTGGGTCAGGTCAGATCAGGTTAGATTAGTTTCGCTTCGGAAAATCCACAATTTAAGCCATTGAAAATGTATGCAAAATTGGCAAGACAGAAAAGGAAAAATACTGAAAACTGTGATAAACGTATTCAAACGGCATCTTGGCAAAAAATAGTCACTGAACTTAAATGAAGAAAAATAAGCGTATACCTGTTTAAAATGATCGAAAGCTACTGCACAGATAGATATTTGAGACTGGATGACGACACGCAGCGGAATGTATCTTGAGTGATCCCTCAAGGGTCCGTACTGGGTCCCCTATACTGGAATGTCATGTACGATGGCGTACTTAGAATGGACTAACGGGACGGAACCACATTGATAGAATTTGCATTAGTGACAACATCCAGAGAAAAACAGAACCAAGAAAGCATCACCAACTAGTCACTGGAACTCATAAGCCAATGGATGAGAAAAAATCAGCACAAAATACCTCCCATAAAGATAGGAGCACATTCCGATTAAGAGACGCTGAGTGGCCAAATCAAGTACCTGGGCTTTACAATTGACCGGCACCTAAGATTTGGTTCTCATCTAGACATCAACTTTGGTGGACCAGAATTACAATTCAAATCAGCAGAGGGAAATAGAATTTGGGACAAAGGTGGTACAAGCAAAGTTGAGGAACTAAAAAATCGCTGGCTGACCTATAAAGCAGGTGGCAGCACCTGGATGAGAAGACTCATACTGAACATCGAGGAGTGGAACACACGAAAACATGGAGAGGTAACATACCACCTGACGCATGCTTGGAGAAATACCTTCATATATTCAAAATAATAAACAGTCCAACATACCATTACTTTAATGAAATCGAAACGGCAGAGCACACAATTTTTAAGTGCTCTAGATGGCAACATACTAGAGATAAGGCCGCAGTCACAATTGGTGAGAAACTAACAGCAGACGTCTTCGAAAGGCGAAAGTTAAAAAACTAGCACACGATAAGCAACATGTGCACAGAAGTATTTGCAATGAAAGAGGCCGACGAAAGCCAGTAACGCAGTGACAGGGGATGGAGGTGAGACCTCAGTATCGAAGTAATACCCCAAGATGGTACTCGATGCTGTAGGAATATAGAAAGGAGTGAGGTTTCAGTGAGTAGTCCCTCATAGATAGTACGCGATAGTCACGCACTATCGATCGCATAAGATCTCATATAGGAGAGAGGTCACAACTCAAAAAAAGGTTAGGTTAGTTTAAACATATACATCTTTCAGCCTTTTTTGATCGGCCTTTTGTCCAGGTCGACCTTTTATCGTTCGGCCATTTTTCCTTTGGCTTTTTGTAAATGCCGAACTTTTATCGTTAGGCTGTTTTCTTTCAGGCTTTTATTCGCGTTGGCCTTTTGTTATTCGGTCTTTTCTTCTTCGGCTTTTTGTCCTAATCGGTCTTTTGTCTTAGTCGACCTTTTGTCCATGTCGGACTTTTGGGGTAGACCCGTTTTTTTTTAAATTCAAACAACCATATGGGGGCGGTTTTGGTTCTTGGAGTACATAGGACTAAAAATAAAAATTCGTAAAAATGGCCCGATAGGAACCGCTTATTCTTAATATTAAAGTTTTGACTTTATTTACGCATAACTTTTCAACCCCTTCAAATATCAAAATTCTCAAAGCTACCGGATGTAAAAATTATACGTTTTAAAAAGTCAGTGATCTCCACAGGTGCTCCCATCTGAAGCTTATAGGATGGCAATTTAGAAGTGTGGATTTTTTTACTTAAATAGTAACGCAATAATCAAAATAAAAAATATTCAACTGTTATAGCTGGTCTCTGTCAAAAGTTATAAATTTTCAAATTCTGCGTAAAAAATCGAGAAAATCAAACCGCCATTTCGAAGAAACCAAAAGTCCAGAAAAAAATGAGATATCAAAAAAGGTATCCAGATTTAGAATAAAAAAATAGCGATTTTTATTCATTGGCCGAAGTAGAGTTTAAAGTGGTATAATTTTTGTACATTTGCCGCCCGAAAAAATGTTGAAATTGTACACTTCGCTTGCCGTAAGAATACAAGGGGCCAAAATTTTGTTTCTGGGTTCCAAAAAAATTTTAAATTCGTACCCTACATTATAATTTACATTTCATTCTAATTTTTAAAATACGATGAAAAATAGAATCCTTTTGGCGACTCAGCGCAAACAACGTCGGATTTCGGGGTAAAAATATAAAATAGGACGTATATCCGCCCCTTTAAGATAGGTCAAAACCACGATCTTCAGAATTTGGTGCCCCACAACGTACTAAAATTTGGTACTGTTAGGAATGAATTCTGGGGGAGTGCCAACGATTTTCCGTTCGGAGTAAAATAGGAGTAGGTAACTTTATTTCGGGGTGATCCGATCGAAAAGTGGCTTTAACACTTTCATGATGATTTTCCCATCCATTCACCTACAAAATTATAACTATCCACTCAAAAACTACCTTCCCCGATCCTTATGGTTTTAGAAATATAGAAGAAAACTATAATATCTACATATATTATTTAAACTGAGATTCATTTTAACAACTAGCATTTGTTTTTATTCAAATAATCCCTAAGGAATTTCAACACATTACACCTTGAGTTTCATTGCAAAATGCATTTCCTAGTAACCATTTTAACCCTGCTCCATTTGTAGAAAAGTGGTTCATTGCTAATAGCCCAGGAAATATAATTGTAAAATATGTTTATTTTATACAACTTCGAAATTAAGTGACTCCTCCTGTATAAGTAGCATATGCAACTATCAATTTATTCCTAGATAAAATTAGGTCTGAGGAAACTTTTGTAATGATTTCTATTTCAAATTGAACCCCAACCTTGAATAATAAAATTTAATTTAAAATTGAATGTGGAGCAGGAATGGTTATCACGCTAGGATCAATGGGAGCTTTTCTGGTCGAAGTTTAAATTTCCTCAGTCGACAAATATGCACGCTTTCTGTGTTACTTAATGCAGATGTGAGTGTCTTATACGGTTACGATAACGACGTTTTCCGTACTCAAAGTCTCGCCCGACGGGGCTATTCCCCAAGGGAATAATGTAGCCCTCACGGCTGTTACATTGTTTCAGTTTATACCCATCTTAGCATCAGAACCGCCTTTAATATTTTCCTCCCTATCAAATAGCATAACATGCAATATAATCTCGTGCAGATTGCGTTTACTCGAGGCAAAACGCATCCAGTGCACTTTTATTAACGTATTAAATATTAAAAGTGTTAAATTGGATGAAAGTCACTAAAATAATTGGATCTGAAGATAAAATATCCGAATTTATTTTAATCTCATTTGTTTCTGTCAGGACGTCATTCGGAGCTATTGAGCTGTGCAAAGACACATACGTCAGTTTGTGTGAGCAGTGTCAGGATACGTAAGAGATGTAGTTCGTTTATTTCATGCACCGTCGACTTGCAATGAATGGAAGCTGTCGTCGCAGGGTTAATTCCACGATTTAAAATATATTCTCTATTTAAATTCTCGTAAAATTACAATGATTTTAACTCCTTTTAATTTGGTGGATGATTTTGGGGATGTATTTGCGGTACTTGCCCTCGTCGCGCTCGTTGACACGACTAAGTCTCGGTCACGGCAAGCAACCTCTCCCAAACAAAACAACTATGTGTATAACCACCGAAATTTTCTAGTAAATTACCCCCAAACATGATGTTCAACACCGTCCCTGCATTTTTCCCCACCCGCTTCCCTAAAATCCAAAAACGGAAACCGCGCGGACATGTTCTTTGTTTATTTGTTCATTTGCTCACATCTACAGACTTTTATTATTACACGCACCAGTTGCTTTCTACATTTGTACACACAATCATAGCTCTTCCCAGAGGGCTCCATTTGGCTTTTAAATTTGATCATTAATTTCCGCGCTCTTAAAACTCTTTCAAAGCATATTCAAGACATTTTCCTTTTGAGTATAAAAAGATAGTTACTAAAAAGGGTGGTTTTAGTTGCGAATACATTAGTTACTACTTGTTAACTTTTCACCTCACGAATTCATTTACTAAGAATTTTTAAGTTACTTTTAAAAGAAATTATTAATTGATGGTCCCTTGCTTTACGTGGTACTTTCATTTTACACCAAACTTGAAACTTCATATATTTTAAATTTGAACGCTCCGAGCTTGTTAACACATATTTTTTGTTTAAAGGTTTTTTTACACTCCAACCTGTGGATTGACTTTACATTGAGTTGGTTTGTTATTATTACGATTATTTCTTAAATGTTAATGTTTTTTGGTTTAATCCAAGCCCAGTTTAAAATGCCACTAAGTAAAATCTATTCTTTGATATTTTGAAAAGTTTTTCGATAATTATTCCTTATGTTATACCATTGGCTTCATTACATCTTTGTTTGTCAGTAAAGACCGGGGTAAACTCCTTATAGTCAAATTAGATAAAAACAAAATTGTTAAGTAGAATTTTTGTTCGAGAACTTGGTTGTTGTTCAAATTTATAGGAAAATAATTTCGGCTTATTTTAAAAACTTAAATTTCATGGATATCAAAAACCTTCTTTTGAACTAATCAAGTCTCATCTTTCAAATCGTCACCAAAAAGTATGCTTTGAAAATAATTCATCGAGTTCTAATCTTATTCAATCCTTCTTGCCCCAAGGTTCTATTCTCGGACCTATATTATTTTCAATAGCAGCTTATATAAACTAATTATCCATTGCTCCTACTATCTTTACGATGATGCTCAATTATTTGTTAATTCCAAAAAAAAAAACACTCTTTGAAGCTGAAAAATAACAAAACTTAAGTCCACGTATTTGGCCCTAAAAATAGGAGAAATAAGGTTGAGACTCAACTAAAAACTTTCCTTTATGGTGAACTTTTAAAGTTCACCAGTTGTAAAAAGAGCCTTGGGGTGTATTACGTTTCAGGAATCTTATCAAAAAAGCATGTATTAATCTAAAAAATATATGAATCGCCATGTGTTTAACTACGCCTTTTCCAATTCTGAAAAGATCAATGCAATTTCAGAAATTATAAATTGTAATTCAGAATAATCAATTGTACTTCAGAAAGCATCATTTGAAAATCAGAATTCGTTAATTTAATTTCAGAAAATATGATTTGTATTTCAGAAGTTATCAATTGTGTTTCAGAAAAATTTATGTTTCATTCAAAGTAAATTTAGGATTCTAGCTACCAACAGCCATGTCTAACATTGCTAAAGTAGTTACATGATCGATTTTAGCGTGTTGTGCACCAACAATTGTATATTTGGCTTTTTCAATAATTACACTGGTCAACAATGTTTTTGTTACAAGAACTGTCTTATGTGATTTGGTCACATTTAGGTATCCTTATTATAAAAATACAAAAAGTTTTTTCCTATTACCCTCAGATTTTTTGCCATATAGTTTTACCTACATACCCACGCGAAATCAACGATTAAGATATACAATCGGGATATTTAGAAGCAAAAATACTTTTAAATAATACAGTTAATACAAATGTTTATTAAATGACATTAAAAAACACCCCTGGAGAAGTTTTGTGATTGTCGTTAAAATTTTTTTGAGTAACCATATAACAGAAATTTATAAAGATTTATTAAACGAATTATAAAGCATTGGGGTGCAACATGTCCTTGAAGATACATTTCCTGGACTCACATCTGAATTTTTTTCCCGAAAACCTGGTGGCACTCAATGACGAACATGGGAAAAGGTTGCACCAAGATAATTGCCAAATGAAAAACGATATCGAGGAAAATGGAATCCTAGCTTGTTGGCTGATTATTCCTGGAGCCTACCGGAAGCTAAGTACTCATGAATATCAGAAATATAGTTTATTTATTTAGAAAACCACCTTTTTCGCAGGAGAATTCGTCGCACTAAGATGCCAGAGCTTAATAATCATGTGACCTGCCTGTCGATCATGATTGGACGGCTGAGCGGGAGTTTGGTGGGACGCGTATGCTGGAGTAGGAAATCGGGGGACGCGACCGCTGACGAGTTTGACCAAGTTGGCCAAATAAATAATAGCTGCTGAAAAGGTGGTTTTCTAAATAAATAAACTATATCTAGAATTACCGGCAAAAAAATTACACAAATGTATTTTTGGATATTTTTGTAAAAAAGTTTATTTTTCTTGAAAACTTTACGTGTCATTTATTTTAATCTTCAGTTGTTCTTAGGAGCTCATACTGTAATCAAAATAAGTGGATAGATTTTGTGCAACAAAAAAAAGTTTCAATTTTGTAGACCAGTGTTATTACTTCTAAGTAAACCAATGTTTCCTCCATAATACCAGGAGCCATAATAAGAGAATTCCGAAATTACCTTTTAACAATACAATTTAATATTAGAAGAGATTATTTCAATTGGGTTTCACATTGGTAAATAAGGACCTAAACCTAATATTGCTATTGATGTAATGTTAAATTGCCAAAGCACATTTTTGAATAATTCTATGTGCCAAAAACTCTTGGCTTCCTAATTTTTTTACAATTGGCCCTATCTGAAATACAATCTATCTATTCTGAAATACAATTGAGGCCTACCGAAATTGAATTAATCTTTTCTGAAAAACAATTGATGATTCCTGAAATACAATTGGAAAATGTGTATAGTCCCACAAAAGGCTTCTTGGCGAAGCAATGGTTCTCAGTAATTCTAATCATTCATTTATTGATAAGTTCCTTTTTGGAATTCGTAAATTTCAACGCATCTCTCAAAAAACGATCACCTGAAATGGTTGAATGTGTTTAACCGAAGAGTTTTTCATACTGCTTGTTGCTTCTTCAAACTTATTCTGCCGAAATGACCAGCATAAATCCTAATAAAAGAAAACTTAAAATCAATGCTCTTGATATTGCAATAACTTACTATTTGTTTCTATTTTCTTATCCTATTTGTAACAAGCTTAGGATTAGGTATACAGGCAAGATAAAGTTCTTCACTATAAAAAAAATATTTTTTATTGTGGTCAAAGTACTAAAAATTTTCGGATGAAATTTTGTATGCATACATTAAAAAAAACGCTTATTTGATAAAAATTTTATCAATCGTTGATTACTGGAAATCGTCTTAGATGGTACCAGAGGACAAAAAACAATTAAGAATTTTTTAGGTATTTAAAAATTTTAGTAAAAAAATTATTTCCTTTTCAGAGAAAACTTTTTTGTCGCTTATAAATTTTGCATAGGATGTGTCGTTTTTGAGTAACAAAATAATTTAATAAATGGTAAGTAAGTTACGCTTCTTCATACATTTTTAATAAAATATTTATTTAAAGTCCAAAAATTACCATTACGTTTACCGCATATTAAATGCATATTCGCGTACTCATAAAACGTGAATTAACATTTTAAAATTAGGAAATTCAGTTGAAAGGTTGAAGATGTAGCTTGTTACCATGGATACTGTTTAAAAAACACCTGACAAACATCTTTCATTTGAATTTATCAACATAAGATAATAAATTTTAAATTAAAATTTTCAATACCTAGAAAAGTGTTTTATGCATGCATACAAAATTTCATTAGATTTATTTACATTTTTTAAAAATCAACTTCAGAAGCTTATAACTTCTTAATTTTTGGATATAGATAAATAGGGCCAAATCGACTTATTTTCAGATCTACTGGTTAAGCGTTGTCGGAGTATTTTTTATTTTATTGTGTATTTATAGTGTGTCTTGAGAAAGAACAGTCCAACATTACTATGTTAATAGCCGATTCTGCACCTTTTGGTATCAATGTTCTGTCTCAATTTATTTATTATGTAATTTTGTATCTCTATTAGTTATCAATAAATTATTTATTATTATTATATAGATATTCCAAACCTACCTTAAGTATCTCTGAAAAGTGTAATCAAACTCTTCTTAGTGGCAATCTTTGAAGTTCATGAATTGGATTATTTTTGATAAAAATAAACTATTGAAGAATTTATTTTTTCTAATGAATCTAGGACATCTACGTTACGTTTAGCTGAAATAATCAAAATTGATGTTCCCTTTTGTTGAATACCACAATATTTAAATTTCAAAACATTTTTAGGTTAAGGAGGATTTGCGTCCTAGAGTTGTTCGACGTAAATTAAAGTGTTCCTTAGCTAAACAAGTTTGCCTTAAAAAAATGGTGCAAAGAACAATTTGTCATCAAGTATTCCTTTAAAATTGTTCCTGTAACCAAATAACAAACAGAAACTTTTTATGGGTACCTAACTAATTTGAGTTGAGTGGTAAAATTGGTACTTTCTTGGGATACTTTCAGTGATGCGAGACTATGTTATATTGAAATCGTTGCTGAATACTTGTGGAGTAAAAAGTTTTGAATGTAGCCCCGGTTATGGTAGAAGCTTTGATAAATTTGTTAGGACAAGTTCACTGAAGGAAATTAATATATAAAGACAAGTTTGTTGTTATTGGAATAGGGTTTGTATGTAAGTTTAATGGCTGAAGTAAACATCTTTGACATAATTTGATAAACGCACCGGAGTATTCAAATTGAATTAGAAATACATCCAGTATTATTAATTGAACAAACCAAGTTATGGTAAGCTGTTAAAATGTTGATAAATTTAAAATACTTCGGTAGTTTCACGTGTATTTTAAAGAACCTAATTTAATTTTCCATTATAGATGAGAATACATTTTGCTGGGAAAAGTTAATGTAAACTAACAGAAAGTGGAGTGGATTTGCTTACATTTCCTCCCAGTAGACGGTTGCAATTTTGTGCAATCTCTTTGCAGATTATGAGGGTAATCTTGCAATATGGAAGGTAGGAGTTGTGTCGTGGAGTTTCTGCTATAAAAGCAAAGAAAATGAAAAATTGTGAGATTTCTCCTTACTGCACATGTTATTGTTTGCATGCTCAGTTATCCTAGAGGATTATCCACGAAATTACCCGAATAACACTAGTGGAAACCACGTTTGAGGTAGAAACTCAAACAAGCAAGTTAAATTTAAATAAGTCATATGTAAATATTCGTCTGGAATATTTGGTGATTATACGAAACGAGGCAGTTATAAAACATAGCTACATTCATGCCAATAATGCTGTCAGACAAATAGATTAATTTGAATTTACGTTTAATTACTTCATAGATGTTAATAGCCAACCTGGTGTAACGTGGACATGGCGGGCGCTTGTTTCCGGGCAACCGCCATGAACACACTGCGCGTTGTTCACTTGATGGATGGATAGATTAACTAATTGACTAAATTAATTCCATCTGTGAACTGAAGTAATACCGCGAGCTGTCCAATTAAACTAAAATAACAAAGCTCGCGTGCACCACAAAACTCATACGATACTACGAAGAGCAGCTTTATTGCATGTCACATTTCAAGATGAACAGCATGAGCTTTTAACTTACATACTTTTAGGAAAACAACAGCAACAAATAATTCTCACTTGAATTAATTAATTAAACAATGCTAATTATGAAATTTATCTATAATATGTATTCCCAAAACCCAAAACCAATCTGTTATGATTTTAATGCGTGAGCGTTTGCAATAAATTGATTCGATCGCGGTAAGCTGCTTAACTTAATTGTTTACCTTCAGTGCCATGGGCTTTTTATAAAAGCAATGGAATTAACAATCGATTCTTCAACATTAATCCCTTAATTTTTATTCAATACAGCACTCCTGTTATCCGTTGACAAAATTGGCTCCAAATCCTTCTAACCCTTTGCCCAAAATCCGCGTCCCAATTACCCCAGCAATTAAAATCAATTGCCGAAAGCTCCACGAAAAACGTCCATCCCTTCGTAAGCGCAATTGTTGCAAAATACAACCGCAACACACGATTTTACGTGATACAACTTGGGGTAAGCATGCGACCAATCTCGGTTTTATTTGCAAGTGGTCTGCTTTACGGATATTACTACAAATGTTACGGAATTCTATTACTAAAGCTTAAGGATTAAATTTATTACGGCGCAATTATTGTGAAATTCTGCAAATTTTCCCAAACCCCACACCAACAACATTCCCTTTGGCAATTACTTAATTATTTCCAATAAATGCTTTTATTTCCATCCATTAAATTAACAAGATATTAAAACAAATATCGTGACAACTTCTTATAATGTAGCCATAATGGAATATTCGGCATTTTGTCAAAATGCCTATGTTATTTATAAAAAGCCGTCAATATGGGTAAACGAATTTCTTTCTCTTGTTTTGACTCGTTCGGACAGCACGAGAAACCGTACATTGACGATCATGCGCAAAATAGACAAAACGCATTCCGCCAAAGACGTGACGGTACGTAGGACGGTCCAAGTTTGTGATCCAACATAAATTATGCAGTTCATGGGATCGTGTTCGGTACGGTCATTTCGGTAAATGCCAAGAAGCAGTTACTGTTTGGACTGACATGCGCACTTCAATTGTGTACGCCTCGCACACGTTATCTTAACAATCACAACACGTGAATAATCACCGCATGTGCATAAAACCGTTCGAACAATGCTGTCTTGAGAGATAGACTTCGGACGGTACAATATTGGCGCAAGCGCATAAACTCGATCCAATCATTTTTGTTACGGTTTCATGGCGGTCGGAAAACTCGTTGATCGAACAAAGCTAATATAAGGTCGGCTGAATTAAAGTGCCTGAACACAAATTTCGCTGTGCTTACTTATTTTCAGGAATTATATAAGGTTCGTTCCGACAACAATTTTTTTTACTATCACGAAACCGTAACAGAACTGTTTGTATCAGTTTTATGCGCATGCGTCAACTTCGTACCGTCTGAAAACTATCACAGAAGGTTTAACGGTTGCGATTCTTTGGCTGTAACCTAACCTTTAATAATGTTTTGCAAGGGATCTGACAAAGAAGTGGAACGGAAAACTATTTTTATTCTTATTACTTACAAATAACGAAATACGAAATAACCTCACATCAAATGTAAACAACAACGATCAGCTGACGAGGCGAGACGAAATGGGCATGTCAGTCCAACCAGTTCCAGCTCTCGAGCATGTACCGAAATGACGGTCTCGAACACGTCCCATGAACTGCTTAAGTTTGGTTGGAACACCAAATCAGACCGTTCTACGTATGGTTTCACCTCTGATGGAACGCATTATATTTATTGCGCATGACTGTGATCGTCAATGTACGGTTTCTCGCTTTGTCGAAACGAACCTATTATTTGCCTAAAACAGCATTGTCAAAACACGTACTATATGCGATTCGCTACGAAGAAACCTTCTAACCTAAAAAAAAGTGCATCGACTTGAATTTTGTAAATTAATCCTGAAAGTATATTAAAGGGACTACCAAATAGCGTTTTTAATATTTTAAAATAGTTTCATAATAAGGTTGTAAATTGAGCCTAAAAGTTGCATATTTCTGGACCCAACCAAAAGGTGAAAATTAAAAAAAAAATTAAAAATTAAAAACGCCATTCACTGAACTATGGAATCGTTAAATAGCATAAAAAATTATTCGATTTCAATTAACCGTTTGTCTTTTCTGTTTCTTTAAAATAATCGAAATTTACATTGCCAAGTCCTATACCTAATTTCACCGACTTTCTTCTTAAGCTTTTATCTTAATCAATTCTTTTTTCTCTTTCCAATGGTATAAAAATAAAAAATGACGTCCATAAGAAAATCAAAAGTTGATTTAAAATTAGGAAAATCCAGTTGATCCGAAGTGATTTTTAAATCCATTGAACTCAGGATGTTAACTCAAGTAAGACTGTCAAATTTTAATGGAAAAGCTTAAGCTATAACAAAAATATGGAGAAAAAACAAAAAGGTGAACTTTTAATGATTTTATGATATTTCAGGAATGGAGCAAAATATCCTGGATTTCTTAAAAGGTCCCAAAAGAGCTTGAAATGGGGTAACTTTTTTTTGTAATTTAAGCAACTCTGTAACTCTTCGGTTTTCCAAGATCCTAATGGTGTACACTGTAAAAGTAATCACCCTGTATACTAACTATTGAAAATGATGCAAAACAAAGAAAACTTGTATCATTTTAAACTGCAATTTATCAAACAAATATAACTATATTATGATTCAAGAGGAAAGAAAGATTCAATAAACAAATGTTGTACGAGTTAAATAAGTTATTCAAGAAGTCAAAAGCGGTAAATTAGCTGAATCGACAGGTATTAAAAAATCACTAAACAACATCACGCTTATGATATACTTTCTATTAGCCATACTGCACATTTGGTGTTAATACAAAGCTCTGTTGAAAAACCTATAATTTACGTATTGCCTACAGAACAGTACATTGACATATTTATAGATATACATAGATATTTTAAGTGATTTCAGAAATGTATCTGTAAGTATGGTATTAAGCGATGTAATACGAAAAGATCTTTGTTGTTCAAAATGTCATGGAAGTGTGACTAATACCAATAAAAAGTGTTAAATATTACCTTTTTGGTCAATTCCATTTTGATTTACTGGTGTATATGAGTTTATTTTCAGGGTATGCACATTTTAACTATTCTAGGCAAATTATAAAATGACTGAAATAAGCAGGCGTAATAAAATTTTTATTTTTTCGATTTAAGTCTGCTAGCATTTTATTATTTACACAGATAAGTAGTTGACGATGATTTGGGATAGCAATTATGCACTGACGGAACAGGAAATGATTCAAAATCTATTATTTACTTAATCTGCTACTAGTTTCGCCTTCATAGGGCATCATCATCATATTTCTAACTGGAGCCACTTAATGTTATTAGCCATATAGATGATGTTGTCCACATTTTTCAATCTTATGTTATGCCAAATTTTGATGAACTTGGGGAGCACTTTTTCATACTTGCATTGTTTAAGGAATCACATTCTCATGTTGGCTGTGGTGAGTTGGTACAGTAACGTGAAAATACGAGAAAGTTACTCGTTTTGACGGTTTTTTATAAAATACCAATGCATTTTAACAAAATACCTAACATTAGATTATACCTACGACATATACCTACCTCAAAAAAGTTGATTTGTTTTTGGAATTGAATTATTGTAGGATTAGATTAGCTTCATTGAAAAGATTTAAAATGTATGCAGCAGTGTTATTTCAGATACTGCAGGGAAGACGAACAAAAGGTTTATGAAATTATTTTTCCACGTGACTAGGCTAAAAAAAGTGCGGGTTTTGCAAGTAAACAATGCACCGGAATTTCTATTAGGAGAAGTGATGTAGTAAACACCCCACACCCATTGTGACAGAATAAGCTCATCCACAAAACACATATCCATTATTCAATGAGCTTTCCGTTTGAATGACAGTTGTCAGGCATGTAGCAACTACAAGTAGCAGGAATATAAAGTGAAGCAGCGACATAAATCGCAAAGCCGAATAATTTGCAGGTGTTGCGTTTTATAATTCATTTATTACCCCTAACCTTTTTACCTGTAATTTTATTCTCTTTTTTATTCAGACATATATCAGCACGTTCGCGTGGCGACCGTATTTCCTACATAATTGAATTGAAAGCGCTATATTTTTGTTGGATACATATAGAAATAGTATATTGTGATGTATGCGTTTGCAAACTCGAGTTCACTGCGAATAGAGTCCTATACATCACATAATGCACATAAAATATGGTATTCGCGAACATAAATAAATCAATTTTGTCTGCCTCAGTTTGTGTGTATTTAGACTACATTTTTCGATAAATGTGTACACTTTTATATCCCCTGAATTTTTCTTCATATTTACATTAGATTCAATACGTATACTCATTTATGAGGCACGTGCTTTATTTTGACAGTAGAATTCCATGCATTTCTTAAATCCATAGCACTACTCAGGCCTTAGGATAGAAGATATTTTTAATAATTTTACGTAGCAATATTTTATCTTCCCCCTTGGTGCGTTTCGATTAAGCACGATAAGTAAATAATGCCATGATATAATGGACACTTATGTAGAGACTTTTGGAATCGCTCTGATATTACACTCAAGGTCTGAAAGAGCACTCTACTACAAAGACTACTCATTCGCTGATGAATCGACCGTGAGACCAAACGCACCATTTAAATGTACTAGTCTGGAATCTAGAAGGCAACAGACAGACTACTGCATAGATTGCTCGGGGGAATTCAAGTGCAGTGATAATAGTTTAACGTTTAACGAGTCATTGAAGGTGTCGAAAATTATTCTATCAACACTATTGTGTTGTAAAACTTTCTTCAAATTTACATATTTGTTAATCCAACTATAAGTCATGTCCCAATTTTTGAGAAATAAAATTGTTATAAAATGAAAGAAGTTTTTGTAACAAATTTTCATATTTACTATTAATTTTTCTGGTAAAACTTCTATTAACATCGAGAAAAACTAGGATATTAAAGTAAGTCTTTAGATTTAAAAGGGTAATTAAGTTTTTATGCCACAATTTGGTTAGATAAGTTTTGGTTCAAATAAAACTGCAAAGTTTTCGGATGTAACATAGTTATATGAAATAAGTAATCTGGGTATATGTGTTCAGTTGAAATTAAGCAATTTTTCCAGAGGGTAAGAGCGACGACTAAAGTTTTGGAGTTATTGCTGCGTTATCTGGGCAGAAACGGGAAGTAACTTGGGGTTGGTATGTAGCTAGCGGGAAATCACGGCAAGCACTAGATGTCGCACTAAATGCCGGAATAGGAAACCTAGCCCGGAAATTGGACGGATCCACAGCCGGCTTCGCATACCGATTGCAAACGCTATCATTTTAAACATTGCAAACTTTAAGTGCATTTGGTAATTTAATTTAGAGACGTATGTGGTCACATAAATTTAATATTACTTATAAAATTCTGGAGTACCTCACCTAAAAATAGAAATATTTACTTCCTTTAAAACGCTTCAGGCAACGAGGTACGTATAATTTAAAGATTATTAACTTTTCCTCCTAAAGTTGTTTTAATTGCAGTCAAGTGTATACTCGTTTCAAAAATGCTCAAGGCTGAAATTTTATAAACCCCAGTTGTTACAATTAAATATTAAAAGAACGCTTTTAATTTACATTGAAAACATAAACAGAACTTTTCCAATGAAGCACCTCAAAAATTACATCAAGATTAAAGTATACAACTTCGAAAGAAAATACACCTATGAATATTTTGTTCCTACGAAAAATTGATTACCAGAAGCAAGTTTTAACTATATAATTTGAAAGCTAATAACGTTTAAACAAATTTAAACAATATTAAATTTATAATATCCAGAGCAGACAATGGAAATAGAACTGTAATTTTGAATGAAAGTAACTATTATGAAAAAATGGAAACGATTATGTCTGATAACATTTAATATTGGGATTTGTAGAGTTCTGCTCTGCCTCTGGTGGCAAAAGGATGAATCTAGAAAATAGGTGCTTTTTGGTTGATTTCAACCATTAGTACATATTTTATAGGTTTAACTTGAGATTTAAAAAATAAATCTATTCGGGTTTTGTTGAATATTTACTTACAAAAATGCGTTTTAAATACAATTTTTGATACTGACAAGTACCTGCTATCCTCCATTTTATGCAATTTAAAGCGTCGTCTACCGGCAGCTAATTCGCAATAGGGCTTTAAATAAAGATCTAACAGAATTTTTTTAAGAAGAACATCCTTATTAATCAATGAATTAAAAAATAATAATTATGTACAAGACAAGGGATATTCTTTCTTAACAACAAAAACTCCTCTGTCCACTAGAATATACGGACTATTATCGAAGACTCATGAAAAGATATGCCTCTAAGGCCAATGGTATCTTGTATTTATTGAACTACTTATTCACAAAAAAATTTAGCAATTATCTTGAATCTTGAATACATACATAATTTTTGAAGTAAACTATAAAAAAATTGCTACGAGCCAAAAAGTGAATTAGATAGTTTGATTATTAGAAATGATGAGATGTTAGTTTTATTGGACGTAGTATTCCTATTTGCCAATATTAAAAGGGAGATAGTCTTGGAATTTATAAATAATAATTGGGACTTAATAAAAACTTCTACGTCAATTAATCAAGAAATTTTTATGATATTGATTCTGTTTTCGGTCATAGTGAATATTTCTATTTTAATGGGCATTACTTACAACAATGGGTGCTCCATTGAGCCCGATTTTAGAAAACATTGTGATGGATGAAATCATAACAAGAGCAATTGAAAACAGAGGTTTTAATATAAATTTTGTTTATCTATATGTGCATGATCATCCCCAAGGATAAAACAGTAGCCATTTTGGATATTTTAAATTCAATAGGTGTCAATATTCGATTCACATTGAAAAAGAATCGGACGGGAAAATCCTGTACCTGAATATTTTATTTATTAAAGGTAATGTTAAGTAGATTACTAATTTATATAGGAAACCTTCTGATTCAGATACAATTTTCAATATTCTATCAAACCATCTATTGATCCAGAAGATAACTATTGTAAATCAAAGTCTAGAAAAAATTCATAGACTTTTGATTAAAAGGTTTCATAAGATCAATAAACATAGTAAAGGCTTCACTTAAAAAGAACAATTTTACCCGGTAAAATTAATTAACTGCTTGTTCGACCAATTTAAAATCATGTTAGAGCCAAGTAAAGAACGAAAATAGAATATCAATAAAATTTTCTATAAAATGTCTTACATACCCGAGGTTTTATACATATAAAATTAAGATAGCGTTAAAGAACAACACCACAACTGTAAACTTCTGTAACATAGTTAGCAATAGAGAAATTTCTAGCAAACTAAAATCAAAATTACCGAAGGACCTAAAAAAATGTAGTTTCCAGAATAAATTTTAAAAACTGTGAAATATTATGTCGGTCAAACGAAACATATCATAAAAAATAGAATAAAAATCATAGTTATCACTGCAGGCCAATTGACGCTAAAAGGTTCAATAAAACTGCTTTGGGTTCGCACCATTTTGATAATGATCACTCCTTCGACTTTAAGTACAAAATCCTAGTCACAGAACCTAATCACGAAAATGAGAAAAAGTATGTGAATTGAAGACAGACAATTTAAGTAAAATGTATTATTATTAAATTCACATACATTCCTTTTTTATATTTTCAACAATATGTGTCAAAAAAACTGGACACTTGTATAATGGCATGTTAAAGGACTGTCAAACGTTGGGAATTAAATGTGTTGTTTATACACTGTGTCTAAACCTTGAAACAAGAGAAAGAGAAGTTCTTACAACCACCTGTCTCTCTCGTCAGTGCTGCCAATATAACATAAAAAAGTTACTAAATAATAAGTCAACAATAAGAGTAAATTCAAGGATTTAAAATATTAATTTAGATAATCAATTATTTAAGCCATAGGTACCATATGATATGAAAAACCAGTTATAGTTTGTGCGCCGAATAAATGTCTGGACTACAGGAAGAAAAGGAAACAGTTTTATCCAGCGTCGTATTATGTTGGGAAACGAATTTATTCATCGTATGTACTGTTCCAACTTTATCTTAGTTCCACTTTATATACTATAATGTATCTCTGAAGATGATGTGAGCCACTCCGAAATACATTAATAATAATAATTGGTAACTTGTTTTTTGATTTTGTATGCCACCTAAGGCTTGAAGAATTGATTACGGTTTACCATACAACTGGAAATTTTGTAAATTAATTTAGGTACTTGTTGGAAAATATAGGTATAAACTTCTATAGATCTTGAATAGTCCTAAGCATTATTTTTGTAAAGTAGTTTGATTTATGCAAAAAATCAAGTGTCAAAATCGAACAAAGAATGAAATTCTCTTCAAACTTTTTACTAGTATTATCTAAAATACTTATTTCTACTGTCTTTGATACTTACTTGTTGCAAACTTCACACCAAATCCAACAAATTTTACAAATATGCACTACTTGGAGCAATTAAAATTATAAGTTATTAATCTTCAAAATGATATCTGGAAGACAAAAAAACCTTGTTTTGTTGATTTATTATTTGGTGCTATTTCATTTTCTTATGTTAAATTGGCATCAATATTAAGGAAGAGATTGTGAGCACTTTCATCCTTCTCGTTTAAAGTTCTAGACCATGCCATTAAAAATAAATGACAGAAAAAAAGGATTTCGTAAGCTGTTGGTGAAAAGATGGGTTTTGGTAAAAAAATGAATTGATATTTCCATTACGATTTGCTAAATTAAATATTGACTGATTTTAAGTTCATCAGTGTAACTAAGTTTGGGAATACACAAAAGTTAAAGTGGTAGCTCAAATTATTACAGCACTTCCTAAATAATTAACCTGAGAAAATTTTGGCTCAACACTATCCCATCAATTCTAACAACCAACCCTAACTGTATCATATATCGTGAACATACCCACATTACAAGCTTAATGAGGTTTTAAATGAAGGAGAGAACATAATATGATCTACATATTTGCAAGTATTATCAAACAATTAACGTTTACTTTCTGACATTTACAAACAAAATTAGCTGTGATGAATAATTCTAAGATGCCGCGAAGATAAACTTCTATTATTAAAACAAAACTTTGAACAAACAACTTGTTTTTGAGCATATGTTAAGAGTCATTTTTGAAGTGTGATAAATCAGGTGCTAAGGGGTCAACTATAACTCATAAACCACTTAATATTTTTGTACCAAATTTTGGTAGCATTTAAAACTATGTATCAGGACCTTATTATGTCAGAATAATTGAAAAATATTAACAAGTGTACTTTTTAAGGCTCTTAAAGTACTCCTACTTAAGAGTAAAAACCAATTTAAGTATGTAGTTAAGTAAAACATACTAAGGTAAGACATAAAAGTACCATATTCGACATCATTTCTTTAACTTCTTCGGTTTTTCTCATTCGAACTTCGAAAAATTAGTCATTCGTGTGCGGTTGTTCCAAATATAAAAGACCAATCTAGGAAATCGCTTCATAACTATAATTCTAGTACCGAAAAACGCCAAAAATACAAAGTATTTAAATCGATTGAAAAGTTATTTTTAGAAATAATTTAATTATTGGTGTCTTATACCCAGATTCTGGTCAAATGACTTAAGTTTAAAGGCCTTTAAATTTAAATTTGTTATATGGGTTGTAATGGACAATTTCCATGGTTACATTATTTGATTCTAATTAAAGGCCTTTAATTTTGACCAGAATCTGCCTATTATACCCAGATTCTGGTCAAAACATTTAAGTTTAAAGGTCTTTAAATTTAAATTTGTTATATGGGTTGTAATGGACAATTTCCATGGTTACATTATTTGTTTCTAATTAAAGGCCTTTATTTTTGACCAGAATCTGCCTATTAATAAGGTTTGTAGTACGAGGGATTAAATGGTGTTCAGTTGACTTTTGCAGGTTCTTGAATCGAGTTGAAAATAATAGATTCCGTACATTAACTTTTATTTTTCCAGAGCAATGTGGTAAATACTCATAAAATGGAATGTAGTGGGTATAAAGTGTTTTCTTATCAAGCCCATAAAAATGAAACCAGGAAAGTTTTCAATAAATAAAAAAGAAAAATAATACAAACTAAAATTTATATGATAATTCTATCAAAAATTCATTTCATTTGATGATGTAAAGGTTTTCCATATGTTAAAGTGGCGCACAGTAAGTGAAAAATAACACAAGCATCAACACTAAAATAAAATCTTTCTTGAAATAGGGTAGAGACAATCTTGACTGTAACAGAGCTCCCTAACCTCACCACCCACACTTCTCCTTTCCTGCCAATTCACACATTATGAAATTCAGGAATAAAATAGTCAAATTTATTCGGGATTTTCGCGTCCTTGGCGGCGTGCGTGCGCGACTAGGAATATCATTCCGGATATTAAAGAAAGAAGTGTATGCGAGACGAAAGTAACACACCTGAATATATTGGATAAGGATTTACATAAAGCCGGTTTAACAAACCATGCCAATGAAGTGGGGTCGACAAGAAAATCAATTCTCCTCTGTTTTTACCTATATGCGCGTATGTGAATTCCAACTCGTTGACTTTTTCCTTCATGGGTTTCCATATCCTCCAAGGATAATAATTTTATAAATTAAAAATTGTATACCATAGATTTACAACAATAAATTTACTCGATCAAAAATATCAACGTTTATTATAAACTGATACAAAAGTTATTTATTTTTTATAAAAATAAACGTAAACAAAATATAATCTATTTTGGTGATGCAATCTTGTAAATATATCCAATATAAATATAAATTTTAATTTGAAACATTGCGCAAAAAAATATTTACTTTAATCTAAATTAGGGAATGAATGGTTTTTATAAAAAGCTTAAATTGTGAATAAATAAAAATATTTTGCACATCCACAGATGAAACAACTAGGACGGTTTGTTTGATTCTATAAAAATGCCTGAAAACAAATATCGGTGTAAATACTGTAATTTTAAACATACATAACCTTTGTGAAACATTATTTGGAGTTTATAATCAAAATATTTGTTTTGCTTCGTTTGAAATTATAATATTTTCGTATAAAATTAAAATGCAGCGCTGTTATTTCTGAAATAAGTTTTTGATTTAATGTTAAGTTAACTTTAAATTTCCTCATAATAATAATAAATATACTCAAGCATCCAATTCTAACAAACTTTAGTAAAATATGTACACATAAGGATTAAATATTAAGATTAATCAAGTAATTTTAATATCAGCGAAACCCTGTTGCTGGTAGCAGTTTTAAAAACTTGTTCTTTTTGAAAGAAATTGGACTGAATAAACACCAATCAAGTTTTAAGACACCGAATATTCAGTTCATAAGCGAAAATTATATTGTTTGTTTAACAACTTTTAACGTTACTTTTGAAGGGGTTTCTAATTGCATTTCTCGGAGGATAATTAATAATTCCCGTAATAAAAAGAAGTTAGTTTTAGTTTTTTAACAACATTAAAAACAAGTTAGTAAAGCTATTGTAAGAAAGTTCCAAAGGGTACAATTTAGTTTTGGTTATGCATGCTTTAAAATACTTTTACAAGTTTACTCTGGGAGAATCGATTATTTAATAACAGTAACGAACACGAATTTGCCTCCATTTTAGCCCATTTATATTTAAACACACACACACGATTAGATTATAATCTTAAATGCAAATTAATTCGAGCCAATTGATAAAAGGCAAGCTTTTATATTGATTACAATTTTATTCGTGCAAATTGAGAGATGATTTTTCGTTTAGGGTTTACGTGCCAGTTTGTTGACACAGGTTTGGAGGTGCGATTGTTTAGCAAACAAAAACAAAACCCATCAGAAAAACGTTATAAAGATGTGTAATTGGTCCGAAAGTTTGCCTCGTTTTCTAGAAATATTACAAAATGGAGCAATTTATAACGGGACAAATATTTGTCTGGCTAATCCCGGTTATTTTAGAGTTAACACAAATAAATTGGAATGCCTAAGTTGGTATGAAATATTAATTTAAACTCTTCCCCCGAGATTTATTAACGCTCAGTAATATTCAATAAAGCAAGTTAACGCTTTTAATTAAATATACAGCATGAACAAAATAAATGGAATGAACTTTTATGTCTATGTATTTTAGCTACTATAAAATTTGATATGCATTTTTAATAAACTAGCGAGGTTTTGAAAGTTTCAAACTCATTACGTTCTACTTACTCACAACGACGTGTCATTATAAAAAATGTTCTCAGCAGTTACCACATAATTTTTAAACTTTGAGCATATGTTAACTTTACTAAAAATTTTATTCTAATAAAAACTTTTTAGATTTATTACTGCATTTTAAACAAACAAAACTGGTAAATTATCTTGATAACATTTACATGGATTATTGGTTTAAAAGTGGTAAAATTTGCTGAAGATTTAAATGAATTGGTAACAATTTAAGCTGCGGTTATTGGGAGTGTTTAACAAAGTTTTGGTTAATATGTTGCTTTTTCTAGGAAAAATAGTATACGAAAGTTGGCGTGACCGCGGTATTGGTCAATCGATATCAACTTAACACGCACCTGGGGGCCATCACACGTTTCGAGGTTTTGATGCAAATGTGACCTCGCATTCACCACCACTTCCAGTACTCGCCTGTTCTTACCACTTGGCTATAACTTTAGCCAACATCGATTTTTCCCGATTTTATCCAACTTTCAGCGAACATTGCACCACCTTGTAACAAATAGTATCAGCAGAACTTCATTAAATATAGATAATAACCTTAGGACAAAGGATACTAAATAAGAAGACCACAATAGAAATCGTAAAATGCACTCTCTCTGGAATTTACGATTATATTTTTATAGTGTTACGATTCAGCCCAGAAGTACTTGTTGCTGGACAACACTTCAAGTTAAGTAAATTTTTAATAACCGCAATTGAGGAAAATATCAACACACTACAATGAAAGAGGGAAACTTTATTATCAAGAATTCTTCGCTTTTATTACATGCGAATGTTAAAATTGGATGGATAAGGGTAATAAAAAAAGCTGTAAAATATACATATAGTAATTTGAATTACGTGTTTTTATTTCAATATATCTAAAATATAAAAAATTCTAGAATATTATAACATTGAAGGTAGAAAAGTATTTTCAAGTTTGACCTCAATGTACTTTGGAATATCCATAATTTTTTCTAATAATACTAGAAAAAGTAGTGGTAGAATATATGTATAGAGGGTGTTCCAGTGCTGCGAGGAAGCAAAATTACTCTAAAATGAAAAAACATGCGGCTTTAGACACA
The DNA here is from genome assembly GCA_963971135.1 of Stenus bimaculatus. Taxonomy (NCBI): domain Eukaryota; kingdom Metazoa; phylum Arthropoda; class Insecta; order Coleoptera; family Staphylinidae; genus Stenus; species Stenus bimaculatus. The sequence goes on along the minus strand of OZ020185.1, from coordinate 15,160,318 downwards.
ATACAGGGTGGTCACTTTTTCAGTGTACACCATGTGAATCTCGAAACTCGAATAGTAACGAAGTTGCTTAAGAAGATAGTCGGCAAATTTGAGCGCTTGATTTTGAAATTCGCTTGATATTTGTGGTTTTGGTCATATTTTTTTCCATTGAAGCTTTTTTAAAATTTCTTTTGTTGGTACACAGAAGAGTCTTGTGGCTCCCAATTTCTTCTTTTTTTGTTTTGGTAAGTCAAACCAAATAATCATACGCCAGCAGTAAAACGGGCTCTTTACAAAAAATGTTCGCTTAGCGGCGTTTTGAAACATTCTAAAAAACTAATTGAAATAATATTTTTGTTTCCAACGCTAGAAATAAGTTAAGATATAAACGAAGACTTTGATGTTGCGCTTTTTTGTTTTAAATATATTTTTAAACTATTTACAGCATCCCAAAAATTAAGTAAAATTTTAAGAAATTTTTGGGATGCTGTAAAAAATTTAAAAGTATATTTAAAACAAAAAAACGCAACATCAAAGTCTTCGTTTATATCTTAACTTATTTCTAGTGTTGGAAAAAAAATATTATTTCAATTAGTTTTTTAGAATGTTTCAAACCGCCGCTAAACGAACATTTTTTGTAAAGAGCCCGTTTTACTGCTGCCGTATGAATATTTGGTTTGACTTACTAAAACAAAAAAAGAAGAAATTGGTAGCCACAATACTCTTCTTTATACCAAAAAAAGAAATTTTAAAAAAGGTCCACTGGAAAAAAAGTTATGACAAAAATCGCAAATATCAAGAGAATTTCAAAACGAAGCGCTCAAATTTGCCGACTATTGCCTTAAATTACAAATAAGTAGCCCCAATTCAAGCTCTCTTGGAATGCTTTCTTACTTGAGTTAACATTCTTAATCCAATGGACTTAAAAACCCTTTTTGGATCAACTGGATTTTCTTTAAATTGAACCAACTTTTGATTTTCTTATAGGCGTCGTTTTTTATTTTTATACCATTGGACAGAGAAAAATTCAATTTTAGTGATGCAATATACTTGCGTATTTTAACAGAAAAATAAATTTAAACTGTGTCTGATCATAAATATTTTTGGAGTTACTCTCGTTGTATTTTGTTATTTAAGAGGATAGTCGGCGAATTTTAGCGCTTGATTTTGAAATTCGCTTGATATTTGGGGTTTTGCTCATAATTTTTTTTCTATTGAAGCTTTTTTAAAATTTCTTTTTTTGGTACACAGAAGAGTCTTGTGGCTACCAATTTTGTTTTAAAAATATTTTTAAACTTTTCACAGCGCTCCAAAAATTAAGTAAAATTTTAAGAAATATTTGGAGCGCTGTGAAAAGTTTAAAAATATTTTTATAACAAAAAACAAGTCTATACACTCTTCGCTTATACCTTAACTTATTGTTAGCGTTGGAAATGACATATTATTTCAATTAGTTTTTTATAAAAATCTAAAACGCCGCTTAGCGAACGTTTTTTGTAAAGAGCCCGTTTTACTGCTTCCGTATGAGTATTTGGATTGACTTACAAAAATAAAAAAAAGAAGAAATTGGTAGCCACAAGACTCTTCTGTGTACCAAAAAAAGAAATTTTAAAAAAGCTTCAATAGAAAAAAAATTATGAGCAAAACCCCAAATATCAAGCGAATTTCAAAATCAAGCGCTAAAATTCGCCGACTATCCTCTTAAGCCTCGTAATGGCAAATTAGACAGGTAATGAAAGGTTGGATATGTACAATGTCCACATTTGAAAGTACAGAAATTCTTTTAGAGTTTGGTACGTTAAATAATATAAGAAGAAGGCGTAATAATGATCAAAACCAAAAAGCAAATGAAATTAATGTATTGGCTCAAGTAAATCTAAATCCACAAATATCTCAAATCTCAAAGGAGTGTTGCATTAAATTCTAATTTATCAAAATCTGGCGATTTAACTCGAAGATATTTTTATCAGAATTTCTTTCCCCAAATCCTGGACATAAAGTTATCAAACCAGAGGGTGCTACTCCCGTCATAAATTTAACCGTCGTATTTTGAATAAAGCTTTATTCGCCAAATAAACCTTTTACGTTTTTGTACCATAATTTCTGTGGAATCCAAAGTAACATTCGAATAATGTTTAAAGTACTTTAGAATGTTTCTTTGAATATGTTCGTAAGCTGTAAATAATAGGAGAAGAGGTTTCGATAAAATTCTTATTGTTTGTCTACATGTTTAAGGCGATACTTTGAATCATGTTCCAAAACCTCACATGGGAGACCAAATTTAAGTCTCATAAAACTTAAGAACACTCTACTTTTATCTGTAAATCTATGAATTCGATTATCGCATTCTATCGAAAAAAAATATTGAAACCAAAGTATTTAGAAGTATAAAAGAAGCCAGTTAGACTCTTTATCAGTAGAAACACTCGTTGAAAATTAGTAAAATGTTTCAATCGTAAATTATTGCATTCAATTTGACTTTCTGTTATTTTCGAACTACTGAATGAATTTTCAGTTTATGTACCAACGTCAACAAGATATGTAGAAATTGTATTTTCAGAAAACGATTCAGGAATATACAGCATTTATAAATTGATTTCCATCTTGTTATATTTTCATGTAAATCATTACAAGTTGAAGAAGGTATAATCAAAAATTTCTTTTTTTTTTCAAGTCGAAAACTTCTTTCGTCTTTTTAACTCAGTTAATTTTGATAAAGGTAAATTTTGATTTAGAACTGCATTTGGTAACAATGTTCTTCTATCGAATCAACCTATGACGAATATGAATAAAAAATGAAATGAACACAATGAATTGTAGCTTATCACATAAAATCTTGGAACACACGTTAAAAGAAATTTAGTGAATTTTATAAATGTATTTACCTGTAGAATTTTTAAAACGAAGAGAATACATTCTCATATATTTGTTTTCTTTTTTTCCATCTTTAAACGAACTTCTCATAAATGTCTTCGGTCTTTATAATGAATATTACCAAAATCATTTTCTACTAACTTCTTTGATTTGGGTATGATAAGATATTTCATGTTTCTATTATTTTGAGTACAGAGTTGCATCCATAAATACAACAATGTTGTCTTTTGCACTTTAAAAGTTTAGAAGTAACCACACTCTCATGTTCCTGTTCCATTTTAAAATTTTACGCTATTGTACAGCAAGTTATTGTCAAAAAGAAATGTTCAAAGTCATGTTTAATAACGCAAAATAAAGGACTTTTAGGAATTAATTTAGTACAAGTTCTTCAATACTTAAGCACACATAACACGCAACTGACCTCACGGGGTTAGTACCTAAAACTGCCGCAAGATGGAGAACGCTTAGTTTGAATCATAGATAAAATAGATAGCTAACTGGGATACAAAATTTTCGGACATTAAAAATAGCGCTATCTGAAAGGGTTCCCCCGCAACCATAGATAAAATAGATAGGTAACTGTAATACAAAATTTTCGGACAGCAAAAATAGCGCCCTCTGATAGGGTTCCCTCCGCAACTTTGACGTTTAAACGGCGGGAGAACCTTAGATATTTTGTAAAATTAGTTTATTAAATGTATTTAATATTTCCTTTTTAATAAATATTGTCGTTTAGAATATTTAATAAAAAGTAAACATTTTTCTGCACTTGAACATTTAGCTATTTGAACGAAAAGAAACAAATATAATTCAGTGGTTAATATTTATTTATGTTTCTGTACATGAGTACATTTTATGGATACTTACAAAACATTTAATATTTAATTTCAAAAATAAAATAATTTTTGAGGTCCTGTGCTGGTGGTGTTTGAAGAGTTGAAGGATACGTGGGATATTTTATTTTTACAACAGTTGCAAATCACTTCAAGTTCCAAATAGAAATTATTCTTGGTAAAAATTCACTATTGGTTGTATATCAGGCCATAATACTTAAAATTTTAACACAAAAACACACACCGAAAAACCCAAAAATAAAAACGTTAAAAATAGAAGTATGACGGTGACATTACTTCCAAAGATTACTATATTATTTTTTAATTTAATTATTTTTTTTAAATAATGCAAAGTCAAGAAAATTAAAGAAAAAAACCAAAATGTAATGGATTTTTCTTTTACTTTTGAATACTTGATTAATTTATCCAAATTTTTATTTATATTTTTTGATTAGGGGGAAGTATAGAGGTGTAAAAAAAGTTGCCTAAAAAACTAATAATGCATCACGTAGGGGTCCTCGCGAACTTAGGGAAAAAACTTTTAATATGGGAGATTCCCTACCCTGGTTTGAATCGAGAATTGTTTCAGAATAGTTAGATGAGCGTTTTCCAAATAGTTGGATAGGAACGAATAGTTTCGTGCAATACCCCCAAAGGTCTCCTTGTTTAAATTCTTTGAATTTTTTTCTGGGGTTCGGTAAAAGGTAAGGTTATTGATACACCAATAGTCAATTTGCGAAGGAAAATCGAAAAAATATTTCGTTTTTTAATTCGTTAATCCAGCAAGTATTAGAAACGCTGTATAAGCATGGATAGGAGAACATCACTCTGTATTGAACATCAAGGGGCACATTTTGAACAATTTATGTAAATAGTGTTACTGTTTTAATTTTTTTGAATATTGAAATAAAATATTAAAATTATTCTTTTGGTATTTTATGGCAAAACTTGATTTTGTAAATAAATGATTAAATATTTTCTTAAAAAGCCATTATCAAAGTAAAATAACTAAGTGTGTTATATTACTGAAATTATATTTATTTCTCTGTCCAAAGATATAAAAATAAAAAAATGGCGTCCAAAAGAAAATGAAAAGTTCGTTTAAACGTAGGAAAATCCAGTTGACCTAAAGTATTTTTTAAATCAGTTGGATTTAGGATGTTAATTCAAATACGACTGTCAAATTTTAATCGAAAAGAAAAAAAATATGGAGGAAAACGAAATAGCAAAATTTCAGTCATGCTTGCTTGCACTAGTTCAGAAAAGCATTACTTAAGTCATGCTTTTTTTGCACCAAGTAACGCTTTTGTACACTCGTGCAAGAAAGCATGACTTTATGCACTGACTGATCATTCATAAATGGCCTTTTTTTGCATGATCGTAGAGAAAATATTGTAAGTATTAGCGCTGGAACACCCTGTATAGGACAAGATGATATAATCCAAATTCCAATTAATAAAAGTTGCACGTGATAGCGTAGAAGAGATGGATTTAAATTCAATCAAGTGCCAAATATCGTGTTGACAGTGTCTCGTTTTTCTTCATCTGCAAATAATTTAGTGAAAGTAATTACATCGCCGTGAGGAAACAATTAACCGGGGGTGCTTTGTACTTGGTTCAGGCGGGCCTATTCAAAAATTTAACGTGGATAAAAGCTTTTTATGCGCTGACGCCGAATGAAAAAATAAAAGCGGCGCGGTGGCTAAAAGCTAATCCATCGTTGACGCGCAGAAAATACGGTGAGGTAATTTTCCGTAAATGGAAAATACTATAAATTAACGGCTTGTGTTGCATAATTAATGATGCACTCGGCCAATATAGGTCGGACGCATATTATCTGGACCTATAGGGCTTTCAGAGGGGTTGGGACGGTAGCAGATAGGACAATGTCGGGTCAGGATTGAAATATTTAATATTCCTGAGGTAAACGTCAATCAATGTATAAACCGGTTAATAAAACAGGAAAGCTAAAGTGCCCGACCGTGTCGTACTCTAATAACGTTATCCCAAAAGAATCTCACCGTTATCATCCACGTCCATCACCACTGATAAATTAATGCTGCTTTTAAAAATTTAAACCTTGTCTTGCTTGTTGTAAAAATAGTTTGTCCTTTTATGCAATTTTGGAATTGAAACTATAAATTTTAAATTATATAAATATTATAAATATTGTAAAAGTCCATTACAAATTCTCGTTCTTTCTTGGAATTTAGTATGATTCTTGAATAAATGAAAGGACATTTTAAGTACTTATTTTTTTAATTATGGAGTTATATCCCTCGATCTTTTTGCCTATATTATTAAAATGCTGAGAGGATGTGGAAATTCTCGTATGAAGCCAAAGCTGCTTGCGTTTGCTTGTTTATGTGTGATCTGTAAAAAAGGCAAGCTTCCCTTTTTCACCCCAGGCTATGTAATACCTGCCAACTTTTTGCGTAAATGTAACTCCTATTTAGTTTTTAAAGATAAACGAAATTAATTAATTACAAAGGAGTCATGTGACAGACGTAATGAACAGTATTATTTAAAATTCACACAAAAAGAACAGGTACGAAATATTACAACTTTATTCAGTGTATTATTTATTTAATAATACTAAAACATGTGGTGTTGCATGTTTATAATTGTTAATAATAAACGATAATTGATATTATAGCCAATAGTAGTACGTTTATAATGTATGTTTAATGTATAAATGAATATTTAATTCGATAATATTACTTAATGTGTTCTACTTGAGTGAAGTGTCAATGGTATGAACTTAAATAAATATCCCAAAATATTAGATTTTCCAAATTCGGAATAGCGTCATCGACGTTTTGGGCAAAATTATTAGGCATCCTTCAAAACTCTAATAATTCAATGTTAATATAATATTATGTATTTTGAACGGAAAATCCAATCTCATATATTGACAAAAAATAAATATTTCTAAAAAGAGTTAATATTTTCTCGGTCCTCTTTGAGTTTCGAATAGTATTCTTTGAAACAAACTATCTACTGACCTTTTGCAATCTTTAGTACATATTATTTCACACTCTTGTAAAGCAATTATAGAGCTGCTTTTGAAGTTGTTTTACATATGGTCTTTAGTATATTCCAAAGGTGCTTAATTAAATTTAAATCTGGTGACTGTGCAGGCCACTACAGTACAACGAAACTATTTATTTTGCAATAAAGCTGATACAAAAATGCATTCATCCCTGTGCGTTATGGCCACAACCTCTAAAATTTTAATAGGAATGGGGGGGTAAATAATACCTCGTTAGAAAGGTCTTTTTACCTAGAATAACATACAAAGAGAAAAATTTAAATCGATCGATTTGTTTTATAGATATTCAAAATTTAACATTACATGTTAAATTTTAAATATCTTTAAAATAAATCGATTGATTTAACTTTTGGTTTTTGTATGTCACTCCAGGTAAAATGGTCTTTCCAACGAGACATTACTTACTCTATCATGGCTTTTAAAATTGTGCTATGAGCACTACACCTTCAATTTATGTGTCTTGATAGGGTAAGTAATACCTCGTCGGAAAGGTTATTTTACCCTTAGTAACATATAAAAAAAGTTAAAGCGATCGATTAGTTTTTGAAGATATTCAAAATTTAACATGCAAAATTTCTACATGTAGATACAAGTCATTTTTTCTTTTATACAAAGGAGATATTTTGAAAATAAATTTAAATTTATTCGATGAATTGTTTAAAATTTTGTAACATCTGAAACAAAATAATGCAAAATACAAAGCGATTTATATCTACTTAGAAATCAACATTTAAAATTTTGTGAGCAATGGTTTATACAATTCCGGAAATTCGGTTGAATTAATCCCTCTTTATTTTAAACATGATGAAAATGCTTGTCGTTCAACTAATTTGTTCAACGATCAACATCCAAACAAAAATCGTAACCAAAAATACGTTCTAGAGTTAGTTCAAAAATTTAAAGATACCAGTTCTGTTGGTAAAAAGAAACGCGATCCTGGAGCTCTTCTTACAATGAGGAAAGAACTCGTTGAAATTGGAGTTTTAAAACAAGTTGCTGCAGATCTGCAGAATGTGACTAATATTAGCAGAACAACCATTCAACGAATATTGAAAGGTCACAAATTTCATCCCTATAAAATTAATTTAATTCATAAATTAAATGAAGATTATTTTAATAGGTGACTGCAATTTTATCAGGTTATGGTGGAACGGATAAATACTTATGAAAATTTTCTTTATAATATCTGTTTTTCTGACGAGTGTACTTTTTTCTTAAACTCAACCGTTAATCCTCATATTTGTCGATATTGGTCGAATGAGTATTTCATGAAGTTCATACTCAAACTCCTCAAAAATTGAATGTGTGGGTTGGAATTTTTGGAGACCATCTTATTGGTCCTTATTTTTTAGATAGCAATCCAACAGTGGAAATGTACTTGGATCTACTTTTTACATCAATTTCTTGATAATATAATCAAAAATGCGATCGTTACTTAGAAAAAAAATCTGGTTTTCCAACACGGCCGGTTAGGTTAGGTTCTTGGATACGATATTCCCTGGGCAATGGATTGGGCAAAGAGGTCCATTGGAGTGGCCGCCTCGTTCTCCCAATCTTACTCCGCTTGATTTTTACTTTCGGGTTCTTTAAAAAGTAAGATTTACTTAACGGAACCAGGATCTCTAGCAGAGTTAAGAGAAAGAATTATTGATAAATGCAGCCAAGTAACTCCTGAAATCTTACAAAATGTAAGAATTCATTTTGAGCAAAATTTGTAAATTTGCTTTTAATAAAATAATAAAAAATCTCTTGTAAGTGTTAATAAATAATATTTTAGTTTTCTTCTATTTAATTTAAGTTTTATTTGGGTAAATAAAAAATAATGTGCTGTACAGTTTAATTTTGAATATTATTTAAAACGGATTGATCATTTTAACTTTTGTTTCTTGTACGTTACTCCTGGTAAAAAAATGTTTCCAACGAGGTATTACTTACTTTATAAAAATACTTAAAATTGAAGGGATACTGTTCATAGCAGAAAAGGGTAAGTAACACTTCGTTTTTAAGATTATTTTACCTCAAGTAACATACAAAAACCAAAAGTTAAATCGATCAATTTATTTTAAAGATATTTAAAATTTAACTTTTTCTTCTTGTATGTTATTGTAGGTAAAAAGACCTTTCCAACGAGGTATTACTTAACCCACCATTCCTATTAAAATTTTAGGGGTTCTGGCCATAGCGCACAGAGATGAATGGATTTTTGCATAAGCTCTATTGCAAAATATGTCCCCCTCGAAACCAAAATTGACCTTTCCGAGTGTTTGTTCAATTTTTTAAAACTCAACCGTTTCGTTTTCGTTGGGCCACCCTGTATAATGCTACTATCAGTTAAATTGGCGATTCAAATTAATTTTTCGTGCAAAAAAATAGACATCACTTTTACGATGAGGTCTGTAAAAGTGGTTGCCTATTTTTGAAAACGATTCCCACTTCCGGGTTCCTGCCTCGGTTCCTGTCGAAGTGGGGGGTGGCAGCACATTTTCTTATCAATTTGCTTAACACTCTTCATCGACTTGCGCAAATGTCGAGTTATGTTGTGTAACGGACAAACAGTTCAAAAAGAGATACCGGAAGTAGTAATCTTTTAATACTTTGGTCTTCGGTCAAGTTTCAGCACATAAAAAAGATGGCAGATTCGCGAGTAGTACATAAAAAACTACAGATTCAATAAAAAACGTATCTATGTTATATCAGGGAGACTTTAGTGGAGTCGGCTCTCCTACTATGAACATGATCAGTAAAAATAGATAATTACCAGCAGTAATCACAAAAATTTGTTATAATTAAACAATAACTAAATTAAAGTACATCTAAAATAATAGTATATATAATTTATGATATAATATTGAATTTAAAAAAAATATAATAAACGAGTGTAGAAATTTTTCAAATTAATTAAGAAATTAGGTTAAATTTAACCTACTATATTTTATGATTTTGTAATGACAAGCGGGCACAGAGAAAAATGCGCGGGTGGCTTGTGTTTGTTCAGTATCTTGAATTCGCTGGAAATGGGGTACTCCTGGGAATTTCCGTGTTGGGAAATTGTTATAACGAACATTTTTCTCTTTCCCCATGTTGTGTACCTTTTATAAAGTAATCAAATGAATTTTCGCCAGCCTGCTACATTCAAAACAGCGAAATGACTCCAACACTTTTATCTCCTATTTACAAAGATTTATAAATATAATTAATTTATTGCATAAATCAAATTAGTATATTAAATAAGAGAATTGTGAAAGTAATATATTTTTTAGTTTGATTTGAGAGTTATTTAAAACGTTTTTTGGTAAAGTGGGTTAATTATTTCCATAAACTGAACGAGGCTCGTAATAATAAGCAACACAAAAACCGACCATTTCTTGCTGGTCGTAAAAAGAATGAAATTCAGCTCGTGTGTCGGTGTTAAATTTACCAGGCTGTCGTATTGTTTTCTTTCGAATTTTATGGGGCAAAAATGAAGTTTTGTGTTGATTTTAGGGCGTCATGGGTACCTAGAGCTCGTGCGAATGGGCAAAGGTTTACTTACTTTCCGCCCTCGGATGGAAAAATATCACGCGTGACTTGGCGCAAACGCAACTTCGTTTACGAATGAACCCCTAGCACGCAAACTTCTTTTAAAAGCTACTCTGTGCATTGTGTAAGATGTTAGAAAAAAATTACACATTCCCAAGTTTAATATTTTACGTGATATCCTAAAGAAACAGGATATTTTGATTCTAATTTATTTTCCCTTTTATGATACAGTATTTTAAAATATTATGAGAGTGTTGGATGGTAATAAACAGGGAATTTTAAGTTTTAGGTAACCCCGTTCAAATATTTCATGAAATCTGACGAAACCGTGGTAGAGAATTATAAAACCTATCGTTTCGTAACGGTATACGTTATGAGGTTTTCTAAAGTAGATCAATGCCTAGCGAAAGTGATTATATTTCACCTCCTGTAGCTCAATTCATATTACGGAAGATAAATTATCTTATGAGAAGAAACACGAGTTCAAGCATAATACTTTCTACTTATTGGTTGTTTTTTTTTATAAACAAATTCTATTTATCCTCGAATATAAGGGCCCAGAACTACTTCAACTTTAAGATATTTTATTGTACTTTTATTCCTTCAATTCTTTAACAATATTCAAACCTCCCGAAGTGATTCAAAATATTTCTTATCCTGAGGTTGTATAGTTTTATAAATACCTAATTTTTCCGATGTACATAGGTAAGTTTTCTACGAATATATTCATTTTGTAGAATATACACGTTGTAGTCCCTTAATGTGCAATTTAAAAACCTTAACTTTAGTCAAACGTTTGAGGTATACTCAAATAAACTGCTGATAATAAAAGTTGTAATTTAGAACTGATAGCGTACTATCAGAGCAAATTCCTTGCATAAAAAAATAAATAGAATTATTAATCAATGCTGTCTGGATTTAGACCTGGCAGTGGTACAATAAGCAATCTAATTAAGGTGAAATAATTAGGTAATTATAACTTTGTAGACTCATGTCATGATCGTATCTGTTATAACTGAATCTTAAGTATACAAATTTAATACTTTTAAGTTGTCACCAGATGTGACAGAGAATACAATTACTACTTCGTGCCACCGAGTCATTGAATTAACGGTAACGGCTTTTATTTTCATGCCCGTCCCTTCTAATGTACACGAAACTGATGCAATTGACGTTTATTTGTGCGAGGACACACAAGAGCCGACTCGTCTTCTAAGACATTGGAAGATTTCCCCTGAGTAGAGGAGTTCCCTTTCAGTCGAGGCTTTAATTGCGGAAGTAGAGAAAAATGGTGGGTGGATGGGTGATTTCGAAATATACGGTTTGGCCAGTTTTAAAACGGAATCCCAATTCAACAAGAAATTAAATCATCCCAAGATTATGTTTTCGCTCCTTCTCATTATCCCAAAATGTTGATTAAAACAATTATGAATTATTTATTATCAGGGGAAGAATTATTTTAACTCCAGAAAATTTAAATATTTTCTTACATAAATAAGGAAAAATTTAAAATTCCCAAGTGTTTCATTTTAATCAGAATTTTAAAATTAAAAAATAATAATAGATCTCTAATTTTCATAAAATATATGTATAATAACAAACTTACAGAGTTATTATTTATTAAAATTTTTGAAGTATACTTAATAGGGTGCTAAGGGCCAAGTGATAATTCATAAGCGACTTAACATTTTTGTACCAGATTTTAGTAGCATTTTAAAATATCTATAATGAGCAAAATTGGCACAAGAATTAAAAATTATCAAGAGTAAGTATATTTTTTTAAGTATTTAAAGTACCGGTATTTTACAGCAAAATTTTTCAAAAACCAATTAAAGCACGATTTTTTATTTTTTAGAATTTGTTAAACCTTGAAATAAGGGGTATTTCTAAAATTGTCGTCACGACTTCGCGTGCTTATACTAAAAGTAAAAATAAGAGAACAGTCCATATAAATATTTGTCCAAAACTCAACTGTTACCGAGATACAGGGTGTTGAAATTTCTTTTTTACTTTTTATTTAATTTCTCTGGATCTGCTAAATGAAAATTAATAAAATTTTAGGGGTAATTACTCCTCCTAGATAGCCACCTTTGGCCACTACTTTGGTGTTAATTTAACAATCCAGTGGCGTAGAAACGGGTCATGGTTATTGTATTTATTTGGTAAAATTTTACCATTTTAAAAATTTCATTCAATTTGCCATAAAAAAGTACTCCTGTTAAATTTTGATAGTATTAGTGGTAAGTATTTCTGAAATTTCATTTTATATGGTTCTCTGAACTTGCTAAAATCAAAGACTCTTAGTTGGTGTTTTAAATAAATGATCAAGCCAGAAACACTATTTAAAATTTTATAAAAAATTGAGTAAGTGGCCATTTTGAGCATTTTTCTAAAATGTAAAATAGCGTGTTTCTGACATGTTTTTTTATTTAAAACACCGACAAAATGTTATACGAAGAGTTATTAATTTTAATTTTCCTTATATAAATATAAATTCTTTTAAATTTAGAAAATTAGTTTGATGTTAACAAAGGTATTGGATTAGAAAAGGTAAGATTACTGAAATATCATTAATCCTATCAAAATTAATTAGGTGTACTTTTTTGTGGAAAATCCAAACAAAACATTAAAATTTTGCATTGGCATGCCAAATAAATTCATAAAAGGGGACACATTGACCACTGCCTACGCCACTGGATTGTTAAATTAGGACAAAAATAACAGTCAAAGGTAGCTAGCCATGAGAACTACTCGGTAACAGTTGCGTTTTGGACAAATGTTTACATAGACTTTTTGACCTGTAGTATAAGCACACGAAGCCGAGACCACCATTTGAGAAAAAAAAAATTTGTGAGTAGTTATTATTCAGCTATGAAACGATTTTGCGTAAAAGTTGCCCAATTTGAACGCAGCATCAAAAAAAAACTTAAGAAACGTAAATAATATGTGTAGTAGTTTTCAATTAGTAAGATAAATGGCCCTTAAGTGTGGTATAAAAATAAAACAGTTTTGAGAACAATCATTTATTAATTATAACGTTAACAATAGTTAATAGCTGACGTTTCAACAATTATTTCATATATAAGGAGATCACACAATTAAAGCTATTAATAAGATATTGTCGAAACGTCAGGCAGTTATTGTTAACATAATCATCAATAAATTGTTCGCAAGACTAGTTCAACATGGAATCCCACTACTTGCAATGTAACTCTATTTTAGTCCCTGTATTACAACTTAACGATTTTTCGTAATTTCAATAAAACTTGGTTTCAAATAAAATGTATTTAATATAATTAACTTAATCATAATTTCATAAACTGTATAATTACTTTGAACAATATAATTAATTTAATTTAAAATATTAGGGAAAAGTACCACCTTAAAATTTATTCAAACTATTCTTCATAGGTCTTTATACCTAAATATAGGTAATTAAATGAAAAAAATACAAGTTGAGTCACCTACCTTAAAAAATAATATTTGTGAAACATTTTTTTAATGAAAATTATTTAATTTCAAAGCATAAAAACTGCAAGTTATTTTTTAATTAAAGTTCTAATTTGAAGGGAATTTCAAACCCAGCGAGTGTACATTAAATGAAAAGTTATATTTTTTTAAAGTATTAAAATAGATAAATTAGAACAGCAAACAATTTTTCTTTGAATAAAAGTTTTTGTTGTTAAGTTTTGTATTTTTAATATTTGTGAAATAAAATGCTTTTTAGAGGTCGAAAAATTGAAACTATAACTATCTCAGCTTTTTAAGGTTTCTTCACGAATAAAGTGTAATTGATCGATTATGGTTGATGAACCAAAGTTGAATCAATTTTTGTTCACACGCTTCAATAGAAACTGATTAACGTTTCAGTTTTAAAATGGCATTGAAAGCATTGTACGTGAAGTTCCGCTTTTTTAATTTGCAAACCAATGGGTCGTCTTTTCTGTATATTGATATAATGGATTTGGTTCTTTAGATCGGCGGTAGTAAAACCAGGAATTTCTATCTCGTTGAGATTAGAACACAAAGCATTTTCTTTTGCATCTCTAATATTGGTAAAAGTCTAAAAATTTTGGCATGACATTTTCCGACCACATAACACGCATTTTTGAAATTTTTTAGAAATTACAAAATTACAATAACGTGACCAGATGAAATTAAACTTGATAGTAAACTGAAATGGGCGGAGAATTCTCACTTGAACGATAAAGTTTGACAGGGTCAAACTTTTCTTGATTCAATAAAAATTTAGTATAGTTTTCCTTCAACTTTTGTTGATCAACTATTATCGATCAACTAAACTTGAATCGTTAGAACGCCGCTTAAGCCATCTCCCCCTTGCGGCCAAATACGGGACTAATGGGATGAAGTCAAAAGAAGGTTCATCAAAGTTATGCCGCTTTGCTCTGACCTATATCTAACGTCATTTTTGTCGGGAAAAATTAACTTGAAACGCTGATTATCGTAATCAATTGTTTTTAAAAAATGGCAAGTTTTATTCTTGGTATCATTTTTTAAGTTAAGTGAATCAACTTGTATGTTTGTCCTGAAAAATAAACACCTTTTTGTACATAAAATAAAAAAGTAGAAAGTTAGATTTTTCAAGCTACACCAAAACAAACTTTCCATACAAAAATAAAAGAGAAAAATTATTTAAAAATACATACATTCAGTACATTTTTAATGCATTTTTGTTATTTTTAGAAATTGAAACTTTGTTATTAATTTCAATAAAACATTTTTAACAGTAAAAATGATAACATGCAGTAATAATTCAAGTGTATTTTACGCAGTTATAACTTTTTGTACTTTTGTCCTATTCAGACCAAGTAAAATATAAAATGGATGTTAATACGAACCTGCAAATTAAAATAAATAAAGGTAAATGATGGTAAATTTTTGCGTACCAATTGTAAACTATTTCACATATTAGTTATATTTTTGTGTTTTGCTTGGTCTTCGCTTCTTAATTTGCGAAATTTACAGTTGAACCGACCTACCAAAATATCTTCCTGATTTATTAATATTTTTAAGTGCAATAAAATGAAATGGAATCATAAAATTATTGTCTAAAAAAGCTAGTTTATTTTATATGTTAATTTTTAGATTTGATTCCATTTTATTGCATTTAAAAATATAACATGTCCAGGAGTTTTAGGTATTTAAAATTACCGTAGAAATGACTCTTAAAAAACCAAAATTATTGACTAATATGAAAATAAAATTAGCATTTTTATAGAAAAAAATAAAGAAAAAGTTAATCAAAATCATTTAAAATGATTCGAATTTTTGTCAACTTTTGAATTTAAGTATATCACTTACAGGTTTAAGGAAAAGTTGTGCAACTGGTCCTAAAATTTCTTGTGGATATAATTTTTACAACTTTTGTCTTTGTGGGATAAACTCAACATAAAAACAAAAAATAACAGCATATTTTTTCTGGCACTACTTAGTAAAAAGGGGTTAACAATAAAAACACATAATTTCCTTAATTGTTTTAAAAATTTATGATCCACCTTCATAACATCTTAGAAAATTATAAACATTTTACACATTTTCAAAACCCCATAAAAATAATAAAAGTAATTAAAACAAAAAAGAAAACAAAGTGTTTTAATTTTTAATATCACCAGAAAAAATATGTTGTTTCTTCACTTAGTCAAAATCGCGAAATATTTTGCTTTACTTCGGTGCTTTCTTAAAATTTTGAATTTACCTCATAAAGACAAGAGTTGCAAAAATGTAAGTATCAACGTTACTTTAAATTTATCCAATCAAATTTATCGACCATTCTCTTGAATGCAAATTTTATTTAGAATAATTTTTTAATTGTCAATAATTTTCTGGTCAGTTTTAGTAATCTCTTTATTTTAGGACGAAAACAATAAGAAAAAATATAACAGTGTCAAAGTAAAACACTGTCTAGGGTTTTTGTATACATGAGTCCTTAACTTCAGGAATAGATTCTTTGTTCTGTTTGAAGATAAAAGGTATAAATAATGCTTTTCGCTAAAATACTCCATTTTCTAAAATAAGGGTGTTAAAGTTTCTTAATTTTTTCAATTTTTTAATATAACATCTAAACTGCACCATAAAATTCGATTTGAATTTTTGCCGTTTTATTCAATGAAGATTGACAAAAATGAGTCGGCACAAAATTTCACCAAATTATAAAGTAAAGATGTTATGTTAAAAAATTGAAAAAAATAATAAATAAACTGTAACACCCTGTATTTAGAAGAGTATTTTGGTGAAGAATTTTATTCTTACTTCTTTTCTTCAAACAGGTCAAAGAATAGGGACAATGAATTTTAATACTTTAGAAAATCGAAAAAACCAAATATTGTGTTATAACAGATAAATTGCAAGATTTTGAACAATTTTTAAAGGTTAAAAGATTTGAAAAATTTAATTATTCCATAAACTTAATTTTTTTCAGTTTTATTTATTAGAAAAAACATCATTCAAAATATGTAAATAATATCAATTTAAACTCCTCAACCTTGGCATGTACACCCATTTTTGCATATTTCAAAACAACAATAATAAATAAACCTATTTTTAAAAACTCAAATTAGTAACTCTAGTAAAAGCAATTTTGAATTACAGGTTATGACATATTAATGAAACTACAACCGAACGGCTTTCTCTTTAATATTAAGATTTATCAATAAAATTGCCATCAAAATAAATTTTCAAGGATCAGACACGCAAACTATTATTTTATTTTTAGAAAAGTTTTTGAAGTAGAACAATAATTTGAAAATATTACATGCGTCCACAGAAAATAATTTTAAATATGTCAAAGCAATTTGAGAATTCATTTTATTAACAAACAAAGTTTATGACGAAAAATATACTAGTTCATGCTTTATTACTACACCTGAAAAACTTTAAATTTAAGACTAGAAAAAATTGTAATTAAGAAGATACTCGGCGAAATGTTTGAAAAGCGTACTTTTCGTTAGTAAACATTGTTTTTTGGGCACTTGTAATCAAAAATTTAACAAAAACGATGCCTAGTTCCAATCAAATTGAATTTAGTTTTCATATAGAATTTTTGTTTTTCATGTAGAGTCTATGATAGGGGCGTACTTTTTGAACAATTATAAAAACGCATTTTTTTATCATTGTTCAAAAAGTACGCCCCTATCATACACTCTTCATGAAAAAGAAAAATTCTATATGAAAACTAAATCCAATTTGAATGGCACCAGGCATCGTTTTTGTTAAATTTTTGATTACAAATGCCCAAAAAACAATGTTTACTAGCGAAAAGTATGCTTTTCAAACATTTCGCTGAGTATCTTCTTAACTTTAGGATGAAGTACAAAGTATTTTAATGTTTCAAGATGTTTGAAACTATACAATAACAACAGTGTTAGGTTCTTCTGAAGGAATTTAAATTTACAATAATAGTCCAGTCAAATGGTAGTTTGAAATGGAAAGTTGTAATTATTTTGAGTGCTGAACACGAATCTGAAGTTGTCCAACAAAAGTTTTTTCGGCAAATATGAGAAATCATCAAAAAAGTAATAAAAAAATCATTCATTCATTTTTTGAGTTTTGGCTTATAACTTATAGCTTTTTACGTAAAACGTCATCCCGTATTAAAATGAAGAGGAGAAAATTACGTACAATTAATGTTTTTGCATGAAATATGGTTTCCACGCATAGATGTGTTGAAAAACCGGTGAAAATCAGAATTTTTCGGAAATGAGCAAAAACACATTTTTACAGTACTACTAAAAGTAAGTAATTACCAACGAACCTACTTATTATTTTACTTTTTTTAACAGTGTGTAAAATACAATAAAGTCACAAAAACATAATTTTTATGGCAAATAAATGAAATAGAACTCATGTTTCTAACAAATGAACAACAAACTGACATCCCATTCTATTTGAAAGAAACAGAAGATCGGTCTGGCCCAATTTCACCGAAATATAGTTGCTTGTTGAAAAAGAACATGAAAAAATAATAGCATTTTTTAAATTTTAAATTTGAATAATTTGAAAAGCTAATGTAATAGACAAATATTATTTGCAGATTTGAATTGAAAGTACGAAAACCTGTAAAAAGACTATGTTGTTTTATTTGAGCTAATTTTGTTGTAGACCAGTGTAACCGATATAAAATAAAAGTCCTTTTTTATGTAAAATTGATTGGAGCATGTTATTTTCGAAAAAGAAAAAAATAGAATTCATTCCTTTAAAATTTATGACTATATACAGGGTGTCCCTAAAAGGTCTGTACAAAACGATACCACATACTCCTGAGACCAAAATAAGATGATTTATCCAAACTTATCTCTATCCAAAAGTTAAGGTGCTAAAGACCATTAAAATTCTTAAAACTATTTTGTTTTTTTTTTTTAATTATTAAAAATTGGCTCATACGATCATAACAAAATTTAGAATGAGGCTATGTAATGGAAAAATGTATTTTTCGTCAATTTGTTTTTACTTTTTCACGTTAAGTGAAATGGCTAATCGACATGCAAACTTTCTTATAACTTTTAAATGCCCGAATAAAAATTCATAAAACTTTACTTGTAGCTGAACAGTGTAATTATAAATGGTTTTGGTCTCTTACAAATTTTCCTATCTCTTTTGGAATAAAATAAGTATAGTTAAATCATTTCATTGTGGTCTCAAGAAAATGTGGTGTGACTTTGTATAGACCTTTTGGCGGAAAATTAAAATATTTTTCTAAAGTTAGGTTATGCACCACATGGAAATATTCTTTTCTGCCTAAACTAAAGGAGTTATTAAAATTGTATAAGAGACAAAGAAAGTTTATAATTACACTGTTTAGCTACACGAAAAGTTTTATGAATTTTTATTTAAGCCATTAAAAAATTATACGAAAATCTGCATGCCGATGACCTATTTTTGACCACTTACATAACGTGAAAAAGTAAAAACAAATTGACGAAAAATACCTTTTTCCATTACATAGCCACATACCAAATTTTGTTATGATCGTATGAGCCAATTTTTAGTAATTTAACAAATACAAAATAGTTTTAATAATTTTAATTGTCTGTAGCACCTCAACAAAGCACTTTTGGATAGAGATAAGTTTGGATAAATCGTCTTATTTTGGTCTTAGGAGTATGTGGTATCGTTTTGTACAGACCTTTTAGGGACTTCCTGTATAAGCTCAAAAAGCATTAAAGCACACTCTTTAAAAGCTCGATAAAAAGTACGAAAAAAATATATGATAACCGACCCAAAGTGGGTTAGGACTGTAAAAAGTTTTCAAATAATTGTGTAATAACCTTCACTTTGGTATCACTTTTAAAGGGGTCTAGCTCCGTTATAAATCAACTTTTACCAAGATCTTTTGACCTATTTTGACATCTGGTATCATCACCCCTTTAAATATTAATTTATCAATCATAAACACTCTGTATAGGCCTATATTAATAGGTAAATGTTATCTGTGTAGGATAATTTTTACAGTAAAATGCTTACTTTTCGTTTTATGACAATTATACGAGTGAGTAAAGAATTACTGTTTTTTCAAAACCTTTTTTAACGTACAAAAAAATTATAAGTACATGAATTGTTGTTATTTTAATGCAGGATCACTTTTTACGTAAAATGCTTACTTTGTAAGTTATAAACCAAAAGAAAAAAAAAACCTGCGATTTTTAATGTTTTTTTGAGGATTTCTCACATTTGACGAAAAAAAATTGTTGGACATGTTCAGCACCTCAAAAACATAAAGTTAGCCACTAAAAACAATTATAACAGTACTTTCCACTTGAAACCCTTTTTGAACACCATTTTACTGGACTATAATTACTAATATAATATTAATGTGTAAAAAAAATGTAAAAGGTTTAAAATTTCCGTGATAATAAAATAGAGGTAGTATATAACAGTTGAAAATAATAAATATTATTTTAATTGGCGCCTGGCGGTTATATCTTTGAGTGCATTTTAACGTTAATAGACGAGAATCATGCAACGGCATGCTAAGAAATTGGAAAAAGACTTACCACTAGCCAAGACTTGTCCGCTGGTGATCAAAACGAGAAAAGTGACCAATAAATAGACACTCGATTGATTTTTCGGGGGCGTCATCATCAACCTGTATAAAGATAATAAAAGATTCTTAAGCAAACCCTTAATAATTCCTGCAGGAATGCAAAAATTAGGCCATTCTAATCTCGCAGATCCCAAAATTTTTATAAAAACACATTCACACATTAATTTGAAGAATCACAGATGGTTTTGCATGGTTTGTATTAATTTAATTATTAAAAAACAACACTTATTTAACTATTAAATTTAATTATTTATACTTGTTTTAAAAATTCACTAGGAAAATCGTAACATTTTTCTTATTAGCATATTAAATCTAAGACCGTCCCGTGGAAAAGTTCGTTTATGGCAATAAAAGTCGCCATGTTTCACCAGAAGAATTTTACATAAAGTTTCTTGCGGTGATTCGATATAAAGTTTGTACTTTTCGCATAGAAGCTATCCATAATTCAGTAGCTTGCGTTCTTATCATCACATGAATTTAAATAATTTAATATTTACGCACTTAATAATTAACTTAAAATTAAAAACGGAAGGATTAGGTTTTTCGCTGTGTTTTGGGGAAAGGACGAAGTTAGCGTGAGTTCCGGGTGGTTTACAGTATACGAACGGTGCGTGAAATCGTAGCGGCGTCGGTATGACCACTACTAGCAACTCGCGGGAGTCCTGGACGCTCGGAGTCGTTTTCAAGCGCGCCGCGCCGTCTCACCTCCCTGCACGTCCTCACCAACTCCTGCGCGCCGTCCCGCAACGTCTTATATTATGTAGACGCACAGATTAGCATTTAAACTGCGCGATATTAGTTCGACTAGATTGAGTTCCGATTGTGAATCATTATCATCGGGTCAAATGTTTCTACATTAAAAATTTAACAACAATTACCATGAAACACAATCAAAACGAATAAACTAATAAAATAAAATAATAGCATACTCTCATATCTCTATAAAGTATCGTAACGCCAAATTATAGGTTTCAAACGACGTTATTACATAAATTACTACTCATTTCAAAACACAAAATTACAAATAAGAAGCCCAAATAGAACATGTACAAAAAATACCAGCTATAAATATTTCATTTACCTACATTAGCAGATACAAACCACCAAAATATTTCAATAGCCCGGCGCATTCGCCATCCAAGCAACTAGAATAATTCCAGTCCTTAATTTAAACATTCGTAGTATCAACGATTATTCAATTTACAATAAAATTATATTAAGAAAGCCTTTTGTATTATAATCGCAGCAATTGTAAAACTATATTCCCGGCGCATGCACCATTTCCAGCAAGTTATTTTATGATATACGTCTTTGTTTAATTACCACTACGTACCGTGATTTTAATTTAAATAAAAATTACCATTTTAATATAAAATTATTCAGTTTTGAGTTAGTATTTTTATATTTAATTGAATTTTATGAAAAATTGTTTTACAAAATTTATATTTAATTGTTGCGGACAAAAGTATTTACATTATTTGAATAAAATTAAATCCCGAAAAATTTATTACGAAACCCTAAAATCTAATTTACTTTTATTTAATTTATATAAAATCATTATTCTAAAAAAAATTATAAAAATATCGTGAGCATATTACCTAAATATTTTAGTCATTTATAACAATTTAATCAAATAGTTTGTGACCTACAACAGAATTTTGATTTAACGACATTTTCTGTGACCACAAAATTTAAAGCCCCGTCAAAAAAACTGGGCTGTTCCGACACTGTGACCATTGGGATTTTTGTCAATGAAATCTCGTCAACTTAGCAGGATTTTCCTCTGACCACTTTTTTTGAGACATCCTTTGTATGTACCTGTAATTTCCACAATAATAGTGGACTAATTTTATCAAATTTGTGCAACAGGCACCAGACTGTTAATTTTAATGATGTATACTCTGAGTTTCTAGATGTAAAATATGTAGTACATCAAGGATCAGTCCTGGGACCGCTTTTATTTATTTGTTACTGATTTTGCAGCATATTTGGAGAACACTGGAGTGCTATTTTATACGATGATACAACACTAATTAATAGAGCTGACAAAAAAACTATGTTCCAATAAACAGGGTATCCCGTAATAATGTGGACAGACATAGTAGAACGGGTTTATCACCTTAAATATAGATGAAAGGTTTCTCTAATACTTTGCCCAAAAATGATTCCCTGCAAAATTACATTTAGTTCATTTTTCAAAAAATAAAAATCCACATAACTTTTTTTCTTATGGAGTTACCGCCATTTTTAGTTTTTTATGATATTGTACTGTATTTTTGCAATTACTACTAGATTACCTAATATTAGAATCTAAGGTTTACAAAAACTTTTTCAGTTGTCACTTTATTAGAGTGGTTTTCATCTGAAGAGAACCCTGCTCAGAAATCAATGTTTAAGAATATTTAGATTAACTTTGTTTATGATTGATGTACGTGATGATGTACTGATCATCCAGAATTAAGGTTTCTCAATTAATCTGAATTCCTGTAATGTATGAATCGACATTATTTAGTTTTAATAATAATCGTTCGGATAAAAGCGCTCGCCGCACAGGAAAGGTTCACTTCAGATGAAATCCACTCTAGCAATTTAAACTGATTTTCTTATAAAATAAATAATTTACTATGAAAAAAGTATCAAATCGTAAAAACGTCTAAATTTCCTTAATGTCGGCCAACTTGATTTAACAATAAAAATAAATGTTACTTTAAATTATGAAACTTTAATTGAGATTATCTTTATAACTATTTATTTATCGATTTTTAATAGGTATACCTTTTTCATAGTAAATTATCTGTTTTATGAGAAAATTTGTTGAAATTGCAAAAAAAGTAACACCAAAAAAAGTTATAGTAAAACTTAAATTCTACTATTAGGTTAACTGTTAGAAAATGAATGAGAAATGGCAAAACTACAATACCATATCGTTAACTTTTTATAAATATTAAAGAGTTCTAACAGAAGCCAATCCATTTTTTAAGTTTAAGTAACATTTAAAATTAATTCAGTTTTTTCATGATTTTAAAAAATATTTGGGTTTAGGGATTTAATTTAAAAAAAGGTCAAATAAAAGTATAACTGAATCAATTTTAAATTTATGTTAATTAAACTTAAAAAAGAATTGACCTTATCCTTATGGCCGATTTTAACATTAGAGAATTGCCTGTAACTCAAGAACAAGGGTTTTATAAAAAAACATTTCTACAAAAGTTAACTCAAATTAACCGTAGAATTCAAAAATATATATGGTGTTGCATTTAACACGTTCACGCCGGCGCGTACCACCGGTGGCCCGCACAAGACTGTCTCATCGGGCGGCGCGTACCATCGGTGGCCCGCACTAGACTGTCTCATCGGGCGGCGTGTACCATCGGTGGCCCGCACTAGAATGTCTCATCGGGCGGCGCGTACCATCGGTGGCCCGCACTAGACTGTCTCATCGGGCGGTGCGTACCATCGGTGGTACGTATTTGATTGTTAAAAGAATGAAAATTTTACGCAAATTCATCAAAAACATTTATTTTTAAGCATAATTAATAACGTATAATATACATAACTTTTGTTCAATAACATAAACATAATAATTCGGTATTATAAATACATATAACTCAAATTCCATAAAAAATAACATAAAAATTCAATATTATTTATTTTATAACTTCATTATTCATTATTTATTGTTTTTTGTGTAATTTGTTAAAACATTTCAAGCAAAGTGCTGGTTGACCTTTGCACTGCCCACAATACGTCTTAACTTTTCTAGTTTTGTTAGTGGCATACTCTCTGCCCTTTTTCTTGGACAAATTTTTATAGCATTTTTTGCATTGTTAGCAAACAAATACGACGCGTATACAGGTGTGAGCAAGCAACAATCGTGCGCCGCCAGATGACGCGCAACACGAACATGTGCACCGCCAGTTGCCGCGCAGCATGAATTATAGCGCCGCCTCACAGCGAAAAACATGAACATCGGCGCCGGCGTGAACGTGTTAAAAGACGAAAGTTAGGTGTCTTATCATTAATAAAACGAACACCCTCTATATTTAAAATATTTTTAAATAAATAAATTACACAATAATTACACCAGTTATGGTATTTAAATTTAAATTACGACGCCCTTACTATTCTTTTGATTATAGAATAATGTCACCATATTGGATTGGATTTGAAACTTGAAGTTCTAAACTCAATGGTACCAGATGGGTACTGAACTCAGTGGTAGTAGGGTAGACACGGAAGAGTGTCGCTACTGGTAGTTATCTATACTGTGACTGAGACCATACCGGGGCAACTTTAGGTTAAAAGCAACAAGCTCCGAAAAAGCTTAACATCTTGTTTATTTACAACCGAAAAACACTACAAGAACACCATGACCCCAAACTCGACATCCTAGAGGATATTGAGATTTACAAACACATTAATGAAGAAGATAATATTGCTTACTTATCTTGTACGACCACTCATCCGTTTACTTTCGAAATTTTGAAAAACGTATGTGTGAAGATTGCCACAACAGTTTGACCTGACTCGTTTCTCTTTTTTCCCACAGATGCCACTGTCTCGACAACTGAATCACTCTGATGTTTCCTATATCATTTTAATTGACACTTTTGTCAAGATTTTAATTTTAATTTTATGTTAAGTGTTAATTTTAAACCATCATAATCATCTCTTTTAAATATCGTTGACTTTAGGATTTATCTTTTAGACCATTAAATTTTAAAATTTTATAAAATGCAACGAACACTTTATTGAATTGGTTACATAACCTGTGTTAATGGTTTACCATCAGATCAATTGAAAAGTAAGCACATATTTTCGTTTCACACATTTCTAATTACTTTTGAATTATAGTGTTTGAATTTTAGTCATTTTATTCCCTAGTTGTACCCAGGCTTTCAACCTTCAAATTTCCATTTGTTTGGTAACTCATAACTAAGTCATTTGAATAAGGCCTTAATTACCAAACGACAAATAAGTATGGTTTGACTAATCATATATTGAACGCACCGGTCTGTTCGCGTTATCGTCATGGTCTACATTTCCCTAGCCCTAATTGGACACAGGGTTTTCTCAACGAGCAGGTGGTTACATAACATAATATACATATGTTAAAAGTTTATCTTCTGACATAACAAATGTAAGTACGTTTCAATTCGGCTTTCCCATATTTAATTATGTCTTAACTTTTATTTCCATTATGTCACCCAAGTAGAAGGTTTTTAAAAGCCGGTAGAGCCTTTCAAAATCCAAAAACTGTTAATTTGGCGTCCAAGTTGTGAACCTCTGCTTAACTGAATTTTTTGTATATCAATTTAGATTCTATAAGTAATCAACTTATAACAACTTTAAATTAATTTTCCTTATAGTTACATTTATTTTCAGATTTTTAATAATTAATGCATTGGGAATAGTATTAAATTATATGTAACGTAGGTTGGTTGCAAGACGTTAGTTCTTTTACCGAGTTATGGAACACCAACCGTTTAAGAGTCATTTCCTGATAGGTAAAAATAGCAGTTTACAGTTGCTAGTGCAAACAATATTTTTATATTTGAGGTTACAGACTCATTTTAATAAATTTTGACAAATGAAAAAAAAAATCGAGAATCTATAAAAAAATATAATTACCCAAAAGTAGCTTAACTTTGGGTTCCCTTATAATTAATTCTGTATACAATTGTAACACAAAAGCAGTACACCAGTTTTAGTTTTATAAATCCAGTTTACAAATTAGAAAAAACTTTGTAAATCTTGAGATACAATGGCAGACATAATGTTAGATTTCATGATTTACAATTTAAAAAAAAAATCATAGGCTTAAATGATATGTACAATAGTTTTCAAATATCATGCAAAACTGTGTATATTGTTGTAAGTTTTTAAATTGGGTATTTATATTGTTTATAACATAAGTAACCATTAAGGATTTTCGTTTAGAAATAAAATAAAACAAGTTTGTAAGTAAAAACAGTAGGAGTTTTCATTTAAA
Source organism: Stenus bimaculatus (assembly GCA_963971135.1). Taxonomy (NCBI): domain Eukaryota; kingdom Metazoa; phylum Arthropoda; class Insecta; order Coleoptera; family Staphylinidae; genus Stenus; species Stenus bimaculatus. The sequence continues at coordinate 15,134,009 of OZ020185.1, read as the reverse complement.
AAAATCGATGGTGACGTCATTGCTAAATCACCAGTGAAATCATTAATATTTTTTTTATACCGAGATGGTATTTTAAAAACAGAAATTGACCTGTCCGAGGTTCGAGCGATTTTCTCAAAAAAATTAAATACGGCAGTTACGAATTTTGTTCCAAACTTTATCACGACCCTGTATAAATGATGGACCTGTAGTTTTTTAACTCTGAAATTTTATACATCACGAACGGTACACCATGTATATCATCATCCTGAATTTGTTTGTTTAGTACTTGCTCAAAAAAGTTTTACTTAAAACCAGGCTTGAACTAACAATGAAAGAAAATACATGCAAATAACATCATACTTGTCAGTTTGAGCTTGGTTTTAGCTAATACCGAGTTAAATTTGTCTTATGCAACTCACCTAAAGATATAACCTTTTCCTTTTTATATTGAAACCTCATATTATTGTGCATATTTTAAAATATTTTCAGAAAAAATGGGCAAGTATATACTTTTTCTTCTAAAAATAGTTTGAACTATGGTTTTCATTTCGGAATAAATGTTGTCTGTAAAATGCAGTTTAAAATTTTATGTAGTAGGATTTTTTTGTATTTCTTATACTCACAAAATGTCATAAAGTGGAAGCTTAACAAAATGAGGAAAAATTGTTAAAACTACGGGAAATTATATTTTAAAATAATAAATAAGAAAATATAATAAATAAATGATAAATGACATAAAATAAAAAAAATATTCATCTGCCAACTCGTAAAATAAAATATATGTCTCACACCTAACTGTTGTGTTTTTGGTAATTGTCGTCACATCGGAATCATTGTAATCATACCATTCCTGTGAGAATAAAGACTATTTACAGAAAGTAGTATAATGTCCATTTACAGAAACTAGTATAATGTCCACTGTAAGATGTGCCAAACCTGTGATTACTGATAGCATATATAAATTGTAATTTGTCATATCTAATTCCACCAGAGGAAAATCATATTTAATTTTTGCTTAAACTTTTTTTAAAAGAAAACCTTTTCAAATGAATGACTAAAATTTTGGAGAACTTATAGATCTTCATTTTCTTTGGCCTTTGCACTTTGAGCAGATAGACCTCTCATCATTATCCAATATTTCTTCACTGGTAAAACTGTTGAGACACTGAGGAAGTTGTATACGTTCTGTTTTATTTGGTATGGGAAGCGACAAATCCCAGAATGAATCAAAAATTTTGAGTAGTTACCACATTGTGTACATTTAAGTGTTGACTTCAATTGACCAACAATCTATATCAATTATTGAATCAATTTCGTCATTAATAGGCGTTGGTTTTGTAGTAATCTTATTGACACCTTCGCATAAACTTTTCTTTAAATATCTGAGAAATTCTTGAGCATCCTGCTGTGATCTAACATAAAACGGGATACATTCTGAAGAATCTTCAGACCACAACTCTTTTATTACTTACATAATTTCTTTTATTAAAGCTCCTTCCCGAGCTCCTTCCATTCTAGAGGTGAGAGTGTTGATGTAACTTACATAAGGATTTTTCTTAAATATACAAAGGTCGTTTGAGAGATCTAAATGCATTTGTACATTTTTTTTAAAACTTCAATTATACCGAGGTGTTTCGTGAATAAATAAAAATGACATCCTTAGCAACGCCTTTATTGATGCTATACAATTTTTGAAAAGTAATAAATAGTATGGTTTATAAATTCACTTGCTTAATTTTTAATTAATTTATTTAAAACCATTATTTTACAAGAATTTTTTATTGTAGGTGTTGTTATAATAAAATTTTGTTTGGAGAATAAAAATAATTATTTGCTTAACCGATTCGTGTTATTTAAACAAGAAAGAATTAGCGCCTTTGACATGCGGATGTAACAATGTTACGTCCCAATCTGCTTTATTCAATTTTAAAAACGCACGTTTCGCAATTTATATTTATTTTTTCTATTTGTGTAGGTATCGACATCAGTATTTCATTACTGTAATCGTAAAAAGGTCCAATCAAAAAGACCAATCGATGATGATCGATCAGCGAGTATACTTTTTAAGCCCACAACGGCTGTATTTTATTGCAGGAATATAAATTCGAAAAAAATTCTATTCTATAGTTTTGAATAAGCAGGTTTAAATTTTAATAAATGCTATTTTTTAATTAACCGAAACGGGAGTTTTAATTTATTTTAATGATATCTATTGGGAATAAAGTTTACGGAGAAAATATTATAAATATGCGTAGTGTAATACGGAAAATACACCAAGGAATAATAAAAGGAAATCAACGGAATAAACTTTTAATGAGGCAGAATGCATAACCGAACTGCATCTGCATTTTCATTTTCATCTCGTGCAATGTCGACGCCGACGTCTGGTGGCGCTGGATCAAATAATTTCCCTGCACTTAAAAAAGTTTTAAAGAGAGAAGCACGAAACGAAACTAGGGCCCAATTAAATCCTACATTTTAAATCGATCAATTCTTAGGGTATAATTAATGTGGAATTTTAATTGATTTTTTGTGGGGTTGTTTTCTCTGCAGTGTATAAATTTATTGAAACTTTCCTCATTATACTTGTTGGGTTAGAAAGTGCACACCACTAAAATCAGGCGGCTTTTACGCCACCCCTGCAAATAGATCGATAAAACATCAAAGTGTATTAATTATAACCTGGTTTGATTAGCATTCCAGTGCAAGGATCTATAATAGATTTATAACGAACCTTGGATAATTACTTTCCGTATACCGTATATCCCTTAAACATTTTTAATCCTCTCTCTCTCTGAATGCGATACTTTAATTAATAAATCGCACAAACAGCAACAAACCCTTTATAACCATAAACCGTAATATTACTCTAAAATGATGCACTTTGTTTTGCAACAACACCCCCTATCTAAGTTATGAACTTCTACTCATTGTGGTTATGAATAAGTGAACTAAATTTACCCTGAAAGGCTTATAAATTTCAAGCAATGCAAATGTTTATACTTCACATGCAAATAAATCTCCGAATACCAAAGGATATTGGTAATGGCCAAAAATTACCACCCATCGAACAGATTAATCATCACCAAATTAAACACCGAACCACTTTAATTTAAACCCTTTAAATTAAAATAGCCAAATAAACCTCCACGATAAATTTATTTTCAACAAAAATTTGTTTTCATTAACTAACAATATTGTCATCTTTACATTAAACACTTTTAATTGGAAGTGAATGAATAGAAAAATGAATACTGAGTTTGTCTAATGATAATTGTGTAAAATGTTTGCATGATTAATTCGACCGAATAAAATATTTTGCCCATGAATCTAAAAAAATTTTTAAAAAAGGATTTTTATATCTATTATACAGGGTTATATAGTATCTAGCTTTGGAAATTAAATTTTTTAATAATTTCGGGATAAAAACTAAACGCGGCTTACAATTGACGGAACGAATACGTTACGATTATGAAAAAGAGAGATAAAACATTCGAGTTCCATGCGAGTGAGTGAGTGAGCATGCAATTTGTTGTTTTCATACTCACTCACAGTGAACTCGGATGTTTTATCTCTATTGTTAATAATCGTAACGTATCCGTTCCGTCAATTGTGCAGCGGCCTTAAGAATACATTATTCGCCATTTTCGAAATACAGGGTGAAGAAGTTTTTTAATTTATTTATCCATTTGATTAGTAACTTAGATTTTAAAGTATATACCTTCTGGCGGTAAGTATTTTTTTGGGTTGACTGTTTTGAAATATTTTCTTGTACACTAAAAATGTTGATATTGTATAATAAGCTTCAAAAATCATTCTTACGCCCGGTTTCTCCACCATATCTTGAGACCAAACTAAATCTTAAGCTGCGTATCAGACCCACGTGGTTATAGAAACAGCCAATTAGAAGAAGACAGGGAGCGTAGCATCTGTTTTGAGGCTGAGCTTGGTGAAGTTGCGTTTAAAGACATGTTGGAGAAACCAGGCGTTAGATCCATCTAGTACACAGGGTGTCCAAGAACTCGCGTATAAGCTCTCGGTACATTCTTAGGAACCATTGATAGAGTACCGGAAAAATACTTAAAAACTCTATTCAATGTACATTTTTTATTAAAAACCAATAAAGTAAATAAAAATTTGGCAACACTTAGGCCCGATTGCACCACTATTCCTTAAAAGTGTTCCCTTACTAAGTGAATCTTAAAATTAAGTGCACCTTAACTAATATTTCAATTGCACCACTAGAATTAAAGTAATACTTATGTTAAGTGAAAGGTAAGCTTGACAACACTGTAAAAATCTAGGGAAATTTCCGTTTTTTGCATGTTTTGGGATTCTAAAGTATGTAATTCTGTGGTAACCTAACCTAACCTATAATTTCGACGATGTTTCTCGGTTTTATTATTGTTTTCGTTTTTACCTTAAAGGAAATTGTGATAGTGTTTCATAGTGAAATTTTAACTGTTTTAAATTTATTTTTTACATACGGAGCTTCGATATTTGCACCTGCAGTGACTTATTTATATAACCTCATTTAAAAAACGTTCCCGAGTAAATGGCAAGCGGTGAAAGTTGTTCCTGTATACAAGTCTGGAGGAAAAAGTAACGTTGCAAATTATCGCCCAATTTCTATCTTATGCAATTTCTCTAAAGCATTTGAAACAATATTGTGTGAAGAAATATACTCTGAAACCTCTTGTGTTATATCTCCTGCACAACATGGATTTATGCCTAAACGGTCGACTTCCAGTAACTTATTTAATATCACTCAAATAATATCGCAAGGTATGGATGAGAACAAGCAAATTGATGTAATCTATACAGATATATATAAGGCGTTCGATCGTATGCCACATCATATTCTACTCGATAAGTTGCGCAACTTTGATATACCGAATAATGTCATTAATGTCTTAACATCTTATTTATTTAATAGAGTCCAAGTTGTAATGTACAATGGTTACAGGTCAGAGAGTTATATTGCGACTAGTGTGGTTCCCCAGGGTTCCAATCTTGGACCCCTACTTTTCGTTCTTTATATCAATGATCTGCCAGGTCTTATAAGAAACCCTATGTTACTTTATGCGGATGATGTAAAATATATAAATGTATAGAAAATCTTTCGGACTGTGCTGATCTTCAAAATGATGTCGACACGATCTTACATTGGTGTACAAAGAATGACTTAAATCTGAATATCAAAAAATGTTGTATTGCATCGTATGCACGGAAACGTAATGTAATTACCTTCTCATATTCAATATCTAATGACACTTTAACTAGAGTATCAGAAATTAAAGATCTGGGAGTATTATTTGATCACAAATTAACATTTAATAAACATGTACAAAATGTATCAAATAAAAGCTTTAAAACCCTCGGGTTCATTGTTAGAAATAGTAAAGATTTCTCAATACAAACTCTAATAATGTTATTTAATTCATACATTAGCAGTAAATTGTTATATTGCTCAGTAATCTGGACACCTTGTTATGAAAAGTATAAAAATATGTTGGGGAAGGTTCTATTTTCGCTTAAACAATGTATATCCAGATATAAGTATTACATATAAAACACTATTAAGTGAGTTTGAATTTACAACTATTCATGAAAATCATAGAATTGCGTCAAATTGTTTTCTTTATAAAATCATTAATGGTCAGATTGATGACTCAAACATTTTAGCATCAATTACACTTAATGTTCCTCGTATTAATTCTCGATCTAGTTTAACATTTTATTATAATACTCTTAATACCAATCATTTCAATAACTCACCACTATTTAATATGTTTAAAAATTTCCATGCCGTTCAGGAACATGTGGATGTCTTTGGTATGAATTTATACTGTTTTAAAAGCACTATTAAGAATATTTTTAAGTCTTTGTGTCATTGTGTATTTATTTGTTACTACTTAATTTTAATTTTGTTATATCTGTATGTATGTATTTTATTTATTTATTTATTTTATTTATCTTGTAAGTACATTTTGTATGTTACCTTGTAATTGGCCTAGGCTGTTGGGTAATATAGGATATTATTATACGGATCCACCTACAAAAAGATTCGTTCAACAAACTCTTCCCAAAAAGGACTTGTTAATTCAATGTGTTTTTAAATTCAAAAGCATAGTAGAAAATAAAAAGACTATTGTGGCTACTTGGAGAGACAAAGATGAAGCTTGGTAACAAATTACAAAAGAATTCAATGCATCGTCCCCAAATGATGTCTTCAGATCTACATCACTTAAAAAGGTTTACGATTATGAAAAGTGTAAAACAAGAAAAGGTGCGACCCAGGAAAAGCAAGAAATAATAAAAACAGGTGATGGTGTTCCTCGAGTAATTTCAAAACCCAATGATCTAGTATTGGAAAACTATGGCAGTACCAAGCGAGGAAGAACAAAATGCTAATGGTAATGAAGAGTAAGATAATTGAGGTAATGTGTATTTTATAATGATTGAAACTTATTAAAGTGTTGATTTTTGCGTCCTTGTCATTACTCGATGGTTAAACTCTTCAACGCATTAAAATTTATTGGTTGGTTTTTGGAAAATTTATTATAAAACTAAAATGTTTAATTAACTAGAATGAAGATAAAGAAAATCCAGGTTGTTTAGACAAAGATCCATACATAAGTGAAACTACAAGATCCATGGATTGGGGTAACTACATGCCTCTTCATCTAAAGCAAAACCTATCAACAAAAAGTTAGACCAATGCAGGGATATTAATAATTGAATAATTGGTCATCCCACGAAATTGAAAGCGCTTTAAGAATGGAGCTGGAACTCAAAATTGTAATAATAAAGGAAAAATTAAATGCCTTGAGAAACATGCCCAGTTAATTTTTTATTGTGGTGCAAATAGTGTGATATTTTTTATAGGCAAGCGCCCATTTATTTTTTCATTTACACATTACGTTTAATTTTTTTCGGTAAAATTGTAAAGAATGGAATGTTATTATTTTTTTAAAATATCTTTTAATAATTTTTGCATTTGGAAGAACTTTTGTTTATGTTGACATCTGCAATCAAGGTTTTTTTTTTAATTTGTTACAAATTGGTGTTTATTTATATGTATATTGTGATAATAATAATTGATAGAATTTACATTTTATGTTATGTGATTTTTTCCTAAATATTTTGGGTTTTTTTCATAGTTACAATCCAGAAAAATAATTATCCAAGAAGAGAAAGCAGTTTCTCTTCTAAGGCGAAATATTTTAAAAAGACTCAGTTCGTCCATCGATTCAAAGTATTAGCACTTTTAACATATATTCTACATGGAATTCCCACTTCTAATATCTCTAAACACTTCAACATTATCTTCCAAAATTGAATGCAACTCAAATTCAACATCAATTTTATTGTTTTTTTTAATTTAGGTGAACTGAAGTGAACGTTTTGAATTTTTAGGTTAAGAAGGAGTGGCAGAATTCTTCGACTTAAATTTAAGATAACCTTAGGCATTTAAGTGTTCTTTAAACCAATGGTGCAATGTACAAAGTAACACTTAAGATATATAAGTTAACGTTTAAGGAGCAGTGGTGCAATCGGGTCTTAATTGTATCTGCAATAACTTGCACTAGGTGAGTATTGAAGTTACTACGATTGCTATGTACCAACTTTTAGAGCAAATTTGATAACTAAGAGTGATTTTTATATATTTTTTTTCAGAGAATTTATTGATATAAATTTTGGCACATGCAAAAAAAATTGAGAATCTATATAAAAATATAATGAACTAAAAGTACATTAAATTTGGACCCCTCTAATTAAGTCAAGGAAAGATTGCAGAGGAAACTAGAAATATCCTGGCGCTCGTTCGATCTCATGATTTTTCACAATGTTTCCTTCCAAACTCGCGCGCCGTTTAGCGATTCGCATTAATTATTGCTGATTCACTTATAATTTGCAAAGAAGCTCCAGAAAAGTGGGATGGATTTTCTATTCCCTGTTATTATCTCCGACAGAAAATTTATACCAATTTTTTGAGGTTATTCTTCATATTTATGATATTTCTTGATTTTTTTCTATGTAAATTTTATTCTGTGGTTGAAATTAGCCACAATCCATTGTTCATTAACCCATAGGTAACCCAGTGATTAATGATATTGCCCATAATATTGGTCCTTTGATCCGCACACGGTCCGGGCATGTTGAATAATACCAAAAATTTAGTAATGAATTTCATTACTTAGCAAAAAATTCAAATGTAATGAATCGTTTATTCAATATTCGTGGAAAGTGTATTACGTGTTATGTGTTTATGTCAAAAAATTTAAACAAAAAATGTAGTAAACTTCAAACCCTCAATTTCGAAAATGAAGCAGTTTGGAGAAAAAATGTATTTTTACGTTTTATCTTTAAATTGGTCGAAAAGTCAATTCCTGAAGTTAAGAACACATTTTCTGAAACGACCTGTATAAAATTCTAAAAGTTTAAAATGTTAATTTGAAATACGAAACGTTAAAAATTTTTAAATCTATTGTGTTCGCCTATTTTGTCAGTATATTTTGGTCATAGGTATTATTTTGTATTTTGCTTGGTTCTTGAGGAAGAACAGGACAACATTTCTATGTTATGAGCTGATCGTGTACCCTTTGGTAACACTGTTATATTTTAATGTATTTTTTTGTATTGATTAATGTTTTTTTTGAAAGTATTTATGTAAACTTTATGTGTGGATAGGTACTTATAAATTAAATTTGTATTACCAAAGATGCTAAAACTATAAATGTTAGTTTGTGACACTAATAAAAGCTCAAAGCACAACAAAGACTTTGCTCACTTTCCTCCATTTTTATTTACAAAATTTATGGTGAAATCAGTCAAAATCACGCCATCTGCACGTAACCGAAACTCCCAATTGTTAACAATTTCTAAATTACATTTTATATTATAAAAATACACCTTGCAACAATGTTGAAAATTAAATTTGGAATTATTTTCGTTGTCATAATTTTTCAATTTAAATAAAAGTATCCATATTTTCAATAAATACGTAATGATGTGTTTATTTAATAAATTTGTTTTTATAATATTATCCCCTCATTTTTGAAATGTGGCGTTGCCATGTATAAAGTCATTTTAAACAGCAATTTAAGGCTTATGAAGGCGAATTCACATTTCATGCTTATAATTATCCAAATAATACTCCACCTAAATTATAGACAGGAGTTTATACACACTCTATATAATAAATAATAGTGTATGCAATTGAACAAGTATTCACGGGCTATCTAAGCAGTTCATATATTGAAAATCGTGAATAAAGAACTAAAAAACGCAATTTTGGTGATGGAGTTTAAAAGAGTAAAATAAGGAAAGGTTGGCAGTTTAAAATTTAAGATAAAGTGAGGTGTGGTTGTAAAGTAAGCTCTATACTCTATAGTGTTATGGTACCTGTTCAAGTGATCTAAAAAGCATACGCTCTCACAAGTTTCAACGATGTTAGCTTTGTTGTTAGTAAGTAGAACTTTAAACGATCTAGGTAACGTTAAACCACAACAATGGTATCAGATAACGTAAGAACTTGACTCCTAAAGTGCATCAAATTCCTAAACATCACCTTGATCGTTATTATTAATTTTCTAGTTAAAAGTAAAAAGTTTTGCGAAATTTTACATCATGTCGAGATTTGCTTGTCGTCCGTTTTGTTTCATTTGAGTAGGCTGTGTTTACGTGCAAATTGCCGGAGGATTTCCAAAGTAAAGCATAATATACAAGCTTCCCAACGGTAATCTACAATCTATTCATCCAGCTTGTATAACCTATTGAAATTAGAACGAGATGCTGCTTTTAACAAAAAACCCAGCACGTAACATGCTATCCTGAAAGCACAAAATCTCTATTTACATACAAACTAAAGCGTAAATAAGTGAAATTACATTGTCTGATTAGAATAAATCTTACTTCTAATTGCTCGTTTTGTTTTACTTTTAGAATTATTTTTATGTAAAATTAAAACATTCATGTAATGCAATTAAAAAGACCTTAAGGTTGCACATTTCTGTTCTTTTTACATAATATCTACCTTCTATTAATTAAAAACATTTCAAATTTAACATCTACTTAAGGAATATAAGTAATTACTTACTTTTTATTTCTCACATTTCCAATTAAATTAATCATTATAAATTTTAGTTTTAATTAAAATCCTTATAAAATATATTGCCTATATTAGTGTATTTCATAGAAGCACTTTTTTAGTAAAAATAAAAAATAAAAATATTTTTAACTACATTAATTTGCTAATATGCAATTACTGATGCCTACTTTCTAATATATATTTAGTTTTGTTAATAGATCAAACCGTGTTGAGTTGTGAAAACTAAATAACCATCTAAGGAATTAAATATTATTTGTGTCGAATTTAACACTTTGCCTGAAGCATTTTCCTCATTAAAACGAAAACTTTCCCAATACCCGCGATTTAAATTTTCCCAGAAATTAGAATTTAAACCAGTTTATATAAATCCTTTATAGTGTAAATGGTCATAAATAAAGTTCTGTCCCTAGTTGGAGTAATTCTTATTAAAGCTTAAACGGAATAAAAAAGTGTAAAAACCATTAAAAAGTTTATCATTGCTCGTGATATAAAATATAAACTAAAAGTTTGTAAAATAACGCGCCCGCTTTACGCGGTTTTTATTACAATTTTTAGAGACTGTAGTTCATTAAAAAAAGCATTAGAATCGAATGGTGCTGTTTAAAAATTATAAATTTTAATTTTTAATTTACAGTTCATCGTGTTTACAAGAGAAACTGTAATAAAAGTGTAGTTATTTATAATGTTATTGCTTATAACCAGTTAATTTATGTAAAGCGTGGATAAATTTCGATGGTTAGCATGTTTGAGTTTAGGAGTATCGCTTCTGCAGGCTTCTAAAATCCTTATTAGCTGCTTGTTTATACAACTGGGCGGATTACACCTAAGCTACCTGTAGAGAAGTAATCAATAACGCATTCTAAATGTGTAACTATGTGATATCCTAGAGGTGTGCTATATTTATGTTATTAAATAAAGCTTCAATATTCTATTTACTATGATTTAATCTTCCGAGTTAAATTCTCCATCGCTAGCAAATCCTTGGAGATAAGGATATCGATTTCATAAAGAACAACTACTACAACTGAGAATTGCTTGCACTTATCTTATATCTTCTTGTAAATTATTATATAAAGTATCAAAAGGTTTTCCTACAGCTTTCGAATGAGAATAAGTAAGTGATTTTTTTCGAATAAATTTTTAACATTCCAATAAATCTTCCTTTTCACCAAGAAAACTGCTTTATAAAGCCAAAAATTATTTAAGTATCACTAGTGATGTTTTAAAAAATATTACATTTATCTTCACTTCAACAGTTATACATATGGAATTCACTTTTTTATTAAAAATTCTTTTTAATTGGAATTTGTTTTTCGCCCCAAATTCCTTATTACGACACAGGGGTTAATTTTATTTTTTTAAGACAATTTAATTTCTCAAAAAAATTTTCGGCAGCGAGCTTAAATTTTTACCACAGCTAAAAATTCTTAGTCGAAGCATTTTAAGACCTGTTCCACAGAATTCGGTTAATTAGTTGTTTTTAAAATTAAATTAAAATTTGAAGTACAAATCCGGCCCTGGAATGCGTACTTTTTATCAGATTGAAATTAATTTTCCAGCGGAGAAACTTCCCCTGCGAAGGGTCACCATCGATCGAATAGTTTTCGAGATATTGATTTGTTTGTTAAATGTTGAAATTTCTTCCATCAAAATTTCGACCTACAATTCCGGAACGAATGAAAATATCTATAGGAACCTTTTTCCCTATATATTAAGAGGACCTGGAAGGCTTTTATAAAAGCTACGAGACGTAAAAATAGCTGCATGCTAAGGAAGTTTAAAATTTGTAACGCTTTACGAGCTAAATAAGGGAAAAAACTATAAATGATTCATCAATTTTGTTTATAATAATCTTTCATTTGAGGGGTCACTTTTACAAGAATTCGAAAATTTTTCTTGAATTTCGTTTTTATTCAATTTATTTAAAGTATTGACAACGGCGAGTTAAAATTTTTTACCGAAGATAAAGATCCAAAATAGTAGTATTATAAGTCGAGTTGGCTGAATAGTTTTTCGGAAACAAATTCCAAAGTATTGTAAATTACGAGTACACATTCGAGCCTGGAGAGGGTATTTTTAATTCCACACGAAACGGTTTCACGTATTTTGATGGAGGAAAGTGTTCTGTTCATTTTAAGCGACAAATCGTCTTCATTGCCCAAGTTCGAAATTAACTGTATTCTGATTAATCAAATATTTCGTAGCAATTTTATCGTCAAAAAGTTTTCATATTTTCAATACTTTTTGGGTCGTCATCAATAATACTAAAATCGTAAGGAAGGGGGAAGGTTTTAATACTAATCCTGATAATGGTCGATTTTTCTTGCATTTTTTTCCGATCGTCGGCGACGTCAACTTTAAAAAATCGCAGCTCCGTTGAATTTTAAACTTCTCCTTTAAAGGGAACCTCACATCCAAGGGATAAACCAGAACACAGATCAATTCTAGCGTTTTTTCGGGCGGAAAAAGTACCAAATCTATATGAGTCTCATCTCAAGACCCAACAATGCAAAAAGAATGGTTTTTTTGATTTGTAATCCGCATTCTACCTATCCTATTTAAACGAGCACTTTCTTGATATCTCAATTTTTATGTCGGTACTTTTGGCGCCTTCAAAGTCGTGCTTTGTTTTTTATGCTTTTTCGACGCAGACTTTAAAAATTCGCAAATTTTGATAGGAGTCTACTATTAAGGTCGAATATGTTTTATTTTGCTTATTACATTAATATTTATGAGTAAGTATATCAACACTTACATTTTCACCCTGAGATTCAGAAAATATCTGAAAATATTTGAACATATAATGTTCAAAATATGCCGCATAAGACGATCGGTTGGTTGTACCCCTAGCGCCAAGTTTTAAAAAAATTTCTAATTTTACTTCATTTCCCTTAAAAGGAATAATTTCCACATGGAATAGGCTACTTTTTATTTTTATGCTTGAAGTGGTTGAAAAGCTATGCGTAAATAAACTAAATAAACATTTTGATTTTAGAGCTGGACGGCTCCTATCGGGTATTTTTTAACCTACAATAGTTTTCAATTTCAGCTCAATCAATTCTAGTCCTCGAACCAAAACTGCCCACGCAAAGGTTTTCTTGAATTTGGAAATAAAAACCAGAAATTATTTTTTAAGATCGCATTTAAAAATCTCGCAATTTTTGACGCGATTTGATCTAATCAACCACTTTCAAGGTCTACCTTCCGACAAAAAAGAATCATCTCTTTTCGTTTTCGAGTTATGACTGAAAATAAAGCTAAAATAAGTAAAATCGTCGTTTTGATCCAAAATTTCGGTTCGATCTTTTTCACTTTTCATAAAATAATTAATATCTTTGAAACTATTGGCACCATCCAGACGTCCAGGACCGTATTTCTACTAAAATTTTGCCAAAACTTTGCGGTTTCTTTCCGAAAAACCAATTCTAACAAAAATATCTTTTAAATTGCGTCTATCTAGTTTTCGAGAAAAAAAAAATAAAAACCCATGAAAAATTTCTACATTAAAAAAATCTCAGATTTTTTTTCAAATTCTTTCAAGATCGACCCAGCAAATGAAAGATAATTAAAAATAAATGAAATGTGGGGGGATCAGTTGCACTCTACACCCCCTAAAAACTTTTACACCCCAAAACCTCAGAAAAATCTATAATTTTTAGGAAATGTACCTTAAAAATCAAATAAATTAAATTGCAAAAAAAATTTAATATGATAATATCGACAAATTTTGGAAACCTATCTGTAGGAATTTTTATTTCTGAATGGCTAGAACTTTTTCTTAATTTTTTTGTAATTTCTTTACACTACATTGCTAAATTATTTATTCAATTTGTAAATTTGAAACGCATTTACTCTTTTTTATGTTAACTAGGCACATGAGTAAAAAATATCGAAAACTTAATTTTTGCAAAGATATTTGCGGGGATGAAATTTTGATGTTTTTCCAACGCATATTTTCATTCGACAATCCGGTTACATAACATCGGTGTGCGACCAAATGAAAAGAAATTTCAAACCGACCTCGCTCAAACAATCCTTTTAAATGTCACGTGTAGGGATATATAATTTTTGTGTTTTGGCTTTTTCGGGGTGAAAAATTATCTTGGTCCAAATGTGGAAACATTCACCCTTAATTTTGGCCCACATCTGAGGATAAGAAACCACACCTTTGATTCAAAGAATGTTAAAATATTACACAATTAAGGAGCAGGCATAATGTTAGATATTTGGGGAGAATTTGAAATTTACAAATCTACCACAAGTACTTACTTAATCTGAACTTATCGGACAACCATTTTTCAGTGTTTAGTCTATTACCAAATTCAGTAAAGGATCAGATATTTAGTTAGCAGCATAACTGCTCCATAAGTTGTATATATGTTACTGTAAAAGCCCGAAAACCTGTAAATCCTAGGTTTTACCGGTAAATCCTAGGTTTTACCGGTAAATCCTAACATTTACCATAGTGAAGTGGTAAAAGCCCGAAAAAATACTTTGAACGCTTCCATTTCGGGCTTTTACCAAGTCACTTTAGTAAATGTTGACAATTACCATGACCCGTTGGTAAAAGTCCGAAGTAAGAAATAAATGTGCAATGTGAACATCTGCAAGTCTCGACTTGTTCTTATGCTAGTGACTAGTGACGTATGACGCCTTTCGCGTGTCAGTACTAGCCTAGTTTTTAGACTTTTCTACTAAGTTGGGGAAACTAAATGCATTGAACACAAGAAACTAATTTACCTTGTGCAAAGAAATTTTTATAAATATGGAAGTAGCCGGAAAGGAAGAAATAAATTTAAGTCAAGTGGTAAATAATCTTTCTTTAGTAGGTGGACAAGGGTTCAAAAATGCAACTGTACAAAGAAGTGTACTTACTCTGTAACTCAAAATACCATAACAGTCAACCTTGTTGGTTTTTATAATGTTGAAGGACACTCATACTTTTATTTAATTAACATGATGATAGTATATTAATTAAATGTAGTGAAATTTTAATATACTTATTTCATAATACAATGCTGCATACGTTTCCTATTCCTTTACACAATTTCTAAATAAAGTTTGAAAGAATAATTATTAAAAAATTAAAAAAAAAACAAGCTTACCTATAATTAAAACACATTCATAATGAAACAAAACTAAATTTACCAACTGATCATGGTAAATGTCAGCATTATTTACTAAAGTGACTTGGTAAAAGCCCGAAATGGAAGCGTTCAAAGTATTTCACTGTGGTAAATGCAAGGATTTTCCGGTAAAACCTAGGATTTACCGGCTTTCGGACTTATACAGTAACATATACAATGTATACATACAGGGTGGTCACTCTTACGGTGCACACAATTGGGATCTTGTGAACCTAAAGAGTTACAAAGTTGCTTAAATGAGAAAAAAGATTTTCCTTTTCAAACTCCTTTAGAATCTATTTAGAAATCCGAGATATCTTGCTCTAGTCCTGAATTATCATGAAAAATCTGAAATTTCGCATTTTCGTTTTCCTTTCATATTTTTGTAATTGCTTAACTTTTTCGATTGCAATTGGCCAGTTTTACATAATTTGACATTCTCTATCGATTGACCTTAAGAAGAACATTTTACGTTAACTAAATTTCAGTTATTTTAAATCAACTTTTGGTTTTCTTATGGGCGCGATATTTGATTTTTATACCATTGGATAGAGAAAACAAAATACTATTTAAATGATGTTACACACATTGTTCTTTTACTTTAATTAAAAGAAATTGAAAAAAATATCAAATTTTTATTAACAAAATCAAGTTTGCATAAAATAAACATCTGTTTATTTTTAAATAAAATAATAAAATTATTCTTTTGTTATTTTATGCCAACTTGATTTTGTAAATAAAAATTTAATATTTTTTTCAATTTTTTTTAAATTAAAGTAAAAGAACAATGCGTGTTACATCATTTAAATTGTATTTTTTTCTGTATCCAATGGTATAAAAATCAAATATCGCGCCCATAAAAAAAAAACAAAAGTCTGTTTAAAATAAATGAAATCTAGTTAAATTTCTTCTCAAGGCCAATCGATAGAGAATATCAAATTATTTAAAACTGCCAAATTGCAATCGAAAAAGTTAAGCGATTACAAAAATATGGAAGGAAAACGAAAATGCGAAATTTCAGATTTTAAATGATATTTCAGGACTAGAGCAAGATATGTCGGATTTCTAAATAGATTCTAAAGGAGTTTGAAAAGGGGCAACTTTTTTCTAATTTAAGCAACTTTGTAACTCTTTAGGTTCACAAGATCCCAATGGTGTGCACCGTAAGAGTGACCACCCTCTATACAGTTATCCAACTGAATACTAATTAATTTTAGCTAGTTTTGGTTGCGAATTATTATATTTACATAGATTGACGTTATTTTAGTAAAATATAAATAAGTTTTAATTAAGTCACGTGTGTGTGGAGAAACCATCTCCAAAGATGGTATTTGCCATCCACGTTTTAACGAAAAATTTTTAACAGATTTTACTTATCCTTTTATGGAATCTTTGCTTCACCTACGTATTAAAGGACATATACACTATCAAACAGTTTGCACAAACATGCTTGCGCAACATCTTGTTGCACAAACAAAATTTTACCGCAACCATACATTGTTGCGCAAACTTCAAGTTCGAATGTTAAAAGTCAACTCCCAATAAATACCAATAAAGTCACGCCAAAATTCCTTATTTTTGGTAAAGGCCATTTTAATCAATAAGCAGATGTTGTTAAACTCCACTTGTTATGTTTTGTGATTGTTGTGAGTAGAGCAACAAAGGAACCAAGTAGGTTAGAAATATTTATAATTTATAACCATCAAACCCGTCCATACACTATCAAACATGTTGCGCAACAGAGCGTTACTCAAATTATTTCAAACATGGTTGAATTTACACCACATTTTGTGCAACAACTCAAACATCGCCACACACTGTCAACATGTTTGCATAACACCACCTATTGCGCAAATTGTTTGCTAGTGTATGGGGTCTTTAAGATACGTTATTTTTGTCACCTACACCTACATAGTTTTATTGATAGGTGAGTTCTTTGTAATTTTACATCGGTATGTGTTTTGAATAATCAAAATTTTTTAGATGTTAACCGACACACCTACACCTACGTTTTTTCGGGGGGTAGCTACGAAAAAACCTTTCGACCACTTTTATCTTATATTTTTGTAGGCCACACGCATGCAATATTTCAAACAAAACATCATCAACGTTCCGATCTACTCCTTGGTGTTACGGGATTAGTTCTTCCGAAAACACTGTTATTGTTCATACCCACAAACATTACAATTTAAAAATTTAATTATAATGCAGAAAACTAAATAACAGAAGTTAAATTGCATTGAAATTCAGGTTTAAATCTTAAAAGTTCTCAACTTTGATACAATTTAAAACCCCTTACGGTAATGAATGTGCTTGCTTAAGGGTTTAAAAGTGTGTATTTGTACGCGATTAATTATCCTAAGCGCTAATAGCCATTGTGAGGCTTGTTTGCTTAGTTTCAGAATTTAAATTTGCGCCGAGACGTAATATTTCTTAAGTTTGTTCACCTGAAATCTCTTCGCACTGCTTTTTAAACTACAAAAAAAAATACGAAAACAACTTTTCACATCATACATTTTTTATTTACTATTTTCCAGACGTCTCCAAATTAATTTTTCAATAGGTGTAAAAAAAGTTTTATTTCTTCTACAAAAATATAATAACTAAATAATAAACCAGCTCAAAATCAAACTACTGACTTATAAACAAGAATAATTAAGTGAACTATTGAAATGTTTAAATTGAAATATAGAATATGTGAAAATGTTGCTACGTGTCTGTTGAGCTTCCTGGTGAGACAATAAAGAGCGCCCTGTGGCTGCCACCTAGTTAGCTTCGCAGTTGGAGCTGGTAAAATTAACACGACACCCAGATATAATGAATTATATGCACGTCAGAAAATTTAATAACAGAATTTTGCGAACCTTTTAGCTGTTATGGTAATTTCGGAAATATTTATGAAGGTGAAATTAAAATGAAATCAGTCGGATGTATATAATGGATTAGTTTGTTCAATTACTTATTTAATCTTAATTATATCAATAATGAGGTTATTCGACGAACGTTTATAATTTATTTAACCCTTGCGACAAATAAATACTAAATAAGCTCTGAAGAAGTTTATACTCTCAAAACATCGAGTACAGTGTACAGTCTCTGACATTTCACCTCCAGAGAATTTTCAAACATTTATGTGAGTTCATACCAATACATATCACATGGCAATACGAAGCGATTAATGAATGCTTAGAGTGTAAAATTAGATAAATATTTCACCAAGACGAAAATGGGACTATAAATAAATATAAGGGTGAAAACTTCTCGATCAAGAGTTATCATCAAAAGCTGATTGTACCCTATTGTGATATTTATTCGGAATTTAGATTAGTCTGTATCTACATAACAATGAGACTTTGGGAATCGAAAACCTTGTGCATTGTTTATCCACACACCATCAACACCACAATCAAAGTTTGCAAATTAATAAACAGTTCTATTAGATTTTAAGTTAAATTTCTTTTAACTTTAAAACAGTTGGAATAAGAATTTATCAATGGCATGATTAAAATCACCCCTCTCTATAGATAAATTAGGTATAGAAATTTTCATTAGTTTATGTATTTAACAATAAAATATTTTGTTGTATAATTGAGAAGCTTGTGGATGCAGATTAGTAGGTTGTTAATTCTTTATTTATTTGTGAATAATATAGGTTGAATTAAATTTCTAGTTAGGTAAAACAAACACATGGGTTATACATGCTTTCGTGCCGATTACCGTGAGAAATTGCCCTACGATACATATTAACAAGCGTTATGTTAATTACCATCAGGACCAAATACGCATACGTGATTACCTAATGCATTCGACAATGAATTATTTATACGTGCACTTACATTATACTCAGAATGGAGGGTGCCCTTTCATAAACCCATTTTTTATAATTACTAATGTTATTATGAGATAGATCGATGAAAAACTGATTGCATAAGAAATAAGGTCATTATAAGTTTTTATGACAATCAGGTTTTGAATGAGGTGTAATTAAATGTACTTGGGACTCTTTTTTAGTCCCCAAATAATGCGATGAGAATTATTGTATACCTCAAAGGGAAATAATTAGCTTTGACATTTGAATTCCCAGAATGTTCCGCTTTTGCCTGACAATACAGTTTACAAATGTTAATTACAGGATTTATCCCATCCCATTTCTATTTCCACCTGCAAATGTCAGCAAAAACTATCCCTCATGCGAAAATATTCAATATTTCGTCGGCCTTGTTTACTGCCAAAAAATGAATTTTATGTCTTCAAATATAAATGTGTGTGCTGCGCGAGTTGAATATATGGTCGAATAGTTGATATACGGCTGGGCTATATTTTATTGAAAAACTCTTAGAGAACGACAAGTTTGGAGCCCAATGGAGAGGATCCATATTTCAAGCGCTTATTGAGAGTTATGATCAATGAAATTTAATGCATATAGTATCGATTCATTCATGCATATTTCCATTACGATCAAATATTTAAATAGTTGCTGCAGGTGGCGTTTCGCTTTTTAGATTTACGAATCCGCCGCTCACAATTGCTTCCCTAAATTAATCTCTTTATGGTGAGTGCGAAATTAATTTCACTCCCATCACTTCAGTTATTCGATACCAAATTTTATTTACGGGAATATATTATGACATTAGGTGTTCCATAAATTTCTCCAACCATTTTTTAAATCAATTAACTAATTTCCTATCACACCTTTAGTTTTGTTGAAGGTTAATAATATTTACATGTTCGTTTTAAAATTTAAAATTCCAAGTATATATTATTAACGCGATATTAAGTTGTGCCGTGCCTTCTGTCCAGTCAAATTGTCCCAAAAACGGACGAAAGGTAGATTTTTGAATATATTATGTGGGTAGAGACCCGTATAATTAAAAAATAAATTTTCTGACCTATGCGAATTTCCGCCATCGCCACCTTAAAAAACCTTCTAAATTTTCGGACTTTCTTATTTCATATTTTTTAATAACTCCAAAACGTTAGGTTCAACAAGAAACTGACTCGTTACAACTTTAAAGATAATAAATTAGTTTTATACATATAGCATTTCAAACTTTTGTTTTTTCCAAGAAGAGTGGCAGGGAGAGGAAAAATATCCCTAAAAGGAGCTAGATGAGTACAATCTTGGGTCTCTTTCCCAAAAGGCGAAAAACAGCTTTTGAAATTCTTCTGGGTTCTTAATGTGTAACAAAACTTCTATTGTAAATTTGAGTCCTGGCAATTACACGTTATAGCGTTCAAAAAACTCTAACCTAAAACTTGCAACTTAAAACCAACCAACTAAAACATAGCCTAAAACCCGGAACCTAACATGTACCTAAAATTAAGAACCTAAAATATGAGCAAATTGTTTACTTTTTTAATACTTAACATTTTTCATAATTTGCAAAATGTTTTTTGCTGGTAAAAAATAACATTGAAATAAGATAAAAATTACCGTAATTTTTTAAAAAATAAACTGTTATGTTATTACAACCACTATTAGCTTAAGATTTTCAATGTTATTATCGTATGTAACAGTAAAAAAGGATGCCCAAATGCATTTGGTCTATTCTGTAAAAAATCACCACGTCTACTTTTGGAAAGTAATATCGATAATGAATGATAAAAACTCTCTAGAAACTATTCAAATCATAAATAAATAAATCCAAACTAAAAGTTTTGATGATTGGTTGAAAGAAAGACAGAAAAATTCAGAGTGTCCCGTAATTACGTGGATCAGATTTTCACCTCTAATTAAGGTGGCAAGTTCCTCTAACACTTGTCGAAAATTGCGTCCTTGCAAAGTTACATCCAGTTAAAGTTCACGTTACAAAACATAAAGCCTACATAACTTTTCTTCCTATGTAGGTATCTCGATAAAAACCACCATGGTGGCAATTTTAAGTTCTTTACAATATGGTATTGTAGTTTTGCAATCTATTCGTTTACCTAAACTTAGACTCGTTTCTTTTTCAATAACATTTGCTTTCGTAATGGATAAAAATAGAAATTGTTTGTCACACACGCAAATTAGTTTTGAATAAAAATGTATCAATTTAAGAGTATGCAAATACAATTTTTTTATATGGGATTTGTAATGGAAACGCAATTTCTATTTTCTTGTTTAGTACTGATTTCCTCGGCTAACTTGATATTCTTGCTTAAAATTAATTAAATTCTATTAAAACTTAACAACCTTATAAACTAAAACGAATCGGATGTACATATGTTCATAGAACATTTTTTTTTCTGAAAATGACGCCAGCTTTCATATGGCAAAGTTTATCGCAGATTATTTTTTTTTGTTAATTTTGATCAAAACTCTTTTTTTCCGATTTAAACAAAATAAGTTTTATTTGAAACTTTTTTCTCAAAACCTTCAAGTTTCTCGGATATTTATTGAGTAAGAAAAACTACAGAGCTTCTTATATGGACCAGAAACAACCCAGGTATACCAATCGGGCTGCATGATACATCATCAGGTAAAAAAATAAAAATATCAGACAAAGTAATCGTGGAAAATACCATGAATAGTGACAAAATTACAGAAACACTGGAATAACTAAATGTCCTACTATTAGTAAGTACAAAATACTAATCATCGTATAGAACTATTTCAAATTTCAACCACCTCAGTAATGTCTAATTTAAAAGAATTTAGAAACTTTGGAGGATCATAACATGTAATTTAAAAAATTATTAGGAAAATTTCTTTTTGCGGCGCTCCCACTTCCACATTGGAGCAAATAAATTACTAGATGTCAACTAATATATTGTAAAAAGCACGTGCTGATCATGGGCGTATGTATTTGGCAAATTTTTTGAATTATAAAATAGGTGGAATCGTTTGTAAGTCGTCATGCGAGGGTTAAGGGGGCGGTAGCTGCAGGCGAAATTTATAAAAATTGTCAGGGCCAAGCATTTTCCAGACCCTTGAGAAACATAATTTGGTATTGGCATTTTCAAAAAAAGTATAAACGGTTTTTAAAAATACCCAGCAAAAGTTAACAAAATAAAAAGTAAACCCTCTGTACTGGTTATGGGAAATTCCTTTTTTTTGTAAACTAAAAATTATAAAAAAATGGCCAATTTGTTGTGCAATCAACATTGTTTTTTAATTTACCGAAATTATTATGCTTATTCCTCAATTTTTGATATTTATTGTAAAAACAGGGCAAACAGCTCTAGCTTGTTTAAAATAAAATAACCCTTGAAATAAGTTCATCAAAATATTCCATAACAGTCTTACAAATTTACTATGAAAATATTAAATAATAAATGAAATTTTCGAAAAACAACAAAATATATAACTCCTAATAAATTTAATAAAATCCGCAATAAAATTTTTATTACGAAGATGAAATATTATCTTAGAAACAATTTTTAGTATAATGCATTTTCCAAGGGGAGGCATGTGCCTGCCCGCTTGGGCCTCTGCAGACGCCTACGGTGGTGACTGACTAAATAGTTCCTATTTCGTACCTGATGATAGAGTATCGTATTGTTATTGAAACGCGTAAAGCATGATTACCAGTAATTAGTAGGAAGTGGGATTTGTACACTTTGATTATTTTTGGTCTTAATAAACTTGGAAATACTCACCATTATTCCAAATCATCCTGTAAACTCCAAAGTACTTTACATATTTAGTTGTCTCAAGTTAAAAGATTTAGTCAATATATTTCTTACCACAAATCTTTATTACATTTTGTAATAAAAAATATGACCCTCTAAGACAGCTTTTAAATTTAAAAAAGAGCTTATTAAGACCATTTGTATCATTAGTAGTTATTAATATAAAAATTATAAAACGTTCTATCAAATTTAAATATCAATTTCAATATTTACAATAAATGAAGTACCTACGTACCGCCTGACGTGAAAGGAAAAGCACTTCAAGATTTAAATTTTTAATATCTATAAAATAATGGATTTAATTTTTAGTCAGGGAAAAAAGTGCATTATCAGGCCACTTGAAATTTGAAGGGTGGCATTCATAATACGAAGCGATAAAAAGATTTTGGAGTAAACTTAATTCTAAAAAATATCTCACTCCAAAAATTGAAATTTTGTTTTAACTTATAAA
This sequence comes from Stenus bimaculatus, assembly GCA_963971135.1. Classification (NCBI taxonomy): domain Eukaryota; kingdom Metazoa; phylum Arthropoda; class Insecta; order Coleoptera; family Staphylinidae; genus Stenus; species Stenus bimaculatus. The sequence goes on along the minus strand of OZ020185.1, from coordinate 15,110,722 downwards.
AACTCACTTTAGCTTGCTTTGTGTGTTTACAGACTTTTACACTAAGGTATACATTTTATTTTCGATTGATGGGCAATAAATTAAGGATTTTAATGCTTTTAAAAATTATCATTTTTAATTTTATACCTGACTTTTTTTAAATTTTATACACATTTACAGCTACAAAAGAACTAAAGACGTATATTTTTTTTGATTTAACAAGGACAAACAATTGTATAAACGTTGTTATCGAGATTTTTAAATACTTCTTTTGGATGTAGCGTAGTTTATCAACAAAACACATGTAGTCATAAAAATTGTAAAGATTTTAAAATAAAACACGTTCATATAGAAGAAAAAAACATTTGCAAAAAAATTCGAAAAATGCCAAATATCCGATAATCACTAGTCTACAAAATTTTTTTTCTTACACAAAATCTAATCAGGAAACTCCTAACAACAACAAAATTAACACGTAAAGTTTTCAAGAAATTTAATAAAAACACTTATGTGTAATTTTTTTTTCGGTAATTCTAGATATTTCTGATATTCGTGAGTACTTCCGGTCCCCAGAAATAATAAGCCAACATGCTAAGATTCCATTTTCCTTGATATCGTTTTTCAATTGTTCAACTCTGACTGCAACCAGGTTTTCGGCAAAAAATCCAGAGGTCCAGGAAATGTACCTTCAAGGACACGTTGCACCCCAATGCTTTATATGTTGTCAAAATAATTATTTTTTTTAAATAATTCAATATTAATCGTTGATTTCGCGTGGCAATGTAGGTAAAACTATGTGACAATTACAAAAAATCTGAGAGTGATAGGAAAAAGGTAATTTTATAATAAAGATACCTAAATGTGGCCAAATTACATAACAGAGTTCTTGTATCAAAAACAGTGTTGACCAGTTTAATTCGCACTAAATCGTGGCAAAAATAATTTTTAAGAAAGGTACAGATCAATTAAAAGGAAAATGTGTTGTCTATAAAATACGGGGTGTTCCATTTAAAAAAACCATATTTCATGCCAGCATAGCAGTGAACAATATAACAATCATATAAATTGTAGTAAATGTGTCAAAAAATAACTCTAAACTATGATTTCAAATAGCATAAATAGTAAGTATATTGTTCCATTAGGAGCAAAAGGGACTGTTTTTCTGGCAAGAACGTTGAGTTTGCAGGACGAGCAACGAGCAAAGACGTACAAGCTAAAAATGCACTTTTGTTTAGAACAAATTATGCTATTTTTTCTTCCAATGACCGAAGTATGTTCAAAGTAAATACGGAAAATTGACATATCACTGAGACCGCAGGGAGCAGCAAATAGCTTTGAAAGTTAGGTATTGAAGTCGATGCTCTCTTGTCGCGTCTGATAAAATTAAAAAATAAAGTCTATTTTTTTTTTAACAAAAAGTATCGTATTCTCTATCTCAGCGTTTATGAAAATATCAAAAAATTACATATAGTCAATAGCCTTTACCCCAACTACAAAATAAATAAAAATAATTTATGGTCAATTGGTAAAAAATACACCATGCGGTTTTTGATTATTTTTTATTATAATTAGGAGTCACTGAGTCAGTGCATCAGACAAGCCCGATAAACCAACTCGTTCGGTGTATTTTTTTTCTGTACCATTTTCTCGGTAATCTAACTTGGCTCTTGGAAATGCAAGTAGCACCAAAAAAAATCTTTTTTCTTGTAAATTTTAGGCCGGGCGGACAACAAACTGATAGGGACGTGACGTGGTAACAAAGTGGCAAGTGACACCTCCAAAAGACGTAAACTGTAGTGATGAGGCAGTGAGGTACCAGAAAAATATCACTGTACTGCCTCACCGCCCTCAACGAGCGCCACAGTATAGCCGTTATTTTTTTTTACTATTACACGGGAAACTTCCCTTTGGATATACAATTTAATTTATAAATAAATTACAATTTATTTTTAAGCAGGTATCTGGTACTAGAAATTCACAATATTTTGATACAACAACTTTTTAAATATAAGAACATTTTTAGCAAATAAGTCATATCGTAATATTCTAAAATCTGTGCTGCCCACCCTCTAATGATTTAATTAGATAATTTTGATAAGGACTCCAAATCGAAGAGCCATATACAAGAATTGGACGAACTAGAGAGCTATACTGACTTTTTAGCGTTTGCACATTTAGCTCTTTACAAATTCTGAAAATAAATCCCCACAACTTCACAGCTTTATTTACTGTATTAATGATGTGGCAATTAAATGAAAAAGACGGTACAAAAGTTATACCTAGATCAGAGATTTCTTCGACTCTATTAAGTTTATGCCCATTAAAATAGTAATCATGATTATAGCTAACCTTACTGCGATAGAATGAAATATGATAGCATTTCTTTATATTCAGATGTAAATTATTCAATTGACACCATATACAGACTCTATCAAGGTCATCCTGAATTCTGTTCGCATCGGCCATGCTATTTACCCCTTTAAACAGCTTTAAGTCATCCGCTTAGAAAAGAAAATCAGAATTAAGGATTAGACTTGAAAGGTCATTGATAAATAAGTTAAATGGAATAGGTCCGATGTGTGAGCCTTGAGGAACCCCCGAGGTGGACCATATTTTTTCTAAAACCCAGGCATTTTCATTTGTGTGTTAAAATAACATGATTGACGCGATCGAAAGCCTTTGATAAATCAGTATAAATAGAGTCAAGCTGATTTTCAATGCATTCGATACGTATGTCTCAAAACTTAATAAATTCGAACTGGTTGATCTTCCTGATTGAAAATCATGCTGCTGATCTATTATTGTATTTTTTGATAAATATTTAAATTGTTCTGCAATAAGGTGGTCAAAAAGCTTTGGGATGGCAGATTGAATACAAACTCCTCTGTAATTGGATATATCCGACCTATCGCCATTTTTGTGCTTAGTAGTCAAGAAACTTGATTTCCATTTCTCAAACAAATTGACAGAAGTTCCTGGGATTACATGTTAAATCATTTTCAATGTTATGTATATAATTATTGTATAACGTTTTACTAAGAGATTTACATTTTGTTCTTAGGTCTTGAAATCTTAGGTAGTCGTTTAGATTATTGGTGGTTTTAAATTTACGATGGGCGGATATTTTATCACTTACAAGATTTATTAATTGCAAATTAAACCATTTAGGAAATGTATTTATAATTATTTTCTTTATTGGAACTAAATCATTAATTATGCCGTATATTTTTGAGTAGTATTTTTGAGCGTCATCAACATTGGCGCATCGATCTAAAATATTTTCCCAGTCTATTAACCAAAGCCTAAAATTAATGTCATTGAAATTCGCCCAACAAAAATCGTATTTTAGAATTTCACCACTTACAGAGTTCACGATACTTTCCACTTTTAAAATTACCGTATACGCAAAATGGTGTTTAGAAAACGGCAGTAGAGGATCTTCAGACTTGGTAACACTTATATTCCCATCCGATGAAAAAATAAGATCCAAAAAAGTATTGCTATATACATATAAAGTAAAGCTATCATAAAATGCCACTTTTGAAACTGTGATGTTTAATATAATTTTGATAAGAGCTTAAGATCGAATTTGTTCGTCGTTGTTAAAAAAGCTTTAAAAATAATTTTTTATTTTCATATGAAAAATATTAAATTTAAATTCCGCAAGAACGACCACTATTCTTTATGGCACTCTAAAATTGTTCTTTTTTATTATTAGGTGTTAATAAATTATTACTAATCCTATTAAATATTTTGCTGTTTACTTTCCTCGTTAATCTTTAAAAAATTTGTACAGTTATCATAAAATTGGATGTTTTTAATCAAATGTTTGTGAATAAAATAATGTACTTGGTAGAGTTGTTATTAATTTGAAAACGCAGGAAAACTCATTTGAAGTGATCACGTATATATGATTGTGTAGGAAAAGTTTTATATTAAAGATCTATTTTGAATGGAAATAATTTGTAGAGCTGTATTTTCTTGAATACTTGTCAATGTTTTCTTTTTCATTTTGTCAATTCATTCTATTTCCTGACACATGGCGCTTTTATTTAGAATTTATTTTTGAAAGCGTGTCAAGTATTTAATATTAAATGATCATCTGCCGATAAAGCGACAGAATTACAACCATTTGCGCTTTTGTTGAAGCTGCGGCGGGAAAATTAGAATTTATGTCATAGGGAATTCGTTATTACAAACATAAGGCGCGTTAATGTAGGACGCCTTTGCAGATCTATGAGTTTTGTCTCCCATTTATATACATTATGCAGGATTAATATCGTCTATTAAGTAATTACGGCAGAATCCCCTTTTAATTTTCCATTATTTTCCCGAGAAAGGTATAAAATGCAATTTTTATAAATATATGTCATAATTGCGCTTTTCGGATAATTCTGTTAGCGTGTTATGTATGCAGCCGTGTTGTAACTAATGTAAAAAGTAATGCACTCTTTATAAAGTTCCCATTTATGCTAAAACTAATAACCTAGTTTTCATTACTCCGAACCGTGTACGCTAAGTGTATCTTTATGCCGCATGCAGGTAATATTAAATTATGCAAATATTTCACGAATATTTGTTACAAAATTATGCCCGATCATTTTACTCTATTTCTTATGCATTTCACTTTATTATAATCAATTCCTGACTTAAAATACTTTACACCGGAGATGCCCGTTAAAGAAAATATATCGTCATCCTTTTAATATTCTTTTCATGCAAATTTCATGCATTTTTCAACTATCAAATTAACTTTTAAATATTCCACCAGCTTTAATGTTTATTTTAGAACTCTAAATTACTATTAAACCCTGCAATATGAAGATAAATTAAATCTAAACTTTTAGTATCGTAATACATTATGATTACTTCAGCACATCACACATGCTGTCATTAAATAAATTAATAATATATTATTACTACACGAGTTTTAACGGCTGGATTGCTTTAGTAATTAAACTGTAATGTAAGGTTTTAAAATTTTAATATTTTTATATTAAATTATTTTCTATAAAGCAACCTATTAGTAAAGTAAAAGCACATCACCAAGGCTTTATAAATTAGCCAGAACGAATGAAATTTCTAATGCTACATTGTTGGCTTCAAGCTCAAAGCTCTGGCTTTAAGCAGCTTAATGGACCTCTTTACATGTAATTAGAACTTATAGGAACTGCCGTTATTATTCTTTGCACAAAGCACAATATGACACGATTCTTAGCAACCCTATAAACCTCAACCTCATTTTTCTTAAGAGCCCTCAGTTGAAAACGTTCCAAGAAATTATTTGAGGCAATATCAAGATAGGAGGAAAATATTATGGAAGTAATTTTTTGCAATTAAAACTCTACTGCAATTGTAATGTAATTTTATTTGGATGAAGTTTATTAAAAAGCCTTTGAAGGGAATATATGTAAGCAACGTAAGCATTTTGGCCTTTTATGTATCAGCTTATTGTTATGCCCCTGGCACAATTTACTTCTACTTAAATGCGCGCTTGTTATTTATTTCCCTTAAAAGTTTAACGAATTTATTATGAAATCATAAATTGCAATTAACTGCAAAGCCACATTATAAATAATGAATATTAATTATATTTTTTAAAACGCATTTAATTTTTTTAGCGAAACTTAGTTTATTTGCGAATTTGGTCATTTAAATTTTGCATATTTCGCTTCAAAATGCAGCTATGTTTTAATTTGCCCACATGAATTATTCAATATTTTTAATGGCCACCCAAATTTATATTATTATTATAAATTTGTGCTGCACTTTAATTTTTAAATCCATTATTTAAATAATAATGTGAACGCAAGCAGACCAATATGTGTTGTCTCGTATTTTACGTGAGAAAATTATTATCATTAATACGATGTTGTACAGTAGATGAGCTTATTGTTTACGTTGATTGCTGTGTACCAGATTGGAAAATTAACTCCGGAACGTCTGCACCGTACTCAGACATACGTTTCGCCCTTTACTATTCATTATGGTCTACTGCAAAACCTAGCGTAAGTCCTCACTTTATTCGATCACTCATCTCGGTCTATTGTATGAGTTGAAAACCGCTAATGGAATCCGGTACTAGCGTTAGTCACAGGATGGCAAATATGTTAGTGAGTATGTGCGAATTTTCCTTATGCACAATATCGCATTAATGAGACCTCCTATAAACAATAAGAAGCTTCTATTTACTTAGATTATCCATAAACTTTGCTTAATACTTTCATTAGAGAAACAATAACGTGTATAAATTAACATGTTTAGTTCGTGTTTCAATTTAGTTATATTATTATATTTCATTGCGGTAGAATATAAAGAATATGAGGATTCTAAGGATTATTTGCACCATTGTTCCTCAATTTTTAAGAGACACATGGAACACATTTTTTAATAAACATTTATCTACCCAAAGAACACATCAATTTAAGTCAAAGAATTATAGGAGTTAAAGTTCTCTTTAACCTAAAAATTCTTTAAAATTTAAAAAATTTTGTGTTCTCCTAATGGGAAAACAGCAGTTTAAGGCTGCCTCTGGATATGCTAGTGGACAATATTCATATATACAGGTTGTCCCATTTGATGTTGGACTCTATGGGTACATTTGTTATTATTGGAGATAGAAAGTCGGTTAAATAGAGAAAGTAGTGCATATTTGTATGTTCAATAATAATTCGTTGACAAAACAGTTGAATTTTGCATCGTTTCGGCGCATCAAAATATGACTGTAACTTTTTTATTATAGTCAATGCCAAATAACTTTGTTAACAACATGAAGGCAGCTTTTTATTTTAAATTCAATAAGCTAATCAGATTTTTTCTTAAATCACTGGATTGCCAGGAAGTAATCCAAACTTTGTCTTTTCCTAAGGCGGCCATATTGGAATTACACATATTTGGAATCGGTGTATTTTTCTGAGAATTTTGATATATCACAGGTCACATTTAATATTTTACGGAAAATGAGAAATGGGACAGTTAACAAGAGTCATAAAGGATTTCATGGAGTGCTCGAAACTTATTAACATAGCAAAGCATAAAAAATACTGATATTTTAAATCTGTATTGTAAGCGCCGCTAAGCGAAGGTTTTTTTATAAAGAGCCCGTTTTACTGCTGTCGTATGATTATTTGGTTTGACTTACAAAAACAAAAAATGAAGAAATTGATAGCTAAAAGATTTCAAAATCGCTCAAATTTGCCGACTATCCTCTTAAGCGTCTTATTTTGTCCTATTTTCCGTAAAATATTTATGTGTAGGTATTACTATTATGGCCGCCATAAGAAAAAACGAAATTTCGATTATTTCCTGGCAATCCAGTGACTTAAGAAAAAATCTGGTCAGGTTATTGAATTATATATCAAAAACTGCCTCTATGTTGTTAACAAAGTTTTTTGGTGCGGCCTACAATTAATGGCACATTTGGTATTTTAAGATGGCGCCGAAACAATGCAAAATTCAACTGTTTTGTCAACGAATTATTAAAAAACAAGAAGAAATTGGTAGCCAAAAGACTCTTCTGTATACCAAAAAAACAAATTTAAAAAAGCTTCAATAGAAAAAAAAATTATAAGCAAAACCGCAAATATCAAGCGAATTTCAAAATCAAGCGCTCACATTTGCCGACTATACTCTGAATCCCAAATTTTCTTATAGTTTATAAACTATTTGGTCAATTTAATTGAAAAAAATTGTAAAGCAAAGCTAATTAATGCCACTTTTGCTTGAAGTTATTAAATCATCATAAAGAAAATATTTTGATAGAAAAAAAAATTCTCCATTCATAAATAGGCCTTTCAACGATTGTTTAATTTTTATTTGGTCTTAAAGATAAAGTTAAAATAAAAAATAATATTTTGGTATCTTTTGTGTAAGAGCTACAAATTTGAATTTACGAATCCGTGACGTCATAATCTTCAAAACTTCTAGTCCGGCAAAGTTGTTGGTATCCCCTATTGTCTCGTCCTTCGCAAAGCCCTATAAACTCTTTTTTGACAGATGACGATTACACAAGCTAACCAACAAAGAAATAAATTTCATATTTGCAATCTGTCACAGAGTCTAGAGCTGTTAGAGTTGATAAAGACGACTGCACACGAGGACACACGGCGGGAACACCTTTCCGTTTTTATGAACACAGTTTCTAAATAAATTAATTTAAATTTTTTTGGTGTCCTAATTAAAAATCAAACCAGCCCATTAAATTAGGTTTTTTAAGAGCTATGCATAGTATAAAATTCATTGAAAAATAATTTACTGTGGAAAGGCCCATTAGTGATAATACATTATTTTTTAAGATATTTAAAAATTAAATTATTAAAATCTAAAACTTGGAAAATATTTAAATAATATAATCTTAAAAAATACTTTAATATTAGGTACTAATTTTATATTTTTTTGGAAAGGGCTTTAAATAAGTTTTCAGCTAAAAAAGAAAAAGTTTGTTATCACTTATGATTTTTGAATTCTGAACAAAAATGTGTAAAATCCCACTTTCAGGTAAAATTTAGTCCAGAAATTTTAGATTTTTCAGAAAATGTTTATTTCTCGAAAACTACCTTCCAGGCCCGGATTTTTATTTGGGGCAAAACCAATCAACTGATTTAAATCAAATATTTTTTAAAATACACCTAGGTGCTACATGTTTCTGGTATACAATTTTGTATTGATAACTTTTTAAATTTTTAAGAAAATTATTAAAATCTAAAACTTGGAAAATATTTAAATAATAAACTCTTGAACAAAAACTTTCACTTAAATACTAAACAAAAATGTTTAAAATTCCACTTTCAGCTCAAATTTATTCCAGAAATTTTAGATTTTTCAAGAAAAAATTTGATTTTTAAGGGCTCAAAATTTAAGGAATGCATTTTTCCGTCTTAAAATAAACTCTCCAGAATATTTTGCGATTTTATGGAAAAACTAATGGACCCATTTTCACAAAATATTTTTTTAAATACATCTAGGTGCTATATGTTTGTGATAAAAATTTTTGGTATTGATAAGTTAAGTACTTATCAAGAAAATTATTTATATCCAAAACTTGGATAATATTTAAATAATAAATTCTTAAAAAATCTTTAAATTTACTTATTAAACTAAAGTTTTATATGTTTATGAAAGGGGTTTTAAGTCCGTTATTAGCCAAAAAAATAGAATCATTTTGTTATCACTTTTCGATTTTAACTTCTAGACGAAAATGTGTTAAATCCCACTTTAGAGTCAAATGTTATTAGACTTGCATCCATTTCTCGAAAAATATACGGAATACAAATTAAATTAATTAATTTAAATCTTGAAAAAGGCAGAATCAGTTAATACCCTTTGCCACTGATAAAATATAAAAAGGAATGTTAGATAATTAATATTAAATAATTTTAAATTTTAACCAAATAAGACAGTAAGTAAGAATTAATTTGTAATTTAAATATAACTTAAAAATGAACAGTGAAGTAAAAATATAAATAAAGGATCACTTACTTTTAAGTTTCACTTAGTATAAGAACAGTTTTAAGGAGCAGTGGTGCAAACGGTCCTAAAACTCTAACTAGGAATGGCAAAAACGGTGGCTCGGTGATTTATTTAATAAAACTTGCTTTTTAAAAAATTCAAATCTCAGTCGACGTTTTGTTTGATATTTTTCCTACGGTTCCTAAATATTTATTTAGAAATCGTATTCTATTTGGAGGAATATTTGTTTTTAATGTGTTTTAATATAGATATATGATTTATGTGAATAAAAATTGATATATTTATAACTTTCCGTAAAATAAACGGGAAAACATATTTTAAAAGTTTAATAAAATGCATTAACAGAATTATTTATTTACATAATACGTTTCAGTTGTGAGATGAGTTACTGTAATTTCCATATGATATATGAAATAAATTTAAACAAGATTAAATTTGATAGTGGGATTTAAATTTGGAATTATTGTTATCAAATCGGGGAAAATGTTTAATCCTTGCTTGTAATAAAAGGTTTGATTCATTTCATTAGTCGCAATTTGTCTTGTTGTGGTAAGCATAAATAGTGTGATATTATTGGTAAGGATTTACCATGAATAATTAAAGCAAATAGAATTTACGTGTTTTCCAGAAACTGGAAACTATTCTGTGGAGAATTTGATCAAACAACCAGGCGCGTTCTCTGTTTCTAACGACATACTTTATCCAGTCTACATCCCCGCTTTTAATTTGCATACAATTTCATAAATACCTTTATCGGAATCCGCAAGGAGTCCTTTGTACTTCACTTTATACTCGTAACTCATATTTAATTGGCAAACTAACCTCGCCACTCTAATAACATTTGATCTGCGAGCTTCTTGTCCTTATTTTATCCTCTCGTAATAGAAGCAGTTTGGGACGGACAAAGGCATTATACTATTCCAAAGTCCCATTATTACATTTTCAACTTTCCTAATACTTGTAAGGGGGCTGAATTGCGCGTTTCGTCGCAATTTTTATACTCGGAATGCGCCTCATTTAATATTAAATAGGCGAAATTGCACGTATTCGTAAAACGTCAGGACGTGGAAAGCGATTCTTTTGAAGTTTTTCAAAAAAACATAACTCAGCCGATTTGGATTATACCTGTAAACATGCTTCGCACTTAAATAATGCCGCATTTACAAAGCGGATAAAATATCCATTTCTTTCAAAAAGTCATCTTCTTAAACTGATAGAATCACTTTGATCTTCTTAAATAAAAAAACGTAAAGTAAATAAACATTATTATTTATACGCGAAATTAAAAGTCAATGGCAATTTGTAAAAACATCTATTTTTAGCAACATAATTCGTTGATTGTTAATTAACATATGGGTTATTATTGTGGATACCAAAGTTGTGGTTTAGTTTCGGTTCTACAATCTTATGTTGTATGTGCAATTATAGTTATGTATGAGTTAAACGCCGAGGTGGGAAAGTACACTACGTCTAATGTACATTATAATTTATTATTGGGGCACTTGACTCGAAAGTAGTTCTTGCGGCTGTGCTCTACTCCTTGGAAAGTTTATTGCGAAAAACACTTAGCTGAACTACGAGTTTATTTAAGAGATTACACTTCTTGATAGTTTTATTTCCCCCTTCAATTTCACCAAGCAACAAATTTCTTATTAAAATATTTTTAATAATCGTAAACTTCGCCCTCATAAAAAAATCGTTATTTCACCCCGAAATAGCTGTGATAAATAAAATGAACTGTTTATATTTTGCTATTAAATTTGCTCGTGGTCGGCTCCTTAAATAGTATGCAAGGAATAATGAAATACTGCATGCGTCACGAAATATCCCTTTTCGAACACGAGAAAAAACTGAAGTTTCCTGATGTTGCGTGTGAGATATTTCTCTAGTGCACGCCTTCACTTAGCAAAGGTGCCCGCTCAAGAACTTGATGTCCACCTTTTTATAATCACCACGACCCTTACTCCATACAATCTCCTTACTTCGAAATTGCATCAACTCTAAAGCGCTTGTGTGGTTTCATTTAATATTTTTTAGAGTGATTTCCTAGACGCCCGCGATAAATTTTTCGTCAGAGATCCTAATAGGGAAAAGAAAACTCATCTCACTTTTCTGGAGCTTCCTTGCAAATTATTGGCGAATCACAGATAATTAATGCAGACCGCTAGAGAACGCGCGAGTTTCAAATGAAAAATCGTAATAAATCGTGAAAATACCGGCGCATTCACCATTTTCTCACAAAACAAAAGGATTATCGGAGTAAATAAATTCATACGTGATAATTACGATTTTAATTAAACTCGACATTTAATTTTAATTTTAGGAAGTGATAATTCAGTTGAAGTAAATAATTATAGATGTGTCGCAAGTTAGGAGGATAAACCGATTAATAACCTAACTTTCTTGAAAAATATCCCTCATATTTATTCAAGCGAAGACGTTCGAAACTGTAGATCATATATTAACAACTCTTTGAATTGGTAATTGAAATTTCCCACCTGTCTTCAGTTTTAACCTAGTATGCAAATAGAGGAGTTCGGGAACGGGAAAAGCTTCGCAAAAATCTCCAAATAACTTACGACCCATGAATAAATGAATTACGTCAATTTTTCTCCTCAATTTGCAATTTATAAAAGTGCACGCGAATACAGCAATCGATGGGACGAGAGGGTGGTTTGTGTAATTTAAGTAAGAAGCAAGGGTGGGATGAAATATCAAACATGAAACGAACTAAATGCTTCGAGGCAGGATTTTCCTAGTCCCGCCATAAATTTCAAGTCCGCCTTTCCCGTGTTTCAAGTAATATATAAACATTTATTAGTTTAAACAGTTCAAAGATCATTTCCGTTTATCTGCCATATTTAATTGTGGGTGGGATATGTTTAATTAAATCCTTTCAATTTCCACTTGCAAATTAAGTTTCACGCGAAGCTGACTGTTTTAATCGCTTCCACTTAACACTATCAAATCTACTCAATGCTAAATAAATACACCCATGCCCTTTTTCGGTAATATTCTAATTAAATAAAATATTCCCAAAGTGTATTTGAAATTTATTTATTTGGGGTTAAAGGTTTTAAGTAGTTTAAATACCACTACAAAAATTTCATACGCAATAAAATTTGGCCACATTCTATTTACAAAAGAAATTAATACTATTGAAAATGAAAATAGAAAAATAATATTTTTTATTAAATATTAAATTCTAAATTCTAAATACATTTTGTAAACTCAATAAATTACTATGTTGTAACATAAAAGAGTAATTAAATTTTTGTACCTTTTGTTATATTTTTTAATAATTGTTTTGTTTAAGTTTATTATCCAGGTTGATTATATTTTCAACATTGTATTACGCGTTCATATGATTCCATGCACGTAATCGGTGTAATTATATTGTGACTATTAAATCTAATCAAGCTTATTGCTCTATATCCCCTATAATTTTAGAACAAAAGATAAAACGTTTTCAATTAATTAATTTTTGAAACAATTCGGTACTTATCATTAATATATATCAAATAACCAAAACCTATAATTTATTATTCACAAAATTATGTATTAACATAAGCCTTTTCATTTGCTGGATTAAAACTGGGATTTAATTATTTTGTGATTTCTGAATCCAAAAATGTTGTTATATTTACATAAATAAATACTATCACTTCAAAAGTTTTCATGATTTAAAATAAATAATTAATAACAACCAAATAATGCAATTTAAGCATTATGGTATTAACGGTAATAATGAGAAATTTATAAAGAATTTTTAATACAAAACGTACGGCAACGTCCATTTTTTCAAAATTAAACATATTTAAAAAAAAAAATCAAATAAAAGTTATACGTTTCTTAATAACGCATTATGTAAAAATATTATCATGACCTTTAATGTTGAAAGTCACGCTATAATCTATTAACTGTTTTTAAATAGCTATCTCTCATTTTTGTGGCGTATTATTGTAACTTAATTTGAGAGGTTACCAGGATGTAAGTTTCTTATGTCAAATTAATACTTTGGAAGTTACAACGGTTAAAATTTCAAATCTAAAAGGTTGTTGATGGTTGTAAAACTATCGCATCACCTTCAACCAGTTATTAGAACCACCAAAAACGTACAATTTTTAATTGAAACTTTTTTCAAACTTGCTTCATTTAAAAAATAATTAGCCATTGACAGGTTTATTGTATTGGAATGATATAAAAACCTCTGCAACTTCGAATATATATATTCAAAAAGAAAATATGTTCTGTAAACCTCTGAAAGTAAACTACAATAATATGCAATAAAAATGGCTGGTTGATATTTAAAAAAACTTAAGTGATTATGAGGTATCCTTCAGAAATGGTCATAGTAATATTGTTGCATGATGTGTAAAAAACATATATAATTGGAGGTTGCTATTTAAAAAAATAACTTATTATAGTGTGACGTAAATGTCAAATTAAAGAAGCAGACGTAGAGGATAGAAAAGTAGATGAGGAATGGGATAGCATAAAAGGAGTCTTACTGGACGGAAGAACGAACTAAAAAACAATACTCGGTTTCCTAAAGAACTGTGGATGACAGACGACATCCTGATACTCATGGAAAATAGAAGCCAGTATAAAGGACAGGATAGGGATAAAACAAAGAAATGCAACAACTGATCAGAAAGCCTAAAGAAGCATACCTCAGACAAAAATACGAAGGAATAGAGGCATTAGAAAAGAGATCTGATTCACTTAATCTACATAAAAAGGTGAAAAAGTTTACTAGTATGGGAAGGAAAAAGCAAAATGGTTTAATAAAGGATAAGGACGGATAGATTATAGTAGACATAGTATAGATCAAAATGTGGGAGGAATATAATACAAGAACTATGTGATGACACTAGAAATTAAACTATGGAAGTCACCCTAATAACAGCCGAAGAGGTAAGCTATGCGAGCCATGAGATTTTAGTGGATCTCCTTAAACTAATCGATCGATGAAGACAAATTGAATGTACTAGGAAACCTATACAACCTCCCAGGCGAGAAGGAAAACTGTGAATGCAAGTTTCGAAGGGAGTAGACACCTAAATATCAACATAACCAACGCGAGCCACTCCTCGGAATAGAGACAGACTACAAACCGGTAAAGTGCATCTTTACTAGGAGCTATCGCATTGAATACACACTTAAAGAAAACAGGAAACCAGATGTAAACATTTTCACTGACGGGTCCAAAAAAGAAGGTAGATCTGGGATAGGACTCTTCTCACCTGAACTAGTTCTACAAGATAGTATCCCCTTCGGTGACCATACCACAGTTCTTCAAACAGAACTGAGGGGTCTACTGCACGGGGTCAGAGAAGCAGCGGAGAAAGAACAGCAGGGCGGCAATGCTAACCTTAGGGAAACCAAAAGTCACCTCTCCTCTAATAACAGAATGCACAAAATGCTGCAGACCCTAGCGATAAACACGTAGAAAGCATTGAGAAGGCGGACGAGGTAGCTTGAAGGAGTGCCAGCCAGAAATTAGTCGGGTCGCAGCCTTCAATGCCCCTAACGAATTCCACTATCAATGCCTTGATAAAAGAGCACTCGCTGCCAACAGATGCCAACTACAGAAGGCTGCAGACAGAGTTTGATGCTCATACGAGCACCTAACCTGAAAACAGCGAACTATTGCTTACAACTAACTTGGGATAAACTCTGAAAGCTCATAGGAATTTGGAACGGGCACTGCCATGTCAACAAACACCTACTTCAGTTGGGAATAACCAACGATCACAGCTGTCGCAGATGTGAAAGAAAAGATGAGACAGTATAGCACTTGCTCTCCTACTGCCCCGCGTTATCACCAATCAGAGGATCCATGCTTGAAGACTGTTGGCCAAGTATTGCCGACATCATTGAGATTCCACCTGGAGATCTTCTCAGGTTAGCCGAAGCAATCGGATGACCGGGATGGATGGACGGAAAAGAAGGACACTGAACGGAGGGGACTTGGTAATTGCCCGTGGAACTCATAACCACACCCTCGACCTAAATCTAGATGAAGACTACTAATGATAACTATACTTTATAGTGTTATGCCCATTCTTTTTTTGGTATGAATTCGTACGTCTTCTTAGATTTACATCAGGTTCGAAAGATTACCGTCTCGATACTAAATTTCTTGGTGTGGGTTGGAACGGGACAACAAACTTTACGGTAACCGGTATCAGATTATACAAAAATCTTTGCATTTCCCTCACTTCTGAGCGAACTTTAAAAAATGATAAGAGTATTACTTAATACAATTACAGGTGATGTTGTTTCCTATTTGGAATTCATTACGAATTGTAATATGTGATGAAACAGGATACTTTGGATGAATGTAAGGTTGGTTTGGTACTTGGAATGAAAGCTGTTTCGGTTGGTATGAGGATGCAGAACAATTTCTTAAACTTTATTAAAATCAACACGCAACTAAATGAGCGTTTAATTATATTAACTCAAGCGTGTTTGTAAGGGTGGGAATTTTTTAAAAATAAATTACGTAGCCGTGGATGGTAGAGTTGGCAAAGCTTGAAATGTCGCTTAATTAAGACATTTGTGAGATTTAGTGAGGTTTCGTAATCAGAGCGCGGTGTTATTTAAAGTATTTCCCGCGCTGGTGGGCGCCGCCACGCGCCCTGTTTTCGGCGGCGGGCGGCGGCGCAATGTCATCTAAAGACAATCAAGTGTCGCGTTCGCAATTTGCGGATTTACGACTTGACGTAAGATAGGAATCAGGCCTGGAGTCTACTTGTAACCGTCGACGCTCAAGTGGTTTCATTGTGCTTGGGGTGGGCTTATCTCTGTTGACGCGTTCTGCGACTGACAGATTTCACAAATTGAATCCAACTTGCCCGATTGACGACGAATAATATTTATTTTCAATGAATTTCCTATACAGATTTTTTGAATAGAAGTTTTTACCCTAATTAAAGCAATACATATCAAAGCTCATTACGGGAAAATTACCCTAATTAATTCAAGAATAATTGAAACGAAAGTTATATTGCCTTGTAATTAACTTCTAATTATTTGCAAACTAAAATTGATTACACTTTTCCAATGCGTTATATCTGCAATATTATAAACAAATATTATTTTAAAAAACAAATAACAGATTCCAATTATTTACCTTCAACTTTTAAAAACTTTCATTTCAATTTGTTCAAAGTATTAAAATGGTTTTGTAATCTAATGTATCACTTTAAAAATTCGTTTTGCGGAAAACTACACAACATGACATTTCATGAATACATGATGAAATCTATTTTTTGTCTTCAAAGGCAAGTCGTTGCTTTAAAGCGTTTTTTCTCCTCTTTCGTGTGAAGTTTTTTAATAGAAACCAGACAAAACTTCCACCAGCAATATTTTGAATGAAGATGATCAGGCGCGGACCAGGGTAGAAGCTCGAGAGCCATCTGGTGGTCGGTGAACAGCACTGCAAGCGTAGCACATAAAACAAACTTAGATTTGGAAATGCCTCTTGGAGGCGGCGCGCATCACGGCACACTTTGAAAAGGCCATTCCGTTTTCAACTTTTGATGTCTATCGGCCCGAAACATCGCGGACATCTCAGTTAAATTTATCCTCGTCCCCGAGGAGATATTGTATAAATAACTTCGCTTCTTGAAATGTCCAAACTCCACCCTCTTACGCTTCCTGCACGGAGAAAACTACTAAAAACTTTTACGTTCGTAATTTTATTTTCATGAGACAATCTATGTTTTCTTTAGTAATTGTTTTTATTGCATTTTCTGATTGTCTACTACTTGCTTAACAATATTACAAATTGTTTATCTCCGAAAATTTTCTTCTTCCCAAATTCTCCACAATATCCATGAAAATAACTTTTTCAGAAAACTCATGTGGTGAAATAATCTATGTAGTTCTTTTAATTATTACGTTGGTTCTTTGTTTAATGTGATTGTCATAATACTTCATGCCACTGTAATTGTAGTATGTTTATTTGTGTTTATTAAAGCCTAATTCTCAAATTTAATTATTACAGATTCTGAAATTTAATTATTACAAATTCTCGACATTATTCAAAAGAAGATATGCAATTTTAAAAGATGAAAGTAGGAAAACTTTTATTGGAAGGTATAGTAATAACTAAAAACGAAAATCATAAGAACGAATGGTAATAGATTATTCTCAAACAATCAATAAATATAACTTTATAGTTGCTTATACTTTCCGTAGAATAGATGATGATCTCGTACAAACGATTTTAAAGTATGAAGTATTTAGTAGTATTGATTTAAAGAGTACTTATCATCAAATAATGGGAAAAGACTTTTCCAATTTTGCAGAATCCCTTTTCGTGTAACAAATGGAGTAGGTACTTTTCAAGGTGCAATTATTTAATCAAAACAGAAAATTTAAAAGATACTTTTGTTTATTTAGATGATCTATGGAGTTAATCAAAAAGAACATGATTTAACTTTGCTGAAATATGTTTCTAGCAATGATAGCGAAAAATTTAAAATCTAGGATGCAGAAATGTTGACAGAATTTGTTATCAGCATTTGCTGAAAATATTTCACAATTCTATTATAAAATGTTAATAACATTTTTGCTGGCAACTTTTTCAATAACATTTGTTTTCGGCATTTGTTATTATTTTCAATAACATGCTGACAGCAATGTTATCAGCATTGCTGGCAGCACAGATTTTGCGATCGCTCTGGAATCTGTCCGGATTCATTAAACCTATGTAAATACATGTTACTATCCGCATGTTATTTAAGCTATCAACATAGACTACGTTTAGCTCAAGCCAGCTTAACTTTAAAGTACACGTAAAAGGTCAAATCAATCCCGAAGTCAACCTGCCCGAGCTAAACGTAGTCATAGTTTTTGACATGTGTACAGCAGCATGTATTTACATTTTTGCTGCTAACATGTTTAACTGCCAACAACATATGTTATTGTAACAAATTCGGTGTGTGGGCACCTTAAGAAGTACCAGCTGACATTAAATTTTCGGCTAAAAGAATTAATATTCTTGGTTATACAATATCAAACAAAACGATTAAACCAGATTCGGAGCGACTTTTGCCTCTTTTAAACATTCTTTTGTCTAATAATATTGGGGTAGAACTATGGGCATGATGGCTCTTTTCTCAAAATAGACTAAAAACTATTCTAAAAAGATTGAACCTTTAGTATAGATATTGCAAAATCAACTGATATTGTTATTAAAAATCTTCAGGATTTTTTTTAAATTTATGTAATCTCATCGTATATACTTTCAGATAGGGGAACGTCATTTATGTTACATGAATTAAAAACGTTTCTTACCGATCATGGAATTGCTTCAAGTCGAAAACGCTTTATAATCCTCCACGTAATGGGCAAGTGTAAAAATATAATCAAAAAATTTGGAAAACAGTGAATCTTGCATTAAAAATTAGAAATTTGGAAGTTTCCAAATTGGAGTTTTACATTCATTGTTATGTACCTCACCTAATTGTACTCCTCATGAGGGAATGTTTAATTGCCAGCGTACAACATCTAGTGGAAGTTCATTACCAATTTGGTAAATGAGTTCTGGAACGGTACTTTTAATGAAGATAAACAGATCAAGTAAATATGAACCTCTTGTTGAAGAAGTTAAATTAATTAAGTGAAGTAAATCCAGAATATGTTCATTTACGTTTGCACAATGCTTCTTCTGAAGATATCTAAAATGAGGAGTCTATAGAGACGCCATAAACAACGAAAGAATTACTTAATGATTTACAAGTAAACGATTTGACGATGATTTGGGATAGCAATTAATATCACTAGGAAAAATAAATCAATCCCAACCGTTTCTAGACAATATTTATTTGGTGTTCATGTTTTGGTGGGACTAGTTTCGCCTTATTGAGGGCATCATCAGACACTGCAATTGATATTAATGATTTACCACTAGTGCCATCAACGAGGGAAGAATTACTTGATGATTTACCCACTAAAGTAATTTGGATAATATAAATATTGATAAAAATTATAATCAAGGTAGTGATGAATTATCAAATATTGATAATAATGGAGGAAATATTACAACAATACGTAGTGGTTGAGTGTCTAGAAAACCCAAAAAATTTAAAGACCCAAGTTGAATATAAGGTCTGCTGTTAAATATCAAAACTATCATCGCGTAATTTGCTACTATATGATGGCGAATAGGCGATGGTTGGTGTTAGTTTTTTTTTGCACGATGGTTGCTGGTTGGAAGAAGAAAGTAGTTTTCACATTTACGATAGAACTTTTACCAATTTAAAGATTACTTCATTAAGAGTTAATCGATTAAAATTTTTTAAATTAATTCTGAAAGTATATTAAAGGGACTAGCAGATGATGTTTTTAATTTTTTAAAATAGTTTCATAATAAGATTGTAAATTGAGCCTAAAAGTTGCATATTTTTGGGCCCAACCAAAAGGTGAAAATTAAAAACTAAAAATGGAATCATTAAGCAGCTTAAAAAAAATTATTCGATTTCAATTAACCGTTCGTCTTTGCTGTTTCTTTAAAGTAATCGAAATTTACATTGCTAAGTCCTATACCTAATTTCACCGACTATCTTCTTAAACACGAACTTGGCCTCCAAATAAATTAGAAAAAAAATTAACATTAATTTTCTCAATTGATTAGTCATAATTCTTCATGTCATGGTAGTATGTTTAATTGCGTTTATTAAAGCCTAATTCTGAAAGGTATAGTTACTTACGAATTTTATTTAATAAAATCCTGTTTATACAGAGACTGAAATGACAATAATGAGAAAAACCCATCCACTTACTTTTATTGCTCTTAAATCATCTAACCATTGTGGTTATTTTTGTTAATTTTAGAAATTAAGGAAAAAATTAAGGAACTGTTATACAAGAAAGGTGGTGTGAATTATGTGCGGTTTTCAAAGAAACATTAAATAAAGGAAACAATTGTGGCCTTAATGTCGTTTTCCGTGGACCCAATAAATAAAATTTATTTGCTTTCGAAGCGGCAACCGCAAAGAAACAAAAAGCAGAAAAATGTAATCGATTTCTAACAGGATTATGCGACATAATCCTCGCCGGGCAGGCAATATTGAGAGAACACAAACAAAGCCGAGCACCGTGGAGTCATAAAATAAAATTTCATTTCGCCTTTGACACTTCCGAGGGGGGAAACGGTCAGCGAGGTAATCTGTGCGTGCGGCCGGAAGAGGGCAGGAACGTCTCCGGTCCAAAAATTGATGGATCCGCTGTCATATTGGGTAAGGAAAAAGCTTCTTTTAGACCGCCTCCGCTCATAAAAGAAAAACGTACTGACCAAACGACGACGCGAGCGTTAAAAGTGCGCAAAATAAAACGGCGAAGGTTGCCATAATGAGAACGGATGTTATATTTACTAAAAATGGCTGCCTCTAACATTTACGACCAGCTATAAATAATAATTTTAATTTAAACCATCTGCGATTCTTTTCTTACTTTTCAAATCCAAGACCATATACTTACAGATTATGACGCAGCCCCTCTCAAACTTGAAGTTATCTGAAACAAATAAATCCGTTAAACTATTGAAAATTATTGGCTTGCGAGGTGGTAATAAAAAGAAAGGAATATTTTCCAAGATTATTTACGATTCAAAGAAAGTTACGTGGGCACGTCCTTTCCTCATTGCCTCACGTGTGAATGTCTATAATCTAATGTAATGTTACCAGGACTTTGCCGCAACCTACAAAATACAAGCAATGGCCCGAAAATGCAATCTAGCAATAGTAAACACTGTAAATACAGAGCACGTTATTTTCAACAGATTCATCGAATACCTACATCATTTTCAAAATAAAAAATAAATAGCTGTTTCATATAAAAATAATTTTAAACTCAAAATAAAAAAAATTGTAGGCAAGTAAATTATGGTAAGTTACTATTTCTGTAACTTTAATCGACAACGAAAAAAAGTAGTTTTCATTTTGAAACTACTGCGTTTTGAATTTCTGTCACCGAGATTTAAAAATAATATCACTAGAAAGCTAAAACGTTGGTAAGAATAAAAATATAGTTGATAAAATGATACTTCATAATCAAATCATAAATTGTAATTCAGAATAGTCAATTTATTAGTTAAGTGTCACATTATTTATGTTTCATCAAAGTAAATTTTGCCGCACAAATTTTGGAATATCCAAATTACTATTTTAGCCACCAACAGCCATGTATTCTATTGCTTAAAAGCACTTACATGATCCATTTTAGTGTGTTATGCACGAGAACAACCACCACGAATAATTGTATTTTTCATCAATAATTATTGCTTCTGAGTAAACCAACATTTGCTCCTCAATACCAGGAGCCATAATAATAAAAATTAGAACATATTATTTCAATTAGGTATAATATTGGTGAAAAAGAACCTAAGCCTAATATTGTTACTAGTGTAATGTTAAATTGCCAAAGCACATTTATGATGAATTATGTGCTGTTGTGGTTCACGTGAACAATCACCAGAAAAAATTCTTGGCTTCCTCAATTTTTTACAGTTGGTCGTTTCCGAAATAAAATTGTTCTTTTATGAATTACAACTGATGATTTCTGAAATACAATTGGAAAAGGTGTAGTAATGATTATGAACCTCATGAAGATACAAGTTAAAATTCAGATGAAAATGTTCGAAATGCTAAACTGAAAAAGAAAACGCAAATCAAAAAAAATGGGATAAAAATAAAAGGAAATAGAAATTTTTAGAGGAAGGAAAGGCCTACATTTGAAATAAAGGTAAGAAACTTCTTAAAAAGTCGTTGAAAGGGCATTGTAACTGTAGAAGAAAATAATTTGAAAATTTTCAAACGAATAAAGACAAGAAATTTTTAGTGATTTATATAATCCGTCACAAAAAGCAGAAAATGATTTTATATCTAATCACGTTCAAGAGGTTTGGAAATAGGTACAGAGGCTAATTGAAAATAACAAGGAAAGCGGAAGGGGGACATTATAGCTGAATTTATAACTTCGATAAAACTTTAGAAGAGATAATTAAGATTTGCCAAAACATGTTTTTATCAACATTGGACTTAACATTAAAGAAAGTTCGAATCAAGATGATGCCAGAGGAAAAAATAAAAATAACCCGAAAATAAAAGAAGAAGAAAAGGATACAATCACATGTCATATTCGCATGTTTCCCTCATTTAAGAGCCATTATTCAAGAGAACAAACTTCCAGAAAGTACTTCTTAGCTTCTTATCTCTTAATATAAAAAATAATACTATAGCACCAAGAAATTAATCAATGTACAGAAAATAGTTTTAGATGAATTTAACTTGTCTTTTAAAAACCATACAATGATAGGTATGCTCCTTCGAAAGATACGAATTTCGTTTAAAGTAGAACTGGAATGGAATCGGAAAAGAAAAACTATATGAGTTTAGCAGATTCAGCATATATAACGTAGAAGCAACTCCAATCTGCTTGTTATTAGTAAGCTACTCACAAAAATGTTTACCCACGTCATATTTAAAATCTAGCATAGCACTCTATAAACGAAAATTATGGGCTATAATCTCACTTTTTGTGAAACACAAAAATAAAAATTTCTTCAAATGCTATCTAAGGAATGAAACAATAACCCGACGAGGTGGGCATTTCTCGTGCTCACATGAGAGCTGAGCAATCGAGAAAACGAATAAGTCAACTATAGTACTTTCTCCACTATGTCTTGAGACCAAACTAAATCTTAAAACATGAATTAAATAAGGACATCTACAAAAAAACATGAATTAAATAAGGACATCTACAAAAAAATATGAATATGAATTTTGAAGATGTTGATAGATTTAATTATACGAATAATGAAAATGTAAATAGTTATGTGGACAATATACGAAATATAAGAATTCATCCCAAATATATGTACCTTTTTATGAAGAGGAACAGTTTTTTAAAAGATTTAAATTAACTAAACTTTCTCTTTTCTTGTGCTTTCCTTTTGATTTGATTTTAAATTAACCGATAAACGCCACTTTAAAAAAATTCCCACGTATTTACTGTTTAGTTATGTTAGATCTAGCAACGTTAAACAGATGATTTTTGAACCTACGCGGTGGTGTTTCCAAATCTATTAGACGTCTAGCCAAGCCCTCGTAACTAAACCCATGTTGCAACGCAGGCTCGACTGAAGTTGAGCTTGGCGAAACTACGTCTAAATACATGATGCCAGGTGTTTGGTCTAAGCAAATTCATTATTTTACTGAAAATCATGGTTTGCTAAAAACATAGTATATTTTTTCTGGGATGAGGAGCTTTTGAAAACTTTAATTTTGTTAAAGAAGAGAACTTTAAATTTAGAACCAATAAACCAATTATCAGGCAAACCATTAGGTAAGCGGTATGCCAGTCAATACGTTATAACATTTAAAAGATTTATTACCTTACATTAACGAGAACAGCCGGCCATACTATTTGCAGTTTCTCAGTACCATAACTGTATCTAAAAGAGCTACTGATACTCTTAATGGAAGTGAAAATGAAGCTAAGGATTTTGCAGAAGTAGGTATCTAGTATACCTTATAGATTTAAGTATTGTATAGTACATTTATTTATTTTTTCATGAAAATAGATTTTTTATTTAAATTTCCGAAAATATGTTCGCAATTTTATAATTCCAATGTAATTTTTATTATTTTTACTTTATTTCTTATAGGACCAATGTCATATTTTGTTTCAAATAAATGACTTAAGAGGATATTCAGCAAATGTGAGCGCTTATTTTGAAATTCGCTTGATATTTGCGGTTTTGCTCATAATTTTTTTTCCATTGAAGCTTTTTTCAAATTTCATTTTTTAGTACACAGAAGAGTCCTCTGTGCTACCAATTTGTTCTGTTTTTGTTCAAACCAAATAATCACACGGCAGCAGTAAAATGGGCTCTTTACAAAATACAATCGGTTAAGAGCGTTCTCCACACAGATAAAAAACTAATTATAATAATATTTTTTTTTCAACGCTAGCAATAAGTTAAGGTATAAACGAAGAGTTTCCCGTTTTGTCTTAGGTAAATTTTTAATCTTACAAATTTCTTAAAATTTTACTTAATTTTTGGGATGCTGTAAAAGTTTAAAAATACTTAAGACAAAAAATTAAACGGGAAACTCTTCGATTATACCTTAACTTAGTGCTAACGTTGAAAAAAAATATTATTTTAATTAGTTTTTTATCTGTATGGAGAACGCCGCTAAGCGAACGTATTTTGTTAAGAGCCCGTTTTACTGCTGCCGTATGAGTGTTTGACTTACTAAAACAAAAATGGAAGAAATTGGTAGCCAAAAAACTCATCTGTGTACCACAAAAAGAAATTTCAAAAAAGCTCCTCTGGAAAAAAGTAATGATCAAAACCGAAAACATCATGGATTTTTACAGTATTAAAAATAATAAATTAAATAGATAGAGAGCGATGGTGGTTTTCTTTTCTTTTCTTCTTTTCTTTGTATTCATGTTACTTAAAATCTCTAACATGACGAGTTGGCGTCAAGTTAATTAAAGCCATTATTGGTCCTATGCAGTCACCAAGTCTTTGCTTTATATTGCTTCGTAAATTCTGGGACAAGCTGTATAATTAAATTTTAAAATGATAGTCCTTAATAAATCAATCGTATCTAATAAGCTTTTAATTAAGAAAAAAAATATATCAAATCGCCTGAGTAATTGTAAGAACGCGTGATAAATTTGAGGACTATATATTATGATCATCCCTGTTGATTAAAGAGCTTCAGCTGGCGAAAGACGAACTTATTTAATTCTTTTTGCAAGATTAAAACATTTCGTCCTTTAGATCTCATTAACTATTAAGACTGTACTAAAATTAATTTCTTGGGCCGCATTTTTCTTGTCGCCTTTCCCTGGAAAAGCGGAGTTGTCAAGCTGTTTGGGGTGGCAGGTGTTTTGGGCGGTAAAAGCATCGTTACTAAATAATGAGCGCGCCTATATGTTATTTATTTACATTTTCTTAATGTATATTTTTTGCTAAAACGTTTGCCCCTTGAAAGTCACCCGCTCCGAATTTATGAACCAAGTACTCCATAGCAGAACTCTCCAATTATTTTAATTTATGATTGCGGATGCTTTTCCTCGTAAATCATCTTTTAAAACGACAAACAATTTCCACGCCTGTAATTTTCTGATTTACATGTAATTAAATTTAAGCACGACCTAAAGTAGTGTTCGTATCTCACGGACGCCATTTTAATTAATTTTTATAAAATAGCAACACTAAACACTAATTCATCTCCATTCGAGATTAAAAAGTTTTTTGTAAGCAATTAATACACACAATTTATTATTAAATGAGTCAAAAAACAATTAACGCGTTAAATAAACATGGGGATTAGATTTATGAAAGGTAGATTTTTTATACCTTCTAAATTTATTCTATACAGTTAATTCTCAGGTGTTAATTAGTTTGAGTTGTGTTTAAAATGAAATCCACAAACTAATGCTATTTTAAATAAAATGAATTAATTTTGCTTTGCTAAAATCTACTATTTTGGAGAGTGTCTAATTAACTAGAGTTTCTAGATTGAAATGATGAGTTGTTTGGGATTAGATTTTGAGGAACAAGCGTAATTAAATTCAAGCATTTATTCGAGTACCATCTTTTATTTATGATTTGAGATTAAAAAGTAATTTTAATATAAAGCGGTTAATTATTTTGCTCCCGCCCTGAGTTTAGCAAGTTTGCATATAAATTCATAAGAACACGACGTCGGCTGTTTTGCACTCTCATCCTTCACTAAATACGTTCCAGAAGTCGCGAAACTTTTTTCATTACCACCTTTTTAGTTTCCACCGCTCGCAATTACGTTAAGGTTTGATATGTTGTTTTTTGATTTAATTTTAAATGTCAACATTTGAAGGTTTTAAAAATTATAGACATAGCTGCACTGCAAAATATCATATCGTAATTCCCATAAAACACGCGCTTTTAGATATTGCAGACTTGTACGTATCTGCGATCGAATGATTTACGCTCTTTGCCCGAATATAGGGTTTTATGGTAATTTCAGGTAATATTTTTAAGGGGTTCACAGCCATAAAATCTAAACGCATCAAATCAATTGCCTACAAATCTTGCAATCTAGGAAAAAAGAAACAAATTGAATCTTTTTTTGAACGACCCCTTTTACGACTCTTCCGGGGCCGGAGTTAATTAAATTTTACTTAAGTGGCATATGATGTATGTACGTAGAAGATAAATAGTAATGTATGAATAATTAAATCCTTACAGGAATTCGGTCGGGAATTGAAAAGGTTTAAACCTCTGACCACAAACAACCAGCAACTAATTAGGAAGCTGTTGAATTTAAGAGAGACTCTCGCATCCCAAATACACCCTCTACTCAAATAACTGAAATATCCACTACTACAGATATCAACACATATAAAGCCAAACAATTTTAATTTCCACTCCTTTAATATCATACATTTCTGAATTCGTGCTAATGATACAAATTATAAAGGCATGCGTATTTACAATTCAACCTTTCAATTATATTTACATGAAGTAAATTATTAAATATTATAGTTTCGTAGAAGAAAGAAGAATTTTCAACAAGATTACAATTGTTATCTTTAATCTGATTGTCGTTCGAGCGTCGACATACCAAATACCAGCATTAGATGAGTTTACTAACAATTATTGTCGTTTTGACAATTATTGGAAAATCTTTCATTCTCAATCGAATTTCTTGCAAAGTGCAATTACTTTTCATGCTCCAAAGTAATATTTTTTAAAATAAAACTTTAAATGAACTTATTTTAATGAACAATTTTATTCTTTAATGGCTTTCTAAAAATTCCTGCTTTAAGCTAGCACGTCGATAATAAACAAAATTGTGAACATGTTAAAGGCACCTGCGTCAACTTGCTATCGCTTCACATAAATTATATTCTTACCCGCCCCCATTGTAATAAAGTTTAGAAATAAATGTATAAATTATTTTTTAAAATGATAAATTGGTTTACTAATTTATTTTAAATTTATTTTATTACTTTACATTACATAAAAATTTAACATTGCAACAAACACAGTATGCCCCAGCGCTCCATGGAAGTAACATTACTCTAAAATGAAAAATAGATATTGACATGCTGTTTTCGACAGAATACACGATACTTGTTAAAACTTTGATTTCGTTGCACTAGGTTGTACTTGATAACTTGATATTCAATTAATAAAAATACTGGTTAACTTGACTGATTTATTGTGAACAACTTCTTACATGTTACTCTTGGTTGTTATCAGGCGTTCGGCCTTTTCTCTTGGTCATCATTATTTTCGAGACCTCGTCAATCCACGAGGCTAGCCGATTATACAATAGAAAATATAGAATAGCTTAAAACTAAATTATGTCCTTACATCTAACACTCAAAAAACGCTCAAACAATACTCTAAAAATATTTTAATAATATACCAGGTGTTCATTTAAAGATAGCGCACCAAAGTTACGTTTTTTAAATGGAACATTCAGTATATTATGACATTTTTGGATTCCTTATCAAATTTATTATAACCTATCAGTCGTTTTGCTGATATTTCCCGTTAAAGCGAAAAACAGATACATTTTTGAAAAATTATTACTCGAAAACAAATGACAATTTTGGGCGAAATTTCAATGCAACTTTCTATTCGTATAATGTTTCTATGGTTGCATGTTAATGGTTTAGAAGATATTATTAATATCCAAATAGAGAAACAGTGAAAAATCTGTCTCTTGTTTGTTATCATAAAGAATCGTAATCAATCGAAGAATTATATTAACCGTATGGTTGAAAAACACCGTTAGAATTCAATGATCAAAAATATTGGATTTATTTAACATAAAAAGTATACATGTTCAAAAATCTGTCCATTTTACTCACATTAATGGTGCAATTCTGTGCAAATCTGTAAGCTCTTAAAGCAAAAATCTGTAAGATTTGTTATATGGGTTGAAATGGGCTGTTTCCATAGTTACCTTACAGATATTTCCTGTACAGAGTTGCATAATAGGTCTATATGCAAATGAACGTCTAACATTATTGCTAATATCCAGTGTAATGGATTGAAATGCTCGTCGTATTCCATGTTATCAGATGTTGATAAGGAATCCAAAAATGTCATAATACATGGAGTGGGTTGTAGGAAAGAGTTTAAGCTCAGTTTTAACTAAAACCCAGCTTAAAGTGAAAAGTATGACATTTTTTGCATGTATCTTCTGTCATACTTCAGTTTAAAACTCGTTTTAACTAAAACTTTTTGGTGCAACCTACCCATGGTGTCTCCCGGGACGTTGGACTATATGGGTAACTTTGTTAATATTGGTGATAGAAAGTCGGTTAGATGGACAAAGAATTAGAGATTTGTTGGTATAAGAATTCGTTAACAGAACATTTGAATTTCACCGAGAATTTCACACCGTTTCTGAGCTATCTTGAAAAATCAAGAAAATACGATTTTCAAAATATTGGCTACTGTTTTATTTTGGGTAGGACCAAAAATGTGTTTGGACATTATACGGCCACTTTTTTGGGTACAATTCAGTAAGGTACATTAATTTATTTTTTTGTTGATCGTATATTGATAGATGTCATTACTGTGACATTGTATACGCGAAATGAACATGTAAAGACCTACTTTACGTGGTGATTTGTAATTTACTTTTTTGTTGATCGTATATTTATAGATGTCATTACTGTGTCATTGTATACGCGAAATCGACACGTAAAGATCTACTTTACGTGATGATTTACTTTACTCAACGATTGTAGTATAGGCAAAAAAGTTACAAATGTCATTTTATTTTTAACTTTATTCTAAGGGTTATCTAACATTTTGAAATTAAAACTTATTGAAAATAAATGTTTTATAATGTTTACTCATTTTTAACTTCGATTTATTAGTAAAATAAACTGTACTACTTAATTTTTAAAACTTCAAATGATAAACATTACTTACTTAGGTTATCGGTAGATGGCGCTGTGTTGATAAACAACGTGAATGAAACTAATAATTTTTAATAATATAATTGTATAATTATTACTTTCAATTATATTAATAATTAAAAAATAATTTATTATAAATTTTAATAATGTTACGGACTAAATTAAATATTTTATAAAATGTTTTAATTAATAAGAAGCTTTGAAATAAAAATGTTTTATTTTTATACAGTAGGTACACTTGAAAACAAAAGATTTGCAAATAATTTTCATATTTAAAATCAAAGTACATAGTGTTCTTGAAAAAGCTAGTGTTTTTAGTGTATGTATAATTATGAGCTCATTCGAACAAGATGAAGATTCATTGACTCCACCAGAAGTCGTGGAGAGTGCAAACATTGCTTCACTAAGTCTGCTGCCCGAAAAGAGTAAATTTCGTTATGAAAAAACTTATGAAGAATTTTTATTATGGTGCAAAGAAAAGAAGGTGACACGCCATTCGGAAACCGTCTTTTTGGCATATTTCTCAGATCTTGCAAAAAAAGGCTTGATAGCAAGTTTGTGGCCGAAGTACTCTATGCTTAGAGCAACGATGAACCTAAAGGAAAACATTGATATAAGTAAATTTAATAAGTTAATAACTTTCATCAAAAGAAAAAATGAAGGTTACTTACCAAAAAAATCTAGAGTACTTGAAAAGCAACATATTAATAAGTTTATCACCGATGCTCCTGACAACATCTTTCTATCAACGAAGGTAAGCAAATAATATCCAAAGTAAAAGTAAATCTAACAAATTACAATCAACAGGTTGCAACGATTTTCGGAATAGCTGGGGCATTGAGAAAAGATGAACTATTAAATTTGGAAATCGATGATGTTCAAGACCTAGATACAAAATTTTTAATTACAATTAAGGCGAAGAAAACAAAAACAAATCGAATATTTACAATAATCAATAATGAACAAAAAACCATTTTGAAACTAATTAGACATTATATATCATTAAGACCAAAACACACTCCACATCATCGATTTTTTATTTTTTACAAAAATAATAGATGCTCTACACAACCGATTGGCATAAATACATTTGCTAAGATGCCATCTAGAATTGCAGCGTTCTTAAAACTAGATAATCCCAACCTGTATACAGGTCATTGTTTTCGCCGATCTTCGGCTTCAATATTGTCAGATTCAGGTGCGGACTTTGCAGCCATCAAAAGACATGGTGGCTGGAAATCTACCACTGTAGCTGAAGGATACATAGACAACTCAATCCAAAATAAGGTGGACATTGCAGAAAAAATCCTATGCACTTCTTCAACAACAGCAACAGCATCTACGTCTACAATTACACCTTCTACTTCAACCGCAACAGTGCATACTAATGGTAATGAAGAAATTAACGTGAATTCACAAATGAATACTTTGACCGAAACAATGAATACGTATCAAAACGAAGAAGTTAACTTAAACGTAAATTCACAAATAAATTCACAAGTTTCACCTTATTTTAATTTTTCAAATTGTACCATAAACAATCTTACAATAAAATTAAATAAGGCCGATTAACAATTTGTGTAATCGTATTACATTAAATTAATGATTTTTGTAAATACATATGTATAATAAATAATAATAAATAATCCTACTGTATTATTTGCTTATATTTCAACTAAACTAACCTAAATTGGTTGTATTAATACATTAATATAAAAAATGTTTTTATTATTAATTAAAATAATACTTTTACTTGTGTCAAATTAAATCTGCTTCTCGGCTAAAATTTGGAAAATGACAAACAAATTAAATAAAACCGTCTATCACCGCGAGTGTTTTGAGACAAGATTTATTATGTCCATTGAACGTTGAATACTGTATTATAAGTTAGAAATCTTTGTTGAATACATAACCCAACATAACCTAGCACCTAGCATCTACAAATGTCAATGGAAGTGACACATACGTTCGTTTTGAATCGTAAAGTAGATTTTTGAAATTAAATTAAATGCGATCAACAAAAAAATATTGTAACCAACTCGTTGGTTAATTAGGCGTTTAATAAACTCAATAATAAAAGCACTCGCTCGCGGAGCTCGCTCGTGCTTTAAAAACTTTCGTTTATTAAACGCCTTTTTTAACCAACATGTTGGTTAAACTACTATTACATTACGATTGCAGTATAGGCAAAAAAGTTACAAATGACATTTTATTTTTAATATCACTATTTTATTTTTAACTTTATTTTAAGGGTTATCTAACATTATGAAATTAATATTTATTTAAAATAAATGTTATTTATAATTTTTACACATTTTTAACTTCGATTAATTAGTAAAATAAACTGAACTATTTAATTTTTATAATATCAAATCGTAAACATTATTTGGATATCGGTAGATGGCGCTGTGTTGATAGACAATGTAAATGAAATTAATAATTTTTAATAATATAATTGTATAATTATTGCTTTCAATTATATTAATAATAATTAAAAAATTATTTATTATAAATTTTAATAAATGTAAATGTCAATGCAAGTGATACATGATACATACGTTCGTTTTGAATAGTAAAGTAGGTTCTCTGAAATTAAGTTAAATGCGATCAACAAAAAAATATTGTAACCAACTCGTTGATTAATTAAATAATTAAAGAGTTATTGGGAATACCATATGACATATTTAAAAAAAAATAAAATTTATTTCATTTAACAAACTAATATTTTGGGCATTAAGGCATGTAAATTATAAATATAAATAAAACATTAGTGTAACACGCTATAAAATGTTATAAGTAAGGTCATTGTTGGTTTGTGAAATGGAATAATTTTTTGGTACCACCGAAAATTGTTTTTTCAAGATAGCGCAGAAACAATACATACATAATTCAAATGTTTTGTCGACGAATTGTTAATATACGAACAAATCTCTACAACTTTTTCCATTTAACCGACTTTCTATGTCCAATAATAAAAAAGATACCCTTATAGCCCAGTGAGACACCCTGTATACTGGGCGTTCCATTTAAAAAAAAAGCTAATTATTACTATAGATAATTATCATGCAAAGGTTAGCAGTAATTCTGTCGAAAACCGCATGTCGATATCTTTTTTCATTTTAGAGAAATGTTACTTCCTCGCAGCGCTAGAACACCCTGTATATTGTATCCAGAAGTCGTTTAAATCGTGTCCGGCGCTTTCGTCATTTTTTAGAATTTTCTGACAAGATTAGTAAAACTGAAAAAAATTTGTTACGGAAGTGCATAAATCGTAAAAGTATTTACATAATTAAATATTTTAATGTTAATTTTAATAGCTCTTGTGTCTATAAATTTTTGTAATCATAATAAAATTTATTGTAAGGATGAAAGTAAACAAAGAAAATTTAATTTGTAAAGCGTGCTCGGCTTTATTTTCCTTAAGAAAGTAATATTTCCTGCTGAGTTTCTCACAAAGCTGGAAGAGTATGGGAAGTATGGGTTAAAAAATCTGGGAGTTAAAAACAAAAGAATACAATTCTTGCTGTTTGTATGTACGAAAAAAGATTCCAATTCCGCAATGTGCGGAAGTCAAGAGTTTTCATTTTTATTCAGATAATGTATTCAGTTGAACCCTAGGACAAGCTCGGAGAGTAGACTCCCCCAAACCGGGATTCTCTAGTATAATGGGTGCATCTCCGGGGTATTAAGACACCAGTATGAACCCTCCCAGACTAACACATGTATAATGATCAGTACATAAATGTTAATTAAGCTTTGGCAACCACTACAGTACTTACAAACGTCCTAAAGGAGTATTAGTCTTCTTAAGTTGGAATTGTTTATATGTTCTGATGTTCACATTAAGCGCACTTTCAAACTTAATCCACTTTGCGCACAATTCGCGCATAATTTTCCTTTGTTTTTAATTAAATCCATTAACAGGCAAAAATAGCCTCCTGACGAAATATGTCAGTCTTTTGTAGCACTTTCATCGCACCTAATTTTACTTCAAATACTTTGAGAACAGCACCAGTGCGAACAGTCCCTTTTAAATTGTAGGAGTTACGAAACCAGCTTATTATATGTTTATGAAATGGAAGTTCATCCTCCCGAGCAATGGAACTACTTTGAAAACCAAATGACAAGCAGCACGATAATTGAAGACCCGCTTATACCACTCTAGAGGAAGATTATTGGGCTTCTAGTCAGATTTACAGCTATTAATCATGACCCCTTTAAAGTATGCACCGACATATTCCACATAATAGAATTTTTCCGCACTTAATAAGGCGAAATTTTACGAGCCGGATTACTTTATATAAATCGAGCGGTCTTTGTACTTATATTTTATTAGGCTTTATATATCTGTATATAAAAATAGATAAATTGAACTTTATGGCTTATGGCCGATTTAAAACTTTTGATAGATATTTTATTGTCGCAATAAATTACATTGGGTTTCTTATAAGTATTAATATTTAATTAAACCCAAAATGCTCCATAAAATCTTATAAATATCAAATATTTTGTATGGCCAATAATAATTATATTTGCACCAAAATTAATAATTAATGCTATAACATTTTTTAGTACTAATATACTTATTATTTAGGTTATGGTTTTCGTGGGGAGGTTGGGAAAAGTCGTACAACCTTTAATAAAGTATTAAATAATTCAATTTAAAAGAAAATTTACTGCGAAAATTTATTGCTTTGAGGAAACTTAATATAGCCTCGTGAATTGATATTCTGTAGCTTCATAAATAAAAAAGGACAAGAGCCATGTTTGAACCGACATTCGCAAACATCGTAAGTGGTTCAAAGATCCATTAAACAGGTCAATATGTCCTTCAAGTTTTATTATACAAAAAGCTCACGAACTCAGAAAAATATTTGGTTAAATTGACATTTTATAAACATGTAAGAAATACACCACATAAAAATATATTGCACTTATAAATTATTTTAGGCTGAACATCATAGATGGAGAAAAAATACAGTTATGTATGTTTATTACAGAATTTTTTATTGAGATAAATTTTTTGATTAGCGTGTTTCGGTTATTTCATAAAAATGTAAGAATTTTTTCCGGAGATCCCAAGAGGGAATAGAAAATCCATCCCACTTTTCTGAAGGTTCGTTGGAAATTATTTGATAATTAATGTGGACTGTTAGAGAGCGCGCGAGTTTGGGAAGAAAAATCGTGATAAATCATGAAATCGACCATTATGACTGCCGCTGTATCTGAAGTTTTTCTTGTGAGATTTTTAAATTTCTTTCTGATTTATACACTAGATTAATTAAACTACAATTGGTAAATTTTTGACGTATTGCAGTGTTGTCCGAATTAATTATAAGGTCCCAAAGTTAAGGCAGTTTTAGGCCATTATACAGGGTGATGATAAAGTTTGGAACCTAATTAATAATTGCCGTATTTAATTTTTTTGAGAAAATCGCTCGGACAGGTCAATTTTAGTTTTTAAAATCCCATCTCTTGGTATAATAAAAATATTAATGACGTCACTGGTGATTTAGCAATGACTTCATCATCGATTTTTTTAAATGGAAACCCCCACTTTTTTCACTAGTTTTTGATAGACATTTATGATATAAAAAACTTGTTGCATTTGTAAACAAATTTTCGTTTACAAATTTTTTAATATAAACTTAAAATTAATTTGTACTATTAAATTTGAAAAATTTTAATGATGTATAAGATTTATTTTGGCCGATTTCAATAATTGGTAAATTTAAAATTTTATTTTTTGTAAATTTCCTTACATTTAAATGGAATCAAATAATCAGTTTTTCAAGACTATTTATTAAATTTTGATAAATACATTTAACATTTTACATTTGCATTAGAATGCGCATTATTTAAACATTTTCTTTCTTTTGTTATTATTGGTAACTTCAAATTCATTTTAATTTATTTTTATACAACCTTTTTCGTTAAAATAAAAATTTCCTTTTTCGAATTAAAAAGATTTTTTATTCAAAAATTTGTTTAAAAATTTAATTGTTTTTTATATCATTGTTTAAGTGACATGAATTTCTATCGATAAAGAGTAAAAAAAGTGGGGGCTTCCATTTAAAAAAATAGCTGATGACGTCATTGTTAAAGCACCAGTGACGTCATTAATATTTTTATATATCAAGAGATGGCATTTTAAAAACTAAACTTGACCTGTCCGAGCGATTTTCTCAAAACAATTAAATACGGCGGTTATGAATAAGGTTGCAAACTTTATCATCACCCTGTATATTTTTTTATACACGCTGCATTTTTTTCCTGTTGACCTATATAAAAATATTGTTTGCGCTAGGGTTTCTACTAGCAGCCAAAAACTGCTATTTTTGCCTATTAGGAAAACACTTTTGCTTAACCTAACAGTACTAGGCACTAGGTACGTTCTTATTTGTTACCAATTAGTAACTCATTTTGCTCTATAGGTATACTTGATAAAAATAAGACATTTTAACTATTTTATCTTCATCTGCCCAAACGTGAATATAGTACCCATAATTACGGTCATACCAAAATTAATCTATAAGGTCATATCAAAATTAGGCTATAAAATTGTCTTTCATCACCAAACAAAAAAGTACCTAACCAACAGTCTCAATAAATAATAACCGACAACTCCAAAAAAGAAGGATAAGTTAGGTTATTCTTAAACGAAATTGAAGAAAATCATTTCCTCACAACTGGCTTAATCTAAGCTTACAATCTGTTTTAAAATCCATCAGGAGCTACGAGGAATGGTATTATATTCAAATTTTAAATCCATACTCATCAAGTCTTAATGTAACAATTCTAGAAGAGATGAAATACCGTGTAACCTACTTAAAAATGTTGCTGGCATTATTTTCCAACTTACACAAAACAGCCAAAGTGGTACCTACTCCCAAGAAAGATTGATCGATCTAGTATATAACAAACTACCAGGTAATATCCGTCCTGACTGTTTCGTCGAAATTTTTCAAAAAAGCATACGGCGGAACCTCATTGTGTGAAAAACATAGTATCATCTCCACAAAACAATATAGTTTCCAAAAGGGCTTATCAACACCTGACGCCCTACTTGACGCATATAAAACAATCCTGGAAGCTATCGATAATGAGCAAAAAGTCGTAGCTGTCCATTTTGACTTCAGTAGAGCATTCGAATCCATCAATCATTCAGTGATTCTTACATAGGTATGGCCCTCAGTTGGGTTAAGGGTTATCTACCAACCGGAAAAATTTTTATAAATGGCAGAATGCAGTTTCTCAGGACAAAATTATCCTGAGCGCTATACCATAGGGCAGCATTCTTGGGCCAACACTATTTTTTTGTACTTTAATGTTCTGGCACCAAACCTATCTGCAGGATGATACCTCGACCATAATTTCAAGCAGAAACGTAGAAGATATAATCAAATGTCCTTAATCTACGATAGAGATTATTAGTGCCTGGTGTACTAATAATAGTATTGTTTTAAATAAAACAAAATCACCAACATATTCAATATCCAAAGTACCTTCAGATTAAATGAAAATTACTGTAAATAAAATTCAAACAAAATCATCTGTAAAATTTGATATTGCACTCCACATTGACTTGGGATCTGCACTGGGAAAAATATTAAAGACATTAAATGCTACAATACATATACTAAGACTGAGAGGCTCGGTATCTCCTAGACATGCTAAAAATATTATATTAGGTACATTCTCAATCGCACCTCTCATATGGCCTATTGTGTTGAACTAGCTCTGTCTTTGCAAAGTGTATATTTCTCACGCAAAAAAGAATAATAAGAACCATTACACATGCAAGCAAACCAACCCTTTGTAGAAAAACATCCTAACAAGTAAAAATACACTTCCATCATTGTTTATTATGCAGAATATCTTATATGCACGAGAAAATTTAAACTCACTGACACCGATATCAATAAAGAACATGACACTCGATAAAGGGCTAAAAATGACCTATATCTACCAAAACCACCCAATATTATCGGAGCTTCCTCTACAGCACAATTATATTTTACAACAATCTCCCAGATATATCAAGGCAATCAGGAGTGACACCTTTAAGTCTAGAGCCAACGAGCTACTACTGGAAGGACGTGTTCATAAAATAGGTATTTTTAAATTGATGTCGTTTGTAAAACTATATTTATACTATTAATTTTAAAGCTTTTAAGAAGGAATTATTGCAAAATCGTTCTTATAACGATCCTATACTTATGGCATTTCAATTATCATGTAATTGATGATCTTGAAAAAAAAAAACATTCTGTGAATGAAAAAATGTGAAATTCGTACAAAAATATGAAGGAAGACTAGTACATTCTAAGTTTTTTGCGAGCAAAAGTTGTTGTGGAAACAGCAATATCCATTCACATTACCGTTTAAAAATTTTTAAATTTCATAATCTTTACTTGTTGCTCCATTCGTTTCCAACGCTGCATAAACATCTCAATTTCATATTCTGTTTGAAGTTTCGGTTGAAGTCATTTATTTTGTAAGCTTTGTCGGTGTCTTTGAGTAGGATTTAGAGGTTTTATTTTCTTGTTTTATTAAAGTCGCCCTCGAAGCCATTTATACTTTTCACCTGTGCGGCCTGGGGTCGGTGGATCTTTAAAACGGTTAAATATTATAAAGTTGCAAGGGTCCTTTTGAATATTTATGTGCTTTAATTAAGTCGATATGCAGGGAATTTTAAATTTTAATAATGTCCCTACAAGTTTATATTATAAAAGGGGTTAAATTCGCGTAAGATATATGTGTAAAATGCATCTCTTGCTCGGGCTACTGGTAATTTTTCATTCATTCAAATTTCGCGTGACTGACATTCGCAATCTCGATTCGGAAAACCTGACGGGGGTGGTTCAGGGTTATATACACAGCGCCTTTCGAATAAGTCTATGATGGGTTACAATGGCTGCCCGCTTAAAGAATAGACCCGTGGTAAATCGGGTTGTTATATGAGGTCAGAGGTAAAATTTAGAAGCATCAATTTTACTCGCACCGAGTGCAATTTATAACATCTTACAGCAGCCGTCTCTTCGCAACGGTTCGCTTTATACGTCATTATTAAGCCTGGGCCTCATTTCGACGTCCAACGATGCACAACCGTGGGGCGCCTTTCTACGCCCATTACAATATTCTTCTTCCGTACGCTTTTTGAACGATAAAAATTGCTTCACAAATATTAATTATTCCCATTTTTCATTTTCTTTAAATACGCTTAAACAACTTTTACTTTTTTATTTCCTCTTATCTGAAATTACTTTTTGCAATAAACCATCAAAATAGAAACGATCCTTATATCAGTATATTGCTTTCAAATTCTTCTACCAAACTTCCACGAACACTTTATTTACCAGATTCAGATACATACGTAGTGGTGACCACTACTACTTACTTATCTTCTAATGATTAATTCAGTAATTCTATTTAGAAATTATATTTTGAAACGCAGTTTAGACAATACAAACAAAGGTGGACTATTCACGATCCATGGCCTCCTGCAGATCAACTTGGACAACCGAAGAAGAAAACCTTCAAGAAACATATGACCAAAACCCAAGTGGTTAGTGATTCCTGAAAGGAAAAATTTCAGAGTTTAATTTCGTGGTCTTGGGTCTTGAAGAAACTTGAACAAAACTTCCTAAACCATAATATTAGTGTTATGTAGTAAGGATGATAAAAAAGTTTATGGCAATCAAACTTTGCAGCAAAACAGTAACATTCTAATAGTTAAGTCAACACCCTAAAAAAGTGATCCGTTTAATGACTTCCACCAGAAGGGCAGTTGTACAAATGTAAATTTTTGTAACCAGATTCTGCAGAAGATAGTAGTAAAAACCCTCGAATGAAAATTGATAATCTTAAACCTTTAAGAATTTATTACTTCTAGATATGTTACTACTTCAATAAGATCTAGATTTTCCATTTTATCATTAAGAATAAAACAGCCTTTAATCTTCAAATCTTAATCAATCGAAATATTAACATTAAAAAAAACTTATCTCGTCTCTCAAAAACAGGATATGACCCATCATAAGGTTTCTGAAAAGGAGGCACAAATACATGTGAAGAATATAAATCTTTATGAACGAAAATTACACTATTACCATGTAATATATGGTCTTAAGTTTGAAATATGATTTTTAAGGTTACTTAAAAATATTTGAAATAAATACCCGAATTGGAGGATAAATGAAAAAATTATCCAGGAAGCCGTAAACTTTCCCCATACATAATAAGTTCTAAACCTAAAAAAATTTAAAACAAAATGTCAGTCCACCTATCGGTGATATAACATTTAAGCTGCTTTTAAAAACTCTACAATAAACCAGCTTGAAGCATACAGGGTGGGCCAACGAAAACGAAACAGACGAGTTTTGAAATAGTTAATAAAAAAATTTGAAAAAATGCTCGGACAGGTCAACTTTAGTTTCGAGGGGGGCATATTTTGCAATAGAGCTGATTCAAAAATCCATTCATCCCTGCGCCATATGGACACAACCCCTTAAATTTTAATAGGGATGGTGGGGTAAGTAATACCTCGTTGGAAAGATCTTTTTATCCAGAGTAACATACAAAAAAAAGTTAAATCGATCGACTCGTTTTAAAGATATTCAAAATTTAGCAAGTAGAGATTTCATGCCTTTTAAAATTGTGCCATGAACTCCACACCTTCAATTTTAAGTGTTTTGATAAGGTAAGTAATACCGTTTCGAGAGGGACATACTTTGCAATAAAGTTGATTCAAAAATCCATTCATCCCTCGCCCTTTGGACACAACCCCTAAAATTTTAATAGGGATGGTAAGGTAAGTAATACCTCGTTGGAAAGATCCGTTTACCCAGAGTAACATACAAAAATAAAAGTTAAATCGATCGATTCGTTTTAAAGATATTCAAAATTAAGCAAGTAGAGTTTTCATACCTTTTAGAATTGTGCTATGAACACCACGCCTTCAATTTTAAGTCTTTTGATAGGGTAAGTAATACCTCCTTGGAAAGTTCTTTTTACCACAAGTAACATACAAAAAAACAAAAGTGAAATCGATTGGTTTGTTTTAAAGAATTCAAAATAAAAGAGTATTGCACATTATTTTTTATTTAACCAAACTAAACTTAACTAATCTTTTTGAAGAAAACTTAACACTTTAAAGAATCCCATCGATCCCGACACTTTCAAGGATGTTTTTATTATTATATTAAATGTTCGAATTGAGTTCCACCAACCTCCATGCAAACGTACAAATTTTGCTCAAAGCGAATTCTTACATTTTGTAACATTTCAGCAGTCATTTCTCGGCATTCATTAATAATTCTCTGTCGTAACTCTGCTAGAGATCCTGGTTCCGTTGCGTAAGTCTTACTTTTTAAATGCCCCCAAAGGAAAAAATCAAGGGGAGTAAGATCGGGAGATCGCGGCGGCCACTCCAAAGGCCTCTACGACCAATCCATTGCCCAGGAAACGTCGTATCCAAGAATTCCCTAACAGGCCGTGTGTAATGAGGAGGGGCTCCGTCTTATTGGAAAATCAGATGGTCTTCTAAATAACGATCGTCATTTTCGATAATATCGTCAAGAAATGGATGAACAAAGTTTTGAAGTAGATCCAAGTACATATCCCCTGTTAGATTGCCATCTAGAAAATAAGGACCAATAAGACGGTCTCCAAAAATTCCAACTCACACATTCAATTTTTGAGGAGTTTGAGTGTGAACTTCATGAAATACCCTAGGATTCTCATCTGACCAATATCGACAATTATGACGATTAACGGTTGAGTTTAAGAAAAGAGTGCACTCATCAGAAAAACAGATATTATAAAGATAATTTTCATCAGCAATTATCCGTTCCGTCATCACCTCACAAAATTGCAGTCGCCTATCAAAATCATCTTCATTTAACTCATGAATTAAATGAATTTTATAGGGATGATATTTGTGACCTTTCAATATTCGGCGAATGGTTGTTCTGCTGATGTTAGTCACAGTCTCCAGTTTTCTTATGCTTAAAGTTGGATCTGCAGCAACTTGTCCCAAAACACCTATTTCAACGACCTCATTTCTTATTGGACGAACATTACCAGGATCGCGTTTCTTATTACCAACAGAACCAGTATTTTTAAATTTTGCAACCAACTCTAGAACGTATTTTCGGTTACAATGTTTGTTTGGATGTTGTTCATTAAATAAATTAGCTGCACGATGAGCATTCTTATCGTTTTTAAAATAAAAAGTGATTAATTCAACCCTTTCTGGAATTGTATAAACCATTGCTAGCAGAAGCTTTTACAGAAGTTCACAAAATTTTAAATGTTGATTTCTAATAATTAGTCATAAACAGTTTAAACACGATGAAAATCACCACTAATACAAAATAGAACTGATAAAAAGAATCTCAATGTGGTTATAAATCGTTTTATGTTTTGCATTGTTTTGTTCCAGATGTTACAAAATTTTAAACAATTCCTCGAATAAATTTAAATTTGTTTTTTAAAATCTCTCTTTTGTAGAAAATGAAAATAAATTGCGTTTTACATGTTTTTGTATGTTACTTTGGG
Source organism: Stenus bimaculatus (assembly GCA_963971135.1). Classification (NCBI taxonomy): domain Eukaryota; kingdom Metazoa; phylum Arthropoda; class Insecta; order Coleoptera; family Staphylinidae; genus Stenus; species Stenus bimaculatus. The sequence goes on along the minus strand of OZ020185.1, from coordinate 15,068,758 downwards.
TTAAAAGATCTTTCCCAGGAGGTATTACTTACCCTACCAAAACACTTAAAATTGAAGCCGTGGTGTTCATAGCACAATTTTAAAGGCATGAAAACTCTACATGTTAAATTTTGAATATCTTCAAAACAAATCGAAGAATTTAACTTTTTTTTTGGCATGTTACTCTGGGTAAAAAGATCTTTCTAACGAGGTATTACTTACCCCACCATCCCTATTAAATTTTTAGGGGTTGTATCCAAAGGGCGAGGGATGAATGGATTTTTGAATAAGGTCTATTGCAAAATATGTCCCCCTCGAAACGATATTACTTACCCTATCAATACACTTAAAATTGAAGGCGTGGTGTTCATAGCACAATTTTAAAAGACATGAAATCTCTACTTGCTAAATTTTGAATATCTTTAAAACGAATCGATTGATTTAACTTTTTTTTTGTATGTTACTCTGAGTAAAAAGATCTTTCTAACAAGGTATTACTTACCCCACCATCCCTATTAAAATTTAAGGGGTTGTGTCCATAGGGCACAGGGGTGAATGGATTTTTGAATCACTTCTATTGCAAAATAAGTCCCCCTCGAAACCAAAGTTGACCTGTCCGAGCGTTTTTTCAAAATTTTTTATTAACTATTTTAAAACTCGTCTGTTTCGTTTTCGTTGGCCCACCCTGTATAATCAAATTCTTTACATGAAATTTTTAATTTGTCTGAAGTTGAGCAAGTGTCTTAGAGGAGCAAAAACAGGAGATCCTTGAGTGATATGATGCATAGTAAAATGTTTAAAATATTTTCCACAAAATTTAAAGGTTTTGTTATTTGATAATACTTATTAAAAACGCAAGAATTCTGAGAGTTTTGATTAATAGTTGTATACTTTCAGAAATGCAAGAAATAATAGATCGAAATATAAAAATACAATCCAACAAACGTTTTTTTGCTAAATAGACACTTATCCAAAAATGAGAATAAAAAAGCTGCTCCTATTATTGATTTAGTAATATTTGTGATATTAAAAGGCGTTATAAATGAATTAGGGATTATCTAGATCCTTACGTTATTAAAATTATTACCTAGATATCTGCATCAGTGTCAATAAAAAAAAATAAGTCCAGAGTTCTTATCTAAAATAAATAGGCAACGACATTGTAACCAAATTCTGTCGCACTAACCTGGGATTACATAAGTTTCCTTCTTTGAAAAGTTGCATGGTTGAATTGATTGGTAAGCTTGATTTACAAATCTTAAATAATAATACCAACAAAATGTAGATTGTTTTCTTGACCGAGATCGCTGTTTTGATGAAAATTCTTCAATTTGTTTATTTATTTCAGACGTTTTGAGATTTGAATGTTTGAAATATTTATCTCAATGACTTTAATAAACTCTTTAATATGTTTTTATTTTCGACTTTTTGAAAAACATAATCATTTCGTTGAAAGTTATATAAGATATTGCATATACATGAATCCGAAACACAACTTATTTTGTCTGCCATTATCAAATAAATTTGTCAATTGACTCCAAGTTGATAAAAAAAATTATTTGTGATTGTAACAAGTTACTTCAATTGAATCTAGGTTTAAAACATTCATTTAAATGGGCTTTTATAATTGGGGACAATGCTGCAAGAAGGGGGGAGCTCCATTTTTGTTATTTTTTTATTATTTAATACCTGTACGTGACAAAAATCAGATTTATTTGGAGAAATAAAGAAGAAGATCGGATAATAATTAATTAAGGAAAATATAATAACTGTTGGAGATTGCACATTTTTCGTATTTGACACAAGTTGTTAAAAACGGAGCTGCCTTCTTCTTGTAGCAAGGTATTCAATTTCTAAGGGTACCAATAATAGGAGAAGAATTTTATCTCATTTTGGTCGATTTAGCAAAAAACGTTTAGTAAGTACTAACGCTTGTCTTTTTACATTTGGATCTATTATTTCTTGCGTTCTGAAGCTATTAAAACTATTATTCAAAATTACCAGTATTCTTGCCAATTAAAAAAGTATTATGAAATAACGAAATCTTAAAATTTTGCTGATAAAGTTTTTGGCATATTATGCATCACCGAAAACCTCAAATTCCTCTTGAGCTATTGTTGCAAACTTTAATAAATTCTGAAAAGTGAATATTAATTTGTACAAATTTTGCTTGGGCCGGAAGTTCGCCACTTCAATCCCTATAATCCTCTTAAGACTTGGAATAAACAAGAGTGGATCTAAACATGATCTATGTTGGCCCTAATGGCGTTCCTTACCAAAAATACGAGATGGTTGGTTTTGTAACACATCAGGTTTGTTCACATTATCAAGTACACTGAAAAAAACAAAAAATATAACGGCATTTGAGGGATGAAGTGGAGCAAATTTAGAAACAACGCGTAATTTCAGTCGAATAAATTCAAGCATGCCAAGGCTCCCCGATTAAGAATACTTAAAAGCAGGAATGAAAATTCCAAAGGACGAGAGAGGCGGAACTTTACCAAATTTGTATCGATTCAAATGGCAACATTTGTGGCATTAGCTCCACAAGTATATACCGCAGCGTTTATAAAGGCGTACTATGTAGGTTCGGAGTCACGAAGATTAGTTTATTAAAAAGCTTTAGTAACCAAGTCCTCTAAGAACTTCACAAATTACGAACTTGTATCGTTGCGTAAATTTTCTGGGACAAGCTGTGTATAGGGTTAAAGAGTTTAGTAAATGTTATAACTTATTCTTTTAGTTTACTCAAGTATTTATAAGAGTTTATAGATATAAGAAAAAATGTAGTAATATTGCTGAAATAACTTTTGCCGAAAAGAAAGCATATCATTAAATTAAGGTGATAAATTTCATACTTGAAGCATTTTTGTAGGAGAAAAAGTTGTTAAAAACAGTGGTGAGATAAAGAATCTTTTGTGTTAATTCCTTGTGTATAAAGTAAGCCAGATCAGCAAAGCGACGATTTCTGCAAACTTTTGTGGGTTCATAAATATGACAAAAGTTGGTTGGCTAAAGTATCTGGCTTTGTGAAGGTCGTGGAGTATACTGGAAAGACTTTAGTAAGTTGAAGTAAACTAAGCTTGGATTATATTTAAAGCCTAGTTTAGGACCACTAAATGTCATCCGTAAGCTAAACCGATAGCGCAGATATGCATCTAGAGGTAGCGAGGTATGAAGATAAAGTCTCGTCGTGGGACGCCCTCCCGCAACAGCCACTTTCAACCTTGCTCCAAGAGGGTTTAACAAGAAATACTGCATATTAATACAGCCACTATAGCAGGTCGTAATTATTTCAAGAACATCATTTTTATCCTTGTGAAAAAACGGGATTAATTAAAACGGGAAGCTTTTTATGTAAGCCAATTAAGTGCGACTTATTTCAAGAACAAGAATAAAATACAAACGAAAACACTCGCCTTATTATTTTGCCTTCTTTAAGGTCTAAAATTCTTGTTTCCCCAAAAAAACATAAGAAAAAAGCAATTACTTAACTTTTTCCGATTATGTTTTCCGGCCGTACGCATTGTTCACGCAGATATTAGCAGACGTGCTATAATTATTAGCTTTTAAAATGAAAGAGGACTTCTTTAATTCTTAAATATACCAAGATCAAAAGAAGAATGGACAGCTTTCGTGAAAAAAGTCATGTCTTGTCGCGACCATTTTTATCGTCGTTAGGATAGTAATTTAGGAGAGTGGCAAACAAATGGTTCTCTCTAGAAAATCTCGCATAACCCAACACGTACGTTTTGAAGAGAAAGTTATACGCCCTGAAAGGGCGCCTGAATAAAATGGAAGCTGCAAAAATGTATTTTCATAGTATAGTCACCTTTTAATAAATGAGCAAAACTATAATACAACGACCCTTTTAACTGATACTTTTATTTCATCCCAACTCATCATTTCATACCGCAATTGCGTTTTAATTGTTATAATTAATAACTGGAACATTTTTTGTATTTAAAAATATATAGCATTTTTAATTTTTTAATAAAAAAACAACGCGCTTATCCTGCCAGTAACTAAATTTCCGCATAAATGGCAATATCCGGGAGGCAAAGTATAAAACAGGATTTCGCAATTAAATGCAACTTTATCTCGCACCTTTTTACCTCCAACATGTAAGCTACGCTTCCTGTTTATTATCACTACTAACTGTACTAACAGAAGAACGCGAGCATTACCTAATGGACCTGCTATCATAACTAATATTATCTCATTAAATTTAATAAAAGTTTTGATTAAATTAAAAAGGAGGTGAGAAAAATAATGTTTCAGCATTAAGCACGAATATTCCCGAGGGAAGGGAAAAGTATTTTCTGATATTGCAACAACACTTAAGGTGTAGTATTTATTTAGCAGCACGAAAAAATATGTCTCCTTGAAAGGTGTTTTAATATAATTTCAGAACAGGAAAGCTCTTAAAGTTGATTGGGGCACATTTCAGGCGTACCATTCTAACCTCATATAAATATATTCACTTTTCTTGATAACATTTACCCATTAGATAAAATACATCAGCGAGTATTTTATTGATTTTCAATAATATATAAAAATTTATTTTATACTCCTGTTTTATTAACCTTAAGGGTCATTTATGTTATGCCGCGCACCGATATAAAACTTAAACAACCAATTTATATAAATAATAACAACGATATACACATTTTTGCAATATAATTGAAAACTACTGCTAATATTATTTGCGTTTATGAGTTTTTTTGTTCCTACGTTTAAATTGAACGCAAAAACATCCTTTCGTAGCTGCCTCAAAACTCGTCACAAACATTTTTATTTTTCATGTTTATGGTACCAATCGATTCATTCATATTTCATGGCATAGCAAATTCGGAGATTTCTCTGATTTTGTTATATTTATACTTTATACCATCGTGCTTTGATTGGTTTTTGAATAATTGTACTGTAAAGTAGGAGTACTTTAAGGGCCTCAAGAAATACACTATTAATATTTTTTAATTCTTCTCTCCGATTTTGTTTATTATAAATATTTTTAAATTCCACCAAAATTTGATACAATAATATTAAGTAGTTATGAGTTAATGCTCCGCCCTTGGCACTTGGCATCCTATTTAATATACTTCAAAAATAACTCTGAATAAATTTCAAAAATTGGCTTTTAATCAGGTGAACACACCATTTACGATTAAATAAATATTAATCCTCTTAATGTGTAGATTAAAATCACAGTCCGATGTGGAATTGTGTAATGAGGGTAATATACAGGGTGTCCCATAATATGTGGGACCCACTTCTAGGGTTCATATAAACTTATGTCCATTTTCGCCTCATAAGGGAGCTACAGGTCTTTAAAGGTGTTGTTAAAAAGTCGGTTTTTGCTCGTTTATTTCAAAACAAATTGGAGTAGAGATTTGAAATTTGGTGTGAATCATAATACACCTAGAATACATTTTTGTAATTTTTTTAAAATTTTTGCTTGCTTTGAAAGGGTAGATTCGGGGAGAGTTGAGGTTAAAAATTGTCATAACTTTTTTGTAGTTACCTTTTGTAGTGTAGTGGTTATCACACCAAACATGAGATTTGGAGGTCCCAGGTTCGAATCCTGGCCAAGGACATTTTTCAATTGTTACCTTTTACAACATTTTTTCTTCAAATTAATTTTCCCCATTTAATTCTTAACAAAAAAGGTACTCCTACTTAAAGCCGGTAGAATGCGCCATTTTAGAAGAAAATGCATTTTATTATTATATTGATGGTCACACAATTTACATTAAAAAAAAATCATGTTAGCCATGGATTATTTTATTTTATTGTATTACCCAAAACTGTTTAAAAAATTTAAAAAAAAAATCACGAAAACGTATCCTAACTGTATTATGATTCATACCAAATATCAAATCTGTTAATTTGTACTTCAATTTCTTTTGAAATAAACAGAAAAAAAAACTACTTTTTAACAACACCTTTAAAGAGCTGTAGCTCCCTTATGAGGCGAAATTGGACATGAGTTTATATGAACTTTTCTTATTCTCTTGACATCTACTACCCACAATAGAAGTAGGTCCCACATATTATAGGACACCCTGTATACTGAATACAAACTTTAGAACGTTTCGATCGTCATGGAGGCCATTATCAAATAAAATAACACAAATAAGCCATCATCAAGAAATTCCTCTTACAGAACGGTATCAGGACAAAAAACCCCTGTACAAAAACCTCCCGACAAATACCCCTGGATATAAACCCCCCGTGCAAAAAAACCTCCCCAACAAAGAACCCCAAACAAATACATTTACAACATGCAAAAAAAACATAACCCTTCTAAACATTTATTTCCATGTAAAAAATCAACAACTAACCCTCATAAAAAATCTATATGTAACTTCAATGCTTTCATCTTCCTTTCTCTGTCGGAAATTCTTTTGAATAAACTGTTTTTAATTTATAGTCTGAAGAATAGAATTAATTTTTTTAGGTAAAGTCTCACTCTACCGCTAAGTCAGGTGGGTTAAGTTAGGTTAGGTTAGGTTACGTTTAAATGTCCAGTGGAGTTTTGTTGAGGAGTTTTTTTGGCACGGGGGGGGGGAGGTAATGTCCAGGGGGTTTTTGTCGGGGGTAAATGTCCGGGTGGTTTTTGTCCTAAAACCTACAGAACCCGTTATTTTGTGGTGGTTACCTAACGACGTAATATCCTTCTTCAAGAGGTTAGTAGGTACGTGGGTAGACAACTGACTTGGTGCTGATTAACTCTAGTTTTAAGGTTTTGACGAGTTTGTCCTGTGTACGTTTTATTTCACCATTTACATGAGATCTGATATATGAGGTTGGGTTTTAGTTCCGGTTTTTTAGGGTGTTTCAATTTGCTAAAAAGGTTGTCGACTGTTTTATTATTTGCGAGAATGCTATTCTGGTGTTGTCGTCTAATTGTAAGATATTGGTGAGTTGTTTTGATAGTTTTTGACATAAGGTACCGCGTAAGGAGGCGTGGATCCCATGTGTTGGACTTAGGAGACAGGTTCTGGACAATGGAATTCGTCATTGTTTTCGGTTTATTTAGTGATCTTGTGATACACTTTCTTTGGATAACCTTAAATTTCAAGTATTTCTGTTAATTTTTGTAAGTCTTCAACATGGAATTTCGGATAACTATGGTGTAAATCTTAATATACAGTTTTATTATATTTGTTTTTTTGTAAAAGAAATGAAAGGAGCAAAAATTTAAGATTCTTTCAGTAATAAAAGGTTTTTTGCAATTCTTATGTTGTTGTCATTAATAACTAGCAAGTCTAAAAATGTTAATTGTTGGTTTTCTTCGGGTGAACTAGATGTTGTCATTAAAGACATTAAAATAATTTAATGTGTAAGCAGCTTTATCGTAAGGGGTGAATGTGAAAATGTCATCCACATATAAATGGTGTCTCGAGATTCAGTTTACAGAACATACATATCTCCGTTAGTTGAAGAGATAAAAAATCATATCAAGAACGTTTAATGGCATCAAATTGGCATTCCAATTCCACTCTTAAAATTAGCTTTGGCCCTCCTTAAGAAGCCACCACCAACTTCTTGTTTTCAAATGGCAACCCCGACTTTTGTTAACCAAAATTGAATCTCAACTTTATTTTGAATATGACAACACGTACTCACTTAAAAAAAATTATATAAAATTAAGCTAAGTTGGCTCCTGCACAGTGTACACAAGCACAAAAAGTAAAAATAGTATATTATTCAACGAGTGAGTAATGATAGCAATTACACCGGGCCGAAGTTACATATAAATGCATTCATTTTTACATTCATATTTTTTTATTGCAAAAAAAATGTAAGGGCTCAATTTTTCTATATTTTGTTACAGATACAATCCTTAGGAAAACTGCATAAAAAGTTTTTTCAAAATCCTACCAGGAGGCAAAAAATTTAAAAAAGAATGAAAATGATCACTTTTTCAGATATTATTTTTTTAATCGAAAACAAAAAAATGTAAGGGGTCAATTTTTTATATTTTGTTACATATACAGCAACAACCAACATCGCTATTCACCAATGAATTATATTGTTAATCTATATAATAAATGTTCTAATTACCTCAATTTAGATGTTTTCGACATTAATCAAGGCAACTTAAACAACATAACAAGCTTATCACTTTTTAATTAATCTTTGAAATACTGATATTAATCGTAAATTATTATTGTTATTACTAAGTATATAAAATTTTTAAATGTTACTTTAATTATTAGTTATTCTCTCACTAAATTCACTTTTTCTATTTTTTAGCTTAAGAAATTTTCCTGTAACTTGGATTTGTATAAATCTGTTGGGAAATAAAGATTATTATTATTATTATTATTATTATTATACAGTCCTTAGTAAAAGTGTATAAAAAGTTTTTTCCAAATCAGAAGAGGAGTCAAGAAATAAAAAAAAATAGTCAATTTAAAAAAGAATGAAAATAATCAGTCATTTTTTCAGATATTATTTTTTAATCGAAAACAAAAAAAATTAAGGGTTCAATTTTTTTATTTTGTTACAGATTCAATCCTTGATAAGACTGCATAAAAAGTTTTTTCAAAATCAGACCAGGAGTCAAAAAATTTAAAAAAGTATGAAAATAATCAGTCACTTTTTCAGATATTATTTTTTTAACCGAAAACAAAAAATGTAAGGGCTCATTTTTTTTATGTTGTTACCGGTAACCAAAACGCGTTCCTAAAGTGCCCATTATACAATCCTAACCTAACCTAACCCCTTCAAACTTATTGAAATTTGACATTAACGTCATAAAATAATCGCTGATATTTTTGACGTTTTACTTGTCACAAAAAATAATCACTTGTGAGTTGAATAGTCATATGTAATATCACGAGTGGTCAAATTTAAGTCGAATATTTTTCACTGTCATTACCACGAATGTCATTTGGGGTTAAGTTTGATAAGATATATTATTTTCTATAATTTTGGAGGAATTATTGCCTGTTCTTTAACGATTCCTCTAGTTGGATGGCCACTTTCGAAATTGTAGAGCCGAAGCGAATTTGTTTATACTCGTATATTCGGAAGAGCCCATTGTGAAACAAACGTAGAGCCAGTTCGTGGAAATTTTGTGGATTAAAGTCAGTCCCGTGTAGATTTGTGTGATATGGGTAATAAAACTTTAATATAATTTAAATTTATTATTGGTAGTTTTGCAACCTCTATGAGGGATTTCTTATTTATAGCTTATTTGTGTTATGTTATTTTTTAGTTGATAATGTCCTCCATGAAGGTCAAAAATCCTAAATTTGTATTCAGTTCTTATTGAGAATATATTCTTGCTGTCTGTAAATCTGAGCTGTTATTACCCTCATCACACAATCCTGCTAATGTTTGAAAAAAGTTTTAAGAAAGTATAAACACAGGAGTATATACAGTTATTTAACTTTGAAAGTATTTTCAATGAAAATATAAACCCCTTAGTAAAGTTTGTTTTCAAAGCGATTGGTGGTGTTATTAATATAATAAGAGTCATAAAAAAATAAATTTTTCATTTTCAATTAAACTTCGAAGTCAGATTTTATTGCACCAATCGAGCAGATTGGCTAAGTGAGTAATTGTTTTAAACAATGGCTCATCGGAGTAAAGGATTCGTAATATAAGTGAAACTGGCGAACAATGGCGATGAAGGATGACGTAGGGTAGAGAGGAACGCGTTCAGATTAGGGCTGTGAAGAAAATGAGACTGGGCAGGGATTAAGGGGTGGAATGGGATGTAAAGCAGGGCCAAATATTGCTCCGACAAACAACCCATGGCGGTGATGGGCTGAAGCGAAGATAAATAATTCTAATGGGATAATTAAGAAGCCTGCAATTGCAGCAGTTACGGTTTGTTTTTGGCCAATTCAAATGTTTTGGCTTTTTTGTATTGCTTAAGAGCATCTTCCTAGACGCCCGCGATAAATTTTCCGTTGGAGATAATAACAAGGAATAGAAAATCCATCCCACTTTTCTGGAGCTTCTTTGCAAATTATTCACAAATAACTGACAATTAATGCGAATCCATAGAGGGCGCGCGAGTTTGGGAGGAATAATTGTGATAAATCATGAAATCGAGCATTAGTAGCCCAGAAAAAACTCAAGTTTGCTTCGTTAGATTTTCAATTTTTTTTCAGATTTATAATCTTAATTAATTAGGCTACAACTTAACCGATAGTCACCTTCTGCAACCTAACACAAAATTAATTAGAGGGGTCCAAAGTTAAGGTACTTTTAGGTCAATATATTTTTTTTTGTAGATTCTCCAATTTTTTTTCCTTCCCCTGGGAGGTATAGAAATGACTTCTAAATCGTCTACAAAAAAAATTATACAAAAATCTTTTTCGTACTAGCCTATTTTTCTGGGGTACTAAACCACTATATTTTCTGTTTAGGAAGATGCTCTTAAGCTTACAGCATCTGCTGGTTTGCAACACTTGTGTGGAATTGCTATGTATATAAACGTGTCCCTTTTACTCCTCGAGGAAATTCGTGGGTTGAACATTTAAAACGCAAACTTTATTTTTATATTAGTTTTAAAATAAAAAATACGGAAGTGTATTTTTATTAGTAATTCATGTCATAACTGTGTTTTATTGGATTTACTTATATTTTAAAGGGTTATAATTTTAGTATTTTACTATTAAACATATGTAGCAGTAATTAAAATTATAATAATTCCTAATGTATGTAACAAAATTTTGTAATATGGATAGTTTTTTCTATATAGAAAAAATATGTTCATAAAAGTGAAGGGTCCTTAAACTCTCTTGGTAAGTGATAAATCAGATGCAATATTAATAAATAGGAGTCTCGCTTCGGTGATGCTTTTACCTTGATGTACGTTTTCATAGGTTTTTAATAGTCGATATATTGATGGTTAGAATATTGCATTTTTATAAAATATATGACTTCTCGTAAAATTTTAATAGTCAGAACGTGATTACAACTTGACTGTAAAAATCGGAATGGATTATTTATCGAACGAGTAAATGTTTTGTTTTCACCTATTTTATTATCTCTAATGGATGCCAAACACTAATTAATAGTGAATACAAAAATAAAGCCGGTTAATAATGGTTATTAAATGTGATAAAAAAACGAACTTTTAGCGGTTATTTACAAAAACGTGATTTACGTACGTGCTGTTGGTGTAGTCGCAATAATTTAGCTAAATTATTATTTTGCTTTTCGCGTGGAAAAATATAAAGCTACGGGAGAGAAGGCAAAAAATAAACGAATAACACCCTGCGGAGGGCAATATTTTGCGTGTTTATTCCGTCAGGAAAAATGAATAAAGAATTTAAAAAGATAATCTTTAAAAGAGCCAAGAAGTGAAAATCGTGGCTTCGGGAATAAGGGGTAAATTTAATATATAATTAGAATGTACGACAAGAGTTCCCAGTTTGCGATACATAATTACTGGGAGAAATTTATCACAATTTAGGTTATTACATTTATCGAGGAAGGAGTTGTTGGGGGAACGAGAACGGATTTCGGTTTTGCGCAATGTATTAGAATTACTATTACCGCCCCCGGGCTATTTATTACGAGCTTTCTTAACGCCAAAACGTAGTAGTATATCAAGGTATCTGTTGTTTTCATCGGGTGGTGGTCACCTACTATAATCCCCCAGGCTGCCATTATTTAATCCGTGCAACCAGCCCGCTTGTCCACGTCGAGCCTATTGTTGCTATCCACAATGTGCTTTTCCGCATAACACCCCTATCCTTATTCATTCAAAACACCAACCACAAACCGCTCGTTAAATATAAATATTTGACTTCAATTCTGACTCAATAGATACACATTTGTCCGCTCAAATACAAACATCAGGAACATGACAAATTTATCTCTCCTCATTTTTTGCTTCATAATCCAACATTTACTCAAAAGTATTTTATCATCAGAATAAACCCTAACTCTATAATAAAAATATAATAAATTTCATTGTAAACACTAACAAGTGAAGAGATCAAGTACACAACATAGATCACTATACAACAGAAGGTCCCATAAAAATTTCAGGATATTGGTATATCTTTTAATTGGGTGAAAATTTTGGGAATTGTACAAATTTAAAGTGGGAAATCCAGAAATTCGACTCCTTGGGAGGTTACATAAATTTTAAAACTTCAAAATTGTACTGGTTTTTTTCGAACACCCTGTACAATTTCCTTTTTCAATAACAATTTTTAAATAAAGCTTAATGAATTTTGTATTCGAACTAAAAATGCTTCCTAAAAAAATGTTATGTTAACTGTTGGGAAGAAACAGTTTCTGGAGAACTCATCTTACACTGGTCAATAAAAATTCACCTTTTGTGTATAACAACTTTTAACTGACAGCAGACTTGAGATGTTTTTGATACGAATAATAATGACTATATTAATAATAATAATGGCAGGGAGGTCCATACCATTTGTTGCCTTTGGTGAGTAGCGACACCACTTCCCAGACCAAGGTGCGCACGCACTATACCTCCAAATTGGATCAACACCTTAATGGTGGACAATATACACCTCGAACGTGAGGTTGCCTCAAAGTTGACCGGGTAAAACGAGGGATAACAACCCTGTTATTACCTAAACATTGTTCCTATGAATTTAAGAAGAAGGAATCGAGTCATCAACGATGAACCGCCTATGACCTCGGAGGGCGATTCTAATAAAGTTGACGGTGACGAACCTCTAGAGCTCAAGGTTGTATGGACTCCTGAATTAAAACGTGATCTGCTGAATTGTCTCAAAGATAGCAATCCAAGCTAAAGAGGCTATATGAAACGCCTCAAACAACTATGGGATCAACTTCAGCCTGATATTAGAGCAACCGCCCAAAATCTGCGGGACCAAGCAACTCGAATAAAAAACGAAGACCAGTTAGCTGAACCAGAAACCCCAAGACCAAACGAAAATCTACCAAACACTCGTTCTACCTGGGATGAAGCTCAATGTAATAGCCTAATGGAATGCTACAATAAATCAAGCCCAAAACGTCGAGGGTATATGAAAAGGCTAGAAGATTTATGGAAAAAGAAGTATCCAGACTCAAAAATCTCACAACAAAATCTTAGAGACCAAGCATCCTATCTCATTCGAACTGGCTACCCGGACAGACAACTGAAGTCAAATACGAAAGAAGAAACAGTACGAAAAAATAATGAAGACGAAGAATCAATCCAAATTGACCCAGAATTAATAAACAAATTTGAAGAAGAACTTAAAGTAGTAAAACAGCAAGAACTACATGAGAGGAAACCAGCGAAACCAAAGAAATTCATAACCAAAGAGGAAGTACGAAATATTAATTACATAATAAAAGAACGCATAACAGAAATTATAAACTGGTGGGAACTTAATTGTCTCGTATACACAGGAGCTAACCTGTTAAAGTCAAAGAGAATTAAAGAAAATGGAAAAGAAATTGAAATCCTAAAAAAGAGAAAAAGACAACTTGAAATAAAAATTGACACTCACAGAAAACATACATCTAAAATAGAAACATAGATATACTATACATAATAGAAGAACACAACATTTTAGAAAATCTATTTACATTTCCTTTGGGTAAAAGGTCACATGCGCAAATTCAGATATAAAAATTATAGGCTTACCTATTTTACGATTGGACAACGGCTTCCATGTTTTTTTTAACCTTATTTGTTTTGATGAATTTTGTATTCGTAAATCATCCTCTTACGATCCGTTGTCAGGATGTTCACCGTTCAACCAATATTCAGCCCAAATTTAGTTATTGCTGGGTAAACTTGTATTTTTTGACATTTTAATTATTTCTCTTATTTCTCTAACATGTTGTTTTGAGATTTCTAAATGATGTTCGTATTTTATTTTTACGCTGCCCACGTTGGTTTGCGTACGTCAAGACCCAAAAAACTGTAAATAGGTTGTCCAATTGTAAATAGGTTCTCCAATCGTAAATCCTACGACCAAAAAACTGTAAATAGGTCGTCTAATCGTAAATAGATTGTCCAATCGTAAAATAGGTAAGCCTATAATTTTTATATCTTAATTACTTTATACTGAATTTTGCATTTTAGTTACGTTTTATATAACCCTGCTTTGGTTTGCGCATGTGACCTTTTACCCAAAGGAAATGTAAATAGGTTTTTTAAAACGTTGTGTTCTTCTATTATCGCCTTATTGTGAATCTTCTCTAGTTCCAGTAAGTCATTTAGCTGTTAACCGTTGTTTTCGTTTGGTATATTAGGCCATCACGTTTTGATTCTATTATAAAATATGAATATTGTCTTATGATTTTCTTCTGTATTTTGCTTTTAATGCCCAGCAGTGGTCCGCCAGCATATTTGGGGTCCACTTCCCCTGGTTTAGTTTTTTTATTGTAAAAATATCCTGCTGAAATTTTTCACCGTACTCATCGCCAACGGGGTCCACATTTTTAGAAAAGTCCAAATGAGAACGAATAAAGTATATTTTTAAGGACCCAAAGGGTTTTTATAGTGGTTAAAAGCTTCTGGATAACACTTTTATAGTTGATCGGTGATTTTCAACTTTTCGACTTTCTTTGTGGCCTTAATTATGATTACAAAACAACAAATTATAGATTTAATTACAAGACACAAATACAAAGTTAAAAACCAATACATGAAATTAACACATATTAAAACTTTCAATAAATAAACTCACCTTTTTTTGTTAAATATCTAATATCAAAAATATAATTATCAATTTACAAAAGGTCTAATTGTAATGACATACAAAATTACTGTGTGTTAAGTCAACAAAATAAAATATAAAAGAAGTCTTATGGCCGTTTTCACCAACGATTCCTAAAACTTATTAGGCATTGCTTATAGCGCTAGTTGCTAGGTATTTTTAAGCAATGCCTAAGTTTTGGGAATCGTTGGTGAAAACGGGCATAAGATTTTTTTTGCGAAAAGTAGATTTTTTTCCACTTATTGGAACAAACGAAAAACAAGATTTTTTCGAGATTCGTATCACTGGAAATAATATCATGATTACAAATTGGCAGTTACCAAGCAAGTATTAGGTTATTGGATAATCAGAGTTACCAACCACCAGAAAAGTCTCTTCAATTGAAGACTACTATATTTTATTTAAAAAAATAAAAAACTGGAAAGTGTATACAGTGAAATGCCGCTTATAAATTCGGCCGTAGAGCGTCGCGGTGATCCACCTCTTCACTACAAACAAGGACAAAGGAAATTTACCACGGGTAGCGATTTTCCGTATCTATTACGCCCTCACAAAACACTCGAAGTAATTTTTACTATTTCAAAGAACTTTTCGGGGTACCGGAGGTATTCCATCCTGTAGCTAAGAAATATTTTGAATATTTCAATACAAATCAAATCTTTTCTATAAAGCAAAATAAAATAATTGAATTCGCGACGAGTCTTTCAAGCTTCAGGGTAGAGGCGATTTTTTACTAAAAGATATATATTTTTCTTTGAAATTGTAGATAATGGGGTTATTAAATTTATTTCGAATATAAACAAAAATATTTTCGTTCGTCTGATTTTCGTAAAGCTTGTTTTGGAAAGACTTAATTAACAAATTTTAATCGAGGAGGATGCACGTCCCGACAAAGTTTTGAAACCACACAAACAAAAAGTTAGTTAGTGCGGGATGAAGGCCCTTAAATAACCAACTAAAACTTGTATTACGTCATTTTCCGCAGAGCTTCGTTGGCATCAAAAATTTATCCTTGCAGTTCTGTAAATAATAAATAGGGGATATAAGATTTTAAGGGAGTAAAATAGAAGGCAATTAATTAAATTATGGTCATAATTTTGGTGGTTCGTAAAATACGTTGGGACGTGAAAAATTTATGGTTATAAGCTGCCTTATATTGGAGATATGAAATTTTTACGAATTGTTCGGAAGGTGAAGGGTCTAATGGGGGCGGGAGAGCGGTCAGTGCAGAATCGTTTCGGTGAAGCTGGGGGAATTGGGGGCTACTGAGGCTAGTTTAAATGTGTTTCGGTCCTTAATGCGGCACTTGAAATTCGCGTGCAGTTTCCTGATAACACGCACTGCGTCTTTACATGCCAACGGCGGTGTTTCAGCTGGCGCGGTTTATTGCCTAACCGCAAAGACCGCCGGATTTGCGCTGCCAGGTGATATGGCCAGGCTGATAAGCCTGATTTAATTTTGTGGCGATCGTAGCTGGACGTTAGCGCTTGATCTTGTTTTACACTGTTGTTTGTTGGCTTGGTCTAATGTATATGTATGGCCGCGCCGGCGGTTACTGTTATTGGTTCTCGTTCGTGGGGCGGTCGTGCCATTTTCATTAATCTGATTTGTGCCGATATCACGGGCTTTCTCGTTCGAATTACGCCTAACCGTCATTTATATTCCCCGTGCGCACTTTAGCCATATTTCAAACTATCTTTCGGCCCCCACATGCTACCGCATAAATATTAATATCCCTTGAATAATTACCGAAATCGTTATTTATAACGTTGGATTAAGATTTTAACTAAATCCACTAAATTATTTCAATTTGTCGCCAGGATTTGCCACCGACAAAATTATTAATACCTTTATCATACGCTTATTTCCGAAGGTACACAGGCGACCAAACCAACAAACCAATGAAAATATACATACATATGTTTCAAGGATACACTTCTCTCTGCTCTCTATGGATTTCACTCCCCAAACTTTAAGGGAGCGTTTGCTTTAATCTTCCTTGTACTACAACTTCTCCATATGACTCTTGGGATAATAAAAGGGTTCAAGTGGTAAGATCTTCTTGGTCACGCACGACCCTTCCCATCCTTAACTAGTTCAGTAATTAGGGCAATGATAAGGTTTAACTTTCCAAATTTCGAATTATGCTACTCATAAGTGAATTATTAAATAAAAATATCACCTATTTTAAGTAACAATAAACCTAAAATAAACCACTTTGTATGTTTTCAACAAAATATTATAAAGGGTGATCATCTGAAAATGATCCACCCTTAATAACTCTAGTATGACGAGATATATAAAAATTCGACGAAACACGTCAATTTTGATTTCGAAGGGGAAACTTAATTAAGTATAAAAGTAACCGCTGGATGTCTCTAGTTTTGCCATATTAGCCACCTTGACGTCAAAATTTTAAATGGCAACCCCTAACACGCAATACCTCATTTTAAAGGAAATTAAAAGGACTTTAAATTGGTGTGAAAAATTTTGGAATCGGATCACCACATCAAAAGTTATAACAAAAAATGTCAGACCAGAACTACAATTTTGGGGTAAAATTTGTCCCCTATAAGTCTGTAAAAATTGACATAACATATTTCTCAGACGAAAATGGGATGATTTAATCAAACTTATCTTTATCCAAAAATGATACGTTGAAGCGCAATCGAATGATAAAAATCTGAAACTTTTGTTATCTTTGAGTTTCAATAGCGCCTTAGCAAACTGTTTTTGAATAGAGATAATATGGGCTAAAAAATTCAATTTTGGTCTCAGGAATATGTTATACTAATTTATACCGATTTCTAGGAGGCAAATTTTACCCCAAAATTGTAGTTCAGGTCTGACATTTTTAGTTACAACTTGTGATGTGCTGATCCGATTTCAAAATTTTGCACACCAATTTAAAGTCCTTTTAATTTCCTTTAAAATGAGGTATTGCGTGTTAGGGGTTGCCATTTAAAATTTTGAAGACGAGGTGGCTATGACAAAACTAGAGACATCTAGCGGTTATTTTTATACGTAATTAAGTTTCCCTCTCGAAAACAAAATTTTTATATATTTCGTCATACTAGAGTTATTAAGGGCATAGATAAAAATTAAGGGTGGATCGTTTTCAAATGATCACCCGGTATAGTATAAAAGCCAATGTTTACAACCTACAATAATAAGTTCGATGATCTTCAAACACAACATTTTCAAGCCAAGGAACCTGAGGTGGGATTTTATTTCTCTGGCGATATTTATCACTTCGCCAAAACGTCATGGTTTTCCGCCAATACGTCATGACTTCCCGCGTCAAGCGATAAATATCGAAATCGGTATTTTGTTTCTCAAAATATCGCTATTTACATGCGGTATCCCATGGATACCTATCGCTTGGAGTAATACAGGCGATACGCGTTTCGCCACGTTCGTTATCGTACACATAACCTCAAAATTTAAAATTTGTGTGTGAAGAAAAGTGCAAACAACTGTAAAATGAATGGAATGAAGATACTATGAAATGTAATTATTATGCATATTCAAATTAATATCTTTTCGTTTGTATAAAGATTTTTTTCCAAAAGTGTATTATTAAAAGATTTTCAAGTTTGAGGTAATTGAGGATGGATAATATGCTTTGGGAGGAGCAGAAACCAAAATTAAACACTGATGGAGAGACATTAAGACTGTAAAGCAGTTGAAAAAGGTAGGATACAATTTTTAGTCTCTATAATACCAAAATTTATTATTCATTCAGGCAGAGTTAAAGCAAAAATTTAACAAAAATTGATATTGAACAGGAGGATATTGCGCAATTGCATCAGAGTCAGTTTGGGAACAAAATTTTGGTAACAAATTGTGCCCGTCTAAAACGGCCTTTAGGTTTAGACCTAAGGTTTTTTCTCTCACCGGGTAAATAATAGAAAATCATAAGTTACAATAGGTAGGTGTCGAGTGTTTTTTGGTATTGTTTAATAGCTTTTTTAAATTTACTTTTAGTCAAAAAACCTATAATTTCCAATAATAGAAGACCGAATATGTTCCCATTTTAAACTTTATAGTTAAAATCCATGTAACAAATAAGTCAACTTAGTAAGAACGATACTAAAAAGGTGACTTATTTGAGACTCGGACTAAACTTGTGGTGCTCTTGAGTTTAAATGTAGATCAATATATTTTTTGAGTTTACTTTATAAATACAATACCATTCAAGACTAACCGATGATTTTCAAAATAAAAAGCTATAACGTTTGGTCTAAATCGCCCTGCATTAAATAATAAAGAAAGCAATTTCTAAAGATGGTTTCAAAATGATTAATTTGTTCAATAGATTAAATTTTGAAATTTAAGGAATTTCTTTATTTTTCAACACAATATGTAGAATTTCAATATTGGTGCGCAGGCAGGATTCTGGGAGAATGTTGTCTTTTCCAACAAAAAAAGATATAATAATCAAAAATTATAGAAGTATATTTTTTTAGTACAAACTGAATAAACATGTTTATATAAATAATAATGTAAATTAATTTTTAGCCCTTAACCATAGATGCAACAATCTCTGGATGAGCTTGGAGTGGTATTTTTTCCTTTTGATGTAATTATGCTCAAGATTTTTACCTGGATTACATATTGCCATAATGGCACATGAGTAAAATCAATGCAACTGATATAAAGTCCATGAGTCGACTCAAGTAAAATCTTCCCAACATAACATACAGATGTTTTTTGTTAAATTGGTAGTTTTTTTTATGTATTCGAGATCTTTTTAAACACCAACTCCGTTATAGAAAATAAAATTGAAAGTTGTACCAGTCAGTTAAGAATTTTAAGCAAATTCATAGAAATATGTGCTACCCCGGGCACAAGTTTCAGCTATGTGATGTTGTATAGTGAATTTGGGGTTTCAAAAGAGGTACCGGAGGCATTTTTTAATATTTCGGTCAAGTTTCAGCAGAAACAAATGATGGCAAATTTCTGAATATAAAAAATCAAGAAACATCTCTGTCTTATGTTAGGGAAACTTTAGTGCAGTCGGTTCTCCTACTAATAATTCAAGGAAAGTTTTAATTTTGTATAAACCTAAAAAAGAAACTGTAAATAAAATGATTTAATTTTATCAATTTCTTGGTATCTTTCTTGGTCCAAATGCTGAATAGCGCATTCCTGCAAACGTCTTGTGATATTTAAAAAACATAACCATCTTATTTATTTTTACCCTTTTGATAATTAAATTATAGTATTATTCATTATAGTGATACAGGGTTTGGTTAGTTTAGGTATAGTTTGATACTTCTTTTTACGGTAAAGGTTTTTAAATTATTTATTCTGGTGATACAGGGAGGTTTGGTTAGTTTCGTTAGGTACAGGTTGATACTTCTTGATACGGTAAAGGTTTTTAAATTATTTATTCTGGTAATACGGGGGAGATAGTTTAATTTTATTTTTATGTTACTTTAGTTTTTATCATTGTTACACTACTTTTTTTTGAAACGGCAAAGATTTTTATAATATATTTTGCTATTTAGTTAGGTTTGTTTTAGAAAAATATCGTTATTATTGGCTAATAAATATAAATTTGAAGAAAGTTTTGTAGCCGCATGGTGGCGCCATCTTTCGGAAACGCGTTTTATTAGGGAATGCGCTATTCAGCACTCTCACCCCTTTCTTTTATTGGGCCATAATGTCTCACATCATGGGGACATGTTGGTCACAATAAGTCCTGCTACTTCATTGATAACCAGCGATAGCTGAGCTGCGACAGTTTAATGCCATCTCTTTTAACTACCCTGACCAAAAAACATCATCGCTGTGAAAATCTTTGTTTATTTTGGAATCTTGTGAATGTTTGCCTCAACCTCTTGTTGATACGAAATAATTGTTTAAATCTAAAATATCTCTACCACTTTGTATATCCATTTTATCAATTCTAATGCTCAAACCTCCACCTTCTTGAAACTTCTTAAGCTTTTCCTTTAATTTAGTGGTGTACTTTGTTTTATTTTTGGCTTTCTTTTAGACCTTACAAAAGTGATGCTGGTCAACAGATATTTTTCCTAGAGACTACAGGAATTAGCATTAAGTAGAAGAAATGTTTTTGTTGCCAGTTCGAGTAAATCAGAGTAAACCGCAAACTTTAAGATTTATTTTTACCAGTAGTCACTTCTTTATTAACTGTTTAATGTGTTAATGCCTGCATTATTTAGTAAAACACACTGGTTTAATGGTACAACACAATTTTTATTAGAAATTTAGTAGTTTGCCGATAATATGGCAACTCGAAGGTTGAAGAAATCAATTTAACTTTATAAAAAGTACTTTTTCCTCTGGAAATAACGTCTCTCTTTTTCGACTTCATTCACTATAGGTAAAAACTTAGTAATTGCAGTATAAATAATTAAATTACAATTCACAAACTTGCGTTGCGTTCGCATTATGTACTTTGTAAAACTTTTTTGAGGTTATGTTTTTGGTTATTTTGATTTCTTGTCTTTACATTTAAACGACGTGAAGTTCGCCCGTATACGAAAATGTATAGAATATAGACAAAATATCATCGGCAACGTCGCTTGGCGATATCTCGATTCATTCCGCTTCGCAAGGCGATATGTCAGGAAACAAAATACCGATTTATCGAACGAGGTGATAAATGATTGGCGATACGTATCGCTAGCGATATTTATCACCAGAGAAACAAAATCCCACTTCTAGTAACAAACGATTTTTTCGTTATACAAAAACAATCGTCACAGTATAAATAACTACCAGTAGCGACACTCTCCTGTGTCTAACCTAGTACCATTTCTATGGTGAGTATCTGGTACCATTGAGTTTAGAACTGCAAATTACAAATGGTGACATTTCTCTATGATCAAAATAATTTTAAAACCGTCGTCATTTGAATTTAAATACCGCAAATAATGTAATAATTGATGAAAACTGTATATTATTACATTTAAACCTATCAAAATCATTAAAAACTTCAGTTTTAATATAATATATCGTCAAGGCACACTATAAATAACTACCAGTATCGACACTCTCCCGTGTCTATTCTAGTACCATTTCTATGGTGCGTATCTGGTACCAATGAGTTTAGAACTGCAAATTACAAATGGTGACATTTCTCTATGATCAAAATAATTTTAAAACCGTCCTCATTTGAATTTAAATACCGTAATGAATGAATGAATTGCTGAAAAATGTATATTATTTAATTTAAGCTTGTCAAAATCATTATAAACTTCAAGTTTAATCAAAACTTTGCAAATGTATGTTAAATTTTTAAGGTTAGAAAAAGTGACGTAAATTTAAATTTCCCGCGTGCGTATCTGAGTATACATATATATATCGTCAAGGTCACCAAAAGTTGTCCCTTCAAATAACATGTAATTTGCATGAAGTGTCGCTACTGGTAGTTGGCTATACTGTGCAATCGTATAGCTTACAGACTTCCACCTCTGTTGACCCAATAGTTCCCGAAATACAGTTTATCAAAATTTAGCAATGTCATTATAACTAGCAGTTATGGAGAGGTTGAAGAAACTACAGCATACATAATATAATTTATATAGAATGTAAACTCAATGCTAAATTTTGATAACACAAAAAAACTTGGCCCCAAAAGTATAGATGGCGCTTTATAAAGAAAAAATCAACTTGGCGAATCATTTTTAGTTGTCAGAATTGATAGTTATGTGATACTTAGCTTTCAAAATGTTTCATGTTTTTTTAGAGAAATGATACTTGAGTTTAAAAGGGTCTTGTTACTGTTCCGTTGGATTTTCAGCAAATTCTAGATCTAGGTATGTCTACTTTTTCTACTTACATCCTATGCTTACATCTCACATTTTTAAAATATGTTATTAATTTTCAAGAATACTTTTAAACTGGGTTTAGGGTTTATACAATTGTCCTTGCAACATCTAAGTGAGACATTGTAAGGTTTTCCAGATAATCCTAGGAGAATGGACTTGGATTTTCAAAAGACAAAAGTTTAAAATTTATATTTTGTAATTTATTTTTGAGTAAATCATACTTCTACTTTTATAACATCTAAAATCTTCTTTAAATCTGTTTTACTGATTTTCAGTTTGTATCTAACTCTATACAATTTATAATTTTTAAATAAAATGTTTAAATATAAAATTTTGTTTATTATGTTATATTCTACAAATAGGGTGGATTGTGTAAATATGTATCTTTAATTATAGTTAATAAGTAATAAATTTATATGAAAATTTAAAAATAACCCTTTCAAATTAAAGATACATGTTTATAAAATAATAAAACTACAAAATACAAATATAAAACTTGCAGATTCAAAATTCCCGCGCGTCTAAAATACTTGGCCCCAAAAAACCAGAGGGCGCTTTTACGTTATCAAAAGGTACTATTGAGTTAGCATTCTATACGTATTATGTTATCTATGAACTACAGTCAACAGCCACACAGATTGGAAGGAAATCGATGCTAACGGGAGTTGGTAAGAACTAATAGGAATGAAATTCAAATGTAAAAACAATGTATGTGGTGTTCCTTTAAAGAAAGGTAAAGTCCTGTACGTGCTATTACGGTTCAGGATTGAACGGTCACTTTCAATACTCTAACATTGTTTTACAGGTTATAATATCCCAAAACAGTCAGATTTATTTTTGAGAAAGGAAAATTGTGGGTGCTGGAATATAGAAGGAAAACATTTGCTGAAGAAATGGGCCTAAAGGGTCAAAATTTCCACAAAACAACAAAATATTGCTAAAATGTTGCAGTTAGAAAAAATTGATAAATTTTGAAGAGCTGTGTTGCGATAAAAAAATTGAGTTGTTTATTAATCTTCCTAAAATAAACTCAAGGTTGCGCTTTTTTTTGGATATTGTTGGTTTTAATCAACTCAAGTTTGGTTGTCCCTGTGTGTTACCGAGACAACCAAACTTTCGTTTAAAAGCAACAATCTCCGAAAAAAGATCAACCTTTTGTTTATTTACCCCCGAAAAAGGCATATACGAATTTTTCGCTCATAGGAAGTAGCTTCCGATTGGTTGTAACTTACGCGTGACTTGTATTCCCCTCCTTCTCCTACCTACTTCTATTTTCAGGTGTCAAGTGTTACTTACAAAATTTTGAGTTTTTTATTAATCTTCCTAAAATAAACTCGAGGTTAAGCTGTTTTCTTGGATATTTTGTTGCTTTTAAGCAACTAAAGTTTGGTTGTCCCTTTGGTAATAACTATCTAGTCAAAGATAATAGAAAAAAAATCGGTCCAGCTAAGCTTGCGCGATTTTTTCATGACTTTGATTCTCTAGGACGACCAAACTTTCACTTAAAAGCAGCAATATCCAAAAAAAGCCTATACTCCATTCACTTTTAAGATAAGTGTGACTAATAATTGATTAGCGTCCGTAATTATTTTAGGGAATAAAACTCTTCGGCTAAGCGGACAATTGTTTTATTTACTTTAACTTAAATCTTTCAGTCACTTTTCGCCAGTCATTCGCTGGCTTCCTCAGACCTCAGATTAAAACAGAAGTAAAACGTTAAAATATTCGTATATAAATGCCATCTAAATATCTTATTTAATCTTAATCTTAAGATTTAATTTATCATTGGTAAAAAATACAAATCAAATTATTTTTTGAAAAATATAAAATAATGATAAATTAAATCTTAAGATTAAGATTAAATAAGATATTTAGATGGCATTTATATACGAATATTTTAACGTTTTACTTCTGTTTTAATCTGAGGTCTGAGGAAGCCAGCGAATTACTGGCGAAACGTCACAGAAAGATTTAAGTTAAAGTAAATAAAAAAATTGTCCGCTTAGCCGAAGAGTTTTATTCCCTAAAATAAGTGTGACTGACAACAAATTTATGTCAACGTCACTTTCTACTGGACCGTATTTAGCTACCAAGTGTTATCCCCTCAATCCCCTCAAATATAATCACATTATGTTCACAAAAAGAAAAAAAAAAGAAACTGCAAAAATAATAATGTATAATTAAAAAAATATTATTTATTCTAAACTATCAAAATTGTTTTCATTTGGGTCGATATTACTTATTAAAGGTTCAACATTTCTTTCAACGATATTGTCAATTTCCCACATTTTATTTTTCACTTATTCTATAACATGTTTAGAAACCTTTATTGTATTTTATTTTGAGGTTGAAATTTTTTCTAATTTTCTAGAATGGTAGGGCCCATTGTCGAGCACAATTACGGAATTTTCGTCCAGTTTAGGCATCAGGTTAAAAAACCAATTTTCAACCGATTCCCCAACCATTTCTTCATGATAATCCCCTGTATTTTAGATTCAAAGGACCATAACATTCACTTCTATACGCTTTAATTTTTTTTCAAATATTCTCTTCTCCAATTTACTATTTCATCCTTTTACAAAAGCATACTGATCCTTCCTCGGCGTTCAAATTTAAAATCTAAGTGTTTTAATACTTTAGGAAATGTTGTTCGTTTGAAATTTGGCAAATCATCATCTTCATTTACTTCGTTTAAAATTTTATCCAGTGTTGGTATTTCATTTCAATTGCTCTAATAAAAAAGCAATTTTATTTGACTTAATTGAAGCTTTTATGGATTTGTTTATTAATAGCATAGGATATTTATGGTTGAATTATACAACTGTTTACAACGCAGATATTTTCCGAATCAGTAACAAAATCGAGATATTTTGCGAGTTATGTAATTCGGTTCTTAACAATTTGTAAACATTTAATTTGCAAGTTCATTCAAACATAATGCCTACGGTCACTGAGCAGAAATATGCCAACTTCGAAATTTCGGCGAGAAAGGAAGCGATCCGAACAAACTACTTTAAAGTTGTAAACATTTCCGCACAGCTGTTCTACATAAGATCTCAATGATTCAAGCCATATTTATACCGGATTTAAATGCAAATATTTTGGTAGAACATGCACGTTAAGCCGTCAGACCCTTCTTCCTAATTCCATATTGCTGGCTCTTAGATAAAGATAAAAGGAAATTATATTCACGGCTTCCCCACCGTAAAATCGGTTCACTGTTTTTTTCCAACAAACATTCACTATTCGTATCCAACAAATGGGAAGAGATTTTGTAGTTGTAGTAATTTAATTAGCGTAAAATAAAGTAGGTGCAACTTTTAATAATTGAATATACCGTGGAGATCATGTCATTAAAGCACCATATAGCGAGCAGGTTGCGTAATATCATTGTTTACTTTTGCCCGGAAAATGTTTCTGGGAGTGTCACATTTGTTTATGCTGCTATAGCTCGTACTGTTGCGGTTATTCACTATTAGCCCCTCAAGCATCATTAAACACAATATGGAAATCAAACTCATTGCTGTTTGAAAAGACCAGGACAATGCTAAATTTATAGAACCATGGTTTCATCAATTTCCTAGTAATAGTTGTAAAGTCACAAGTAATATGTTGAGGATTTGGGATTAATATCCCAATGTTTTTAGCATTAATAATTAGAATAATTCTCCTTTGTACGTCTTCTCAATAAAGTCTATTACCTCAATTGAGCTTAAGCAATAGATGAAAAGCTTTTCAGATGGGTAAAAAGACCCCCACTTAACCCTTGGCCGCGGCCCAGATGGCGTTCCTGCCATTACCCAGCTGTTTAGTATGGCCAGTCGCCCACTACTTACAAAACACTTACATGCATTGCTCGCTTTCCTTCTTCCGTCTAAAAATCGCGCATGAAATCCACACAATGGAATCGTTTCACTTCATATTCCTGCAAATATTGTAAACTTGCTACCACTACGTGGGCTTTTAAAATGAAAGTAATTCTTTGTACAAGCTTCATGACATGAATTAAATAATGTTTATACTCGTAGTTACCTTTATTTTAACCCTTAAGAACTCTTTCAAATTTTAATTATGCCTTAATTTTTCTAGAGCGGATGGTAAAAAACTAATCTCTATTATTATCTTCAACCACGAAAGCACGATGAGGTCCAGTTAAAAGAGGATTTTACAAAACCTTGTTTTATATTGAAATGTAATCACCCACAATTGCAATCCTTGCCGTTGGCTTAATTAGCTATTATGGAGTAAATTACAGTTTCTGTTAACATTGTATTTTTTTAATAAGTCACGTCTTGGTTCATTTTGGACCGTATCCAATTTGTTTTAAATATTTTAGATTCATTTCCTTTAAATGTGATTTATGAATAATGAATGGTTTTCCTTGAGGATTATTGTTTCGTACTATGACTTCGTCTCTTTTAAAAATAGTTTTTGATGTATCAATTTCTTCAGTTATATTTTTAACTACTCAAGTGATTTATGGATATCATAATGTATTGAGTAAGAGAACATAAAAGGTGACTATTTTTAGTTTAAAATGATTGGATTAAAAGCACTAGCATGGTTATTATGCCTTTAATGTAACTAGCATATATGATTTTAGAAAGTAAAACTGTAATAAATGTCGTTGCTAAAATATTAATGGGTTTTCAGGGTTTAAAATTGGCCTGCATTTTCTCACCCCCCGGTTTTACACGGCGGGTAGTTTTTAAAGCTCGCCCTTCCATTAAGGTTCATTAATTTTGCATATCCAATAGTTAGCAATGCACCGCGTTGATGATCATTAATAGTTTTAATCGGGACCATATTTCTCCGGGCGACAGGGAATTGCCATATCGTTTACAGAACGCGCTTTGATGTATGTACGTTTTACCGATATTTGGTTGGCGTTCAACAGTTGGATGTTTATGTTGAAGTTGTCTTTCATAGACAAATGCAGCTGTAATAAATTGATTGAACACTGGTCGCCTTGTAGAAATTCTGAATTCTAAGTTTTAACTTTCTCAGTTGTTTTCCGCCACCTGGGGCTCGTGCACTCGATCAACCGCGACAACGCTAATTAGCTTACTTAAATTGATCAATTTAGCGCAAAAGGAAAGGCGGAAATTTGATTGCGCTCCCCCTTAATTCGAAAAAAAAACAACCTAGCTCTTAAGCAATTATCTTTTTTTGCATTCGGTCCGCATTTGTTTTAAATTGGCTTGCCCGGTTTTGTTTTACTAATTCCACGCAATTTGCCCAATTTTAATTAACGAAAAAAGCCAATGCAACGAAAAGCGTAACAAGCTATTCTGGAATAATAAATAAAATTTACATGGCAAGTTATCGAATTTAAATGCTAAAACTTGCATGCTTTACAAATTTACATTTTAATCCTTACTGATTCATAAAATATTTTGCATTTCAATTAAAATTTTTCCAGACTGGCTGATTGTTTCATAAAAAAATAAACGCAGAATTACCTTCCAATGAAAGGGATTTTTACGCAAATTTTCAATTTTTTGAATTTTAATAAAACAATAGCTGAATAAATTTATTTACATTTCCTTCAATGCCTCGTAATTAATCCCGGAAGCAAGTGCCTAACTCTTGATCCATACAGGTGAAAGTTCTGTAAATTATTCATTATACCTGGTTAGGTACTTCAGTGAAAGTGAAACCAAGAGTTAAGTGGATATTCAATAGACTCAACAACCGGCAACAAAGATACAAGCAGGGTGGAAGTTATATTACAAAAGGTTAGTTTTTGATATAATGACCTTCATAAGTTAATACTTTTTATATTTATAGTATTAATATAACATCTCAAATTCTTTTCAAAAAGTAACAAACCTTCGGCCAGGAAATGTTAAATTATTAATATATATATCCGAAGCTCACCAAATCCCTTTAAAACAGCTCTATTTGACTTTACTTTGATATTGATGAAATAATTTTTAGAATGCATTTTATAGTTTTGAATTTATCCTTTTCCTAGAAATATGCTGACCTTTTTTGTATGAAAACTTTCTTACTGGCTTTCGCCAAGAAAACTTTTTCGATCGGACGATTCTGAGGTTACCAATATTTGGTAAGATATAGTCGAAAATAAATATTTATATTTGTCTTCATCTATAATATAGAAAACATTAATTTTTCGTTCGTTGATAGTATTCATGAATGAAGGTTCAATGAAAGAACAAATTGGTGACTAAGAATTTCCTCGTCACATGCATTCTACCAGCGTATATTAAGAAGAATTATAATTTCATAAATACTTCTACCAGTAAGTTTCACCTGTTTGTTAATAGTATAGTGGTAATAATTAATAATATTAAAAAAAATAAACATAGAATTTAAGATTTTATGTTTATAGGAGAAATCATATCATAAAACCAAAACTTTAGTTAAAAAGCAGATTTACAATATCAATTTTAAATAAACAAAAAAAGTTACAAACAAGGAAAATTAAAAATTTATCAAAAATTATTAGCAATAGTAACTATAACTTTAAAATAAACAAAATCGTTGTTGTGAACACAACCGATAAGGTATTACCATTGTATACATATAGAGTATTTATATATAATGGTATTACCTCAGAATATTTCATTGTTGGCTCCAAAATTTACAGTGAACCCAACGGTGGATAATCTACACTCTACACCATTGATGCAAATTTTAAGGGACGTGGACATTTGTATAGCTAGAGCATTAACATAGATGAGTGTTTAGAAGACCAGGTTAGGTTACATAATAACTAACATATAGGTAAGTCAGACAAATCAAATTTAGACCGAGTCCAATACAAAAAATTCTTGAAAACAATGACGACATTCTAATTACCAATGCAGACAAGACCAAAAATACAGTTCGTACTCCTTAGCAAGCTAGAATATTACAATAAAATTCAAGAATTGATATTTGGTACTATTTATTATAAGGTTTTAAAAAAAGCACTAGTGAATGAACGTAAAAGTAACAATTACATCAAAGAGTTTGAAAAGAAATCGTTGATCATTAATCAGCGCCATCGAACGAGAAAGTGTGGTCTACCCAAGATCCATATGGAAAACCAGCCACTTAGCCCGATTATATTAAATTAATTCCATCTTTCGAATATAAATATAATATTCAGAACAGTTTACAGTTGAAAGAAAAGGTAAAGTATATTGTAATACCCAATACCCACTGTATTATGATTTCCTTGGATGTTACATCCCTCTTTATCAACGTTAATTAAGAATCGGTATTATGGGAGTCAATAATTAAATATGGAATGAAATCCATAACCACGCAAACATTGATCAAGATTTGTTTATTAAGATGATTAGTCATGTCTTCGACACAAGTTACTTCTTTTTCGAGGACCAATTTTACAAACAGATTCTAGGTTGTCCCATGGGCGCCCGTTAAGTCGTATCGTGTCGTATCCTCTCAAACTTAGTTATGGATGATATAATCAAAAAGGCAATTCAAGAACTTGAATTTAGTTTACCTCTATTATTTGCATTTAAGAATAAACTCAATAGCTTGCTCGACTCGTTCAATTCTATAAATCAATATACTAACTTCCCCATGGAGAAGGAAGTAATTTCAAGATTATCCTTTTTAGATATTTGGTTGATTAGAGGTTTAGACAGTAACAAAATCATTTTTGATTTATTCAGTAAACCCACAGACTCTGAGAGAATATTACATTACCACTAAAATCAGAAAATAAACATCATCACCCAAAGACGTCTATTCAACAAATTTAGATCAACAATCCTATGAAAACTTCAGATTTTTACAAAATATCATTCTTGTCAGAGTTATCAAAAGATGATTCATATAAAAGGTGTAGAAGAAGAAACGGTTAATCAGAAAACGGACACAGATGGACTTAGTAGAATTTATTCATTCATAATCTCCAAATGTTATGGTTCCAGAGGTGGGATTTTGTTTCTATCTTGATCTTACCAAGATCGATAAAACTCAATAGGAGTTTATTCTCGACTTACACGTTACGATGTCGTATAGGACTTTTATCATTCTATCCTTCTCATTCAAATGCAAAAATAAGGGTCTTACCTTGTCATGTCGTATACGATGTGATGTCGTGTAATTCGAGAATAACCCCGCTGTTGAGTTTTATCAAGTTTGATAAATATCAAGATAGAAACAGAATCCCATCTAATAATCATCAGTAAAAAATGTTAACCCCATTTTCATGTTATAGCCGGGTTACATATACATACATATATGGTCATTCAGATTCATAGTCACTTAAAATAGCTTCGTTCCCTGATATAGTGATTTTAAATGGGACTAAGAAGATAGTCGGCGAAATTAGGTATATCTCTAATTTCACAGCAAATGTCAAATATTGAAAATGTTTTTCTTAATTTTCGAGGCAGATGCTAACACAAAACAAAGACTTACGCAAATTAATTTTGATAAAAACTGACGTTGATGAAATAAAAGGCACAATAACGAAATTCTAAAAACAGAAGTTTTGACACAATGGTAAAAATTACACCTACGTCTCTGCTTTTGTGAAGTCTAGTTACTTTGTTTTGATTTTGTGTTACTATGAACTTGAAGCAAACATATTCCCCAGATTTTTAGGCGGGAAATTTGAATTGACCACAATCATTTTAGCTCACCCTGTATAGATTTAGAGTCTTTTGGGTGTAAAGATAATTTTGTAAATTTACAGGGTGAGGTAAAATGACTGTGGTCAATTCAAATTTCCTGCCTAAAAATCTGTGCATATTATTCGCTTTAGGTTTTTTACCGTTGTTACAATTCTTCGCGTTTTTGTATTGAGTAATTGTGCCTTCTGTTTTATAATCATCAGTTTTTATCAAGACTATTTTGCTCAAATATTTGTTTTGCGTTATTATCTGCCTCGAAAATGAAGTTTATCTTTTTTAACATTTGACATTTGTTGTAAAATTAATCGTTTGTTTTATTTTCAAAAACACAAAACCTTAATAAATTACTCAAATTCGAATATTTATAATTTTTTACTTGTACCAACGCGCGTATTTGGTTGCCTACATAACAAACCACAATCACCCTGTATTTATCGTTAGAGTTTAAATTATATTTTCCAATTAGTCTAATAATTTTGTTATCAGAGGACTTTAGTAATCACGAATTTTTTAATGTTTATATAATAAGCTTCTCTAAATTATATTTCTTGTAGTCATGAATAAGGCAAAAATCAATTTCCGAAACGTCGACTGGTTGTGGTCAATGCAATCACCAATAAAAATTTGTTCGAGTACCTGGCGTTCTTTCATTGAACCTTTATAGAAAAAATCTTATTTGAGAGCAATTTTTAAATTAGTTTTTAATCTTGGAGTCGTTAATGTTTGCGCTAAAAGAAAATTATTTTGGAAAAAGTAAAAATGTCATGGACTAAAAGGCCCCACTTGGATAATTATATTCTATTTGTAGTTGTAGTAATGATAATAACGATTCCAAGTTAATCAAGTCCATTCCAACTAAAAGTTATTTAAAACTTTATAACTGCATATAAGTTGAGACTAATTAATGTAGATAAAATGCAAATCAACACGTTACAACTCGGAAGGCGTTCCCAAAGCTCGCTTCCTGTTATCTAATTTAGTATTCAGGTAGTGGAGTTTGTGTTTACTTTCGATCATCTTAAAATGTCCGCGTTGCTTGCTGCAATATCTAATATACTGTTTGGAAGGGGGCTTTCCTTAGACATTTCACGCAGCATATTAATTAATGGGGATGAGCACTGGAGTTAGGAAATCGCACAATATTTGCATTTTGCGAACTGAGGTAAATGATGAATGGTATTTACTTTGCTGGATTGTAGTATTTTAAATTTTGTCATTGGCCCGGAAAAGTGGAAAGTGTAAAGTGTATCCAGGGGACTTGAAAACAATGATGTTAGCTTTAAGACATCTGCTACCCTTCCTTGGAGCTTTAGCTGCTATGGTGACAGGGTTAAGACCCAATGGAAAAACTGCTACATGTCTATTCTTATTTTAGTGTATTCAAAGAGTCGATTTCAATTTCCGACGTATTATTAAATCATAAATACTTTTAAGGCGTCCAAAATTGTATGAGCGTCACGTGGAGCTCCATTCTTCCGACGTTAATATTTCAGAATGATAATGCACTGTCGTCACTAGGAGCGCAGATGCTGTCATAACGGTAAGCTGCAATTTAATATCTCCCTAACACGCCGTTTTTTCTCTCTAAGGACAATTACTTTTTGTGTATATTTTATGGGGTATCCGTTTAGCAAATGTGCCCCGCGGATTAGTGTTTTATGCGTTATGAAACCGGCGCTTCTAATACAGCTTTTAGTGCTTTTGCCAGTGTTACATCAAACCGTAAAATCGCTAACCGTTGCTAAATTCGGGGTTGAAATGGAAAGACTAAATATTGTCTCGGGCTTATTTTTTCTTTCCGGTACAATTTCATTACGAACACAGATGGTGGTGAAGTATGGATGCCAAACTCCATTTTTATTATTTACCCTTCGCCTTTTGCCTCATTGCACTTTATATTCATGCTTTTAAGTTTATTATTATTAAATTAAGCTCAACGTTGATTCATAGCTTTGCTTTTACTCTTCATTAAAAGCTGCGTTATGTTTTATTCATAAAACTATTTTAAACGCATTTATAACATTTTTTTGAATTTCCTAATTAAATTACTTTCGGGGTGATTTTCTTTTAAACGCCTGCAAAGCATCATTTAACAAGGCGAGTATGGGATAATTTAGCTTCAAATGGACATGCAGTTAACGAAAGCATCGTGTACACCTGTTAGCCACTTTCAAAGTTCCCACCCTTAACCTCAACCCTTTAACGAAACCTTACGTTTCCAACAACTGAGTGGATTAAACAGCGTCGCTTTTGCAACTTTATTAAGCACCCCAACTCCTGTGCACTATGCCATTAGCATAAAACTACCGCCAACACTGGAACTATGCGATACGCACATACAAAAACGTTTGTTAAAACAACATTATTAAATATACATGCAAGAAATAAGGCTTCATGCTAATTCGTATTATTTTAGGACTCATATTAAATAGAGGTATTAAGGCACCGGAGATAACGACCACGTTTTGTTTGCATTTTGAACTTAAAACGCCAACCCGGAAAAACCTCCTTTCCTGAAGAGTTTGTTTATCCCCACGTTTTGGGACCATTACAATTTCTGTCCGAAATTGTTTCCTGTAATTGGTGTGAGCTCTTGACAATTCCATTGTCTCTAAAGAAGATTCGTTAAATACCAAGGGACTTGCGAAATAACGTCAACATTAGATTTTGGTTCGACTGCATAAAAGAAGGAATGTACCTTTTGTTACATATAAATGCCACTATTCGTTACGTATAAAATATTGCTTTGAAAACGTTATACTGTTATCGAAACAACGCAATTAAATTTATATTCATACTGCCTTTATTGCAGTTCAAACTAAAATATCAAACTCGTTTGTTTACAAAGCAAATAAGTTTTCTTAATGCTTTGATAAAGAAACTCTAGCTTTCTCTTATTTCTTTGAAGCACATTTAATCTTGTAATCAAAGTAATTACATTATATTATATCTGATAAAACAACTTTTTAACAATATATGAAAAAAAAGGTGATGAATTAACGAAATAAACTATAATGATACAATCCAAAATAAAAAATCGAATTACGCAACGATCTACGTTATAATAATTGGAGGCACCCGTCGTTGAGTTTTTATAATTCGTCCCCTGATTCAACTTAACAAGGTTTTAACTGGTTCTGATCAGTTGTTCACATCTAGTAATAAATACGAATTAT
This sequence comes from Stenus bimaculatus, assembly GCA_963971135.1. Classification (NCBI taxonomy): domain Eukaryota; kingdom Metazoa; phylum Arthropoda; class Insecta; order Coleoptera; family Staphylinidae; genus Stenus; species Stenus bimaculatus. The sequence goes on along the minus strand of OZ020185.1, from coordinate 15,034,493 downwards.
TCCATAATTATACAACATACGTTAATAATTATGCACAAATAGGCGTTAATTAAGGTTTATTAATATGTTCATACATACAGGGTGATCATTTGAAAATAACTTCAGTTTGATGAGATGTATAAACATTTGCTAAAACAGGTTACTTTTCTTTCGGAGGGGGAATCTTAATGGCGCACAAAAATTTGCCCCACATGTCATCCCTTTTGAAAATTTTAAATTGAACCCCCACACTTGTGCCACATCATTTTAAAGGTTTTTAAAAGCAGAATTTAGTGGCATATTTAATTTTATTACTTGATGACAACTTATAACCAAAATTTAGTTATTAGAGGTCCAAATTATTAATATTTATACTATTGAGAAATTAATCAAATTATGACTTTTAATCTTTTCAAAGAGGTATAAAAATAATGCAATGTCATAATTAAAAGAATAATAAATTGACTCAGTAAGTTTTATTAAACGTAGAAAATCAAAAGAGGCAATATGCAAAATTACAAATTATTAAAAAACAAAAATATTTTTTAATAATGAGTAAACAAATTAAATAATAATTATATTAAATGTTCGAAATGCACCATATTTCTTTGCATACAATAATACAGACTATTTTCAAACTCATTTCCAACTTTTGGCAATCTTTCTCGAGATATCTCCCTACAATCATCAATTATCCTATTTCTCATGTCTTGAATCACGTGGTGTTTTCAATACAATTAGTTTTAAGTGTAAATAAATGCAATGGTGAAATATCGGGAGACCGCGCTGGCCATTCTATCGGATATCTCTTCGTCCGATGCATCTTCCTACAAACCGGCAATTTAAGCACTTTCTTACCGGTAAAACATAATGTGGTTATGCTCGGAGTTGTTGAAAGTATAACTTTTCTTGGTTAAAAATGGTATATCGTTTTATTAGGAGCTAAAGTGACACTTTTTAGTGACGAATTCGCAACGTTTGGAGGACGAGACGCGTAGCGAACGAGGTACTGAAAAGCACTTTAGCTCCGAATATAAAACATTCTATTTTTTCTTCAAACGTCTATTTAAAATTAAAATAATTAATATTTTCACTACATATGCTTGCATGATTCAAATGCGAGCCACAAAAAGTTCTTTTACTCCGAATAAAACATGCTATTTTTTCTTCAAACGTCGAAATTTTTAAAATAGTAATTTAATAAATAATTTTAAAATTTGATTTAATTTACATACAACGCACAATACAATTTTAGTGTATATTGTGTTGCCTAAAATTCGTTTCTACATTTTTAAATTATAATTTAATGTTAATTATAATTAACATTGTTTAATTTCAATACGACATGTGTATTGGGTTGCGGATATTTAATTTCTACTCCTAGGCAGTAGTGACCATAGAATCAACGAACATAAAAAGTGACATTTTAAAGCATGTCAAACGTCACAAAAGACTCCACTTTAATAACGTTTGAAGAAAAGCAAGTTGTCTTCCTTCTTTCTCATCTCTTTTATTTCTTTAGAATGAGGTGTCACAAAAGTGTGGTGGTGACGTTAAAAAGTTTAAAGTCATCGTGACAGCGGTAAAAGAGATGATATGAAATTAACTTGCTTTACCAAATGTTTGTACATCTCATCAAACTAAAGTTATTTAGGGCGGATCGTTTTCAAATAATCACCCTGTAACAAACTCGATAAACCTAGTATATAAATATGCGAATGCGCCGGGCTCAATGATTTTATTTATATTTTAAATTTAAAGGAAGTGTTCATAAAATAAAAACGAAATTACTTTATAAAAAAACTTCATACCATTATCTTTAACATTTTTATGTACAATAATAAAAATTATATCATTAAATACTTTAATGATGATGCTTTAAACACAACACTTCGTAATTTATATAAACTTTTGTTATTAGATTTGCTTAAAATTTCTTATAATAACCGAGTTAACCTTATACAAGTTATAACTATAAGTCCAGTAATTGTTATTCCCAAAAGTGTTAATAACGTACAAAACTGAGTTAAACAATGTGCAACCTCAATTAAGTTAATTTCTGCTTGCAACAATTAAAATTGTCCAACTTTATAAATGTTTGAGAACCAGCAACTCAGTTATTTATCTAATTTGTAAGTTTGTAAATTTGTTAGACAGCAAGTCGTAACTGGCGAATAAATAATTAATATAAATTTAAGTTAAACTTAGCACGGCTTAAAGATTTGAATATTTAAGATGATTTTTTTAACTGAGGTACGAGTATACATGTTTGCTAATACATTAAGTTTACAACTAAACTATTATTAATATCGATAACTTTAAAGGAATAAAATTTTATTACAGGCGCTTAAAGTTAACATTATTACTTCACGTTCCTGTACTTTTAAACTATAAAACGTATTTTATTTTCGAGCTTTTTGCATAATGGGTAACAAACAGTGGACAGCGAATTAATTCCAATGATAGCATCTTTATACCTTTAGTCGGAGTTTTACATACATTATGTATACATCAACTATAAAAACTTACTGCGCAGCTATTGTAAAAGTGCACATCAATCATGCACGTTTTACCAGTTAATGTCCAACAATTTAAAGTTACATTTTGTAAAAGGTTTTTATTAACTGATAATTTTATTTCCCCAAAAAAGATATAATTCTTTTAGAATTCTTTCAAAACAAATGGCAATGGTTAAATAAGTTTTAAAGTCGATATTATTACAGTAAAGCGCTTGAGTTTTTAAACATTTTAGACAAGCTTTGTAATCAACAAAAGCCTCTTAACAAGTCATTTGATTTCAAAACATAACCTATGAAACATTAGATAAATAATTTATTGAAAACTTTGCTTAAACAGGAAGAAACTTGAAACTGTAACACAATGTAGACAAATGTTTCCTTTTGATTAAGCGATTGTAAGAAGATAATCGTAGATTATGAACTTTGAAGGAAAATATAGAGAGCAGGATATGAATTAAAAAAATATTTTGCAATAAATAAAATAATGAATGAAATAATCAAACTAAAGAATAATTCCTTTTGATCTACATCATCGATTGCAAACTTTGTTTATTAAAATAATGAATATCTATTATGGTAAAAACTAATTAACACACCTAGTTATATAAGACATATCAAATTATAAGACATTTTTTGGTGTATTCTCATAAAAAGTAGGGTGTCAAATTAATCATAATAAATAATAAGAAAACTTTTGTTTCCAAATATCATAAATATAATAAACGAAAAGAGACATAAAGTTGGATAATATTTGTGGCTGAAGTCGTTGATATATTTGGTGTGTTCATGTTCTTGGTCTATGTGATATTACTTTTAGCGTCTTATAAATCCCCCCACCGTCTTTTCATATAACTGGAAGTGATGTAAACGAAAGATCTAAAACTGTAGTGGAAGAGCACTTTTGATTCCCTTGCATGTGTTTGAATTTCATAATTCATGTTGTGGTGAAATAAAAATAATTGGTGCAAGCGTGACTGTCGGAATAACAGAGTGGTTATTTAAAAGTAGCTGTTTTTGTGCCAACATATAAATTCCATAATCCTCATGCGATCGGCCACTGCATTTTACAGCCTTTCCATATTCAAATTGATAATATGCAAATACGGCTTTAATCCGATCAAAAATAATGGACTTTCATTTTGGGCCGGTAAGCAGCTAGGATAAAAAATAAGGATAATAAACCTACGTTCCATAAAATATTTAGTCATTTCAGTATGATCTACAAAAAATAACAATATTATGATTTTAGCGATCAATATGCGAGCATATTTTGTTTGGCGTAACTGGGTTTTCATTTTCCTTCCCTATTCATCAAAAAGTTTGGTCGTTAAGATCTTTTGATTCGAGTATTAAGTAACTTTTTGCCCCTGCATTTTAAATTAATTACGTCGGGACGTGATTGCGAATTTTGAGAGAGATGGCTTTCTGTTCCTGCAATTGAAACATATATGCGAATGCGAACGAGAAACTGCAATAAACATAGAATTTTTATTGTTTTCACTTCCACTGCTAACATGTGGCAGTTTTACGACGTGGATATTGGCCCAAACTTTCCTCGTTCCCTAGCTGCACATTGCAACTGCAAAAATCAAATGCGAAAAGCTAATTTATAATAAATTCCCGATATTGGATTTTGTAATTCTGCAAATCCGATTTAGTTGCAATAATTAAATTGTAAACCAATTTTATTTGCTTTATTGAATTTGGCCAATTTTTGACAGCTTTTGATTAATTTTCTTTTTATTTATCTATTCAACCCAAAACCCTTTTATAGCTGTAATTCTAATAGCAAAACTTGGCGGAAAACTCCAATACCATGTAATTTTTATGATTTATAACAGCCACTCTCCAGTGACTCTGAATCGTAGAGTTTAAACGAGTACAAAAATAGCTGCACGTATTATAATAAAAAGCGCAGTATAAACCAAAAGAAAGCTCAAGAAAGAAATAAAAGTAAAACTTTTAGGAAAGTTTTAAACATGCTTAATAATCTATTATTTAAATTATAAACTCAAAATTTAATTAGCGAACAAAAATTAAATTAAAACTCGATTTTTTTATATAAATTTTTAAATTATAACCATTATTAATTGCATTATTGAAATAAATATTGGAAAAAATCAATGCAAAATATTGTGTACGTTATGTATAATCCCTTTTTATCTGAAACAAACCTATTGATTTCGTTTTCAATTTCAATAAAATAACTAAAATAAAACCAAGCTGCAATAAAAACAAATAAAATGGGATCTAAACCAAAATTTGGTACAAGTCGTAAAATCTCCATCAATAAAAGGACAAAAGGCAAAAAACTCTTTCAGCATTAATTTAATTGTAAAAGCACTACTAAAACCTCATCTCATTCTTTTTGTAACGTTTTCTTCGTCTTTCGTTAAAGATTCAATAATAAAAATTGGTAAGAATAAAATTTACAACATTAGAGATACAAAAGGCACATGAAGCGCCATCTTTCTGAATATTGGAAAGTTGTAATCACGAATCCTTGAAGACAACTGAACAACTACAACGCCATCTGCAGCTGGGAAACGTCCGGAAAATCTATTTCCCCAAAAGGAGTTTTAGAATGGAAATTACAGGTTTTGCTTTAGTAACGCCATCTAGTCTCGGATACTTACTAAAGTTAAAATCAATATTTAAGCAACAAGTGGTTGAAATTTTATTCCCACCAATACTGCTGGTGTTTAACCCATCTAACTGGAAGAGGGCGCAAACATATTTTTAAAAAGAAATAGGGTAAAGCTTCAATCATAGAGGGCACTGCACAAATATAGCACAAAATTAGTACTAATTTTATACGCATAGAGGGCGCGAAAATCGTGTTGTAATCGTTATTAAAATTAAAAATTCTTGAAATTCAAATTAACTATATAACTACGTACTTTAAAACTATTTCTTATATTCCTCGTAATAATTTCAATCGTTCCAAGGGGATTAATTTAGTAATGGTTCCCAGGCTGACGAGGAAATATCTCATTACCATCTGAATTGAGTGCAATCGCGAAATAATTACGACCTCCCAAACCCCTTTTCACCAATATCGAGCAGAATCAATATTTGGGGAGATTGCATGCATTTTGGAAAGGCAATGTCACCGACATCAATCTATTACGTACGCCCTCGAGCGTCTTTGGTCAACAGTTTTCGTTCAATTACTTGATGACTCCATCAGACGAAATGAGATTAGATTTAAATTCAATACCTACGTGTTAACGAAGTCATAAATTTTTATAAAGCCTGGGATCCAATTATAAAGTAATCTGTTTTCAAGTCTGCGAGATTATTATCAGTATTATATTAAATAATTATAATAATAGTTAGAGCATGTTATTAAAATTTAAAGGATAATTATTTCACTCGTAGTTTGTAGTAGATGTTTGTTCAACTTTTCGATAAGTAGCAGCAAGATAAAGTTACATGAAGAACTAAAGTTTCAAACAATTATACCCAGTCTACTTTTTGTTATTCAAAAAAATATATGCAAAAACTTGTAAATCAACGATAATTACTAGTCGTTTCCTACTGACTTATTTAGTTTTCAGACTAAGTATCACATACTCAAGGGAAAGGACTCTTGATAAATTCACGTAAACTTCGAAGAAAACTTTAATTAACTTAAGATAAGGGAGTGGGTAAATAATCATTGATCTTTTAAATGACACAGATTAATTGTTGTAGAATGTTTTTGAAAAAGGAGCTCAATTATCTCAGCAAAATTCTCAATAAATATTAAGGAACTAAGCTGTATAATAATATAAAGCTTTATTAATCTTTAAAAACTTAATAAAAGTATCAAGTACACAATAGGTTATGAGTACATAATCGGGAATTTTAACTAGGTATAGGGGGCGCTATAAATGGAGTATGTTCGGTACTCGCCAGTCTCAAAAATTCTAATTAAAATGCATTCTTGTACCATATAACTACATATTCAACAAAACCCAAATAGATGTATTATTTAAAGCTTCAGTAAAGCTAAAAAACATGTAACAATGCGATAAATCAAAAAGTTTGTATCGAATAAGAAAGGTCATATTTTTACCAGCAGAGGGCCAGCGGAATTCCCAATACATTACAATTAATTAAACAAAAATAATTTAGTTAGATCGAATCAATACATTCCTGTATTACTCTGCAATAGTATTATTAATTCACTTTTAAATTTATTTAGAGTACTTCCCGAAAATTACTAGGAATTTATTAAAAGTTCGAAAACTTAATATTTTAAAAGATTTTTGAACAAGGTTTAGATTGACTTTTTCAGGCAATAACTCCTTGTAACGGTTGAAGTAATCATGGGAGCTTCCTACATTTAATGTGGATTAAATCCTGTAAGGAAACAAACCAATGCATGGTGCTGTAAAAGGATTTGACTTGATATAAATAAGTCTCTGCATGGGTGGTTGTATAGTTTGCCTAAAAGGCATCTCAATACCCATGTTTTGGGCTGAGTACTTTTTTAGATAAGGTGAACATCCCCATAATAATATAATAACCTGCTTTGGATTTCCTAAAAATAAATTTTCTTTAGAGCTGAGACATCAATACCGTGATTTAGAGCACGTATTTTGAATCAAGATTTATTTATTATCTTAATATGGTTTTGACTATGATCCTCTCAGTAAAGAATTTCTTTTAACTAGGAATGTTATTTTAGTTGTGATATTAACATACTGGCCGCCCACTTTTAAATCTATATATTTGTTATTATTTTTCTGTTTCGTATAGAAAAGTAAACTATGTGTTTTATTGGTGTTAAGAAATAGACTGCTTGAGTAGAAACAATTGTTTAATTGACAGGGAACTTGTTAAAGCGTACATGATTACTTAAAATTCAGTTAGAAAATCAACTACATGATATATATATATATACAAAGTAAACAATAAAGGACCTAAAATGGATCTTTCGGCCACCCCAATCGTAACCGGAAGTTATGGATTTAACAATTTTGAGTCCATTTTTTGCCTTGAATTTGGTCTCTATACATTGAGTTCTATTTGACAGATATGAGCTGAACCACTTGCACACATTATCGCGAATTCCATATTCATTGAGTTTGTGCAGTAGCCTATCTCGAGTTACACATACACCCGAGTTAAATCACAAAATTTTTCTACAGGATATTGCTTCTTATCAATTAGGTCAAGAACCTCATAAAATGAAAGTGCAGATGTAGTTGATCTATTAGAGATGGACTGAAACCATGCTGGCTATCGGTCACAATGTTGTGTCTATCCAAAAAATTCTGAAGAAGGTCTAGCATTCGTCATGATGTATTAAAAATTATTAGAGATAGAGTTAGAAATTGAAATAGGTCTACTGGGTGGTCACTTTTAAAGTGCACACCATTGGGATCTTGGAAACCCAAAGAATAACAAAGTTACTTAAATTGCAAAAAAGTTACCCCATTTCAAGCTCTTTTGGAATACTTTAAGAAATCCGGAATTTCGCGCCATTTCCCAAATACCATGAAATAACTGAAATTTAGTATTTTCGTTTGTCCTCCATATTTACCTTAAAGCTTAAGGTTTTTGATTGAAGTTTGACAGTTTAACTTGACTTAACATTCTATATATTCAATGGACTTAAAACATTTTAGATTAACTAGATTTTCTTGAATTTGAATTAACTTTGGATTTTCGTATTGGTGTCATTTTTTATTTTTATAGGAAACACCAAGTACCATGATTTTAAATATCAACCAAGATCCAGGAGATAACGAAAGACTTGATTTTGGTAATTTGTTTCGTGCTAAACTGAGAGAAGATCCTAATTTTCCTACTACAATACTATGGTCTGAAGAAGTTTTCTTCATATCGGAATATTTAATAGAAACATTAATCATTATTACGCGGTTCAAAATCCTCATTCGATACGGAAAGTACGACCGCAGATTCGTTTCTCCTCAAATGTTTGGTGTGAACTTTTAAACAATCAATTAATAGCACCTTACTTTGTAGCAGACCCTTTAACTGGTCAATATTATAAGAATATAAAAATCCAAAGTTGGTTTCAAATTAGGAAAATTCAGTTAATCTAAAGTGATTTTTTAAGTCCATTAGATTCAGGATGTTAAAATTCAATCGAAAAGCTTACGAGATAACAAAACTATGGAGGAAAAACGAAAATGCAACATTTCAGTTATTTAATGATTGAATGGAGCAAAATATCACGAATTTCTAAAAGGATTACAAAAGAGCTTGAAATAGGGCCACTTTTTTGTAATTTAAGCAGCTTTGTAACTCTTCGGGTTGACCACTCTGTATAGATGTTAGGTTAGGTCATAACTATAAATTTCAAATCAAATATGCTTGGAACACTGTGTTTGTTCATGAGAGCACAAATTATATATAAAATATGATGGTTGGGTCAATTTATACGTCGCAGATAATGACTTACACGATACTCATTTTTTTGGCAAAGAAAAGTCGTAAAGTTAAGTGTCGAGTTATGATTGATGATAATAGTTGAGTGTTCTATACCAATTTAAAAATCGAATATCCATTTGTTAGGAGAAGAAAAGGGTTTGTAAAAAAGATGATAAATACACGTGGAAACAAATGATCCTTGCAGGATGAAATGAAAGAAAATCCTCTCCTGAAACGAGCATTAAATACCTTTCTGGACACAAACGCGTTTTTACGATCGGGAATTGTATTTTTCAAGAATCGCGAGACCTTAAAGCCCTGAAAATAAGTAGCTAATAAATAAAATGGGATTGGTTTATATTTGTGCTGTGATAATAAAAGTTATTACTATACTGTGTCAAACCATGCGTAAAATCATGATAAATTCATAATTTAATTGTTAAAATTGGTAATCATTTATGGTGTTATCTTAATATTTCTGGTAATTATCATTAGGTGTGCTAACGCATTATACGGAAACGTTGGCGTGTTTTTAATCAGATTATTTCTGGGTAGGTGGGTACTATTTATTTTTTACTGGCGCTTTATTATTTTGTTTGAAAATGCGTCTTAACGAATTAATAACTACTAGTCTATGGTAAATTATGTACAAAAAGCTATTATTAATTAAAGTATTTTATTATTTACGGTTTTGATAATGAAACAGCCTTTATTTTTTTCAACGAAACGTGTTGTAAAACATTATTATTAAGTAGGTGCTATATAAACACTTTGGTGAAATTTGTTCGCACCACAACATAACACGATGTTTTCACTGCAATACTAATTTGTAAACAAGAATATGAGCTTCCGGGTATAAAAAGATATAAGGGTGGTTTAAACTCACCGTGCTGGACAGTGGCTGACGACAGCAGCAACTACGCCTCCGCTACACCTGCAATTAATCATACGTCACACATTGTGGACATGCCATGAATACATATAGAGTTATAGAGTCTGGCTGGCTTTAACAGCCCACCAAATCTCTGGGATGTGCCCTTTGATGATAGAGGCGAGACCACGAACCTTTTCACACCTAATAACCACCTTTTGATATTAATACGAAAGGATGAATTATTAATGTGCGACTGGGATAAAGGTCCTTCTCGTACCCTTTATAATTATTGCACTTTATAAGCACAACTTTACCACAAACAAGACCTCGCTTTCCCTGTCAGGGATTACTATTTAAATATTTATAAGAAAACTCAAATTATATTTTGTTACTACAAGCATTTCCGCATTCAACGTTTTCCTAAACCTCTGAACAACCGATAAACATTCTACTTCCATTGTTCTGATGTCACTTGAAACTCTTCAGTCAATATATGAAAATTGCTCCACTGCACAGCTCAAAGTTATCAAGCACACTTCGTATACTCATGGAGATTCAAGTTTTCATCAAAATTGTACCGACACAATGTACGTGCATTAGGTATTTTTCAGCTTTAAATATCTCATAGATTATAATGAATCGTTTTTAACTCAAAAACAAATCTATTTGTTATTAAATAAATAGCTAACTATAGAGGCTGTAAGCAAATGCATGTAAAAAAATCAGGAAGCGATTCCTTCCTAAATCTAAGATAAAAGTAAAGATTAAACATGTATGTAAAAAGGGTACCCACCCCCTGAAATATACGATCCTGTAATTTTTTACACTGTATACTAATTTTATCTCGTTACAAATTTAAAAACTAGAGTTTTCTTCAAATTTCAAAACAAAAATGCATTAAAGGTTTAGTTAGAACTTATGATAAGAAAACAAGAAAAAATACAGAAACTTCGGCATCTTTTACATCAAAAATTGAACATGTTAGACAAAAATGCATTGTTTAGTTTTATCTTCGATTTAGCCTCCTGATTTTTTTGCATACATTTGCTTACACCCTGTATATTTAATTTATGCATATCTACATTTTTAGCTACGAAAACCGATTTTACCGACAGAGCTTTTGATTAACAGAAGGTATATATCATATTATCGACAGATCTTACTTTATTAGTAGGGTGAATAGGCTAGTCAATGAACACAGGCAGTGAATAAACTCTGTTTTTTTCAATTTAATAAGAAATCAACATTTCGCTACTTCCAGAAGTATAATATGTATCGGAACAAAAATCTTTGAAGTTTATAAAACTAATTTTAAACTGCTGATTACAGTGAATTGCTCCGGTAGATTCTTTGATTACAAACTAAGTAAAATTATCAACTGGGCTGAGGTAACATTTAAATGCATCCATTTTTACATTCATATTTTTTATATAAATTTAAGGGGCAAAAATACAGTGCGGACATAAAGTAAATTCTCCCCTGCTAACTTTTGAACGCTATGTTTTTGATGCTGAAAATTTGTCTACGGAGGAATCTAATTGCGAACTTTCTAATAAAGGTATTTTTAATTTTGTGAAACTTCCGGTTATACCGGAAGTGGATGGCAACTTTCTTATTTTAAATGGAACACCTAGTATATTGTTGCATTTTCGTGTTCTCCATAAAAATACCATTAAATTGACCTAGCATAGTGTGGTCTAGGATTAATACTTTCGGAATTACGCCCATTTGAAAAACGCATTCTTATGCAACTTCATTTACCCCGGAAGTTGGACCCAACTGCCCCAACTTCCTTATTTTAAATGATAAAAACGTAGCCTTTTTAAAAAATTTTACCCAAGAGATTTCCTGTAGATTTTATTACTGCCAAGAGCTAGAAGGTGGTTATGTTAATCAGCAAATTTAACGAACTTACGGTTAAACATAATTTTCTTTAAATTTAATTTTATTAACTTATTTGCAAAAAAATCATTTACAATAAGGAAGTTGGGGCAGTTGGATCCAACTTCCGGTGTAAATGAAGTTGCATAAAAATGCGTTTTTCAAATGGGCGTAATTCCGAAAGTATTAATCGTAGACCACACTATGCTAGGTCAATTTAGTAGTATTTTGCGAACGATAACTGTTACTAGGTGGCGAAAGTATGTACATAGGTGATCTACAAATCAAAACAATTTAACTCTAAAAGTATAACCGATAGACCTTACTACTTTGATTTTTTGTAACACCTTCTAACTCTGAAGTTTTATCTACTAGTAACGGGACACCCTGTATATAATTCGCGTCTTAGTTTATTTTGTATGTACAGTTGGTCTCAGCTGAAGTAGGACAAAAGTAATCACGATCGCGTATTCTTTGTCCTACTTCCAGCTGGGAGCAACTTTACACTATTGTAATTCATACCAAGTAAGAAAAACCTCAGAATTCTAATTTGCTTATATTTCATAATGAAACGAGGGTAAGAGTAAAGTCTAAATGATAAAAACGTAGCCTTTTTGAACTTATTTGCAAAAAAATCATTTAAAATAAGGAAGTTGGGGCAGTTGGGTCCAACTTCCGGTGTAAATGAAGTTGCATAAAAATGCGTTTTTCAAATGGGCTTAATTCCGAAAGTATTAATCGTAGACCACACTATGCTAGGTCAATTTAGTGGTAATTTTATGGACAACACACAAATGCAAAAATATACTGGATGTTCCATTTAAAATAAGAAAGTTGCCATCCACTTCCGGTATAACCGGAAGTTCCACAAAATCAAAAATACCTTTATTAGAAAGTTCGCAATTAAATACTTTCGTAGACAAATTTTCAGAATCGATAACATAACCGTTCAAAAGATAACAGGGGGGGGGGCATAAAGTGCGGATATAAAGTAAATACCCCGTATTTACTTTATGTCCGCACTGTATACAAACATTTCATTGAAAAACAAGTCAAAAAATTAAGAAAAATTTAAAATAAAGTCACTTTTTCATAAATCAAGTCAAGTCAAAAAATAAGGATAAAAGTGAAAATAAACAGTAATTTTTCAGATTTTCTTTTTTAAGCGAAAACAAAAAAATGTAAAGGCTCAATTTCCTTATATTTTTTACACGCACATTTCTAAGTAAAACTAAATATAAAGTTTTTTCAAAATTAGACCAGGAGTCAAAAAATTTAAAAACAAATTCACTGTTTCAGATTTTATTTTATAATCTAAAATAAAAAATTTTCTTATATTTTAAATAATGAAAGGGCTCATTTTTTTATATTTTGTCACACATACATTCCTAAGTAAAACTACATAAAAAGTTTCTCCAAAATCGGACCAGGAGCCAAAAAGTTAAAAAAATATTAAACAAATGTTCAGATTTTATTTTTTTAATTGATACAAAAATGTAAGGGCTCAGTTTTCTTATATTTTGTTACACATACATTTCTAAGTACGGCTACAAAAAAGATTTTTTTCAAAATGTTAATTGTAGTAGAAAATAAAATTCATTAATAAAGTTGGACATAAGATTATAAGTTTTATTTTTTACTAGAATTTAATTTTTTTTGTTTTCGGTTTAAAGAATAAAATCTGAAAAAATGACTTTTTATTTTCACTTTTTTTCTATTTTTCTATTTTTTTGACTCTGGGTATTATTTTCAGTGAATTTGTTGTATATTGATATTAAAAATTGTATGTACCTACTTTTATTTTAATATTATAAGAATTAAAATTGTGACCATTAAACTTAAATATGAATGTTAAAAGCAAATGCATTTAAATGTTACTTCAGCCCTCTAAATTAGCAAGGTCCAATAATATAAACAGTCTTATCAAAAACCTAGAAAGCTAAAACCACCCTCTCTCAATTTGTAATAAGAAAAACATAAATCATTTACCTACAACATGTTAAAGAAAAAGGTCAAAAATAAAAAATAATTTATTTTTTAAATTTTTTGGAATTCTGAACAAAATAATAAAAAAATGCATGTAATTTAGATGTCGTTAAATCATATTCGTGAATAGTCTGTGAAAAACGTGTAGACAGGCAGAAAATTTGACAATATAATTTGAAAAGTGAACTAAAATAACTGGAAACTCAAAATTTTCATGATAATGATGCAATATTTTAACAAGATTGTTTAAAAAAACTGTCAGAAAACTGAAAAACATATTTTTCACATTTTTTTATGTGTATTTTTTATTCAACATTTTGCCAACGATAACTGTTACTAGGTGGCGAAAGTATGTACATAGGTGATCTACAAATCAAAACAATTTAACTCTAAAAGTATAATTGATAGACCTTACTACTTTGATTATTTGTCAATAAAATTTGTAACACCTTCTAACTCTGAAGTTTTATCTACTAGTAACGGGACACCCTGTATATAATTCTCGTCTTAGTTTATTTTGTATGTACAGTTGGACTCAGCTGAAGTAGGACAAAAGTAATCACGATCGCGTATTCTTTGTCCTACTTCCAGCTGGGAGCAACTTTACACTATTGTAATTCATACCAAGTAAGAAAAACCTCAGACTTCTAAGTTGCTTATATTTCATAATGAAAGGAGGGTAAGAGTAAAGTCTTCAACAGCCAAAAAGAATCAAAGAAGTTGTTACAATCTTTATTAAATTTCAGTTTATCATTTCGAAATTGGGTATTTATGATGAAAATATTTTGACAATCTGCAAACGATTACAAACCAAATAAAATTTGTGTAACAAAAATAGAATACACCCGTAAACAATTAGTTAAACGTCTACTAAATGATCATCGCTTTTATTTATATTTCATGGAACTCGGATGCACTCATTGTGAATTCAGTTTTGGATATGCAATGCACTTCAGTCGGAAAGAAGTTAGCTCGCTCATATGAATGTTTATTGCTAACTAAACGAAGCCCTATAGTGTGTACATTATTCAAGCCTTTTGGGCCAGCTCTAAAAATATTATGCTTTTATTTTTAATAGTCCAAGCTTACCAGCGCGGATGCTCTAAATTACAATCCTAAAACTTTACCCAGATGATACTTTTTTTAAAATTAAATTCGAAACGACTTTAAGGCGGGCATAAACTCGACCCTAAATAAATAAATAAATAAAGAGGGAAGGAAGCGTGGAAATAAGCGCAATTATCTCAGTAAATAAGGATTCGCTGACTCTTAAACTTTGACTGGGGAAATCAGTACTTTTGGGCAGGAGTAGAAGGAAGAAAAAAAGGAAAAAGCACATTTTATTAGGTCGTTAGTGCTGTCCTGTTTTTATCTCCCATTAAAATAACGTAAAAGAAAATGGACCGGTAATTAATTAAATTATTTTTTTAACGCTGAACTTGGATGAAGTTATTTTTTTGTACGAACATGGAAAACCCACTCGATTTTAATTAACTACAAGCTTAATTATAGAAAAGTTTGATTGCTTAAAATAATTTTGCTATGTAAATGGTTTTGTATGAACAAGTGTATAAATATTAGACTACTTTGTTTGATTCACATCTGTTTATATTATCATGTAGGTTAATGTGCAAATTTTGTAGTAAAATTAAAAGTACGATAAAGTGTTCAAAACTTTTAGAAAATAAAAAATATAATTTAAAATTTTATTCCTAACTACAGACACCACCATGGGCAATATTTTTAACAAAAAAATTCAGCTAGAATCGCTTCCTCAATTTTTATTAGGACAACATAATTTAACTGGCTTACCACTCTTAGTGTTTCCTATTACTTTATTTTAGTTGAAAATAGTTGTTTAGGTAAAAAAACTAAATTCTGTATATTCCATGTAGGTCTTGTCGATATACGATGAGTAAAAATCAATGGTAGCACCCGTCAAGCCTTTCCGCTTTACGCTAAATCCAGCTTTACGTGTCAGCTTATACCCACAAAGTAAAAAGACGTGGATGAAGCACGACATTAACCATCCCTCTTTTCCGATACTTTCCAAAAAAATGTACAAGGCAAGACTTTCAGATCAATTATAAAAATTTTAATATACAAACAAATAAGTGTCAAACTTGGGTCTCTCGGTGAATAAAAGAAGTTTTTAAAAGTTTAAACTGATTTATGCATTTTTTTAGGCCGAATTATTCGAAAACTTTTTCGATCTCCATAAATAAGTCACCGCACTTTGACTTCCGCTCCAGGACAGAGGAAAACTGCGGGTTTTTTGGTGAATACTGGAGATAAATAGCTTTTGTCTCGACGAAACTACATTCAGATTTTATATCATTTATTATTTGCTGAAATTAGAGAACGGTTTAATCTGGTTTTATTATTATTTTCACGCTCGTTATAAATGTTTACTACAAGGTTTGTTCCTCGTTCTCGTTCCACACCAATTATACGATCTGAATACTTTAGTACCAAATTTGCTGATGCTGAATGGCTTGCACATTTCGCAGTACAGCTGGGGTCTTGGATACGTATGTATGTTTATAAATGGTTGCAAGCTGACGCTTTTCGGGTGCAGAAACCCTGAATTATATTTCAAGTTATTCGAGAAACTTGAATTGCGTTAAGGTCATAGGACGTGGCGGGTCTTCCAAAGGCCTTTTACATTTAAATTCATAATATTAATCATCACCAGTGATAAATTGTATACACTTGGGGAAGTTCTGATATCTCCAAGAAAAATATCCAACGAGAATCTTTTAAAAATTTAAAAGTAAAATTACACTTTGCTCAAATGTTTTAAAATTTATTTCTCTACACCAACCTCGTATTTTGTTATAATTAACATTTTATTTTATTAAATTATGCCTGAAGAGAAATTTTACCTACTGTAGGCCTACAGCAAGTAACTTTTAATAAATTATTTTTAAGACCTGCCTTATTTTAATTTATAATTTATGAAAATTAATTCTTACTCCTGTAAAATAAAATTTTCATCATAATTTTGCTCCTACAATAAAAATGGGATCACAAAATCATATCTTATAACGCTCTTGGAAATGAGAATTTATTAATAATTTTAGTAGTAACTCAAATTTTAAGAATTTCCAAGTAAATAGCCATTCATTAATAATTTTCTCTCCATGTTGATAAAACCTAATTTTTAATTATTCAGTTATTATCGATTTATAAACAAAGAAACAAACGGCTTAGAATACAAATTTCAGTTAAATTCGTAAAGCTTTCATTAAATAAACATAATAATACATTGTTCCAAAAATAGAGTTTCGGAAAATATTTATTCACAATTATTGTATAGCCCTAAGGAAAATTCTCAAAACAATTTTTAATTTAATTTATATTGTACTATTGAAGCTATAAAGTTTTGAAATAATTCAATTATAAAGAACTTAAATTCAATTATTCGCAAAAATCGACTAAAATAACAGCCTAGATTCCGCACCCCAAAACAATAAATTAGGAAAATAGCTGGAAATATTAAGATAACAAGTACGGCGTCCGAAAATATCATCGCTTCTTAAGAGATGAAATAAATTCCAGGAAAAGGGTATTTAAGAAAATGTTCTTTATTTCATCACATTTTAAAGAAAGAGCTTCAAGCAAAAAAATTAATTTTATCACGAATGAAAATATCCACTTTTAAAAATGTCATTTAAAATTTCATTGCAGTTAAATTAAATTCTTAATAATTTATCTAGTTTTATTTAATTAAAATTGTTAAATTAAAACCCTCGATAACAAAAATAATATCCATCGAAGCATAAATCCATGCATAGTTTTTAAATATTAATTTTTGTCATAATTGTATCAACAAATTATTTATTAAATATACCACTGTACGCTTTAGCAAAATACAATATTTGTTTGATGACAAAAATAATGTATAATTCATAATTTATGACCCTCGGGATTATCTTCCAGTAATCACAATTAAATGTTTTCGAACTGCATAATATTCCGATTAAAATAGACCGTAAATACACCAATCCTATCATAACTGATAAAAATCACGTACATTGGGGATTCTATTTAATACAGTTTTATGTGCGCCCTTTTTGTTTTCCATATGAATGAACTGAATTCCAGTTATATAAAGACAGTTCGCAAATCAAAAATAAATTGACTTATTGTGTCCTTTATAATAAATTTGATTAAATAAACTAATTCATATGAACTGATTAATAATATGATTAAAAATATTAAACCAAATCTTAAAATAGTTGCTTTATACAGGGTGTCCCAAAAAGAAGTAGTGATCAGAAGAAAATTTAGAAAAAACCCAACAGTCAGGGTCGGAACAGCTTAGTTTTTTTTGACGGGTCATTGAATTTAGTTCCCACAGAAATTGTTGTTAATTCGAAATTCATTCAAATTGAATGTAGTTTTCATATAGAATCTTCTTAAGCAGAGGTATGATATATAAAGGGAAACGTTTCCATGATTTTAGTCTACATTGATCTTTTTGGAATGATACCATATAAAGGGCATAAAGGGTGTATATAATAATCAGTTAGTTGTTTTTTCCTTTCCCTCACACTTACAAAAGAACGCCTATAATTTTCTAAGGAGCTGTTCCACTTAAAATATTGAGGAAACCAATAGGAGTGAGTTTAAGACAACCATTATAATACGACGTGTATGATTTAGAATTGGATTTCCCATACTGAAGCAGCATATTCGGGTTTGGAGAACACTAAAGCTAGAGCAGAACATCTCAATTTATGTTGTTTATACAGGGTGACTGGTAAGTGGCCGTATTTCCTTCAGGAGGTGATAGACAACCTCATTTGCAACAAATTTAACCATATCCAAATCCTCATCGTTTTCGAGATATTCCAGAATTTAAGATTTTGTAAAATTTCACTACCTGCTATCCCTATTTTGCAATTTTTTAGAAAAGTATAAAGATTCTTTCTAATATTTCGGTTCATCTTATCAGTTTAAATAATAGTTATGTAACAAAAATTATATAAATTGGTTCTATGGAAAAAAAATTACATGAGATAAAAGTCACATATGTATCAAAACAATTCAATTCAGTTGTTCTGGGCAACCAATTATTTCAAAAATTCGATGAGAATTTGGATAAGGCATGTAATGATTAAATTTGTTGCAAATATGCTTGGCTATCACCTCCTGAAAGAAATAGGGCCACTTACCAGTCACCCTGTAGTTTATATGATTATGTACAATCCAGGATAACTCCTAAATTTGTAAAGGTATTGCAAAATTTAATATTTCATGAAATATCTAATTTAAGATTGACCTTTTTATTATTTAGATGGAAGAGACATGACATTGTTTTAGAAAGATTTGAACGAAGACTGTATTTTTTTAATAATAATAGGTTTTTAAGCATAGAAGATAAACTATTTTGAATAGTAAGTAAATTCTTATTTTCTCTAATTATACTTAAATCGTCAGAAAAGATGATCTATTAATATTTGGAAAAATATGTTGATCATTTTATAAATGTTGAATAAAGTAGGAGGGATAACAATACATTGTGAAAGACCATTCTTCTGACGTCTTACCAACTAATTCTACTCGAAAATGTCTGTTTTCTAATAGATTACGAATGATTTGAATTAGTTTAAAATTTTTTGTCAATTTATAAATTCTAGACAAGAGAATGCGATGATTTAATATTTCATATGCCGAAAACAGCACATGTTATTAAATTATTCTAAAAACTATCTTCAATATGTTGGGTAAGGTAAAGGATTTGCGCTGTATCTTTTGTCAATTTATAAATTCTAGACAAGAGAATGCGATGATTTAATATTTCATATGCTGAAGAGAGTTTAACAAAAACAACACCTGTTATTAAATTATTCTCAAAACCATTTTCAGTATGTTGGGTGAGGTTAAGGATTTGCGCTGTACTTGATTTACCAGGACAAAACCAGCTTATTGCGGTATAAGTTGATCATTAATATTTGGAGAGAGTATACATAAAAGCATTCTTTCAAATAATTTGTATAAACAACTTCAAAGTGAGATTGGTTTGAAATTCTTGACATTATCAACTGATTTACCCTGTTTTGGGATAGGATTTTATTTTTTCTCCATATCTTTAATTTGTTCTATTCAAAAATACAATTATTAATTTAATGGCTAACTCATTTCAAGGAGACGACCTAAGAATGTAGA
This sequence comes from Stenus bimaculatus, assembly GCA_963971135.1. Taxonomy (NCBI): domain Eukaryota; kingdom Metazoa; phylum Arthropoda; class Insecta; order Coleoptera; family Staphylinidae; genus Stenus; species Stenus bimaculatus. The sequence goes on along the minus strand of OZ020185.1, from coordinate 15,014,693 downwards.
TTCTAAATTCCTATTTCTTCGAATAAAATCATTTTTTAATCTCACTGATTTTCCATTTAAAATTAGTTAAAGGGCAACTTGATTAGCAGAAATAGAATAATTCAATTTAGATTGTTTGGAATAATTACAAAATTTCTTAATTGTATTCCAGGTGTGTCTACTTGTATATTTAATATCTATATTTTCGAGAGTGTTTTTTCCATTTTTGTTGACGTTTCTCATTAAATTGTATAACAATAAATTTTCCAAGATCCGTAGTGTACTACTACATTCTCTAGGTATGTGTTTTCTTTTTTGATAATTTTGGCAAGATTAGTATTGAACTAATTCCGATCCAACCTGTTAATTCTGGAAATTTAACGGATTAAACCAACCCGGATTAACACTAATAAATAACCAATAATCATGGATAATTAATCTGGAATGATATAAATATAAAAATTTAAGAAGACAAACATTTGCTACAAAATTTTATTTTGCTTTAAAAAATTGAAATTAGAAAATCATCGTTACATTTCCCATTTTTAACATGATTCTCGCTCTTCTTTTATCCACCACATTAACCGGAAGCGTTTTTAAATAATCAATTTCCTAAAGATAAAATCTACAGGTGGGAATGAATATAAATTAAATTTTATGATATATGGAATATTTGGTGTAAAAAAGGACATAAAAGTAGATAAAAACGTATAAATTCCATTTTTTGCTGAGATGCATCAAAATATTTTCCAATGAAATGGCGTTTAAATGACGACCTACTTTAACTACTTTAATATTGGTATTTTGAAAAGTGGAGATAATGAAAGCGGTGTCGAACTTAGTCCTGGGGAGTAATTTGAGAATTTTCTCTAGACAGGCGAAAGGGTTCCAATCGACAGTGGTCTATTTATATTGAAAATTCCTTCACTCTAATTGAAAAGGACAATGGAAAAACGTATCGATTGCCTTGTCAGCAGGCGGCATACATCACGCTGTGGCCGATTTATTGACAGTCGTAGCCGGGTAAGTATTAGATTTAGGCCTTCTGAACCGTGATTCTGAGTTGGAGCAGAAGGAAAGTTGGTGAACGAAAATATAGGAAATTTTTGTTTTAGTCACACGACGTTTAGTGCATCGATTTTGGAGAGTTGTCGTTAATTCATATTAATAATAGAAATTTAATGGAAATCATATTTAGATTTGCATTTCTGCTAAATTAATTTTAAATTATCGCAGCTTAACGTTGCGGTTTACATTAGGCACACTTCGGTTAACCAATTGTTATTTACGCATGAAATTTTTAATTAATTAATTATTCACATTTGAAAATAATTACTTAACATAAAATTAACACGGCAATTTAGATTAGACTTTTTTGCTTATATTTCATCATGGGACCTCTGAATATAATGAAAATTTTAATATTAAAGTTCAATGTGTTGTGAAGTTGAGCGGCTATGTAAAGTGCTTCAATTACGAGTTTTAATAATGCAAGAACTTTTATTAGCACGCTATTTTTTACTGTAAGTCTTCTTGCTATAGTTAATGGAGCAAAAATATTAAATCAGACTTCTGTCATGCATTTATCTTGTTTACACATTCCTTTTCGTCTTCACCCGACATGATAACCCATTTCTTCTACAAAAACCTTTACTCAGATTAGATTATGCGTGTATTTTAAACATTGGTATGCACTAAATTATTCTCCATAATTTACTTATCTTTATACTCCTATTTATAAGTACATATTTGTATTTTACATACATTATAAATAAATGAACTAGGTTAAAAATAAATTACTTTTAAAATTAAAGAAAATTTAGAAGTTTACTTTTAAATTTTGGACTAAAGCTATAGTGCTTATATGACGATACACATCAATAAATTAATTAATAACGACAAACTTATTTTTTTTTGCTAGACTAGAATTGGCAATTTTAAGATTCTCCTCGCCCTCTGGGGGGAAATTTGGCACTAAGTTCGAGAGGACATTCGTAACTATACCACGTACTTAATACTTTTAGTGTTTTTTACTTTTTAAACCAAATAAATGTTTTACTTTTATGTAATTTGATATTTTACAAAATTTATGCCAATTAATGTTTTTACCATTTTTCTGTCCGCTCGAACGGATCAAACTTAGTTCGCGAAATCAACACAAAATGCGAAATAGCCCACCCAATTGAAGACCATGCTGCAATAACCGGCCAAATCCACTTTTTTGTGATTTCACTTTATTTGGAAAAATCGTGACTAGCGCCTATCAATTTGTCAAATCTGGACCACAATTATGAGTATGTATTTATACTTATGATTTAAAATATATTGGCCAATAAATTCAAAATATATGTTGATTTCTGCAGACTCGTTTTCCACAACTTTTAGAATTGGACTTGGCCGACTATTTTACCAAGGACTTCAATTTATTTACTTCTTGAAAGTTCTTAGACATAAAATTTAGTACGCTGTCTAGGCTTCTGAAAAATATTAAATATTATAAATTAAACCTGTTGTACTGTAACAATACAAATGTTTGATATTCTTTTGAACATTTAAAAAATATTGTATAAATCTTAAAAATTATATATTGACATTTCAAAAGACGCCAATTTTAACAGTTTATTCATATTTTTCTTTAAAACAACAAGAAACTTTAATATGTATAAGCCTACTCGTATTTAAGTTATTGATGACAGAGAAAGTTTAAAATATAAAAAAATTAACGATTATTACATTGTGAGCTAAAATGATTGTGGTCAATTGAAATTTCCCGCCTAAAAATCTGGGGAATTTGTTTGCTTCAAGTTCATATGTGTTAACAAAATCATGTCAAAATCAAAACAAAGTAACTAGACTTCACAAAAGCAGAGGTGTAGGTATAATTTTTAAACGTTGTATCAAAACTTCAGATTTTAGCTTTCGTTATTGTGCCTTAGAAGACAAAAAGAAAATCTCCTAGTGATCCAATGGCGTAGCAAATTTTTTTCCAAAATGTCTAATTTCACAGTAAATGTCAAATATTGAAAATGTTTTTCTTCATTTTTCAGATTTCATAAACGTCAGTTTTTATCAAAATTAATTTGCATAAATCTTTGTTTTGTGTCAGCATCTACCTCGAAAATGAAGAAAAACATTTTCAATATTTAAAATTTACTGTGAAATTAGACATTTTGGAAAAAAAATTTCCTACGCCATTGGATCACTAGGAGATTTTCTTTTTAAGATTTCAGTTGTACCAATCTGTGTATTTGGTTGCCTACATATCAAACCACAATCATTTTAGCTCACCCTGTATAACAAATATTTATGCCTACAATTTGAAATTGGAATATTATAAAAATATTTGTCATGTTTAAAAATCACAACGAAGCACAAAATTTAAGGAAATGAAATAAACTAGCTAGGTTATAAATTAAATTGCAAAAACTTGCCAAATTTGTTTCTGCTGAAGCTTAGTTATTTTTTTTCATTCTTTTATGGAATAATATGAGGCATAGAATTAAACTAGGAACTTATATTAACAATAATAAAAATATAATTTATAAATATAAAAGTTTTAAATTTTAGCTTCAAGCGACACTTAAACTAAAAAAATAACAGGAATACAATGGGAAATCAGTCAATTCTTTAGTTAAAATGTCGCTTGAAGCTTAAGCTTTAACCGTGCAACCGGCTCTTATACTGTGGAGTTTTTTAAAAACATTTTTAGGGTGTCTCATTTAGTATACGTCCGGGGTCATCCTTTACTATTTTACAATGAGTCATAAAAATTATGTGATGTAAAAATACGTGTCAAATTTTTGATTTGACGGAAGGCACGATGCACTTCCAGAATAGTAAATTAAACTTTGCTTGTTGTGAAATGAAAATATTCAAAATAGGCACGTTTTAAAACCTGTTCCTGTTTTCATCTATTCATTGTGCATTGTGTTTGAAAAATTTATTATCACCTACCTTTTAAAACTTGGTACCAGGTAGTTCGGGTGTATTTGATCAGTTACAAGAATAGCAACCCCTGTATCGACATACATATCTTAGAATTTAGGCCTTTGTATATTTTAACATAATTCAAGCAAGTTTATTCATTAAAACTTCCAAAATTGTAATAAATACATCATCGCTTGGTCTAAATAAAATAATTTTTTCGGTATCCAGCACAAAAAGATCAACATTGCATTTATTTAATTTTTAATACAGTTTTTATTATTATACAGGGTGATTTTTAAGTTGATACTTTTCCTTTGGCAGGGTGTAAAACTCAATAAATAAATATTCAAGAATATGTTGGTCCATTTTAAGGTTATTTGTCGAAAAAGGTAATTAAATTTTAACATGTTACATTGTGCATTTTTAAATTGAAATATCTTTAAAATTAATCGATTGGTTTAACTTTTGTTTTTTGTATGTTACTCGAGGGAAAAAGATTTTTCCAACGGAATATTACTTATCCCACCATGCCTCTTATAATTTTAGGGGTTGTGTTTATACCGCACAGGGATTAATTGCAAAATATGTCCCCTTTGAAACCGAAGTTGACCTGTCCGAGCGTTTTTTCAAATTTGTTTATTAACTATTTTCGAACTGAACCGTTTCGTTTTCGTGTGGCCACCCTGTATACAAATGTATGTAAAAATCATAATCCCACCAAAGTATTTTAGAATAAAGTATATGATTCATTTATAAGTGCATTTCAGAATATTTATTTTTTTAAAGTAAATTTTACCTCCGAAATTTTGTGGCATGTAGTATAAAATTTTAACATCACTTTTTATTTTTAATCATACCCTGACTCAGAAAATATAAAATCACATCATTTTCTATATTTATACATTTAGTCCTGAGCATAGAAATAAATCAACGCTTTTTTTTATACAGAGTGAATCATTTAACTTGAGACAAATAAATATCTAAAAAAAAAAACTTAGAATAACTTGATTTAGGAAAAAAATTTTCAGATAAAAATTGTTTGGTTTAAAGGAGGAGAAGGATCTACTTTTTCATAAAGGGTCAAAAAAATATATAAAAACTTTTGAAATAAAAAATATGTAAAATAAAAAAAAAATAGACAAAAGTTAATTGAGTAGATTTTGAAACTGCTAAAAAATATAGGTTTTTACTTAAAAAAAACTTTATCATTGAAATTGCCACAAACATCGCCCTTGGCCAAATTTTATGTATCTGTATTATTTAAGAGTAGTTGGAATAGGCTCTTTCAATTTTCTTTTTACTAAAAGAAAATCCAAATATCTTATTTAATTAAAGTTTCGAAAAAAAAATATCACAAGCATACTTTAAGCTCCCCAATATTAATTAATATGTACACAAAATCGGGTTTTACTTATAAAATAAAAGAGTTCTTAGCCCATATAACATACAAAAATTTCAAATTATTGTTTTCATAAATAAAGAAGTACAGAAAGTTTCCATAAAATCAGACCCAAATCAAAAAACTCAAAATAGCCAGAGTCAAAAAAATTCAAAATACCTAAATATTTTACTCGAAAACAAAAAAAGTAAGGGCATCCTTCTTATATTTTTTACACATAAAAGTCCTTAGTAAAACTTACAATTTTTTTAAACACAGAGTCAAAATTAGAATAAAAATTAAAAATAAATGGTCATTTTTTTCTTAAATTTATAACTTCTTAAATTTAAAAGTTACAACTTGTTACATCCTGTATATTTATTATTTTACAACAATTGCCTTAAATCCGATCTAAAAACTTATAGAGGGTGTTTCTAAACATGTGTTCCTAACTTTGGGAATTGATTTTCTGACCAAGATCAAGATAGGAATACATGTTTTCTCAAAAATGCTCCATCTTCTATATACGTACAGGGTGTTGAACGTTATCCATGTTTCTTTAATTTTTTAGGATAGCAAAAGATTAAAATCAAGATTAAAATGCACTTATTACTCCGTATTACTCGAAAACTCTGCTTAACAATGTAAAAAATAAGAATTATTTCATTTTTTTAATCATCATGCTTCGGGTCTTCTTTATGCATATTTGAACCCTCGTTTGAACCATTACATAACAGTGCACATTTTACCTACTAAACGATAGAAGATTCCAAAAAAAAATCGGGGTCAAAAGTAAGCTCTTGTGAAAATATGAACAAATTATTATTTAAACTGTAGATTAATGTTAAAAAAATAAAAAGAATAAATTTTAACACCCTGTATTTCTAAAATGGAGCTTTTTAGCGAATAAATTTATTCATATTTGTAATCTTAAAATTGTTCAAAAAATCAACTCCCGAAGTTGGGGAGACTTGTTTAGAAACGCTTTGTTAAAGTTTTAGATTTAATCAAACTACACCTTTTCCAAAAGAAAAGATTATTTGAATTTCAGAAATCATCAACTGTAATTCAGAATAGTCAATTGTATGTCAGAAGGCATCAAATGTATTTCAGATTAATCAATTGAATTTCAGAAAGTATCAATTGTATTTAAGAATAGTCAATTGTAATTCAGAAAAGATCAATTGTATTTCAGAAAGCATCAATTGTATTTCAGAAAAATTTATTTAATTTTAGAAAAGACCTTCTGTAAAATATTGAGGAACCCAAGAGTTTTTGGCAGATTATTTCAATTGGGTTTAACCGGGTGTTTAACATTGGTGAATAAGAAGCTAAAGGTGAATTTACACCTTACACTCTGGAGGATCATCGCGGATGATTCATCCAAAGTGATAGGTGTAAATTGGTTTTTCATCTTCATTTCATCCAAAGTGAACCTCAAGAGTGACAGTGAACAGAATAGAACCGATTCCTATTTTTGATGAAACGAATGGATGATTCATCCTTGATGAAAGGTGTAAACAAACGTTTCACAGAAAGTGAACAGTGAATATTTGTTTGAAGAATTTATTGTAGCGTAGCAGAAGTGTATATAGCTCAATTTTGTGGTTAGAAAAATGGCATTTCGTTGGAAAGACGACCAAACACTGTCCTTGCTAGAAGTTTATAAAAATTTTCCAGAACTTTGAAAATTGCTTGGCACACTTCTGGTACCATCAGTGATATACTACAGGGTGGTACTCTATACAAAGCACTAACACTTCCAAAACAGGTGCCTGTTGCAAGGTAATGCAGGGTGATCTGTAGTTTAATTTTTGCTGGCAATGCTGCTCTAAAATGGATATCGGCCTTCTGTATTATAGGACTAACTTTCTTCAATAGAAAATCAAATTGTTCTTCATTCATTCTTAAATGTTTCCGATATGCTTCATGATCTTCATGAGCTAGTTCAACTAATAGTTGCGTGGAGGCTCCAAATTGGTCTCTTCGTTGAATCCACGGTCTTGTCCACCAACTACGTGTTAGGCGTCTTTTTTTGTTTTCCAATATCTTACTACATTCTTCTGCGAGAGCTACACTTATTATTTCAATTCCAACACTCACTAATTCAGTCGCTGCCATTTTGAAACTGGTCAAGAGGATCAAAAACAGTGAAAAGTGTAAATTGATTTTCTTTCACTGTTCACTTTCACTAAGGATGAATCATCCGTGATGATCCTCCAGAGTGTAAGGTGTAAATTCGCCTTAAGTCCGGTGTTACTGGTGTAATGTTAAATTTCGAAAGGATATTTTTGATGAAATGTATGTGCTGTTGTGGTTCACGTGCACAATCACCGCCAAAAACTCTTGACTTCCTCATTATTTATAATAGGTCCATTCTGAAATGAAATTGAGTTTTCTCAAATACAATTGATGCATTCTGAAATACAATTGATCTTTTCTGAAATACAATTGACTAATCTGAAATACAATTGATACTTTCTGAAATTGAATTGATTATTCTGAAATACAACTGATGCTTTCTGAATACAATTGATTATTTTGAAATCGTATTGATCTTTTCCTCGATTTTTTCATAAATACCGAGATAAATACAATTGGAAAAGGTGTAGTGAGGTTATTTTATAATTTGATTTATAAATCACACACCCCTTTGTTAAAAATCACTCTTTTATCTTTTAAAGTACCCATTGTGTACCTTTTAATTATTCTCAGTAAACAAGTTGGGAAAATCCCTAGATTTGGGGATTTCCTGTGGATTACGACAACCTTAACCAAATTTCTAACGAGAGAAACACAAACAGAGTGATTATCTCAAATATATTTTTAGTGAATTAGGGTCTACAATCATTTTTTACTTTATTTAAAAAAAAACTAATTTTGTTAAAATTATTTTCATTTGTATCATAAATATCATTACTTGTGTGAAGTTAGCAATAGATGTCATCCATAGATTATATTTCAAAATATATGCAAAATATAAACAAAAAAAGTATTTGTAAAGGGGTTACACTAAAACAACCCCTAAAAAATCTAGGGTAAAATTGGCGATTTTCTAATTTTTTATTTGGGAATTGAAATATATGTGATTATGAACAAAATATCGAAAAACTAAATGGGAAGAATTTTTTGTGTATTATTTATAACACCTTAAAGTTAGCTCTATTAGCGTGTGTTGCGGGATATGAGAAATAATTTTGAAACGCATTAGCATCAATTTTTATTCTTTTGATATAAATGTATTCTAAACAAAATATCAAAAAACTAAAGGGGTATTATTTTTTGTTTTTAAACTACAAATCCCCAAAGTTTTAGGTTTGTATAAGACGGCGCCGCGTTATTGGAGAAAAACAATAATTGTTTTAATTATTAAAATATCGTGCACATCACTTTTTATTTTTATTATTTTTGTTTTGTTTTGTTTTTACATATGGGATTAGATTTATACCAAAATGAAAAAAATAAAAAGTGATGTGCACCATATTTTAATCGTTTTTCTTCAATAATCCATTGGTGCACTTATTATTTTCCGGAACAATCCGGAAGTGCCAGGAATCAGAAGTTACTTTGAAATTTCAAATGGTAATTTTGAAAAAAACTTTTTATGCAGTTTTACTAAAGAATGTATCTGTAACAAAATATAAAAAAATTGAGCCCTTACAATATTTTGTTTTCGATAAAAAAAATAAAATCTGAAAAAGTGACTATTTTTTTAATTTCTTGACTCCTGGTCTGATTTGAAAAAACTTTTTATGCCGTATTACTAAGGACTGTATTTTTAATAAAATGTAAAAAAATTGAGCCCTTACATTTTTTTGTTTTCGATTAAAAAAATTAAATGTGACAAAGTGACTGATTATTTTCATTCTTTTTTAAACTTTTTGACTCATGGTCTGATTTTGAAACAACTTTTTATGTAGTTTTACTAAGGACTGTATATGTAACAAAATATAAAAAAATTGAGCCCTTACATTTTTTTGTTTTCGATTTAAAAAAAAAATGTGACAAAGTGACTGATTATTTCCATTCTTTTTTTAAATATTTTGACTCCTGGTCTGATTTAAAAAAAAAACTTTTTCTGCAGTTTTACTAAGGCTTGTATCTGTAACAAAATATAAAAAAATTGAGCCCTTACATTTTTTTGTTTTCGATAAAAAAATAAAATCTGAAAAAGTGACTATTTTTTGACTCATGGTCTGATTTTGAAAAAACTTTTTATGCAGTTTTACTAAGGACTGTATATGTTACAAAATATAAAAAAATTGAGCCCTTACATTGTTTTGTTTTCCATTAAAAAATAAAATGTGAAAAAGTGATTATGATTATTTTCATTCATTTATAAATTTTTTGATTTTGAAACATGTTTTTATGTAGTTTTACTAAGGACTCTATTTGTAACAAAATATAAAAAAATTGACCCCTTACATTTTTTTTTCTAAAAAAAAAATATGATTGTAAAAATGAATGCATTTAAATGTAACTTCGGCCCGGTACTTCACACAAGTAAATAACAATAACATATTGTTAAAACATCATTAACCTACCAGTTTTGATAGAAAAACTACGAATAAAAAAAAGAGACGTAATTTAAAAATACATTGCACAATTACTGCCAATTACTGATATTTAAAACTCCCACAAAAATGACATAAATATTTCAATAAAACAAAAATTAAATCTAAATGAAATAATAAGACAAAATGTGGGCGATTTAATCAAGTTTGCTTTCTCTACAAAGCAATTATTATTCCAAAGAACTTTAAATTAGCTTAAATACGAATAAATTAACTTAGTAATATCTAAAACTTTGCTTCTATAAATTGATCAAATAATAAAAACACCATTAATATTGATCAAAAAACATACTTTTTATTGAGGTGTCATTATACCTATCTATTCCCCATTCCAATCAATTACAATTTACTAAAATTATAGCATTAATTAAAAAGATAAGAAAGTCCAGTTATTTATTTAATAAAAAATGGTAAACAAAATTGCAAGATAAAATTGAAGTGCCTGTTTAATAAATAAATTAAAAATCCGTAATTTAAAATTCAAATCACGAAAAATATTTCGTGCAAAAGCCATAAATCATGCTTATATTATAATAATTTTATTTAAATTAGTTAAAACATATGACATGATAAAAACAATAACAAAAAACAAATGATACATAACCAATAAGTCTGTGAAATTTACCTGATTTTATGGTCCCTTGAGGAGATTATTTTGTATTAAAACATTACAAATAAGATAGTTCACGTATTAAATTAACTTCACGAGCACTATTTGTACATAAAGTCATATAAAAATCACTAAAATATTATTTATTTACAGAAAGTACACTTAGACGACAGCATCCAGGCGGCCATATGCGTTTGGCGTTTGTCAATTGTTAGGACGCCACTAGCGACCCTATCAGGTGGTAGTCGAACTAAGCGTGGCCGATATAGAAGAATGCTACTTCTAAAAAATTTGTAAATTTTGCGATCATCTAAAAAATTAAATTAAGGGGGTTTCAACATATTTTAAATGTTAAAATTCTTAGGTTTTTGCTTTTATTTCTATTGTTCGTTCTATATTTTTAGGGTTAATTAAAAAACGTTTCCATAGCCTGATTAATCAAGCTTCCAACAACTTTCCTAATAATTTTGAAAAATCTACTATGGCTGCTTAAAATATGATATTTAAAAAGTCTTTGGGAGCTTTTTTTAAATAAAAACTATAAATATTATAACTAATACGTAAAAAATTACAGTTGAAAACTTTGCAGGTTGATAGCCCCTTAACATTAAATAATTATGACATTGGAACAAACATTTTTAACAAAACCTATATAGGGTGTCCCAAAATTCGACCGACAACTATTAACTGGAGATGGTAGACCTAAAAATAAGTAGATATGACCCAATTTATCTATTTCCAAAAATGCACCCCTGAGCAGTTATAAGCCTCGAAAGTTTAATTTTTAAAGTAGCAGTAAAAATATTTTATGAAATTTTGAATACATGCATTTGAATATTGATTCCTCAATTGGAAAAAAGAATTTAGTCGTTTTCAGGGTAACAAGCTACACAGTTTCACCATAAAGTCTGTTAATAAACCATTAATATTGACTAAATGCAATGGTTTTTTTTATAAATTAAAAAGTATTTTATTAAAAATGTATGTTGAGTGGCCTAACTTTCCTACCATTTTTTAAATTTTATTCAAAAACTACTCAGCTTAGGAAAAATCCATAGGGGACAGAAAATCTTCGTTTCTCAGTTTTCTAAATAAATTCTAAAATAATTTTTAAATAAAATTTGTAAATACCTAAAATAAAATACTCTTTTGTGTCTACTTGTTCCATCCAACACCATTTACAAAAATCGAGTAATAGCCAAATTTTTACCAATTGAGCGTCCAATATTCAAAATTTCAGGTCTACTATCTCCAGTTAATCGTTGTCGGTCGAATTTTGGGACACCCTGTATCAAGGCTAGGCTATATAAAATTTGAGTTGCTCTAAATAATATATCTGTAAAATTTGATGGATTTGGTGTGAAATTTGCAACAAGTAACTGTAAAAGTCAAAGACAATCATGGAAAAAATTATAAGCAACGAGCGTATATTGCGAACACCGAAAAGCGCCACCTTCTTGTATTTGAAGTTAATCTACTTTGGTGTTACCGATTATTTTTATAAGCTTGTAAAGTGTCAGTTTGTAACTTTATTAAATTTCGAATTCGCGGTTTTGGACATATTTTTTTTCCAGTGGAGCTTTTTTAAAATTTATTTTTTTGTTATACAGGGCGTTTCGTTTTTGAAACCCCATGTAGGAAATACTTTTTTAAGAAGAAAAGTTCATATGAACATGTCCAATATTCATTCATAAACAAGTTATAAGCATTTGAAGAAAAATAAATTAAATCAATTCATTACTAAAAAATATAATTTAGCATGCTTTGAAAATCGTCTTTTTTTTTTAATTTTGGCAATTAAATAATAAAGATTTACCTCCAGTATTATCAAACACGTTTAACGGTCATTTAATTTTAAATGACATTTAATTTGACATGTATACGCTATTTTACAGCTAAACGTCATTTAAACTATATTCAAACTTCATGAAAATACTATACAGGGTGGGTCAACGAAAACGAAACAGACGAGTTTTGAACTAGTTAATAAAAAAATTTGAAAAAATGCTCGGACAGGTCAACTTTAGTTTCGAGAGGGACATATTATGCAATAGAGTTGATTCAAAAATCCATTCATCCCTCGCCCTTTGGACACAACCAATAAAATTTTAATAGGGATGGTAGGGTAAGTAATACCTCGTTGGAAAGATCTTTTTACCCAGAGTAACATACAAAAAAAAAAGTTAAATCGATCGATTCGTTTTAAAGATATTCAAAATTTAGCAAGTAGAGTTTTCATACCTTTTAAAATTGTGCTATGAACACCACGCCTTCAATTTTAAGTCTTTTGATAGGAAAGTAATACCTCCTTGGAAAGTTCTTTTTACCACAAGTAACATACAAAAAAAACAAAAGTGAAATCGATTGGTTTGTTTTAAAGAATTCAAAATAAAACATTATTTTTTATTTAACCAAACTAAACTTAACTAATCTTTTTGAAGAAAACTTAACACTTTAAAGAATCCCATCGATTCCGACACTTTCAAGGATGTTTTTATTATTTTATTAAATGTTCGAATTGAGTTCCACCAACCTCCATGCAAACGTACAAATTTTGCTCAAAGCGAATTCTTACATTTTGTAACATTTCAGCAGTAATTTCTCGGCATTCATTAATAATTCTCTGTCGTAACTCTGCTAGAGATCCTGGTTCCGTTGCGTAAATCTTACTTTTTAAATGCCCCCAAAGGAAAAAATCAAGGGGAGTAAGATCGGGAGATCGCGGCGGCCACTCCAAAGGTCCTCTACGCCCAATTCATTGCCCAGGAAACGTCGTATCCAAGAATTCCCTAACAGGCCGTGTGTAATGAGGAGGGGCTCCCCCTTTTGTTGGAAAATCAGATGGTCTTCTAAATAACGATCGTCATTTTCGATAATATCGTCAAGAAATGGATGCAAAAAGTTTTGAAGTAGATCCAAGTACATATCCCCTGTTAGATTGCCATCTAGAAAATACGGACCAATAGACAGTCTCCAAAAATTCCAACCCACACATTCAATGTTTGAGGAGTTTGTGTGTGAACTTCATGAAATAAGATAATTTTCATCAGCAATTATCCGTTCCGTCATCACCTCACAAAATTGCAGTCGCCTATTAAAATAATCTTCATTTAACTCATGAATTAAATGAATTTTATAGGGATGATATTTGTGACCTTTCAATATTCGACCAATGGTTGTTCTGCTGATGTTAGTCACAGTCTCCAGTTTTCTTGTGCTTAAAGTTGGATCTGCAGCAACTTGTCCCAAAACACCTATTTCAACGACCTCATATTTTATTGGACGAACATTACCAGGATCGGGTTTCTTATTACCAACAGAACCAGTATTTTTAAATTTGGCAACTAACTCCAGAACGTATTTTCGGTTACAATGTTTGTTTGGATGTTGTTCATTAAATAAATTAGCTGCACGATGAGCATTCTCATCGATTTTAAAATAAAAAGTGATTAATTCAACCCTTTCTGGAATTGTATAAACCATTGCTAGCAGAAGCTTTTACAGAAGTTCACAAAATTTTAAATGTTGATTTCTAATAATTAGTCATAAACAGTTTTAACACGATGAAAATCACCACTAATACAAAATACAACTGATAAAAAGAATCTCAATGTGGTTATAAATCGTTTTATGTTTTGCATTGTTTTGTTCCAGATGTTACAAAATTTTAAACAATTCCTCGAATAAATTTAAATTTGTTTTTTACATGTTTTACATGCTTTTGTATCTTACTTTGGGTTAAAAGATCTTTCCCAGGAGCAGTGGCGGATTAAGCCATTTGGAGGCCTGAGGCGCAACCTGATTTTGAGGCCGCTATTTTTTTGAAATAAAATAAGATGACCTTTTTAGTTGACATCAGTTTCAGACGTTTCAGGGGTTAGTTTAAGGAAAACTTAGAAGTGCAAAATTTGAATATAGCGCCATAGGTGAAATTTTTGAAAAATGGCAATGGCAGGTTAAGCATTTCCAGATACTTTGGAAAAACATCTCGTTTTTCTCTTTTTCAAAAAATTTCATGGAATTAGATGAACTGTAAAATATAACCAAAAGTTAAAATTAAAGAAGAAACTATATTATACAGGGTGTTCCAAAAAGAAGTGTTCAGAAGAAAATAACCGGTTCGTTCGAACCGACAAAATTTTAGAAGGTGGGTCTCAGAAATTTCAAAAAGAGAATCTTTTTTAAAGTCAACTTGTCTGGAACTGGAAAGAAAAACTCCTTTGTATAATTAGTTTGTTAGGTTTATGATTTATTTGAATAGAAGTTTTCAAAAACGACCATTACTGGTAAAAAAATGTGACTGCATAATTTTTTTCAATTTTTTTGAGGCCGGTTCAATTAGGAGGCCACAGGCGCGCGCCTCAGGCGACTGTGCGATAATCCGCCACTGCCCAGGAGGTATTACTTACCCTATCAAAACACTTAAAATTGAAGCCGTGGTGTTCATAGCACAATTTTAAAGGCATGAAAACTCTACATGTTAAATTTTGAATATCTTCAAAACGAATCGAAGGATTTAACTTTTTTTTGGCATGTTACTCTGGGTAAAAAGATCTTTCTAACGAGGTATTACTTACCCCATCATCCCTATTAAAATTTTAGGGGTTGTGTCCATAGGGCACTGGGGTGAATGGATTTTTGAATCACTTCTATTGAAAATTATGTCCCCCTCAAAACCAAAGTTGACCTGTCCGAGCGTTTTTTCAAAATTTTTTATTAACTATTTTAAAACTCGTCTGTTTCGTTTTCGTTGGCCCACCCTGTACACGTCTAATTAAACCTCTTTTAAAATTAAATGACCGTTAAAAAGTTTGATAGTATCGGCCGGTAAACATTTATCGTATTTAATTTTGAAACAAATAACAAAAACTACAAAATGTTTAGTAATTCTGAATATGCCGATATAATTTTTATTTATGGATTTTGTAATTTGTAATGGTAATAGTTTGCAAGTAAGTAGAGAATATCAACGCAGGTTTCCCAATAGACGTCACCCTTCTTACCATGTTTTCTCCAGGACCTTTCAAAGATTAAAGGACACGGGAAACATACATTGTGCACCAAAAATTGGTGCCCCTGAAAAACATACATTTGAAGAAGAAGAAGCAGTGATAGACACCTTTATTGAAAATCCTCGTACAAGTATACGCAGTGTTTCTTCAATGCAATGTATTTCTCAATCATTTATTTGGAAGACGCTAAAGAGGGAAGTAATGCATCCATACCATTTTCAACAAGTACAAGCCCTTCAGCCAGGAGATGAGATCAGACGTTTAAACTTTTGTCAATGGTTGTTGGAAAAAATGGCAGCAGATCCAAACTTTTGCTCAAAAATTATTTGGACGGATGAAAGTCAATTTGGCTGAGTAACTACACCAAATTACCACAATGAACATGCGTGGTCATTGGAAAATCCCAAGTTAATAAAAAGAAGAGGATTTCAGCAAAGATTCTCAATAAATGTCTGGGCAGGGATTTTTAATAATCAATTAATATCAATGGAAGTACTGCCTAATAGACTGACATCGAATAATTATTTTATTCTATTAAATACCAATGTACAAGATATTGTTGACAACGTAGCCTTAAATGTCTTAAATCAGGTTTGGTATCATCACGATGGAGCGCCACCTCATACGGGAAGAAATGTGACTAATTGGTTGAATGATAATTTCAATAATAATTGGATAGGTTTTCGAGGCCACCGCGATCTCCAGACTTAAATCGGTTAGATTTTTATCTTTGGGGTACTCTCAAAACAAATGTGTACACGATTGAGATAAATACTCAAGCACAATTACTTGAGAGGGTAAACAATGCGGTTGCTGAAGAGCAAAATAATTTTAATTTCAATGTTAACGAAGAGATGTTACGTCGATGCTGTGCCTGCATAACAGCAAGAGGCAAGAGGAGGTGTATTCGAACAAAATTTAAATTATTTATGTAATTTTCAAAGCATGCTAAATTATATTTTTTTAGTACCTAATAAATTGATTTAATTTTTTTTTTCAAATTCTTATAACTTTTTTATGAACGAATATTGGACATGTTCATATGAACTTTTCTTCTTAAAAAAGTATTTCCTACATGGGGTTTCAAATTTATACGCTACTTAGGAAAGACCCTCTATAGAAGAATCTTCTAGCTACCAATTTCTTCATTTTTTGTTTTTGTAATTCAAACCAAATAGTCATACGGCAGCAGTAAAACGGGCTCTTTCTAAAAAACCTTCGCTTAGCGGCGCTTGCAAAACAGATTTAAAACTGCTTGAAATAATATTTGTCTTTCAACGGCAGCAAGAAAAAACAATTTATACGATTTCTTCGTTAATATCTTAACTAATTGCTGCCGTTCAAAGACAAATATTATTTCAAACAGTTTTAAATCTGTATTGTAAACGCCGCTAAGCGAAGGTTTTTTTATAAAGAGCCCGTTTTACTGCTGCCGTATGACTATTTGGTTTGACTTACTAAAACAAAAAATGAAGAAATTGATAGCTACAAGATTCTTCTATATACCAAAAAAATTAATTTTAAAAAAGCTCCACTGGAAGAAAAATTATGACCAAAACACAAATATCAAGCTACTTTTAAAAACAAAGTTTGCTGCTGGAGCTATATGGAAGAAAATTATTTATTTTGGATTTTCATATGTAATTTGAGTCGAATATTATTCACTGTAATTACCAGGAATGTCATTTGGGGTTAAGTTTTAATTCCCCGACTGCGTAGCAGGAGTGAAATTTTTAACCCCAAATGACATGAGTGGTAATGTATGAAAAATATTCGACTTATAATTTGAACAAGAGTGCGTATTTAAGGGACTATTTAACGAATATTTTCCACTTTTTTGTGCAAAATTTGACAGCCAACTTCAAACTTTTTGAAATTTGACATAAACGTCATAAAATAATCGCTGTTATTTTTGACGTTTTACTTTTCACAAAAATAATCACTTGTGAGTTGAATAGTCCCCAATATTTTTTGACTATAAAAGTAGTGAAAATTAGGGAAAAGGTCTTTTGCTTTATTACGCATGAACATTGTTGGGTTTAAAAGAAACGAATAAGTATAACTTCTGTTATTCTGCTATAGTCAGTTGCAATTGAAAAAAATATAAATGTGTGTGAATCCAATATTTATTTTAGCTTGATGAAGAATGTAATACGGTGAGTTATTGCGAAACTATTGCAGATATTTCAGGTTTTTGCAAACATATATCTACTATCTACTATGGTTTTTGCAATAATCAAAGAAGAGAGCATAACAAAAACCGAGGCTGCTTGTGGTTGGAGTAAGTCGACTGCAAAATGTGGCCAAATAAAATATAAGAAATAACACTCAAAAAATTGTTTCCTTTAAAAAATAATAAGTTACTTTAGTTTATCCGAGGATGCAAAAATACCGTCGATGTTTCAACAAATGTCTAAAACCAGTTTGAAATAACCGAACAGATTATATAAAAGTATTTTATACAAACTCAAACATGGCCTTTGCAATTTTTACATTTATATTTTCACTGGTTTTAATTTTTGAATTTTTTTTTTGCTGTCTTTCATTGTTTTGGAATTTCAACTAAAGAAACCTTCAGTGACACAGAAGTAGCAGAAGGAAGATTTATTTAAAGAGATTACTAACAATCAAAAATAAAGTTTTTAATGAACGTCGTATTTCTTTGGTTATGAAACTCCACCACAACAGGTCTAGAATAAATAATATAATAAAAATTTTAAGTATACCACTAATAAATTTTATCACTTTAAATCTGCGCTTTGCGCCATTCTACCTTTAAGACTCTCAAGGAAAGGACCTTATCGTTTTCATATGGGAATTTGGGCAGAAATGAAATGAAAATCTAACTTACCAAAGCGAACTATAATATTTTAAATATAAAATTTGTGATCGATTTTGACACTTGATTTTTTTGCATAAATCAAACTACTTTACAAAAATAGTAATATTTATAGAACAATCAAATATGTAGAAGTTTTGCAACAAATATCTTAATTAATATTTGGAATCCGTAAAATTGGATACTACTTTATTGTTCTTGCGTTATTATTTAGTAACTTTTTATTTTCTTGAGTTAGATTCTAACGCTAGATAACGTCATTTAAATTTGTACCTATTTTTATTAAACTAAGATAAACCCTAGGCTTTAAGCTATAAGTAAAGTGATTTGAATTTAATTCGTATATAAAAAATTAATCCAATATCACTCTGTGCTATCTTATTTTTTTTAAATGCATATAAAAATATCTCATTAAGTGTTTTTTGTCAAAGCTTAAAGTTTGGGAAATTCATTAGTTTTTAGTTCCTATGCTACGAATATGCATTTCATTATGCAAACCCACATAGTTCTTATAAAGCGAATAGCTCACATTTACAATTTTTTTTTCTTTTGATTACAATAAAATAAAAGTACGACCAGTATTCTGTTTGTTACAGGCGTTTTTGAAAAGAACAAAAATCCTTGGTCTAAACTACAAAAAAGGTAGTTTCTAAAGCTGTTTTTGTACAGAATTATAATGAAGATTCTTAAAATGTAACAACCATTTTAGATTCACAAGAATAAATATTTTTTAAATCAAGACGTCTTAACATCAAATGTATGTATTACTTCGATGTGAAAAAAAAAACAATTTGGGTTAATTCTAGTCTCCTGAATGCAAAAAGATATCAAGTTTCTAAGATAAAAGCAGCCCTCTTATAATTAAAATAAATATATTGAATAGATCAATGAAGGGAGAAATAAAAGTCTTCACAACCAATCAAACATACATTTGACATTTGATTGGTTGTGAAGACTTTTATTTCTCCCTTCATTGATATGGATCACCAATCGTTGAGGAATTTTCGTTTGGAAATATTGAATAGACCTTTCGTAGACTAGCAAGCAAAAAGCACTTACATTGGATTTGCCTAATTTAAATTTTAAAGGTAGCATTCGACAAATTAATAAATAAGAGCAAAGGGAATGATTCAAATCCCAGCTGGTATAACAAAAGAAAATACCTATTTATTTAATTTATTAATTAAAAGAAATAGTATATTGCTCAATGAGCTAGAAACTGACAAATTTTGTGCGAGTGTGAAATTAGCCGAATAGTAAGGATATTATACGAGCACGAAATTCACTTTCTTGCGTGTTGCGTACGCTATTTTTCCAACGACCCGGAAGATTTAGCGACCATTATTAATATTTTGTAGTAACAATTAAAGAGTCATGACATAGCCTGTGTTCACATCAGCTGACATTGAAGTTGTGGATTATTTTTATTTAAATGTACCTAATTGTAGGTGGTGCTGTTTTGACGGAAGCAACTGATCGAAACGAATAAAAAAATGTTCCTATTTTATTTAAAATTTACACAGAAGTTAATTATGTAATGATTTTAATAATAAAACATCTAATTTTAGCGAGGTTAAATATAAATTTTTATTTGAAGTGTCCGTTTTTTTGCAAGTTCAAAAAAATCCAAGAGAGGGCTTTCGGAATTCCTTCGCAGGGCCTCTATCGAAAATTACAAGAAGTATTGCAGAGTTTCAAAACAGAAAACCAAAGTCACTAGTGTAGCAATGATAGATATTCTAAACCACTAATATAAATGACATATACGATTTTCTCATATGGTCGTCGGAAAAGGGTATTTTTGGACAATATGGTTTTACTTCTGCTTGTTATGTAAGTAGTTAAAATTTCTTATTAGGGGCCGAATAAAAATACATAGATAATATTTTATTTCTACTTAAACAGTGTAATTATAATTTTTTGTTTCTTATGCAATTTACCTATCTATTTTAGTTTATGCAGAAAAATTAGTATATTATTCAATGAGCGAGAAATGATTATTCACGAAGACCGAAATTGCAATACGAGCCGGCTGTTTTTTCACCATGTTCCATGGTTTTTCGAATTTTCGGCGCTTATACGCAAATTTAATAATAACATAAGCTCAGCTATTAGTCACATTATTTCTGTTAACGCATTCAAATTACCCATAATCCATTGCTTATTACCCAACAGATAAATATTGAAATACAGTTTTCTGGTTGGTCCAAAAAGAAGAGTAGGTGAGCAAAACCGGGTGAAAAGATAGGGCATGTTGGTAACTAATGGTATTACCTTTCAGAAAACAAACACATAATATACATATTATTTAATGTGTACATACTACTTAATAGTGTACATATTACGTAACGAGCTAGAAAGTGACGAATTTTGTGCGAGTGTGAAAATTGCTAAACGGGGATATTACACGAGCATGAAATAAGTTTGGTTAAATCGTCTAATTTTGGTTTCAAGAGTATGTCATAACATTTTGTACAGTCATATCAGAGACAACCTGTATATGATAATTTAAAAAGAATTTACTACGGTTTTGATCTGGACCCCCCTTTCATATCGCGGTCTTGATATCTCATCTCCATTATCTTCGTATCCTGGTGGAACCGTTCCTCTTATTCTTCGTCAAGAAATCTATCTAATTGTCTATGCAATAAATTTATTTTGATACTCATATTAGCTTGCAGCTTTTCAAAATTCTCCAGTATTTTGACGACTATGTCGGCACATTCTGGTGCTTTTTGGTTCCCCAAAATGTTTTTCAATACACCGATCCATACTGCCAATTCAACCTGGACCATGCTGTTTGTGAAATAATTGTCTTTTATGAGACTGTGGAAGAACGAAAAATAACTAAATACGAAAATAAATTATAATTATTATAATAGGTAAAAATATTTTTTTTAATCTTGCCCCTGTGTTGGAAATGAAAAGTCGACGCCCATGAAACCCAAGGTACCAAGGTTAATATGATTGGTAATACAAGACTTGGATGAGGAACTTATTTATGAAATAGAAGCAAATAAACTGACCAACTGAAGGAGTGAAGCGCATGAGGTAGGTAAATTTTCGGACAAGAATAGGTATGTACATGTTTGTTACGATACACTTGAAGTAAAACATGCAAAAAATAATAAATTAGTAAATATAGCATACTTATAGCGATTTCGAATGACTTTTTTAGTTTCCCTCATTTGGACCGATAGAAAGAGATGGGTCGAATAACCAAAGATCGAACCGAGCTCCCGACCACGGTTAACTAAGCTTAAATTGGTTCTAACCAAACATCTATGATGTCATTCGAATGCAGTTGGTCCAATTATGACAAACGATTCTAAGAACCAAGGACGAACCAAGATCATTCGAAATCGAAATTTAAATTTATCATAAGCAGTTGAGTCAATTCAAACAAAATAACTACACGCCGACTAATAAAGTATATCTAATTTGACTACCTAAACTAAAGGCGCAGAAAAAAAAATTGTTCTCAAGTGTTATCAATCAAGGAATACTTGTGAAATTAAATTTTTAGGTTTATAGAATATACATAGGTTACATTTGAATTTTTGTTAATTCTGGATAATACATACATATCAATGTCCTAATAAATAATAATAGGTTAATCAATGATCAATGATATATTTAATTTTACCATAGAAATTTAATTTTATTATAATTACTTAATCCAACCAAACAAATTAATTTCTGGAAATATTAATTTAATCCTTTTGATACCATAAAATAACTTTAAATATCCAATCAATGAAAAATAATAAATATTACTTTCTTGTAATAAGTTTCACTTTGAATAAAAAACATTAATATTAATTAAATTTGATAAAACTAAAAAAAAATGTCACAACGTTTATAAAAGGATATTACACTTCCAAATGATATAACGCACTATAAAAAAACCTCGTTCTCATTTTCAAGGTTAATATAATATCAAAAAATAAAAATACTTTTCCACTTAAATAAAAATACTTCACTTTTAAGTAATTATCATACACTTAAGAAAAGATTTACGCTATAGAAATGTTGGTTAAGCACATTGAAATGTTGCGTTTACATACATTCCCCTAGTCTAACCTAACCTAACCGAAACTAAGATTTTTTTAAATAAACACAAACCTGTGATTTTTTACAGAAAACCTGATAACCTAAATATAAACCTTATAAAAAGTGCAAACCCTTCAATTTATAGTTGAAAGCTCAAGTTGAAATTTATTTTATCCAAAGTGCTCACCATTCATTTTATAGTGGTGGGATTAAAGTTTAAAAATACTTCTTAAAGTTAACAGCGGTTATATTAAAGTATTTATTTTATAGTATAAATCCAAAATGCAAATTAATCACTTTATAGTTTGTCTGTCCAAAGTTAAAACCATTTCTTTAAAGTGCAATTATTTAAAGGGGGAATATACAGGGTGTCCTATTTGACGTTGGACTGTATGGATATCTTTGTTATTATTGGAGATAGAAAGTCGGTTAAATGGACAAAGTAGTAGAGATTTTTTCGAATATTAATAATTCATTTACAAAAACTTTGAATATCGCATCGTTCCAACGCTATCTTGAAAAAACAGGAAAATGCGATTTTTAAAATATGGCTATAACTTCTTTATTTTCTGTGGTACCAAAAAAGTTTTTGATATAATACAAACAATTTTTTTGTACAATACAGTAAAACAAATGAATTTTTTTTTCGCTAACGGATTAACCGGAAATGAACCAAATTTATTTTTTCATATGGCAGCCATATTGGATTTACATATATTCGGAATCAGTATTTTTTTCTGAGTAATTTGGTATACCATATGTCATATTTAAAAAAAATAAAATTACTTGATTTTACAAACTAACATTGGACTTTAAGAGATGTAAATTGTCAATAACATAAATGTAACAAATTAAAATATTAAATGTAAAATAAATCTTAATACATATGTATTGACAGTTTACATTTATTCAAGGCCATTTTTGGTTAGTAAAATAAAATTATTTCTATTTTTCTTAAAATATTACATATGATATATCAAATTACTCAGAAAAATACACTAATTCCGAATATGTGTAAATCTAATATGGCTGCAGTAAGAAAAAAATAAGTTTGGTTCATTTCCGGTCAATCCGTTGGCGTAAAAAAATATTCATTTGTTTCACTGAATTGTACACAAAAAATTGTCTGTATTAAGACAAAAAAATTTTTTAGTACCACCGAAAATAACGAAGTTATAGCCATATCTTGAAAATCGCATTTTCTTGTTTTTTCAAGATAGCGTTGGAACGAAGCGATATTCAATTGTTTTGTAAATGAATTATTAATATTCGAAAAAATCTCTACTACTTTGTTCATTTGACCGATTTTCTATCTCCAATAATAACAAAGATACCCATACAGCCCAACGTTAAATGGGACACCCAGTATATTCCCCTTTAAATATTTTTTAAAATACCTACATTACATATATGCGAAAAAGTTGTGTATATTTTTTACATGTTTATTACTGATTTTTTTATTTTGAAAAATATAAATCTCTTCCTTTGGTGATTTAAAATAATTTCGTTCATGACATATCAAATAAACATGTGCTGGATCTCAATTTTTATAATCGACCAGATATGTGCGTCATGAATACATTTATCATCGTTTTGGGTTGTCAAGATTTGAAATACAACCATCCTACAACTATGTACATAAATTCGTTGTTCCGTATCAAATAATAATATGAAATTGCTGGTATATAAAAGATCTAACTATTAAATATACTTATGTATAATAATAATAATTTATATTTATAGGTACAATAATAAAATTTAAATCGTGGCCTGTTTTATAACATATGTAATTAGGTCTTGTATGATGTTGGTTCATTGGTTGAAAATTGATTAACTTATTTAGTTAACAAGGATAGTGATATTAGTGATATTAGTGATAGCATTGATTGATTGACATATTAACATAACTAAAAGTGTAAATAGTTTACTCGTGCTGACGAAATTATACGTGAAAACACACTCTATGCATTAAAGCTCATTAACTTATTATTAACACATCGATCGTGTGTTGTGCACGAACAAATTAATTTGAAGGACGGCGACTCTTTGTTTTCCTACACAAAAATATGGTCCATAAATAATTCTCCAAGGCATTGATCGAGTTAGAAAATGATCATTATTAGTTTCCCAGTGCATGTGCCTTTTGAAAAGGTGAAATTAATTCTTTTTACCCAGTTATTTTCTCGCTTCTCCGCGCGGAAATTTAAATTTATGATGTAGGAAATGACCTCATGTTGGGTATCTTTTCGTTTTTCGGTAGACTTTACATCCAAATAGCCGGAAGGGTCTTCTTTACAAAACATGTTAAATAATAGCATAATAGAGTCGTGTAGTTTGCAGATCTTTGAATTTATGACGTGCTCACTAAATGCAAATGCAAAGTGAGGGAGGGAAATGTTCTGGATTATGAAATTCCTGTTGTAGGATGTTTTGTGACATTCAAAGAATGGCACATTTATGAATTTAGTAATAAGGTAGAAAGAGGTAGGAGGCATACATTAGGTTAGGTGATAGGTGGGTGAAATGAAATTTCTTATTCCGACGAATATGTAGATATTTCTTTGGTATATTACACCATTCTAGTAAATAATACTTACATCACATACTATCAAATAAATAAATTAATATTTAAAATTCTTACTTTTTTAGTCTTTGATGATATTCGTATTTAACACATAATTGGTTTATCGTAAATTATAATTTAATTATAACAACGTTATAATATAATTTATTTTTAATAATGTCTGCAGCAGCTGATGCGCATCCACCTATTACCTTGTTATATGAGCAAACATTAATTACCTCAATGCATTTTTAATTATTTTTGTAATCAAAATGTTGTTAAAATGTTTTTTATTATTCCAGGTACACTTTTTTATGGGCTATTCTATCCAATATAATAACTTAGGTATAGAACTTATTTAAATTTTAATTATTTGAAAAATAAACGATGGCCAAGTACGTACAATGTAATTAAAATGAATATAAAACCCGCTTTAGACTTTTTCAGGCGAATGATTTTTTCGTAAAAGTAAAATATTTCCCTGCACAATATGTAAACAGTAGGTGGTTTTAGTTGAAAATTTATTCGCTAACAAAATTTATTGATTAAACTTGGCTGTTTTGTATGTCCGTGTGTAACCCATGTAATATTCGTGTGCTAATATTTAGCAGGCCATTTAATTCCGCCGAAATGTAACATAAATCAGCTGTATCATTATTCTCCATGGTAATGACGCCATGAGAATATAATAAATTTATACAAATGCCTCCAAGTTGAGAACAAAGATATTAGCATATTAGTATGAAACACTTGTAAGTCCTCATCTGGCTTTATTGCCTTTGCTGAGTCACCAGGACATTTTCCTCCCTTTTTGCATCATCAGAAAGCTCAGTAATTAAGTGTTAAAGGAACACCTCGGGAAAATCACCTAGGGACACACCTGGCCAATTATTTGAGATTGCGTCCTTGAGGAAAATTAAAGTCCAAGAATGGAAAGAAATTAATTTAATTGAAATAAGAAATTGGCAAATAGAAATGTTCATCTTCAAATAATTTATCCACCGTATGTGATTTACTTTACGACGTCCACGTTCGGAAATTCAGTGCACTATTAAAATTATATTAAAGCCGCAATTCATTTGATAACAACCACTTAAGCGTGGTCGTGCTGAGACTTAATCCCGTAATTTCGTACACCTACCAACATTTATCAAGCTCGCTCTATTGCCAGACAATTCTTATTAAATTGGTTCTAGAAATATAAAAGATTAATTGATAACAATTTTAAAGAGCTTATTTTTTATAAAATAAAACTCCCCAACAAAAGTTAAATAAATTTGAAAAGAACATCGTGGCTGCTCTTAGTAAATTTAAGACCTTTAAGGAAATAAAATTACACAAACGACACCAAAAATTCAAGATTTATATCTTTAAAAGTCTTGAGAATTTTATTGAATGTTCCTTTCTAACAAAAGCAATAAATGGGATTTCATCAGGAAGCTCCTTCTGAGATTCTTATGCAATGCAATGAATACATTTATATGGTTTCTTTCAACTGAAAATTTTCCTTCAACCGAATTCCACACACTATTATAAATGATCCGTCTCAATTCACTAAGTGTCAATATAATCAAATTATATACGAAAAATAAAAATTCATTATCATTTCTATAATAAAGGTACGTAAAATAAAAGTTTCTACTGATTGTGTAATGTTCATAAATATCGAGGCAATATGTTGGCAATCATAAAAGCATAAAACTTTTTGTGGCGATTCTTAACACTCACACGAAAGTAATCAGCAAGAAATTATAACAACACGCCGCCCCATAAAAGCCAGCAATTTATAAAAATAAAATTTCCAACTTTTACACTTATCCACGAAAAAGTTTTAAAAGTAAAAAATAAGATCTTTCAAGGGAAACCTCGAGACTTGCATAAATTTTTAAATTCAAAATGAAGCTGCGGCCCGGGAAAATCGTTTTCAGACCGTGGAGATTCTATAAATTTTCCAAGAATCTAATAGAGACATGTCACATATCAGAATATAAGAGCGCACATGCCTTCTTCCACGTATTCATATGCGTAGGGCGTTCGAAGCAATCGCTTCGTTATTCCCAGCTGCAGATTCCAAAAGTAACCTTTACAGTTGTGATATAGTATATAGTCCCGTTTTTATTCCCAGTTTCTATTGTAGCCGATCAAGTGGGGCGCACGTTGGGAATATCGTAAAATTACAATCGCTTCGCTGACCACCTTACTTTTATACCGCTTCCCTAAACACAAATAGCTGTGAAATAACTACAACGAAAAAATTAAATGTTTTATGCTTCCCTGATATTCGATAAAGTTTTATACCTTGGAAAATAATTCCTAATGATGCATAAAATACTCGCATTTTTAAAAACTCACGTCCTTCTTTTTTTACAAAGACTAGATGTTTAACAATAAAGAGAACGATCAATTATTAGTGGTTTAACATACAAGTCACATTCATTCTGAAAAATTAGGCATAATTTTATCATCACAAGAACTAACCGCGTAGAATGGAAAACTGAACGTTCAGAAACT
Source organism: Stenus bimaculatus (assembly GCA_963971135.1). Lineage (NCBI taxonomy): Eukaryota > Metazoa > Arthropoda > Insecta > Coleoptera > Staphylinidae > Stenus > Stenus bimaculatus. The sequence continues at coordinate 14,987,247 of OZ020185.1, read as the reverse complement.
TGCCCATATCTGTAATAAATTCAAGTAGTGGGGTTATACTTGTCAATATAAAATTGTAATGTGGAAACATGTTTAAAATGAAATTTGATAAAAAAGTGGACATTGTTAATTTTTCTGAAGAAAAAATATTTGAAATTTATAATGATATATTTATAGGTTTAGGGTGTATAAGTGTACCATATCATATAAATTTAAAACAAGATTTTCAACCTGTTGTAAATCCATGCAGAAAAAATCCATTGCCTCTAATATAAGATGGTGGTGATAAACTTTGGAACCAAGGTCATAACTTGCGTAAAAAATTATTTTGTTAAAATCGCTCGGACAGGTCAATTTTTGTTTTAAAAATGCCATCTTTTGGAATGAAAAAAATATTCATGACGTCACTGATAACTTCACTATGACGTCATCATCAATTTTTTTAAATGGAAACCCCTACTTTTTTTACACATTTTTCATAGACCTTTTTATCATATTAATGATCATATAAAAATATTTTAAAAAATTTCAACCATTTTAAAAAAAAAAAATTACTCAAAAAAAAAAATTATTAATTCTCAATGAAAATATTACAAAAAAAAGTAAATTTTTAATTTACAAGTAACAAATTTTAACGAAAATGTTCAAATTGTTCCCCATTGACCATTTGGCATTGTCCCATTCGAGTGTAGACACTCTGAATACTATTGTTAATAGCTTCTTCGTCAATTTGTTGCAATTCCGTCCTAATTCTAAGCTCCAATTCCTGTAAATTATTAGGTCTATTGAAATAAACTTTTGATTTTAAATGTCCCCACAAAAAAAATCTAAGGGCGTTAGGTCGGGAGATCGCGGAGGCCACTCAATTGGTCCCCTCCGACCTCCGACCTATCCATTTGTTGGGAAACGTGGTGTTAAGGAATTCTCGCACCGCCCTGCCAAAGTGTGGAGGAGCCCCATCTTGTTGAAACCAAATGTTTTGGTTAGGAATGTTGCGATTTTCATAATTGGGGAAAATACGAAGTAAAACTGGTAGCAAATCAGTCCGCAAAAAATTCAAGTATCTTTCCGCAGTAAGGTTTTCATTAAAAAAGTAAGGTCCTATAAAACGTCTGCCAATCATTCCCACCCATACATTTAACTTTCCCTGTCTTTGACTATGGGATTCTACGGCCCAATGAGGATTTTCCTGTGACCAATACCTACAATTATGTCGATTCACTGATCCATTCAATTGAAAGGTAGCTTCATCGGAGAAAATTATACTACTTAAAAAATTTGGATTTTGATCACATCGCGCCATCATTTCTTCACAAAATTGTAGTCGGCGATCGGGATCATCTTCATTTAACTCTTGTATGAGTTTTATTTTGTATGGGTGATACTTTTCCTTTTTTAATAATTTTGCGACATAGGAATGATCCACATTATTATTTCTTGAAATATCTCTTGTTGAAATATTGGGATTTTCTTCAATCGCAAGTAATAAATTTAATTTGGTTTCTTCATTCACTTGAGGCCGTCCTTGTCGAGGCAACTATCCTACAGATCCTGTTTCTGCAAATTTGGTAACTAACTTACTTACTGTAGATCTTGAGATTTGCGGTCTATTTGGATATTGCTCATTAAACAAAGCACAAGCTTCCCCATGGGTTCTTTTTCTATCGCCGTATCCTACCATAATTAAAATTTCGATTCTTTCGCGTTCGCTTAAACGAGGCATTTTCAATTTCGCAAAACTTAATAATTGTTGATTATTATTAAACAAACGAAGTAAGCTATTCAAGCATTGGTAAATGGATTTAAAATTTTATTTGCCATACAAAATAACGTCAACTAAAGCACTTTTATAAAGGCAATTTTTATTTCAATAAATTTTGAATATCAAAAGCTTTTTCAAATTTATAATAAATTACAATTTTATTTAAAGTTTATTATTACTCAAACATTTTATTTTATTTACCTTTTTCATTAAAAGTTACTTAAAATTAGTTTTAAGAAAATTCCAATTGTGTAAAGAAGAACAATTCGAATATTTTCAATAATAATTTGTTATTTTTAAACTAAAAATTAGTTTAATTTATTTTTCTTGCCATATTTTCATTGAGAATTAATAATTTTTTTTTTGAGTAAATTTATTTTTTTTTTCAAAAATGGTTAACATTTTTTTAAATATTTTTATGTGATCATTAATATGATAAAAAGGTCTATGAAAAATGTGTAAAAAAAGTACGGGTTTCCATTTAAAAAAATTGATGATGACGTCATAGTGAAGTTATCAGTGACGTCATGAATATTTTTTTCATTCCAAAAGATGGCATTTTTAAAACAAAAATTGACCTGTCCGAGCGATTTTTACAAAAAAAATTTTTACGTAAGTTATGACCTTGGTTCCAAACTTTATCACCACCCTGTATAAGATAATTCAAAAATGTATCACTAAAATGGAAAAAGAAAATATTATTGCAAAAGTTGATTTTCTAAAAAATTGAGTGAATTCTATTGTTATTAAAACGAAATCAAATGGATCCTTAAGAATTAAAAAAAATATTAAAGGAGAATATTCCAAGTTACCAACCTTTGAAGAAATTGTTTCCAAATTAAAAGATGCATGCTATAATAAATAATACATTAGATGATATGAGTGGATTAGCAGATGTCTTTGGATGAAGAAAGTTCAAATCTATGCACTTTTATAACTCCGATTGGAAGATACAGGTTTTTAAGATTACTATTGGAATTAATTTCATAAGAAATTTAATGAGATTTTTGATATACATGGTGTTGAAATAAACGTTGATGATATAAACTGCTGGACAATTGAAGTGGGCCATCGAATTAATTCGGTTTGATTTTAAATTTTTGTGACTAATATTATATTTATGAAATTCAAATATTCACATATATGTCTTAATTAATAAATTAATTACAAAAATATAACTAATGGGTTTGTCAAGGTAAAAAAAAACAGAGGAAACCAAATTCTATACAGCGCATTCAAAATAGCACTTTATTAATAATGTACTTTAAAAAATTGGAATTTTATATTAGAAGCACTGTCCATGTTTCTAATAACGTCTGCTTATTCGATTTACATTCATTTAAACAAAGTGGTCCACTTCAAGTGTCCAGCAGTTTATTAATATTAGAAAAAATTAAAAAAGGCCATGATCACATTTTCCGGAAAGTTTTTGAAATTGCTTAACTAAATATTATAAAATTTAATAAACATAAACGTAAATTTTCAAAACAAGAAATAATTGTATACGTGGGTCATTTTATTTCGAACAAAAGGCAAAACTTGATGATTCCAAAACTAATGCAATTTTAAATATGAAGAATCTTATTGGGAATTTTGACTACGTATAGATGGCGCTATAAATGGAGGATATTCGGTACTTGTCATTGTCAAAAATTGTGTATAAAATACATTCTTGTACCTTATAACTACACATTCAACAAAACTCAAATAGATTTATTAATTAAAGCTTCAGTAAATCTGTATCAATGCGTTATATCAAAAAAATAAGTACCGAATATCGAAGTTCACATTTTACCACCAGAGGGCGAGCGGGATCTAAAAATTCCCAATAGTAATTAAAATGAATTACATATATCGTTTCTTTGATTTGATAACTTAGGTCGTTGCGAGAGTTATTAAAGAAGACATTTTATGGAAATGGACTGATGGGCAAGAAAAGGTATTTAATTCACTAAAATAGAAAGTTACAGTTTTAATGCAAAATGGTTGGCCTTGAGTTTATGCTTCTAAAGAACTTCCAAAATTTCAGAAAAATTATGGCGAGATTGAGAAATAATTGTTTGATATAGTTCTTGCCTGTGAACGATTTCATCAATAGATGATTTGGAAAACGTATAATAATTGAAACAGATCATAAGTCAGTTCATATATCTATAAAACCATTAAGCGATTGTCCTTTAAGATAACAAAGAATATTCGCAGGCTTACAAAATATGATATTGTATTGGTGTATATACCAGGAAACGAACTTTTTATAGCTTATACTTTATCTAGAGCTTATTTGACAGAATATAAAAAGAAAACTTAGATGATTTAGAAAAGGTAATTGATGGACATATATTTCATTTAATATATAATTTAAAAGCTACTGATTAAAAAATTGATAAAATTAAATCAAAGACTTTGCAGGATAATGAACTATGTTTATTTTTTTTTATTTAACTTCCCAATATATTTACAATCTGTAATAAATTACAATAAGTAAATGCTGTGATAACAAATAATTGACTTGGAGAGAGCAGTCCTATGAATGCTTTCTATTATATTCTGATTTTATACATTATATAAAATTGATTTAATTTTGAGTTACTACTTTAAAATGTTTATTAAAAAAATATGGTTGGAGAGATAAAATTAAAGATGTGAATTATGCAATAAAAAATATTATAAATTTAAATTATTGAAGTGTATAATTTCCTTTATAAAAATAATAAATTAATTGCGTCAAAATCTTTACATGAAGATATATTAAATAGAATTCATTATATGGTCATTTTTTAGTTGATAAATGTAAATAATTAGCATGAAAATATTTTTATTGGCCTGGAATGAATAATGAAAAAAATGGTTTTAAGTTATACAACATGTAAAATTTTTCAGAATAATGAGCAGAAGGAAGATTACTTCATGTGGAGTCATTAGACTCCCCACGAAATTCCAAAATTTCCTTGAATGAAAGTAGGATGTGATTTATTTCATTTTAATGGAAAAGACTATTTAATAGTTTTGGATTATTTTTCAAAATATGTACATCGAAATAGCTGGGTTAATTGATTCTACTTCTTCAAATCAATTAATATTAAAACTTAAATCAATATTTGTAAGGCATACCTAAAGAAGTAATTTCTGATAATAGTTCACAATATACAAGTTTAATATTTAAGGAATTTTCGTAAAAATTGGAATTTAAAAATACAGCATCTAGTTCATTGTATAGTCAATCTAATGGATGTATTGAGAGATGTATGTAAACTGTTAAAAATATGTTAAAGAAAGCTAATTATGAGAGTATAGATTTATATTTAGTCTTACTACAGTATCGTAATACACCTACAGATAACGAGATTGATTTTTCAGTCAAAATGGATAAGGGATAATTAAAACATATTTTCCAGAAACAAGCATTTTATTAGACAGTTTATGATTATGATAATGAAATTTTAAAAAATAGAAACCAGGAAACAAGTTTAATTGATGAAGTTGAAGAAAATAATGATGAATTTCAAATAAAAACGAGAAGTGTTAGAGTAATTAAAAACCAATTATATTTTAGTAATTTGAAAGAGGGATGTAATAAATAAAACTAGTGGGCTTATATCTGTCAATATAGAATTGTCAATTGTAATAATTATTGGATAGTTAATATAATGAAGAACTTATAAAGAAATCGTCAAAATACGCTTATAAACGTCAAATAGGCCCCGAGTTTGTTATCCCTATCGCCTATCGCAACGGGTATTTCGCCTTAACCAATTTCCAAAAATTCGGTGGCATCGTTTTTTAGGCAAACGGAGCAAATTTTAAACTTTTTGGGGATCCGGAACACTTTCAAAAACGTTCCCAAAAAAGTTGATTTCTTCGCTTGTTTTTTTTCCGCACCCGCTCCTCTCTAAAAAATCACAGCATCACCTCCCATCCAAGCGACCAAATTGGTCCCCCTTTTTTCGCACATCCTTATTTAGGTCCAATCTCCCGGACATTTTGGTTTAGAAAATGTTTGAAACCCGTACTTTTCGCTAGTAAAAATTTATTTTGGGCATTCGTAATCAAAAATTTAAAAAAAATGCAAATTTAGAATTAAATTTAGTTTTCGTATAGAACTTGTTTTTCATGTAGGTACAGTCTACTATAGGAGCGTCCTTTCGGAAAAATGCGTTTTTTAAAACAAAACAAAAATTCTATATGAAAAATGCCCAAAAATCATTTTTTTTTTCAAACGATATTAAAGTGGAGCCTTGTATGACGCTTGACAAGTTTTAAGAAGTCATTTTTATGTTACTTGATTTAATGGTCATTTCCTATTACAATCGGGTATACTTTGCATTGACAAGGATTAGAAAGGCGGAGTAGAAATGCATTTTAGGCAACTTCATATTTTAAAATTATTTTTTATATTACCATACAATAACTTTTGACGTTTGAAGAAAAAATAGCATCTTTAATACTAGCGTGTTCAATGTTGTCCCAGTTTCAAAATCGTTAGGTATTTATTGGCTTATAGGACGTAAAATAAGTAACGAAAATTACTTCAGCAACACTTTATTCCTCAGCAACGTTTCGGGCTACAATTTGCCCTTCTTCAGGCTAAATTAGTAATTATCAGTTAAAAATCACTTCGCATGACGTTTAGGATTAAGTGAATTGTTTTGACTACCGAACTATGAGATTTTAAAATTACCATCTTTTAATTTGGCCCCGCATCGACCCTTCAAAATCAAAATTGCAATTTTGTGACTTATCGGTGTAAGGTAATGAAACATCCATTCGTCGAAAGAAAATATGCGCTGGGAAATGCTTTTAAGTGCATTTACGCCACGTGAAGGATTTTGTGAAATTAGAAAAAAAAAATCAAAATTTCAACCCTGCTCAAAATTAAAGTAGCAAAAAGAATCTCGAAAAAATTTTTTTCCACCTTTGCCCAATCCAAATTTAAAGTACAATACCCTATTTTAAAGGTCTTTCCGTGGGTTTTAAATTAAAAAAAAGTTGTGTCAATATCTCCTTTCGATCTGACGTTACGACTCAAAAACAGCTGAAAACGTCGCTAATTGATAAAGAAATCCCTGTGAGATAAAAGTAAACAGCCGATTTTTACAAAACTACGAAACTTGACATAAATTACCGTAATTATGGCACATAATGCTAAATTTTACGCAAATTTTGGAAAAAGATAGTTTGCTCTACAGTTAGTACCAATAATTATTGTGATACTAACAGAAAGTTGGTAACTGACAGTAGATCAAACCATTTTTTGCAAAATTTGGGTCATAGTTACCCCAGTTTACGGTACTATTTGGGATGCTTATATTTTGTTCAATTTGCTGCACCTAATACTTTTTGAGAAATGAAATAAAAATGAAATTTCGAAAAAAATATTGTCGCAAAAGACAGGTTTTTCCAAATTTATTATTCATTATTTAACAATTAAAAAGTATTTTTTCCAAATTATTTTTAATAATTGACATTTAGTACTTAGGGGAGAACGTGAAGGTTGCAATCGGCAATAGTTAACTTTGGAGATATTGCAAATAAATATGTACCACTTTCGATACTTTCAAACAAAGATATTGCTGACAAACCAAACTTACAAGAACGCTAATAGCATGAAAGAAGATAACTCGAATTCGGACAAGGGTGCCAAACAGTTGTTCGTTTTGTAGGCAAGAATTCAAAATGTAAAAGTTTGATGAAGTGAATCAAGATTGAAACACCAACAACTTAAATGTAGAAGAATGTTATATGTATAAGAAATTAAAGGAATATACAGGGTGTTTCTAAAATGGTGGTCACGGTTACTTGTGCAAATACAGTAAAATGATTGTGGCCAATTCAAATTTCCCGCCTAAAAATCTGGGGAATTTGTTAGCTTCAAGTTCATAGTAGCACAAAATTATGTAAAAGTCATAACAAAGTAACTAGACTACACAAACGCAGAGATGTAGGTCGATTTTTTACCATTTTGTCAATACTTCGGATTTTTGTATTTATTTGTTGTGCCTTTTATTTAATAAACATCATTTTTATCAAGACTACTAAGGGCGCGTTCCAGTAATGAACACTAAAGCCCACGACCGCAAAATTTTCCCGTTCCACTAGCTCAAAAGGTCACCATTCAATAAACAACCACGGAAACCCACGAATAAATACGGTCGTTGTGAGCTTCTTGCGGTCGCCATCGATGCGCGAAAGAAAAAATCGCGGTCTTATGTAGAACGATTTTGCGGTCGTCGTGGGCTTTAGTGTTCATTACTGGAACGCGCCCTGACTGTCCGGTTCATGTTACCATATGCCTTGAAAATGACCGTCATCATTTGACATTTGTTGTAAAATTAGAGAGTTTTTTATTTTCAAAAACACAAAACCATAATAAATATTTCTTGATTTATTAAGCTTATTGTATTCCTTAACGGCCTTTTTATACAGCTTGGTGACTTACTCAGCGGCAGTGTGGGGCTAGAGGGGACCCCGTAAGACGTCCCACTTTTGTGGAGCTTCGCTAAAAATGATCGAGCCAATTACTGTAAGGCGGGTGTGCCTACTCCTGAGACATTCGCAACTCGTGCCTCGCGCGAAGTCGTGCTTTACCGTTTACCGTGTCTTTGCCATTGAGTGTGTAACAGCTGCGTAAGCCGTAAGCGAGAACTCTATTTTATAAAACACCTGCGCTATTTAGCTCCCGAATACGTAAAAACGGTTGAGAGATATTTATATTATCGGAAGTATGCTACCATAAAATTATCATATATTGTAGTAACGTCAATTTCAAGGGAAGGTGAAAGAATTATAAAGAAATTTAAGAAAAAAAATTGTCATCAATAATTTGATAGATTTATTTAAAGCCCTACTTTATTCTATCTTCATTATACAACACCCACTTACTTATAAAAAAAATTAAGTTTTAATTAATTTATCTGAGTAATTTAAGAAATAAAAATACAAACTCCCAAAATTGCATAAAATTGATGTTGAAATAATTTTAGTTATTCTTCTATAATACTAAAACCGTAAGAAACGTGGAAGGTATTTTTCTCGTATCGAGTTGAAATTTTGTAGGTGGAAGGAGGAGAAAATTTTAAGAAAAAAGTTTAATTGTCCATTTTTGATCGGACAACCCCGAAAAAAGTTATTCCACCCCGAACGAAAAATCGAATTCATCCCCTCAGTGTCCGAAATTCACCCCGAATCGCATCAAATTTTAGTATGTTATAGAGGACCAAATTCTGAATATGATGGTTTTGATCCGTCCGGACCTATCTATTAAGGGGGCGGAGATAGGACCCCTTTTGTATTTTTATCCCGAAATCCGACGTTTTTTGCTCCAAACCGCGAAAAGGGCAGTTTTTTTAGTCAGATTTTAAAAACTCCGGTTGAATCGTGAAGAGGGATGTGCATTTATGTGCGGTTCGAATTTTAAATTTTTCCAACGACGCTAACACTGAAAAAAATTCTCGAAATGGTCGAGTTTTCTTGGTTTCTTTCCGGTTTTAGTCGGCGTCAACTTTGAAAAATCGCACCCCCGTCCGGTTTTAAAGGGCAGCGACGAAATAGACGATAGACCGCGGTCATTTTTAAGTCTCCAGGCCCAACCGTTTGGCGCCCCGGCGCCGAGACGCCAAGTGTACAAATTTAACATTTTTAGGGCAACAAAAGTGCTCAAACTGTACCCCTTATATTTAAGGATTGCCAGGTGCCAAAAATAGCGGGTTTTTGATTTACAAACTAGATACCCGTTATTATGGCCTTCCGAGTCCATTTTTTGATATCTTGATTTTTTATATTAATTTAATTTAATTAAAACTAAAAATAATATAAAATCAAAAGACAAAATCAAGAATTCCAATCAACGTTTTTGAAATACTCGACAAACGATTAGAAATATTTTTGTTTTTCTGCATACGATAATAATTATATAAATTATATCATTCAAATGAATTGTAGATACAACATCAGGCACTGTTTGGACGGATACAGCTGATCGAAATGAGAAAAAAATCTCAGTCGATACACGAATAATGTATTTGAAAGTATTTGAAAAATCATTCTAATAGTTTATCAAATGACAGTAAAACGAATATAGTTGCCCAATTTAATATCGCTAATTAAAAAATATTTAAATTATAAGAAGTTCAATCTAACAAGAAGAGGTGTATGGCTCCAAGTACAAAGTACCTAACATAATTAAAAAAAAATAAAAAAACAACCGACAGACAATTTATGTTTCTTTTGAAAAACATTATAAAAATATTTCAAAAAGGTTATAAAAAGAACCAAAAAATATTAAAAATACCAAAAAATTTAAAATTTTTACAAATTAAAGACTCGTAATTAAAAAGATATGTGCATGATTACAGTCGATGAAAGTAAGAACAAATGAAGAAAGCTATTGAAAAAAGTACAAAAAAAATTTAAAAACCAACAACAAATCAAAAGGAAAAACAGATTTTTTAATTTTTTGATAGGGGAGAGCGGGGATACATTGGACATTTTTATTTTTAGCTTAGGAATTTATAACATCCTAGATAATAATTTAATTTCTATGAATTGCCTATCATTTTAAAGTTCATATTATAGGCTTTTAATTTTTACGTTTGAAAGCCTTATTGTATGCTTTTATCGACGCGGAGATATAGAAAAGGCCAATAGGAGCAATTGTCCAATGTATCCCCATCGGTGGGGCTATATTGGACATGGGAAAAATTTCTTGGACATAAAAAAATAACAGTTCATTTATTCACTGAATCTAAAAAAATATCATAGTTTTTCTATTTTTCAATTTTTCAATTTTGAATTTTTGATTTTTTCATTTTTTCATTTTTTCATTTTTTCATTTTTTCATTTTTTCATTTTTTCATTTTTTCATTTTTTCATTTTTTGATTTTTTGAAAACAAACAACATAATTAAAAATATTGACCCAAATCAAAAAAAATTTAAAAAATGCTGGTCTAAGTTTCATATGCGAGTAAAGAAATATTAAATAACATCTGCATAATTCTTAGCTCATTGGACATTGAAACTAAGTATATTTGAAAAAATAAAATTTTAAAATTTTAAACTGCGTGAATATATTTAATCATATTTATATTTGTGGAAATGATTTTATTTCATTTAAAAATAATTTATTTATTAATAATAATTAACGAAAAACTGATTAAATATGCTCGTAAGCAATCCCAGCAGAGAAATTGAAATTTCATCGAACACCTGGCAAGCGATTTGTAGCTCCGCCTGGCCTGGTCTGGCGAAGGCGGAGCCCAAAACGTAATTTTTATTCGAACCGCTAGAGGCGCATAAGGATGGGAACAAAAATCGCGAAAAATCATGAAATCGAACATTACTGGCCGCCGCATATCTCTAGTTTCTTTTGACAGATTTTCAAATTTCTTTCTGATTTGTAAACTAGATTAATAAAACTAAAACTGGACAGTTGCTTTTCTGTTGTAATTTTATGCAGAATTAATTATAAGCGAACAAAGTTAAGGTACTTTTGAGTAATTGTATATTTTTTTATAGATTCTCCAATTTTTTTTCCATCTGTACATATTTAGATGAATGACTCTAGAATCTAAAATAAAAAAAAGTATACAAAAATATTGTTTGCACTAGCATATCTAGTGCGGCCCGTAAACTGCTATTTTGCCTACTATAAAATGACTCTTAACAAAAAAATTTCTGTTTACATTTGTATTTGTAGTTGTTGGTACAACAGTTTGCTACCTGTGTATTTGGTTGCCCACATATCAAATCACTATCGTTTTACCTCAACTTGTACTACAATTAAAAATAAGACATAAAGTTCATATATATTTGTCCAAAAATCTTTCTTTTTATTTTTACTTTTTATTTATTTTCTCTGGATCGGCTGAATGAAAATTAATCAAATTTTAGGGGTAAGTACTTCTCATGGATAGCCACCTTTGGCAATTACTTTTGTCTTAATTTAACAATCCAGTGGCGTAGAAACGGGTGTCCCCTTTTTTAAATTTATTTGGTACGCCACTGCAAAATTTTATTTTGTTTCAATTCTTAAAATCTTCATTCAATTTACCACAAAAAATTATGTACCTATTAAATGTTGATAGGATTAGTGGTATTTCAGTAATTTTGCGTTTTTTAATCAAGTTCCTTTCTTAGCATCAAACTAATTTTCAAAATTTGAAACAAATTTAAATTACATAAACAAAATTAAAATTGATAATTCTTAGTAAGACTCTTAGTTGGTGGTTTAAGTAAATGAACAAGTCAGAAACACTATTTTAAAAATTGAATAAGACTGGCCATATTGAGTATTTTTCTAAAATTTAAAATTGGGAGTTTCTGCTTATTTAAAACACCAACAAAATTTCATACGTAGAGTTTTTAATTTTAATCTTCGTTAATATTTAAATATAATTTGTATTATTATTAATTTATTTATTTTTAAAAAATTATGAATTACTGAGTTCACTTTTTAGTCGTGTATTTTTTACCAGCACGGAAGAAAGTTTGGAAAATTGCACGGGTTTCAAAATATTTACCCCATTTAGCTCGCTTTAATTTGAACGTTGTGTAGTTAATTTAAAAGCCTCTTGAGCCTTCTTAAATACGTAAACAAATTCGTATCTATATTTTCGTACGTTTTGGAGTTATGTACTGATTTTATAAGCGCACACTGAAGTGCCGAAATAAGGCGTTGGATGTTGGATCTTTTTTAAAAGTAAAAATGCGTTTTAATTTTTATATTTTCAATTTTCAATTTTGGTAAGAGTAGGAACAAATCAACCAACAGAGGAAGCAGCTCCAAAAGTGAGCCTGTTTTTCAAAGAACTACATTTTTAATTAACAAAACGTTATGTTCACTCTGGAATTGGATTGTTCAGAATACAATCGATTTTTAGTCGCGCTGTAGTATTTGATAGTACTATAAGTTATGTCATATGACATTGAAATGTTTGAGCCAAAAAACGTGATATATTGCGCAAGAAATTCGCCAAAAGTAGTTTTAACAACAAAAGTGTATGTATTTATTATTTATCTATCAGGAATATTCCAATAATTGATGGTAAAACACGTTAGAGACTTAGAGACATGATAGTTGTGAAAGAATATTTAATTTAATAAAAATCGATAATATAGTTCTGACTCTCTGGTTCAAGACATCAAGAAAGCTTTTTGGTCGAAAATTATATAAATTATGTATTAGTATATGAATATTTTTAAATGTTATTTGTTTCGAAAATTTAATGAATTTAGGTAAAATAATGCAAATACCAAAAAATAAAGTGGAATTTCCATGAAAATGTAAGCTGAATGTTTGGTGGGGTTGGAAATAAATACTGGTAGGTGAGTGTTTAAAATTTGAATGCAATGAAGAATTCAAAGTTCTTGGGGAAGTAAATAGTGAGAGAGGGAAGCTAGAAATCTAAGAAATTAATGGTGGAATTCAATTTAGCTTTGTGTTCAGGCTTATAGCCCCCGGATATTCCGACATGAGGTTTGGTTATTTATTCAGCACAAAATATGGCCACTAATTTAAGCTACTTGCTTTGTTGCGGTTTGGGAACTTTGCGACTCTTTCATGAGATGAACCGAGTTTTTTAAACCCTCAAACAGTAAATACCATAAAATTGAGTGCGCATGTCTATGCATAAAATAATCGTTGGTATGCATTCGCAGGGAGAGCAACTTATCTATATTCAACGTACTATGCCCTTATCAAAGGAGTATTTCCGACAAGCCGAAAGATTCTATCAAACCCACTCGATAATAATGTCTTTTAAGGAAAGAAATCAAATGGAATCTCCTCATTTTTGATACTTTGGCCCGTTTTAAACCCCTCACGCTTTTATAATAAAAATTTACTTCTTGCGTAAAATGTGTGAATATGTGATAAGAATATGAAAGAGTAATGAGAAATAAATGATTTTAACCTAATTTAAGTCACTCATGTAAATGTTGGAAAAACTTGTATCGATTACAGCCTACTCGTCTATAACGTGCTAAAGGGAGCAGTTTTCTTATCCCCGGCTTCACATGATGTATGGTTATTGGATATTCGAACTGGTTGTTCCGGACATTCCCTCTTAGCTTCGCACTTTCCTTTTCGTAGATCATAAAACAACACTCACTTACAAGTCAAAAATGCTATAAAGGTGCAGCGAGGAAATTTTAAAGCCCTGTTTATGTTCCCTTCAGCAGTAATAAGTTTCACCGGCATGTAACAAATTTTTAGAAAACTCGCTTCGTATTGTTTTATCCAAACAACTTAAATTGAATAATTAAACAAAATAATTGTATTTCCTACTTCCTACTGTTGCTTAGGCAGTCTACGTTTCATCAGTTAAGTAATTAAATCAATAGTTTGAAAGTTGAAATAAACAAGGAACATGAATGTAAAATAGAGGAGTGGCGAAAATAAATATTTCCAGAGGCCAAATCCAATGTGGATGTTTTTGCTGTGGATATCTACACAACGCCTAAGCTTGCAAGAATAGCAATAATATTGTAACACAAATAATGAGATTATTTTATCTCTCCCATTTGTTCAGCAAAAAATAGCTAATTTGTATCCTTTCGATAAAGATTTACATAATGTAATTAAACTTACAACACCTACATAATTAGAATTTTAATTGGACATTACTATTATCTAATTAATAGAATCTATTAAACCAATTATTATTATTATTTATTATGATATAACGGTGTTTTAAAAATTTAGCCAATGCGGAGTTCAAAGAAATCAAGTTGCCCCGTAAGTTCTAAACAATTCATTGTTATATGCAACCAACAATTCATTCTAACGTTACATAGTCTTTCTGCTCGGGTCACCGGTGTCTCTATTGATTGCAGGCTCTAAATTATGACGTTTTCTAACTCAAAACCAATTAGAAAAAGTCGTTGAAAATCGGATTGATTTCTCCCAACCAGAATCTGAATCTTTTTCTGATTCAGACTCTCAGTACCTACCCCAGGGACCAGGGACGTAGTACGAAGATGAAGAATCAAATGGTGATGTAAATTTGGATCAAGAAGAAGATCCTTCACAATATTCTGAAGAAGATTCTGGAAACGATTGCGAAAGAGACGTTCCTGAAGAAAAGGAGAAAAAATCAGATGCAGATGACAATGTACTGCGGAAAGAACAATACGCCTGTTTCAAACGGAAAGAGTAGTCACTTTAAATGTTGGATGAGGTTCGAGTGAATGAGACGTATTTCTAAAGTTATTTCCGCGTTCTTTATTTATGAACATCGCTCGCTGCACAGACCTAAAGCTTGGTTTACTCTAAAACAATAAAAATAAAAAACTAAACGTGAAAGAAACTGAGGTGGAAGTCTGTAACAGCTAACGTCTCGACTTTTCACGTTAGCACGTCATTATTTGTTTGTTTTGACGTCATTAGTTTCATTCCTAACCGAGATTGACAAAAATGGTAGTCTGTAAGCTTAAATCTCGTTAGTAACGTGTTTTTGATAACGAGTTTCAGTCGTTTGGGGGGAGGCAACCGTGTTTGAAGCGTTGCTAACGTAAATAAAAATAAATAATAATAAAAATGACTAAAAGAAAATTATAAACTTCTAGAAAGGCATATAAATGCCATGGAAAAATTAGTATATTTATTTACAAAAAAATCATGATGAAATTACGATGTAGTATTTAATCTAGGTATACAAATGAAGATTGCAGCTTAATCACATTGTAGATAGAATACTATTTTACCATGCAGCCAAAAGGACTTATCTCTATTTTCCTGTCTTCTTCTTAATTCTCTTTTACGCGGTTTCGCCGTTTTTTTCTGGAGCAAATCGGTGAAAATTCGAACTCTTTGGGCCTTGTTATTGTATGAATAAGCTTGTGCGGGAAAATCCGGTTAATTTCCACATCTTGCCGAATTTACAGAGATAAAATGATCGATATTTAATTTCTCAGCCAGTGTTCTAGAGGTGCAACGTTTGTCCTCCATAACCGCTAGAAGGACGTAGATAGCAAAATCCGAAGATCGACCTCTTCCTGATTTATATCGTTCCTTCGCCGAAAAAATCGTTGAAATCGAGAAATTACTATCCACGCTTTCTCAAAGTGCATAACTGAAGCATATAGATATGTGGTTTTGGATGCGCATTTCTATTTCCTAACTATTAACTATATTGAAGAATTATAGGTACTATGAAAAATGTCAATTTAAGCTACAAATTCAAATAACAGAACGCTTAAAACTGGAACAAAGCATTTACAAAGACTATACACTAGTTTATTGTTTTTATGTTTGTGTGTTTTATTCAAAATGCGTTCAAAAACTGCTAAACCATAGACAAATTTCGTAAAATAATGTCGGCAACGTTGTAAGCCTTGTCGGTTGTAATTTCGTCCCGTATCGTAAGTCGTTAGGTGTTATAGACTACCAAAAACTAGTAACTAACGACTCAGCTAACGTGAAAATTTGACAACCGAGATCAACTCGTTAGGGTTACAGACTTCCACCTCAGTATAGAATAATGATCGTGTTTGGTTATAATACCATGGTTATATGCTATAACAAACTACAAATTATAAAAGACAGTTGGTCAAACAACGAGTCTCCTGGCAACCCTGTCATAAAAAGGCCTATAGGAAACGTCCGATGTTGCTTTTTACTATCAAAAATATATTACATACTACATAGTGAACTAGTTTCATGTTTACTTTTCTAAAAGCTACAACAGAAAGTCTATTGCTTAAAGCATGGCCAAATTCAAAAGAAGATCTTCTCTAAAGCAGCATATTCCACTGAAACCCATAAAAATGTGGCAGAGATCTGAATCTATTATCGGGTATATGTACGACTTCAATATTTACTCTGGCAAAGAAACGGAAGCAGTAATTGGTGCTCTAGGGGAACATGTGGTGACAAAAGTAGCAAGTACAATACGTTCTACAGTAATATGTGCCTTTGAGTTGATAGGTTTTTCTCATCTATCAAATTGTTGAAGGAACTAAATTTAGCATGCGGTGGCACATACATAATATGAACAATCACAAAAATGCACCAAAATTTAAAGTAAAATAATGTCAAAGGAAGAGGCAGGTTTCCAAGTTTTTAAAGAAGGTATTGTAAGCACCGGATGGCAAGATGCTTAAAACGTGCTACTGATTTCGAAATGTCATAATACATCTACTGAATTTACCGAAATAATACTCCGAACTGGTAAACATGCTGAGATTTAATGTCCAGAAGCTCTTATCTTCTTTAGTTTATCCGCCCAATAAGCGAATGTCGTTCTGACTACCGAAAGATAAGCAATTAGTTTTGCTCACTTTCTTTTACATTTAAAAATCCGTAAGCAAGTTTTTTGTGATGTATGTTTTGTTAAGGAAAATAATACGCGTTCGGTCGAGGTGGCAGAAATTAACAATCCAGAGAGGCAACTGTTACGTGTCATGTTATGTTGGAAAAGGAATTTGTTCAGCGTATGTACTATATAATCAATTCATGCGAGGTGCGGATCAAAAAGTATTTATAACTGTGACCACAAATCAACTGTGTGGTGACGAAAAGTTTATGGATACCTACTATATAGTACTACTATTTATGTAAAGAAAATAGCAGTCTACGGAAGCAAGAGTAAAGAGACGCCTAGGAGAAGATGTTATCGGTGCTCTCTAACTAAGAAGGAAACCAGAAGCAAGACTTGCCTCTGTGTAAGATGTGTTTTTACCATATCATTCTTAATTTTTTATATCATACTTTTTAATTTTTTCAATAAAACATAACTTTAGACTTTGTTCATGTACTACTAATGGGACATATTGGTCCCAAAACAAAACACTACTGGAACACAGCTGTCCCATGTCCTTCCAAAGAATTTAGAGATATACAAAAATACATCATTTTTTGCACTATTAGAAACCTATTGATCCTATTTTTATTTTTAAAAAGCTTTGAGTAAAAGAGCAGAATAAATTTCAGAAGCTATCAATTGTATTTCAGAAAAATCAATTTAATTTCAGAAATGATCAATTTTAAATCAGAATTGGTCAATTTGATTTCAGAAAATGTGATTTTTATTACAAAAATGTAAATTATTAAATCCAAAATGTGGAAATTTACTTTGAATAAAATTGACACATTCTTAAATACAATTAATTATTTCTCAAAATTCTAATCTTACTTTCTGAACTTACATTGACGAATTCTGATTTTCAAATGACGTTATCTGAAATATAATTAATGATTCTGAAATACAATTAATGATTCTGAAATACAATTAATGATTCTGAAATACAATTAATGATTCTGAAATACAATTAATGATTCTGAAATACAATTAATACTTTCTTAAATTAAATTGGTTTTTCTGAAATACAATTCACGTTTCTAAATTACAATTAATGCTTTCTAAAATTGAATTGATCGTTTTTGAAATACAACTGGAAAAGGTGTAAATGAATTAAATTATAGAGACTTATTACTAAAATAAATCAATAATACTATTTTCATAGCCTTAACGACTGAAAACGTGTTATGCAGCGATTACATTTTAGATTTGCTCACTGCAAAAGCACGTAAATAATATTAAAAAAATTACCTACAATTTCTGAGCTTCAATTTTGAATATTGCTATAAAATTAATTTTGCGAGTTGCATTTTTGTGGGAATGTCAAAATTGAATATTCATCTCACGGTGCGAAGCAAAGAATAAATTTGCTTTGATGTAATTTTGCACAACACAAAGTGGCCGACATAAATGTTAATTGCATTTTGCATGTTCCATTAGTAACTGAATTAAAACTTATTGCATGCCACTTCTATTCAGTATTTACACCAGGCTTTTTGTAATCAAATTTTGCAAAAAACTGAATTATGAGCTGCACTTATTCGTCCACGTTATCATCTCTTACAACCGTCGAAAAATTTGAACCACACGAAAAAAATTAAATTTATTTGAGTGCTTTAAATTTCAGCTAATTACTTTTTATTTCGCGTAAAGGTATTATTTTTGTAAAAAGTATATGGATTTTAAATTTGTCTGGCTTTAAATTGCGAACATTTTATTGCGCCCCATTTGCTTCTTTTATATTACATCAAACAAAATATTTATGATGCATAAATAAAACCAAACAAGATCTCGTTATGCGTCGCCTACTACATACTTACATAATAATAACAATGCATTTCTCTCTTTTGAGCGGGTTTCACACGGAGGAGCATGTCTACAAACATTAATAAAAATACGATTATATTCACTTTTCACGCCTTCAAATATTCAGATTTTTCCGACGAATTACCCACACACAAGTCAAAGTATGATATATGAATAATATTTACTCTATAACTTATAAAAGCAACAATTAAGATGTACATTTTGCATTTTGGATTATTTTTGTAGTAAAATTAAAAGCAATTTCCTAAACAGAAAATATAGTGGTTTAGTTCTGCAGTCATACAAGCTAGTGCGAAGAAGATTTTTGTATAATTTTATTTGTAGATGATTTAGAAGTCATTTCTTTAATTCCTGCCAGAAGGAAAAAAAATGGAGAATGTACAAAAAAAATATAATGATCTAAAAGTACCTTAACTTTGGACCCCTCTAATTAATTTTTACTAGGTTGCGGAAGGTAACTCTCTGGTAGGATGTAGCCTAATCAATTTAGATTATAAATCTGAAAAAGAATTGAAAATCTAACGAGAAAAACTTGAGTTATGACTGCAGAACTATTGCTCGATTTCATGATTTTTCACAATTTTTCCTCCCAAACTCTCGCGTCCTCTAGGGTTTCGCATTGATTATCAGTTATTTGGTCATAATTAGCAAAGAAGTTCCAGAAAAGTGGGATGGATTTTCTATTCCTTGTTATTATCTACAACGGAAAATTTATCGCGGGTGTCTAGGAAGATGCTCTTAATAATAATTTGATAAATCAAAAGTACGACATACGACATCTATTGTCTAAGACAATTATTGTTAGTCCACGCAAATGTCTCTTTAAGGAGTATATTTTAAAGGTGGCTTTTCCTGGCGCCCTAAAAATATCATAAACTATTCCGGTATTCAGTTGAGGATTTATACTTTTTCACCCTGACGTTTTTACCGCCCCTTTTTTTAAAATAGTAGCTGTGTATATATTTTTAAAGAAACAACCCTCGTATAATTTTTTTAATAATAAATAGTTTATTCATCAAGTTACAACTTTTAGTAATATAAAAACATTAAATGTATAAAAAACATTTTGAAAATTATTCGAAAATCGGCTTGGACAATTTGACGTGGAATTAAATTGATTTCAGAGAGGGAAAGAAAAAATAGTACATTTATAAAATGGATGAATACAATAAAGAATAAAATTAAATTTAAGAAAATGATAAAATTATGTACTTCCGTTGATGTAACAAATATGTATGTATATTCTTCTTAAATTTTATATTAGATTCCGTTTCTTTTATTTCTTTAGGAACGTCATTAAAATTTCTAAATCTTCTAAATTGCATTTTTAATTTTCCTTTATTGTTTGAAACACCAGTTAAGTGAATTTTATTTGCAGATCTGGTGAAGTGATTATTAATTTCATTGTTCATTTCATACGATAAAATGTTTATTTCTTCAAACGTCAGTAAAATGTCAAATTATATAATACAACAAGAGAGGTCAAGCCTAGACTTCAATGTCTAAGCTGTAAACTACTTTTGCAGCCACCCACGGAGGCAGCGGGTGTCATTAATTTTTTTTTTCAAATTCATAGTACATTTAATAGAGTATAGACATTTAATAGAGAATGTTGAGAGCCGTGATCGCGTGCAAAATAAAAAATAATAATTAATTCTACTTTCAGTAATCGACGATTGAAGAAAAAATAGCATGTTTTATTGGGAGCAAAAGTGTCGTTTTTGCTCCTATCACTTTTGTTCTAATAAAACAATATACTATTCTGTTTTTTCCATATTATCATATACTCTAACAGACAAAACTTTCAATAAAAAATATTTCATTAATATAAATTATCGAGTAATTTCAACTAAATTAGATGAAATAATGTTTTTAAGCATTTAATTATGGTACTTTGTAAAGATTTCTTGAGATTATTTGATCAATTTCCCCATGTAGTAAAATTATATCTTTAATTTGAAAATATGAATGAATTTCTAACCATTTTTTTATATTTGTTGTAAATGAAATTTTGTTTGAAAGTTTTCGAATTTGTGGTGCCCAACGAAAGTTAGAATCAATAATATAGGTTTTATTTATTTTTATTCTTAAATATTATAAATTCTGTTTTATTGGTGTAAATTATTAAATGGTTTCTTTTTAACCATTTATTAAATAATATTAAGTCTATATCAATTTACTCTTCCAAATTAGTACCTACTATCCAATCCAGAATATAATAATATATGTATAATATAGTATCATCAGCAAATAATGAGTTGTTCGCTTTAACTCCTAGAGAGAATTAAAGATTTTAAGTATAAATTAAACAAAAAAAGAAGTGGTCTTGGAAAATAACCTAGAGGACCACCTATTTTAGTATATAATTTATAACTTGAAAATTTATTTTTGAGGGTTCACCACTAACCTAAAAATTAAAAAACAACTTCTCATTTTTTAAATTTATTTTTAAATATACTATTTCTTTCGGTTGAAAATTAGGTTATGTTAATTCTTAGATGTTTAAAGTTGGTTTTTGTATTAATTTTTAAAAAGTTAAAAAAAATAAAAACCAACTTTAAACAACTAAGAATTAATGTAACTTAATTTTCGACCGAAATAAAAAATTAATATATTTTAAAATAAAATAAAAAAAATGAGAAGTCGTTCTTTAATTCTTAGGCAACCAAATTTACAAGTGAATGCTCTTATCATTGTTATATTAGGTCTGTTTGTTAAATATGATGCAATTAATTTCCAAGCAATACCTCTGACACCTGATCTAAGAATTCCAGAAGTAAATTGTTATCTAATGTATCAAATAATTTTGATAAATCAATAGACATTGCAACTGCAGATTTATTTGACTTAATTTGATCATAAATAAAGTCCATAATTTTTATTATTGCTGATTGAGTTCTACTTTTTTCTTGAAATTCAAACTGTCTCAAATCAAATTCCATTAATAATTTTTTCAAATATTTTTGAAAACATATTCAATACAGAAACCGGTGTATAATTTTCAATATTTAATTTCGGACCATGTCTATACAGGGTGTTTCTAAAATGGTAGTCACGGCTTCGTGTGCTTATACTAGAAGTAAAAATAAGACAAAAGGTCCATATAAACACTTGTCCAAAACTTAACTGTTACCGATATACAGGGTGTTGAAATTTCTTTTTAGTTTTAGTTTTTTTTTATTTTTTCTGGATCGACTGAATGAAAATTAATAAAATTTTAGTGGTGATTACTTCTCCTGGATAGCCAGCTTTGGCCATTACTTTTGTCTTAATTTAACAATCCAGTGGCATATAAACGGGTCAAAGTCCCCCATTTTTTGAATTTATTTGGTACGCCACTGCAAAATTTTGCGATTTTGATTGGATTTTTAAAATCTTCATTCAATTTGCCATAAAAAGGTACACCTGTTAAATTTTGATAGGATTAGTGGTATTTCTGAAATTTCCAATTTTATGGTCCAGTGAACTTGCTAAAATCAAACTAATTTTCAAAATTTTAAACAAATTTAAATTAAACAAACGAAATTTAAATTGTAACTCTTAGTAAGACTCTTAGTTGGTGTTTTAAATAAATGAACAAGCCAGAAACACTATTTTAAATTTTATAAAAAAATGATTAAGGGGGACCATTTTGAGCATTTTTCTAAAATTTAAAATTGGTTGTTTCTGACATGTTTTTTTATTTAAAACACCGACAAAACGTTATTCTAAGAGTTTTTAATTTTAATATTAATTTTCTTTATTTGAAATTAAATAGTTTCAAATTTTTGAAAATTAGTTTGAAAGGTACTGGATTATAAAATGCAAGATTACTGAAATACTACTAATCCTATCAAAATTTAATAACTGTCCTTATTTGTGGTAAATCGAATGAAGATTTTAAAAATTCAATCAAAACAGTAACATTTTGCGGTGGTGTACCAAATAAATTAAAAAAGGGGGCACCTTGACCCGTTTCTACGCCATTGGATTGTTAAATTAAGACAAAAATAATAGCCAAAGATGAGAGGTGCTCACCCCTAGAATTTTATTAATTTTCATTTAGCCGAAAATATTCAAAAATATCCTTCTATCCGATTATTCAAGATATGAGTGCTCGAAGTTAAAACTTTTATTTCCACATTTTTAGTTATTTTTGCTCTTTATAGTACAGAACATAAAGATAATTGTATTGTTACTGCATTTCTTCAAAAAAAAATTAATTTGTGTTGAGAACGTAAAGATATTTGCATTTTAAAATTTATAATTTAGCATAAAATTGACAAAAATCACTTATGGCAACAATGTAAAAATATTAAAATCATTTCTTCGTTTCCTGGAACTTTAATCTGATAAAAATAACTTCGAACACCTTCATCAAATTTAGAAATTTTTTATTTGTTTTAAATAAAAATTACTAATAATAAAATGGACTATATTTTCACAAATTAATTCTTGCACTTTTAAAAAATGTCATGTTAATTTCAACTTTATCAGCTTTCTTAGATTGTAATCATAACTTACCAAAAATTTGAATTAAATATTATTATGAAACATTTGAATTAAATATTAAGAGTCTACTTTGAAAACAATGTTGTCAAGTTTACTAAGTAAAATATGCCAATAACTTTTTAAATTATTTTTTAAATTAGTTTACCCTTGTTTAACGGTTGCTTCCAAACAACGATTTTAGGTCAAACTAGTTTATCGCCAAATTGGTTCATCCTAAGTGACACGCTATACTAGTTTAGCCCAGGACATCTGGTTTGGCCTAAATACTTTAGGCTTAACTAGTTTGGTCTAGACCGAAAAGTGTTACCGGCCAAACTAGTTCATGAGAAGCGTGTCAGGATATACTAGTTTAGCCTAGGAGAACGTAGTTTGGCTTAAATAGTTTGGCCTAGGCCGAAAACCCTGTAAAAACCTGTAAAAATAAACTTAGGTATTGCTTATAGCGCTAGTTGATAGGTATTTCTTATTATTTAATATAGCAATGCCTAAATTTTAAGAATCGTTGGTAAAAACGTGCATAAATATTTTATAATATGTTCCACTAAGTAGCACAAAAAGTTCATTTTAATTTTAGTTTGACTCTGAAAATTATTTAGTAATGAAGGCCAAAGAATACAAACTAAAAAGTACCGATTTTATACAAGAATTGTGTCACTTCTAATCAATACCGTTTTTTTATAATTAGGTAGACTATTACCCAGATTCTGGTCAAATCAATTAAGTTTAAAGGCCTTTAAATTTAAATTTGTTATATGGGTGGTAATGGACAATTTCCATGGTTACCTTGTTTGTTTCTAAATAAAGGCCTTTAATTTTGACCAGAATCTGCCTATATATCTGAATAAATATTGCTCATCTAATTTATTGCCCTTTAATTATTAACATTAATTTAATTAAATAATAATTCAAAATCAGTTCGGCCTAGGCCAAACTAGTTGAACCTAAAGTATTTAGGCCAAAATAGATTGTCCTGGTCTTAGGATGAACCGGTTTCGCCTAGGACAAATTAGTTTGGCTGAAATCCGGTTTGGCGGGTAACATATATTATCCTACAGTTTCACAGCACAAACCCCTTAACGTTTTGGTATACATATAGAAGGGTAGATGCGTCTTATAAATCAAACCAAATAGTTTCAATAAAATTTACTTCATTACTTGATGCATTTCGAGGACATTGATAACCTCATTATCAGAAGCATATACAAGAATAAATTTGTACTAAAAATAAAAATATTAACTACCAATAATAAGATTACAAAGCAAGCTTTGACTATTGAATGGAATCAATAAAAGTAGGAATTAAAAATTTGGGAATTTTTTTCTATTCACGATAGTTCTTTAGTAAAACTTTATTCAATAATTGCAACATCAAGCATATCACAAGTAAAGATTTCGCTAAGAAACGAAAATTTGAATTAATATATGATTGAATGAAAACGTTAAAACTAACTATATGGTCTGATAATTCTAAAAATTCTTGCGTCGAGGACGACGATAAAACTATACATCTTTAAAATACCATTTATTTCAGCGACTAGTTTCGGACAATTTCCATCCTTTATACAGGGTGAGTCAGACCACCCGTAACAGCCTTTTATCTCCAAAACGGTTTGTCGTACATAGATAAAATAAAAAATTTTATTACCAAAGTGAACCCAAAGAATCTATTGGTGCATTTATTATTTTCCGGAACAAACCGGAAGTGCCCGGAACTGGAGGTAACTTTGATTTTTTAAATGGCAACATAGGTCGAGTATGGTATCGCTTGAAAGGTCTTTTAAAAAGAAATAACTTTTATTAAAATATTTTTTTAATATCTTGCATAATTGACAAATTAAACGAAAAAATATAAGCAAACAAGTGACAAATGGTTTCTTAAATTATGGAAAAATTAAAGCACTACCATCATCCTTAATATGGGTAAGGGTAGAGGCAATTATGAATTTTAAATGGAAACTTGTAACTTTGCATTTTTCGTTTCGCTTGTTAAAAATAATCCACTTTTTTAGGTTATGTATTTTCCTTAATTCAAAAAATAAAAAAAAAGTTAATTATTTTTAACGAATAAAGCGATAATAAATGCAAAAAAGGGTTTCTATTTAAAAAAATCTCTCTTGCCCATGCCGATGATGGAAACGATTTAATTTTTCCCTTTAAGAGACCAGTGGTCACTTGTTTGCTTATTTTTTTTCTTTTAATTTATTAATTATACAAGATATTACATAAATATTTTAATAAAAGTCGTTTCTTTTTAAAAGACCTTTCCAACGATACCATACTCGACCTGTCTTGCCATTTGAAATTTCAAAGTAACTTCCGATTCCGGGGACTTCCGAATTCTTCCGGAAAATAATAAGTGCATCAAGGAATCCATACTTTGAAATTTCAAATGGCAATACAGGTCGAGTATGGTATCGTTGGAAAGGTCTGTTAAAAAGAAACAACTTTTATTAAAATATTTATGTAATATCTTGCATAATTAACAAATTAAACGAAAAAAAATAATAGAAACCCTTTTTTGCATTTATTATCGCTTTATTCGTTAAAAATAATCAACTTTTTTTTATTTTTTGAATTAAGGAAAATACATAACCTAAAAAAGTTGATAATTTTTAACAAGCGAAACGAAAAATGCAAAAGTTACAAGTTTCCATTTAAAATTCATAATTGCCTCTACCCTTACCCTTCACTTTGGTAATTAAAATTTTTATTTTATCTATGTGCAAAAAACTGTTTTCGAGATAAAGGGCTGTTACGGGTGGTCTGACTCACCCTGTATACTATACCTATAATTTCAAAGCTTGATAAAGGATGGAAATTGTCCGAAACTAGTGGCTGAAATAAATGGTTTTTTAAAGCTGTTTGGTTTTTTTCCTCATCCTTAACCCAAGAATTTTTTTCTGCTAACTGTAGTGTTCTTCAAATGTTTTGACATTATTTAAGGTAATGACCGAATATTTTACCCTTTTACAATGATAGCACCATTTATATGGTTTTACTAGTGTTTTTCAAATATTTTGGCAAAAGTTTTACTTGTGATATGCATGATGTTGCAATTATTGTAACAAAATTTACTCAAGAAATTTTGTGTATAAAAAATTTTTCCTAAATTTTTAATGTCTAATATTTTAATTCGATGAGGTTTAATAGATAAAGTTTACTTTAATGATTGGTTTACTTTACTCTACACATATATTTCTGTTTATATAATTAAGTTCAAGTAAGTTTGAATTGTAATCTTATTGTTAGTAGCTAATAGTTTTATTTCTAGTACAAATTAACTGTTGTATGTGCTTCTGAAGATGAGGTTATCAATATCCTCGAAACAGATCAAGTGATAAAGTAAATTTTAATGTAACAATATAGTTTAGTTTATAAGACGTATCTACCCTTCTATTTTATTAATATTAACGATAATTTCTGAATTAATGCCCCATAATATTCCATTTATATAAGCTTTCTTTTACAGAATTTTCATCTTGTTAGGCATCATACTTTCTTAAAATAAAGTAGACCGGCTTTTATAATGCATATTGTAAACATTTACAATATTGTGTTATATTTTCCCAGTGGTGTAGGCAATAAAGGGACGTGCTTCGCCATCCAACAGTCACCTTGTTGTAAGTCAGTTCAGTTGGACGTGATTTACGTGCCAGCTTCTTTTTGTACTTTATCATAAAGTTGTAAAGTATATAAAAATTGAATTCTTTTCTGAAAAGTCCGGCTTAAAAGAATTGTTAAAAACTTTTGAGCGTAAAAATCATTTTAGTCAATATCGCAACTATATCAATCCAAAGAACTTATGAAACGTTTAAAAGTTTCTACATGATATTTTTACGTTGTTACTGATTATTTTATTTTTTATCCTTGTAGTAAATTCGAGGCCATTTTAGGATATTAAAAAAATGTACCTATTATATTTTGAATCACAAAAGTCAGGGATGAACAATGCCACATTTCTGTTTTAAAAAGGCGCATTATATCAAAGGTACTTAGTTTTTGTAAAAACCACAAGTATCTCTTTCTTTAAAAATTGATAAGCGAGCATCCCTGGTGCTAGCTCGACGTCATTGCAAAAGAATAAAGCTGACTTTGAAGGCGCCCTCCAATTATTCATTTCGTTTAGTAGACCAAGGGAACTCCGGTAATAACAATAAAAGCCGTCTTGCACACATACACAACCAGCAGCGCATTTCAACCGGAAAATTATTTCTCTGCAAAGAGAATGAAAAAGTATAGAAGGCGCAAAACATTTTTAATAATGAACGCCACAGTAAGGTTTCTTCATGGATTTTATTAAATCAGGGGAAGCCGTTTCGCCCTTTTCAATACGGTCTAATTAAATGAATAAAATATAAATTATTTTTAGGCGGCTTATTTTTTAATTGTTTGCTGTTTTTTCCACCAATTAATTTAAAGTACGCAATATGGTTCAGAAATTTTGTAAAAATTGGCTCAAATTAAATAACAAATTGATTTTATTTTTGGGCTGCTCTTGGGAATTTATAGCAGGTAATAAAAACATTGGATGCAGCGGGAAAACGTGGAACTTCATAATCCGGAATGGTAGAATACGGGAGGTCTATACGACTGTTTTATAACGTATATACATACAATGCAAAAAGCAGAAGGTGGATGTGGGAAATATGAAAAGGTTAATAAAAATGAATTATTTGTACAAATGAAGATTAAAAGGAATATACAAACAGGTACTTACTTTCATGTAATTGAGCAGCTAGATTTTACTGATTATACCGTTAAAATTTCGGGATTAATTATCATTATAAATATTTTGTTATTTTTAAATAATTAATTAAGATTTACAGTTTAGTCTAGAGAATATTTTAGTTTCTCTTTTGCTGTGAGAAGAATAAACGTCTGTAGTATGCATAAATTCAAAAATTTGCTTATAACCGAGAAATTTAAAATTATAACGTGAATTTTTGCTATAAATTTCATCGTTTTATAGCGTTAATGCCCTAGGAAATATAATTAGCAGCACAAATCACATGCAGAACCCAAGTATCCACTTAAAACTTTCATAAGCGACAGCTATTCGCGAGATAAATTACGAAATGTCACCTTGAGCCCTTCCAGGGCAGCTTGATATATAACCTAATAATATCGTTTTAAAATTGTCGCACGTATGTATAGTTTCGAAGCACCTTCGAGGTTGTAGTAAAGTAATTAGTGGAGTATGCTCAAAATAAGTTTATAATATTAAATGGAGATGCACAGACAAAGCCAATTTAAGCGGACCGTTCATTGTACACGTGCTTCTTCTTTATGCTGATACCTTTAATCCCATATTCCCCAGCACAGCTCATAATGGAAAATAACAATAACAATTTCCGAACTTGGAATTTCAACAGATCTACAGATGTTTCAATAGTCTAAAAAATAAATTCAGAAAAACAATTACTGAATTACTTTGCTACTCTCTCAAATTGCTGACAGTGATGGAACATACTTTTAGAGTCAAAACTAATTAGATAAAGTCATTTATCACCCATAGTTCACTTTTAGACACATCATAAAGAATTACACGTTTGCGTTAACATTCACAGCCTTCATGATGGGCACACGTGCGAGCGTGCATATCAACACGAAAACGATAACGCATTTTGATAACGAGTATGTGATGATGTGTTTTTCATATACCGCTTTTTAATCGAAAATCTAAACCAGTTCTATGAAGATTCAATCTTTTCAAGTCCTGATATTCAATATTCTTACAAAATTATATAACAAGTGTTTTATTTTAATAAATTAAAACATATTTTTAATAACTTTAGTTTATTTTAGTAACACCTTACATATTATGACGTACAGTTAGTTTACAAACATATTTGTAATGTTAGTACATAAGCATGGCATCTTCAGAATAAAAATCAGTAATTAATGATTGCCCGATCTCTTCCATACTACTTGGATCTAGCACGCACCAACTAGTATATCAAACCACTACTTGAATTAAGTTCGAACTTTTGTCTAAGCCTCAAATAAGTATTTCGAGGATTCTGAATTACTTAAGTCCAGCATGCACCAAGCTTAAGCGCCATGTAACTGCATTACCAATACAAAATAAAAAACACAAAATCGGGTCCTTCAAACCAAAGAAAAATAACATATAAAATCGCTCGCAAATAAGAGATCATCAGAAATCAAAACTTCCGGCTAAGTAAGCAAGTAAAAATAAAACATTGGAACGAAGCTGTCAACCAGGCAATCGCTGGTTTTCAAGAAGAGAAAAAAAACACTAGCAAGATATGAGTCGTTAATGAAAAACCGAAAACCTCAACAAATAGTGGGCACCGGAAAAACATCCAGGCTTACTTCACCAGTAATAAGTACCATAAGATGGAACCACTGTTGGAGAAAACAATGGAAGAATTGGAAATACCAATCTTCGAGAGGGCGACTACGAAGGATGATGCAACCTTGACGACATTTTTCAAGATTAAACTAGATAGAAGGGCGATTGACTACGATTGAGCCTGGCCGAACTGCGACCAATATTATCTTTTGTTAAACCCTCTAGTGAACTTCTGGGATGTCTAAATGCTTAATAAATCTAATTAGATCCTTATAAAACGTAGTCTTTACTTCG
Source organism: Stenus bimaculatus (assembly GCA_963971135.1). Classification (NCBI taxonomy): domain Eukaryota; kingdom Metazoa; phylum Arthropoda; class Insecta; order Coleoptera; family Staphylinidae; genus Stenus; species Stenus bimaculatus. The sequence goes on along the minus strand of OZ020185.1, from coordinate 14,957,284 downwards.
TCTGGAACTAATGTTGTCCAACCGAAGTGATCATATCTGATGCGAGCTAATGCGTCGCACTCTCAATTGACGTGTTCCGAAGTTTCATCTTCCAGGCCACAGAATCTGAAAGTCTTTATTTATGACTTGCCCATTTTGTTGAGTTGATACCTCAATGGGCACTGTCCAGTTAAAATACCTGTGATGAGTCTTAGTTCGTTCTTGCTTAGGTCGAGAACCTTCGTGGCTTTTGAACCTGGAGTATAACTCTTATGGGACATTATATTATCCCTTTCCCACCGTAGGATCTCCCCTTGCACCAGTTGCTAATTATATTTAAGGCTCTTTGCACTAGGGCCGATAAGGTCTCTTCATGTTTGCCTTATATGTATAATGATACTCAACTCATCAGCATATCCGAGTGCATTTTCTACACTCCCCACCAAGTAGTGCTAGGCATCAATAGTGGATTTGCCAGGTTGGTAGGCATATAGTTTCACATGAAGCACAATTTTGTGATTGTCTAGAATTTTCTCCATGGCATTTAGGAGCTAGGACGTAAGACTAATGGGGCTCCTCTGGGGTCGTCTGCCCGTCTTAAGTATGAAGACTACCTTCACCTTCCTCCATGATTGGGGGATACAATCCTACACTTAACGATGCCCGGTGATTTAAAGAGCTTAACATCTAAGATCGCCCATTTCACTTTGTTCAGAGGGAAATCTTCCCTTCCACTGTATCAAGTGTGGCCTATCGCATTGGAGTGGTCTTTAGAAAGAACTTTTCAAAAAGTAATTCTGCAAAACAATTCAATTACCAAAGTTGAGAAGTTACAGTACCTGAAAGCTAATATCAAAGGTGAAGCTAGCCGATTAATACAACGTCTTCAATCATAGAAGATAAGATTTCGAAACAGCATGAAACCTACTTTAAAAGACGTACCAAAATAAACACACTTAATACTTTCCAAATTGGTAGATATAATTCTCGATTTACCAATAATTTAAGAAGAGTCACCCAAGAAAATTAAACAACTCCACGACGTCAGGATAGAATGTCTAGCAGCTGTAAAAACTCTTGGTATCGACTCCAAGCATGGGTACTATTAGTGGCCAAAATCATGTTAAGAAAATAGGAAACAAATAAAATCTACGAACAGTTACTGAAAACCTCGCACGAGCTACAGGATTTCTAAGATCTGAAAAGAAAATCTACGTTTTTGAATGCACCACTTGCGCACGCATAGACGCTAAGTTGCTCATTCAAACTGTTCGCTACTTGGCCAAGCAGGTATCAGACGTGGCACCAAGTTGCTCCAAACAACATCTTCCAGTCACTGAAGAAGATCTTATCCAAGCTCATGGCCACTAGGGTGAAGCGTCAGCCGTAGCACCAAATAGCGCATCCAAACTCATCAAAATACATCAATATGAAAAAAAAATAATTCGAAATGCCAGAGCAGTTACTAGAAAGAAACCACTAGTCTTAATCAAGGAACGAGACCGGTCATCTTCTTTGGAATGACAAAATGTTTAATTTTAGTAATCTTCAGAATAAAAATCAATAATCAATGATTGCTCGTTCTCTTCTATATTATTCCAGCACAAACTATGCTTAAGCGGCAAGTAGTATAAAGTCTAAATTCTCAGCAAACATGAATTCTAACCTTACTGACAGTGAATCAAATCGACGACGCTGAATTTTCCCACCGCTCGTTGGAAAGTTGTGGTAGGGACTTGGGACTCCCACTCTGCTCTCGATCGTAGCATCACGCACGTAGAGAAATCTAATGAAATGAACAGCTCCCCGTTCCGATGAGGAATGAGAAGCCCCGCCCATTTCTCAGTTAATCGCGCCTTCTAAAATGCTAGGACATACGATAGTAATAGTGGATTCTCTGTAATCATTACATTCCGCTACCTTAATCAAGCACGTACCGCATTACTTAGTTCAACATACGTTCATGCGAAAGTTGCCGTGGTTAAATGTAAAAGAGAGTGAGCGAAGCTATTTGCTTGTCTACACCATTCCTGTTTGCAAAAAAATTAAACTATATCAAACCTTACCACTACTTGGGCCAAGCACGGATCCTTGCCTAAGCATCAAGTAGTCATTTCTAAGATTCTGGATTACTTGGGTCCAGCACGTACCATGCCCAAACGCCAAGTAATCAATCCATGCATTATCAATCCTAAACAAATAACACAAAATAGGGTATGTAACTTTGTGCAACAAGGCAGATAAAAATGTTGCTGCAGCTGTAGTATATTTTATTGGTTATAAACTAAACAAACACTATAAAGCAAATTTAAACCTTTTTCTCGCAAGTTATTACTTGCAACAGAAATAATTAAACTTTACTTGACCACACAGCGTGTGAGTTAGTGGTTAAAGCAATTTTAATTGTGCAAAATTACAGTTGAAATTGTTGTTCACTTTTAAACAAGCTATTCAACTGAAGTAGCTTTAAACATATTTTTAATTTAGACAAAGTTGTAAAAGCTTTCATTTTTATTTGCAAATATATTGGAAAACTTTTATTCCTCCGTGTTATTTAAGAAAACTTAATAAAAATAAAATTTGAAAGTCTAAAAGTTAAGCTTATTTTCTTAAAATATTTATTTTTAGATCTCAAATGCAGCGTTGTCCTAGTTTCATTCTGGAATTTTGTGAATAAATTTAAAACAATTGGAGAAGAGTAAAAAGTGGGTTTCTCGGCGATCGGCTTGGAGATGAAATGCACTTACGTTCAAGAAGGTGTATAAGTGTTCCTCGACGTCGAGAAGGGAGGATTGCATTGTGCACTTATCTCAAAAGATCAGTTTTCCTTAGATCTTTCCACCCAGGTAAGGCACTTTTAATATCCCGTGGGATAAAGGCTTACCGAAACGTGCAAGCTTCAATTTTGCATAAAATATTAAATGTTCCACTCGTTCCACTCGACGGCAGGGCCTGATATTCCCCAATTTTGCCCATCAGCAATCTTCCCCATTTGTTCTGGAATAAGGGTTGGAATCGTGCGCGTTTCGTGGTGACATGAAGGAATTAAAATTCGACCGACCCGTTTCAACACGGGTTTTATCACCCCAAACAATGTCGTTATTAATTATAGCCACTTTCATGAAAATATTTTGCTTTAAATAAAATAACAAAAAAATGTATGCAGATAATGTTTAGAGAACTAACATTTTATGAGCGGCGCCTCAAACAAAAGAAACATAATGGATGAAACTGGTGACAGCTTGTAAAAGAAGAAAATTGTATGGGACACGAAAAAATGTGTGGAAAAGCTGTATTCATAAACCTTGTAAAAAGGAGGGAGAAAATAAACGCCCCTTTATTAAGACGTCAGCGGGGCATGCAATAATCAGCAATACTCATGCGTTATTTCTGAATAAAAACTAAGCTATAATAAAATTCTCGACAACCTTTATCAGCTTTAATGAATAAATTATATTTTTATTTCAAATTAAGTAAAACCTTTTTATTCATTGAAATAAATATGTAGTTTATCACGATTAAAGCTACGTAAATCGATTTCTTGGGTAATTTGATCGGCATAATGTGGAACTAGGAACAAGATTCCATAAATATTATTAAAGTAGAGGGTAAAATCATGGTGGTATTATATATAACTTAACCTCATTGGTATTAAATAAAGCAACGAATGAAATCTTTTCAAAGAAAAGTGCCACTATAAAAGAAAATGGAAACTTCAATAATCGTTATATCAAAGAGTATCATGAAATAACCATGAATTTAGGAGAATTTCTCAGAATAAACGCTACAAAAATTATCTGTTATATTCTTGTATCATTTAATATACTTTATTTATAGAATATACAGGGTGTCCCAGCGCTGCAAGGAAGTAAAATTACTTTAAAATGAAAAAATAAAATACTTTTAGGCGTACACTCTAAATAGATATTTATGCGACAAGTGCAAAAAATAATGCCTAATACATTTTTGGCACGTGGTGCATACAAAATTTCTCCTATTTTTCCAAAACTATTATAAATTAGGCAATGGAATGGAATAGCACGAACTGATATTTACTTATGTTAGGTTAGAAGCACTTTGTTATATAACCAAAAAAAGTCATGAAAATCTTATACATATACCTCACTATGTATTACTTTTTTTCTTATATATCTCACTCATAAAATAATAATATAGTATATTGTAACACAAGTGTGGATATGATCCGAATATCGGCTGAAGACGTAGTTTGGAGCGCGAGGGCGATATAAGGGATCATATCCACACGCGATTTTCAGTATACTTTTTCTGCGACCAAATATTAGAAGCAAAAATAGTATCAAAATTAAAAATACCTCGATTTTAGATTAAAAATGATCAATCTGGCAACACTGCATTAATGAAATTTTGACTGACTTTGACACTGACGTTTCACAAATTTAAAAGAAACTAGATTTTTATTTTACATTATTTTTCAATCTTTCCGTTTATTATGGTTAATTTCATATTTCTTACTTGCTAAGAATTACAAATTGTAAAAAATTGTAAGTTATTTTAGGCTTAAATTTGTAATTACATTATGAATTTAGGGAAACTTATGACAGTTGGCTAAACTGATTTTCATATCCACCCTAGTGATGGTATGATACCCTTATCCATTCGACAGTTCAATAAAATGTCATTGCATAAAGTTACAATAAATGATAGGGAGTAGAAAAAATATTTTTCCGACGACCATATGAGAAAATCGTATATGTCATTCATATTAGTAGTTTAGAAAATCGTTCATTTCAACACTAGTGACTTTAAGTTTCCATGTTGTAACTGTCAAATAGTTCTTGTAATTTTCGATAGAGGCGCTGCGAAGGAATTCCGAAAGCCCTATCTTGGATTTTTTTGAACTTGCAAAAAAATGATAGTTCAAATAAAAATTTATATTTAACCTCGCCAATATTACTAATTTTATTATTAAAATCATTATATAATTCACTTTTCTGTAAATTTTAAATAAAATAGGAACACTTTTTATTCGTTTCGATAAGTTGCTTCCGTCAAAACAGCGCCACCTACAATTATTTACATTTAACTAAAAATAATCAATAACTTCAATGTCAGCTGCTGTTAACATAGGTTATGTTATGTTGTTACTACAAAATGTCCGTGGTCGTCGGAAAAATAGCGTACACAACTCGCAGAAAGTGAATTTCGTTGCTCGTGTAATATCCTCACTCGGCTAGCGCCTCGTTCGGCTATTTTCACACTCGTACAAAATTCGTCACTTTCTAGCTCGTTGCGAAATATACTATTAATAATATACCAAGTGTATTTCAAAATGGCGGACTATAGTTACGTTTTTTTTTAATGGAACACCTAGTATATTATGACATTTTGGATTTCTTATTAAAAATAATCATACTTTCTAATATCTTTCATGGGTCATTTTGCTGATATTTGCCGAAAAAAAAAACCACCATAAAAACTCTTCTCTAAAACAAATGATAATTTTGGGTTGAAATGTTGAAAAAAATGTCAATATCCTCTAGTTTATAGTTATCATGTCAAATTTAAATTTAAGCATTTATCAGGGTGCCTTATAAAACTGAAATTCACCAATTAAATGAAATTTTCTAATGATCTTAAAAGTCAAATACCATAAATTTGCTTACTTCTTTACAAGCCCAATTAAATAGCGCAAAACAGTCGTATTAGAGAATTGATTATTTTGGAAAAAATATTGAAGACCTATTTGTTGATTTGACCATTTCCCAAGCAAACGTAAATAATGAAGCAATTGCAATACTTACTAAAATTAATCAAAAGCTTGCAATAAACGCATTTGCTAATAGTTTAGAAATTTTGACTTAAAAATATCGAAATTATGACAAGCTTAGCGAAGCAATTCGTGGAACGAAAGATGAAGAATTAGGAAATGTTAAGAAACCTCAACAGATGTTTCATTTTCATGGTCGGAACAAACAAAGAGGATTTAATAATTATCGGGGAAATCGACAGGGTCAAAATTCAGCAAAAAATAATATCGACGGTAAGAAACCTTTTGAAAATTGAGGCAGATCATTCTATAAAGGACACCAAAATTCAAATTATCGGGGTCGCGGAAATTTTCCAATTGGTAGACAAAATTTTTCTAGTTGTGGACAACATTTTTCTAATTGCGGACAAAGTTTCCGAAATAATCCTCGAACTTTCTATATCAATGACTATCAACTGCTGAGGTAGAAAATACATTTTTTCGAGTCTAACGATGATGATGCAGTAATTTTAAAATTAAGCGCGGCTTACGTACAACAAAAATATAGAACTACTGGAAACACATAAAAGATTTAGGGTGTAGAATACAGACAGTTAAAGTTGAACTATTAAAATTTATGATCTAAAGAGAGATAAACAAATTAATGATATGAGAGCGTAACATCCAGATGCACTTAAGTGCACCATTTTAGATTAAAGTCACGATGCAATTTGCCTTATTCAGTTTCTTTTTTTCAAAAAAAAATGAGGTAAACTAAAGTTCTTCGAAACCTTTCATTTTACATCAATAAAGTAAATGAAGGGCCAAAATTTTGAAGATAAAAAGGGTGAAAGCGGATTAAATACAAATAGACGAAACCCCGGAGCAGATTTAAAAAATAATTTAATTTAAATTCTCCCTATCCAATTCACTTCTTTCCAAATAATTTAAGTTTATTGCAGCTTTAAACTCCAATTCCTTTTGAATGGTGGACAGGTTGGCATGTTTTAGGCGCGGAATCGACATGCGTACGTGTCGCTATTTGTTCTCATCTTATGTAGTTTATACATTATACAAATACGATACAAATTGAATGCGGAATTGATTTCGGCGAACGAAAAGTTTGCAATATTTCACGATTGAATCGACTTAGTAGGCCAGCCGCTCCCTTTTTATTCTTACATAAAAGGGCAGCTTTTATGTTTAAAAATTTCATTCTTTAAACCTCGTAAAAACAGGAAAATGTTATTTTCCTTTTATTTATCATGCAAAAAATGCTGATGCAATTACAATTTCATCACTGATATTAAACGAAACCAATAACAATAAAATAAAATATTATATCAATAGATGAGTAGCATATGGAAATTTTAATTAAAATCTAGTATTATTCCAACTTTTATTTTGACACGGGTTTGGAAATGCGATGAAAGCCATTGAAACTTCACTTGTCAAATTTAAATGTGCTCGCATAGTCCTTTCGATTTGCTAATGAATTTCTCATGCATAAGTAAATTAGAATGAATCTCCTTGCGCAAATATTCTGCTTTTTACATTTGCAAATCTGGGAATAAAAGAAAAATATGCAAATTTAAAAACTCCAAAACATTAATAAAAGCTGGCTTAACTAAACCTGCTTTTAAATCAGAGATAAAAACTTTAAAGAGATTTTTGTTGTTTCACTTTATTTGTCACATAAACGTCCATCTCTTTAAAGGTTCTCCTAAAATATTTACACCATAAATACTGCTAGTCGTAGTTTACTTAAAATAGTTGAAAGTGGAATTATTCACAGGCTGTATGGTAATAGGAAATGCCAGGAAATTCAATAGTATTCAAATCATGGAGTTGGAAGCATGGAAATATCACAGAGGCACAAATTTTTAAAGGGACTTTAAAATGACTGCTTAAATAAATGATTCGGTCCAGGACAAAAGGTTTTAAGCTCCAAACAGTAAACTTCTTAAAAAATACATATTACTGCCGTAGGAGATGGCTGCACGCCAGTATTTCATTCATTATTAATCAGTCTTTCTCTTTAGTCACTGGTATTTCACACGGATCGTTGAAATAAAAACGTTTTGAATTAAATTATTATTAGTATTAGTTCCATTGTTTCATTTTATCATAAAGTTAATTGTATGTAAAGGTTGTAACAGCGATCAATAATTTAGAATTTCTAGTGTTTCCTCTTGTGTGGGTTGTTAATAATGGCAGTTTGTTATGAAAGATATTTTGATATTTCATCTTTTTTTTTAATTTTGCCACATTTTTCTTTGATTACGTAGCATTAACGTGCAAGTTTATTCAGAATGAAGCAGCAAAGTGCTCCTGGTGCAAAAATAAAGCAGATAGCACATGCAAATGAGCGAAACGTAGCTTATCAGCATCAGCTCATCTTAATGAATGCTTCCCTTAATTGGAAAGTAACGCTTGTTTGTACGTGACGCCGGCGCAATTTCGCAGAAAGAAACTTCCACACGTGAGTCTTGACGTTTGTAAGAAATACGTTCGGCTTGTCTAACTTGTGTATAATAAATTTTCCTCTATTTATGCCTTCCGGGACGAAAATGGATGAAAGCATGGGGTATAAAAATAATTGAGGCAACGATTGACCCTAGCTTTCAAATCCGTAGAGTTAAATGAGAGAAGTGAGAGATGGAAAAGGGGCCGGAATCGTTCTCCGGAGCTCCCGGAGTTGGATACGCGAACTCAGTTAATGGCGCCTCCGTCATTTAGATCGTATCAGATTTGACACATAACGAAATAATGCTTTATACTTTCGCCGGGGATTTCCGAATATTACGTTTTGATATATGCGGTTACAAAATCAAATTAACTTTTAATACATTACGCAGATTATCCAATACCTCACCTTGATTTATTAATAATAACAGAATGACGGTGATAAAAGCGAGTGTGCATAAAAAGTAACGTCTGACAGTTCACAACTCTATGTGGCTGCAATTGATTAGGTACCTCGATTTTCCAATTTGCCATAAATTTTACCAAGCAGCGGTGACCGTTTCCATTCGGTCTCTCGCCACTAACGGGTAACCGAATAAGATTTACCCGTCGCGAAAACGAAATTCGATTTCGTCCCTAATGCATGAAAATAAATTCCACCTTTAGCGCACCATTTTAATTTTCATTCCTTACAAATTCGAAGTGTTCGTGTGTGCAATTTTAATGGCTCGAAGCAAATTATTTCGCCTTTTCTTTCAAAAGCCAATCGAATGGAAATGGTAGATTATTAAATAAATGTGCATCGTTAAAGCGAAATTAAGGAAAGGCGCCTGAAATCGAGCTTTTATATATCAATCAATATCACCTTTTGTTTTAAAATAAAATCCTAGATATAAATTATGAAGTTAAATATCACGAGACCCGAACTTAGCAGAATTTATTGCATACAGACTTGGCCAATTCAAATTTATTTGTTAGATTTTCAAATTGTAGGCAAATTAAAAGATGTACCATATTTTCCAATTCTTCACTACATGAATAAGAAAAATACCCATCTTGCTACGACCAACTGATGTACGTAATCTATTCAGACCAAATTACCTAATCTTCATTGACACCAGGAGGAAGCCATCATTTATTATTTAATGTTCCTACAATTGTACTCTGTTTATAGATTTAAAACCCTGAAGAGAACGAAAAGTAGATAAAAGCTTCTACGAGATTTTAAAGGAATAAATTCTGAAGTTTTACCATACAGTGAACAGTGAATTTAAAATATCGTTTTGTTGAATATTGCGTTCATACATGGACGCTATAGATCTATTTATACTTGGAAGAGCGATCCCAATAAGAATATGAACATGGCTAGTCAATGTTGATCTAATAGCTGATATCGCCAACATTACTTAAAATTTTGGCATTGACTAAACAGAGAAAAGAATTACTTAACGTCAAATTAGTTTTTCTTCAAACGTCATTAAAGAGGTGGAAGTCTGTAACCCTAACGAGTTGATCTCGGTTGTCAAATTTTCACGTTAGCTGAGTCGTTAGTTACTAGTTTTTGGTAGTCTATAATACCTAACGACTTACGAAACGGGACGAAATTACAACCGACAAGGCTTACAACGTTGCCGACATTATTTTATGAAATTTGTCTATGGTTTAGCTGTTTTTGAACGCATTTTGAATTAAACACACAAACTGATTTTGGCATGTAATTAATTGACGTAGAAAATAACAAAGTTTAAAGTGCTTCAGTTATGCTGTATCACTTTGAGAAAGCGTGGATAGTAATTTCTCGATTTCAACGATTTTTTCGGCGAAGAAACGATATAAGTCAGGAAGAGGTCGGATTTTGCTATCTACGTCCTTCTAGCGGTTATGGAGGACAAACGTTGCACCTCTAGAACACTGGCTGAGAACTTAAATATCGATCATTTTATCTCTGTAAATTCGGCAAGATGTGGAAATTAACTGGATTTTCCCGCACAAGCTTATTCATACAATAACAAGGCCCAAAGAGTTCGAATTTTCACCGATTTGCTCCAGAAAAAAACGGCGAAACCGCGTAAAAGAGAATTAAGAAGAAGACAGGAAAATAGAGATAAGTCCTTTTGGCTGCATGGTAAATTGTATTCTATCTACAATGTGATTAAGCTGCAATCTTCATTTGTATACCTAGATTAAATACTACATCGTAATTTCATCATGATTTTTTTGTAAATAAATTTACTAATTTTTCCATGGCATTTATATGCCTTTCAACAAGTTTATAATTTTCTTTTAGTAATTTTTATTATTATTTATTTTAATTTACGTTAGCAACGCTTCAAACACGGTTGCCTCCCCCCAAACGACTGAAACTCGTTATCAAAAACACGTTACTAACGAGATTTAAGCTTACAGACTACCATTTTTGTCAATCTCGGTTAGGAACGAAACTAATGACGTCAAAACAAACAAATAATGACGTGCTAACGTGAAAAGTCGAGACGTTAGCTGTTACAGACTTCCACCTAAGTACAGTCTTCTATGACGTTTGACAAGCCTTAAAATGTCACTTTTTATGTTCGTTGATTCTATGGTCACTTTGTACTGCCTAGGAGTAGAAATTGAATTTCTACTCCGCTTATTCCGCAACCCAATATACATGTCGTATAGAAATTAAACAATTGTAATTATAATAAACTTTAAATTATAATTTAAAAAAGTCGAAATGAATTTTAGGCAACCTAATATACACTAACATTGTATTGTGTGTTGTATGTAAATGAAATGTCAAATTTTAATATTATTTATTATATTACTATTTTAAAAATTTCGACGTTTGAAGAAAAAATAGAATGTTTTAATCGGAGTAAAAGTACTTTTTGTGGCTCGCATGTATCCGCGGGACTCGCAAAGCTCGTCCCGCAAACCTACATGCTCGCCACAAAAAGTGCTTCTTTTACTCCTAATAAAACAATATACTATTTTACTAACGCTTACGTATTACTTATAGCGCTAATAGTCCACTCAATGGGTACATACAGGGTGGCCCAAATAAGAGTACCCACCCAGGTTATTTTGAAAACAAAAAATTTTTGAAAAAAACCCTGAAACCGGTCAATTTTTATTTGGTGGGTGACCAATTTTTATGGTACCGCAAGGGACAACCCCTTACCCAGTTATACAGAGAAACTACCCCTTCAGAAATCTTAAATGGCAATAGTGGTCGAGTGATACATCATTGCAAAGCTCCTACTATTCTCTATACAGCTGTCATATTTTTTTTTAATTTAATGGAATATTTGAGAAGTTATAGCATTATCACGTTAGACATGTAAAACGCGTTTATAAACAGGTAACATGGGTTAAAAAGGCTTTTAAAGCTTGATTTTGTTTAAAGTTACAATAAAAATAAATACAACTATACATTGGTACCCCACTAAATAATAATTGATCAGTTTCAGGCTATTTTTCAAAAATTAATTGTTTTCAAAATAACCTGGGTGGGAACTAAAAGTATTTTGAAAAATGACTCTGAAACCGGTCAATCCTTATTAGATGGGGAATCAAAGTATGGTTGACACTATTTTTAACAAAATAAAGCTTTCAAGGCCCATGTCACCTATTAAAAACACGTTTTACATGTCTAACGTGAAAATAATCTTCTCAAATAATCCATCAAATTAAAAAAAATATGACAGCTGTGTAGAGAATGTAGGAGCTTTACAATGATGTGTCACTCGAATCCTATTGCCATTTAAGATTTCTGAAGGGGTAGTTTCCCTGCATAACTGGGTGAGGCGTTACCATAAAAATTGGTCCCCCACCAAAATTTGCCAGTTTCAGGGTTTTTTTTTAAATTATTTGTTTTCAAAATAACCTGGGTGGAAACTCTTAGTTGGGCCAACCTGTATATCTTGCAAACGGTCATGGCGAGCTGATACTTGGCAGTTTTTTAGGTTTGGAGTCATAATAAAAACCGCAAGTTTACGACCTTGCAAGCTGCCGCTCACGCCGCCATTTTGGAAATATGGCGCCAATTTTTGGAAAAAAATCGTTTTTGCTACAATATACCCATACAATATCTTTTAAACTTCTGGGAAATATCCTCCATTTATTACAAATTGCAAAAAGCACGCTTCATCAATAATAACTTATAAATATATTTACTTTAGAAAAAAATGTTCCAAACAAATATTGTAGGAAAGTTCATGCTCTATAATTTTTTTAATAAATGGTTTTGCTCTATATTCTAGAAAAAACAAGTAATTTCCAAAAAAAGTTACGTTTTTTTTCTTTCTATTGATAGCGCTATAAGTCGTGAACAATCGAAGAAGTGTTCTAAATTAGTTGCATAACTCTAAGATACACTCCAATTAATCTAGAATCTATTAGTCTAGCTTCTAGATGCCTAATCAAAACGAATTCATTTTTACAATAGTTAAATAGTGAACAAAAATATATTAACTATTTTGGACTGAGTGCCTTCTCCTTGCGAGCCCACGAAGTAATGCCTAAATTTAGGAATCCAATCAACAGCAACTTAAAAGTTAAAAGATCAGCAATGCTTTTAATAACTATAATATACTTCAGTCTGATTAACAGTCAAAAACTAAAAATTATTTAAATCTGATTTAAAAATTGCTCTGGCCAACATGTGTTCATATTCATTGTAGGAATTTTAAAATGAAATAGAACATAGAGGAAAAAAATAATAAAAGGAGAGAATGCTATTTGTCTGAATTGCCCTAATAATTTTAATTGTATATTTGTATTTGCGTTATAGTTCACGTATAATTTAATTGAAATTTTTGGTTTAGGTAATTTGATATCTTCAATCACAAAATAAAAAATAATCCTTCTTAAGAAAAATTACAAAACCACCCTTTCTATTTCAAAAAGTTTACTGTAAAAGAATTGCCATGCTCTTCATCAACTCTTCCTAGGAAAGCCAGACATGTTTTTTTTATGGGAAACTGAACTAAGATGAAATCTCCCGGTTTTAAATTTTTGTATTCTGTTGTAGTAATAATATCAATGTCTTCATTATCCTTCATGTATGATGCCTCATCTGTCGAATCCAACTGTAATATTATGTCTGCATAAAAATCTGTTTAAATTTCGATCCACCTCGCTTTACTAAATACTTCATGCGGTGAAGATAAGTTTGTTCTATTTCTTGTTTTTCCGGAATATCAGTCAAGATACGAGATCTTCCCTTATTTTACCTCTGCCAATCTTTTATCCTGTGAGGAGCTTCGGGTATTACTGATGTCATAGAAACCTCAGATTGGATTGAAACCTGGCATACGAATGGCAATTCAACTTTTTTTTTCCAAAATAAATGATGGGGTTACTAATCTGCTCACTTTGATTTGTTCAAAAATCACCCAAGAAAAAAATTACAGCAAAGTTATACTACCAGAATTGTTATAAAGCTAATTTCGCTATCACGTCCTCCCTATCACTTACTTACCATTTTTTTCTGTAGTACTACCAAATAATTCTTTCTATTTCAAATTTTTTTAACTATAATCCTTTTTTAGTAATTTGTGAACATTACTAAATTCAACACTTCTATCTCTTTCATTTAGCGCTATCGCGCAAAAATATATCAATTTTTACAATCTTGCCAAGTCAAACATTTTTTGAGAGTATTTTCTAGATTTCCTTCAATGATAGAAAACATTATGTTTTGAGATGTATTTGCTAAGTTATCAGCATCAGCAGTTTGTATTGTATTTGTATTACAAAGTATAGGATCTAGAACAATACCTTGAGGAAGTAATGTTTTATTTGTTTGTCTTCTCCTTTTGATGTTCCCCTCATAATTGGATAGGGTCTGTATGTAAATTATATGCATCTTTTCACTCAAAGTTTGCGATGATTCACAGTATTTTAAGGTACTGAGAGTTCATCAAATACTGCTCCAATAATCATTTTTCATAACTACCTTAAATATAGTGAGTTATATTTCAAATTTGACCGCATTTTTTTTTCAACATCGAAATTCAGCTTGATCTGAAATTAATTCATTATCTATACTTAATGATAGTCTAGTAAGTATACGTATTTCAAATAATTTATAAACAACATAAAACTGATATCAGTCGAAAGTTTTTAGGATGGCCTAGCGATTTTGCAGATTTCCAAAGAGAAATAATTTTGGATTTACGCTAAATTTTAGGAATAGTGTTTTGAATAACCAATTCTTCTTACCAGAGGTGGAATTCTGTAAGATAGATGAAAGTTTTCGTATACGAACAAACAATAGTTTATTGAGTAAATTACCATAATTCTTTATTTTAGTGGCAAATTTCGTTCGGCATAAATTAATTAATTGAGTGGATTCGTTCCCTTCTTCAAATCATGAAAAAAAAAATAGAAAATAAATACACTAAAAAGCTAAACATTTGTAAACTGTACTAATAGTAGAAGCGGCGGCGACACTAGGTCTAGTGTGATAAAACTTTTCAAGGTCGTACATATAATTCGTTACGTCATTGAGGGGGGAACACAAAATGGCACTGCTGCCACGTGTAGACCGAACGCCACTATAAAAATTTTTTTTTCAAAATTTTTATTTTTTTCTAATTTCTAGTATCATAAAACTTCAGGATTCTGATTTCTCCTCGCAACAGGGGAGGGTTTGGGCTATAAAAAAATGCGGTGCTGCCAGTCTCCGTGAGAACGCTTATCAGTGGCAGCAGGAAAATAAGAGATATCACAAATTCGATTTTCAAAAATTGGCAACCACTTTTACTGACGTCACGTAAAAGTGGTTGCTTATTACCGACGTCTCGTAAAAGTGGTTGCTTATTACTGACGTCTCGTAAAAGTGGTTGCTTATTTTTGAAAACAATTCCCACTTTCGGGTTGCTGCCTCGGTTCCTGCCACGTGTAGACCGAACGTCACTATAAAAAATATTTTCAAAATTTTTATTTTTTTTAATATCTAGTATCATAAAACTTCAGTATTCTGATTATTCCTCGTTCCTCGCGACAGGGGAGGGTTAGGGCTATAAAAAAATGCCCCCAAACCTGATAGGAACCGAGGCAGCAACCCGAAAGTGGGAATCATTTTCAAAAATAAGCAACCACTCTTACGAGACGTCAGTAATAAGCAATCACTTTTACGAGACGTCAGTAAAACTGGTTGCCAATTTTTGAAAATCGAATTTGTGGGATCTCTTATTTTCCTGCTGCCACTGATGTGCGTTCTCTCGGAGACTGGCAGCACCGCAATTTTTTATAGCCGTAACCCTCCCCTGTCGCGAGGAGAAATCAGAATCCTGAAGTTTTATGATACTAAACATTAGAAAAAATTAAAAATTTTGAAAAAAAAATGTTTATAGTGGCGTTCGGTCTACACGTGGCAGCAGTGGCATTTTGTGTTCTCCCCTCAATGACGTAACGAATTATATGTACTACCTTGAAAAGTTTTATCACACTAGACTTAGTGTCGCCGCCGCTTAGACTATAAAAATTATGAACCGTATAAAATAATAAAAATATAAATTGAGCCATTTTACCATGACATAAAATTGATACTCATGAAAACCGTTAACAAAATTGGAATTAAGTAAATATAACAATGAAGTTATAAATCTTCCTCATTGTCGCTCTCAAGATTCTACATGCTTGTTGGTATACAAGTATGTACTTCACTACTCTACTTGTTGGTCTTGAAAATAGATCTTCATAAAATGGTTTGTGCTCATCCGGAATATAATTCAATAACTTACACATGTCATTGATCTTCTTGTAATTTTCGAAAAGTATGCTTTTTGGTAGGTATATTTACTTGAGGCTGATTTTTTGGTTTCATCAGTAAAAAGGTGTACTGATATTGCGAACCGGTAAAGAATATACAAGAGGCTTGTACTTTAAGATACAAAACATCATGGACTTGTCGCGAACTAATGAGATCTTTTTAAAGAAATTTGACCACCAATTTTTGTAATCCAAAATGTTCGTTGTGGTGACTTGGGTCAGTATCTGAAACGGTAATTAAGAAATAAATTGACTGCCTAATGAGAAAACTAAACGCGGTGAAGAAAGGAACAAAGACTCTAGGTGGAAGTTTGTAACTCTAACAAGTTGATCTCTATGGTTGATCTCGGTTCACTCGATATTTTATGTCTCTCTCTTACGCACAAAAACGTTCATAATGTGGAAACGAGACAGAAAATGTAGCCATAGTATTGCAGTAAACAATCCACCGTTTTCGGCACGTTAGGATTTATAAACTTCCACCTTCGTTCCCTTCTTCCAACTCGGGAATAGGCCTTCGCTTCCTTTTCTTAATTCAGGTTATCCTTCCAACAATTGTTTGCCGCCCAAATCCAAAATCCAAATTTCGAATTTTTGACGCTTGTTCCTTTCTTCAAACTACCGATTCAATTATTTCCTTCTGCATTGTCTCTTAAAATGTAACTTTTAGGATGTTTATTGATTTCATATATTATAAGATGATTTCCTATTTGATTAGCTGTATTGTTTGATTTAAAAACTCGTCGTTTAGAATGATTATCCCAGTTTTCAAAGCTTTACTACAACACCTTTCCAATTGTATTTCAGAAAGGTCAATTCAATTTCAGAAATAGTCAATTGTATTTCAGAATGCATCAATTATATTTCAGAATAATCATATCTAATATCACGAGTGGTCGAGTCGAATATTTTTCACTGTCATTACCACGAATGTCATTTGGGGTTAAGTTTTAGGAGCAGGAGGCTTAATCTTGGGCTGGTCGAGATCGTGTTGTCGATGAGACTAGAAGGACCGACACTTATTTTTTCATGTGAATGAAAAGGACAGAATGATGAAAATCGTCGACGACACCTTCTCCATCAGTCCACGAATAAGCCCGGAATTTTGAACCCCAAATTACATGATTGGTAATGTATGAGAAATATTCGACATATAATTTGAACAAGAGTACATATTTTAGGGACTATTTAACGAACATTTTTCACTTTTTTGTGAAGAATTTGACAGCCAACTTCAAACTTATTGAAATTTGACATAATCGTCACAAAATAATCGCTGATATTTTTGACGTTTTCTTCTCACAAAAAATAATCACTTGTGAGTTGAATAGTCATTCATATGTAATACCA
This sequence comes from Stenus bimaculatus, assembly GCA_963971135.1. Lineage (NCBI taxonomy): Eukaryota > Metazoa > Arthropoda > Insecta > Coleoptera > Staphylinidae > Stenus > Stenus bimaculatus. The sequence goes on along the minus strand of OZ020185.1, from coordinate 14,940,000 downwards.
CGAGTGGTAAAATTTATGTTTTCACTGTCATTACCACGAATGTCATTTGGTTTTTAATTCCCCGACTATGTAGTAAGAGCATTTTTAACCCCAAATGACAAGAGTTGTAATGTATGAAAAATATTCGACTTATAATTTGAACAGTAACGTCATATAATAATCGCTGATATTTTTGACGTTTTACGTGTCATAAAAAATAATCACTTGTGAGTTGAATAGTCAATATCGATTGTATTTCAGAACAGTCAATTCAACTTCAGAAATCATCAATTATAAATCAGAAATGATCAATTGTAATTCAGAAATGATCAATTGTATTTTAGAATCATCAATTCTATTTCAAAAAAATTTAGACTTTTTGTAAAATATTGAGGACGCCAACAGTTTATGGTAGATTATTTTAATTAGGTTTAACATTGGTGAATACGGACCTAAAGCTAGTTTTACAGGTGTAATGTTAAATTTCGAAATCACATTTTTGAAGAAATGTGTGTGCTATTGTGGTTAACGTGCACAATTACCATCATTGCCTTCCTCATTTTTTTTGTAATTGGACCTTTCTTAAATTAAATTGATTTTTCTGAAATACAATTGATTCTTTCTGAAATACAATTGATATTTTCTGAAATACAAATGACTATTCTGAAATACAATTGATATTTTCTGAAATTGAATTGGTTATTCTGAAATAAAATTAATGTTTTCTGAAATACAATTGACTATTCTGAAATCGAATTTATATTTTCTGAAATACAATTGAAAAGGTGTATGATGCGACTTGCATTTAAACTAATTTGTGTTGTTATTTGATTAGCTAAGTCGTAGTAGTTCAGAGATGGATCTTTTTCAAAACTATTTAAGTAATCTTTATATAGTTTGGCCAGATGCAAAAAAAAGTAGATTATAATTTATCTACAGTAGTTTCAACGCAGTTGTAATTTATAAACACTATCACATATTAATAATTACACTAGTGTACCAGAAATAATTCAGTGATAATAATTTATAGCTTGCATATTATAAATGTGGTTAATTAGACTGAAATAAGCTTAATTAAAATTGTTTAGCTAATAATGTGAAAAATGTGAATGATATAATTTAACAATTGGTAATAATTTTAATCGTGTCGATACAAAATGCATTCCTGTGAAAATTAATTTAAAGGGCGGTTTAGGGCGTATTGGAAATCCCGTTAGGGCCAGAGATATCAATTACTGTCATGTTAGGTTCCGTTTATTTCCAATATAACTTTATCTTTTACCTAATAAAGCCAAAGCAGGCCTGAAATAACAAGCGCCTGTTTCGTCGAACGTGGAACTTAATTCAACGTAATTCCTAAGAAGACTTAATTAACGTTCCTAATATTTACGTATTCTTGTACGATTATTAAATTCGGTGAATATATTAAATGGAATAATATATTTATTGAATATAATTAACTTGATGAACTAGATTTATCTATATACAAACAAGCATTAATCATTTCGCATGCCATTCTATAATCAAATTAATGTTTTAAATAATTCTGGCGTGTATATCATTGGTAGCTTTGTGAGAATTGTTAATATTTTATTATTATTTTCAGTGAGAGCTTTAATAATTATACAATATTAATCATTCGCTTTGCATACTAGTATCGATTTTATTACTGCATTTTAAATAAACCATAAATATTTCAAATAGCCAATACTGCTAAAAGAGATAAACTTTTATAACGCACATGCAATAAAGTGAAAACGGTTGCAATTAAAAATAGGGTTTTTTTTTGACGTATGACTTATTTTTGAATTTCAAACCAACCACAAACTCCATAATTTAATAACGAATGCTGTAGTAGAAACATGTTGTAGACATTTCCACGATTAACATGCTTGCATATATGAAGCTTTCATAATGGAAACTGACACTCCATTTTCTAAGAAATTTCATGGAATTTTTTTAAGACAATGTACGTGCTCAATGAACATTTCGTAGTCATTAAAATTATATATTATAATAAAAATGTTTAATCGATGTTTTGAAAGCTCACAATTAAACAAGAAATGCATAAACTTGAAAAATAAATTCGAGAAAATGGTCTGAACAAGAGCTACTATAATTTTTTAAAAATAACGACCAGACTCTCTCGTTCCAAGTTTTATTGCCAGTAAAATATACTTACAGATGATACTTCCATTTTAAAAGTATAATACGATATTTTTCTCGAGAACAAAAAACTCAATTCAGTATTAAAATTAAAATATATAAATTATTTTTTTATTCATCTTATTTACAAATCTGATACCAAATATGTAACCTCCATCCCCTGTGGATTTTTAAATTATAAATTTTAAATATTGTTTAGTATTTTTGCAAAATAAAACAGATTATGTAATGTACCTGCGATATAGCACTCACAATTTAAATAAAAGCCAATGCATATTTTAGAAAGAATATTGATATTAAAAATTTAATTTTTTCTAAAATTACACGGCGTTGTAACCGTACTCCATTAAAAAGTATTTAATTAAAATAAATTAAATATTAAAAGCATGTTTATCCGTTTACCCATATAAACTTAGGCATACTTTAAATATTTAACATTCCTTTAAAATACTGGGCCATAGAAATTACATCAGTTCTAAATTTTTTAATAATTGAAAGTAATGGTGGAAAACAAATTCCTTGATACGAGTATCTTCATCAAACTTTATTTCATAACAAGGAATTTGTCTTCCACACCAATCCAAAGGATTACTTAAATATTATTTACTGACCGACAAAAAAGCGATCGCCCTGAATATTTTACAAAAGATCGCATTTTTTTCATTATTCGTGCTATAAGATGGTTGTTTAGTTTCAAAACACCAATTCTTTTAATATTAATAGGTCAACAAAAGCCTTCCTCACCTCAATCATCATTAATCATCAAAGAGACACAACAAATGATGGAAGAGAAAAATAAACGCATAAATAACTTGTTTTGGATATGCTACTCCGAAAACTGAGGATACAGATTACCTTGTCTGATGTTCGAGTAATTTTATAGTCAATATTAATCTAATTATCTTCGGAAAACTCATACATTAGCAGACTTCCCAACAGTTTTCGTTATTCTTAAATGAATGGTCCAATTATCTATTAGCAGATCCAGACTTTGTAAAACACATCTCCTTAAAATTATTATTTGCCAATATGTAAAACATAACATTAACTTCTTTAAGATACGAGCTACATTTTAAGGTTTTCTAGTTCTACCTACATCAGTTACGAAATTTAACCTAAGCACCAAGTGGTCTGTAACGTAACCAAATCGCCAGCAATATCAAGATTTTCTGCTCCAGTGGCTTTCTTAAGTAATTCTCCTTGATTAGGAGCCTGTTTTAGATATTAGAGGACAGCTACATATCTATCTTTTCAATCCTAAAATTAGTATACTTTGATCATTATTAAAGGGTCGATGTTAAGGGCCGGTTGCACAGTTAACCCTTAAGTTTTGGTTGATCTAAACCTTAAACTAAAAATGTAAGCTTCGTGTGTTGCACAGTTGAAAATAATAAAATACTTGACTAAGCGAAAACCTGTACATATTGGCAGCAATGTTTGCAAAATTTAATTGTAAACTCTTCTTCTTTATGTTTCTATAATCGTTTTTTACATTTGTTTGAAATTTGAAATCATAACCTCATCAATCAAGTTAGTGCCAAGCGTAAGAAAAGTTAAGTTTCTTTCAAATCAAAAAAGAAAACTGGCTTCTAACTTCAATGAAAGTGAAATACCTCATTAATTTCATTGATAAAAAAATATAAAAACATAGTGGAGTTGTAAAAAGTCAAACACAATTTTGTGGAAACAAAAATCTGATGTACTCAGAATGCCTGAAGAAAAAATATGAAAATATCTAAAAAGATACAAAGAAAATATGCAGACCAAAAATATTCATTCTAAACTACTGGAGGTAGTCCTCCTGCAACAGTTATCATCGATACCATTGATGAAGAAGTGCATAGACGTAGAAGAAGTGTTCGACATGCTTAACATCCAAATTACTGGAATGTCTACTGAATTTTTAAGAATCAAATAATAAATAGAATCCTGAAACATCTGAACCAGGACTATCTTGGAACAAGTACAACAGTTCAACTGATATTACAGTTGTCTATAGCGAACCCCAAAAAGTAATTAATTAATGTTAAAAATATAATTCATTTTATATTGAATAGTGGTGGTTATTAGAGGGGCAATAAACCAAAAAAATCAGGAGCATACGATGAAAAAAAATCAAGAGGAAAGATGGCGGATTGAAATATTTGTTGTATACTTGTAAATAATAATTTAAAATAAAAAAATATATTCTTCAAATCTCCAAAATTAAAAACTAACAATTACAAAAAGTAATTTTATTCTAAAATTTTTGGTTTAAGTGGTACTGCTTTTTTCACTTAAGTATTTTTATATCTGAGGGTAAGTTTAAACCAAAAACCTGATATGTAAAGTTGCTCCCTGCTGGAAGTAGGATAAAGAATACGCGATCGTAATTAATTTTGTCCTACTTCCAGCTGGGACCAACTGTACAACACATAAAACTTAAGTGAAAACTTAAACTCAAATTTAAGCTTAAGCTTGAACTGTGCAACCGGCCCTAACTCTCAAAACTCATTGTTCACACAATTAGACTGACGCAAGAAAACCGCATTCTTATATAGTAGTGCAATAACCAGAATACAGATGGTGCAATTGTTAAATAAGTGTTTGATATATTGAGAATCGATATGCCGCACTTAATTCGGCAATTGTAAAATTAGTTTTCTTGTTGTTTTTATCCACCATTGGCAATGAGTGACTGGGAGTGAGTAATTTTTATTATTATTAGTAGTTACGACGGTATAATTTTATTTCTGTATTGGGTAAAGATTCACAAACATGTCTAGCATTCTAACCTAAAATTTTAAATTAAATTATTCATAATAAACGACACAAAACATTTGTGACATTTTAAAACGACGGTTAATTTATTCACTACTGTTGAGTAAAATATTTGATTTCTCTTTGAGTTATAGATATAGACAGAGTATTTCCTGTTACTAAGTCATTTAGAAAAAGATGAGGAATCTGACGTTCCAGAACAAATAGTCATTTTTCCACCAGGAGAAAAGTTTAGGGAGATGAAAATTTTCTTGAACCAATAAATTTACCTGGAGCGCAGCTAAGGGCCGAAATAGAAGTTCAAATGCCACCAGTATTAGATGAAGACTGGTACATTGAAGATGAAGGACCTCTATTAACGTTCGTGGTACAAAAAAAATTACTACAAAAAAATTATTTGGAAGTAACCAATTTTTCTGGTGGGAAAGTTCCGTAATTCGTGTAAAATAATCTTTCACTTACAAGAAGCTTCCAATTGTTCTTCGATCAAGAAGTGATAAGTCGAGTTTTAATTTTTCAAATGAATTTGCGCAAAAAAAATCGGCGCGGTAAAATTACTGGAAATGAACTTAACTGTTTCATTTGATTTCTTCTTGTAAGTGGTTATGTGACGGTTCCAAGTAATAAGATGTATTGGTAAAATAGGGATGATACTAATAAGCTTGTGTACGATGCAATAACACATGATAGATTCTAATATATTCCTAGCAATATTCATTGTAATGATAATATAAAACTGAATAAAACAGATGAATTTTTAAAAATGAGACATGCTCCATCTGACGAGAGTCATAACATAAATGAATCTATGGTTCCCTATTTCGGGGGTCATAGCGGTTCATGCGAGGAAAGCCGATTGGATACAAATTCTGGGTTAGAGCTTTGGGGTTTGGCTACATTGTCCATTTTGACCCCTATCAAGGTTCTTCATAAACACTTCCTGAAAGGACTTCTTTAGTTCTACAATATGCAGACATCCTGAAAGAAATGCCTTACGATTCATTTTATTTATGTTTTGACAATTTTTTACGTCATTGTCTCTACTCAAAGAACTCCTCTTTGTTTAAGGCAGCTATAGTAAAAGAAGCAAGAGGCTATTTTGAGTATGTTTCAGCAGATAATGAAATTGTTATTGCTAAATGGAATAACTACATTGTTGTGGGTGTAGCTTCTGATGCTCTAATAGTTTTTTCACTGAGTAGGGTGAAAAGGTTTACACAATCAGTGAAAAAATACATCAAAGCAGATATAGATCAATTGGGACTAATACAATCTTACAACAAGAACATGGGTGGTGTGACCAAAGTGAATATAGAGTAGGTATTAGGGAAAATGGTATTTTCCACTATTTACTCATTGTATAGATGAGCAAAACTCTTCGCGAATATATAAAGCCAATGGTGAAAATAGGGATCAATTAGAGTTACGAGGGTTCATAGCAACCGACTTACTGAAAACATACAATAGTATGAGGGATCCTTCGAAACCACCATTAAATGTGTACGAGTATTCTCGGTATGACAAATTAGACCACGTATTTCAACACAACCAAAATCAACGAAGATGCGAAGTGTGCCATATGTCACATTTAATAAATATTTTACGGAAAATGGGTTAATTTGTTTTTGTTATTGTTGACATTTGTATAAGTTTATTAATTTTGGATTTTGAAAATATAATAAATTATGTAAATTGTCACAAATACATAATATGTACTGACAGTTTACAACTGTTCATTTTTTAAGCTTTGCTATGTTAATAAGTTTCGAGCACTCTATGAAATCTTTTATGCTTCTTATTAACTGTCCCATTTTCCGAAAATATTTATTAAACGTGACATGTGCTATATCAAAATTCTCAGAAAAACACACTGATTCCAAATAGGTGTAATTCCAATATGACCGCCATAAGAAATAACAAAGTTTGGATTATTTCCTGGCAATCCAGTGACTTAAGAAATTAAGTGATTGGCTTATTGAATTTTAGATAAAAAACTGCCTCTATGTTGTTTACATAGTTTTTTGGGTATGGCCTATAATAAAGAAGTTACAGTCATACTTTGAAAATGGCACTTTTTGTTTTTTTAAAGATGGCGCCGAAACGATTAAAATTAAACTGTTTTGTCAACGAATTATTATTGAGCATATAAATATGCACTACTTTGTCCATTTAACCGACTTTCTATCTCCAATAATTACAAAGATACCCATAGAGTCCAATGTCAAATGGGACACCCTGTATACCGAGTTTTTTTATAGCAGTTTATAGCCCTACAATCCTTTTAAAAATACACCATGTTTCGACCAATAAAACGTTTTTCTATTTTTAAAAATATTTTTTACCAATTTTACTTTAATAAAGCCTGCTTTACATTGGTCGAGTAGGGGCGCGTTCCACTAAAGACTCGCAATGCTCACGACGACCGCAAAGTCGTTCCACACTTATGTGGTCTTAACCACGGTTGTTTCGTTTGTGCATAAAAACGTCACAATGACGTAATGAAAACCCACAACGACCGTATACAGGGTGGCCCATGACGAGCTAGCCAGTGCATATCTCGAAAACGAATAATACCATCTAAATGAAATTTGGTACATTACTATAGTTTCAGACAGGGTCCATTTTAGTGTAATAATAATTTACTTCCGGTTTATTGTTTCCGGTTACTTGACATCAACTTTAAAATATTTAATGGAACACTCTGTATATTAATGCATTTTTGGGAAGATTATTTCAATACAAATTCAACGATACCATAGACTCTATGTTTTATTTTAAGGTAATGGGAATATCCTCAATTTAAATAAAAATAAAAAATATTTTATTGTTAAATGATAATTGTTTGAAATACAAAAAAAAATATTCTAGTTAACAATTATGAACAAAAACTGGCCAATCTGGAATTTAAATGTAGGTGAACAAATAAAAATAAATAAAAGATGAAATTTACATTCACAACTGCCTCATGTTGCTGTTGTGCACATAAGCATTGACTTATTTTTGATATCTTTGGCGTTGGATTGTCGAGTGGCCTTCTGTTGTTTTTCAAAATTATTCCAAAATGCCTACTCATTTTACTTATGATGAATATGTAGACATGCTCCTTGTTTATGGCGAATGCCGAAAAAATAAGAGACTTGCTCCAGATGTGTATAGAATTCGATATCCAAATCGTATAACTCCAAATGAAAATACTTTTGCCCACATCGAAAATAAATTACGAAATGGTTCGCTACCAAATGGCAAACTGGCAACACCTAGAAGACAATTAATTCAAACGGAAAAAGAACATCCTTGATATTTTGGCTTATGTTCAAGTGAACCCACCAGACTTCTTTCACAAGAATAAGGATTAAGCAGAACTACTATTCAAAAAGTGCTAAAAAATAATAAGTATCATCCCTACAAAATACATTTAGTGAAAGGTTTAATACCGGGTGATTTCGAACGAAGATTAAATTTTATTGCTGAAATATCAATTAAACTTGAACATGATCCATTTTTCCTTAAAAATATTTTATGGAGTGATGAATTCAAATTTCATAACAATGGTACTGTTTACCGCCACAACAGTCACTATTGGTCACCCGAAAATCCGCACTTTGCCAAAGAAACAAATTTCCAGCAAGTTTGGAGTATAAGTGGATGGTGTGGTTTATTCAATGACCGAGTTATTGGTCCCTACTTTTGCCATGGTACATTGACTGGTGCCAGATATTTAAATTTCCTCCAAGAAGTACTTCCAGAATTGCTAGAAGATATTCCACTAAATGAAAGGGCTGAAATGTGGTGGCAACAAGATGGTGCTCCCCCACATTTTTCTCGTCAAGTTACGTAATACCTTAATGTTACCTTCCCAGAACGCTGGATTGGCCGTAATTGTCCGATAAATGGGCCAGCGAGATCACCAGATCTTACACCCCTAGATTTTTTCTGTGGGGATACTTAAAGGAAATTGTGTATACCACACAACCTCTTGACATACAAGACTTACAGAACAGGATCATGGAAGCATGTCAAAGAATTACACGAAATATGATTAGAGCGTCTTGCACCAGGAACCTACGGTCAAGATTCGAATATTGCATACAAGAAGGTGGAAGTCAATTTGAACATCTCTTTTAGTCCGTACTGTTGGTAACATTTTGTTCATAATTATTAGTTAGAATATTTTTTTTGTATTTTGAATAATTTTTATTTAACAATAAAGTATTTTTTTTTAAACTGAGAATATTCCCATTACCTTAAAATAAAACATAGAATGTATGGTATCGTTGAATTTATATTGAAATAATTTTCTCAAAAATGCATTAATATACAGGGTGTTCCATTAAATATTTTAAAGTTAATTTCATGTAACCGGAAACAATAAACCGGACGTAAATTATTATTATACTAAAATGGACCCTGTCTGAAACTATAGTAACGTACCAAATTTCATTTAGATCGTACTAATCGTTTTCGAGATATGCCCTGGCTAGCTCGTCGTGGGCCACCCTGTATATTCGTGGGTTTCTGTGGTCGTTTTTTAAACGGTGACATTAGCGCTGGTTTATTATGAGGAATAACGTCAAAAATGGCAAAAAAAATTTTTTTGTTCCTGGAACAAAACAAGTTGTTCAACTTCAGATTTCCCTAGAAGACGCGGTACGTGACGATATTGGTATTTGCGATTGAGTAAAATAGGGTTATCTACAATTTTTCCTCTTCCTCAAGGAGTTTATTTAAAACCTTAATAAATATGTGATATGTTTATAGACACTGCGTTTGAAAATTCTTTATTAAATGGAGCCATCCAAGCAAGGGCACTTCTCAATCTTTTTCAGAACTGTATAAACTATCAGACTTGGATAACTGTTAACAGTTTTAAGACTTCACGTATTCTTTTTGCACCTATGTTTACAAAGATTAAAGCGTTGACAGCCATGTTTAGCAAACTGCAATTAAGAATTTTGGGGTTATGTTATGCATTCGCAACGCATAGTTCAAAACCCATTCCACTTATGTTTTCGATCGCAAGCTAGTGGAACGGGAAGTTTTGCGGTCGTGGGCTTTAGTGTTCATTAGTGGAACGCGCCCTAAACGGGCGAGTAAGTAGGCGAGTAGGAGGGCGAGTTCAAAAACAGAGATATACTCGACTAATATAAACAGTAGGGTAAGTAAAAAACGCTCTTTTTACTCACCTTACTGTTTGTATCTCGGTTTTTAAACTCGCATTCCTACTCGCCTACTTACTTGCCCGTTTACTCCACCAATGTAAACCAGGGTTAAAGCCTTAAGTTACGACTTATTCAAGGAAAGTGTTATTCAATTGGATGCTGTTACTTGGATTCTTCGTCAAGAAATTTTAATTAACTCTAGCTTCAAAATACAATCCTAAAAGTTTACACGGCTCAGGAGACCCTAAAATAAGGATTCTTTGCAATGAATTGAAGAAACCTCGCCGCCTATGGTTATAGGCATAGAGCTTCGATTTCTAAAACAGGAGAAAAGTTTCCGAATGAATCTCATTATTATCTAAGATTAATCTAATATTTTCGTTCACGTTCGTCCAAACCTAAGCAGAATCTAACACCCTCGTATATTATTTTAAAACGATTTTATTAACAGAAATGCTACGTGAGCTTTACTGAGTATCCTTCTAATTGGGATTAAAAAATGCTCCAATTGCATCAAAGTTTATTTTTTATTTTAAATTTTATTGCGTTGGATAAATACATTATATTTAATATTAATACCTCATGTAAATCATATTTTTTCATAAAGTAATAATTTTATTTTTAAATATTACCCTCATCCTTTATTATAAGAAAATGTACAATGATTGACTTTTATAGATGAAGATTTTCCCCCTGCATAAAAATGTTGTTTATCATCTCTTCCTAAATTTTTATTGAAAAAACATCAATTCGATAGAGTGGCGGAAATTAATCAAGAATAATACTTTGACAGCTGCAAAATGATTTCTTTTAATTAAAAATAAAAACCTAACTAGAACCCATTTTAATCAAAAATACTTGACGTAAGTCCATTGAAGGTAATTAGATTTTTTCTCGCTAAATAAAATAATCTGAGTGAAGTGCTAGTCAGAAAAATATATTTTCTTTGCACGTACGCTTTATTAATGAAGCGATGGGGATGGGAAAACTCTCACGGTCTGGAAATGTCATATAGCAATTAGTTACTGTGATTCGAAGTTAATTAAATAACACTTTCGCAATTATAAGCAATATTTCAAGAAGAATAAAAATGATTTTTCTTAAAAATAGTAATAAGAAATGTCGCAATTACAAGCATATCTTGAATTTCATTATTTCAGTGTTTCGCTCAGAAACTACATTTAATGATTTATTTTTTGGTATATTGAAAAAGCTGGAACTAAAACTTTCATGATAATTATGTGATCCTTTGAATTATAAGTTTAATTTAAATGTCACCTTGTTGTTTTAGCTAAACATAATTTTATTCTAAACCATTTAAAGCCTATTGTGCATTTAAAATGGGGCGGTGATATCTTATTATTCACATCATAGAATAGCTTAGGGCGGGATTGAGCTATCAACCCGAAATTATGCTAAACGTATTATGCTAAGTGCTATTTTACAAATGGAATTCTGGATAATTATGTGTTCAAATTGAAGTAATTCAATTTACTCCCGCAAAACTCATTTTTGAGAAGGATGGTCTTGTCTTTTAAATAAAAGACAGCAACGGAATTAAATAACACGAAAAAGGAACATTCTAAAAATAAAATATTAAATTTCCAAATGTTTTATCACGTTTCGTTTTTATTACCCGAAAAGGAAAAATTAGAATTTTATAGCTGACAAATTGACTGTGGTCACCGAAGAAATATTATAGACCCGTGACGGCTTGAAAGGATTTCTTTCAGCCGTAAATTTTCTAATAAAATAGAAAAGAACTAAATTATAAATTTACTCCAAAATATGTTTAATTTATAATTTTATTATTGAGAGAAATTTCATTAATTCTAGCTAATTTAAATATCTTTAAAATCAATGCGTAATTTGAATAATTGAAATTTTAATTCAATTTTTCAGCCGCTACAAGTTTTTTTATCCTTTGTTTGGATATTGTAAAATTGTAAAGGGTCATTTATTGATTGGAAGAACAAAAAGTGACATTTAGACAGTTTAAAGAGTAAAACTCGATTAATTAATTTTGTTGCCGTTGGTTTGTAAACAATTAAAATATCAGGCGATTTCTGTGATAAAATTTCTTGTAAAAGTTTTTGTTTTGGCCAAAAAATGCTTCAATAAGAAGCCTAATTTTTAATCCATAATAAAGCAATTAAAAAATTTATTACCATTACCAGCATTACCCATTTATAAGTGTAACGCGATTTAAAAAGTAACATAAAAAAGTGCTAGTAAAAAAGTTCAAACGCATTTTAATTAATTTTAATGAGTAATAACCGGCACCCTCGTAAATGCAGCACCGGGATAATTTGTTAATTAAAATAATGGCTGACAATCTAATAAGAGCGTTCGCAATTTCACTTTCGATGGGATTGCATAAATCCACCGACAGAGGGCCCTGTCCCATTTAACGCTTCCCCAACTCGAAAAATCTAAATTAATTGGCCTGGCCCAACTCAATCTAAGTTGGGACGAGGAAACTTTTAAACCATCCGTAAGATTGTTAAAAGTAATTTATTTTTTTAAACGTTTTGAAAAATTAAAGATACGTTTACCTTAAGATTCAATTAGAATTGGAGCTTTCGGGCTTGTGAGCTTTCGAGTTTTCAGCTGGAGGGTGAAGTCTTACCTGAAAAAGAAATAATTTATTAAAGGGTGTTGTTGTTTCAGGTCAAAACGTTTAAAGGGGTTGGAAAGTGTCTTCTTGGCTCCGATATATGTAATAAGGGAATAAAATGTTTCTTGCTGGTAATAAAATAGGTCGTAATTGTGCGGTTAGGTGTTGCGAGCTTTTCTAGAGCTTTGTGATAAGTGAGGAAAGTGTTAATGGAAGCTTCATCCCACTTTAAACCAGGATTACTTTTAATTATACTCAGAATAAGACAGTACTGATGGTTCCTAAACCTTTATTGTCATTAATGAATTGAAGAATTTGTTTGTTTAATTATTTATGCAATTATAATTCTGCTTTCTTAGTACGTAAGCAGTATCCAGCCCGGTTCTTTTGAGTACTCTTTGTTAAAACTCGGGGTGTATACGTAGGTGATTATCTAAACATTTATGTCACGCACACATCGCTGAATTGTAGTGCCTTCTAATGCAATTAGAGCTGTGGTAGTGGAGGAAGAGAATCTAATGATGAAAGGATTAAATGCGACCGCTGCAGAATCCAGGCTCTAAGATGAATTTTAGCGCGCAATCTCGAATTGAAGATTATACAGTGAATTTCCTTCTCCAACGGATACCTTACTAATTACAATTTCAAATCGTAATCTTGGGGATTAATTGATCTCAGCAAATCTTAAATGGAAGATAGTTTATATTTCATTTATCTTCCTATCTCCCAAGCACTTGACTGGAACGAAAATACATTTAATAGAATTGTTTTACCTGAATTGAATGAATTTGTAGTAATGGTTAATGGATTTTAAATTAATTTGTGCTAGGGAATAATCATAGAAACTTAATCAAATTACTTAAGAAATTAATCAATTCAAGAGTCGCACCGATAACACGTTAAGCGTTGATAACAATTTGTAATTATTGTAAGTTGTTGCTAACGACTATTTTATAATCTTACAAACTTTTTATTGGGATACATTAGGGAGAAATTGCAATTTGTAAGTAAACATTTAATTTATACCCATTATTATTATTGCATTTAGGAATAATGATCCATGTTTCCATTTCAAATACAATGCTTAATGATTAAATACAGTAAGCAGCCGTCAGAACAAGAAATTCGAGATATACCATAAAACAGAAATATTTTCATGAAAACGAAGCGATTCTGTTTTAAGGAAGATCAAATTGGGTAACTGGAACCCTGAGGTCTCTCAATTAATGTCAATACATTTTATTATAACAACAAAATGGTCCAAAATTAAGCACAAGCAACCCAGTAATGCGGCGTTACGTAGCCGGTACCAGCGGACGAAGCGAAGGAGGAAAATAAATGTTAGATCCGAGGAAAAACTTATTACTTAAGATTAAATGCAGAATTGGGGATATATCTCTATATAAGAGAAGAAACACAGTAGATATAGTTCAACTATACATATACATACATCAAGAAAAATAAAACGAAATTTAAAAATGACCATCCAGGGGAGAACGGTTCCTAAATTTTTGAAAACGAAAAAACCTTTCACTTAAGAAGCATTAAGTTGTAGAGGTTGCCAGGAAGAAACAAGGAAATCCTTGGACTATTTATAACTTCTTCGATTTGCTAGTCAAAACGGTTGAAGATCTGAATCTTAAAAATTAACCTAAACTAATATAGAAGTGTGACTAGGCCTCATTCTTAAGTTATCCATCCTAACCCAAAAGTAGGTTCTAAACGTATCAGAACTATATCTTCTTCTGGCAGAAAAAATACCACTGTTTTGGTGTATTGTTCAGCTTCCGGTCAAAAACTACCGCTGCTAACAATATTCAATGGAAAGAAGATTATTGAATCTATGATAAATCTGATCCTTTCTAGAAGACTGCATTTGCAACTTCTCAAAAACGTTGGATGAGCACAATAATTTTTTCAAACTGGTTTGAAAAATGTTTTCTACTGAATATCCCAAAATAACGTCCTATTTTACAGGTAGTAGCAATTGATAACGAAATAACTATTCCAATACTTCCTCCTCGTTCTACACAATTACAGCAAACGGTGAATGTTGGAGTATTCAGAGCAATGAGACAAGACTCTTCATAAATGGCAAAGAGCAAATCATAGAAAAAAAAGTTCCAAAGAGTGAATTTGTTGAGGATCTTGACAATACTACAAATGGTTTCGCATCAACAGGCATATACCATTCTAAGATAGGTATTCCTGATCAACATCAAATTACAGAAAATGTGTTTTTGGAACGAGATCTTTTAAAGTATAAAAATAAAAGTGTAATATACTTTGAAATGATCCTAACAACTATTAAAAATCTACATGAAGTACGTGAAACTGCTGAAGAAGCCAAAGTTTCACCTGGCCTTGAAATATCCAATTATGATCAAGATAAAATTGATACACTCAACATACATTTATCTCCTACTCCTTCAAGTTCTTGCCTAAAAAATATTCATATGGGGATCCTATAGCTTCAACTTGGCTCTTCAAAAATCAATGTTGCCATAAAGACAAACTCTTTTCAAGATATTTTAGTTAACGTGCTGAGAAAAGATGATCAAAGGGAAACAATAAGCCAGCCAAAGAGAAGAAAAAAAGTTACGGAAACTATGACCACTGAGGGGTACTTTAAACGAAAAAAACAAGAAAGAGAACAGAAGAAATCAATTGAGCTAAATAATGTCGAGAAAAATGCCAATTCTTTTAAAAAAGTAAAAATAAAATCAAAAGAAAAAAAAAGTGTCCTTCCGATAAAAATAGCAGAGAGAGAATAAGAAAGTTCACCATGTAGCTAAAAAAGACAAAGATCTTTGTGAGAATCATCAAAAAGTAGATAATCGTCCTTGGAAAATGAATTAAAACTTGATTAAAAATTGATGCAAAAGATGATTTAATGGATTTATTTGGAATAGAGAAAGACGATGAATTATCCCTAGATGATCAAAAAGAAGGAAATGAAGATTGCGAAGAATCAGATTTTATTCTTTGTAGCTTCGTTTATGCCCAAAATACAACGAAACAAAATATAAAAGAATCAGTATGCCAAGCGGTTCGAGTGAATAAAAAAGATTATGAAGTGTCTTATCTTAGATAGAATAGTATATTGTTTTATTAGAAGTAAAAGAAGTACTTTTTACTCCTAATAAAGAATACAATTTTTTCTTCAAACGTCGAAACTTATAAATAGTATCTAATATAAAAATTAATTTTAAAATTTGACATTTAATTTACATGCAATACACAATACAATGTCAGTGTTTATTGGGTTTCTAAAATGGATTTCTACTCCGCCTTTCTAATCTTTGTTAATGCAAAGTATACCCGATTGTAACCGATTTACTTCGGAAATGCACGAATATGACGATAGAGTCAAGGAACATAAAAATCACTTGTTAAAGCCTGTCAAGCGTCACATAAGGCTGCACTTTAATTACGTTTGAAGAAAAAGGTAATTCTTAGTTATTTTCAAATGTGCCCGAAATTACTCAAATTACAAAAACCCAAATTGTGAAAAAGAGGCAAGTTCAGGTTTATCGAAACGTTTATAAACATTACTGATGAATAAACTTGTTGAGTGAATACTTTTCAGTTCCAAGGGTAATGTTTTTCACTTACGTTTAGTTAATATTTTAAGCACCAACTTTTTTTACTCAAAGTTTAAATAGTGGTTAAAGTATTTTAAAAAAAATTAGGTATAGATTCCAGTTGTCTCCGAATCTGTGGTAACTGGGATCTTTGATTTTCAAAAAGGCAAATAAAAAAAAAGATCTACTCGCAAAAACTGTCACGAGAGTCCATGTGCAATGAAACCACAATAATAGATGCATCGCAAACTATGATTTCTTTTCCAAAAGTGTAAAATTTGGTCCCAGATAAGCATTCTATTAAAATAAAACATACTAATTTAGTTCTAAAATTGCTAGCAGTTCTATTTTATATTAGTCCACATTCGGCTTAAAAAGGGGCTTTTAAAGATAATTAGCACATACAACTCAAAGGACTTCATGTTTTCGGTTAAAAAGTGCTTAGAAAATTCTAAACGTACCGTTATAAGTAGCTGAAATGTTTTTTAGACTGAATGGCACGAATGAGCATTAAGTTTTGGAGGAAACTTCGCAAAAGAACTACAAAGTTAACGCTATTCAACTCTTGAGTGCTCTTAAGGGGACCCTGACATCCCTGCAGTTTTTCTTGCATAATTCTACGCGCCAAGAAATTATTAAATTTGATTAAAAACCTTTTCTGATTTGTGTTTTATAAAAAGTCAATAATATCACTGGAAAGTCATTTTAAAATGTATTCTATACAAATAAAAATACGAGTTTCAATTTCAAGTAGCGAAAAATAAATTAGTTTTTTTCATTGTGTATTAAATTGCAGGTGTAGTGGGGATTAGTGAAAATGCATTCTCTAATGAACAGAGAAAAGAGGATTAGAAAATGGAAACACGTAAACATATATTCGTCGGACAAAGCTACATCATGTATTGAGTTTACTATTTAATTAAAGGACTTATTTTGTATTGGAAACTTTTGTAAGCTTTAATTATTGAGTAATTTTTAGGGTTTATTATTGTAGAACCAAATTTGAGAATATTTCTGGTTGAACGACATCCGTTAAAAATAACATTTTCTATATAGAATCTGGAGAGAAGGGTATTTGTGTATAATGGAAAATGGGATCTAAGGGAAGGCGAACATCCGAAACGGGAGCAGTGCGTATCGCCGAAGGATCAAAGCGGAAACGAACTGAGAGAGGCGCTACGTAGTTAGTTAGCAGAGTTAGGGGGTGAAGACAGTCGAATAACTTTTCTACAGCAAATCGTAAGTATGGACGAATTCCCTCGAGTAGATTCTAAATACAAGAGGATCAGCAAATTCAGCTTCTTTTGCATTTCCATTGCTTCTGATAAATAAGGAAATTATTCTTTCCGCTACCGTCAGCTTTTAGATCGATCCTTCAAAGGTCCTCAAGATGAATTTTTTGTTTGTAATAACTCCTTCCCACTTATAGCTCTTCAATCATGATCCAGGCGATGTTAAATTACTAATCAAACTTCGATAAACTGTTAGCGCATACTTGAAACTTACGAAGGGATAATTTAAATATTTACCCGAATTGTTAAGTAAAACAAAGGGAAATGTGTTAAATTTAATATTTGTTTTAGAAATAAAGGTTTTGCTCTTGAATCAACTAACAATTTTCATAAGTTTTAATTTAAAATAAACATAAGTATATTCAAACTCATAATAAATCCTTATCCTACTGTACATTCTTCACGCATGCTTAAAATTAATAAAATATTTATTTAAAAAGTATTTTTTTATTTTAATATTGCTACATTTGAACGGAACATTAGAATATAATTTATTTTCTTTTCGTGAATAAACGTTTTATTATCAGTGCTATTTTGCATTTAAAGCATTTAAGAGATTCAAAAACGTTGGTCAAAATAATGGATATGATGGCAATAACATTTTCTTTATCGCCGGATTTTTTACATTCTTACTAGCAATAAAAGAACAAAATATACAATTTGTAAATATGTTCACTGTAGATAAAATAGTTCAATATTTAAGTTATACAGGGTGAGTCAGACCACCCGTAACATCCTTTTATCTCGAAAACAGTTTGTCGCACATGGATAGAATAAAAATTTTAATTAACTACCATCATTCTCAATGGGTAAGGATAAAGGCAATTGTGATTTTTTAAATGGAAACTTGTATTTTTTGCATTTTTCGCTTCGCTTGTTAAAAATAATCAACTTTTTTAGATTATGTATTTTCCTTAATTCAAAAAATAAAAAAAAGTTGATTATTTTTAACAAATAAAGCGATAAATGCAAAAAGGAGTTTCTATTTAAAAAATTACCCATTTGCGGATGATGGTAACGATTTTATTTTTCCATAATTTAAGAGACCAATGGTCACTTGTTTGCATATTTTTTTTTTCGTTTAATTTGTTAATTATGCAAGATATTACAAATATATTTTAATAAAAGTAGTTTCTTTTTAAAAGACCTTTCAAACGATACCATATTCGACCTATATTGCCATTTGAAAATTCAAAGTAACTTCCGATTCCGGGTACTTCCAGTTTGTTCCGGAAAATAATAAGTGCACCAATGGATTCTTTGGGTTCACTTTGGTAATTAAAATTTTTATTCTATCTATCTAAAAGGCTGTTACGGGTGGTCTGACTCACCTGTATACAGGGTAGACAAATAGTTCTGTAACATCCATTTATTTTTTAAACGAAGAGCTTGTGAGAAAAATTATGCCAATAAAAGTTGTACAATTCCAAGTGACGCATTATATGTATAGGAACTCATGACCTTGAAAAGCAGGTTAAAGGTCTTGCAATTAATTAATCATGGTTGCCTGTGCATGTGACTGTTTTTCATATTTTTTTTTGATTAATTGATTTGGGGTACGTACCCTATTAATCGTCATACTTTACTTTTTTAAAAACATTGTATTTTTGCAAAATGCTTCTCAAAGATTTAATATCTTAAAAATAATTTTACAAATTACGATTTTGGGTATTGGAAGTTTTGATAGTTTTTATCAACTTTAGATGAAGATTTTTTTTAATTTTCCAAAAGAAAATTAAAAAATGTCACAAATATACTTATTTTCTAAAATTGTTTTAAACTAATGGGGTGTTGCAACCGTTAACATGGTTAAATGTCAAATTTTTATTTTCACAAATAAAGAAATTATAGAAGTGACTCATGTTTCGTTTACGCCCGGTATATCGAAATTTATTTTGTTTCTTATTCCCTTTATTCAGTAATCTGCCCATATGCAATGAGGATCTGTTTTGAAAATGATACATGGATAGGATGACTCCAATGAGACAATCTATATTTGTAACTTAATGTACATGTTACTGCAAGAGCCCGAAAACCGGTATATCCTATGATTGACGCGTCAAACCAAGAATTTGCCAATTTTAAGTGGCAAATGTGCGAAAAGTTCTATTTTTGATAAAACTTCGTACATTTACCAAGCCAAAATGGTACATCTTAGGATTTTCGATTTTTAAACAAAGATTACTAGATAATTTCGAAGTGGAATATTCAGTTTTAATCAAATATAACTGACAAAGTTTGCAATCGATGATGTAGATTTGTGATTTTAAAATTAATCAACTGAAGGATAATTCCTTAAATCTACCTTTATTAGTGGCAAGGTGTACCATCATTCATCATGATGCCGCCGGTGCTTTATAAGCTACGCGACATCCTGGGTGTATCAAGCAGCAATGCATTTCTCTTCATTGCACTTTACGAAGAGGACTCAAGTAAGCAGTATGTGATGCTGATGAGTGCTAATAAGCACGAAACGCAGCGTCCATCACTCTGCAAACTTGTGTTATTGCTGCTTGGTACACCTTGCCACTAATAAAGGTAGATTTGAGGAATTATCCTTCAGTTGATTAATTTTAAAATCACAAATCTACATCATCGATTGCAAACTTTGTTTGTTAAAACTTGACGAGTCCGGTCACACGGCAATCAATTGAAGGTGTAGGCAACTTTGGCATCGGTCTTAATACGACATATATGCCAATAGATGTCTCACTTTTGAATTACTAAGTGGAATGATGCCGCCGGTGCTTTATAAGCTACGCGACATCCTGGGTGTATCAAGCAGCAATGCAGTCCTCTTCATTGCACTTTACGAAGAGGACTCAAGTAAGCAGTATGTGATGCTGATGAGTGCTAATAAGCACGAAACGCAGCGTCCATCACTCTGCAAACTTGTGTTATTGCTGCTTGGTACACCTTGCCACTAATAAAGGTAGATTTAAGGAATTATCCTTCAGTTGATTAATTTTAAAATATAACTGAAATTAGTTACAAATAAAAATATGATAAATTTTGGCCCACATATTAAGATACATCCTGTATACAATTAGCGGTGGGTACAAATCGCACAGTATTAGAAGATAAGGAGTAAACATGGTTACGACGTTGTGAATGATTTTTTGCTTCAGGAATTTCCTGTAGGTCAATCTAAGAATTTGCCAGTTCATATTTGTAAAAGTTTACAAATTATTAAAAAACATTTTATTAATTGTATAAAAATAGCTTATTTGTTAATACAATTTGGCGCAAAAAAGTAATCACCCGATTTCCTAAGACTATAACTTTTTTTTTGTATATGAAAAAAATTGGTTAGGTTTGTGAATAATGTTTATTTCGAGAATTAATTTTTTCGTGTTAAGTCAAGAAAATAATATCGACTAAGTGACCGCCGCCAAAGTTGATGGACATTTGGGGGTGCATTTTAAAGGATATTGTAACATTTTTCTCACTACTTCAGGCGTAGATTTCTTCTTCAATGTTTCCTTTTAGGGCTACCAAGGTAAGTGGATTGTTTATTTAAATTCACATAAAATAGTGAGATCTTGCGGGCTAATGCAAATCACCAAAAGAAGAAATCAAGCGACCGGGACACAATTATTCCGTGTTCTGAAGGAGTACAACGTTGCATGACTCATTGTCGTGTATTTTACAACTGTGTTCTTTACAAATACCAAAGTCACGATAACAAATGAAGCCACATCCAGAAATAAGAGCACCTTCCAATAGAGTGATTACTTTTGCGCCACCTTATACACGTTAAACTTCTATGACATTTTGAATTGCATGTTTATCAGATGATCCACATAAATAAATCATAACATTTACCAACAAGAACTGGTAACTTCTAAGATTTACCAGTATGCCCTGGTAAATGTCGGAAATTCTATCGAAAGCACAATTTTTCGTACATTTACCACATCAAATTGGAATTTGTGTGTATTAATAAAAATAGAAAGTGTATCATAATATGTGGGACATTGAAAAAATGAAAAAAGTCTTTATAAACATTTTCTAAGGGAGCTGCAGTTCTTCGAAAGCGTTGACAAAAACAGGTTTTCAGTTATTTGTTTCAGAACAGATCCTAGTAGAGATTCTAAATTTTGTACACTACTCTGAATTTACTGACTTCCATGATTTATTCCTGATTTTTTGTTTCCTTTGGTACTTTAAGAGATCTTTGGCGTTAAAACAATCGAAATTTTTTAGCAGTGCGATTTTATAAGTTTTTTTACCAAAATTCCCTTAAAGAAAGGCATCAATAAATAGTTGTCATGGTTACCATACTGATATTTCTAGTCTAGAGTCTATTATTTTCAAATTTCTTTTAAAACGATTCCTACATAATTTTAAAGTGGAATATTCACTTTTAATCAAATATAACTAAAATTAATTACGAATAAAAATATGACTTTTGCCATATATATTGGGATACACCCTGTATACAATTAGCGTTACAAATCGCGCAGTATTAGGAAATTATTATATTTGGTAGTATGTGATTGTTTCTTTTTTGTCTTGTTCCGTATTGATGCACATATTCATTAAGTGTTAATTTAATATCTGTATCAAATAAGTTATTTTTAATTTTATAAATTAACTTGTAGTTTAGAATAAATCGATATACTAAACATAGAAGAAATTTGTATAATAAGTTAGATGGGTTGAACCACTTTTTATTAAATAAATATTTAATTGCACAATTTTGTGCTCTTTGTACCCTATTCAAATTTGTTTTATATTGCCCTGGCTCCAAAAAGGCGCCATGTATACTAGATGACTTGTCTGGTTTTGTTTGTTAGTAGGCAACTGATTTTTTTAAATTACACTCCCGGGTTTCAAATTTATTTCATCAAGGGAAAGTCCTAAATACTTGACGAACTTTAAACGTTTGATTTCTACATTATTAATTTTAGTTCTTATTGAGGTTAGTTTCACGATTACCTATGTGCTTATTTATACTTGTTTTTGTTTAGCACCATTTTGTTGTTTTTTGTCCAATTTTCTATTTTTTAATGTCTTTATGTATTTAAAATAGTGCTGTTTCAGTGGTTCCACTATAGAATAAAGTAACGTCGCGTCGTCTGCATACTGTCTTCGAAATCCAACTTCCCATAGGTCGTTTATGTGAAGAAGAAATATATTGGACCCAAAAATGCATCCTGGAGGCACACCTGAACTTATTTCTAAATGAAAACTTTTTACATTTCCAATTTTTATGAATTGTTTCCTGTTTTTCACATAGTTGGAAAGTATATTCCAAAGATTTGCGTTGATTTTAACTTACGTAGCAATATGTCACGGCATACGGCATAAAGTCTAAGAAGTGTACTATAATTTTATGGTTCTTGTTTAAGTTTGAATTTATATGTTCTTTCAGGTTTACTATTGCTGATTTGCATGTTTGAAACCCAGCTGATTTGATAAGTTATACGATTTTTCTTTAATAAATTGCTGCTGACGTAGTAAAATTAAGCTTTTAAAGATTTTTGAAGAAAAAAGTCTTTTGATCCTTGTTTATGAATAGGTGTCACGCTGGATACTATCTACAGTCTAAGTTTCTAAAAATTATCATATGTAATATCACGAGTGATCAAATTTTAGTCGAATATTTTTCACTGTCATTAGCACGAATGTCATTTGGGGTTACGTTTTAATTTTTAACCCCAAATGACAAGAGTGGTATTGTATGATAAATATTGGACTTTGAACAAGAGTGCATATTTAAGGGACTATTTAACGAACATTTTTCACTTTTTTGTGCAAAATTTGACAGCTAACTTCAAACTTATTCAAATTTGACATTAACGTCATTAAATAATCGCTGATATTTTTGATGTTTTACTTGTCACAAAAAGTAATCACTTGTGAGTTGAATAGTCGATTTTATCTTATTAAATTTTTAAAATTCAATTATTTTTTGCATTGGCTAGTTTTTGGGAAGTAAGAATTTTGGGGATAGGGGGGTAGAGGGCAAGTGGCCTCCTACATTTCATCCATTTTCTATTATTTTCCATTTGTGGGGTCGATTTTGAATAAATTCTAAAACAAAATTTTGAGATATTTTTAAGGCTTGAAATTTTTTATGGAAATCGGTTTTGTTTTCTCTAAAACTATGAAAAATTTATCGATTTAAAAATTTTGCCAAAGGTAAATACTATGAACACACGCATTTTAAAAAATATTTAATTAAAATCAGTTAAATAGTTTTTTTGGAAAAACTGCAAGTGTTTCCAAATTTTCGATGATTTTCTTAATTTCGTCTGTTGGTCTTATTTATGGTATTGGTGTTTTCTATCTGGTGCTGCATCTTATCAAAACATAATTTACTTAGAAGTTGTTTGGTGCAATTTATAAAGTAGTTATAGAATTTAAGAGAAATGGTTTATTTGTCTAACATTTCCTCACCATTATGATTGTATTTATTGTTTTGCATTTTTAATATTTTTGATTGTATTGAATTTATGGTTTTTTCAAATAACACTATAAAATAAAAACTATGAGTACAGTGCTATGTTTTATTTCTTTTTATATTATTGGGAATGTCCGCTTGGAGTAATTAAAAAAAAAAATTAAGTATTGCTTTTCTGGATATTTATTTTTTAATTTGTACTTTTGGTTAAGTTCTTTGTGGGTAATAGATCCGTTAGTCATCGAATTTTAATATTATTCACAGATTTACTTTTTATTTTTAATCTATTCACCGCAATCACATCTTTTTCGGATATATTTGTATTTTCTTCCTCCAATGGGCTTAACTTATGATATAGGTCCAATTCAGCTTTATCATAATTAATTTATATTATATCTAATATCTAAATAGTGTCAATAATTTCTGTTCTTTTGTTATTACTAATTGAAAAAGGGTGGTTTAAATTTTCTAGTGACATTATTTTTTAATCTTTTCAAAACTTGGTTACATTGATGTTAACGATGTACCGATGTGCGGCAAAAATCAGTGACCAAAAATAAAAATAAACGCTCCAACTCCTAAACCATTAATAATAAACCTTTAGTTTTTAGTTTTTTGATGATGACATTTATTCTACTTTCTAATCCTGAAGTTTTATTTATCACGAACTGGACACCCTGTAAAGTTGCTCCCAGCTGGAAGTAGGACAAAGAATACGCGATCGTGATTACTTTTGTCCTACTTCCAGCTGGGACGAACTGTACATAGGTCAATGATAAATTTGGGGAGCCGCTTTCTCATCTGAATTTTTGTTTGAAACCTCTAAATTCCATAAATAAAACGGAACCAAATTTTCATTAAAAACGCGCACAATAAGTTTAAAGATGACTAAAATATGTTATACTTTTTTATGAATTTTAAAATATAATTCAGTATAAAGGAATTTTAATTAATTCAAATTCTTGAGCGAAAGAAAAAGTATGTAGTTTTGGAAGAACTTGCAAAAGTAATTAGTAATTAGCGAGTAAAGCACATCGCTGTAACAATAATTTTTTATGAGCTCTCTCGAATCCACATACTTTAAATATTTCAGGGCAATTAATTTGGCAACTAAAACTTTCCTGGTGTAACATGAAAATTAAAATTTAAAATAATTGTTCGTTAAATATTTAAGAACATTTGAATAAAATATGTCAGGAAAGCTCAGCCGTTAGAAGTTAACAACAATTAAAGCATAATTATTTAATAACTTTATCATGTATATATCAAGTTTGTATTTGTTTCGGCAACTAATCATTATTTAAAGCAGATTGTAGCCTATTTTGGGATTTCACAATGCTTATTATCTTCACGAAAACAGTTTTAGTCATGTATTTATAAGGAAACCTTTACTTAAATAAATAATAAATTTCATACAATGATCAATGATACCTTGAATTCTACCTAAATTAGATCAAATAATTTTAAAAACTTACTAAAACTTGTAATTTAGTAGTTTTTGATTTTTTATATTTTACTAAAAATGAGTTATCTACGGGTTTTAAAGAACTTTTCGGACAGAATGGATTGATAACTGGTGTACTGGCATATATATTTGGATTTTTATCACTTTTTGTAGAAAAATGTTTTCGTGCCAGGGGCATATTAGGATTGCAAAGAAATATTGTGACTATTCAGAGCATGATAGAGATAAGGCTGTATAGAAAAGATTAATTTGTGCAAAAATAACTAAAGAAAGCGCGTCATTATTTTTCGAATTTTTTGTTCATACCACCCACACATTCATATTTTTACAAAAACATCTTTCAGCATTCACCATTAAATTTTTATTTAATTAAAATATGGTATGAATAATCAAGCGTCAATAAAAAACGAGTATTTGTGTAAAAGTATTTTTCTCGCGTGTAGGATTAGTAAATACAATGTGTACTCTGGAGAATAAATACGTTTAATAATTTCATAAATAAAATGGTAAAGGAAAGTAATCAGGTAACAAAAGAAATGCCTGATTTATAATCTCAAACGCTGAATAGTGAAAAAAGCGAGTTCTTGATGATGATCATTTAATCAATATTTCGTGCATTACAGCCAATGACACCATTTAAATGTCGGCGCAAATTGCGCCCAGAGAGAACACAATAAGGTGTTTATCATTAAAACTTTGGCTCTCCAAGGTGTTAAAGTTGGCATTCGTTTTTTTTGCTTGATAATCAAAAAAATAGAATTATTGGCGCTGGTTCTATTTTTAGAACGTAATTCGATATGCGGAAAATCTCGGGGATATTAATGATTTGGTGGATATCATGTGTTTGCAGGTTGTTACATGTGGGATTATGTGATACTGACCGCTTTGCTCGCTACAGCAAAAAATATGAAAGGGTTTGAAAGGTAATACCTCAGCTCTACAATTCAAATCTTTTTATTTATTTTAACACAAAAGTACAAATTTTTGTTACCATATATTTCATTAGTGGTACCAACACGTCAAAGAATGGAAAATAATGACTAGGCATAAAAACAACATTTTCAGCAGTAATTAATGAAAATTAAAAGGCAGAGCTCATATTTTAGCAAACAAAGAATTGATATGTTCGTTATTTAAAAATGGAAGTTTATCGACCGCTACGTGTTTGTTCATTATTTCCTTCATAAATTATTTAATGTTATTTCGTTTTATAAGTCAATTTTTATAAAAGAATTTTATTATAAATTCTCTACTCAAACAAAACTGATTTTATCAAAAAATTCAAAGGTGATTTTTTTAAAGGACATCTTTTCTTATAAAACTTGAAGATATAATTCGAATTCTCTTCCTTGCAAACTATAAAGCGACATGAATATTATAAAGTTTAAATATGTCCTTTTAGTAGTAAAAATCGACCTGCAGCTGCATTTTTATCAAAATATTTTGGGTTATAATAGTTATTTTTAAATGGGACACTCTGTATGAAATTTTATAACCACCTAATAAGGTGGTCAAAAATATTAGATCTTAATGTTTATGTCTCGCTTTAAATAGGAAATAAAAAAATCATGTTTTAATATACCGTGTGTCCCAGGGCTGCGAGGAATTAACATTACCCTAAAATGAAAAAAAATATCAACATGCGGTTTACTACATAATATACAATACATTTAGGCGCGCATTCTAAGAGTATTTTAATAATATACCGAGTGTCCATTCCAAAATTCCGGACCAAAGTTTTTATAAATGGAACACCCAGTATATTTGGGCATTTTCGATTCCTTATCACAAACTAATCATAATTTGTATAACCTTTTATGGGTTATTCACTCGTTTTGCTAATATTTGCTATTTCAGCGAAAAAGGTCCATTTTTTAAAAATCACTGCTCTAAAAAAATGACAATTTTGGCTTGAAATTTTGAGAAAAAAATTGACCAATTAAACGAAATTTTCAAATAAAACACCCAGTTTATTTTAACACTAATCGATGGAATTTTTTACAAGCTTTCTTGATATGGTCACATTATTAAAATCCGAACAGAGGAAAGGTAAAAAATCTGTATAGACAGAAATAGTTGTAGCCCGTCTTTTGTTTGTTACCATAAAGAATCCAGTGGCGTAGTCAGGAATTTCAGTTAGCGGTGTACAGACTCTAAAAAGTCGCCCATGTGGGGGTAAGGGGCCGACATGCTCCCTCTCTCGATATTTAAATGTCAACAATTTTTTTGAGATTGGAAATTCACAATATTGAGTATATGTATGACATATCCAATTATAGAAGTAATTTTTTTAAATACCAAAATTTTTTAGAATTTAAAATGTTAAAATTCTAAAAACAACGACGTTTTCTTTCATTTTTTATTTATTGCAAAAGAAAGGATAATTTGACCGACAACTGGAGATAGATCTAATAAAAATAAATAGTTAGTTCCGAAGGTGTTCTACCTTTTCCAACAACTTTTTTAGGTAATAAATGTAATTTTGAACTAAAAAATCTTATAAACTTGTTTGGACTTGGACACCAAAAAGCCTGTTTAACTAATAGGAGCATTTTTTTATTTCCCGTACCATAATAAT
This sequence comes from Stenus bimaculatus, assembly GCA_963971135.1. Taxonomy (NCBI): domain Eukaryota; kingdom Metazoa; phylum Arthropoda; class Insecta; order Coleoptera; family Staphylinidae; genus Stenus; species Stenus bimaculatus. The sequence goes on along the minus strand of OZ020185.1, from coordinate 14,911,991 downwards.
GTATCTTATTCAGATACATTAATTATCTGATATGGGCTTGAAGTTAAATAAAAAATCCAAAGCATACTGAATATAAAAATATTAGTTCCTATCAAATTATGCCGTAAAAAAGACTGTCTCACATTTTTACGGCATAATTTTATAATATATTTTAATCTTTTAATTTAAAAAATATTAAAAGCCAGAAAAGCCTTAAACTGCATTTGGGCGTCAGCGGGCAAAAATCACCCTCTGACCCCCACCCCTCCGGACTACGCCACTGAAAAAATCATCAATTCAAAATTAGCGAATATTACCCACATGCTTGAAAAATACCGTAATATTACAAAAGATAATCTGCTAAATTTAATTTAGGATTCAATTATCAAAAATATTGGATTTATAACATAAAAATTATAATAGACATTCAAAAATAAATCCCTTTTGCTCCCGACAAACATTAGGTGCTTTCCAAGTAAATTTTAACTACTTTGGAATGAGTTTCTATAAACTACTCAACGTAAAAATGCGCTTGGCACAGGTAAGGAGTCTGATCTGTAAACATAACCACCGCCTAGAACACACACGAGTAGTTCGGAGGTACTCTGGACAGCTCTGGACTACTTACAGGGGTTACCTATTAAGTCTATGTGCAAATAACGTCATTATTGAGAATATCCGAATGCTGGATGAAATTGTCGTCTTTTCGGTCTTCCATGTCATCAGATGTTGTGAGTTCAGTTTGATACACTAAACATTTTACATGACTCTAAAAAACCAATGGGGGTAAGTCAGGAGATCTAGCAGCCAATTATTTAAATATTGTCTAACAATCCGATGAAAGAACATCGGGGCTTCAAGTTCCTGAAGCCACATGTGTCTTCTTGTCATTGAGTCAATATTTTTCAACAATAATGGTAGTGAATCTCTTAAAAACTCGTGATACATCTCCCCAGTTAGGGTTTCATCAAAAAAGTGAGAACCACTTTATTTCTCCCCAAACATTAAAGGACAATTTATTTTGATGCTCAATATTGCGCATTCAGGGTGGGTCTTCCGTATAAATAGTGCATATTATGCCTCTTGGAAGGTCTTTTGTTTTCGAAGATTGTTTCGTCACTAAACAAAATTTTGTTTATTACATCCGCGATCAACATGTTTTGTATCAAAAACAGAAAATCCCACTCTCTTCTCGAAGTCATTACCATATAATTTTTATGCAATTCAATATGATATGGAAGAAACCGATGTTTTTTTTCAAAATGCGGTTGACTTAAGATTTTAAAACATCAGTCTGGGCGGAAACTTCTTTGGCACTCATTGATGGATTTTCTTCAACCTTAATAAAACTTCCAGAACAGAGTTGCGGCTAATTCTTTGATTAGCCAATAGTTTTTTTGTTGTAAAACATACTGCCCGAATTTTAAAACGCTCCATCAATTTTCGCATTGCTTCAATTCTTGATGAAATAAAACTCAGCTTCACAAACTTTTTGTGGAACTATTTATTCCTTCGTGAAACTGAGTTTTATTTCACCTAGATTATCAAGATGAACAAAACAACCATTATTCAATAAGAATTGTCTGGCGTTTGGAAATCGTGCTTTTTAAATTAAGCACATACACCATATTTACCACTTCTTCTTTAGTAAAGTTGATTATAGCGGCTTAGAATTATTACAGAAATATTACAGAAACCCAGTAAACATAAACATGTATATTCTATGTAGAATCTACATCACATGTTATGTAATTTTGAAGTGTAAAATGTCAGCTACCAAGATACCTTATAATGATGTAACTGTTTCATGATTTTTTTATGTACTTAATATGAGCATGTACTTATATTATTAATATGTACATATGTTCAAGTAGGTATTACATAAATATGATTACATTATAAATATAGGTACTATTATAGTTTTATTTATACTTCTTATAATAAACTATAAATAATTTATTGAAACAAATACAAAATTCTAGAACAGAAATAAAAAATTATAAAAATAATTATAAAAAACATAAAATTCATTACAACTCTGTCTCTTGATACACTTCTGCATTTCTGTTTTTTTATCATAATTTTTTTCCAGCGGAGCTTTTTTAAAATGTCTATTTTTGGTACCTAGTAGAGTCATGTGGCTACCAATTTCTTCTCTGGTTATTTTTGTAAGTAAAACCAAATACTCATGCGGAAGCAGCAAAACGTGTTTACAAAAAACATTCGCTTAGCGGTGTTTTGAAAAATTCTAAAAAAACTAATTGAAATAATATGTCATTTCCAACGCTAACAGCAATTTAAGGTGTAAATGAAGAGTTTATAGACTTGTTTTTAGTTTTAAGTATAATTTTAGGGCGCTCCAAAAATAATTTGAAAAAAATCCCTAACAAATCATGATGTTGCTAATTTTTCACTTTTTTTTGTTTGAATATTAATATCTATTAAACCATACTGTATCCCACATACATTATATCAATATAAAACTTGTAAAAAATGCCATAAATTAATGTCAAAATATACAGGGTGTTTCATTTGATAATTTTATTCAATTGGTCAAATTCTCTTTCAAAAGGCATCCTGCTAAAAGCTTATCGTAAATTTAAATTTGAAATGAAAGTTGTAAACTAGAGGATTTTTTAAATTTTTTGTCAAATTCTTAACCTAAAACTGTCGATTAAAATATTTAAGAGTGTGCGCCTAAAAGAATTATACAGGGGTCCCAATTTGAGTTGCATTACATGAATATCTTTGTTAGTTAGGTTAGGTTAGGTTAGGTTAGTTAGCAATTTCCTAAACGGAAAATATAGTGGTTTAGTTCTGCAGTCATAAAAGCTAGTACGAACAACATTTTTGTATAATTTTTTTGTAGATGATTTAGAAATCATTTCTTTAATTCCTGGCAGAAGGAAAAAAAATATGATCTAAAAGTACCTTAAGTTTGGACCCCTCTAATTAATTTTGTGCTAGGTTGCAGAAGGTAACTCTCTGGCAGGATGTAGCCTAATCAATTTAGATTATAAATCTGAAAAAAATTGAAAATCTAATGAGGGAAACTTGAGTTATGACTACAGAAGTAATGCTCGTTTTCATGATTTTTCACATTTTTTCCTCCCAAACTCCCGCGCCCTCTAGGGATTCGCATTAATTATCAGTTATTTGGTCATAATTTGCAAAGAACCTCCAGAAAAGTGGGATGAACTTTATTTTCCTTGTTATTATCTCCAACGGAAAATTTATCGCGGTGGTCTAGGAAGATGCTCTTAATAAAGTTACAGATTCGCTTAAAAGGCTAATGTTTTGCAGTTTTTTATACTTATTCAGATTCCATTTAAAATAATCAACAATTCATAGTGGAAAATGCAATTTTTTAAAACGTTGATAATTTCATTAGTTAGAAATCACAAACTCAGTTGTCAAGATATAGCAACTATCTTATTTTAAATGGACACCATATTGAAATTTTCAACAGTTGAATTGCATTTTTTTTTTCTGATTACAACGATTTATTGCAATCCATGTTTGAAGTACTTAATACACTACGGAATATTTGATATTACTTAAATTAATTTAAGTAAGCTATGACTTTTTGAGAGGATTTCTTTAAACAAATGACAGTTCAAGCTGTCATTCTAGATTATTGTATAGGATTTAAGTCCAAAATATTGTTCATTTAGTTAGTGGAAACGTTGCAATTTGTAAATGATTAATCAATAACTAAAATTGATTAATTCTAAGTTGATGTACAATAAACCGATATAATAATCTAAAGTGACAGCTTGAATCGTCATTTATTTAAAGAAGACCTGGCAAAAGTCATGGATTACTTAAAATAATTCAACTAATGTCAAATATTTCGTAGTTGGTTACTTAAAACATGGATTGTAATACACCGTTGAAAGCAAAAAAGAAATGCAATTTATTTATTGAAAAATCCAATAGTAAGCCCACTTAAAATAAGAAAATTGCTATTCATATCTTGAAAACCGAGTTTTTTATATGTTTGGATTAGTCTTTACAAAACAAATAACTTTTATCCGAAACATTTTTTTTTACTTTTCTAGTAATTGAAATAATCGACTATTTCAAAAATTGCATTTTTCGGTTTTTGTCGATTATCTTCAGAATGGTTCGGAATTTTTTATTATTTTAAAATTATTATTAATAACAAAGATACCCATGCAATGCAACTCTAATTGGGACACCCTGTATATTGTCGAAAACCGCATGTTGATATATTTTTTCATTTTAGAGAAATGTTACTTCGTCGCAGTGTTGGCACACCCTGTATGTGGTGTATTTCAATACCTAGTCTTTAAGTTCGAGTATTTTGTGTATTGAATAAAATAGAAGTACTTAATTATTAATAAACGGTATCAATATACTCATCGAAACCACATATTATATTGGTTATACATATAATACTAAAATATTTACAATGAATGAAAAATTTATTATCCCTTAATGAACATCAACAAACATTATGGGTTTAAACTGGGTAAATAAAACAAACGTCTTGAAACCAATCTACACCAACCGTTTAAGGATTTTAGTTTCGAAATGATGGGTTTCATTAATTTTTATAAGGAGCTTAAGTAATAAAATAATATTTCATTAACTTAAAATCGTAAATTTTACTAATATTAAAAGTATTTGTGCAGAATTCACGAATTTTAATAAACTTGAGATGTTAATGGCGTGTTTAAAACTGCGATATCGGTTAGAATATCCAGTTTATTTAGCCTAAAGAAGTAAATACTTTTTTTAAAATAAAATCGGATAAAGTCAACTGCGGCCGATGAACCATTGATGATCTGGAAATTCCGAGATATTAAGCTCAAAGCTGTTTCGTAGTTTTCTGCTTTGCAAACGAAAAGCGTGTTTAAATAAATTAAAGTAAATAAAAAAACTCTAATTAAAAATCCTGAAATACATAGATTATATTGATAGTTTCTACAATTACGAGCCTTTCATACTTTTTTATTATTTTGTATTATTTTTATGGACGTATTTTTGGCAATTTTCCCAGGCTACTGCAGTATTTCTTAAATCAATTTTTACAAATTATTTCAGTGAGTTGAATAATTCATTACATTTATTGGAATAATAATACAAAATTTTTCATAATCAGCGATTTAAAGTATATTTAAATAAAATATTTATTTAATTAGGAAAATTAAAAGCTTTTGTTAATGAGATATATTGCTTTGCATGCGGGCATTATTTAAATTAATGAAATTTGTGGGTGTTTTACAGCGTTAAGGGTTTGTATAGAAATCTTATCTGGGCTAATTTTGAAGTGTACATTGTAATTCATTAAAGGTCAAACAACAAGCAAACGAGCTTTTAACGTAGATGAATCTAAGCATAACATGGGCCGTGTGTTTCTCTGATGAATGATGCGAAGGGATAATTACAGTTTAATGTCATTTCGAAATTAGTATCAACCGAGGGTCGTTTATTTAAACAATACTATCTGCAGTAACTAGCTTCTAACTACTACTAAAACAAAAGCGTAACCAAGAGAAAAAAAAACTGCACGCGGTTTACGTTTCCCAGAGTATCAAATACAAACATACACAAATCGGTATTGAGGGTATCAAAATCCAAGACGGGTTGCATAAGAGGGTATCAGGATACTTACACGTAACCTTACTGTATGCTGTGTCCCCCAAGTTCTCCCAATAAAAGCGCACCTCAGACTTGGAACGTTATCAGTTGTTCTTCAGACGTCAACGTTTAGCAGAAACATGACGGCGAAGGTAAGATATTACCCCAATTTATATATCCAATTTAACGAGAGTGACTTTACGACATGTTCTTTATGATATATATTGCCTTTTGATTACCGCTTTTTATACGCTGTAAAAATACTGACGAGACTATTATTTTATGTGTTCTCCAAGGGAGTAACAGATTGGAGGGTTCACACTTAAATTTTATTCTCAATTTTTCATGTTACATGCTATAGTTTCATTGTTTATTTTAATAAAATATTTTCCTCGCTAAAAAAATATAATTACTATAATTAACCAACAATTATTTATTTGACTTTTTTCCGTTCATATATTAATATTTTACACTATCTGAGCGCTATATCTAATTTATTTTCCACGTCAGGTTAAGCTTTAATCATTTTTTCTAAACAATATTCATATTAATTTTTAATCAAAACTAAATTGTTTATGAAATCAATTTTCTGGTAAATTTAACTTTATTGCAGTATAAATATATTTATTTTAATTAATTTTTCTATTTCCTGATAATTATTTAAAATTTAAAAGCGCACGCAATTTTAATTAACCTAATACAGTAATGATCAGAACTTTTTTATTAAAAATACTCCTAATTTAATAAAGTTTGTGTATGTAGCACTAGAAGATACCTATACATGATTATAATTTTAAGTATAAAATATGAAAATTTTATGAGGTTTTAAATGAATGACTAATTTTATCATTTACATTTCTAGGTATTTGCTTTGTTTGCTTTGGTATCGGTAGTCAAAGCTGGTTATTTGACAAACAACCATGTACAAGTTCAGTCGAATAGCTATGCAAACGCCATAAGTCACCCACCACCAGCACCAGCCCCAGCACCAGCTCCTCATCCTGTGATTTACGACCACGTACCTTCAGTGGCAACATCTTCAGTACATGTAGCAACTGCCACCGCTGACAGTGGCCAAGTAGTTGTCTCGCAAGCTGCCCCCGCACCACTTCTTCACTCAGCACCTGCCCCCGTCATCGAATCTGCCCATGCCCCTGTCATCCACGCCGCTCCCGCCGTCATTCAAACCAGAGTAGAACCCTACGACCCCAACCCTCACTACACCTATGGCTACGACATCAACGACCCTCATACAGGAGACTCTAAAAACCAGCAAGAAACTCGCACTGGGGATGTTGTTCACGGACATTACAGCCTTACTGATCCTGACGGTTCCAGACGTACTGTGGATTACTCTGCAGGACCTCACACCGGGTTTAATGCCGTTGTTCGCAGGACGGGCTTACATCCAGCTCCAGCTGTGAGTCATCCCACATACGTTGGACACTAATTCCTGAAAATACACCAACTGCCACCTCAGTATAACGACCAATGCGATCCTACTACTTACGACTTTTACATTATTATTGCCTGCCATTTAGCACCATTATTGTCTGTACTTTTATTTTTTTCTTGTAAAAATACTCAATATTAAATATATGTATATTTTATTCATAAGGTTTTAAATTATAAAAACCCTTCACATTAATAATAAATGCAATAAAGACTCTCCAATTAAAAACAAAAATTTCTAAATATTTTTTTATATTATATTAAAATTTTAAAATTTAGCAAAACTCTGAAAAAACCTTAGTCTTGCCAAAAACCTCATTCACATCCAACGAATCAACAAATCTCAATAGAACTTCTAAAATTCTAAGTAAAAATCACAAAATATAGACGATTTTTTAGGTGCCCTACAATAAGTTATAAATAAAACACAAAAAAATAACAAGAATTATATGTAGAAAATAATTCAACATCAATCATATTATAAATTATAATACTTTCCCAAATCAACAAATCGTCGGTTTAAACCTGAACTAACCCAAGTCAAAAAAATAATTTTTTGAGTAGCAAGAGGTATTTTTTAATTTATTTAAAATTAGTCTTTCTATGCACATTATCCAAATTAGTCTAGTTTATTGAATTTAAGTTTGATTTTTTCTACATAAACGTCATATTATGAACAGTCAATTGGCTTCATCCCTTTTAAAATTTTACTTAGGGCAGTTCTGCATTAGACCGACGAAACTATCCAAATGGAAATATGTAAATTTGAATATAATTTTATTATTTAGACATATATTTAGTATTCATCAGTCCCAGCAGCGCTGCGAGGAAGTAACATTACTCTAAAATGAAAAAGATATCGACATGCGGTTTTCGAAAGATTATATCATACTTTTAGGCACACACTCTTAAAATATTTTAATAATATACCAGGTGTCCATTCCAAGATGACGGACCAAAGTTCCATTTTTTTAAATGGAACACCGAACACCCAGTATATTATGACATTTTTTTATTCTTTATCAAAAAATTATCATAGATTTTTTAACCTTTTATCGGACTATCTTCTCTCGTTTTTCTTATATTTGCCAGATAAGCGAAAACAAGATAAATTTTCGAAAAATCACTGCTAGAAAAACAAATTACAATTTTGGGATGAAATTTTGATAAAACATTTTCAATATCTTTTAGTTTACAGCTATCATGTCAAATTTAAATTTGTGATAAGCTTTTAACAGGATGCCTGATGAAACGAAAATTAACTAATTAACGAAATTTTCAAATTGAACACCCTGTATACAGGGTGACCCAGATTTTACTTCTCAGGAAATATCCCAGTTATTTGAAGAGATAAAAATATAAATCAAAAAGTGCCTTGAACGGCAGCACTTATACAGTGAATTCAAAAAAGACTGAAACCACAACTATGCAACCGAACTTACTCTGTAGTGATTTTAGACTGCTAAGTTGGTGTACCTATCTGTCACTTTAACAAAGCGTCTCTCAGCAGTTTTTCTTCGGGTATTTTTTCAAGTAATTTCAAAGTGTGTCGCAAATTTTATAAAAAACACTGCTTTTCAAAACCAAAATTAGTCAAAATATTCGCGATGGTTTTTTCACCGGAGCACAACGCATTCATTTCAGTGTAGCCAACTGTAGGAAACTTAGGTTTCCTTCCTTGCAATGTCAATGGTTTCAATCTTATTTGAATTCACTGTATCTCATAATATTATTCTAATACATTTATTGGTATTTACCACTCTTAAGACGCCAGTATCATTTTTGTTTTCCTTAATGGGACACTCTGTTTTTTATAATTGATATTGAATGTACAATTTATTGTAGAAACAGTAACATTTCATTATTGCATCGTTTTTTTCCTCTTGATTCATAATATTGTTGTAATTGTTTGTGAAATTGCACCTTAAAACAATTCAAGTTTCCCTTATCTTGCATCCTTTTACAATAGTTAGAATATTTAACAAATATTTTACGCCAGTAAACTCAGAGAACAAATGCACTTTTTTAGGTTAGAATGTTCCATAGCAGCGAATCACATGTAGTTTTGACCATTTTGTGGTGGGAAAATTATAAAATGCCTGAAAATAAATAGGCATAACGAAAGTTGTATTCAGCCGCCTAAATTCTGCCGGCATATTATTATTTGCCTAGTCAAAATACAAGAAAGCCACTCGTTCACCCGTTTTAAAGGGGCCACAGAATGAGGACAGTTAGTTTTCACCTGGAGGACTTCTTCATGGTCATTTTTATTGTTATTTATTACAATATTAAATAATATGCATTTTTGGAATTTTTTCTTCTTGTAATTGCATATTTACTATAGTAATAAATAACAATAATAAATGTATTCAACCAGATATTCGCAAAAGTAAGGAATAAGCCTAAAAGTAGAAAAACTAAAGACACAAATTGTGCTAAAACTAAGGGCTAAAAAGAAAAATGCTTTAGACGATAATTTCTTCCTTTTTTGCTGGATTCAGATTCAAATAAAAAAATATGGCTTTCCATTTGAAAAAACTGAGTTAGGGTTAGAATGACCATGAAGAAGTCCTCCAGGTGAAAACGAACAGTCCTCATTCTGTGGCCCCTTTAAGACCAAATAATATTTATTTGAAACGTTTTTTTCTAAAACTCTTACTTTGGAGATATTTCGACTATTCACTTTAACTCGACCACCCTGTACACAGGGTACTGCATAATGGAATTTTTTTTTAATATTGGTTATTTGATCAAAAAATGTTTCATGTTCTAAGATTTAAAAATTGACATTTATTTGTAACTTTTTGTTCTTCTATGTGTTCTTCTAGTGACTGAGATAAAGCGCCCTCCACATGACATGGCAACGTCGGCCAACGTTGGCGTTGGTGCATTCGTCACATCGTGTGGAGGCTCAACGCATCGCAAATGTGAACGAATATTGGCGTTTGGGAACGTTTGCTTACTAGGCGGTAAATGTTCCACACATCAAAGGAGAAGACCATTGTTGGCCTATGTGCGCAAACACAGTCGGCGCTCCCTACACACGATTTGTGAACACTTGGCAAGCAGTTTGTTGTCTCTTGTGATTATGTCAATTAAAAGTTGTAGATAATTCATTTAAAAACGTCAATAAATATCTAATACTAATTTAGGTACATACATAATAAACATGATGTGGTCCAAGAAAACACATTTAATGGATCCTTCTTTAATTTCACTTCCGGAAATAACATTTTCTTTCCTATTTTAAATGTAACATGTAACACCCTGTTTTTTTATAAATTATTAAACGTTCGAAAGTTTAGAGTATATGACAAACATATTTTTTTAAACTTGAAAAGTAGTTGGATTTTTTACTTTTTTTCAGCAATTTTTTTAGATAGTAAGTCATGGTAGACACCCGCCTGTATGATTTTTAATTTTGATTTTTTTTTAATTTAATAAATGAAATAATCTCAGGGGTGACTCCAGGTATATATAAATTATCTTGATGTTAAAAGACTGCTTTGTTTTTAACATTTTGTATTCTAGAACTTTATAAATTTAGATTATTCAAAATTATATTTTTATAAAACAATTATGGAAGAAGTTAATATTGAGTGGACGGATGATATAGTTTTGGAGATTTTCGGTATTTACCAAAAATATCCGGAAATTTGGGATGTAAAGAATAAAATCCACAAGAATAGGAATCTGGTTGCTGAGGCATGGAGGGGGGCCATAAAAATGAATTAAGTGTGGACATTTTAATTAGATATTTATCAAGAAATAAAGCTTAATGTCGACTTATAGAACCCTAAAAAAGAAACTTGTATCCTCTATGAAGTCCGGAATGTCCTCATCATCAATTATGATTCACAAAAAACGTTAAAAATATTTAATTTATAAAAAATAGTACATTGTATCTACGTTGGGACAAACGTTGGTACACAGGTTCGCTTAAACAATCAAGACCAACGTTGGACGCATCGTGTGAAGTCAATGTTTGGCAAACACATACGTTGGGCCAACGTTGGCGCAAATCTACACAAATGTGCTAACGCCAACGTTGGCCGACGTTTGCCATGTCGTGTGAGGGCGCTTAAGACTGTCAAGTTTGAAATATTAAATAGAATAGTCCAACTTTTTTTAATAATTTGAATCTAAATAACTTTCTGAATCCAACGACACTCCTTAAGTCATATTTTTCCTTAAAATTAAGGTTTAAAAAATTAAAAACTGTTTTTAATTAATTTTAATCGTAAAATTGAGATTACTGAGCACACATGGCTCAAGCAGGCTCAAGTTTATTTTATCTTTTATAATATGTTGTTGTGACAATTTGTCATGTCAACTAAATGGTGCAGGAGTTGTTTCTGAATTGAAATTGAAATTTGGCTATGTTCTATTGTTCAAAAAAACAAATTTTATGTGCATTTTTTACTTTCGAAATCACTTCCGGTTTCACCGGAAACACCATGAACTTTGTTTTTTTTAATGTAACATCCCATATTTTTATTCATGGCTTAAAATACTTTTAAAAAAGAAGTATTTTTGAGATATTAGTTTTTATTTTTTTTGTAAAAAAAATTTTTTTCAAAAAAAAAAGGTTTTCGAAGTCGGTGAAAAGTACCAAAATTAATTCTAAATAATTCAAATACCTAAATAAAATTGTAATTTGAAAAAAAATTTAAGTGGTTTTTGAACTATTAATTTTTAAACTTAGTTAATGAAGATTTTATCAAATATCTCACTTTTTTTAAATGCAATGATGCCGGGTCATTCGACTTTTTAAAAAGAGGTTTTTATAACGATTATTTATTTTATGTATTTGAATTATTTAGAATTAGTTTTGGTAATTTTCATCGACTTCGAAAACCTTTTTTTTTTGAAAAAAATTTTTTTTTCGCAAAAAATAAAAACTAATATCTCAAAAATACTTCTTTTTTAAAAGTATTTTAAGCCATTTTTGTATCTATCTATAAGAGCTTTTTAAGGGTGGGTTGTACAAAAAAGTTTATGTTAAACCAGTTATTGACAAGTATGACAGATAATACATGCATGTCATTTTAAGCTTAGTTTTTTATATCAAAAAAGTTTCAAATAAAAATACATTTTTTGTTAAAATAATTTTTACTATTTTTCAGAGTGGCTCGTTTATTCATTAAAAATTACTCCAAATCAATAAAAAGTTTGAGTATGGTGGTAAACTTTTAAAATATAATTTTAAAAAATTTCAATTTATTGTAAAAAAACATAAAAAAGGTATTAACAATAAGCTTTACCGACATTTTTATTTCGAGCAAATAATATAACAATGTGTGACATCTAAGGATGTGTAAAGAAGAAAAGAAGTTTGAACGACAAAACCGGGGTAATTTAAGAAAACTAAGAACTGAAAGGATCAGGGGAAAATCCCATTGAGTCGGAAAACTAAAGTTAAATAAGACAAAAGTAGTAAACAGTAAAATAGTACGTCTTTGGTCAACAGTAGTGTTTTTATCAATAAAGCAGCTTAACGGGCTCTTTAAACAAGCAGTCTACACATTCAGTCATAAACTTCTAAATTAAACCACTCAGCTCGAATTATGTCATTAAAAATATTGACGTTTAAGTCCCAAAAGAACTGGGGGTAGTAAAGGGGTTTCAAATAATCGCTATAGAAAAGGACGTTTTCTATTTCGTTGGGGAAATGTACACAGTAAGCAAATTGCTGAGGGCTTTTATCGCGAACAATCTCCCTCGATATTCAGGTCCCACTTTCCAAACTTTTTTTATCAGTTAAAATAAAGTTGATAAAGTTGTAATAGAAGTTGGTCAACTTTCATTTATGTAAAAGGTCAGTCTGCCTTTTATTGCATGCGACCTTTTTGTATTACTTTTACGAGAGTGAAGTCCTTTTTGCATAGCAATTGAGTGGTGAACAAAGGCAGCTTTTTAGGCCGTCGCTCATTGAATTCAACTTGTTTTGCGATTGTTAATTATTTCTTTTGTTCTAAGCGATACTAAGATATTTTTTAATTAAAGGTAAATTGAATTCAATTCAATTATTCCTTTTTAATATCCATATGTTAAGTGGTAATAATATATTATTGTTCAATACGATTGATATAGATATCGTAAATAAACCTAGCATTTGAAATCAAATTTGCATGTATCAAATATCAATTAATAATCCGTTTGTTTTGGGTCCGACCTGTAATGATTAGACCAAATTCGACAAACACGTACAGGCTTACAAATTTCTGCTAATAACGCATGTAGTATATTATCTCATGTTTTGTATGCACAATGAAGTTTTTGTAAAGCGCCAAGCGACATCTATCTGTAGCATCATAATGTGCCCCCAACTACACCCAAAGATAAATCTGTCAGCAGCAGAGGTTTGTCTAACTTGTATGTTATCACCAATATACACCGGTGCAGTTACTATGGATACGCAACCTCATTCTGTGGTGCCACGTTGTTTTATTTCCAGGAAAACTTGAGAAATTTAATGCACGAATAACCAGCATTTATTAAGCTTTAGGTTGTTATAAGGATAGTAGATAGTTTCCGTTTGACCAAGACTTTATCAACTTTGCTAATATATGTTTACCAACATATTTAGTAAATAGTATACATTGTTGAACTAATTTACCCAGCAACACACCTCAAATCAATTAGTTGATCATAATATATTATTAATTATAATATATTATTAATCTGGCATCCTACAAAATAAAGTTATGAACTAATGAAAAAAGTTGAGACGCGGCTTATGCCTACTTGTAAAAGCTTAAAAAGTTATGAAAAGAAATTGAAGGCTTTATATAAATTAGAATGTCAATTTTGAGTATAACAAAATTGTAGCTTATTACGAGGCATTAATGCACTGATTCAAGTTTTTGTAACGAGACTATACTTCCTAACTGAAAACTTTATTTGTGCTCATCCCAATTTCAAATTTTCATGAGTAACAATCGTAAAGTTGTTGATCTCGTGGAACAAATCAAGTTGTTTACATTGTAGCGTGTGAGTAAGTTGAAACATCGATCACTATCAGTCGAGATAATTTGTTCGGGGATTTAATTGCTTCGCTCATTACTGCTTATGTTTCGACCATTTCCAGTAATTGGAGCTTAATTTTTAATTTAACTACTTACTAGAGGTTTTAAAGCGAACTACTGCAGATAAAATAAATTTCTTTCGTTAGTAAAACATCAGAATATACGACCCTAAAAAGAACTTAATCATTGATTTTAATGCTTCTAAGTACTTTACTGCCATGGATTGTAAAAAATAATTAAATTGTTTCTACAGGGTGTCTCATAACTGCCGCAAGAGCTCTTCAGTACATTACAGGGACCCTCTTGGGGTCCTAAGAAAAATAGTAAAAAAAATCCTCTTGATTATTCTTGGAGATATGAAGAATTAAAGTTGAAAATTTGACTTCTTTATTATTATAAATTTTCGAAGATCGTTATGTCCCAAAAAAAGTTCGATCTCTTCATCGTTTTGTAAAAAAAAATTCACATTTTATTCTCAAAAGTTAAAAATTACCTTTTATAAATCTAAAAAAAGAATCTGGTAGTGTTTAAAACTAATATAAAATAAAATAAAATTAAACAATCATAAGTCAAATCCGACAATTTGAATTCCAAAATATGATATTAAATGTGATTAAATTATACCTAGAGAAAATCTAAACACGCATGATATTCATCACGGTTGTCCAAAAAATGGCGGATAGGCTATCCAGTACGTTGTTAAGTCCCTTTCAGGAATCCCCAGGAAAGTAGTTAAAAAAATCCACTTAATCAATTGACCAAGATGCGAATAAAGGTTCAAAGTTTGACATTTAACTTCATTATTTTTATGAATTTCGAAAAACCATTACAATTAAAATTTTTTAATGTTTCCAGTTTCGTTCATTTTAATTAGGTTTTGTTGTTTTGAATTCCAATTTGTATTGAATTCGTGAAATCGGTATTCTCATATTGCGTAGGAATGGCATCGATTTATGTAACAGTATTCCAACCATATTCCAACCAATGAAAAATTCCCGAAATACTCAAAACAGGTAAAATTTGCAGTTACTTTATTTTACGTCAATTAATATTTTTTAAATATTACAAACATTAATTGCTTTTCCTGTTTTTACTCTTACGCCCAGCTCAGCTCAACTTAAGTTGCACCATCTCTTTAGTCATGACGTCTTGGCTAGTGTCCTGTGGGCTTATTCTGGGACCGGTGCAGATCGTGTCGTCGACGACTTAGAGAATAAGTCTCGTCGACGACACGATCTCGGCCAGCCCAAGAATAAGCCGCTTGGTATACTATACTCTCGGCCTTCTTTTATTTGGCTGTTTCAAACATCAGCTGTTTAACGTTTAATTAGTTTCAAGGTCAAACATAACTACACATTCGTATTGTAAGCCATAAATAGTTGTCAAATATTTTAAAAGTAATGTATAATTTAATTTGAGTGCTAAATCAAAGAGAATAATACATTACTCCACTGGCGTACCCAGATAGGATTACTTTAACGAATATAGGTTTTGATCCTTCGATGACTTAGGTGTATAAGATCGGCTTGGCGTGACGAGATTTTTAGGTACGCCACTGTATTATTCCCAAGAGAGGCAATTTAGTTAATCAAAATCTTTAAGAAAACTGTTCCTCGTCAAAAATCACAATATTTTGCATATACAGGGTGTCCCATTTGAAGTTGGACTGTATGGGACAGTTTATGTATAAAAACATGTACTTAAAATACTAAGTGTAGCATATTACTGTTTTTAGAATAAATTGTAGATGCAATTTCAATTATAAAAAATAGGGTGTCCCATTAAAGATAAAAAAAATGATGATGGTGCCTTAAGAGTGGTAAATACTAATAATTTTTTTAGAATGAAATTATGAGGTAAAATGCCGCCATTCAATGCACTTATTGATTTATATTTTTGTCTCTTCAAATAAGTGAGATATTTCCTGGGAAGTAAAATCTGGGCCACCCTGTATTTCACAATGACCAATTAAAATTTTTCGAAGATTGATTTACTAATTGTAGAATTTTATTTAATATAGATCAATATTTTTTTTTCTTACAAAATTCTACCATCCGAAGTATTTCCTCCTGTCATACCTTCAGTAGAGTGAATTTCGGGTGCGACCGACCGAAGCATGGATCGTAATGTTAGCAGAATAACGCAATTCGTTTGACATGCGAAAATCCCTACTTTGACTGACCGATCTTACACTTTTAGTAATTTATTAGTTATATTATATGAGATTGATAATAATATAGAAACTCATCGGGAATATAGAGATACGTTGAAGATGTAACAATTATTTATAGTCAAAAATATCCTGCAAGAAGACATCCAACTTTTAATGTTTTTCGAAGACTTGATTAGAGAAGTTGAGAAACTGAAATTTCAGCTAGAGCCGCTAGTCCAGACCGTGGTCGTCTACAATACATTTTGATTATCAACACGCAGGAACAAAACCTAAATGCATAGGAAGCAGCAGTATTTCCAAAAAGGTTTCCACGGATTTAACCTCTTTCTACGAACAGGAATACTCGGGAATCATTCGGTAAGCCCAATAACATTACCATCTCGATTAAACCGAGAATAGTTGTTGACTTTTTGAAGAATGATCTGGAAGATTGTCTCGATAATCTTCCTCTAGCTGCAATCAGAAACATTTGTATTCAGCTAGATTGTGTTCCGCCACATTTTACAATGGTATAGTGGTTGGACAAGGAATATCTTGTTGGATAGCCAAGAAGTCCAGACCCATACCGATAAACTTTTTTGTGGGGTCAAATGAAACCTTTTTTATACCGCACTCCCGTGCTCAATGAAGAAGATTTCTAACTGTAACACCTTAAATGTTTCAAAGGGTTCAACAAAAATTTAGAAACCGTGCACAAATTTGCCCAGAGAACAAAATTCGTAGGAGTAGAATTTTTGTAGATGGTTTTTATTTAGTGGATACATACATTCAATTCCAATTCTTTGTTTATAGCACAATGTGTCGTCGAAACATATGACATATGACATATGAGTTTTATGTTATTATTTCCTAAATTAATTATAAATTTCAGTGAAATTCGAAATTAGTTTAATTTACTTATATTATTTTCTTTAGTCAAAGTTACCTTTGATTACAAACCAGTAGCAAAATTACCCTTTAGTTCTTAGTTAATATCTTTAGAATGATGGTCGACATTTTTTTACTATAATTAACTAATAAAGAAAGTAGATTCCAAGTTGCAGAGTGATGGTCGCTGCGTTTTGTGCTTATTAGTATTCATAAGCATAACATACTGCTTGCTTGAGTCCTTTCGAAAAGGATCGGACAGACTGTTGATACACCTTTAGCTCTGGCTGATAAAGCATACCATTTAGTAGAAAATAGCAGTGCCATCTATTATGCCGAATGAAGGCTTATGTAGACCAATGCCAACATTAGATAGCTCTGGCTTTCAAAACGAGTGGAGCCATCTACTAGATTTTTGGAAAGGACTTAAGACAGCAGTTTGTGATGCTGATGAGTGCTAATAGTACAAAATACAACGTCCATCACTCTGCAGCTTGGAATTGTTGCTTGGTGCACATTCACCACCAAAACGAAGGCACACCTAAGCAATATAGTCTCCTTATTCGTTAATTTAATAATAATAATAGTAATTTATAATTTTTATACTATTTTTTGAGAATCACTAGAGGTTTCTCATCAACGTACTGAGCTCTTGGGGCATTTGTATTTTAAATTTAAAGAAAAACTTATATTTTCATCAAATCGGTAGGTAGTTCTAACTTTTGCATATGTAATTTTGTTTTTAATAGTTTCTAGATATCACTGAATAAATATTTACTTAAAAACCTTTTGTGGTAATGGTCGGTTTTATAATCATAAAACATTAAATAATAAGTTATATGGACATCAATAATATATGACTACACTAAAGTTTATTGTATATTTCTATTCTATTTATTAACAGAGTAAAAATATGAGGAAGGTTATTTATTTATGAATACGAATAAGGTTTTTAGAAAATAAATTTTATTTTTGTTTACAGTATTATTTTTTTAATACTTTGTAAGAATAATAAACTTTTATTAGTCTTTTAAAAGCAGCAAGCAATTATTCACAAACAATAGACGCACAGGGATTTAATTAACTCTTGAAAGATATACAAGGCATAATTATTCTACATTAAACTTGCATTAAATCTAGACAGTCGAAAACGAAATTCGGGCAACAATTCCAAGTGGACCAGTTGTTGGAGATTTAAGGAAATCAGGATAACATCTGAATGTATATTTACTACTTAGCCTAGTTAGGCTTTGGTTTCTTCCACTAACAATAAAACTCGAAAAGTGCACAAAAGTTGGAGCAAGTTGTAAACGAAATTAGCAACTGGAAACATAATGAATTCAAGTTTTAAAAAAAAGTGTGCTAAGAGTGTTCGCACTTGGAACACGGAAAATGACTGGAGCGTACTCCAAGGCAAGCATTTCGAGCTGTCAGTTGCGGGTATATAAAATACGTGCCTCAGCGCCGAAAATCCTCACGTACTCTATTTGCGCGTCACGCACCGTGGAGACAAGAGTAAACCGACGGGAATTTGTGTTTTCCTCCCTTCATTACGTATGCATAAAATAGACTAGAAAACATTTATTATGCGTACATTAAATTTTATTTATTATAGGCAGTCCTTTGAGGTAATACACCACTTAACAGTTTAAGCTACCTCAAGTTTCTACATCTAATGTAAACGACATGCAATTTACATGATAGACAAGATCAAAGTTTTACTAAATTACACTTTTATAGTATCAAAGATAGCCCGAGGTAACTGAACGTAGAGGCAATGGAAAATTTTTCACAAATTTATAGATTTTAATACAAACTTCATAATCTTATTAATATTGACAAATTTCAAATTACATACCTCTCGTCAATATTTATTTAAATAGTATTTACTAGGAGTACTAAAAGAGGAATACATTTACTTGCATAATATAAAATACCAGTCATCAAAGTTATCGAAAATATTGTATACATGTACTATTATGTATAATGCTGCCCGGCGCATTCGCCATTGTAGCTCAGTGATAGTGAGGTAAGTAGCTGTCATTTTAGGCTGTCAATTTTCAATATGGATAAATTGGTGTAGGGGAAATTAATTGCTACTTCTAACCTTATAATATTCCGTTTTATTTAGAACAGTGCCTCAACCATTTGGGGTGCATGGAACAACAAAAAAATATTGCAATTTTGCTACCAAAAACATTAATTTGAATTTTTATTACAATATGAACATACGGGGTGTCCCGTTCATGAAAGGTCAAACTTCAGGGAAAGAAAGTAGATAAAGTCTCATCGTCAAAAAAACAAAATTCAGTCGAACCTTGGTTATAACGAGCACGGATATAACGAGTTCACGGACATATATTTTGGTTTCAATCAAAATTTCACGGTTATTGAGAACTTTTTCACGAATATAACGAGTAAACATTTTTCGGCGAATTTCGTTAATTCCTTTCTAATGGGGTTTTTCTATTTATAAAATTTATATTAGCACCTGCTATATTCGAAAAGGTTACTTACCACACGCGTTATCTTTCGTTTGTAAGTTATTATAATCAGTATTAATTTATCCTATTTTGCAATTAAAAGCAAATTAAGAACGTTAATATTTTAACATGTCGAATACTAGAAAGTGCCTTGCTGTAACCAAAAAATTGGAACGTGGTGTCAAAAATGTACAGATTTGCAGAAAATTGTAATTATCCTCTTCGACAGTCTAAACGCTATGGAAGAATAGAAATGTTTATTTATCAAAAGACTTTGGTAAGTGCGATAAATCAAACATGGATTGAATGGTTTAAAATACAACGCAATTCCGTATTTACAATAGACGGACCGATATAAGCACCAGCAGAAAAATTAGCAACCCAATCTAGAAGTACTGATTTAGTCTGCAGTAATTGTTGGCTCTACCGCTTTAAAAAACCTCACATTGCGTTTACGCAAAAATTAGTGATGATTAGCGAAGTACCGATCCAGTAATTGCAAATGAATGGATAAATAACGTTTGCAAAGATTTAAGAATAGGTTATAAAGATTGTCTCTATCTTAACAATGCAGATGAAACAGGAATTTATAATATGACTAACTACAACGTTCAAATTTATAGGTGAAAAGTGTGCTGATCAAAAAAAAACCAAAACACGAGTGACGATAGTTGAATGTGCAAATATGACTGACTGTGATAAAAGAAATATGTTTGTTATCAGAAAATCTACAAAACCTTGATATTTTAAACACGTGAATAAACTGTGAGTAAACTACACTGCTTTAGTAGGATCGGACAGCAAACAGTAAATCGAACCTAACTAAAATTGAATCAAATGAGCGCCGACGCTGAATTTGGAGAGTTGTATTAGTCCCTACTACAACCCTCCAGCTAGTAGTAGTAGTCCCTACTAGAACTCTCGCATGGATGGGAAAACTGAGTCACTGATTTGATTCAATGCCAGTTAGGTTAGAATTCCTGTTTGCTGGCCGGTTTTACTATAACAAGAAATCTTGGATGACATTAGATATTTAAAAAAAATACATTGTTGAAAGGGATAGAGAACTATTGAGGAAAAACTCGAATATTCTGTTAGTAGTTTACAATTGTCCTGCACATCCTATCGTTGAAAATTTATAGAATATGAAACTCGTTTTTTACCGACAAATAAGACATAAAAATGCAACCATTGGAAATGGGTGTAATCATAAGTTTAAAAGGTTTGTTGTTTTATATCTGATAAACCAAAGAGAACGACAACTGAAGGAATATTTGTCAGTTTTGGATGAAATAAATTTATTGATTGGTGCTTGGGACTTGGGACCAAGTTAAACCGAAACGATTTCTAATTGCTTTATAAAATCAAATTTAATTATCAGTCGGAAATGATGATATTTGTAAAGAGGAAAATTTTTCAAAATGGTTATTGCAAAACAACTTTGTTTATAATTTTCGGTTACTTACACGTAGATGACAACTTGTATTATTATTTGTGGCTTGTGGGGTTCCTACGTATAGTGATACAGATGCGATCCTTAATAAAGATAATTCCAGTGACGATAGTGATGTGGAAATCGAAACGGAAATTGCGCAATTAAAACCTAAGAATCGCGCATGCTGATGCGGCAATGGATACCTTAATGCATTTTTTTGAAAATGGTGATATCAATACTGAGATATTTAAAGCAATGAACGTTGTTAGAGTAAATTAGCGAAATTGAAAAGTCGATGAAACAATCATCAATTTTAAAATTCATAAACAATTGAGAATTTTAACTATGGCGTTATTTTAACATATCGGCGCTATTTTGGCATAAATTTTGTAAGAAAAATGGAGGAAGACGAGTAAAAGTTTTGTTGTGCTTTGAGTCTTTATAGGTATTTGTAACTACACTCGCTTTTATAGCATTTATGCTGATTAACGACCTTAGACTAACATTATTCTGTTTGTTTTACATACAGATTGTCCCAAAATTCGACCGACAACGGTTAATTGGAGTTAGTATACCTAAAAATAAAGCGATATGACCTAATTTATCTATATCAAAAAATTCACCCCTGGGCAGTTATAAGCCACCAAAGTTTATTTTTGAAATTTTTTATACATTATAGAATATTTTCAGACTTTCAAAATTGTATATTGTCACTATTGTATTCGGTGGGGTCTTGTGTTTTTGATCATAAAAAGTTTTCTTCGAAAGATTTTTTTAATTTTCTTTTTGGGGTGCAATGTAGAATCTTCAGGCTATAATTTTTTGCAATTTTGGTCTTTGCGAAGTAAAAATTGCTATTTTCTTTAAAAACAAACCCCAGAAAAACTACAACTTATTTTCGATTTTTTCAAAGTTAAATTAGAAAAAGCATGTTTTGTATTAAATTTAAAATATAAATACTAAATTATAACATCGTTATAGGCTTTTGAAATTTAGATTTTTTTTGCACTTTTAAAAACCACCCTAAATAAATATAAAAGCGAACGCAAATGTCGGTGCATTGATGAAATAGACTCCAAGCTCCTTGAAACCAAGATTTTCGCTAATGTGTACTCCTTTTTAGTCTTCCGTCCACTCTAAAACGATATCTCTTTCATACATGTGCATTATCTAACTATAAGTATATTATAAACAACCCTGATGACCAATTTACTAATTATCTAATGATCCTCTGTATTCTGTATTTTATCACCTATGTGTCTTTATACTTTGTATATGACGGTAGCAGACTCTTGAAGTTATACATACATGTTTATGTTACCTGCCAGACCCGATTTTAACCCAAAGTAGTTTGTCCTAGGCCAAACCGTTTCATTCTAAGCGTGTCACGATAAATTAGTTTAGGCCAGGACAATCTATTTTAGCCTAAATACTTTAGGCTTAACTAGTTTGGCCTAGGCAGGACTGATTTTCAATTATTATTCAAGTAAATTAATGTAAAAAATTAAAAGGCAATAAATTAGATGAGCAATATTTATTCAGACATAGTCTACCTAATTATAAAAAATAGTAATGATTAGAAGTGACACAACACTTGTATAAAACTATAAAATAAAATCAGTACTTCTCAGTTTTTTCTTTGGCCTTCATTACTAAAAAATGAACTTTTTGTGCTACTTAGTGTAACATAAAATAGTTATACCCGTTTTCACTAACGATTCCTAGCAATTAGCGCTATAAGCAATGCCTAAATTTCAAGAACCGTTGTTGAAAACAGGGATAAATCTTTTATTTATTTTTACAGGGTATGCTATGGTGGCATTTTGAATTACACAAAATCTTTTCGGCCTAGGCCAAATTAGTTAAACCAAAAGTATTTATTTGAAATCGGGTTTGACCGGTTACATATACAATACTTACAATATTTTTGTTGGTCAGCAAAGAGAAGTCACGTATTGTTGTTAATGGATGATTTACTATAAAATTATATTGGGAAACATTCACCTCATAAAGCCTAATAATGATTAATTACTATAAAATTATATTTGTTTACAATTCGTAAGTATTTATAAAATATACACGACCAAATAATAATTGGTTCAATTTTGAAAATACTAATACATACTTAAAAAAAGTATTGTGGAAATGCAATCAAGGATGCAGATCTATTTTTACAATAAATATACATTCGGAAAGATAATTCCTTAGATCTGGCTTAAATATTGATGAAGGTTCCAATTGGAATGTAGCAAGGTGTAGCAATCAACAATTCACGCAAGCAGCATATGTGACGCTGATGAGTGCTAAAAAGCACGAAACGTAACGTCCATCACTATGCAGCTTGTAATTTGTTGTTTGGTGCACTTTCAGCAATATTTGAAGCCAAATCTAAGGAATTATCTTTTCGATTTGTATATTTATTGCAGTAATACTTATTTTTTTTGGGAAATTTATCTATCGTGACAATATATTTTATCAAATCTTTTATAAAAGATCTTTATCAAAAAACATTTTTAGTGTAATACAGGGTGAGCTAAACTGATTGTGGTCAATTAAAAATTTTCCTCCTAAAGATCTGTGGAATTTGTTCATGGTTACATAAAACCATGCCAAAATTATAACAAATTAACTAGACAATGCAAAAGCAGAGGCGAGGGTTAAATTTTTACCGTTGTGCATTCTCTTTCATAAACATTAGTTTTTATCAAGACTACTTTGCGTACATCTTTGTTTTGTGTTAATACCTACCTCGAAAATGAAGGTTATTATCTTGAACATTTGTTGTAAAATTATAGGTTGCCTACATATCAAACCCAAATCATTTCACCTTAGATTCAAATAATCCACGATCATATACAAGCGTTTCTGAAGCTACATCAGTACTTGCAACATTCCATTCATTTCTAACAAAAGCCGACGTGGCCAGAAATCCGGAAGAAAAATGGCCTTACGATATATGGCCGAATTGTCCAAAAAAACTGACGCGTATCTGGTTACTTACAACCTAACTAAAATTATTAACGATGAAAACCACCCACGCAAAATAACGTAAGTTTGAAAAGATGTACATATATAAATTGGGAAAACTACGTCAATTTTCTTTTAGACTTGGAAACTGTACTCTAGATCTAGATGTTACTCCATTTGCCAAAGCATCCTTAACTTTAAAATTATACCCTGCCTTAAGGCACCTCATTTAAAGGATAGAAAAATACATCATCAATTACTATTACTCAGAAAAATCACCGATAATACCAGGCATGTGTACTTGGCAAGTCAACTGCTTTGTCAAAACATTATTAATTTAACAACAATTCTGCACTACTTTAGTCAGACCTTCCACTAAAATTAAACTACTTATTACGTTAATTTAGATAAAAATTTAAGCAGATACTAAAAACTTAATACAACTAATTAAGGTATTATGAGTTACAAAGATAAAAAATCTTGAAATACTAATGCTTTTTCAGTAAATAAATAAAAAGTTTACAAAAGCGTATAATGAATAAAAGTTTTTCGTACAAAACCTTTCTATTTTGTAGATTTTTCGACGTAATTATTATATTATATTTAATAGGAATATAAATTAAATGTTAAAGCTTATAAAATTTTTAATATTATGTGGCCGGATGTATTTTAAAAAAAAACTTTAATAAAAAAATTAAAACTCCTAATTGTGCTCGATTGTGTTTTTTGTTATATTTTTTATTATGAACATTTTTTGTATAATTAACAAATTCATTGCATTTTAATTTATTTTTCATTTACTTTAATTAAAATTATACAACTGATAATTTTATAACTTAATAAAACTGAAGTATACATATCAATGATAAAATCCAGTTATATTTTTAAAAACAAGAATTAAACTGGTAACTTATATCTTGTTTATAGAATTTCAATACTGCAACTGTGTTTCAATTTTTACATCATTTTCTCCACCAGGAAAATATAGAACAAGTTTAACAGTTGATGTGAAGTATGTAAATCCATAGCTTTGCCCTACAGCCATAAAGGGAATATTAAATTCAATTTGTTGTGGTAATACGGATTATCAATTTGTACATTGTATTAGTTTGTATAAATAATCCCCTCGAAATTATTTATCATATATACAATTAAAAATTAAATTACTAACTCATGTATCTGGTTACGAAATTAACTTTTTTCCAATTTATAAATGAACCAACTTATACATTCAAATGATCAATAGACATGATACAATCACGTACATTAATGACTATTTTTAAAAGTAATTTATTTATATGTACTGTCAACACCAGTTAAGTAATTAATTAAAACGTCCTTCGCATAAATATACAACGTTAATCATATCAAAAAAATTATTGAATAACTAAAAGCTACAATTAGGAAAGTGAAAGAAAGTTTTGCTATTTATTTTGTAGGGAGTGTCAGTTAGGGAGTCAGAAAAGTATATCTGTAGTTGCAAGGAAGCCAGCTGCTTCTATTGATTAGTCAGTTAACATTCAATAAAATACTGAAAGTTACACGACCGATAAATGCTGCACGAGATTGACGTTTATTTACTCCATAACATCTCGAACATTTAAAGCTTCTTCCTTAATATTTAATTAACTTCGAGGAAAGAAAGAAAATTTTATAAAGGAAACAAATTAGGCGCGTCACTTCGGGCTAATTGATTAATTATTTTCCGATAAATAATTTTTCATGGTTTACAAATTTCAAAAGGCTGATATTGGAA
This sequence comes from Stenus bimaculatus, assembly GCA_963971135.1. NCBI lineage: Eukaryota > Metazoa > Arthropoda > Insecta > Coleoptera > Staphylinidae > Stenus > Stenus bimaculatus. The sequence continues at coordinate 14,886,244 of OZ020185.1, read as the reverse complement.
ATTTAATTTACCGCTTCATTTGTATAGGTGATAATTATGGAATGTGTAATGTTGCGCCCCCATGATTTCCGCATTAAAGTTTTGTACTCAAGTTAGATTAAAAAAATCCGCTTAAGGCTTCGTTGATGAGAGATCTCATTCAAGATTCAGGAACGCTTTATTAGTGGCTCATCCGAGTCTCGTAAAAAGAACCGGAATTAAGTTTCCGCTCTCTCATAAGGACTCTAAACTTTTTCCTATTATGAAAATGTAATTATATTTGACCTCTTTTATACTCTGTATTTTCAGGTAGGATTATATAAATAGATTTTATAGATAAGATGGGGGGGATTTATACACTGTCACATATTTGAGTAAGTTGTTTTTAAATCTGGGGTAAGTTATAGATTTTTCGGCGGTGCTCTCTATTCACTTGAGTAGTCTCACATATTTTATACACTTTTTTCTTACTCACCAACGACGAAGATTAAATGATGCCATTTCTGCAAAACACTGAAACGACAAATGTTACCTCTATATGTGACTTTTATAAATCGAACAGACGGATCTCGGGACTTGAAGAAATGCATGGATGCACTGTAATGTAACGGAAAAATAAAGAAATTTGACCGCCTTCCTCGAGAAGTAATAAAATTTGATGCATTTCAACCAAATCAATTTTTAGAATTAAAGATAAATCAAATATATACTAAATTAAAGTACCGTAAAGCGCTCAACCAAATATAGACCAGATTTATTACATCAAAATTTAACTCGCTCAAACTTTCTGCTCGAAGTTATAACACGCCCCAATACCAAAAAATTGTAATTACTAAAGTGTTTCAAATTGTTTATTAATTTAGTTTTTCGTTGATCGTTTATTTAAGAGTATTTTTTATGTATACAAAATCAATCATTAATGACCCCTATTAATGCATGATGTTTAATGAATGATTTTGGAGGTGCCCTCTGTTGATGACGTTTCTAATGAAATTTTCTACGAAGTATACGACAATTGTGAATATAAAGTGAGGTTATGTACATATCAAGTCATCATTAATTGACTAAAGAACTCTCTGATAATAGACAACGCTGTTCGTTTAATTCAAGGGTGGATATCTCGCATATAAAAAGTTTTGCCCCTATGTTTCAGGGGGTATCTACGCGATGGCGCTGTTTTATTTGTTTTTTAGGCAACTTTATTTACAATCCTTTATACTTCCCCTTAATCAAAAAAATATAAAATAAAATCTTACGATGATTTGGATAAATTATTGAAGTACCTACTAAAAAATACAGAGGAAATATCCCATTTATTTTGAAATGTTACTTTACGTTTCATTAGTTTAAAAATATTTATAGTAATCTATGGAAGCAAATATCACCGTCATACTTGTTTGTGCATAGATAAAATGTTTGTGATTTAGCTCCTATTTTTTGGGACTTTTCGGTGTGTGTTTTTGTGTTAAAATTAAAGTATTAAGGCCTGATATTCAAGGAAGTATTTACAACTTTTATAAGTGACTTGCAACCGATATAAAAAGAAAGTATCCCAAATACACTTGAACTCTACGAATATCACCAGTGCTTTTTTTAAACTATTTTATTATTGAAATTAAATACCTATTAAATATTTTGTAAGTATCCATAAGATGTACATACAGGGTGTCCCAGCGCTGCGAGGAAGTAACATTACTCTAAAATGAAAAAAGATGTCGACATGCGGTTTTCGATAGAATGTACAATACTTTTAAGGGCACATTTTCAAAATATTTTAATAATATACCGGGTGTCCATTTCAAGATGGCGAATCAAAGTTATGTTTTTTTAAATGGAACACCCAGTATATTATGACATTTTTCGATTCCTTATCAAAAAATAATTACACTTTGTATAAACTTTTATGGATCTATCATCACTCGTTTGGCTGGTATTTGACATTTAAGCCGAAAAAAGAACAATTTTTGAAAAATCACTGCTCTAAAACATATGAACATTTTGGGTTGAAATTTTGTCAAAAATTGAATATTCTAAGGAAAACCGCATGTCGATATCTTTTTTCATCTTAGAGTAATGTTACTTCCTCGCAGCGCTGGGACACCCTGTAAATATTAACCCTTTAATTAAATTTTTTTCTTTTCGTTAAAACAGCTAAAAGATTAAGAACAGAAAACTGTTTACTTCTTATTAAACTACAATGGTTAACAAAGAGGGAACATTAAATAAATGTTTAAATATTTGAAAATTATTTTAATTTCCCGTTACTTGTCAAAAGTGCGGGGGGAATCTACGCGATGGCGCTAGTTTTGCGGTCCGAAAATTTTGTATCCCAGATAGCCATCTATTTTATCTATGGTTTAATTCGACTTCGGTTATAATCGATCGGGTTCGTATTTTTTAATGGTGACATTTCGAAAAAGTCTTGTAAAAATGTTAGTTTTTTCTAGTTAATCAAATGCACGATCAACGAAAAAATATTGTAACCAACTCGTAGGTTAAAAAGCGATTAATAATCTCGAAAATTAACGCACTCGCGTTCCGCTCGTGCTTTAAAATTTCTCGATTATTAATCGCCCCTTTTAATCAATCGTTGGTTAAATAACTATTAAAATACAGGGTGTTCCAGGGTGTGTGATAATATGTGGAAAAAAATTTGTTATCGAGTAAAGTTCGAATAAACATACATATATCCGATTTCGCTTCCTAAAGCTACAGCTCTTTAAAAGTGTTGAGTTTTTGGTCAATTCTTTTGAAATACTTCCCAGTAATGCGTTCAAATTTGGTATGGCATCTAACATACACCTGACTCATATTTACGATTTTTTTTTTAATTTGTTGCTTGCTTATAAAGTTTTAAGGTTTGAACTTTTTCATTATTATTTGTTTTTCAATTAATTTTACACGAAAAAGGTACTCCTATACGAATTCGCTAGATTGAATTGTTTGAGAAAAAAATTAACTAATGAAAGAAACGCACAAATTTCAAAATAGCGGCAAGTTTTTTAATGGAGGGGTGCAATAATTGACTTATGAACGAGTTGCTTATACTATTTTTTATAATTTGCGCCAAAATTAAATAAGTTTGGAAATTATTCGAGGTACAAATATTTCTTTATTTTTATAGCAGTTGATGACAATTATTTCTAATTTGTCCTGTTTTCTTATTGAATGGTTGTTATAACAACAGAAAACATAGAACTATTGGACAGTGAAAGTTAATTTTAATGTTTGAGGTTTTATTTATTTAACAGGGAATGTGTACATTTTTATAAGGTTCAATCATTCAACTTGATGTTGGCGTAAGATGGAATCTTATAGAAAAAAAAATACATAAGATATGAAACAAAGTAAACAAAAATTAAAACTAAAAGCAAAATTGAAAAGAGAAAAAATAAATGTATAATAATAAACATATAAAGAGAATCAAATCACATTACAAAAATTAACTATTTCCCTGTGTTTTTAATATACAGGGTGTGTCACTTTTTTCCAGCAAAAATTTTTTTTAGATAGTAAATCTCATTCTGAACAAAAAATTTTGTATGAACTATTATGTTTTTTCGACTCCTTAAAAAGTTACAGCAATTTTAAAATTGATAAATTTTCATGATTTTTATGAAACACTCTGTATAATATTTTTTCTTATTATATTTTTTTTATTTAAATCAATTATTATCTGGATTTTTTCTTTGCCAAATTGGGTTTTTTGAACATTATTGGCATTTTTTAAAATAAGTAAACGACGAGGTTAAATTTCCCTCGATAAAATTTAGCATGTTATTGGCTTAAAGATATACAAAATCCAAAGCATACTTGATTTAAATAAAAAAAAATTAAATTAAATGAAATTTATACAGGGTGTCCCACAAAAATCATTAAATTTATGAAATTTTATAATTGCTGTAACTTTTTAAGGAGTCGAAAAAACATAATAGTTCATAGGAAAATTTTTGTTCAGAATGACATTTACTATCTAAAAAAAATTTTTGCTGGAAAAAAAGTGAGACACCCTGTATAATTTTTTATTTTTATTTTAAAATTTTTAAAAGATTTTATGTTTTGAATGTCTAATGGTAGATTATTATATTGTTGGTCAGCTCTAATTAAACAATAATTTTTCCCTTTATTGATATTAATTGAATTTAAATGAATTTTGTTGGAATTTCTTGTTCATAAGTTTAAATGAATCATTTTATTTGTTTTTATTTCTAAATTTGATTTAAATAAACTATTTTTAATATATAAATTAGTTTACAGTTTTCCAAAAATATGTTATTATGAATGTTAATAATTTTGGTATTATTATAAACTTCTTTAGTAGGTGTTAAAAATTTAAAATTAAATAATGTTTTATTTGCTTTAGTTAGCATTCTTTGTGCATTATTTATTATAGCTAGTTACATTGTGACCATATCGGAAGAGGGTATGTTATATTGCTCTGTATATATGAATAATATAATAAATAAGCAATTTTAGGTGGAAATGGTCCTGATCTTCTAAATGCACCAATTAGTGGAATAATTTTGGATTTTAATTATTTTAAATGTGCATCAAACTTAAGTTTATTATCTACACTTATTCCTAAATATTTAACATTTTCAGATAATTTTATTTTTTTATCATTAATATTAACATTGATACCTATTTATATTTTGTTTATTTTTTTGTTTAAAAATTAAAATTTCAGTTTTATCTACGTATATCTATGTATATTAATTGTAAGTTTATTACTAATTTACCAGTCATTATATTTTTCTAAATCATTATTTTTTCAAGATCTTCTTTATTTTTAGAAGTATATAGTAAAACTGTATCATCAGCAAACATAATAGCATGTATTCAGCGACCGTGATGAAAATTTTAGAGACGTCGTTAAAGCTAATCACATCTTTAAGAAAATATTTCTCATGAAGAATCGCGTGTTTAACCTTAAAGACGTCTCTAAATTATTCATCTCGGACGCTGAATACACGCTAATGTATTTACCTTTTAACTCACTACATTTTATATTTTGAACATATAATAAATATAAAAAAGGTCCAAGGATTGATCCTTGAGGTACACCCACAGATATATTTAAAGGGCTACTCAAAAAGTCATCAATTTTTGTTTGAATTATTCTATTCTTTAAATATGAAAACATTAAATTATAAAATTTAGCCCTTATGCCCAATCTATATAAATGACTTAACAAAATATCGTGATCCACAGTATCAAGAGCTTTTTTTAAATCAACAAAAACTGCAGCGGAATATTTGTCAGAATCTAATGAATTATTAATGTAATTCATAACTTCAAATAGTGCTGACTGTGTTGAGCTACTTGTTTGAATACCAAATTGATAATTATTAATTTTCAAAGTATTATTCAAAAATATAATTAATCTGTTTTTTAACACTATTTCAAAAATTTTGGAAAAGTTCGACAATTATATGCTATTTTTTTAGACCTTTTTAGCACAATTTTGAGTAAAAAAATTGAAAAAAGCGCCTTCTATGGAACTAACACAATAAACGTTCTTTCTAATGCAATTAAAATTTTTCATTTTTGCTCAATTAGTAATCTCACCAAATGGTTTGAGAAATCACCATTTTTCAATACTTTTGCGGGCGAAATGGGGAGTTATATATTTCACCGAGTATCCTTTTAACAAATCAATGTTACCAACTTCGTAAGCGTCAGTAAGCGTGTTCTGAAATGAGTGAGCGGGCGAGTGGCCAGCGAACCCATTTCGATACCGCTGGCGGTTTCGAAAGAGCAATATTATAGACGCAAATTATAAAAATATGTTTATCCAAAACTTTTGAATAAAGTGTGAATAATGAACGTCATTTTAGACGTCTAAAGTATCTCATAATCCACTACAACTCCTTAGTTACATGTTATTTACGGGTCAGGCTCTGCATCAACCTGGTTTTCCTTTTTTGTACGAAAAATTAAATTTTGATTTTTAAATTGATTATTCTACAGTTTTGGATAAAATATTGTATGCCACTCGTGGATTATACCCCGTAAGTCGCTTAAAAATTATTCTATATATTATTATAATAAACTTTTTCGCGCGGCTTATTTTGTTCATAATCCACTTGTACCATAAATATCTATTATCATATTATTATGGGTTTTAACGGTGGTTGTCACAGTTACTATACAAACATTTTTTGTAAAAGCCTTTCGTTTTATACAATATTATCCTATAAAATATTAAAAAGTTGTATTTAAGTGCTTTTTACTTTTATTAAAACATCATTAACATTTAATGCAATAAAAGTATTTCGAACACATTAAATTATTCGATTTCGATTTTATTTTAATAAAAAGTGTTCAAAATGACCACCTTCTGTTTGAATGCATAGACCATCGAATCGAATCCTATCAAAAATACCTGGTATTAGCTAAAGTATGTGTATACCAACAATAGGAGTTGAATACACAATTGATTTTAGATGACCTTACAAGTAAAAATCCATTGGATTTAATTCTGGTGAGGTTCTAGGTCCGGCGCGAGCTATCCAACGATTTTGGAATCTTTCTTTCGAACAGTTCCTGGCTACTCGACTAAAATTCGTGGTGCACCATCATGCATGAACCACATGCGTTGCACGATGTATAGGTGTACTTCTTCAAAAAGTTCATTTAACTCGTTATTTAAAAAGTTAACATACGATTCGCTTGTTAATCTTCCTTCCAAAAAATATGGACGAAATAATTTATCGTCGATTACTACATATTAAGACTTAACTGTCGTTGATGTCGCGATTGTAAAATGCTATCCTGATTTTCATCAGCCTAAATATGCGTAATGTGAAAATTAAATATTCCGTTTCTGATGAGTGCTGCGTCATCAGTAAATAATAAAGCGGGCAAGAAAGACGCATCAGCAACTAATATTTCATGGAACCAGTATTCTGTCCTCAAGTTCCAAAGTTAGGGTAGTGGTTAGTCTCCCAACATTCATTACACGTTTCTTAAAAAATCCTGAAGTTCTAAGTCGTTCATGTATTCGTTGAAAGGTTTTCTTGTTCGGAAAAATGTTCTGAGTATGTCTTGCCTTCGTAGAACTACATTGGGCCAGTTCATACATTAAATGCATGTTTGTCATTTTTCTGAACGGCTCATTCTAGCGAATTTTTGTATAAAATTGATTAAAGAATAATATTTTTATTAAAAATATTGAAAAATTTTAATCATTAAAAAGTCATATTGTTTTTGCCACCAATCATGCCTTAAAATACCACTTGCAAGCAATAAAAAATTCTCAAAAAAATTATAAAAATGAGTCAGCTGTATGTTAGACGCTCTTTTTGAATGAATTACAAAGAACCGCTCGGAAAAAATAATTTACCAAAAACCTTTAAAGAGCTATTTACGACATTTTTTTATTCATCTAGTTTACACCTATCACGAGTGAAACTTATATTTGGGACAAGCTTTAATCAGGATGGCTCATGAAACTTTTGTTTAGTAATGAAGCCACCTTCAAAAATAATGAACAGGCATAATAATATGCAGTATTATGCAACGAAAAACCCGCACTCGGTGCGCAATATTGGTCATCAAAATAAGGGGTTCTTTAATGTTTGAGGAGGAATAATAAGTAACCATGCTATTGGCTCTCACATTTTTTAAGGAACCCTAACTGGGGAGATGTACCTCGAGTTTTAAACAGATTCACTGCCATTATTGTTGGAAAATGTTGACTTAGTGCCAAGAGCAGACATGTGGCTTCAGCAAGATCGAACCCCACTAAATATTTTGGGACCATGTAAAATGTTTAGTGTATCAGACTTAGTCCACAACTGATGGCATGGAAGACCGAATAAATGAGCATTTCAATCCATCATTCCATCACACCTGATATTCTCAATAATGGCAGATGTTCCATTTCACATAGACTATATTATGTTTGTCGTGAGCAAATTGGACTGATTTTTGAACATCTATTACCTATAATTATTATGTGCAATATATCCAATATTTTTTATCATTGGATCCTTCAGTTTAGCAGCGGATGTTTTGTAATATTTTGCTATTTTTGAAGCGTACATAGTTAATATTCGCCAATTCTTCGATCGATTACGATTCTTTTTCGTTATAAAGGACGGGCCAGAATAAGACAGATTTTTCACCTTTTCTGTATTTCGATAGTAATATCTCATAACCCATTAATATGCGACTCTACAAAAGTTATATCAATAGATTTTCAAGCTTGCCAAAAATGCCTTCGATTCTATGGTTAAAATATGCATGATGTTCAAAATTTCGTTTAATTGATCAATTTGCGTTTCACGAGACATCCTGATAATTTAAATTTTACTTGTTAGCTATAAACTAGATGATATTGAAAAATTTGTTTTAGAGCAGTGAATTTTCAAAAATGTATCTTTTTTCGCTTAAATGGCAAATACCAGCAAAACCAGTGAAGATAGACCCATAAATGGCTTATAAAGTATGATCATATTTTGATAAGAAATCCAAGAATCCACACTGGGTGTTCAATTTAAAGAAAGGTAACTTTGGTCCTCCGTCTTGGAATGGCACTCGGTATATTATTAAAATATTTTTAGTGTGCCCTAAAAGTATTGTATATTCTGATTAAAACCGCATGTCGATATCTTTTTTCCTTTTATAGTAACTTAACTTCTTCGTTGCGCTTGGACACCCTGTATAAACAACCTGATTCGCTTTTATTTTTCATGTATTTCAAATATATTTTGCAGATAATAAGAAAAATCCATGTGCCACTATAACATCAAAGACCCGGGGGTGAAATTCGTGTTTGCACTTTGTGGACCTGATAAATTTATATCACTCATGGCCGAAAGCTTTATGTCTATCAAAGTTTATTTCAAAAATATCTAGTTTTAAATTTGATAACTATCATTTATTTTATAACCCAAATCTAAACTATAAAATTACCTGTAAAAATTAGAAAGGATCAACACTTACTTCATTAAAAATATTGTTATCGATATTTTTATGTTACCTCCGTTTATAAACATGTATTATAAATTATAGTGGAGTTATTAATACGTAAGTAAACATAAAATGTAAGTTCTAAATGAAAATTTCTACTAAATAAATATAAATTTACAAGCTTTCCCAGCTGCATTTTATTTGCATAATGCACGTAAGAAAATATTTTATCTTTGTATAAACCTATTACAGTAATATATTGTTGAAACCAACAATTTTTCCTTTTTAATTTATGTTTCACATTTAAATATTTTGCTATATTTTTACTCCAGTTTATTTACTGTACAAATGGTTTGTTTAGAGTGAAATAAATTGCAAGTATCTTTATAAGTTTATGAAAAATAGTGCAAATTTCTTTAGTCTGAAAGAATATAAGAAGAGATAATAATGACCTGTCTTAGGATTCTTAGATTAAACCTGAATAAAAACACCTGTTTGAAATTAAAACATTTTTTAGACTAGACGTTAATTTTTAGTTTTTCTAATAATAATTTACTTTGTTTTAAATTATTGCGATTTTTTTATATGAAAAATTAATTCATTATAGCTTACCACGTTAATGTATACGATTAGTTCGAGTTATTAGGTTTGTCCAATTTTTCCATTTGAAAAATAGCTGTAATTGTATAGTACGTCTAATAAATGGTGCAGAAATCAGATTGCATTCTCGACCATTATTTAATCCCGCCCAAAATTTGTGCTGTAGGATAAATTAATCTATTTGGTAAAATAAAATGGATCCCTTTTTTGTTCAACAATAAAATGCTTTCAGAGTTTCTTCGCTTACATTGGGCCCAGTAATAAATCAGCTGTGGTCGTCTGGTAACGTTACTCTGCCGTGACGAAATTAGCGAGCAAATTGAGTTGTAACGACATAAAATATCCAAAACGACCCACCAAATTTATGCATAATTTTGGCGTGAAATTAAAATCGCGCGAGATCGTGCAGGAAATTTAGTTTGGAAAATTTATTAACTGCTGCGACCAGGAAAATCAATACGAAATTTCGTAAATTAATGTTAATACAAGTAATATTTTATGCTCAATACCTTTAACCCACTTTACATCATGTATTAAAGAATTTGGTTTTCTTAAATGATATTCAATCTGTTTAACCAGAAATTTTGAGTGTGCCTAGCATAAACTTGAGCATTTTCCAAGTCGTAAAGTTAACAGACGACCGTTTCGGCCCATAAAATACGACGGGGATTCTCGTAGATTATTGTGGGTGTGTTAATGTTGGATATCGTCGGAAAATTTTTGAGGGGAAGGAAAGACACTTGAATGCTCATTTTTTATGGAAAACTTTGAAGTAAGTCGCGTTTGTCACTGCGGCGCCTTGCACAATAAAGCACCAACTTTCCTTATTAATTTTACCAAGCTAAATTATTATTTTTTCAACACAAAACTTTAATTGCATTAAGTTTTAGTTTTCCTTGGTAACGAGTAACAAGAACTTGACGTTTTAAATAAGTTTAATTAGTAAAGGAGAAAATGATAACAGTTTTAGAGTGCTTATCATATTTTTAATTTATTATTTTAATTCAAATTAAGAAGACACTTTTTGGATCGTTTAATTATTTTTTTAATAGTTTCAAATCATATTCACAATACTTCACGATAACAAAAGCCCAAAGACAAGAAACTATGTGGGAATTGGGAATTATAAGTTTAATCAGTTTTGTCGGATTTCAAATTTATTAGCAGGCGATAATGTTGCTAGGTATGGTAGAACGTTCGAACGAAATTTGGTTCTTCATCAGCTACAATTTTGAAAAATTAATAATACGAGCCATTTTTTAGACCGCGCGCTGATTTTAACGTTTAAACACTAAACTTAAATAAAAAATAATAAATAAATAAAAAGTAAATTTTTGCATACCAATTGAAAACTATTGCACATATTATTTATATTTTTGTGATTTGCTTAATTTGCGTCATTTACAGTCGAATCGTCCTGCCAATTTAAGTGCAATAAAACGAAATAGAATCATAAAATTTTTGGCTAAAAAATAGCTGGATTATTTTGTTTTTTAATTTATTTTTAAGCAAATATTTGGCTGAAAAGTTACAAAATGCAACTAAATTTAAATATTTGTCCCAGCTATTATTCAGATAATGTTTCTTAGATTTGATTGCAATTTATTGAATTTAAAAATATTAAGAGGATATGGAGTCTACAAAATTATATGCATTTTTCCCTGTTTTTATATTTCAAACTACGCGAATATTTATTGAGCTATATAGAAAATAAGAATATCATATGAAAGTGGAACCTCTGCTTAAGACTTGTGTGAGCAGTTTTTTAATATATTATATCCAAAATGGCCAAAAAAAAAATCATTAAAAATACGTAAAATTTGGCCTATTTTAAACTTATTTTTTTGGACTTAATAATACTATAACTGCCCACATCGGCGTGGCAATGACCGTTAAGTATACATTGAGTTTAGTATACAGAAACTTTTTTTAAATATATCAATAATTAACATTAATTTGATGCGGAACTGAGGCTGGTGAAACCGATTTATTAATTAAGTATATTAATGGTGTTCCAAAAATCATTCAAGTTGATAACACTAAAACTCTTACGACCCAGAATTCGAAAAATTAGAGCTTCAAAATATGTTGTAAGTATATATTTATCTATTTATTTTTTCATAATGCAGGAGGAATAAAAAGTAAAACTGAATTACAAAAATGACAAAAATGAAAATTACTGAAGCAGAAAAATATTAAAGTTGAAACATACTAACATATGTGTGTAATTAGTTTTATCAATTTGACAATTTTTTCCTGGAGATTGTCCAATAAAAGGATTGATACATGTTGCAGATTTAAATCTATGAATTTTATATTTATTTATTAGGAGTACCCTATTTAAATCATCAATTGAAATATTTTATTTAAATGCACAAACTTCAAATTATGATGTGATAATTGTTATTGTAGAATCTTAGTTAATCGATAGTCCAGTGAACTAAAATTATTTGTCGTAATGTTGAAATCCCCAAATTGGCTTGACATAATTAAATGTTGAATGGAAAGGTAAAGATAGTAACAACATTCTTTTGAATTTTTTGGTTTACTCGTTGAAGACTTTACCTTTCCATTCAACAATTTTTTGATTATGATATTCGTAGATATGATCGTTGTTCTTTTTCAAGTAATAAATCAAGAGGTTCTGGCGTATTCATTACTACCAATAAGTATTTACATGCACTTGGCGTTATTACTAATACGAATGCTTTTTCAGGATTTCTGAACCTCAAAGGTTTTTATTTTCTCAATCTATACCTCAAAAGCTTTTTCCATATATAGCCGATATTTAAATCCGGTGACAAAACTTTTATTGAGAATTATAGAGGGACTTCCCACCGTCCATTCGCTGACTATTTGACAAAGTAATTTCCAACCAGCTATTCCCGATTTCGGAATTCCGGTCGCCCTATGGTGGATTTTTTTAACTAGTGAAGTGAGGTAACGTCAAAAAGAAAAACTACGTTTAAATTATAAATTAGCTTATAAAAAGCCAAAAATTATCTGTTTTATTGGATTTGAGAACTAAAATCATTAAATCATGAAGTTTTATGCAAATTATAAACAAAGTAGGTAAACTTTTACCTCACTTGAATCAGCTGTTTCTGTCAAAACAGCGCCCCCTATAGGTAGTTGAAATCGCGAATAGTTTGGTGCTTAAAAAATGCCGTTATAAAGGAACAACGTGGTTTTGTTCAGGGAGTCTCTGTAGTTTCAAATGTGGAGGCTAATTCTTGGACCGGTCGACATCGTGTCGTCGACGTCTTTCATGATTCTGTCCTTTTCATTCACATGAAAAAATAAGAGTCTGTCCTTCTAGTCTCGTCGATGATAAGATCTCGACTGGCCCAAGAATAAGCCTCCTGGTATTGTAGAAGAACGACTACAAAGAGTACGCATTAATAATATAATTTCAGATCCAGTGTTTGTGACATCTGATGTACCATAAGGTTCACATTGTGGACCTATTAAATTTTTATGCTTTATAAATGATATAGGCGACCATATACAAGGAGTTAAATTTCTTCTTTTTGGGGACGAAATTAAGGTTTTTAAGTATATAAAATCTTTTGCTGATGTCACTTCAGTTCAAAATACTATTAATAAATGTAATTATTTAAGATTAACAGGCAGATGGTTAAAATGAAAGGCTTTTAATTAGAAACAAATAATGTAACCTTGGAAATTGTCCATTACAACCCATATAACGGAAATATACCTCTACAATATGGTCACCTTGTTATAAATATATAAATTTACAAATTGAAAAGGTCCAAGAAAGTTCATTCATTTTGTTGGTTTAAAAAAAGGTTTGCTAATGAATGAATTAGTTTATGATAATTGGGAATTATTCAACATCACTTGAAGCTCGGGTCCGGAAAATTCATCGTAGAAAATTCATCGCGGAAAATTCATCACGGGAAAATACATCGCGAGAAAATTCATCGCGAGTAAAATTCTTCGCCAGTAAAATTCATCGCGGGAAAATTTATCGCAGAAAAATTTATCGCCGGAAAATTCATCGCAATCAAATTCATCGCAAGAATATTCATCGCCAGGAAAATTTATCGCAAGGAAAATTCATCGCAGAAAATTCATCGCGAGAAAATTCATCGAATAGAAAATTCATCGCGAGAAAATTCATCGCATAGAAAATTTATCGTCTGAAATTTAATTGGAATTTTTACCTTTTTTTACAAAGTGAATATATTTTTTTAAATACATATATCCAAGTATTTCAGTAAGTAAAAAATATCCAAATTTTCGTAAAAAGGTCTGTACAAAATTACACCTCATATTCTTAAGAGGATAGTCGGCAAAATGTGGAACTCCCTGGCTTGGAAATTGGAAACATTTTACATACACGTTCGAGAATTTGGACGGACGTGTGCTTACTTTTTTGTATCTCTTTATATGATCCTACAAAATTCCATTTTTCTTTAATGAGAGACCTTCAAATTGACATTTATAAAATTTTCTCTTATCTAAATACACAACTTCACAACTGTCATTATTTGTTTTTCCGATTATAGTGAGTATAAGGTTTAAAATAGCAAGCAAAACTTGCTCATTTTTAGATCAGTTTTGATCGTCTATAAATCTAAAAATTCAATAAACATACAAAAAACAGATATTGACACGTGTTATGCCAAGTATGAAACACTGTGGTAATTAAGAGGATAGTTTAGAGATAGTACCTCGCAGCGATATAATATTTTAAATTTCCCTTGAGTATAGATTTTAATAAAAAACTTCTTTAAACGTACGGTTATCGTTCAATAAAATATATTGATTCGATGAATTTTCCCTGCGATGTATTTTCTTGCGATAAATTTTCTTTGCGATGAATTTTACCTGCGATAAATTTTCTCGCGATGAATTTTCTTGCGATGAATTTACCCGCGATGAATTTTCCAGCGATGAATTTTCTCGAGATGAATTTTCTTGGGATGAATTTACCAGCGATTAATTTTCTAGCGATAAATTTTCCCTGCGATGAAGTTTCTCGCGATGAATTTTCTGGCGATGAATTTTCTACGATGAATTTTCCGTGAACCCTTGAAGCTTGAAGTACGCCGAATAATAATTGATCTAGTTTTGCTTTAGAAAGGAATTCATTGTCTTATTAAATCTCCTGAAATTCTGCAATAACTAAATTTGTATGTCAAGTTACACTAGACTAAACCACATATTTTTCAATTAAAACCTCCAAAAACAAACTTTAAATTCAATATTATCTTCCACGTTTAACGAAAATTACTAATATTATGTATTATAATAACAAATCAATCAAATTTTGCTCCTCCCAGAATTTTTCAACACTAATCTGTGTTTGTAATTGTGGATACGGACATTTTACGTCATCTCAAATTTTTGTAACGTCATCGCATTTTTTTAAATGGAAACTCCCAAATGGCCTTTCCTAAGAAGAATATAAATATTTCAATCATTTTTGTTTTATACGTAGATCTAAGGGAGATAATTCTGTACCTAAGCACTTATTAATTAGTGCAGCAGAAAATTTTAATTTTTAATAGTTTTAATTAATTTTTGCCAAAGTATTATATGTGTTCTATTGTTATAACAACAGAAGACATGCTTTGCTTTTTGTAATTATTTTAACCATTATGACATAAATATTACCACTGTCTGCTCCCAAATCTGTTTATTGGCCTTCGCGGTGGGATTCAATGTTACGAAATTTTAAATTTTAATTTTTTAGCCACAGTTTTTTCACATAAGGATACACATTTTCGGCCAATAAAAGTTTAAAAAATATTTTCAGGGGCGATACATGTGGGGGGGGGGGGGTCATCAACTTTTTTTGATCATATCTTTTATTTCTTTACGTTTTTGATATTTTTAAAAGCACTAAAATAATCCTCGATCAATGTTCTACAGAAAAGATACTCTTACGCCCGGTTTCTCCGCCATATCATGAGACCAAACTAAATCTTAAGCTGCGTATCAGACCCACGTGGTTTTAGAAACAGCCAATTAGAAGAGGGCTGCGAGCGTAGCATCTGTTTTAAGGCTGAGCTTGGTGAAGTTGCGTCTAAAGACATGTTGGAGAAACCGGGCGTTAGTTTATGTCGGTCCGGTATTTCATTTCGGAATAAAAGTAGATTTTATAATTTTTAGTTAAAAATATTAATGAGCAACTTCAAAGTACGCTAATTTACTTAAAATATCATATACTAAATATGTGGGCTGATCCATATGCAAGGTGCATGTCTGCTAATTCCGCATTTGATAATCTATGCATTTTTAATATTGCAATAATACGACTATCAAACACTAATTAATAAATATAGTAATAATAATAATTTTCATTAAAAAGCCTAATTTGATGTTGTTTTTTAAATTCACATTTTTAGCTAAAATTTATAAAATCTACTTTTATTCCGAAATGAAGTGCCGGGGCGACATACAATAAGAGAATCTTTTCTGTAGAACATTGATCAAGGATTATTTTAGTACTTTTAAAATTATCAAAAACTTAAAGAAACAAAAGATGTGGTCAAAAAAAGTTGATGACCCCCCCCCCCCCCCCCTACTCGAAATGAAGCACTGGACCGACATACAATAAGAGTACCTTTTCTGTAGAACATTGATCAAGGATTATTTTAGTACTTACATTTAAAATTATCAAAAATGTAAGGATACAAAAGATATGATCAAAAAAAGTTGATAACCCCTCCACATGTAACGTCCCTGAAAATATTTTTTAAACTTTTATTGGCCGAAAATGTGTATCCTTATGTGAAAAAACTGTGGCCAAAATTTCAAATTAATATCTCTTATAATATCTCTTAAGCCTAGTTTTCATTGGTAGAGTAAGTGGGCGAGTACACTTGCCTACTTTTTAGTCAGGAAAGTCAACTCTACCGAATTTGGTCGAGTACCCATCCGCACGAATTTTAAAATACGTGGTATAGTAGAGTCGTTCAGTGCAAAATTCAAAATTCAAAGATCAACGATGAACATCGAGCAGCACCAAATTTTGAGAAAATCTTTGCGAAAAGTTTTTGGAATTTAGCTAAAGGAATTAACTTTAGCTGTTGAGAAACAAATAACTAATCAAAAGAAAATAAGGATTAGAAATTGGTTAAAAAGAAGGGATCCGTTGAAGCCATACCACTTATAAACTGAGATAATTAAAGTTTTATTGTTTCCGTCGCAGACCACTTAATTTTCGAATTTTTAATCAAAATAATCAAATAAAAATATCAAAAAAGCGAATATTCAGGATTTTTATTTACTGGACTATCTCAAATGCGTTTTCATTGGTAGAGTTACAGTTGAGTAGAGTAGAGTAACGTAAAAATCTAGTCAAATTTACTACTCTACTCTACCAATTGCGTTTACATTGGTAGAGTTACAAGGATAGTACTACCTCGCCCTACTAACTCGACCGCTAACTCTACCAATGAAAACTAGGCTTTATACATAATATATAGCCGACTATTTGTTTTATTATTACCATTGATATTGGACACGAAATATCTACATTTAATCTCTAAATTTTTGAAGTGGCATAACTTTTTAAGGAAGCATTTCCGGACAATATACATTAAAACTAGTTACATTTTCATTCAAATGTTATTAATGAAACGCTTAATTATAAATCTAATACTATTCATCGCCTGATAGAAATATTTTAATTGTAGGTCATTGCGCTGGATTTTTATTCTGGTTTTTGTAAAAATCAAATCAAAAATGGCAACTGTATATTAATGGGATTGCATCCGCACTAACCGTCTGATAGTCTTCTAGCATTTGCTGATTAAACTGAGGACCCCATTGAATGAGCATTCACTCGCCTTCCACATCGCGTTCGTTCCAAATTCTTCTCTCTCTCTCATTTTACTTTGTTGTATCGACACTCGGTTGTAGTCTAGCGAACGTCTTCTCTTTCGCTTCTTCGCCTTCGATGAAGCGAACACAATCAAAGAATGATTTCACTTGTTAACGTTTGTTTGCCCTCTTTTGCTTGATGTGTACCCGGAATAATACGAACAAGCGCAATATCGGGTAAATACTAAGCAAACGAGGGTGAACTTCATCGAAAATGCCGCGTACACGCTAAGCGAATGAACTTTAACATCATCGAATGCTGCATACACAACAAACGAACGAAGGCGAACGTTAACAAGCAACAGCGAAAGCATTCGCTTGGTGTGTACACAGCAGAAGGTACACGAGAGCAAACGAAGGCGATCGATGTGCTCAAACAGAGTGTCGATACATCAAAGGAAAATGAGCGAGCGAAGGATTTGAAACGAACGCAGTGTGGATAGGTTTGGGAAAGCTCATTAACCGGTGTAATCGCCAAACGATAGCAAACTTCGCTATCGTTTCCTTGATGTAAACGCAACGCCAAAATCGAACCACCGAGCGAGATTAAGGACGATTCCTTTCGCTAGCCTTCGTTCGCCCTCGTTCGTTTGGTATATACGTAGAAGAAGACGAAGGTGTTCGCTGCGCTCCAACCGAAGGTCGGTAAATCAAAGGAAAATGAGCGAGCTAAGGAACACAGTGAAGACGAGAGAGTGAATGCTCATTTAATTCATTCAGTGATCTCACACATTATGGCCACGGCTTGAAACTCAGCAAACGCTAGCAAACTTCGCTATCGTTCGCTATCGTTCGCTATCGTTCGCTATCGTTCGCTATCGTTCGCTATCGTTCGCTATCGTTCGCTATCGTTCGCTATCGTTCGCTATCGTTCGCTGTCGTTCGCTATCGTTCGCTGTCGTTCGCTATCGTTCGGTTAGTGTAGACAGAACACCAAAAGCGAATAAACGAGCGAGATTATCGGTGATTTCTTTCGTTAGCCTTCGTTCGTTCTCGATCGTTTAGTGTACAATTCCATTCCTATCCTTGTCATTCAAATGAAAAATTAGGAAACCTGTTCTATACGTTATCGTATCGAATGTTTCAAGAATAGACTACCTGGAATATTTGCATAAAAATTTCTCGTTTCAATTGTAAATAAGGTACGGTAATAAAATAGAACAAACATAAAATATTGATGTTTCAATAAAAATAAACAAAAGATATTAGTTTGAAGAAGGTGGTGGAGTGGTAAAATTAATATTATTCTACTTCCGAGAAAAACTGTGTCTGCACTTTCAGCTTACTCGAATATTGGCAATCAAAGCTTTCAAAGCGAACGTGCAAGTAGAAGGACGGTCGACTGCATCTCACCGCACCTACTCGAGTGTAAACTACCATGTGGCACTAGAGAAAATATCAGAAGAAATACATCAGCGGCCATCGATTCCGGATTGTGCTTTTATGATAGTTGTTTGGTATAAACACCAATAAACACTCATAAAAATGGAGTTTCCAAATCTTTACACAGATACTTATATTTTGATATATCGAAATATAATACAATGTTCCTTATTCCTCAGTAAATAATATTTATCAAGATCAATAAATTTACATACATGTAGTTCAGTAGAGTACGTTACGTGGATTTACATTACATTTTTCATCTACTGCAGAAGTGACATGCATGACAAGAGAGTAGTGGGAGGAACTACTCTTCATTCTACCAATCGACGCACTCGCTTACCGTGATCAAGTCCTCGTAAATAATAAAACATATCGTACATAAATATTACACAACACATAAATCATTTTATAAATGTTTAATTCATTCATATAACCTGGGTATACATTAATTTTTGAATTATAAAGCATTTGAATTTAAACACAATAGAAGAGATAAAAAGTTGAGAGTCTGTATAATGTCGATTGCTCAAGAGTTGAATGTGTGTGCTGTTACTCTCAGAGGCGTTAGGGTTTTCCCCGATCCCTGATCCTCTAGTAGCATATAATTCATCTCAAGCTATTGAGAAGAAGATTGTTGTTACATCCCCATGGCAATACTTCTGAACAGAGAAATCGCAGTACAATAAATAACTGGAGGAATTATAATTTAAAATGATATAAAATGGAGAAAAAAAATAATTTAACGGCAGCTATAAATTCATGTAAATTGTAGCGTAGCATTTGCGCGTATCTAAGAAGACATATTTCTGCATATTAACTATTCCGTGACATTTGTTTTATCTCCAGAAATTTACCGCTGTCTTGGTTACGCCGAAAAAAGTGTAGACGGTTTGTTGCTTGCGTGGCGAAAACGCGCTTGAAAAATAAAATACAAGATTACCACCGTCGTAAGAGTCGCAGGAATTGCAGGAAAAATACCACCAGCAGAGACCTTCCCCTGTTTATTTTATCACTCGCGCGAAAAATTTGCCTCACAGCGAAAATTCGGATTACGAATGCTTAAAACAATTTCACCTTACCACTCTACCTTTAATTAAAATAAAACCTAGTAGTTGCAAAGACCGCTTATGACGCTCCAGGATAATAAATAGATATTCAAGAATTAATCAGAGAAAACTGCAAAGAGAAAAAGAAAAAAGGTTAGGTTTTAATTAAAATGTAAAAAATAGAGCGGAATGGTTGGCTTGGATCTAGATATGTTGGACGAATTTCATTCCAGAAAATGTTCGTTTCGAATGGAATTATTTTAATTAAATTTCAATTTAAATTGAAAATATTTATTAGTTTCCTACCTCGTCATGCAATTTACACGGTAATAATGCGGCCTATTACATCTACACCTAATTAAATTTCATTCCACTCAATCCGATACACAATTAGAATTTAATTTATATTTTTACTTTGTATTATTTATAAACGCAATCATAACACCCAAATTCACCATTAGATAATAACATTAAATATCTGGAATTTTAATCACTGAAATACGAAATACAAATTTAATGTAGGTAGGTTTTTGTTTTTAATTTTGATGAAATGTAAGTTTATGATTATAAGCGATTTCTCGTATTTATTCAACTTGCAAATTGTTAAAAAATGGTACAAAGATCATAAATCAAGAATGACACGGTCTGCTGTTGTTTCCGAACTAATTTGTTTATTTGAACATTGATTGATGGACGCGTTTAATAGAATAAAATGTTGCATCAGCGAAAAGTGGAATTTCGTCGTAAAAAATTCACCAATACTAATTGAAAAGTGCAACATGGAAAAACTTTTCGGCGGTCCTTTTACTCTAGGAAAAGTTGGAATAAAACTTATAGCGGTTTTGAATCAATAAACTCAAGTGCGCATTCCCTTCGGCTAAAAAACTTTTGACGTATTTTTTGACTAACATACGGGATACCATTATGGGCCATAAGTAACATACGTTATTTAACTTTTAGGAAGTTTTATTCTTATTGTCTTCTTGTCCTACAATTCTCGCAAATTAACTTTAATACAAAATTCAGGACAAAAATATTTGCTCCATTTAATAATCTTTCATTTAACAACCTTGTTTGACGATGATTTGAAGGAGGAGGGGTATTTCACTGCCACTGTCGTTCATTTAACTTCATACAGTTTGTTTGCTTAACGTCTGTTTGGTTCTGATCAATACTCGTTTACGATCATTACACCGTTGGAGGCTACATAATGTGTTGCAAGTGTGTGAATACATATATGAGCAATCTCCATTGTCACGTTATATCCAAGTGGATGCTGGGTTGAAACCCACGTGTACAGCAAGAGAAATTCACGGCTCATTGATGCGGAAATAATTATTGTGGTTCTATTGTAACAGCATTTATTATGATTAAATGTTTATTGTTAAACCCCACAGAAGTCAAATTCAATGATTTACTTCTGTTTCAGCAAATTTTCAGAATGAATTCATTACTAACATCAGAGGTTACGAGTTTATTTTTACTACAAAATTCTCTAATTAAATTACAAGGCACAATTCTGTATGTCATAAACAAAACATTTGAAAACAATCAAAATAATAAGTAATACAAATATTTATCATAAATGGTTTCAGAGAATGCAATAGTTTGCGTAACTGAGCACATAAATAAGTGTTTTGTCGAAAAACAAAAGTTTATTATTATATTTCAAGAATTAGCAAAAGCCTTTGATTATGTGGCTCACAAAACTCTACTGGAGAAGTGTGAATGAAAAGGAAAAAGAGGAGTCCCGTTAGAGCTGATTAAATCATATTTAAATAATTGAACTCATAAAGTTAAAATAAATGGCTCTGTTAGCCACGAAGCTCCGGTGGAGTTTTGTGTGCTACAGGGTACAGTACTTGGTCCATTGCTGTTCCAAATTTATAATAATGAATTACCTAGTTTAGAGATAAAGGACAAAATCGTGTTACGCAGACGACACAGTCATATTATGCGAAGGAAAGGCTTGGAATGAAGCGATATCAAACTTGCAACATGACGCAAATTGCTATCTCAATCAATGTAAGTGTAATAAAATGATTAAATCTCAAAATAAAACAAATTACTTAGAGACAATCATCGACAGAAACTTGAAATGGAATTATCACATCAATAATAATGCAGACAAAATTCGGAAGGGAGTAAATTTGCTGGTAGTTGGCAACTCTAATGTCAGGTTTGTCAAATCATCAAATAATAATAATAATAACAAATCTACAAACTTTAGTGCTACCTACTTTGAAAAGATACATTCCACTGCTATAACCTTCTTATAGACGCAAAATACAGTAAATTCAAAAAAGACTGAAACCGCAACTAAGCAACCAAACATACTCTGTAGACTTGCTAAGTTGGTGTACCTGTTAATTTTCATTCAAATTTAAATCTGATCTGTCAATTTAACTAGAGTCTCTCAGGAGTTTTTCTTCGGGTATTTTTTCAAGTCATTTCTCAGTGTGTAGCAAATTTTATAAAAAATAGTGCTTTTCAAAACTAAAATTAGTGCAGTTAAAATATTCGCAATAGTTTTTTCACCGGAGCAGAGCGCATTCATTTCAGTGTAGCCAACTGTTGGAAACGTAGGTTTTCCACCTTGCAATGTCAATGGTTTCCATTTTATTTGAATCCACTGTAGAAAAAACTTTTTAATGGCATCAAATTGGTATTCCAATTCCACCCTTAAAATATTATTGGTTTGGCCCTTCTTAAGAATCCATCATCAACTTTTTTTTTGAAATGACACCCCTTACTTTTGTTAACAGAAATTGGATCCCAACTTTATTTTGAATACGACAACAGGTCATTAAAAAATATTCAAAATGGCCTGTATCCCATATTCAAGTTCAGCATTTATCTACACTTCTTGCAGAAGACCACATGCTATGCCAGAAACAATTGTATTGAAACTTTTCCACTTAAGACATCCCATTATTCTGCAAAATCAATTCATAATTTTACGTTAAACGTAAAAATTATACAAGACCTTTTCTTAAAAAGATTTCCCGAAATGGAACGCCTTGTGAAATACAAATTTTATTTAAAATAGACTCCAAGTAGATGTATGTTCAGAGTGCGAAATTAAAAGATAAAAAGTAAACGAGTTGTTGGTAAAGAATTATTAATTCATAAAACAAGTGCAAGGAAATTTTGACGAAATTGAGAAACTTTGTGCAGAACGACCAGACGTGGCAGGTATAGCTTTCTATAACATTAAAAAATTACGCCTTCCACACATACCTACCAGTTCAAGAGATTTTACTATCGGCAGTTATGGGTGTATGCATATTTTAGATTCACAATATCAAAGAAAATACTGAGCAGTTTTATACACATCATGAACACGTTACTTTTGCACTCGAGCAATAAAAATTTCATAATCCGAGAACGCGAAAATGGATCCTATTGAATCAGTTTTTAAACGTTTAAGTGAACTTTTTAATTGGATTTACAGGTACGGTCGAAAAAGAAGAGCTATGATGTCAGGTCCATCATGAAGTACAAGTTCGAAAAGGGTCAGATCTCAAATTTCCACAAGAATTACCGAATTGCATATATTTTCCTGGCGGATGTCCAGGTCAATTGAAATAATATGATTGTCCGATTTCTCGTGGCACTAAAAATAACTGAAGGATTTCAGAAAATTTATCATTATTTTCCTATGAGAGGACATTCTTTCTTGCCATGTGACCGAGAATTTGGGACATTGAAGAGATTGGTTAGAAGACATGACCCTAATATGAATATGAGAATTGCCTTTACAATCAAAAAATTTACCTACCAAGACATTATTGATTTTAAAAAGTGATGACCTAAATGCTAAAAAAAAACCTGCAGTTCAGTTAGGTCTCGTGGCAATGCAGAAAATAAAATAACAAAAAATATCCCAAGAATCCTTTGTTTGCCAAAGAATATAACTTCTTGACTTAAAAAAGCATTTGATACTGTTGAACACTCAATCATATAAAACATTTTGGACAACATGGGCATAACTGGTACTTGCCATAACTTAATAAAATTATTTTTATTAAGAGCATTCACGGCTAACCTAACAATTAAAAAACAACTTATCATTTTTTAATTTATTTTTAAATACAGAGTGAGTCAGGAGGAGTGCGACAAATTCTAGGACCGTATTCTACACGTTAAAATCAGGGAAAAAACCAAAATGTTTTTATCCAATCTTTCCTAGTTTTCCAGTTATACCATTGAATAAAAATAAGTAGGTTTAAGTTTATTTTATTTTAAATTCATAGAACATTTTCAAAAATACCCCCAGGTGCCTCTATACATTTTTGTAATCGTCTATAAACACTAACTGTGGCTTTTCTAAGTTCCTCCTCTTTGCCTTTTATTAAACGATTATCAACCTGGTCCTTATAAACCTCACTTCTTAACCAACGCCACAAACAAAAATCTAACGGCATAAGGTCTGGGGACCTTGGGGGCCAATTAATTGGACCACCGCAACCAATCCATCGTCCAGGAAAAGAGTTATGCAAGTTTTGTGTTACTTGCTTAGCAAAATGTGCAGGATTTCCAACTTGTTGAAATAATATTCGTCGTCTTATGTGTAATGGAACATCATCTATAATAAATCGTTTAAATTATTTCTGAACTCATCTCCTGTTAATCGATTTTCAAAAATGAAAGGTTCGATTAAATAAGCATCAACTATACCACGCCAGATATTAACCGAAAATCTATGTTGAAAATTGGCTTCCACTGTTGCGTGGGGATTTTCGTCAGCCCATACATGTGAGTTCCGAGTATTGTTGATACCGTCACGAGTAAATGTTGGTTCATCAGTAAACAGTATAGTCTGTATTCAGCGACCGTGATCAAAATTTTAGAGACGTCGCTATTGTTAAAGACGTCTTTTAAAAAATATTTCTTATGAAGAAATATATTTTAATCACATGTTTAACGTTAACGACGTCTCTAAATTTTTGATCACGGTCGCTGAATACAGGCTTATGTATTTTACTTGACGATTACGATTTACCCAACGAGAAAATCTCATACGTCTGGCATGATCTCCTGGTTTTAGGATCTGTACTGTTGTTGGTGGTATGTATACAAACCCTGCTCGTGTAGAGTACGGATTACTCTTGTCTGAGGATTTCCAAGTTGACCGGTCCCGTTCTATTAAATCCAGTATATTTTCTATTTCATCCACACCTTTTCCACTTTGACTATCAGATGTTACGTGTGTACTTGGAAATCTACCAGTCTCATATAATTGGTTAAATATTCTTATAATCAGGCTTTTATGCAGAATTCTATGATGCGGGATGCGGATACCTTTGATGATATTCTTCAACTCCAGCTGAAGCAGGTCAAATTATTGTTTGACATTTGTTGATTACTTTAATAAAAAAAGCTAGTCTACATAAGCCTATATAAATTTCTAATATGCTAGTGTTAGAAGAACGCAAAAATATATAGAGTGGTGAAGGTATCTTTGGAAATATTCTATGAATTAAAAATAAAATAAATGTGTTGGTATAATAAGGCCTACTTAAATTTTTAAAACGCTTTTATATATCGAAAACTAATAAAAGTGGGATAACAAGATTTTGGCTTTTTTTCTTTATTTTAACGTGTAGAATACGCTCCTAAAATTTGTCGCTCTCCTCCTGACTGACCCTGTATATTCTTTTTTTATTATTAATATTATTTTTTTTAAAATAAAAACAAAACCCAACTTTAAATATATTAGAATTAATATAACTTAATTTTTGACTGAAAAAAAATTAATACCTATAGGTGTGTATATAAAAATAAATTTAAAAAATAATAAGTTGTTTTTTAATTTTTAAGCAATCAAATTTACACCTGAATACTCTTAAATTGAAAAATTGCTACTAAAATAGATAAAAATGTAAATGAGTATGATAACATTAAAATTGGTATTCCCCAAGGATCAGAATTGGGTCCCTTACTGTACAATCTTTTTACTGAAAAAATTTTAAATGCAAAACTAAAATAATCATATTTTACGATACCATTCTGGTTTATGCGAGCATAAACTTAAATTATTTGCAAAAAATAATCCAAGATGACTTAAATAATTTACGGTACGCGACAAATCGACGATACCAAGTCGGCGGTGGTCAACTCGGTGATGGTGTCACTTAACTTGGCGACTGGAAAATTATTACGCTATCCTATTCAAGTTTTATGGTAAAATAAAACAATTTTATTCATAAAGATATTAAGGGTGATTCTTCGGTTGGTACTTTTTTCATAGTATGTAAAACTGTATAAAATAAGTCATTTGGCAAAAAAATGGTTTATAAAAGTTTTTACTTAGAAAGTTACTTGAATTTTAAATTAACGTGTGTAGTTGCTTTTGTTAACGTTTTTCTGGGCATAAAAGAAAGAATTTATAAAAATAGAACAAAGATCAAATAAAAAAATAAAAAAATCTATGAATCCTATGAAACACCCAAACACAGTCATCGAAGTACCTTCATTATTTTTTAGCGAATTTTAATAAGTGATATTTTAAATCAAATGGTTAAATGAGCCAATAATCGAAACTTTTTTTAATATTTATTTTGTCTTTGGTGATTATAATATTTAGAATGTGTAGAATTTAAAAATTTGCACACGAGTAATTATAATCATGCTAGCAATACAATAATAAGGATAGCATAATAATTTTCCCGTCGCCGAGTTGACCTGCTCCGAATAATTCCAATGCATAGTTGATATATAAAAGATTAACTTTAAATACAAATAAAACAGAAAAGATTATCTATGAAACAAAAAACAAAAATATAACAGATTTTTATGTTCAATTCAATAACCAGCCCATTAGAATGGTTAAAAAAGTTAAGTATCTAGGATTAGAATTAGATTGCCAGATAACTCTTATTGTGGTACACTGAAAAAAAATTTATTCCTGGATATAAAACATAAAAAATACTATTTAATTCATATATATTCCCTCATATTACTTATAATTTGTCCATCGTGGTTCCAAGTCCCAAGCAACAACCGGGTGTATAAAACAGTATAAATTATTGAATTAGAAATCTGGAATACTTGTATATCTATAAAATGATACATGCAAAACCATACAAAACCATACTAAATCAAATTTAATTTTCAGTTTCAATTCTTATGTTCTTGACCACAATACTAGAAACGCTAAAAAACTACACCTAAAACTCGTCAAAAACAACTTTGTTAAGAAAAATTTTAGACATGAAGTGGTTCTGCTTTATAATGCTTTTCCTGGGGATCTAAAAAAATAAAAAACAAATTTCTTTGTCAATAAAAAATTGTATATTAAAAAGAAGTGAATACCTTAAAAATAAGTAACCTTCTAAATGATTTTTATAATGTAAAATATTTTATATGTTAATATTCTAATATTTTGATAAATAATCAAATTCATTACTAAATTTTTGACATTATTCAATATGCTTGGATCGTGTGCAAATCAATGAACCAATCACAAAGCTGCAGAATTGCCAACCCATTGGGTAATGAACAATGGATTATGGGTAATTTCATTAATCACTAGGTAACCTATTGGGTAATGAGCAGTGGATTATGGGTACTTTCAACCACAGAATAAAATTTACATAAAAGAAATCAAGAAATGTCAAAAATAACCTCAAATAATTTGCATTAAAGCATAACAGTTTTCTTTTCAAAACTAAAATTAGTGCAGTTAAAATATTCGCGATGGTTTTTTACCGGACCACAACGTATTCATTTCAGTTTAGCCAACTGTGGAAAACTTAGGTTTCCTACCATGCAATGTCAACACCATCTATCATTTTTAAAGACCGTGTATTAATTAGTTTTTGTGTTAATTTCAAACCTAACCTGTCCTATTTTCTGGTAAACTAAGTACTCAAAACTATTTAAAATAATAATTTCATAATCTGAAAATATATGGAGTTCAATAACAGTACAAGTCCACAATATTTTTTTGCATGTTACTCAGTGAAGTGCCTTTTTTCTACAAATATTGGCATAAAATATTAGTTTCAAGAAGCACTACAAGTCTTCTGAATATATATGTATAATGTATACAGACCAACGCTGTATCTTCATAAAATAACCTTTGGACTCGTACTACTCTTGGACTCACCGATTCAATTACATTGCAATGACGAAACAGAAATCATAGTTTTTGAAATGATGTACAAATAAAGAACAATTAAAAAAAGTATGGTAAGGTTATGCAGATTAATATTCTGTAAACACAATTAGTAGAAAAATTATTTAACACATCATTACTTTTATATTTGCTAAATTCACATTAAATTTTTTTTGATTTCTTGGTACTTATTGTAGATAATTAAAATTGGATTTTTCAATTTGTAGGAATAAATACAAAATTGCTGAAATCGAACTGAGGATAATTTGAAGTGGCGTCGTAGTTGCCCGGTAGTCAATCAATTTGAAGATAATAAATCAAAATTATGCAAATGACGTGCACACAAGTGTAATTTATAACACATCGTCGTTATAATACCACAATCTCGAGCAAGCACGTATATCAATCTCAATTAGCAACTTTTTAATTGACACGCTTAACGACTTTCTTTACCACCTCAAGGGTTTAAGTATCTCATTATTTAGAGCGCAAGAAAGGAAAAATGAAAAGCTTTGAAAAATGAATAATTCGTGTCTTGCCCCGGAAGTAATGAATTCATATCATTAATTTTTCTATTATTTTTAGTCCTTTAAACAAGCTATAATCTTAAATAGATTTATTCATAAAGCAAATTTACGTAGTAAACAAAGTTTGAGTTGAAGTAGCTGAGGTTAATATTTAATTTTTTCAAGTTTACTTAGTTAAAGTAGTGGTGCACGCTTTAAAATCATATAAGTCGCATACATTTTAGGTTTTCCTTCGCGTTCTCAAGCTTCTTTGAAGATAATTTAATATGGGGACTTCCGTCTTCGCTTGACTGGATAATGAGGGAATGTAAATCTTGTATATGTGAAATAGTTTGAATACAACTACTTTGATCATGTAGCTTTTAATAGTTTGTTTGGAAAATATACGTGTGTGATGTATAAGCTTGAGGTATTATTTGTAAGTATATAGTTAATTCAAAAATATAATTACGGAATTGTTTGGTATGAATATTTACGTAGGAGATAATTGGGTTTTTATGCTCTGCACGTTTATGTATAATATATTAAAGGGCTTTATTCTAAAATGCGATAATTAGTTGGCTCTGTGCCAACACTATTAACCAAACATGGTTTCCGTGGGTATTTAGCGCGAAGTCCCAGGGCAAAGTGAAGTTCTCGCGAGCGCTTTCCCAATAATGTACTTAGCGATAACCGTTGCTGCAGCTGCTGCTAATTGATTGTAACCGGACATTATCAGGGCTCCTTCGGCCTATTAACATGAGATTAGGTTGTGTTTTTGGAGGAAAAGGTGGCACTCTGTGCGTTAACAAATCGGATAACTACTGAATATTCATGTGATATATTCCGAGTCAGTTAATTGATAGTGTGAAAATGGTTACTTAATAGGTCTTTGTATCATTACCGTTATGTATTACGTGTGCGCCGTGTTACGACCCAACCATTAATCTGGCAATTTATGTTTTACGTTTCCTTGCAGGAGTAACCGTTTTTAATGCCGCGTTTTAACTCCGTTCTGTAATTTATTAAAGCCCACTTCATTACTACTTTCATCGCGTGGCGTGTAATTGAGCTTTCGTTTCGCTCACTCAACATTATTTACCGAAACTGCATTTATAAATTTAACTCCTTTACTTATTTTCTTGCACCCTACATTTGGTTCCTTGTACGAGAATTCTGAAGTACTCAAGTGCTCTTGCATAAAATTTTTCTCTAACACAATGCCAAAAAACTTTCAGCCATAAAACTAGCTGCTTTAAGTGTTATAGTCTTGTTCAGGAAACGTAATTAAGGAAACAAGATAACGAGAAATAATATTCACAGGTGCGTTTTTAAAACCACTTATTTTTATTTATAACTACAAGTACATACCCAGAAGCTTGCCGAAAAAGTGTTAAGATTATTTATTTTTTATGGGCGTTAAATAAATATTTATATACCTGCCCTAAATTATATTTCAAACTTACCTTGAATATTTTTGCGTGATCAAACCCTTAACCCTGACCCACAATACTCTAAACGCACTCCTAAAAAATTATGTCCCTACCTTAAGCTCGGTGTACTTATTTCACAAATTACACAAACTAGCTTTAGTTAGCTTAAAATTAATTTTCATAAAACAACGAAAAGGATTCAATTCATACTGATAACCAAATGTATTAGATGTGAACTCTAATAATATACAGGGTCTAACAAAAATAATTGTTAATAAAAAATCGGTGATTATTGAATCTAATATTTATCTGGAGCAAATTTATTCTTAATAAGTGACGCAAACCTAGATGAACTTTAAAAAAAATATATAAAAAATTGTCTTCGTTCGCGAATATAAAGAAGGATTTTGTCATTAAGGTGATAGGGAGTCATTCATTGAAAAACCGATGTTTTTATCTTTCCCGAATTTTTTTAAAGTGTTTCGAATTGGAAACAAAAAAAAAATATTTAAATACCGAACTTAAGTAAGACTTGTACTTTTATATACAATTTTTGTTTTTCATGTATCTAGATTTATATAAGCATAGTTTTGCAAAAATAAAAATATTAATATAAAAGTTTTTCTTGCAAAATTACACAAATATAGTTGTAGATACATAAATAACAAAAATTGCAAATGAATGTAATATTCTTACTTTAGTTTGGTATTTCTTTATTTTTTTTGACTTTCCAATTCGAAACACTTTAAAAAATTCATGAAAGATAAGTACGTCGTTTTTTCAACATTTGACTCTCTATCACCTTAAGAAGATAGTCAGTGTATTCGGTAGGCTCTTGTGTTTTTGATCGTAAAAAGTTTTCTTCGAAAGATTTTTTTAATTTTCTCTTTCGGGTGCAATGTAGAATCTTCGGGCTATAATTTTTTGCAATTTTTATCTTTGTGAAGTAAAGATTGCGCGTATTTTGCTATTTTCTTTAAAAACAAATCCCAGAAAAACTACAACTTATTTTCGATTTTTTCAAAGTTAATTTAGAAAAGGATATACTAAGCCATATTTTTATTAAATTTAGAACATAAATATTGCATAATAAAAACGTTATAAACTTTTGGAATTTAGAAATTTTTTTACACTTTTAAAAATCACCCTAAATAAATATAAAACAAAAATTCCCGACATTCTCTTAAATGTCTGGAAAAGATACGCTTATTGCTTTTTAAGCTAATTAACCATGTCTTCAACATTAGCTACTTAGTGTTTAATACTCATTTTTATTTACAATTATCGGGCTGTGCAATGGGTGAGCCCCCCCCCCCTCCCCTAAGTCCAATTTTGGCCAATATTGTTATGGATGAAGTGATTAATGAAGGAATGTTAAGACTTTACTTTGATCCATCTTTTTTGTAATATACGTCGATAATGTCTCACTGCAATTCCGAATAATTACAATGATGAGACAACGATATATAATTTACAATAGAGGTAGAAAATAGTTCTAAATTACCATTCTTAGATATGTTATTAATTAATAATAATTCTATTGAATCTCCATCTAACATTTTGATAGATTTATATTCAAAACCATCAGATACTGACAGGCTATTACATTTTAGATCCAGCCACTCCCAAACCCTCAACCATAAACTCAACATCATATCACAAAATCTAAAAAAGATTTATTCATTATCTGATAAACAATTCAGTAATTAAATTAAACAAAAATTACGTAACTAGTTGAGATTAAATGGATATCAGTAAATCACTACAACTATTAATGTCGACCTCTGATTCTACTAACAAAAATATGTATTTCCAAGTATGTTCAGGATCTTTCAGCGTCTAAAAAACATCTTAAAAACGGATTCAAGTAATATTTGCTTTTATAACCAACACCAACAACATGTTATTTTCCAAATTAAAGTCTAAATTACAATAACATGGAGAAAAATGTTCTTTAATCTTATTCAATCTCTTGCAAAGACTATAACACAAATTTAATGTCTTCAAAAAATATTAATATTAAATGTTGGGATTTTGGTATTGGAAGACCATATAAAGAAAAATCAACACATAAAGGTTAGGTTACCAGTTTCGGTAGTTTATTCAGTACCTTCTTCAGAGTTATAATAAGTAAAACGCTCAAATTAGCAACATATACATTAATAGAAAGAAATCAATATTGTGAAAATTAAATAAAAAGATTTCTTTATCCAACATATTTAAATAAGTTTAACTTTTAAAATTTAACTTTTTAAATAAGTTGGATAAAGGAATCTTTTTATTTAATTTTCACAATATTAATTATTTATCCAAATCATCGCAAAATTTTATTTTATTTTTTAGAAAGAAATCAATAAACATCAATTAACTATAATGATTTTTTATAACCTCATTTACCTCATGTTAATAAAGATTTTCCTTCTGTCCAAAAAAATATTAAAATATGTGAAGAACACATTTGGTATTAAGCAAAAGTATCAATAAACGTTCGATAGTACATCGGAAATTTTTTTCCCAATATACAAGAAAAAATAACAAACAAAGATTGTAATAATATCTATATCGGAAAAAATATATTAAACATAAAAAATACAACCACCGTTGGGATTGTAAACCATCAAATATATGTCATAAATCATCCGAACGATCGTTATTTAATAGTTGATACATACTAATTTAATTTAGCAGTTGGTATCTTAAGGGTCACTATACAGTTTTTTTATGTCCTTTACCCTTTACGATAAATTTTGATTTCTTGGTCGATTTTTTTGATGATACTATCTAAAATGTTCTGCAGTTTTTTTGGCAACTACCAAACAACTAAAAATACTAGGACGAGTCTTAGTTAAAGAAGATATATTCGGCTTTCAAAAGGCAAAAAAAATTAAAGTATAGGGGTTAGAACACTTGTTAAATATGTTCATGATGCAGGAGTTCAGGGATAACTTTCAAATATTATAAATTATAAATAATGAAGTTAGAAAAAAGAAGCGAGTCAAAGTTTGTAGCTAAAACTGTAGCATAAAACTTGACTATTATCTACTACGGCTGGTTCTGCGGGTCGTATTTTCCTTCTGGTAATTTTTTGATATTCTCAGAAAGAAGACAATTTTTAGCAAATGTAGATCCTTCATCAAGCGCTTTTTATCAGTAAATCGGATTTAAAATCTTATTTTTTAGTGAAAATTCAGCAAAAAAAATGCTGTCGTTATACCTAACGGCCTGTTTAGACGGGGATATTTTGTTACTAAAATTTTGTTCCCAAATCGACTCAGATGCAACTGCGCAATGTGGCTTTAAGATCATTTTTTTTATTTAAAAATTATGTAAAGAGATTTAATTTAAACGATTTTAATTAAGAATTTATGTGTTGTTGTAGTTTGATTTATTTCAGTTTTGTCTTGTCAGATAACTTGAATCACGTATTTACGTTGTATGTATACCTATATAAGTTGCCCCATTTTGTGGTTTTATAATATTTGAAAATTTAAGTAAGTGTGTTACGTTTTCGTTAGCTCCCCTGAATATTTTTACCAAACGAACATTAGTATTATTTAATGAACTATTTATTTTATTGAATTATGTTGATATCCGTTTTATTGTAAATTTATTTAGTTGTAGACTTTTTGGAGCAAAATTTAATGAATTTGCAATATTTCCCGTTGAATAATCGTGAATGTTTAATGAAAAACGTGTGTATTACTAAAATAATTGAGTTAATATCAAGTAATTAATTTAAAAATAAATTTCATATTCAGATAAAAGATATACTTTCAATAAATTATTAAATAAATTAATTTGACTATTTATTACATTATTATTGTAATAAAATTAACGAGTTTTTAATTACTTGGAATAATTTTTTGGGTGGGTCAAATTAATTTGGGAGGAGGACCCAAAATCTATTTATACCTTATCGTTATTAATTCAACTTCTATAGATCTAAATCTCATTTATCAAGACCAGGATGTAATTTGCCAATAGGCCTAGACTAAATGTAGATGATGAAATATAAATGCAAATCTATTTTTTAATAAACATAAATTAGTAGGAGTATCTTGTATTTTTTAATCAAATGAGTTATTGTGATTCATATTTTAGTTTAAAGGGTTTTATAAGAAAAAGATAGTTTTGTATGTTTTTTTTCAATGATATATTAAGAGGATCATTATAATCGCAACGAAGAGTTGAAACGTAAAGAAAGTTTTGAACTAAAGGATTCAACTTTATAGAAACTGCACTGGGCGAAATAATGTGTTGCGGTAGGTTTCTAAACTTCAATAGGAAACAGTGGCTTTTAATTTCGCTGGGTTTCCCATAGATCAAAGCTATTTGCGCGAAGTAAACATTATTTTTCTTACAAAGTGGATTAGTTTTTAGCAAATTTAGAGGCTACAAGTTTCTTTCTGAACTTCTAAAGCATTCTCATTATTGTGGTTATTTATTATTCTAAAAACCTTGAAAATTCTTAATAGGTTTAGGTAAATTTTAGCAAAATACCGACGTGATAATTTGTGTACAGAGCCCACACATTCCAAATGTTTGCGCTGGAAGTTTATAGTCATAACATGTTGAAATTGTTTTCAGTTAAACTGGAAATTATTTCATAAAACTTAAATAGCTATGAAGAGTTTGGATAGGGTTTGTTTCAATAATTCCGGCGCAGCGTTGCAAAAATGGACTGTGAGTAGGTTCAAAGCCCAGAAAATGGGAAGTAGTAAATAATGAAGCGGCAAAATGCAATAAGTGTATGAAATATTTACAGGTGACCTGTAAAACGCCATTACAGTCATGCGTGCTGGCGTGTTCCTATTGATTACGAACCGCAAGCAGTGCTGGTTAGTATACGGCAGACGACTCAAGGATTGCGGATTTCCAAATGTTAACGCACCTGTATTTAATCACACACGACAATACAATTAACATGTCCATACTCACGTACTACTCTATAAGCCCGATTAACTTCATGCAAGTGTAATTAAGTGGTATTTAGAAAATTTTTGAAAAGATTACTTATGTGAAGTCATGGAAAAACTTCATGGTATAAACAATAAATGTTTTCCATTTTCTTCGATAAATCGAGCATAAAATTTATTCGCAACAACCGTATATGCTCTGAAAGTTATCATTTTTGCCTAGTGAAGGGAAGAAATATTGAGGATTCATTCTGATTGTCTAGTCATGGAAACAGGCCAAGTTTTGATCAAATTCGCAGGTCCCTCTGCGACCCGATATGTAAACGATTTCTTCGCAGCTTCGTTCCTACACGGTTTTCACCTTAACAGATAAAAGCTTCAGTTTTTACAAATTGCTTTTCCAAATTAAATTACGTTTTGTTTGTATTATAAAAGAAAATACTTCAATTTTATAAAAGACAACTCATGGACAATTTAATTAAGGATATTCAGTATTGAAAAACAGTAGAGCGCAACATCCAGAAATTTCTTACTAATTCAATAAAATTGCCAAAATTAAAAGGTAAAATGTTATGTCGAATAACCATTATTTTTTAAAATAACAGCACATGTTTTGAGGATGCGTTGTTAACTATCATTAGACCAATTATATTCCAAGCATTTTGAAGACCTGTAAACAATTTATTTACAATTTTGTAAATTTTATAGATATTTGCTTTAACCAAAATATCCCAAAATGTTACAAATGGATTAATATCAATAGATTGTGATTGTTACTTTATTGAAAAAATTTTTCTCACACAAATTCTTGTTTTAAGAACTTCAATATACGCTTTGGGTCACTGTCTTGTTGAAATGAGGCAATGGGAGAGTACTATCTAGATCAGGGACCACAAACTTCCTTAAAATCGTTTGACACCTTTTGTTTTTTTTTTCTCAAGAATCCAATCGTGAAACCTGAAAACGCCCCCTTAAAGATAGAGCACAATGCTTTACTAGAGGAATAACATATTTTTAATTTACCTTCAGAAAGTCTTACATGTTATAAGTAGGGATATAAAGACTAGCTGTGGAAAATGAAAATCTGTAGAATTGTCCTTAGTCAGGGACCTCCAAATCTCATGTTTGATGTTTAACCACTTCACTACCTAGAACCCATTTTCGAATGTGTTAAATTTTGCCTTTAACTGGGAGAATAGATAATAGTTTTTATCATCATCCATTACTCAGTCAATTGAACACCGACCAAGGACTGTTCGTGTCTTTCGGATAAAAAAATGTTAATCTAAAGACTTAATAGTAGCGTAGTGGTTATAAGAGGTGGGCAAAAGACTTTTTTTCAAGTATTTGAAATACAAAATACTTTATTTTTTAGGTTTATTTGAAATACTTTGACCAAAATACTTAGATATAAAGTATTTCAAATACTTTGTAATTGAAATACTTTATTTGGAATACTTTTTTTATTTGAAATAAAAATGAAGGTAAATTATAATGTTAAATAATATTTAATTGGTGCCATTATGAACAAAAATGTTAGTGGTGACAGCGCTGTTAATTTCGAATGTCATCATATATAAAAAAGTGCTATTTGGAACACTTTACTGATTTTCTGTAAGATTCAATATAAAACGTTGGATCAAATAAATGTGTAAAACAAACGATTGATTTTAAAAACTTAAAAAGTAATTGAAATACAATTTGGTAATTGAAAATACAAAATACAAAATACTTTTTTAGGAAAGTTGCTCAAATACAAAATACTAAAAGTATTTCAAATACTACTTCAATTACTTTTATTTCAAATACTACCCACCTCTGGTGGTTATCACATCAAACATTAGATTTGGAGGTCCCAGGTTCGAATCATGGCCTAGGACAATTTTACATTAATTCATATTCACAGCTACATTAACATTTTTTGTCCAAAAGAGTCCTAGGTTGTTGATCAATTACTTGACTGGTGGATGACAAAATTGAACACATTCAAAAATAGGTCCAAGCTAGTGTAGTGGTTATCACACCAAACATGAGATTTGGAGGTCCTAGGTTCGAATCTTGGCCAATGATAATTTAACATTATAACTATGGAATCTAATATTATGTGAGACGTATTGAAGATAAAATATAATTCATGAATGTATTTGAATGACAACATTCAAGAATAATCAGTTAATAATAAATATACAAAAATGAACTACTACCTACTACTATAAAAAAATTATGGATCAGCGATAATATTGTAATCATCATTTTCTCTTCATTACTGGAACTATCGGAGTCGATGAGTCGATGTTCCAGGTGCAGCTTCCTATGTTTAATTTATTTGTGTGATATGTAGTATAAATATTAACTAAACTGAACTAAAGCACCTCTTCTTGCTCAAATTTTTCAAATCTAGCTGTGACAGCTATTTTAGAATAATATTTTTTAAATTTATAGGTCTTCATTTAAATATCACAAATATCATATAAAAACATATATAAAAATAATCGTCCTGATTAAATTCAATTGAAGAATTTGTTGAGATGTTCTTTTGATGTTGATGTAAAACCGAAAAAGAGTTCTTTATTTGATTTTGATTGGCAGATATTAATTTAAATACTGATTTATGTTCAGATATCACCGATGTTCCCATAATTGGATCTATTAAAGGAACAAAGGAATTATCAAATAACAAATTAGAATCTCTTTCTGCGAAGAGAATAAATCATAGGAACAAAAAACATTTTGATCATCAGAAAGTTATCTACAGAATTTCCTTATGGAAGCATACCTAAAACCTAAAGCAGCATCACCCCTCTAAATAGCCATACCAATACGTTGTATTATAAAAGATGTAGATCTTGTTTCCTTGGTTACATTAACTAATCGTTTTCCTATTTCACCAATAAAACGAAAAGCAAGAGGACCCCAAACTCCAAAAGCTTTGATGCTTACTGGATAAATTTTTTATTTAAGATTTCGGTGGATAAAAATCCACTTAATGCAGGTGCTCCAGAAAAAATTGAAGAACGAATTAAATGAGAAGGAGCCTTGGTATCAATATAAGTAAAAATCTCAAACTACAGGTTTCCCACAACTCCAAGGAATCATACTCATTCCATCAGGACTATTTTTCCATCATCTTTGGTTGTTCCCAAAGGCCCAAAAATGGAAGGAAGATAATGCTCTTTAATAATATCGTTTACTTCATGGTGCCGACACTAAATATGCAACTGAGACCACGAAGCCTATCTTCATTGATAATAGAGCTATTCTGAAAGAATCATTATCGATCAATGTTCCTAATGAAGCAATAGGAAGAGCATTGAGGCACGTACCAGATTCTTTAGATTCTTTAGAAGTATGAGAAATGATAAAATATTCTTTCAAGTTAAGTGTAAAAGAGGAGAGTCCCAGGCTATTTGAATAGATTTCTCACGACAATCCAAGATATTGTTTGGTACTTTATTAGACCAAATAGATTCACCTTCAATTAAAAGGTTGTCTATATTTTTTGAAATAAGAAGGTAAAATCTCATTAACATTATAAAAACAACACCATAATAGAAAAAAAGGAAAGCTTGCAAGGATAAAGAAGAAGACAAACGAAGTTGCATGGGTCCAAATTTCTTGGAAAAATAAATCGTTTGTATTGGTTTTCATGGAATTTTTTATAATAATGACAAAATTAAAAATTCCATGCGAAGTAGTGTTAGATTTTAACAAATAGATGACTTTTGGAGTAGCCAAACAATTTTTTAAAAGGATGGAAGTTATGTGCCATTTAATCTTTAAAAGACGTGATGGCATATGGCATAAGTTCAGATTTGTCTTGAAAACAGTTGGAGATAGCAGTGTGAGTAAGGGTGTACCAAGTAGAAATCATTTGTGTTTTATTTAAACCATTATACCTGGGGTAAAAATTTCAAAATTATTAATAATTCCTTGATCACGTTTATCCAATAAAAAATAATTCATTTCAAGGCCAATTTCATTGGATCTCTTCATAATTCATCTTGACAATTGATCACCTATAGAAATGTATTTCTACATATTAAATTGAATGCATTCTTGAAATCAAGTTTAAGGACTACTCTTTTTGATGGATTACGATGTTAAGTAAGGTATCTTCTTGCTGAATTAAAAACAGTTTCACATTACCAGACAGCAACAAGTGGCAAAGATAGGTAATAGAATTTAAAAGTTTTTCGCCAGAAAGAACCTGAGGAGTAACTAAGGTACAGTAGGGCGACCACTAGCTGAACCCATATTGAAAGATTTAATTGCAAATAAAACTTCTCTTCAAGATACTTGTAAAAGAAAAACTGGGATATTTGTGTCAGAGATGATAATATTAGATTTGCTTAGATAAAAACAATATTTTAATGATATAATCATTACAGTTTTCCTATCTTAATTCGTTTAAAAACCTTAGGCATATTTTTGATAATGCAATTCCTCATAGAACGATCAATATTTTGATGAATTATTCACAGCGCATCCGAACTCCTAAATGTTCCTCTACTATTTTCCAACCCAATTATTATTTGTTTGCACTTTTTATTTTTTTAGGAAAATATTTCAGAAATATTGTGAGATATAATAAAAAATATTAATGTTGCTCTACTTTTCTCCAAAACTGTATATACATTCCTGTCTAATAATAGGTGCTGTATTCTTTGGTTAAATACAGGCATAAAATGTTAATACGAAAGTATTGGAATCATCTTCATAAACCCTCAAGTGCAGTTTAAAACAAATTTATAATGGCAACTCTCAAAAATGAGGCAAGGTAAAATTAAGAAAAACAATTTATTAAAACATCAACATTATTTTAAAGAAAATGACAACTAAAATAATTAAAGTTTTTAAATTTAATTTTAAAAATTGTTGTCAAGTGTATAAGATTATTAAGAAATTGTTAAAAAAATATTTTTCGGTATTAAACAATATCATATCCCAATAAAACTTGTCTTTCTCTTCATATTGATTAAAAGCAAGCATTGGATGCGATTTATTATTATTTCTATTACCAAAAATTTCCAACCATGATAACATTTTGTAGCAAAACGACGACGATGTCAACATTTTCGTATTAACATTTTAAGCTTAAAAGCTTCCAAAGAATACGTCAAATTAATTATAGACACGTTTTTATACACACCCTGGATTTTGACAAAAATACTGGTAAACATTCAACACATTATAGTTTACCCCGGCGCATTCGCCCATTATTTGAACAATGTAATTTAAATCGTGACCTATTTAATAAAATTAATCTCACCTAAGTAATATTACGGTTGGTCAATTGGCCCTAATATAATTCATGACTTAAATTATAATCGAGAATAATTCAATTGTCCATTATTTGAGTATTAATAGGATTAAACAAATCTAACATTTCGATATGGCATTAGTTTGCGCGCGGTATCAATAAAGTTAAGCTGATAATCCTGACCGAGATGGTTGGATAGAAAATTTTATTAAATAATGATAAGAGTCATTATTAAAGGTTTAAAAATTATAAATTTAAGCCAACATTAATTTTAAATATTTACACGTACTTAATGAAAATTGTAACGATCCAATAAAGTCCATGGTGGTACTTTGTTATTCAGGCAATATTTCAAACATTTTAGGCACGTGTTTGTTAACCGCTGCATTAATTACCGACATGTGCATTGTGCCATGTTCGGCTTATCGCTTCATATGCAATTAATCCATTTAACATGATGAGAAATTTAAGCCCATCGCATAAATTGATGAAGCAAATGAATTGAAAATAATTGCGTTTTCGCATTTTCTCGATTAGATCGATTTTAGCGACTTTTTTCATCAAGACTTAAATTAATAAGATTTTGGCGAGTTCTGAAGGAATAATCACCTTGTTTAAACGCAAATATCTCGTGGGCATTAAATCACCTGAACACGCTTCGGGTCTGAAGGGAAACTGTGCGGTCGTATTTTATGCAAATTGCATTTTCAAGGCAAACATTGAACGGAAAATTTTTATAAAATACGTTACAAATCTCTACTAGTGCTTTAATGGAATTTTTTAATAAAATCTCTAGAATCAGAAGATTTTTCAAACCCGCAAACATTTTTTATACATAAATCGGTAGATATCACGAGATTAATTAATCATTATTTACCTATGATGAAAAGATTATTTAAAAGGGGATTTTAAAATTGAAAATTCGTTATTTAACAAATTTACCTGTAAATACATATTACGTGCTTCGAAAGCAATTAAAATACGAAAATCGAAACTTTCATAAAAACAAGCGCTGACACGAGAGATAATGAGTGATTTGCATTGTAACTGGTTTTTGAAAGGGCGTTTATACATAAAAAACGTAAAATTAATGAGAGATTTAGGAAATGCCCGGCAAAAGCTCAGATACGTGCCCGCCTGTCAGTTAACTCCTTTATTGCTTTCATGTATCGGGGAGATTTTAGAAAAATCCATGCATTATTAAGGGCCAAAGAAAATGTCATGTGGATTTTTTGTATGTGATAAAATAATCCTTTTTTTAAATTTTATTTCAAGCATAAAAAGGCGTTTGATTAAAATTCAAGCTTAAATTAATAGTGATATGCTGTAATAAATAATTTTCAATAAAATTTACATAAAACTTGCTTCGCTATAACCTATAAAATTATTTTACAAGCTCATTAATAACTTTAATTTTAGGATAACGGATAACCTTATAATACGATTTATGTCTTATTATAAATAGGTAATCTTATTTATTATAATATACCTATATAGTGTGGTTATATACATAATTAGTAAAATATCGTTAATTTCAATGAAAAACGTATATCAAAGAAGTCAGTTTAAGCTCATAACTTCCTTACGACGTTACAAACTGCAAACACATAGAAAGTTAGTTTGTGAACATGTAATAAGATAAAGAAACTTTAACGTAAACTGTATTACTGGCAACGGAAATGCACAAAGACGATAAATATTCCATGACTGTAAAAATCCAACAAATAAATGAACGTGGAATGCAACTTTAAGGCCGCATGTGAAATGCAATTTGCTTTTCCTCATTACAATGGAAGAATAACTAAAAGTTTTACACAAAAAAACTTAAATAACCTTATTTTCGCGGAAATTCTGTTCAATATTTATTACCAGGAGTAAATTTCAATGAAACAGCAAACTTTTTACGAAATAACATCATGGAAATGTTTCGATTTTTGCTAAAAGTAATTTTTAAGAAGATTGAAATACAAAACCCATCAATGTTTCATGCTTACTAAACGATCTAATATTTTTTAAATATATAAAAATAGTTTGTTCATTTTAAATTAATGGAAAGTATTTTAAAATTCTCCTGAAATTTCGTTCAACTTTTTTTTAATACTCGAAATATACCAACCGTAATTAGAGTGAAATATAATTAAGGGTTTTCATGTGCTGAGAAATCACAGTTTAATCATAAATTGTAATTAATTTCCTTTATTAATGGATTTTCCGTGAGTAGCCACAACTGCGGAGATTACTAAAAGGCATATACAAATATCCAGTTTCATGTTTGAAGTGCTTGGGAACTAAGCTCAATTCTATATTAATTGAATATTTCCAAAACTACAATTTCTAAAAGTTTCTCTTTTCGATTGAAAAACTTTTTAATGGCTCAGTTTTGTGTTGCATAAAACTAAATTGAATTAATTAATTAAATTTATACCAAGGTACTTAAAAGGCTTCGTTAAATTTAATGCAACCCAATAGAAGTATACTTTTATTGATACAAAATCGATACACTTCAAATTTTATAATAATTAAATTACTTAAATATTTTTTATGAAACATAAAGCATTGGCCAAAATTATTAGCTGCCCTTTAAAAATTACGTTATCAATAGCAACACATTTGAGTTGTCTATAAAGCGACAGAATTATTAGTAATTTCAAAACCTACGGTTAGATTATTTCAAGCCCTTTTTCGTCAGTCAGTCTTTACTTCAAATGTCAAATTCAAACAACACGTTTCACTTGATAATTTAGGTAGGACCGTAATTATCACGATAACCCAATGGCAAAAGGACCAATCAGAACGCTGAACGCGTGTCAGGACGAAGGCATGAAACAATCAATAGTAATACCATAAGCAGGTTGAAATCCACGATAATTCTGTCAATTTATTGACAAATGAAATTGTGTTGCTTAGAAAAATAACGAGTTCATAGGAGTG
Organism: Stenus bimaculatus; assembly: GCA_963971135.1. Classification (NCBI taxonomy): domain Eukaryota; kingdom Metazoa; phylum Arthropoda; class Insecta; order Coleoptera; family Staphylinidae; genus Stenus; species Stenus bimaculatus. The sequence goes on along the minus strand of OZ020185.1, from coordinate 14,843,292 downwards.
CATAGAGTTATTCGAAGTTAGATGGATTTTTCCAAAGCTTGGTTCGATTTTCCAAAATTTAAAATGGGTATTCGGCAGTTTACGAGTATAAGCATAATACACTTTTTTAACTCAGAATAAGACAAGAATAAATTATCGAAACCGGCTGGTTAAAAAAGTAGTTTTATTAGATAAATTCCTTATCCCATGTTGATATGAAAATTATTAGTTGGGGACGATCATACTATTTAGATAATATTCTGTCAGTCTGTAGGTTGGTTATTTTTTGCATAACATCGTCCAATTTAGAAAGCACCCAAATTATCACGATAACCGGATGATAAATGGACCAATAAGAACGCTTGTTAGGACTAAGATATGAAATAATTAGACTATTATTGCTAAAATGAGTTCGTTTATTTTTAGTTATTATTTCGTTCTTTTGTATCTGCTCTCATCGCAAAGAAGAATTTGTGTGCAATTACAATTAAATCGTTATTATTTAATATTTTTTTTCTGAAAATGCCGCAAAAAGTAACCATATAACGAATACCAACGATTAAAAATTCAGATCTTGAAAAATCTCAACAGAACCCGAAGACCGAAAATTGATACTTGAATCTATCAAAAATTGGAGGAAAACTTCTTTTGAGTTTACTGCTGGCTTTTCAGAAGATATTAGATGGCCGATCAGCAACGTTCAAATAACAAGACAGTGAATACCAGAAACAGACTTGAAGGAGTAAACCGTAAGAAAAAAAGAGCTATCGGAGTATAGTCTCTTCTAAAGTAGGGTCATTAATACCTTTGTACCAGGCCTTCTATAGTTATACAGAGTGTCTCACTTTTTTTCCAGCAATTTTTTTTTAGCTAGTAATTGTCATTCTGAACCAAAAATATCCTATGAACTGTTATGATTTTTCGACTCCTTAAAAAGTTACAACAATTTTAAAATTGATAAATTTTCATGATTTTTGTAGAACACCCTGTATAATATTTTTTCTTATTATATTTTTTTATTTAAATCAATTATTATTTAGATTTTTTCTTTGCAAAATTGTTTTTTTGAACATTATTGGCTGTTTTTAAAATAAGTAAACGACAAAGCATACTTGATTTAAATAAAAAAAAATTAAATTAAATGATATTTATTCAGGGTGTCCCAGAAAAATCATTAAATTTATTAAATTTTAAAGTTGCTGTAACTTTTTAAGGAGTCGAAAAAACATAATAGTTCATAGGAACATTTTTGTTCAGAATGACATTTACTATCTATTATATATTTACTGGAAAAAAGTGAGACCCTGTATATAACAAATACAACTATGGTTGTATGTGTTACGCCGATTATTCGTAATTGACAAGTACATGAAATCGACAATATTTTGACGAATAGGCAAATAGGTAAAGCTAATGATTATTTCGTGTAATATGCAAAATATTTGGTAATCTGTGAAATAGGCAAGCATGAGTTGGCCGAATACATAAAATCAGCAAAGTTTGCAAGATATATGATTTGGTGTTTTGGGATTTATCTATGTTAATTATTAATATTAATTAATATTATTAATAATATTAATTACGTGTTATATAAAACATATACAGTGTAAATGGATCCAATAAACAAAACCAGTCAGTTGTGGGATGAAGAATATGAGAATCATATGATAATGACTTTGGAACCAATAAAAAAATGTGTTTGTGCAGAAAAATCGGCAAATATTATCAGATAAAAATTACTATTAGGCTATTAAATTTTGCTGGTATAACAAAAGTATACAAAATTAAAGATAAAAAAATAATGACTACTGAACAGAAAGCTTGGAATATAGTACAGTATTAAAGTGAGAAAAAAAGTACAAAAAGGTAGCGGAACATTACACGAATATACCGATGTTTCTTATCAAAATTTTTGTGAGGCCAATAGTAAGTAAATAAGGATTTAAATGATAGTACAAATTGATTTAATTGATTATCAAAACTTGTCTGAAGGACCATCTAAATTTATTTTACGTTTCAAAGAAATTTTAACTAAATTTAGTTTGGTGATACCGCTTACTTCTAAAAAATCTCTTGAAGTAGCCAAAGAAGTACTATAAATTTTTGAGGATTTTGATGCACCTAGAGTATTGCAATTTGATAATGGTGGAGCATTTACAGCTAATATAATTCAACAGTTAGGCATTCTTTAGTTTTGATAAATGGTAGATCAAGGCAACCTCAAGGTCAGGGTTGTGTAGAAAGAGGAAATTCCAGTGTTAAAGATTCTCGTAAAGCATGGGCATGGATGGATTATTCATACTCCTTGGGGCTAAAATTTTTTCAGTAAGGAATCAACATAACTTACCACGATGCAATCAAAATGGAACCTTATAAAACTATACCACTACGAGTGGGTTTAGGGTCTAAATTACTCCAAGATTTTTTGACTGCTATATCCGATGGAATAATGGAAGAAGAAATAACTGAGTTATTCAAAGAAAAGGATGCAACTGAAAATTTAAGTTAGCACTCAACATGAAGTTCAAGATAGAAAATATAATTGAACATGAAGTTCAAGAACATAATAAGTTTTAAATTTTTGGAAAATATTATATTACCTGCAGATACAATAGAAAATCGAACTCAACAAGAAGTTGAATAGCCTAATAATTTTCAAATTTTGGAAAATATTAAATTACCTGCTGATGGAAAAGGTAATAGTACAGTAAAATTAGCACACAAACCGCCAGAATAAGGAAGAAAAAATTGCGGAGTTAATGAAACACGGCCTATTTATAGCTTAAATCATGTACATTTAGGATCTAAAGAGTCCTGAGTTGTGGGGTACCTGCTTCTGGAGTTATAGGGGTGGAAATGGGGATGAAAATCATTTTTTCCAAATATCTCGGATTCTATCAATCCTACGATAAAATTATTTATTAATAATCTTGTAGAGCATAAAATTTTCTACAACTTTTGTTCGAAACGTTTTTTGTAGGGTGAACTTATTTTAATTTATACTATACATACTACAGATGAAAGAAAATAGGGTGAAACTGATCTAATTACTAAGATAAAAAGTAGTTCAAATGTTATAAAATATTTATTTACAATTTTTTACGAATATATGAGTATAACAGTGTCATCCCATAATTTTTAGGGGGTTGCTCTTTGACGTCTAAAACGAAAGATATTAATTATTTTGTGAAAAGTGAAAAATTTCAGACCGAAATTTTGTCTTTAAACGGAGATTTTGCTTAATTTTGCTACATTTTGAGCAGAGTTTTTAAAAATATTAAAATCCGTTAAAAAATGGCTGGACGGGAGCCGTCCACCCTTAAATTCAGAAATTCTCCTTTATTTTCCCAACCCGTTCGAGTATAAAAACACAAAATAACCTATTACCGGTAAAAGTTACTCTTTTTAAGGGAAATGAAGAAAAAATTGAAATTTTTTAAAAATTGTGGGCGCCAGTGGTACTGTCCTGACGCGTTTGTGCGATTTTTTAAGTTCGTTTTTTTTTCTGAAGCAAAGGGAGAAGATTTAGAGGTGTCAATTTTTTCGCTCATAAATATTAATGTAATAAGCAAATAATAAAATATCGTACCATAATATGCAACCCCTATCAAAAGTTACGAATTTTTAAAGTCCGTGTCGAAAAAGCAAAATAAAAAAACGAAATGCAAATTTGAAGGCCTCAATTTAATATAAAAAATGAAGATATCAAAAAAGTGTTCGGATGGCCATAATAACGAGTATCTTACTTTGTAAATCAAAAATCCGCTATTTTTGCCCCTACCGATCCTCAAATATAAGGGGTACAGTTTGAGAACTTTTTCCGCCCGAAAAAACGCTAAATTTGTACACTTCGCGTCTCGACGACGGGGCGCCACACGGTTGCGCTTGGGGACTTAAAAGTGACCACGGTCTATCCCCAGGATGTGAGAATAAACGAAGTCAAATTTCGTCGCTTTCCTTTAAGACCGGACGGGGCTGCGATTTTTTAAAGTTGACGCCGGTGAAAACCGGAAAAAAGTAAGAAAAATCGAAGGACTTTGGAAATTTTTTTCAGTGTTAGAGTGCTTTGAAAAATTTGAAATATAAATCTCGCTTAGAATCCACATCCCTCTTCACGATGTAACCGGAATTTTTAAAATCTGACGAAAAAAGCTACCCTTTTCGTGGCTCCGCGCAGGAAACGTCCAAATTCGGGGTAAAAATACAAAAGGGGTCGTATCACCGCCCCCTTAATAGATAGGTCCGGGTAGATCAGACCACCGTCTTCAGAATCGGGTCCTCCGTAACAAACTAAATATTGATGCGATTCGGGGTAATTTCGGACACTGAGGGGATGAAATCGGTTTTTCGTTCGGGGGGGAATAACTTTTTTCGGGGCCGTCCGAACGAAAAGGCACATTTAAACTTTTTTCTTAAATTTTTTTCCTCCGTACACATACAAAATTTCATCTGTAGTATGTATAGGACATTCGCGCCAATAACTAAAAATAAGTTCACCCTACAAAAAAAAGTTTCGAACAAAAGTTGTAGGCAATTTTATGCTCTACAATGTTCCAGATTGATAATAAATAGTTTCATCGTAGGATTGATAGAAACCGAGATAATTGGAAAAAACCATTTTCATCCCCCTTTCCACCCCTATAACTCCAGAAGCAGGTACCCCACAACTCGGGACGTCATTTTATGGTATCTCAGTTCTTTCAAGGTCTAAACAACTCAATTGAGCACCTTTGGAACATGCTAAAGCGTAAGATTCGTGACTATAGTAACTTCAAAAGCAGCTCTAAAGAAAAACTTTATAGAAGTGGAAAATAATAAGTACAGGGTACGGCAGTGAAACTTCCTTTTTTCAGATAGTGGAAGGGCGGGGATAGTTGAGAAGTTTGTAACACCACCTTTAAATTCGAAAAGTGCCTTAGTCAAGAAAGTAGCGAGCGTTTGCTGTCGTAGCTTACTTACTTCAGGAGATGACTGAATTATCGCGTGAATTTCGTTACGTTACAAAATTCCCCCTCTAGGTTCTGTTCCCGCCCGAGGTTCAATTTTATCCATGGGGTTCAGGAGAACTGAGAGTATCTTCACCAGAAGTTCAGGGCCAAGATTAGCCCAAAACATCGAGGTAGTTCGAATGTTAATTTTACGATCTCTTAGGCGCTTCATCCGTAGACATTCAGCTGCCTTTGGTTTCTCAGATCAATCAGTACGTCAAATTCTTCATGGCGAGCTTCATTACCATCCGTACAAAATGGTTAAGGTCCAACATTTTACGCAACCTTATTTTGTGCCACGACAAGGAGCAGGCGAAAGGTTGTACATTTTTTTAGTGATGATACACTTCCACTTATCGGATGTGGTCTTGAAGTTGCACCAATCCCAGGGATCTACATCAGGAGCCTGTTCATTCGGATCGGAGGTGTAACCCTTACGAGTTGATCTAGGTTGAGAGTTGACTCGTTAGATATTTAATGTCTCTTACACATACAAACGTTCATAATGTGGAAAAGAGACAAAAAAATATAACTATACAGAGTTCCACTTCGGGTCACAGTTTGGTGTACAGTATCAAAAGTAGAGATCATTGGAACTTACTTTTTTGAGGTGGACAATCGCACGGTTACCTCAAATTCAGAGAGTTATTTGGAAATGATTCAGGATTGTTTTGTGCCAGCTCTTGAAAATATGGTTGTGGGCGAAATATGGTTTCAGCAGGATGGGGCCACGGTCAACACATCTCGATTGATCTCCATGAGAGTTGATATTCAGTGACCGGCGCTCGCCAGATTTAACCCAATACGATTTTATCCTGTGGGGATACCTCAAATCAAAAGTATACATCCCATAACCTTGAAAACCTTAAAGGATAGTAAAGGACGGAAACGGTCGTCTCTTACAAAATATAATTTTTAAATCTACTTAATTTCAAACTCACCACTTTATGTCACCACTACCATAAATAAGAATAATATATTTTGCTATTAAAAAGTTTCATAGCATTCTTTTAGTACATGGTGCAAGGATTAAAAATAGCAAAAGACTAGCAGATAATATACTTTAAAGAATATAGGCTATATTCAATTCAAAGAGGAGGACCAACAAAATATTATTTAGTTTTTACAAAGTTAGATTTTCCGTTCAAACATCATATTAACATTGAATTAGTAGAGTTTTTGGGTGCCTAATAATGTGAGCTAAGGCTGTATTTCACAAATATTGTCATTATTTATTTTCTTGTGAAAACACACTATTAACGCTTTTGGTATTGAGAAGTAATTGCTTCATTGAAGGTATTTATTGCCCATGACTGTAAATAAAATGCAATTTAACTATAAACGTAACCAATATTCATAAACAACATTTTATCTGCAAAGTTGATATAAATATACTGATAATAAACCCCAATAAATTTGAAAGCTTAAAGAGTTTTTTTATTTCATAGCAGATTTCATCAAGTTGTTTTTAATTCAAAAATCTTAACATAAAATCTATTCTCAAAACATGCTAGGTTATTAACTCAGGTTATGGTAAAGCCGCAATCAGACAAGGGTGGAATATAAGCATACACTGCCAATAACACAGTTACACATAACTGCATAAATTACGACACGAAGCTTTACACGGCATCATGTAAGAGCTTATATTGAAAATATTTTGCTATAAAATTACATAGACTCGAAACCGTTAAAGAAATTTAATAGCGCTTAAAATTAATCTTGAAAAAAATTATATAATAATTGCTTTATTTTCTAGAAAAAAACTTTATTATCACCTCCACGAGTGAATTCAATTAATTAAAAAACAAATTAATTAAACATATGAATAATTGAGGCAATTTAAATTATGAAGCTATTAAATTATACACGATAGGGAATTATATTATGTTAAGTTTATTCATTGTAAAAAGTATTGATATATTTTAAGTGCTTTATTCTAATTTTAAACCATTGTTTTTTTTTATTAAATTGCCTTTCATTTTAAAATATACCGATATAACGGATGTTTTATACATCTAATAAATTATTTACAACAGATTTTTTTCAAGCACCTAAATAAAAACAATGCTTTACAGTGCATATTTTAAATATTATATGATAGTTTTATTTATGACACATATTTAAATATTTATGACGTATAGTCCCCCCTTTGCCATAAGATCCACTTTTATAAAGAAAATCGTTAGAATAAAAATGAATTTTACAAAAAATTTTAATATACAGGGTGTCGCAAAATTCGTCATTAACTGGAGACAGTAGCCTTAAAATTAAGTCGATATGACCAAATTCATTTAAATAAAAAATACACCTGAGAAGAAATATAAGCCTCTAAAGTTGATTTTAAGAAAAATACCAAAGATTTTTTAATGAAATTTTGTATACGTACATTTGAATATTAAACGCTCAACTGGTAAAAATTAGGTTAATCTTCGACTTTTGTAAATGGTGTTGAATGGAATAAGAAGACATAAAACAATCAAAAACCTTTTAGGCATTTAATAATTTTATGTAAAAATATTTTTTTATGTAGAAAACTGCAAAACGAAGATTTTTTGTCCTTTATAAATTTTTCGTAGACTGAGTCGTTTTTGAATAAAATTAAAAAAAAAGATAAGTAAGTTGGGCCACTTAACATAATATGTTATTATGCATATATTATATTAGCGTATTCACTTAACCTGAATGTAATTATTAAAATTAAGAAATTTTATTTCAAAGTTATCAGTTCATGTTGAAACTGTAGCTTGTTGCCATGTAAACGACTAAATTTTTACCGTTTTTCAAATTATTTTTTTTTATTTTTTCAGAAAGGGCATAAGCTACGCAAAATTTACAAGTGGCAAAAAAACTTTTGCTTGAATTTCTCAACAAACGTAAATAATTTTTGAATAAAATTTTTAAATATTTAAAAAGTTTTTGACTGTTTTATGTCTTTCTATTTTCTACATCGGCTTAAGCGTTAACCTAACCTAACCTAACCGAACCTTAAAAAGTGATTATTTTTTTTAATATACTCAAATGGAAACTCGTAAAAGAAAATCCTTTATTTTGCCTGGAATTTTCTTTTAAATTAAAATGAATTGTGAGTTTTTATAGCTACATGTGTTTTACAACTGGTTATTTATGGTAACATAAGAGCGAGCTTAAATATTTTTGCAGTTATTATAAAATCAAGCCTTTGTGGATTATTTAGTACGTAATTAAGAATATAAAACGGCAGTTTAATGCGTAGTTAAAGTCCGGTGGTTAAATAAGTACTCTTGTAAGCACCATGGTTAGAAATAGGGACAATTTTCCTAAATAACTTCATTAATCGTATTTTAAGGGTGTACTAAGATTATCTTATGCTACAAGCACGCATTGCATTAGTAATATAAATCTTATTATCTCGGAAATTATAATTTATCTTCATTTTATCCTTATTCGGCCTAATATTTCAATCAAGCCAGATTAAATTAAAAAAAAACATATGTAATCATAAAGTTTTAAGTAAAACAAATTTTTAAGCTAAATTTTTTAAGGAAGGAATTATTAATTATAAAACATTTTTTCGTTATATTTACAACTCGTAAGATATCCTTGCCAAAGCTGATTATGTAGGAAGAAAAATGAGATTCTGCAATGGTTTTTAAGTTTTAAGACCGGAAATAATAAGCGGAGAGACATTACGAAATTTAATTTTACAAAAAGCTTAAGAAATGAACCCAATTAGTTCCACAAGCAATCGTCATAAATTTCAACCTCTTCTTCCATCTTTTGTTAATTTTGTTTAATGTAAAAGGTGTTTTCTTGTCCGTAAAACTTTTCTGGTTACCATTAAATTCTGTTAAGGTGCTTTAAAATTATTAACTTCACTCAGATTACTTACATTTGTATGACATTTTATTTTAAGAATGGTAATAAGCTTATTACTTTCAGAAATAAAGTACAATTTTAAATCACCAGCTTATATCCTTAAAACCAGTTATGAAAAATGTAAAAAGTGAATTATTTAAATCAAATTTGTATATTCCTGCGTAATTTATTTATTGTAATCAGTAAATAGATAGGTAGCTAGGAAAATTCCTAAAACTATAAAGTTTAGGTAATAAAAATTTATTATTGAAAAACATATATAAAAGCAACAAATAGTTTTAAATTCAATAACTTGATAGCTAACTTTTGTTAGTATAATTTTGTAGGCGGATCAAATGGTAACTTTTTAATAATTTCGGATAAAAAAATCAACTAAAAAATGAAGGTTCTCGTTCTGATTTGCCTTTTAGTAGCTGCAACACTTACGGAGAGTCAAATTACAGAAGGTAATAAAATTTAGTACAAGCTTTTATTGCATATTAAAATATATTTTAAAATAGGTTTACAAAATTCGAATCCACCTGTCTATGCTAGGATACATTTTAAGATATCACCCGACCAAGGTAGGAAATGTAAATACTAATTACACAAATTTTACGTCTTAATTATTAACAAACTAGATCAAGCAACTTATGACGATATATTACCCAAATTTGGGACTGAAGACGAAATATTGACCCCAAAAAAACAACATCATCATCATCAACATGAAAGTTTACTTGGAAAACTTGGAAATCTTGGAAAAAGGGGTACGAAACTTTTTTTGCTTTACATGATTAAAGGAAGTAATAGGATTTACTAACCTTTTTAAAAGGTTCTATGAGTTTAAAGTCAATCGGAAAAGTAGTGATAAATTTTAAAGATAATATACTTGAAATTCAGAAAAGGTCGCGGAAAAAACTCTAGCACAATGTAATAAAATAACCATACATTTATGTTTTTGATGTATTTTTAATGTTTGCAAAATCATTCATTAATACATTAATGACCCCTATTAATGCATGATTTTTGTTAAATGATTGATTTTAGAGGCAACCTCTGTAAATGGCATTTCTTGCGAAATTTTCTAAGAAGTATACGACAATTTTGAATACAGGGTACAGGGGGGTCATTTTTGAATCGCGCGAGAAGATGTCGCATGCGACTTTCGTCGTGCTGTCTTTGTCATTTACATGAAAAAATAAGAATCTGTCCTTCTAATAATGCGATATCATGTCGACAATTTCAAAAATAAGCCCCCTGTATAGAAAACTACCAGTAGCGACACTCCACGAAATTTATATGGGATTGACCTTGAACGATATATATATGTATACTCAGGTGGGCAAGCGGCAAATTTAAATTCACGTCACTTTTTCTAGTTTTTGATGATTTTGACAAGTTTTAATTAAAATAGTATACCAGATGGGCACTGAACACTATGATAGTAGGTTAGATAAGGGAGAGTGTCGCTACTACAGCCTTATTCTTAAACCAGTCAACACGATGTCGCCGTCGACTTTCGTCATTCTGTCCTTTTCATTTACATGAACAAATAAGTATATGCTTGTAGTCTCATCGACGACAAGATCTCGACCGGCCCAAAAATAAGTCTCCTGACAAGTATTGAGCTTAAATGAAAAAAATTTAAAAAGAAAATCCCCTAATACAAAATAATCATTACAAATCAAGAATTCTAAACAAAGGACCCTATCGTTCTCCGGAAGGACCGTGTTGCAAACTTGATATTCATACCACATGTATAGAAAAGTAAAATATTCAATTCTAAAAAAATATTGAGCCACGAAAGTATGAGTGGGCTTCAAAAGGGGCTTTTACATTTGCAAATTTTTAACATCATTTTTCACAATTCGGCTACGATCTCGGTGATTACCGACAAATTTGTCACTAATACAATGTTAGTTGCTGACATCTAAATATTTTAATTTTATGACGTTAATAATGTATTAATTTTATGTACAAAATTATTCAGGGTGAGTTTAAAGTAACGCATAAAAATCATAACTATCTTATTTCTTGGAATTTTCAAAAACGGTAACAGACCAGTCACTTTGTTTTAAAAAACTGTATTTTTAACTCAACAAAATACTTTTTTCGGTTGATATGACGTCACCATGACGTAATCAAATTATTTTTTGTTTTTATATCATAAAACAATACCTTATTAAGAGTGTTTTACAACTGTGGCAAAAAGTTTATACTAGTGCCGTCTAGATGTCATCAAAAAAACTGATTAAATTTGATGATAGTTGCGCATAAAATTCATAACTACCTTATTTTAAGGAATTTAAAAAAACGGTAAAAGTCGTCTCGCGTTGTTTTTGAAAAACTTTATTTTGATCTCAACAAAAAAAATTTCTCGGTTGACGTCATTATGTCATCAAATTTTTTTAAATGGATTGATATGGTTTTTATACCATAAAACAATTCCTTATCAAGACTGTTTTGCAATGGTACTAAAAAGTTTATACTAGAGCCATTTAGATGGAATTAAAAAAATATTAGATTTCCCCGTAAACGATAGTTTAAAGTAACGCATAAAATTCATAACCACCTTATTTTTTCGAATTTTCAAAAACTGCAAGAGACGGATCGCATTCTTTTTGAAAAACTTTATTTAGAAATCAAAAAAAAAATTTCTCGGTTGACATGACCGTATTTATTCGCGGGTTTCTGTGGTCGTTTGTTGAATGGTGACGTTTTGAGCTAGTGGACCGGGAAAATTTTGCGGTCGTGGTCGTGGGCTTTAGTGTTCATTAGTGAAACGCGCCCTTAATAAGGTATTGTTTTATGATATAAAAACTATATCAATCCATTTAAAAATTTTTTTGATGACGTCATAGCGATTGTTTATTTAAATGCAAACATAAATATAATATATCCAATCGCAGACTAATTACGACACTCGCAATTTCGGGGTTCGTGAATAATGGCAATCATTTCTCGCTCGATGAATAATATACTATTTTTCTATTTTGCGCCTTTTTACCTATTTAAAATAAAATATTGTATGTAGTGTTCAATTTTAGTAACTTGTCTGGTAGTTGGCAACTTTAATGTCAGGTTTGTGAAATAACCTATAAATCTCTTAACAACTGCCATTTTGAAATCAACAAACTTCAGTGCTACCGACTTCGAAGAGATACATTTCACTGCTACAAACGCACTCAAACGCGCCATAAATGAACTGTTTCGAGTGCTTTTATAGCTTTCTTATAGACGCAAAATAGAAAAATAACTAATTTTAATGGCTCAAAATGACTACATGTAATATGTATTTTTGTTCTGAATAGTATTCCAAAGTCTTGAAGATGCCGTTGAACCAATAACCCAAGGTATTTTTAATAATAGCATAAATGAAACTGTTTTAAAAATGTTTTGTCGTAGATAACCAAAGAGTTGATTCAAAACGTAATTCTCCAAGTAAAGTCTCAACATCAAAAAATTCCATACCACAAAAAATTATACCAAATCTGGTTACACCAGATGCTTTTATATCAAGTGGCTCTGAGGAGTTCCAAGGATTTGATTTAAATAATGGTTTACAAAAAGCGATGGATGTAATGTCTGTATTTGCTCCAGGTGTTTCTAATTACATTTCTAACATATTTGAAAAGATTTTTTAAAATTAGAATTTATTGAAATAAATATTTAAATTCCCAATAATAGTTATAAGTTTTAGATACTAAAATGAGTGTAAAAATTTATACTTTACAGGATGTCTGCCAATTTTTATTTTAAATAAATCAAATTTTATAATAGTTCCTAATATATGCTTTTAACTCCAACTACTAACACCACCCAACAAAAATCTTAAATAGAAATGTTTAAGGTATTTAACAAAAATTCCTAGCAATTTAAAAGATAAGCATTGCTTTAAATGTCAAAAATCGGATAGAAATAATTATTTTGAGGAGTAAGAAGTACGACGAAGTAGATTTTGTTCGTAGAACTGTGTTACGGTATATTTAGGCATTTGCCTGATTACTACACTTATGATGATGAAATCAAGAACTTTAGCGTTAGGTATTTAGATGTAGGTAATGCCTAGTTAGGTATTTGTTTAGGTAAAGTCGGTGAAAACGGGATTTCTAGACATTTAAGAGATTGTCGACATTCCCTTTTTTTCGTATATTTTTGTGTTATATTTATTTAGGATGATTTTTTAAAAAGCCTATAACGATGTTATAATGCAATATTTATGTTTTAAATTTTATACAAAACATGCCTTGGGGTAATCTTTTCTAAATTAACCTTAAAAAATTTAAAATAAGTTGTAGTTTTCCTAGGGTTTGTTTTTAAAGAATATAGTAAAATACGCGTAATTTTTACTTCACAAAGACAACAATTGCAAAAAATATAAGCTGAAGATTCTACAGTGCACCCCAAAAATAAAATAAAAAATCTTTCGTACAAAACTTTATATGATCAAGAACACAAGAACTTTCCGAATACACCGGCTATTCTCTTAAGAGCATCTTCCTAGACACCCGCGATAAATTTTACGTTGAAGATAATAACAAGGAATAGAAAATCTATCCCACTTTTCTGGAGCTTCTTTGCAAATTATGACCAAATAACTGATAATTAATGCGAATCCCTAGAGGGCGCGCGAGTTTGGGAGGAAAAAATATGAAAAATCATGAAATCGAGCATTAGTTCTGCAGTCATAACTCAAGTTTCCCTCGTTACATTTTCAAATTTTTTTCAGATTTATAATCTAAATTGATTAGGCTACATCCTGCGAGAGAGTTATCTTCTGCAACCTAGCAGAAAATTAATTAGAAGGCTCCAAAGTTAAGGTACTTTTAGATCATTATATTTGTTTTTGTACATTCTCCAATTTCTTTTCGTACTAACTTTTATGACTGCAGAACTAAACCACTATATTTCCCGTTAGAAAATTTCTCTTAAGATGCCAGTGCTATGTTGAAATAAAAATTGATCTGTGTTATCATTTTCTCGAAATTTTGAAACAGGAGAAGTTTCAGTTAGGACACCCTGTATCTGATCGTGAATTGAATCATTTAAAAAGTGTTGAAAGTGAAGTAAATGTAACAATTTAGGTGAAGTGTTTGGGTAAAAAATAATGAAAGCCCAAAACAAATTAGTAATGAAGATATCTCAGGTCTCAGTGGCGGATCAGCCCGTCAAGATATAAAGGTCATGCACGTTATATTGCGTGTCTGTAGAAAAACCCTAGGGATTGTAAAGCTTATTACAATTGTTAGAAAAAAGTAGGAGTTGTAAAATAAAGCTTGGCCTTACTTCCGATAGGACTCGCTTGGAATAGAAGGGAAGGATGTGTGAAGTAATTAAAAAAACTCCTGCTTTGATTTTGTGTCCGTAACGAAAATCCTGTTCTGACTTCAGGTGGAATTTTTATATTTTAATGATTCTTGTGAACATAAAAAGCAACAGCCGTAATTTAATGCCTTTCAGTTCTTTGGGCTGAACAAAATTACATTACCTTTGCCACTGGGTATAAAATACTAAAAGATTATAAATTGCAAATTCTGGACCGGCACCTTGATAAGCTTCTAGCCAACAAACGCCTCATAAATAATTTATAATTTATGTTGTGAAATTTTATTTTCTACGTCTGCATGTCTGGAATCGAGTATTTATTCAGGAAATTTTCTAAAATGAAAACCCTATTGTGTGCAATTTGATTTGTCCGATCGATATCTCATCGTGTTTCAAGTATGTGCAGCAATACCAAGGGATTTCTTGCTTATAAACCGTAATACTCACACACGCCAACATGTGGATTGTATCAAGCCAATCTAGGCCCACTGCGATGTACGTGCAATAAATCATTACCTAGTCGGTGAGCATGAAATCATCTTCATGGCCTTTATAAATAACAGCCTTCGTCCATAATGAGATTACGCTTTGTAATGAAATGTCGTCCGGTAATCTATTGCCACTAGACCTAAATATTGACGCTCGATAAATATCGCAAACTGATACTAAATTACTATAAATAACACTAATGATACTTGATTTATTATCAATGTATACCTAAAATAAACATACTAAATATTATCATTAAATGCACTGACATTGTAATTATGTAATAATTTAAAAACAAGTTAGTACCGAGTTGTTAATAGTTAATAAATACCAGAAATTTTCATCGAACTTTATTTCCTTTTTTTAAACAAATGTATTTAGTGATAAAAAACCAAATAATCACACAAATCCTATTAAAATTACATACAAATAAGATAACAAAAATTACAAGACAACTTTTCCATTTTTCTGAAAGTCTGTATTGAGTTAAGTAAAGTCTGAAACATTTGTCATAGTAGCGTATAATATAAAAGATGAATGGTGGAATACTCGATTATGGATATGAAACATTATTCATGTCCAGATAAAACAAGACCTTATTCTTAAATTTAGTTGTTTGCGTAAAATTTTCTACCCGTTTGTTCAGGCAAAGCTCCTGCTGAAAATTACATCCAAGTATGGGGATGACATGGACGATTCCAATATTTTTAGGCTTTTTTCAGAAATTCACCTGTGCCAGCCATGTCAGGAAAAACATTCAGAACATGCAAGCGTTGGGATCCATTTTCAGTTCCTTCCGAAATTCCTGATTATCTGGTTGCAGTTGGTTCCACTTAAAGTTCGGTTTCCTGGAACCAATTCCTTGATAACTTTGTTCTTTCGCAACAGAAAATGAAATACAATTTATGATTCGCTCTAGCAACCCAACATAATTTAGGGTTCTCCGACGCAAACCTCAGGGTGTACCCTCGCAACCATTCACTGTTATTTTTACTGGGCTCTGATATCGTGAAAAACCTAGTAGAATAACGTAAAGAAAATCAAACGTTTAGTTCTGAAAATCTTTATTAGCAAAAACCCCCAAAAAACACTCTAAATTATAGTTTTTATGCAACAAGTGCAAAAAGTGGACAATATTTACAATGCATAAAGTCATGCTTTAGCATTATTACTTAGTGCAAAAAGCATGACTTAAGTAATGCTTTTGTCCACTAAAGCAAAAAATTTATGCCTTTATACACTGACAACTGATCATAAATGCCCTACTTTTTGCACGATCGTAGAAAAAGTATATTGCTGCATTTAGTTAATATACAAGCCTATTATCCTACTTATGCAATAAATACGTTTGGTAACTCAAGAGTTTATAC
The DNA here is from genome assembly GCA_963971135.1 of Stenus bimaculatus. Classification (NCBI taxonomy): domain Eukaryota; kingdom Metazoa; phylum Arthropoda; class Insecta; order Coleoptera; family Staphylinidae; genus Stenus; species Stenus bimaculatus. The sequence continues at coordinate 14,827,301 of OZ020185.1, read as the reverse complement.
CATTTTATACTTTATACTTTATACATTCTTATAAGCTTTGTTCCTAGTTTTCTAACCGTCATGAAACCGTATCGAAACTAGCTAAGTTTATGCGCTTGCGCCAACTTTTTACCATCCAAATTATATCTCCAAAGACGAGTTGTTGGAACGGTTTTATATACATAAGTACAGGTGGTGATTATTAGCAAGTAACTGCTTCTCGTCGTGTACCTAAATGATGGTACCGAACAGAATCTCTTGAAGTGCGTATGTTTGGTTGGAACACAAACTTGGACGTCTTGTCTCTGATGGAACACATATTGTCAATTGCGCATGACCATTATGTGCGGTTTTTCTGGCTGACGAAACAAACTACTTTTGGGAAGAAACTTTATAAATTCCATTGGTATTATTAAGCTTATTTTTTATTAAATAATTAAAAATCCCTAGCAACGTTTTAGGAATCGTTGATGAAAACGGGCATAAGCCACCTACAATGACCATATACTTTTAACTGTCAAAGTGTAATTTTAAAAGTTTTCCAAAAATTTTATATTTCTCAAAGGAATAAAACGTATAATTGAAGTTTCAATTATGTGAGTTGAAAACTGTTTTATTGGTTTTATTATTGTTTATGAGCTTACAATCATAAATGTGGTTTTATATATGATAATTAAATTCTAAATGCAGGACTATTTGTAACTTTGCTTGTTCTGTGAGAATTAATTAGTAATCAAACCGATAATAAAATTCTACGCTGCCAATTCCATAAAATTTGAAAAATAATACAAGTATGTATTTATATCATTTTGCTGCATCGAATTATTGTCCTACAGGGTGGAAACTTTGCTGCACCGAAAATTGCTGGATCGAAAATTGTTGGGTCGAAAAGTTAAAGATTAAAGGGTCCGTATTTTGTTAATAATTTGTAAGTAGTCAAAAAACATTTTTGTTACCGTTAAATCCTCTATTTTCTACCCATTAAATACCCCTGTGACAATATTAATATCCAAACAGAGAGAAAGTGAAAATAGACAAAATAGTAGTTTTGATGACTTTTCTTGAGAAGTTTTTTCAAATTTGCCTAAGATTTGTTTGTGTCTTTCTCTATTTTGCTTTCTTAATAATGCTGTTCAACCTAAAATTATCATTTGTTTTAGAGTAGTGATTTTTCAAAAGAGGATCGTTTTTGCATAAAGGTGCGTTTTGCTTGCGACGGAAATTCCGTCGTCCGCGACTCTAAACGCCGAACGGAATACTTTGCATAGCAACTAAGCAACTTAGCTGACACGTTGCTAAGCAAAGTAATCCTCTCCGGAAAATTTCTGTCGCTAGCAAACGTACCTTTAGTAGAAAATATCAACAAAACGAGTGAAAAAATACTTACAAAAGGTTGTCAAAAGTATGATTATTTTTTGATAAGTAATCCAGAAATGTTCAATTAAAAAAGGACGTAACTTTGGTCCGTTATCTTGGAATGGTCACACGGAATATTATTAAAATATTTTTAGAGTGTGCATCTAAAATAAGTATTGTATATTCGATAGAAAACAGCATGTCCACATAATTTTTTCAGTTTAGAGTAATATTACTTTCTCGCAGCGCTGGATATGATCAAATGAAATATCTATCCGTAATATAGGAAAATTAATTATTAAAAACTTTAATCAAGTAAAATTTTCATTAAAAAATTTAGCGACCTATATATATATATATATATTTTTATAGTATCGATCCTCTCATAAATATCAAAATTATATTATGTATACTTCTATCAAATATTCTTTAATAAATAATTCGTTGACAAGAAGTGGAGGGATTTTTTACCAACATTTATAAAAGATTACTTGTGTATTGTGTATTGGGAGTTCTACAAGATATAAAATATTTTATAGTTTAAAAAATTGGTCTGAAAATTTCAATCAAATTGATTGACTACGTTTATATCTTTTATTTCAGGCGGGATTGGATTAAATATAGTATTCAGTTAGACACGTAAACAACGAGCTTATCTCGAAAGATTGGATTGGATTTTTTTCAATCCAAGGTCGATCCTACTTACAAACGAGGAGCAAACATACAAATTGTGTTAAATCTAGTTTTAATATTATATATTTTGACTTTTTGATACTTAGGGTCGCATTTCCCACTAGACAAAGTAGGTACTTGCCTAGGGCCCGAAAAATTTACACATTTTTTATTTAATGGCTAAGTCCAATCCCACTGTTTTATAGGATTGGATTATTGAATCCCGATTGTACGTGTTTATTTTAGAGATGCACCGAATAGTGATTTGGTTTAATACCAAACATTCGGCGAAAAGTTGGCCAAATATTCTCTTCCTGCCTCCAAAACTCCGCTTCTTTGTTTAATCTCAGGCACATGTTTCGCATGAAAAGATTTTTATATGAATGGACCGATTTTCCCCAATTAGCGCTTAAAGGTTTAAATTTTCGACTTAAAATATGTGATCACAAAATTAGTAAAACATGGAACTGCTTTGAAATTGATATAACAACAAAATAATATCGTTTTTATTTTTTGCCGAATATTTAGCTTTTCATAACAATATTCGGTCTTTTACCGAATAGTAAAAAAATGGTCGAATATTCGGTCTGCCGAATAATTATCGAATTTTCGATGCACCTCTATTTTATTTCGGAAAAAAATGCGGATCGGGTCAATCGCTATTTGAATATCATGATTGGATTGATCCAATCATGATTGAGCTACGCGAGAGAAACGTTGTCATATTGAAATATAAGTATTCCTGAAAGGTTTATAAAACAAATATCGTAGATGTATTTCTACGAAAATTTAAAACATATTTTTGGGTTTTTGATGTTCAATGACTACGTTAATCTCGCGGGATTGTTCAGTCATGTAAACAATGCGTTTATCTCAAAAGATTGGGTTGGATTTTTTCAATGGAAGTCAATCTTAGTAAAAAGTCAAGAGAAATAAAATTACCATCAAATGGGGCTACACTGATAATTGAGAGGTTATTTTTAGCAGCAGGTAATTAAAAAATTATTTTGACTTTTTAATGTGTTCTGCTAACTTTTAGCTTTTAGCTTTAAAGGTTTTCGTTGGTATCTCTGTTGCTGCTGTTGCTTTGGTAAATTGACATGTCAAATTATTATAGGTTAACGTAAACATGCCGGAGCAGAGTTTATTTCATAAATTATTTTCTTTGATTAAAAATTTCAAAAACTTTCTATAATTCCGAGTTAACAACACAATCAGCACTAACAATTATTGTATCTTTGGCTTTATCAATAAGTGAACCAACATTTGCTCCATGATACCAGGAGCCATAACAAGAAAAGAGAAGTTGAAGATGTGTTTTATCAATACTGCATTCTGGATAATTAAGATTAATGCAGTATTGTTAATAGAAACTGCAAGGAATAGATTATTTAAAATGGGTTTGACATTGGTGAATAAGGACTTAAGCGTAAAATTGTTACTGACAAAATGACTACGTTGAGCTCGAGCAGGTCAAGCCAGCTTAAATTCCGGCTAAATTTGACCTCTTACATGTACTTCAAATGGTAGAGGTCAAGCCAAGCCGAATTCAATCTGGGTTGAGTTGCTCGAGATAACAGTAGTCAATTGCCAAACCACATTTTAATGAATTGTATATGTTGTGGTACATGAAAATTCTTAGTTTCCACATTTTTTTATATTAAATTTATTATTCTGAAATACAATTGATGCTTTCTGAAATAAAATTGGAAAAGGTGAAGTAACTTTACTCAAATCAATCGCGTTTTTGTCGTTACAAATTTTTATTCGATCGCTATTATTAAGTCAAATGCCATGATTTTATAGGATTATATAAGTTCCTAAAGTGAATCCAATCCGACGTGTTTATTTCAAAATAGATGCGGATCGAGACAATTGCTATTTTCAATCCAATCCGGATGGAGTTACGCGAGATAAACTTTGTCAATGTAGCATTTTTATGATTGATAGTTAGAAAGTTTAAAAAACCCATATATTCATATTTTTTGATATAAAGCAAACTTATTATCTATTTAAACATCTAAAATTACTTTTTAAATCCTTCTGTCACTATTCAAGTGTATTGTACTACATACCATATAAGGGGAGTTATAGCACAAAGCCATTCTAATACAAAAAGGGGATTTTAAAAATAGTATTGGAAAATATGTAATAAAATATGTATTACGTTTATTACAAAAACTACGCTTATAACCAAATAATCCATCAAATGCGGAATATTACTACATGAAGCATTATAAATTCATGTAGCTAATCCTATAAATTACATGATATCCCAAAACGAATTTTATGGTAGTACTTCATAAATCAAATTTAGCAAATTATTCCTGTCGGTAAATTAGTGAGGCTTAAAAGTATATTGTTTATAAAATGGTAATCTAATTAATTCGGTAAAGAGCAATCCCTAATTAAAGCGTTTTTGTAACAAAAAACCTAGAAAATCCCTTGAACAATGCAAATACTAATTCGCTTAAACACACTACCCTCCACACGGATTATGAGAATTCTGGGGGTGAGTCTATATGCTGAGCGGGCTTTCCATGTTTACTCGCACACTTTCCATGTAATAAACATTTATATGTAAAGTGAAATGGAAAATTCAAATACAGGCGATGCTTTTTGTGTAGAATTCTTGCGCTATCCTGGAATTGGAAGGGTTATATTAGGGGTTTCGTTTTTAAAAATGCAATAGGTATAATAAAATTTTAGTTAACTTAACAAACTCGTCATAAGCTACTTCCTAACTTGAATGCGTGCTTATTAACATAAATTAACAAGTTTAAAAACGCCTTGCAAAAAGTACCACGACTAATTAATTTTATGAAAACTTTTAACGCGAGAATTATCATTTGTTATAATCATAATTTAATTCTTGAACAAATTTTTAATGAAAATACTTTATGAAACACTTTTTCAAACATTAAAGTAAAATAGGTTTAATTGAGTTAATAACGTTTACAAAGTATCTAATAAAGGGCTTTAATTACTTACTAATCATGCCTTTAAGTTTCACGTAACTCTATTACAAACATCTCATGGTGACGATATATTGAAGTAATTGAACTGAATAAAACGCAAACAAAACTTTAAAGTTTGTTACTTGAACAACTCTCTAACCCTGTTTATATACTACTTCGTAGAGAGAAACATATCACTATTTACATTTCTGAGGATTTAATTACTGGAAAACAACTAAATTTGCTAATTGTTGAAAATATTAAATGTACAATTGAGTTTGATTAAAACCTTAATTCGTTTAAACTTCCAAATTACTAATGGGTATAATTACCAAATTTAACACACAAACATTATTACGATACGCACAATTAACGAACCACAAATTTTTAGCTAGAATAAACCATTATTTAATACAACATTGAATTTATAAGTAGTCGATAACTATTTTAACTTTAATTTTCAACCCAATTGTAGTGTGAAAATATCTATGGAAGTACGTTGCTTCCAACTTTGTAATTGAACAATTGAACACGAACTTCATGAAGCTATGCGAAGTAGTTATTATCTCATAAAATTAAGTCTGAACTACCTTTTCAACATAATGTAGAAGGAAGAAGAATTATACTCATGTAAAGTTAAGAGTTAAGCTCGGTGCTGATGGGATCATTATGCTTATACGGTTTAAGATTTTGCGTTTTTAGAAGAAAATGCAGAACATAGTCGGGAAAAGGGTTGTGCTCTACGTTAGGTACTTGTTTAAGTCATGATATTACCTCAACGCACCTTAATATAGTTTAAATGATTTTACTTAATTCTAATTGTAACCAAAACTTTTATCTTATTGTAAATGTGCAATAAATTAAATTGGCTATATAATAATTATATTCTGTTTCTAATAATATATTCCAATTGGAAATGTGGTGTATGTTAAGGTAATCTTCGTTTGTGTTCCAAATTTATGAATCTATAATTTCCCATTGGAATTTGTCTCCCGACTAATTGATATTGTATCCATAATTTACACAAATTATATGTATATATATATTGCTAGAATTACAAATGTAGTATTAAATACCGTATGGTATTATTCAGCCTTTGGGGAAAATTTATGTAAGACTAGAAAATATATTTTTTTTTAAATTTAAATAATTATTAAATCGATTTGATTTTTAAAAAGAATGCATTTTTTCATTTATGAAGCTTGTTTAAGGATAGTCAGGTTGGTTACGTTACCGAGCGTCATCAACAAGGCACTCGGAAAGTTGTAAAAGTTGTTAGGCGCCCGTTCGTAGTTCTTTGAGAGAGCTTGGTTAAACTTCTAATGCACCTACACAAATTGAACTACACTTGCCTTAGTACGACATGAATTTTTTATCATACCCTTCCAGGTCAATCAAAAGTTAATAAATTTTTAGTACAAATACACTGCAAGCCGAATATTCATCGATTTTTTTAAACATTTTATCATTTTCCAGGGTTTCCACTAAACGAGCATCTGTACTTGACAGATTATATACAGAAATATAAGTGTTCGCTTTACCTCTGCGGTCTGTGGAATTGAGCAATTCTATTTGCACATATAAATGATGGAGTTTTATTACTCTATGTTTCGCGTGTTCATGCTGGGAAAAATAATTGAAATTTCCTTGGTAAAAACTATATTTATTAAAATCAAATGGAAATTAATGTTTACATATTTTATAAACAAAAAGATCGATGTGGAGGCACATATTTATTATTTAAATATAAATGGATGACATAAAAGTTTTCAATCATTTTTAATCAATTATTTGAATGATTACTTATTGCCTTGTAAAAATTACTTCTATACAATTTTCATCAGCTGATTTTATCTAATAAAAGATGAGAAAAAAATGAAATTTTTCAAAATTTCAAGCTTTATTTTCACAAGGAGTACACATACTCCTCTTCGTATTAAATGGATTTTTCCTGTACAGAAAATTAAAGTCTTGTAAAAAAAATACATAGAACTGAAAATTTCTGACAGTCCGGCTTATCGGAAAATTTCCGATTCTCCAAATGTAAAACTTTTTAATAGTAGAAGCGGCGGCGACACTAGGTCTAGTGTGATAAAACTTTTCAAGGTCGTACATATAATTCGTTACGTCATTGAGGGGGGAACACAAAATGGCACTGCTCCCACGTGTAGACCGAACGCCACTATAAAAAAATTTTTTTCATAATTTTTATTTTTTTCTAATGTCTAGTATCATAAAACTTCAGGATTCTGATTTCTCCTCGCGACAGGGGAGGGTTAGGGCTATAAAAAAATGCGGTGCTGCCAGTCTCCGAGAGAACGCTTATCAGTGGCAGCAGCAAAATAAGAGATCCCACAAATTCGATTTTCAAAAATTGGCAACCACTTTTACTGACGTCTTGTAAAAGTGGTTGCTTATTACTGACGTCTCGTAAAAGTGGTTGCTTATTACTGTCGTCTCGTAAAAGTGGTTGCTTATTTTTGAAAACGATTCCCTCTTTCGGGTTGCTGCCTCGGTTCCTGCCACGTGTAGACCAAACATCACTATTAAAAAAAAATTTCAAAATTTTTATTTTTTTTTAATATCTAGTATCATAAAACTTCAGTATTCTGATTATTCCTCGTTCCTCGCGATAGGGGAGGGTTAGGGCTATAAAAAAATACCCCCAAACCTGACAGGAACCGAGGCAGCAACCCGAAAGTGGAATTCATTTTCTAAAATAAGCAACCACTTTTACGAGACGTCAGTAAAAGTGGTTGCCAATTTTTAAAAATCGAATTTGTGGGATCTCTTATTTTGCTGCTGCCACTGATAAGCGTTCTCTCGGAGACTGGCAGCACTGCATTTTTTTATAGCCCTAACCCTCCCCTGTCGCGAGGAGAAATCAGAATCCTGAAGTTTTATGATACTAGACATTAGAAAAAAATAAAAATTTTGAAAAAAAATTTTTTATAGGCGACGAGCGAATTTTACTGCAGCGCCCCCTGTGGCAGTAATTTGCATTTTTGGTGGGAAAACAAATTGTTTGTTAGGTAGTTCTTATTTACAATTGCTTGATTAAAAGTAAATTGTAAATAGTTAGTACTACAATTAATATGAATAGAAGGTCAAACATATCTTGTTGTATTGTTGGATGCCATAATAGTTACTCCAACACACAGGAAAATAGAAAATTTTGTAGATTTCCTGTAAAGTCGTATGCGGTAAAAAGACCAAAAATTTGGATTGTTATATTTTACGATAATACCTTTATTTCTAAAATATTTATTTTAGACCCATTGGTGAAGCTTGGAAACCAACAAAAAATGATAGGATTTGTAGTGCTCAATTCATTGAAATGAAAAAACTTCTAAGGAAATATTTATAATTTGTTAACAATAAGTTTAATTTATAATACATATTTTATGGTATTAGGAATATAAAATTCCTACAGAACCGAATAGTCCAAACTCAACCGATTTCAGAGGTTAAAAAATCTAGAATCAATTTCTGCAAGTACTTCATGAACCGTCCAAGTTCAAGAATTTTCACCAGAAATCTCTTCATACTTAACTACGGAAGATTTTAGTTGTTAAGCTAATTTTGACGAAGGCTTTAAAGAAGAAGAAATTTGCTTTTCGTTTGAATGTAATTTCTAAAAAGCTTCAAATAATATTGAAACTACTGCATATATCCCAAATAGTCATCTGCTTAAACGAACTAGTGAGAAGTGTGTTAGCAATACTGATAATATTGAATGTGGCGGTTTTCATTTTCAATAAAGACGATGAAAATTTGAATAGATTTCTATTGGAAAAAATCAAAAGTATGTTGTTGTATCAATTTACTGTTTTTGTAAAATAATGCTATATTACTAGAATAAAATCTTAAGAAAGCTAAAATATGTATTTATTTATATTTTATTTTCACTGAAATAACGCTAAAATCAAATTACATAACCTAAGTTTTTAACTTGACAGTTCCAACCATAGAAGTTTTACCTCCAAAAATGCATAGAGCCGACCGATAGAGGCGCTGATCGCAATTATTCGCTCGCCGCGTATAGGCGACGAGCGAATTTTACTGCAGCGCCCCCTGTGGCAGTAATTTTCATTTTTGGTGGGAAAACTAATTGTTGGTTAGGTAGTTCTTATTTACAATTACTTGATTAAAAGTAAATTGTAAATAGTTAGTACTACAATTAATATGAAAAGAAGGTCAAACATATCTTGTTGTATTGTTGGATGCCATAATAGTTACTCCAACACACAGGAAAGTAGAAAATTTTGTAGATTTCCTGTATAGTTGTATGCGGTAAAAAGACCAAAAATTTGGATAAATAGGATTAAGAGAAGATCGTAAGTATAAAAATTAGAGTTGCATATTAATGTTATATTTTACGATAATACCTTTATTTCTAAAATGTTTATTTTAGATCAACTGGTGAAGCTTGGAAACCAACAAAAAATGACAGGATTTGTAGTGCTCAATTCATGGGAAATGAAAAATAAAACTTCCTAAGGAATTATTTATAATTTGTTAACAATACGTTTAATTTATAATACATATTTTATGGTATTAGGAATATAAAATTCCTACAGAACCGAATAGTCCAAACTCAACCGATTTGAGAGGTTAAAAAATCTAGAATCAATTTCTGAAAGTACTTCATGAACCGTCCAAGTTCAAGAATTTTCACCAGAAATCTCTTCATACTTAACTACGGAAGATTTTAGTTGTTAAGCTAATTTTGACGAAGGCTTTAAAGAAGAAGAAATTTGCTTTTCGTTTGAATGTAATTTCTAAAAAGCTTCAAATAATATTGAAACTACTGCATATATCCCAAATAGTCATCTGCTTAAACGAACTAGTGATAAGTGTGTTAGCAATACTGATAATATTAAATGTGACGGTTTTCATGAGTTTAATTCAATGAACAGGATGAAAATTTGAATAGAATTCTACTGGAAAAAATCAAAAGTATGTTGTTGTATCCATTTACTGTTTATACACTAAGTTTTTTGTATAATAATGCTATATTACTAGAATAAAATCTTAAGAAAGCTAAAATATATATTTATTAATTTATTTATATTTTATTTTCACTGAAATAACGCTGAAATAAAATCACATAACCCAAGTATTTAACTTGACAGCTCCAACCATCGAAGTTTTACCTCCAAAAATGCATAGAGCCGACCGATAGAGGCGCTGATTGCAATTATTCGCTCGCCGCGTATAGTGGCGTTCGGTCTACACGTGGCAGCAGTGCCATTTTGTGTTCCCCCCTCAATGACGTAACGAATTATGTGTACGACCTTGAAAAGTTTTATCACACTAGACCTAGTGTCGCCGCCGCTTAGACTATAACGTTTTCTAAAGATTTCACCAAAAAATTCAACCTGCTAATGGGTTCTATACATTCAAATACCTATTTTTGGATTTTAACATTAAAATCAATTTGGATTTGGCGCTCTTAGGCAGATGGTGGCACGTTAACAATCCCATGATTACGACTTTGTACATGCATCTTACACACAGTAGGTACTTAATTTGATATTACTCTCAATAGCTTAATTACGGCACCTTGGCCGATTAAAAATATGCAAAACTTTGTTGCGATTTTGGCGATTTCACTAGCGTTTTTGGCACTCCAGACTAATTTCTGATTTGCTTCCCTTCAGCTCAAAAATTAAACAAAAAATATACCTGATGTAATATAAGTTCCTTATTATACAAATAAAATTTACAAAAATATAAAAATTTAATCCATATGGATTCAAAAAGCAGCCCTTTTTGGCGCCCCTCCTTTTATCACCAGGGGGCGATCTACCCCACTCGAATTTGGACTATTTTTAAAACAAATCGAGTGATTTCATTTTTATTTTCTTCTTACTATTATAAAATTTGCCCTCCTTAAAACTTAGGGCGTATAAAGCGAGGAGTTGATAAGCTCGTTGAGTAAAGAAATACGAATACATGCACTTAAATGAAACACCCTGTATATGTGTAATAGAGTTGCACTGCAGGGCGTCTTAGCCTCCCTCCCCTTAAGTTAAATTAAAAAATTTTTAAAGTTCATATATTTTTAATTTTTTATGATTTTTTGTGGATTTTTTTTAGGATTTTTATTGCATTTTCAACAATTTTTAAATTGGAGGCGTTGTAACTACCAGACAAAAAATACGAAAAATATACGAAAATATTTCTTTACTAATTTTGTTAAAATGAAAATTATAAGGATTTTATATGTAAATGTAGTTTATATTTTTTAGTTTGAGGTGTTGTAACAAAAAAAACCAAAAATATAGTTGTTTGCTCATTTTGTGTATAGCTATTAGTTATAATTGTGAGTTTTTAAGAAAATAAAATTTATGTTTGTTTTCATTTTTTATGATTTTTCATATCTTTCTGCTGCATTTTCATGATTTTTAAGAATAAAGCATTGTAACCACCGGTGGATTTACATAATTGGGTTGCAGTCCAGGGACTTCTCTCTTAATTCACCCTTATAAATAAAGTGACGAGTTGATAAGCTCGTTGAGCAAATAAATATGAATACATGTACTATGTATGTACTAAAATGAAAACGGTTAGTTGGTACACCCAGTTTACAGGGTGTACAAAAAGTTCGGCAACGTCCGTGTAATTTTGAAACGAAGCATTATTGAAAAAATGTTTCAAATAAAATTTGTACGATTCTTAGTGACGCACTTTCTGGAAATATTGCCCATGACCTTGAACAGCAAGATGAAGGTCAGGCGATAATCACTAACTTTTTTAATAGGGGCAACCCATTTTTCAAAGGTTTATGGAACATATTTTTTTGTTTTCGTTTTATTTGAAACAGTTTTTCAAAAATGCTTTATTTCAAAAATAAACGTGCGTTGCAGAATTTTTTTACACCCTCTATGTGGATTTATAAGCGGTCTAATAAAGCTGCAGCCCAGCCCCCCTTGGTAAAAACTGTATTTATTAAAATCAAATAGAAATTAATGTTTACATAAACAAAAATATCGATGTGGAGGCACATATTGACATATTTATTATTTAAATATAAATGGATGGCATAAAAGTTTTGAAAAATTTTAAATCAATTATTTGAGAGGTTGCTTATTGCCTTGTAAAAATTTTACTTCTATACAATTTTCACAGGATCAAGAAATTTTCTTAGGGGCGTCAAAGAAAATTTTTGGCGCCCATGTAAAAAAATCGAATTTAACTCAGGATTCTCATTATCAGAACGCTTTGTGCAATATGTTAAAAATACGGCCCCCCCATCTTTTATCTAATAAAAGATGCTCTGCAGGCGAAAATTTTCAAAATTTCAAGGTTTATTTCACAAGGGGCGCCTGTACAAGGTACAAAGACCTCTCTAAAAAATCATTTTATTCACAGACTAATAAACTGAAAAATATGAAGTGAACATTTTTGTTCGTCCGGCTTATCGGGAAATTTCCAATTTTCCAAATTTAAAACTTTTTAACGTTTGAAGCGTTGTAATGACCAAACAAAAAATACCAAAAATATTGTCATTTGCTCATTTTGTTTATTTGTTAGTATTGTGACCGCTTCTTAAAAATTAGCTGGGTATAAATTATCAAATAAATAGCCTTCATATATGTTTTTAATAATAAATAGTTTATTCATCAACTTACAACTATTAGTAATAAAAAAACATTAAATGTATAAAAAACAATTTGAAAATTATCCTAAATCAGCATGGACCGTATGACCTGGTATTAAGGAAAGGAAAAATAATATAATAAAGATTAAAATAACATGATAAAATTAATTCCGTTGATTTAACAAATATGTATGTACATTCTTCTTAAATTTCATAGTAGACTTCGTTTCTTTTATTTCTTCAGGAGGGTCATTAAAAAATTTTAAAATTCTAAATTCCTTTTTTAATTTTCTTTTAATGTTTGAAATACCAAATAAGTGAATTTTAATTGCATCTCTGGTGAAACGATTATGAATCTCATTGTTCATTTCATATGATAAAATCATTTTTTGTTTTTCCACATTATCCTATGCGCTTACATAAAAATATTTCAATGATATTATATGATCGAGTAATTTCAAGTAAATCATTTTGAGACGTACACCATGAGATTATTTCAACAATTTCCCCATGTAGTAATATTATATCTTAAATTTGAAAATCTGAATTAATTTTTAACAAATTTTTTAATATTTGTTGTATTTATAGAAAATCTTTTAAAAATGAATCCTGTCGATGAAATTTTGTTTGAAAGTTTTTTAAATGATGGTGCCCCATAAAGGCTAGAATCAATAAGAATTAATTATGGTGCTCAGAATTGCACCATTAATTTCCGAAAATTGTTTAATTTTAATATTATTTATTTATATATTAATATTTATAGCTATTTTATTTTTATTTTTATTCTTAAATATTATAAATTATGTTTTATTAATGTTAATTGTTAAACGCTTTTCTTTTACTTAAATAATATTAAGTCCTTATAAATTTCTTTTCCAAGACTATCTAATCCAAAATATAATAATATAGATAATACAGGGTGTCCCGTTCGTGGTTCACCAAACGTCAAGGTTAGAAAGTTGAGCAAATTTTAGCAAGAAAAAACCAAAAAAGTTTTTTATGGTTTGAAAGTTACAGGGGTTTCACTTTGACATCGCCTGTTTTTGCCATAAATCAGTAAATGATCAATAGTTGCTTAATAATCAATTTTTAAAAGCAAAAGTTAAGTTTTTATGGCTTTTGAAACAGTTGTATTATTAAATAATAACAAAAATGAAGGCGCACCTCAATTGTAACTAACTATGCTTAGAATCAATTCTCATAGGAGTAAGTTTAGAAGGCTCTAGTGAGTGCATAAAAAGAGTTAGGATTTCAAAAATTTTCATAATTTCTAGAGAATTTAAAAAATATTTAGAAAATTAAAAAAAAACACGCCCTTACGAGGTTATATATTGGAGAAAATCTTTAAAAACTGCTAAAAAACAATTTTTTATGGATTTTTTTCTTTTCGATTTTTTTAATACTTGATAAACGAATTGTGTTTTATCATTGTTACCAATGGAAAGAGGATACTTTCAGCTTTGAAATTATATTTTTTTTACATCTTTTTACTAAATTCTTAAGCAGCTATTGATCATTTACTGATTTCTGGCATGTCAAATTCAAACCCCTGTAACTTTCAAACCATAAAAGATAGACCCCTACTTTCTTGATAAAATTTGCTCTACTTTCTTTCTAACCTTGACGTTTGGTGAACCACGAACGGGACACCCTGTATAAGTGGTCCTAAAAACGAACCTTGGGAAACACTAATTTTTTATATAATTTATCACTTTTTCCGTGAAGTTCGCGACAGACTTAAAGACGATAGTCGGCGAAATTTTGTGAGCGTAAAATGTGACTCTACGGAATACCATTTTTTAGACAAACCAGTAAATGAAATTCTGTTTTTTTTTGTAGTAGTAGTTCATTAATACTTGGCATAACATGTCTATTATTTTGTTTTGTATTTTTTATTGAATTTTTAGATTTATAGACAATCAAATCTGACCTAAAAATGAGCAAGTTTTGCTTGCTGTTTTAAACCTTATACTCGATATAATCGGAAAAACAGAATAACACTTTTGTGAAGTTGTGTATTTAGATAAGAGAAAATTTTACAAATCTCAATTTGAAGGTCCCTTGTTAAAGAAAAATGGTATTTTCTAGGACCAGGTTTTTTTAAAAGTGCCAATTTTACTGCTGCCGTATGAGTATTTGGTGTGACAAAAACAAAACCAGAAGAAATTGGTAGCCACAAGACTCTTCTGTGTACCAAAAAAAGAAATTTTAAAAAAGCTTCAATAGAAAAAAAATTATGAGCAAAACCCCAAATATCAAGCGAATTTCAAAATCAAGCGCTCGCATTTGCCGACTAGCGCCTATCGTTTCTTTAAATACATTCGTTAGTGCATCGTTAGTGCTTTTTAGTGCAACAATTAGTAATTCACGCTCGGCGAGAAATTTTTTTAATTTACCACTTTTCATTGGTATTTGTTAGTGCATCAAAGGAACATTCTATTTTGGAAAAAAATAAGTAAGTTACATATTTTACTATTTTCAACCCAGCGACAGTTTTTTTTATTACCAATTTTTTTCAAATTATCTTCTTAACTTCATTAGTGCTTGTTAGTGCATGAAAAACACACCATATATTTGAAATAATAAGAAAGTTACAGATTACAGACCTTTTATTTTTTTCAACCCAGCGAAATTTATTTTTATTTTGTTTTCATATGTTGTTTTAAATTGATTAGAGCTTTGTGCATTAGAAAAATACTATACATGTTTTTAGAAAAGAAAGAACATTACAGATCTTTAACTTTTTTCGACCCAGCGACATTTATTTTATTAACTAAATGCATTCATTGCGGTTTTTATTAAGGTAATTACTAATATTTATTAAATTTTAATTTTATTCGTAATATATTAAAAAAAAATAAATGATCTGTAACTTTCTTATTTTTTCAAAAATGTAAAGTTTTTTGATGCAGTAACAAGCACCAACGAAGCACTAATGAAATTCAGAAAAACATTTGAAAAAAATTAATAAATAAACAAAAATGTTGCCGAGTCGAAAAAAGTAAAAATTTCTTCGATTTTAGAAAATAAAATGTTATTTTATTTGATGTACTAATAAGCACTAACAAGCACCAACGAAGCACTAAGGAAATACAAGAAAATTTATAAAAAAGTGGTAAGCTTAATACTATAATTTTACTAATTGTTGCACTAAAATAGTTATTTATGTAACGAGAGTGTAAAGTGAAGTTTTATGGCATGAGGTCGGAAGTATCGAGATGAGCCGAAGGCGAATCTCGATAAAACCCGACCGAATGACATAAAACTTCACTTTACACGAGTTACATACAACATTTTTTGCACGATCGCAACTATAAACAAAAACAAATTTCATAATTTAGTGTAAAAGCAATCTTAAATAATTAACAATATTTACTGTTTGTTTATTGTTTATTTGGAGCAGGATATTGATGAAAATCAAGAGGGTAATAGTGTTGCCAGGTTAGAATAATTTAAAAGCAGCAGCGAGTAGCTTAAAATTAATGAATGAAACAAAGCAGCATTTTCTGTGTTGGTTATTTACGCATGGTATATATATAACCAACATGAACAGTCATGATGATTATATATATGCATATATTACCAACATAGCATAATGACAGTTATATGACAGATAAACACTGTAAAAATCAATTTTATGCATTGAATAAAATTTGTAAAGTGACAACTTTAGGAGTGGCCGTGCAAAAATGTATTTAAAAAACGTTAGTGCTCTGGACTGGTCTGTCGCTAACTTCACGCACCTTTTCTATATTAGGTCTTTTTGTTAAATATGATACAATTAATTTCATAATTTGCAAGTAATTCCTCTGATACCTGATTGATCTAAGAATTCCTACAGTAAATTGTGATCCACTGTGTCAAATGATTTTGATAAATCAATAGAAACGGCTGCTCTACCGGGTGGAAATGAAAACCGGGTCACCTCTATAACTTTTTTATTTATGAATAGAAAAATTTGA
Source organism: Stenus bimaculatus (assembly GCA_963971135.1). Lineage (NCBI taxonomy): Eukaryota > Metazoa > Arthropoda > Insecta > Coleoptera > Staphylinidae > Stenus > Stenus bimaculatus. The sequence continues at coordinate 14,810,769 of OZ020185.1, read as the reverse complement.
AATTTGGCTATGTTCTATGGTTCAAAAAAACAAATTTTATGTGCATTTTTTATTTTCGAAATCACTTCCGGTTTCACCGGAAACACCATGAACTTTGTTTTTTTAAATGTAACATCCCATATTTTTATTCATGGCTTAAAATACTTTTAAAAAAGTATTTTTGAGATATTAGTTTTTATTTTTTGCGAAAAAAAAAATTTTTCAAAAAAAAAAATTTTTCAAAAAAAAAAAGGTTTTCGAAGTCGGTGAAAATTACCAAAACTAATTCTAAATAATTCAAATACATAAAATAAATAATCGTTATAAAATCCTCTTTTTAAAAAGTCGAATGACCCGGCATCATTGCATTTAAAAAAAGTGAGATATTTGATAAAATCTTCATTAACTAAGTTTAAAAATTAATAGTTCAAAAACCACTTAAATTTTTTTTCAAATTACAATTTTATTTAGGTATTTGAATTATTTAGAATTAGTTTTGGTACTTTTCACCGGCTTCGAAAACCTTTTTTTTTTTTGAAAAAAAATTTTTTTACAAAAAAAATAAAAACTAATATCTCAAAAATACTTCTTTTTTAAAAGTATTTTAAGCCATGAATAAAAATATGGGATGTTATATTTAAAAAAACAAAGTTGATGGTGTTTCCGGTGAAACCGGAAGTGATTTCGAAAATAAAAAATGCACATAAAATTTGTTTTTTTGAACCATAGAACATAGCCCAATTTCAAATTTTTTTATTCATAAATAAAAAAGTTATAGAGGTGACCCTGTTTTCATTTCCACCCGGTATATTTATTTCAGTTGAGTTGATCATAAATAAACTCCATAATATTTAATATTCCAGATTGAGTGCGACTTTTTTCTTGAAGTCCATTATGTCTTGAATCAAATAAATAATTTTTAAAGAAATCCACAATGCTTCTATTAATGTTTTTGGAAAGGTATTCAATACAGAAATCGGTCTGTAATTTTCATTACTTAATTTAGGACAATTTTAAAAACTTTAGTACCTACATCAAGAAATATATTAAAAAGGTAACAATGTGGACTAATAACTTCATACTATATATCTTTTAAATTTTTAGTATCATATTCTTTTATACCATCTATTTCAGGAGCATTTTATCTAATACAAATTTTTTTCTTAGATATTGATAAAATATTTTTTTTCTTCAAACGTCATTAAAGTACAGCCTTATGTGACACTTGACAGGCTTTAACAAGTAATTTTTATGTTCCTTGATTGTATGGTCATGTTCGTGCCTTTCCGAAGTAAATCGGTTACAATCGGTATATTTTGCATTGACAAGGATTAGAAAGGTGGAGTAGAAATGAAATTTTGGGCAACCCAATATACACTAATATTGTATTGTGTTTTGTATTGTGTATAAATGTCAAATTTTAAAATAATTTTTTATATTACCATTTCAAAAAAATTCGACATTTTCAGAAAAAATAGCATGTCTTACTCGGAGTAAAACAATATACTATTATTGAAGCTTTTAATTTATTTGCTTAGTTAAGTCCAATACAGTTAAAATAGTTATTAAAAATATTTGCCATTAGAGTTCCTAACTTTGTTAGGATGTTCACTCATAATTTCTTTAATAATATTCCATATTCTTTTACAATCACCATCACATTTTTCGTTTTTTTTAATATTTTGCCCAAATTTTGCTGCCCCTAGGCACGTGCCTACTGTTTCTATAGGTAAATCTGCCACTGTGTGTAGGGTAAATTATTCAAAATATTCAATGCATAAATTTAGTTTATAGTAGGTACTGATATTATTGAATCTGCAGTAGTTATCTTTGCTGAAATTTTAATTATATTTTTTGCAATGTAGTGAAGAAAATTATTCAATACTCGCTAGTCGGATACAAATATACAGGGTGTGCCAACTTATAGTTCTCACCAACCAAATAAGAACTGTTCGGGTTTTTTCAAAAATTATTTGTCTTCAAAATAATCCAAGTGGGAAGTTTTAGTTGGACCACCCTGTATAAAAATGGGTGTTTTAGAAACAATTTTATATAAAAAGTGGATTTTTATTTTTTTATCTTATGCTTTTAAAATTCAAGTTATAATTGCAATTCACTCCCCTGGAAATTTCGGGTTGGTTTTAGGTTTATGTTAAATCAGACATCTCGAATATTGTATATTGTAAAATTGTTAGTACAATATAAAATAAAGGCTTCCCTTAATTGCCTTGCAGCAACAAAGTTAATTGTTAAAATGAATGAGTATCAAAGTTGGATATCTCAACATTTATATTTCGTTTTAAACTTCCTTCAATAAATGTACAACGTAAATCCGTATGTCTAAATTTTAATTAAATTGTATGACTGGAAGTGATTGCACTAAGAAATAAAGTTTATTTGTACGTAGCTTGTTCTGTAATTCCAAATATGAAGTTTAAATTAGGCAGAACGGCTCCCTAAAGTAAATTTAAGCCAGCAACTTTATGAACTAGAATTTTATTTATACATCTCGCAAATAAATTCGCTCATAAGTAGAAGCGCCCCTCGAGCAAAACTAATAAAGGCCTCGAAAACGTAGTAGCAACGTGGAAGCGTGCGTGCAGTTCCTCCTTTTCCTAGACCTAAGGCGAATAAATTACTTCCTCTCATAATCTTCATTTGGCGGCTCGTTTTTAGAGAATTCTCCCAAAAGTGATCGAACGCCCATTCGATAAAATTCTTGTATCGAATGCGAGTACCGGATACTACATAAAACTTTCAGAGCGGCTTTGGATAAAGAATTCAGCAGTATTTTGCCAATCGATCATCTATTTTAAGAAAGGACCAATATCCATACGATAGGAAAGCAACCCTTTCTTAAAATTATATCACTTTAAGTCCACAATAATCATTGTAAAGTATTTCATCCTTAGCACGCATAAGGCATTAGATCAATCATTTCATTTCGGATACTGTCAGCTTTTCGGTTATTACAATATTTACCGGATCGAAGAAAACGTGATATTTTTATGAAACGCAGCTATACATCAAGAATGGGATAAAACTGTAGGATTTGCTACGCACCCAAAATTTTCATAGCGGTATTAAGATATCGACTTTATGACCAAATTTATCTTTTTTGTAACAGCTTTGGAAATATATTTGTGTTTTTATTGGCTTAAAGGATAAAACGCTGAATTACTTAAGAAAATAACTTCAATTAATTCCATAGGAAATTAAAATTTGTTACAGTTTTAATGCAACTGAATAAAACAACAAATTCGCAAAATTCGAGGGAAAATTTCTTGCACTATACAAATTACGTGATATATTTTATTTTTTGTACCTATATAAAATATTTGAATTTTAAATGTTTTGGTTATTTACCATTATTGAACGGAATTTATTAGAAGGAATTATTTTATATAAATGTTTGTTTATTTACCAACTAGTATACACACAAGCAAATTAATGATTAATTGTAAACTGTTTTACAAAAATCACCAGGAATGCATTTTAAAAAACAAACACAACATTAAAAACTCACGAATTCAATTTCGAACCTCCTTCATATTTTAATAGAATAATTGAAAACTTGGAATTTAATTTCTACAAATATTATACAAGGTGTCTCAATTAAAGTGTTACGAATTTTTATCTCAAAAACTAAGCTTCTCATGCCCGTTTTCACCAACGATTCCTAAAACTTAGGCATTGCTTATAGCGCTAGTTATTAGCTAGCTAATACACAATGCTAATACCAAGGCTAATACCTAGCAACCAGCGCTATAAGCAATGCCCAAATTTTAGGAATCGTTGGTGAAAATGGGCATCAGAGTTTTTTGTTAATAAAAGTGTATTGGTTTCAAGGGATTAACATAATACAAATTCTTATTTGTTATTTTAAATACGTTTTGAAGGTCATTTCAAGCTCTACTTTATTTTTAAATCCAAATCTATGTAATAAATAATCTTATTCTACGCCGAAACGAAACACATTTTGGTGAAAACGTTTTATTGTCCTTATAACAAATTTCTTCTTAACCTACATTTTATAAAATAAGTCCATACACAAGTGCAAATTCCTAATTTAATTGAAAAGAAAAAGTTTTATAAGATGAGTATCTATGAAGAACCGCTTAACATGTTTATGATTTTGGGTGAATGTAGACAAAATTATAGGGAAGCTCCTGATAAGTTTAATCCTAACCTACTTCCGAAATCTCACATGTCATTTCTACGTTTGAAGAATAGATTTTTCCGAAATGGATGCAGAAATAATTAATGAAGAAAACACAGCAAATGTTTTACTTTTGTTAGAGTTATTCCAAAAAGTAGCATTCGAGAAATTTCAAAAGAAAGTGGTGAAGTGGGACATCTATTTCAAAAATTCTGCGAAAAAAACAAACACTATCCTTTCCACATGTTACATGTCTTTTCATCAAACTTTATATGGTAACGATTTCCTTAATCGTAAAGATTTTTGTAATGGGATTAATCGATAAATTATCTTGAACCCATTATTTACTTCGCTATGATGTCTTCTGATTTCTAAAGCTAGTTTTACAAACACTGGACAAAAATCTTCCTTATTAATATCTATGGACAATAATAGTTTGGTGCGGAACTGTTGACAATTATATTTTTGGTCCCTATTTTTTGAAGGTTGTTTAACTGGACGCAAATACGTACACTTTTTGAGAAATTATTTTAGAGAGTTACTTGAAAATTTCTATTAAGGGGGTTACAACCTTCAACATTTTTAACTATCAAAATTTTCACGTTTTTGCTAATATTTCAAATATTTTATGGTATATTTAAAAAAATTCTCCTATAGCACGATTATAAAGTTCATCAAGCTTCCAGTGACTTTTAAAATAATTTTTAAAAACCTGCTATTGTTGCTTAAAATTGCATGGCGCCTAAATTAATGAATAATTGAAATTACGCACTGATCGAAAAAGTCTTTGGGTTCTTGTTAATTTTACAGGAAGCTTGATAATCTATTTAATCGGGCTATGAAAGCATTTTTTAAATAAACCACAAAAACTAGAAATATTAGCCAAAACGTAAAAAAATTGACTGATAAAAACTTTGAAGGTTGAAAACCCCTTAAATGTTAGTATAAATATGTGGTTGCAGCAAGATGGTATGTGTCCGCAGTTTGCAATGGAAGCACGACAAGCAGTGAACGAAATTTTTCCTGAAAGGTGGATAGGTCGAGGAAATCCAGTTAATTTGCCAGCTTGTTCGCTAGACCTTACATCTTTGGATTTTTTTCTGGGGGGATTTATCAAAAAATATCTAATGAAAACAACACAAACAACCAGAGACGATTTGAAAATTAGAATCCCTTAAGCCTGTGCAGAAATTAATCGTCTAATGTTATCCAATGTACGAGAGGGCTTTTACAAAAGAATTCTAAAATATTTGAAAGTAGAAGGTCATCACTTTGGGAACCTAATTAATATTATCTGGTTGAAACATTTTCTTTTTTCTGTACATAGTTGTTAATTTAACAAATAAAATTAACTTAAAAATTTCAAAAATGAAGAAATAGTATTTAATTACTTATTTCTCCCACATTTAACATTTATTTTAACATTTAACGATTTAACCTAAAAATGTTAACATTTAATAATAAAAAATTTAGGGTTAAATCAATGTTTTTAAATGAGATCATTTATGCAAAATTTATTATTTTTTTTAGGTTAAATCATTAATTGTTAAAATTAAATGTTTGTGGGTCATAAATAGAGCTTTAGTCACAATAATGTCTCGAATAATTTATGTTATCATGGTATACTTGATAAAAATCAAATATTTTTTACAATAGAAACATTTATTTTATTTTTTTATTAAACTTCTTCAAAAGTTGAAGGACAATAAAAAACATTTTTTACCAAAATAGGTATCTATTTCAGCTTAAAATAAGATTATTTATTAAACAACATAGGTTTGTATTTAAAAAAAATAAAGTAGACCTTAAAATAACCTTCAATACATACTTAAAATAACACATACATTTTTTTTATTATGTTACCCCCTTGAAACCAAACAACTCTAAGAGGTTTTTGGGATAAAAATGCGTAACACTTTAAATGGGACACCCTGTATATTTTTGAGTAGTTTATCGTTCTGGGGCATTATTCTTGAACCACTTGACACGATGTCGCATACCACCCCACATGGAAAGAGCCTTATTTTTTCATGAAGCTGACAAGGCGAGAATTCAAGAATAAGGCCCCTGAATTGTTTTTTTCAATTTGGCAATCTCCTTAATAATTCTCAGCCGTCAGTGATATACGGCTTAAGTTTTCACCCCAGTATTATGTAAAATAAGAAACAATTTTTTTTTTTTGAAAGTAAGCCAAAAACCAAATTCGAGTCTCATATTTGAGCAAATCATACTCGAACCTTGTAGCCATTAATTTTCGTTTTTGCTTTATTTATGTTTTGGGATGAGTAATAAGAATAGTGGGTATTATTCTAACGAAAATTAATGGCTACATGGTTTTAGGATGATTTTCTCAAATATAGGACTAGAATTTGCTTTTTGGCTTACTTTCAAAAATAAAATAATTGTATTGTTCACAATTTTGTTACTTCGAAATTAAAGAAGATTTAAAAGTATTTAGACTTACCTTTAATTCGTGGTGGAGTTTTGCTATTCCAAGTTCGAAATAAAATCTCAAAGAAACGAAAAGGTAAGGAAACACACGTCAGGAAAATGTGGTCCAAAATTCAAAAAAGAAAACCACAAAAAATCACTGGTTTAACCAAGAACCGCGATTCAATTTATTTCTATTTTAATTCGATCGCGTGTGATTGTCGCCGTTGAAAATTCACCCGGTTTGATCAATCGAAGTTGAGCGTCGCGGTGCGACGCACGCTTTGCTCTTTCGGTCACCCTCTGAACAGTGATCGTCCGAATGAACGGGGGCGGCGGTGTTGGCGGTGCTGGCGGCGGCAAAGGCTATCCCCTCACATTGCGCGCCGACGAGACGTTGGATGCCTATCCTGACTGCGCTAAATGTCTATTCGTTATTCCGCTCCGCCGCCCCATCGTCTTTCCATCCACAATCGAATTGATACACGTAAAACGTGATTTTATATTTTATCAACTCTTACGAGAAAGGCACGTTTCCAATCCTACTCGCAAAAACTTCAAACGTGTATCCGGCATTAAGCAGAATATTAGTAGGTGCAGTCAATTTTAAACATCGTCCAAATGATAAATTTATTCTTCAAATAAAGAATATTGATTTACCTTAACAAGTCTACTCACCAATTATCCATTATTAAGGGAAATCAGTGGTTCGTAAGCAAATTTTCATGCTACGAATATGATGATGTATGTACAATCACGCGTAAAGATATCGAGGACACAAAAGAAATATTCTGACCCAATAGCAAGCGATCGCAGACATGAGATTATGACACGAAATTTGAAAGAAATGAATACGACTTAAGATGCGGGCACTGTCCTTTCAAATTTCATGTGATCTCGTATTTTAGCGAAGGGTTGTTATTGGGTCAGAATATTTATTTTGTGTCCTAGATATCTTTGCGCGTGATTGTACAATCATGTGTTTGCTCTTGTTGTACAAAAAAAGTAATAGCCAATAAGATGCTTTCGCACTGGTTAAGCGTCACTCAATATTCTCATATAAAGCGGCCACTAGACGGTCAATATTATTGTACAATAATATTGAACAATATAAGTAGAACTTGCCCCCAGACAGAGCAATATTTTATGCATTAAATTAGTGTACGTTTTGACGGACCGTCGACATGTTGTGATACAGAAAGCGGAATTGTTGCTCTTGCGCTTGCTTCAAAAAGAAGATGGAGAAAAAAAATGGATGAAAAATTGTGATATACGTGGATCCTCCTGACCTATAAGAAACTTCATTTCTTCAAAATACCATAACGTTGGTTCTACGTCTTCATCATCTACTTCGGCACCACTTCTTTCCAAATCACTAATTCGTTTTAACTCTTTTTTAAAGGACGCAACGAATTACATTTTTTAATTCGAATGTTCATATTGTTCATTTTTGCATTCTAAAATAAACTTTCGATCTTCTTCTTTATTATTTTTAGACATTTTGTCTGACTGAACTAACTATTGCACAACTGGACCTAGATACCATACAATATATTCCATATTGTGCAATAAAAATCTAACTGATTTGATTTTTCACAATATACAGGGTGGCCCAGATTTTACTTCCCAGGAAATATCTCAGTTATTTGAAGAGATAAAAATATATATACCTCGTAATTTCATTTTAAAAAAATTATTGGTATTTACCACTCTTAAGACGCCATCATCATTTTTTTTTCATTAATGGAACACCCCATTATTTATAATTGATATTGTATCTACAATTTATTCTAGAAACAGTAATGTGCTACACTTAAATATTGATCGAAGTAGTATGCAAAATTATTTATTTAGTTTTTTTAACAAAATTTGTCGGATTTTATTCTTCAAGTCTTCTAAATTTGTTGGTTGAGTTACATAAACAGTTTCTTTTAGATAACCCCACAGAAAAAAATCTAACGGTGTGAGGTCCGGAGAACGTGCTGGCCACCTAATGGGCTCATTTGTACATATCCAAGAATTATGAAATGTTCTATCAAATAATCTATCACGATTCTGGAATTATATGCAGGAGCACCATCTTGTTGCCACCACACGTTCTTCCAAGGAAATATTTTCCATTAACTCGGGCATCACTTAATTTTCGAAAAAATCCAAATATCTCTGTCCTGTTTTAATTTTAATTCCTTCAAAAAATAATCCGCACCATACATTAACACTCCAGATGCTTTGGAAATTAGTTTCACGTAACCATTGGGGATTTTCTTGAGACCAATAATGACAATTATGACTATTTACAATTACATTATTATGAAAACGTGATTCGTCGCTCCAAAGAATTCGATTTAGGAAGTTTGGATCCTCTAGTATTATAATTTCCATAATTGCTATAATTGCTAAAAATTCTAATCTTCGTTCATAATCTGTGGGTTGTAGACTTTGTACTAAATGAATCTTAAAAGGATGCAATTTGTTCTCTTTTAAAATTCTTTGTATAGAAGTTCTGCTTATTTCTAATTCTTCTGCCAATTGTCTAGTAGAAACATGAGGATTTATATTAACATATGCTAGAGCATTAATTACCATTTCTTCGGTTCTAGCAGGAGCTAGGTGATGAGTATGTTTGTTTTTATTTCGAAATGTACCGGTTCGTAATTTCGCTTCAACCATGGGAAAAGTCCTGTAGGAAGGCGTCTGTCTTTCAGGAAAATGTTGTTGATATAATCGCCTTGCTTCTCTTCCAGATTTTCTGCACTCGCCATAGATCAGTAACATATCAACATATTCGTTAGGGGTAAATACAGAAGGCATTTTCGTTTCCTACTCAATTTGAATTGTATGAGATACTACTTTTGCAACAACAAAAATAACAAATCTTTAATGTTATTACTATAGTTCGGATTTTTTGCTTCTTTGATATTGCGCAGATGTTTTAATTGTATTATGAATTCACTGTCTAATGTCAATACAATAAACAATTACACTGTTTCCATGCAGCATTGAAAACCTGAGGTGGAAATTTGTAACTTTAACTCTCTCCTACTCACAAAAATGTTCATAATGTGGAAACGAGACAGAAACTGTAACCGTAGTATTGCGCAGTAAACAATCCACAGTTCTCGGCACCTCTGAATTCGTAGACAGTAGGCTATGTATAAATTTTGTTAAAAAAACTAAATAGAAATCAATGACCATGCCTTTTTAAAATTAGAAACGCAACTGCTTCAAGCAAACCTTTTGAGTGCGCAACCCTACCCCAATATAAGGATATATGTGCTTGCGTAATCAACTTCTTAACATTGGCCTACAAACGAGAGTTTCCCAGGGTGCAGTTGCATAAAATACGGAACCTATTAAATAAAATTTGCTCTTACCGAGAATTGACACGGCCCGGGTGCTTCTTACCAAACGCGCATTTCAGTGACGCGGAGCTTCCCAGAACTAGCAACTTCCACGACCTGAAGCAGAACATACCGCTAAGTGGCACGTCTGCTCCCACTGAAACTCGTTCTCCGCCTACACGGACTTTTCACCCCAAAATTGGCAATATGCGGAAAATGATACAGTGCCTCGATTTGCCTACCTTAACGCCATAAAGCTCGTTCGATGTGCAATCGGTTACCTTGTACCCGGGCCTTTCGACCCAGACAGCGGGTCCATCATGCTTTACACACTAGCGCACCACAGCCAATCCTGCGTCCATCCGTCATCACTGTGGACCGAAGATCGGGGTACCCGCGGGGAACCACGTGGTATTCCTCCTCAAGAAAGAGGAAGGTTGAAAAATTAACTAGAGCTTTCCGTACACGATATTACGTATAGGTTCTCTGGAAATTGTAATCCCGCCACCTGCGGTTTTCACCTCAAATGTGTATCGACCTATTACGTACTCTGTGTACAATTCCTAAAGTATTTGAAAATATTATCTGTGTGATAATCACACCAAACTTTAAATCCATAATCGTACCCGAACAACATGGCTTCGCATCGGGCAACATTCAACCACATCCAATCTAATGCTTCACGCTCAATACATTTCAAATACCTTGGAAAGTAGGTCTTGCATCTACACAGACTTCTCTAAGGCATTTGATAAAGTCAATCATATACCTACCATTTAAATTAAATAAGTTGAGGCAGTTGGTTTATTTGGCAATATGCTTAATTTTCTGAGTAACTACTAGCTACCTAGTGGTCAGAATCCAAATTGTAAAACTCAAAGCTTACCTCTCAAATCCTAAGTTAGTTGATTCCGAAGTCCCACAAGGCATTCATCTTGGGCCGCTTCTATTTAATATATTTATCGGTGCGGTGGTGTTGTAGTGAATGTACAAGGCTGCCGCGCCGTAGGCGTCAGCGATTTTTATGTCTTAAAACCTGACGAATTTAGCGGAGTAAAGGTGTGTTTTGCTAGCGACGGAAATTGCCGAGCGTACGCCGAGCGGAATACTTTGCTTAGCAACGTGCACGCAAGTGGCAGCGTAAACGACACGTTGCTAAGCAAAGTATTCCGCTCAGCGTTTTACGTCGTCCGCGGCGGAAATTTTCGGTGCCAGCAAATCGCACCTTTAAAGATTCTGGCGGTATTTGGATATGTACGGCCGCTACAGTTTTCCAGGGGTTCTTGACCCCTCCCCCAAAGAAATGTATTTTCTTAATAAATTTTTAATAAAAATGAGAAAGTTGTTACTTTAATAATTTAGATAATCCTAATATTTAAATTTTGAAACCATATTTTTGAGAAAATACTCGCCTACAAAACTTTTGTCGGACTTATAGTCAACTCCAGGGAGGTTCGCCCCCCCCCCCTCCAAAAATAAATAATGGGTGCGCCACTGTGCGGGCACTGTGGTATCGGGATACATCGTATGTCTTATGGGAAGTAGAAGCTTTTTACATGGTACATTTATTAATGACATGGTGGTTGCTTTAGGAACTCACAATTCCTTCTATTCGGCTATGACTTAAAAGTACTTTCAACTATTCATAACCAACTTATTGATTTTAATCTTTTGTAAGACTCAGTGAATATTCAATAAATAATATGGCCCTTGAAGTACGGAAATCAATTACTTACTTAGGAGACGTAATGGATAACAGATAAAAATTTACTGACCACTTTGACAACATCACACATCGCCAAAAAGTCATTACAGATGCATCACAAGTAATACAGCTGACCTTACAAATTTCACAGGAATAAAGTCTCTCTTTACTTTTCATTCGGCTGCAGTTCTTTGGAATATGCTTCTCAATTTTGGGCCTCTCACCAGGGATTGTAACCGAACCTTTTATTATCGGTTATATTCGGTTTTAATAACCATTATATTTGAACTAACCGAAACCGAATTAAATAATTTTAGCTAACCGTAACCGAAAGCAGTTCTTAACTGATTTTTAACCGTTTACTAACCGGTTTTTAACCGAATTTTAAACGTTTTACTAACCAGTTTTTAACCGTTTTACTGTCGGTTTTGCAATCAAAATTAAAAAAAAATAGCTAAAACACCTTTTTTAAACCGTAACCGAAAACCGTTGCTTTTAATTTTTTAAAACCGAAACGTAAACAGTTTTTTGAAATTTTTAAAAACCGTAACCGAATCTGAGATTCGAGAACTAACTAGCAATGAGTCACTTGAATCAAGAAGTAAAGTAGATGCACTATTTCTATTTAACTTGCACTATTTCTATCGATTGCAATGAGCTCCTTTCCCAAGTTGCCTTTTACGTTCCTTCAAAAAATATCCGACAATCATCCTATTATCTTATTTACATAATTTTCACAGTTCACACAAAATCATCCATATTTTGAACTCACCCTTTCCTTACCTAGGTTAACATCTGCCCTAAATTTATACAGTAATCACTATAACTTATTTTTCATTCTTGCTATCGCTGAACTCATTTAATATGTATTTTTACAGTATTAGTTAATAATATTATTCTTTATATTTGTTTTCTTCCCTGTAAGTTATACATACAGGGTGTAAAAAAAGTTCGACAATGCCCGTTTATATTTGAAATGGAGAATTTTTGAGGAAAATGTTTTAAATAAAAGTTAGATAAACACTTAAACTTTTTTAAACAGCAACAACCTATTATTATAGCCTACTTTCAGAGGTTTATGAAACATATTTTTTTTATTTTTCGAAAGTAAATAGTTTGAAAGTTACAACGGTCTCAATGTGCAATATAAGCTCAGCAAAGCTCCTTTATTTTTGAAATTAAGCATTTTACAGAAAAATGTTTCATATAAAAGTTGAACAATGTTGCAATGACCTTGACCAGCGGGGTGAAGGTCAGGCGACAAATACTTCACTTTTGTAAATAGCAATCACCTATTTTTATTAAGCATTATTAAAACTTGCTTTTAGAAGATTGTGGAGCATATTTTTTTATTTTGCTAAAGTTTAGAAGTTACAACAGTTTAAGTTCTTAATACGTAAGTTCGGCAACGCCGCGCCGAACAGTGCATCGTCCGATGGACAAAATTCAAAGTGTTTTCTTTCTAAGGATTTATCACTTGGTTTTTATAAAGAAGTCTTAGACAACTGTTTCATACGATTATTTCATTGCTAACGTTATTTTTTAAGATTTTAAGTCTATACAATTGTTACATTTTTAAAATTAATTGTTTTTAAAGTGAACGCGTTTTCAGTTATAATATAGACTTTTCTGGTTTTCAGAAATGTGCATTTCTATTTTTATTACTTATAAATGAGATCAAACTCCATAGGGGGTGCAATTTAAAAAAGTTGGGGAGCTCTCCCTCCAGTACACCCATTAACTGAAGAAAAGTCCCGAAATATAACAAAATATAGTTTTTATAACCCTGTACATACATATTCTAATCTAATCGAACCGTTTTATAAACCGAAATTCGGTTAAAACCGTTTTATTCGGACTAACCGTAACCAAACCCGAAACCGCTTTTTGAAATTTATAAAATCCGTAACCGAAACCAGTTCTTAACTGATTTTTAACCGACTTCTAACCGATTTCTAACCTTTTACTAACCGTCTTCCGGCTTTTAACCGTTTTACTAACCGATTTTTAACCGTTTTACTAACCGCTTTAACTATAGGTTTTTCAATCAGAATTTAAAAAAATTAGGTAAAACACTTTTTTTAAACCGTAACCGAAACCGAAGCCATTTTTGAAATTTTTAAAAACCGAAACCGAAACCGTTTTTAGAAAAAATAATTAACCGAAATTGTTTTGAAATTTTAAACGGTTTAAATCCCTGTTCAAAAGTTATTCTGCCGTCTCGGGATTTTGGGACGGGCTCTATATTTGGAATTCGAATTTTATTTTGAAAATTTGTTTATTTTAATTTTAAATTAGATTAATAAAATTTTATAACTAATAAATTGTATTTTTTAAATATTAGTTAATATTAGTTTTTATTTTTATCCACTTTACCCATATACTCAAAGCATTGCATGGGCACCGGTTTATTTTGAAAGTAAGCATTTTTAAGAAAAATGTTTCAAATAAAAGTTGTGCGATTCTTTGTGACTTATTATTTTGGAATATTACCATGACCTTGAAGAAGGAAGTTGTAGGTCAAGAGATAATCATTTATCTTTTTTTAAATAACCACCTATTTTTTATGTAACTTCTAAACAATTTACTTTAGTAAACTAAAGTAAACTTTAGTAAAATAAAAATAAACCATAACCTTAAAACAAGCAACTATAATGTAATTGTTAATAATTTATGTAAAAAATCGAAATGTGGGCAATCTAATTGAGTATTTAAATTTTGAATTGAAACATTATTAACACCCCTAATTACATAAATCTTTTTGGTTTACTGATTAACAGGAATGCAGGAAATGTAAGGCGATGACTGGAATTCTTGTAAATAATAATCAATTTTTGGCTTTGTAAGTTTCAGTAATTAACCTGTGGTCAATTTAAAAATTTATGTTGAAGAGATAAAATTCGGAACGTCATCTCATTGAAAAGTATGCTGTGTGAATAACAAAAGAGAGTTGTTATGTAATTGTCATGAGTGTGATTGAAGTCATCAAGACGTGTTATTAAGATCGTATTTTGTATCGTACTGTTCTAGATTTGTTTACTTACATACTTTACGTTAAACTGTTCTGTATTCTTATCAAGAATATACTCTGTTTTTATTACATTGAGTTATTTTTACTCCTTTTAACATTAACAGGTTATGGGCCCAGAACAGTAGTAAGTAACAAATTGAAGGAACATAGATAAAAATTGAAACGATCGTGAAAAATAACGAAACGTGTATTTGAATTAAACGAACAGTACAGTTGTGCGGTGAATCGTGAATCAAATAGTGACGTTTAAAACTTCCGAAAAATGAGTACCTATTTTCGAATTGAACCACTTAACAAGGACAATTATGATACTTGGCGTGTACAAATGGAAGCCCTGCTGATTAAAAATGACTCGTTCGGTTACGTTAATGGTGATCTTATTAAACCGGAGCGAACAAACGAAAATGCAGCAGTCATCGATGAATGGATTAAAAATGATAAGAAAGCGAAGTCCGACATAATACTCTTGATAGGCCCAAACGAACTTAAGCAAGTGAAAGGGTGTGAAACCTCGAGGGAAATTTGGATCAAACTTGAAAATACTTATCAATCTAGAGGACCAGCACGAAAAGCAACTTTGTTGAAGAAATTGACTCAACAAAAAATGTCAGATGGCGAAGACATATGTCAACACTTGGACAATTTTTTTAACGCTGTGGACAAATTAGACAGTATGAACGTAGAGATAAATAAAGATCTACTAGCTATTTTACTCTTACACAGTCTACCAGCAAAATATGAAAATGTGCTATAGAATCACGTGACGAATTGCCTACTCCGGAAGTACTACGAGTGAAAATAATGGAAGAATGTGATGCTAGAAAAGGTGAACAAAGCAAGGTAGTGCATGGTGCATTATGGACAAAAGGACCTAAGAAGCAAACATATCGGAAGCAATATGAGAAACCCAAACAATTTGAGTCAACCAAAGAAATCAAATACAGGTGTTATAGGTGCAAGCAAGATGGTCACAAGTTTAAGAATTGTCCGAACAAAACCAGAAGTGATACATTGAATGCATGTTTTCAAATTAGAGAAAACAAGCATGAACAATGGTGTCTTGACAGTGGTGCTACGTCACATCTATGTAAAGATATTGAACGTCTTGAAGAAATGAAGGAGAATCATATCGGAAATATTAATTTGGCGAATGGGGAAACAACTAATATTTCGGGAATCGGAAAGGTCACACTGGAAGTTGAAAATGGGAGCAACAAAACTAACTTGACACTGACATATGTGTTATGCGCTCCAGAACTTCAAACAAACCTGATGTCGGTTAGTAAAATAACCGATAAAGGACATGATGTGATATTTACACAAGGTGATGCAATAATTTTGAATAAGAAAAAAGAAGTTGAAAAAAGAATAATTCGAACAATATAGCGTACTTAGCGAAATCAAAAAATAGTTTTCGCGAATATCATAGATTAATGGGTCACTTAAACTTGCGAAGTTTGAAAGATGCCATAACGAGCAAGAATATACGTGCAGCGGAAGTAAAATTTGAAGATTTCGAATGCGACGTGTGTATGCGTGCAAAAATGACACGTTTAAGTTTTCAAAAAGCTCCTGAACGATCAACAGAATTGTTAGAGATTATTCACTCAGACGTTTGCGGTCCAATGCGAACGGAATCCAAAGGTAGAATGAAATATTTTGTAACCTTTACGGATGATGCTTCAGGTTGGAGAACAGTGAATTTCTTGCGATCAAAGGATCAAGTATTAACAAAATTCAAAGAATTTGTAAATATTGTTGAAAATCAAACTGGAAAACGTGTAAAATACTTGCAATCAGATAATGGAACTGAATACGTGAACAAATCATTTGATGAATATTTGAAAATGAAAGGCATCGGAAGAAGGTTAACAATCACTTATACACCAGAACAAAACGGCGTATCAGAGCGAACTAACAGAACACTTTTGGAACCAGCTAGATGTTTACTTTTGCAATCAGGACTTCCCCCGTCTTTTTGGGCTGAAGCAATTAATACAGCATGCTATGTTCGAAATAGTTGTCCATCGAGAAGTCTAAATGGAAAAACACCACTTGAATTATGGTGTGGAAAAATTCCAAATGTTAACGAATTAAATGAATTCGGAGCTCAAGTTTATTGCCTAAACCGAAATCCAACAAGAGGCAAACTAGACATTCGTGGAAGACCAGGAATTTTTCTTGGTTATCCTGAAAATCAGAAAGGTTTCCGAATCTGGCTCTTGGAGGAAAATAAATTAGAAATTTCCCGAGATGTAAAATTCTTGAAAGATGAAGACAGAAAGTAATCGATGAAAATATAATTGAAAATGAAAACGAATTTATGGAAGTAGTTATCAAAGAAACATCGGATAAAGTGAACTCTCCAATAAACCAAAGAATTATCGTTGAAAGACAAGAAGAGGAAATTGCGAATCCAGAGCAACCCATCTTCAGAAGAGGTCCCGGAAGACCTACTCTAATTCGTACAGGTGACAGAGGGCGACCACGAAAAATTTACAATGAAATTCAACTTGAAGAAGAAGTAAATTTAGTGAAAGCCGAATACTGTCACTTAGCTGAAATCCCAATAAATATTGCGATGTCGTCACCAGAAGCAAGTGAATGGAAAGAAGCCATGGTAAATGAAATGAAATCAATTCTACGACATGGAACCTGGAAATTAGAAAAAAGGCCAAGAAATAAATTAATTATCGGAAGTCGAATGATTCTGCGTGAAAAATTCAAAGCGGACGGAACGGTAGAAAGGAAGAAAGCTCGACTTATTGCACAAGGTTTCACCCAAACACCTGGAGTGCATTTCAATGAAACTTTCGCACCAGTAGCCAGAATTGGATCTATACGGGCAGTTGTGGCATTAGCAGTGCAGAGGAAAATGAAAATACGTCAGTTTATGTGTCAACTGCATATTTAAACGGGAACTTGAACGAAGAAATTTTCATGGAAATCCCTAAAAATTTAACAGAAATTCTTCAAATTATAGCAAAAGAAAATACCGATTTTAGTGAAACAGCTGCAGACATGTTGTTACAGCTCAAGGAAAGTGATTGCGTTTGTCGCCTAAATAAAGGGTTGTATGGTCTCAAACAAGCCGGAAGATAGTGGTATGAAAAGTTAAATTCTACATTGCAAAGAATTGGAGCAGAACCTACACATGCAGATCCCTGTCTTTACCTACTAAAACGAGGGGAGGAAATCATACCACACATAGTAATATACGTGGATGACATACTTGTGGTGTCAGAAAACGATGAAACGGCATTGAATTTACTAAAGTTGTTGAAAACAGAATTTGAAGTTAAAGATTTGGGTGAAGTCAACTATTGTCTGGGAATTGAATTTACCAGAGAAGGCAATCAAATTCAAATGAATCAACAAGGATTTATACAAGAATATTGAAACGTTTCAACATGGTAAATTGCAATTCTGTACTAACACCACTAGACCCGAACGTGAAGCTATTGAAAGATGATAACGTTTTTGCAGATAAAGTAACGAATTTTCCATTTTGTGAATTGATTGGAGCACTGACTTATCTGTCAACATCGACAAGGCCTGACATTTGTCATGCTGTCAGTTACTTGGGTCAGTTTAATCATTGCTATCAAAAAGAACATTGGCTAGCTGCAAAACGAGTTCTCAGGTATCTGAAAGGTACGGTTGATGTTGGTCTCTGTTATAGTCCTGATACATCGGAAATAAAAGGATTCGTAGATGCTGACTGGGGTAGCGATAAAACGGATAGAAAATCATTCACTGGGTATTGTTTCTTATGGGAAAATTCTCCGATATCTTGGGAATCAAAGAAACAGCGTACAGTGGCGTTATCTTCAAACGAAGCGGAATACATGGCAATGGCTGAAGCGACCAAAGAGGCAATTTTTCTAAAGAAATTGATGTTAGAAATTGGCGTAGTTCAAGGGCCATTACAAATATACAATGATAATCAGGGAGCATTGAAACTTTCTGAGAATCCTGTATTTCACAATAGAAGCAAACACATTGATATGAGGTACCATTTCTTACGAGAAAAGATAAAAGATGGAACTATCATTTTCAACCACATTTCAACGAATGCGATGATAGCTGATATCCTAACCAAAGGTCTTAATGGACTGAAGGAAGCATCATGAGTTCACCAAGATGATGGGATTGAAGCAAGCATCCAGATGTCGTCCCGAGGGGAGGTGTTGAAGAGATAAAATTCGGAACGTCATCTCATTGAAAAGTATGCTGTGTGAATAACAAAAGAGAGTTGTTATGTAATTGTCATGAGTGTGATTGAAGTCATCAAGACGTGTTATTAAGATCGTATTTTGTATCGTACTGTTCTAGATTTGTTTACTTACATACTTTACGTTAAACTGTTCTGTATTCTTATCAAGAATATACTCTGTTTTTATTACATTGAGTTATTTTTACTCCTTTTAACATTAACAATTTATTTCAATGTCGCATTACAAAATGTAATTAATGATCTATGATTTGTTATATTTTTTGTTTATTTTACATTACTTTTAATATTTTTAACCAATCACTATTATCATTTCGTGTAATTCAGGAAATCAAAAAGATGCAAAAAATATTATTCTCATTATCGCTGCTAAAAGACTTTTAAAATGATGTGTCACTCGACCCCTCTTCCCTATAAAAAAAACTGTAAGGGTGGTATTGCAGGGGAGGGGGTTACAATGACAAATGTTATTTTACCGTAAAAATATGTCCCCCTTCCAATATAAATCGACCTGTCACGGCGTTTTTTTATTAAATTTTTTTTACAGAAGTTATTCAGGGTGGCTCCTTTTAAATGGAACACCCTGTATATTCTGCTTCACAAGTATTACATTTTAATTTGTATATATTACTTTTAGAAAAAACAGGATCTTTTGGTTTATTATTTTTTAATGAACTAATAGAGTCATTGGTTTCAAAACCGGCGAGATGTTAGCAATAAGTTCTCCAGCAATAAGTATTTTACATGTAATTCTCCATAAGAGGTTTTTTTCTAAATAACTTCCTTCCTTATCAATTCAC
Organism: Stenus bimaculatus; assembly: GCA_963971135.1. Classification (NCBI taxonomy): domain Eukaryota; kingdom Metazoa; phylum Arthropoda; class Insecta; order Coleoptera; family Staphylinidae; genus Stenus; species Stenus bimaculatus. The sequence continues at coordinate 14,791,090 of OZ020185.1, read as the reverse complement.
AAAAGAAATAAATACACCAAATTAAAGCACAATTAAATCCCTACAGAGTGGTGGTACCCACTTTGCTTGCCCGTCCCGATTTAGTGTTTTATAGCACCCCAATCAAACCTCTACCACGTATTTTAAATTTTTTAAATATTAACCTACAAAGACAAATGATATGTCTATGGATAGCATTTTTCATGTAGATGACGATGATATTGATCACTTTGCTTGTCCGGGCCAATTAATTGAGTAATTAAGAAAAAACACTATTTTTTCGAAATATATGAAGTTTGAACGCTAATTTATTAACGCACTATTGTTGCATAAAAAAGTTAATTACACCAAAAGATCAGAAATTTAATTGTGATTACGATGGTATTTCACACTTTGCTTGTCCGTCTATAATTATTTCCCTATTAAGTCTATTAACCAGCAATAACTTTTAGAACGCCAAATTCTAAACAAATATGCGGCGAAAGTCAATCAAAGAAACAATGTTTAATAATTCACTCAAAGAAACAATTTATACGTCCAGAGACGGGATTTTTAATTTGCATAACGATGGTATTGGTCACTTTGCTGAGCTTTAATTTGGTGTATTCATTTCTTTTGTGAATTGATAAGGAAGGAAGTTATTTAGAAAAAACCTCTTATGGAGAATTACATGTAAAATACTTATTGCTGGAAAACTTATTGCTAACATCTCGCCGGTGATTTTAAATGATATATGTATTTATATTATATACTTTTTAAACAATTGTGAGATTTGGTAACAATTTTTATGAATGTCAGTTAACGAAACATAATTGGGTTCAATTGAATTTGAAATTCTTTGTGAATATGCATTTTTATAAATTAATTTTAATCTATTTTTTTAAAATAACTTTTTTAACAATAGAATCTGGATACTTTTATTATTTGTATCAATTCTTTATAAAATTATTTAAAGACATTGGGATATTGGAAAGTTTAGACTATTAAAAGCTGCTAATTTATAGGACATAACATCATTTTATCAAAGATGGTTATTAATAAATGTAATATTTAGAAAAGTTACGATGTTTATACAATTTTTGATTGTTTAAACAAATAAATTGTATAAATGAATCTTTTTATTTAATTTTCACAAAATTATTAATTTATCATAAAATAAAAAATACGCTTAATTTTGTACCATTTTTTTAAGTGAGTAACGTGTAGTCATATTCAAAACAAAATTCAGATTGAATTTTTGTTAACAAAAGTAGGGGATGCCATTTGAAATTTAAGCATGGAATTAAAATGCCAATTTGATGCCATTAAAAGCTTTTTTTTGTTTGATTTTTTATCTCTTCAACTAACGGCGTTATGGCCAGTGAACTGATTCTTGGGACACCCTGTACACAGGGTGCTCAAAAAGACGCGAACACGCTCCACGCTACGTTATTAAGATGCTTCTGTTCCACAAGGGAAAAATAATTTAAAAAATATTTTACGATAATAAACTAATAGGCCAGTAAAATAGGGTCCGTTGGTGGAAATAAATGTTGGAAAGCAAGAAATCCTTTCGATGTATTGTATATTTTTTAATTCTTTTTAGAATTTAATTATTTTAATAACATACTCACTTTATAATTTGTTATTGTTCTACACTATGTAGTACGTATAATTTTAAATAAATAAATACAAATTGAGGGCTCCGTATTTTGAACACATTAGAAGAAATAAAAAATATCACCTATTCCAGGTATAGTAAGTGTTGATTGCCAACCTCCAACCTTTGTTAGGAGAAAGCACTAGTAAAAGACAATATAAAAGGATATAAAAGAAGTTTTGGCTCCCAAACACAAACGAGACTAGGAGGATATTGAATAGGCCTAAACACAATTTTCCTTTAAATTCTTGCCTACAACGGCTTGATATTGGCAGGTCAGATTTATTTTATGTCCACTTTGACTTATCACATATTGTAAATTGTTCATCATCCAGCAAGCTAAGCGACAACATAGGACACTATAACTATAAAAACGATTTTTTGTAAGTGTCAAGGAAATGCAATTTTTATAACTATTGAGTCCTCTTTTGACGTGCTTCATATTGTACGCACATTTATTGTACAACATACATCCAGTTTAAAAAAGCCAGAGAAAAAATGATATAGGTAATAATGGAAATACATACCTACCTAATGCTCGTATAAATATTTAAGACAAAAATTGAAGGAATTGTTAGCCACAAGACTGATCTGTGTTCTGTGTACCAAATAAAGAAATTTTAAAAAAATCTCCACTCCACTGGAAAAAAAGTTTATTTATTTATTTATTTCCAATTATAAGGCATACGGCCAAAGAGCCTTTTTTTAATAACAATTTTTACATAAACATAAACATTATTGTAAGTCTGTAACTAAAAACAATAAAATAATATACTAATATAATACACCAAAAAAAAAAACAAATATATATACAGGGTGTCCCATTTTAATTAATCCAGCTGAATATCTTGAAAACGAAGCGATTTCCTTAAAAATGTTTCAGACAAAAATTGTAGCGACTCGAGGGGGACATTTAATAGTGCCATGGGTTTTTAATTGTTATGGGGTTTTATGGGAAAACATTTTTTTTCAAATGGGAACCCCCATTTTTGATTGTAGATTCGTAATCTATGGAAAATAATAAAAAAGTTTCGGTTGAAACTTTTTCTTCTAAATTTTCAATTTTTCGCTATATTCACCAAAATGAACACAAATTTTGGGATTTTCGATACAGTTTTACTAAAAAAACTAAAGGTCTATAAGAAAACTCACAGGAGTCAAAAAGTGTTTAAATTAAGGCAAGGATTAATAAAAAATATTATTTTAGTTTATTAAAAAAAATAAATTTAAAAAAAGTTTATTTTATTTTTATTATTTTTTTAAGAAAAATATTATTTTTTTACTTGTAAAATTTAAAATAAAGTCAAAGGTAATTAATTAATACACTTAAAGATATTTGGATCTGTTCTTAAATTACGAGAGCTGAGGTGGAAGTCTGTAAACTATACGATTGTTTTCGTACAACGAAAATATCGTATTGTTGAATATGTTGCTATCGTGACGGATTTTATCTCTTTTCAATAAATACAAAACGCGCATAAGGAAGAGATATAGAAAATTTGTTACCAAGCAACTTAGTCAACAAACGGTTTTTTCGTTGTACGAAAACTATCGTATAGCCAGTGGCGGTTTATCGCACAGGCGCATGAGGCGCGCGCCTGTGGCCTCCTAATTGAACCGGCCTCAAAAAAATTGAAAAAAATTATGCAGTCACATTTTTTTACCAGTCATTGTCGTTTTTGAAAACTTCTATTCAAATAAACCATAAACCTAACAAACTAATTATACAAAGGAGTTTTTCTTTCCAGTTCCAGACAAGTTGACTTTAAAAAAGATTCTCTTTCTAAAATTTCTGAGACCCACCTTCTAAAATTTTGTCGGTTCGAACGAACCCATTATACATATAGAGGGTGTCTCAAAAAGAAGTGCTCAGAAGAAAATCCTAGACAATAGACGAGGTTTCATCAACAAGAAAACTAATACGCAGGACCAGCTTTTTTGATGGGTCATTGAATTTTGTTCCTACAAAAAATGTTATTAATTCGAAATTTTGTTGTAGTTCATAAACTATTTGATCATTTTAAAAGAAATAAGTTGAAAAGTCAAGCTATTTAATGCCACTTTGGCTTGAAGTTAAAAAATATCATCAGAAGAATGTTTTGATCGAAAAAAAATTCTTCTTTCAAAAAATTAACGAGATTTCACCTTTATCTTGATATTTTCACTATCTTTGAAACAAGCCCCATAAAGGTACCATTTTTTATATCCGTAAAACTTCACATTAAACTCTGTCAATTAAGATTTTCTTCTGAACACTTCTTTTTGGAACACCCTGTATAATTTAGTTTCTTCTTTAATTTTAACTTTTGGTTATATTTTACAGTTCATCTAATTCCATGAAATTTTTTGAAAAAGAGAAAAACGAGATGCTTTCCAAAGTATCTGGAAATGCTTGACCTGCCATTTTTTTAAAATTTCACCTATGGCGCTATATTCAAATTTTGCACTTCTAAGTTTTCCTTAAACTAACCCCTGAAACGTCTGAAACTGATGTCAACTAAAAATGTCTTCTTATTTTATTTCTAAAAAATAGCGGCCTCAAAATGGCTTAATTCCGCCACTGCGTATAGCTTTACAGACTTCCACCTCTGGTCTAAATAAGATGTTCGAATATTCCTCCATTTTGTTCAATACACATGTTTACTCGTGTGTGAAAAGCCAATGATACATTTCTCAACATTTCAGGAGTGATACTTCGAAAAGCGTCCGTAATTCGTATCATAATATCCTCTCTAGTTGTAGTTGGTCGTTCATAAACCTTATCTTTTGTGTAACCCCATAAAAAATAATCCATTTTTGTAAGATCCGGAGATCTTGCTGGCCATTCGTGTAATTCACTACCAATTCCAATCTACATATTAGGGAATTGGTTATGTAAAAATGTTTTAACAATTCTGGGAGTGTGGGTCTACCTCCGTCCTGTTGAAACCACATTCGTTGTCTTAAATCTAGAGGTGTACGATGTATCGTACATCTTCTAAAAGAGTAGGCATTTCGTTTTGAATTATATTCAAATAAACATGTTGGCTAAGATTTTCTTCATAAAAAAATGGTCCCACAAGATACTCATCTACTATTCCAGCCCAAACGTTTATAGACCAACGCCACTGTAATCTTTGATCTCTTTGCCAATGTGGATTATTTTCAGAATAATAATGAGCATTATGAAGATTTACTCTACCCATGTTGTCAAATTTTGCTTCATCAGTAAAAAGTACGCGCTTAAAAAAAAGTGGATCTCTTCTAACTTGATTCGTAGCCCATATGCAAAAATTAAGTCGGCGGATGTAGTCATCTTCTTTAATTTGTTGGGTTAAATGAACATGATATGGGTGTGATTTATGGTGTTTTAAAATTCTGTTGGCAGAAGATTTAGGAAGTCCATGAAGACGTTGAATTTTTCTTGTAGATGTATGTGGATCTTCATTTACGGAAGCTAATGCTATCAATGAGGGGAGCATCTTAGGATCAGTTTTACTACGTTTTCTTCTAAGAGAACCGTTTCCGCTCTTTTCACGAGCCTCCTAATATTTGTATGATTTGGATGACGCAATTGTGGAAACCTCTCAGCATAAAGACGTGCTGCGTGCCGATAGTTATCATGGCATTCGCCCAAAACTTTTATAATATTTACGATTTCTCTAGGTGTATAATCAGCCATTTTATGAGAGACTGATTTTAAATAATCACAGTGGCTTCAATAACAATGAGCTTCTACAAAAAACTAATCTGTCACAATATAACAATTATGTGCGAAACACAAAGTAGGCTGAAAATGAAATTCCTTTATTTTTAGAAGCCTTCTTCCTTAATTGAAAAATATTATTTAACATATTAAATTGCAAATAAAATTGAAAAACCGTTTTGACACCTATTGTTTCCAGCCTTTGACTTTATTTTAAATTTTATAAGTAAAAAAAAATATATTTTTCTTAAAAAATAATAAAAATAAAATAAACTTTTTTTTTTAATTTATTTTTTTTTTAATAAAATAAAATAATATTTTTTATTAATCCTAGCCTTAATTTAAGCACTTTTTGTCTCTTACGATTTTTCTTATAAAGCTTTAGTTTTCTAGTAAAATTGTATCGAAAATCCCAAAATTTGTGTTCATTTTGGTGAATATAGCGAAAAATTGAAATTTTAGAAAAAAAAGTTTCATTCAAAACTTTCTTATTATTTTCCATAGATTACGAATCTACAATAAAAAAAATGGGGGTTCCCATTTGAAAAAAAAATGTTTTTCCATAAAACCCCCATAAAACCCCATAACAATTAAAAACCCATGGCACTATTAAATGTCCCCCTCGAGCCGCTACAATTTTTGTCTGAAACATTTTTGAGGAAATCGCTTCGTTTTCAAGATATTCAGCTGGATTAATTAAAATGGGACACCCTGTATATATGTAGTAACACCTAGTAGTAATCACAGAATAATAATAATAATAATAAAAAACTGAACAGGTTAGGCAGATTTAATATCTTCAACGAGAAAATCAGTTAAAATTTTAATTTGACACTTAAAATTGTACCAGAGCATGCCAGTGCAAGTAATCCGAAAACGCTATTAGTTTCATGAGGGAAATCTGCCCTTAAGAGGATGCGGATTAGTTATTAATCGCCCTGTATTGAAGTTATTTTGCGCTCTCTTTGAAAGGAAACTTAAACTAAATACTTAATAGTTATGTTTACCAAGTATAGATGGGTCTGCTTACTTTCATAATTATTTGTCAACAAAACATGACTTCTGTCAAATCTGACAGTCAATCGTGTGGTGTGTGTGTTGACGTTTTTACCGGACAACAATGCATCTATCGATATGGACACAATGTTAGGCAGAAGGCAAAAGCAAAAATATGAAATAGTAAATACTACATCAGAAGATGTTGAGGTGGAATATGAGCCAACGAAGAGGAAGGTTTTTACCCCTGCTTGTCTTTGGTCTTCGCTGACGACATCTGTTCTTATAAGTATTTATTTTGCTCCCTCGATAGGTCTAACATTTTATCAAAGATGGTTATTAAATGTAATATTTAGAAAAGTTACAATGTGTATACAATTTTTGATTGTTTAAATTGCAGCATTTCAAGTTTCCAATTTTTACTGTGGTTGTACATATGATCGTAAAGTACTTATTAGCCTTATTAGTACGAAGCATTGTAGCCCTAAAACATGGACGGCAAAAACTAACGGTTGGATGGAAAGAATATTTTGTGGCTTTAGCACCAACCGGTGTTTTCAGTGCAATTGACATATGTTTTTCGAATTGGGGATTAGCCTTAATAACGGTTTCTTTGTAAGCATTAAATATTTATACCATTTGTTACAACACCACTTGTCTATTCATTATTTTTTTAGATATTCTATGACTAAATCAACAACAATTATTTTTATACTAGTCTTCGCAGTAATTTTTAAATTAGAAAAAAAGGTATAGTTAAACAAAAATTATTTTTTTTTGAAAACTCATGTTTAATTATTGTTTTAGTCATGGAGTCTTTTAATAATTGTGATAATGATCTCAACAGGGGTCACCCTTTTTACATATAAGGCCACGCAGTTTAATTTTCTTGGATTTATCTTAGTGTTGGTGGCTTCGATGAGTAGCGGTGTAAGATGGACGTGTATTCAACTTCTTATGCAACGATCTAAAATGGGAATGCATAACCCAATCGAAATGATTTATCACATGCAACCTTTTATGATAATACCAATGTTGCCTTTTTTAATAGGAATTGAAGGTATGTTTTTAGTAGGGCACTAATTAAAAATATATCCAGACAGTAATAATTTTCAAATTTATGTACATATTGATTAAATTAAAATTTACATTTTTTTATTATTATTGGGTCATATCTACCAACAATAAATTTACATTTATTTCCTATTCTGTTTTTATACTAGATTTTTTTATGTAAGTTGGAAGGTTTTATTTAAAGCATTTCACAACTGCTTCGAATATAAGCCTTATCTTTTTTATTTACTTACTCTTGGTTATTTACTATAAAATATTGTACATTTTATTGCTACTACATATTTATAAAATAAATAATGGTATAAAATTCATAACAAACGTGTCAAAGGAAATAATAAATACCCACATACTTATACTTTCTCAATTAAAATAATAAGGCATTGTAGTAAATATACTTAATTATTTTGAAAACCCTTCCCTTATAATCCTTTTTAATTAAAAGGATAGTCAGCAAATCTATTTTGGTTTTCAAATCTGGTTGATACTCGCATTTGTCATAATAAAATTTCTATGCAAGTTTTGTTAAAATTTTTGGTTTCTTGTCTTTGGGAAAGTCTTGCATCTATCATTTGTTGTAAATTTTGTCTTTGTGTGGTAAACCAAATAATTTTAAGGGTACAACGTGTATCAAAATGATTACTTCCTAATAATTGTGCGCTTTTCACGGTTTCAGAAATTATGAAAAAACAGTGGTAACATATTTTTTTTCTACCTTCTAGAAAATTCCAAAAATAAGGGCTTAAGAGGATAGCAGGTGTAATTTGGGTATAGGCGATTTCAATGTAAATTTTTGTCGATTTCAAAGACAAAGTACAGCCATACCAATCAAAAAAATCAAAAGCGGTTTTCACATATCTTTCCAGACATTTAAGGGAATGTTGAGATTCCCTTTTTTTTTCGTAAATTTTTGTTTTAGTTTTTCTGGGGTTTGTTTTTAAAGAAAATAGCAAAATACGCTCAATTTTTACTTCACAAAGACAAAAATTGCAAAAAATTATAACCTGAAGATTCTACATTGCACCCCAAAAAGAAAATTAAAAAAATCTTTCGAAGAAAACTTTTTATGATCAAAGACACAAGACCCTACCGAATACACCGGCTATCCTTATAAGGAGTCTTTTTTGTTTAAAGTGCTTTTTATTATTTGTTATAGTTTTGAAAATAGATAAATTTTTAATAAAAAATTAAGTTTTTATAAAATACAACAAATATAAATAAAAGTTTTTATTTTTGGTATTTTCTAGAAAATACCACAAAAAAATATGTTCTTACTTTTTATTTTTCCTTAATTTCAAAACAGTCAAAAACAAGTATTTTTTATAACGTACTGTCTTTGCTTCTCTCTTAAAATTGTTTGGTTTACTTTACAAAGACAAAAATTTTAAAAATATTAGCTATAGTTCATTTCATTCATTCACCTTTTCAGCTGGAATATTGATGGTGCTTTCAAATATTTTTAGTGTTGTTAGATGAAGACGCAATTGTAAGAATTGTCTATATTTGAGTCGGAATTCCTGCTAAAAAAGGGATCTATTAATGAAATGGACTATACAAGATCTTTTAGTACACAAAAAAGAAAATTTAAAAAGCCACAACAGAAAAGAAACTATAATCAAAAGTGGAAGTGTTGACAGAAATTTTAAATCAACCACTTAGATTTACCAACTACCCACTTAACCGTCCTTAAATTATGTTTACTAATATGTTTTGTGTACTTATAATAACAGTTTGTTGTTTAAAATTATTAAAATAATCGCGATTCTTGAAATTTTGGATAAAAACCAATGTTAATTATGTAAATGTTTTTTTAGGGGGCGAATTTATAGATTTTTTATATTCTGGAAAAGATTCAGAAATTAAAAATATGTTGGTTGCTAAAATTTTAGTAGGTGCATTCATCGCATTTTTTTTGGAAGTTAGTGAAGTCATGGTCGTTGTTTACACATCAAGTCTTACATTATCAATAGCTGGAATTTTTAAAGTAAGTTTTTTCTACTTATATTATTGTAGTTTAGATGCAAAATTACTAAAACATTTTAACGATATTCAAACATTTTTAAATTTGTATATAACTAACTCTTATCTTTTGACATTGGTTATTTTTGTAACAAAAAAATCTTATCATATTCTAATTTTAAACACATTTGCTGATTAAAAAAAGTTATATAATCTACGTTTTGATAAATATCTAGCAATTTGTTAGATAGGAATAAAATTTTACAAGATTGTGTAGTGAAAAGCCTTCGAAACGATAATTTTTTGTGACCTCGAAAAAAGAACTGGAAAATCAGAACCATCAAATTATTTTGTAGGAAACTCATCAGTTTGAAGTATTTTTTTGCGGCAATTTTCCGTTTTGAACCCAAAATTGGCCTTGCTTAAAAATTAATGGACATTCCTACGCCAATGTAGGCAATTTTAAATATCTTATTTAAATAAAAAATAGCACTGATTGGCAAATTTATGTTTTTTGGTTTTCCTTGGTCAGTGCTTTTTTAGGGGTAAATTTTTTAAACCGCGCTACCAAGATTTTTTTATATTTTTAAATGTAATAAAATGTAAAATGGAATCAAATCTAAATAAATATTTCCTTCAGAAGATACTCGGCGAAATGTTTGAAAAGCGTACTTTTCGCTAGTAAACTTTGTTTCTTGGACATTTGTAATCAAAAATTTACCAAAACCAATGCCTAGTGCCAATCAAATTGAATTTAGTTTTCATATAGAATTTTTGTTTTTCATGTAGAGTGTATGATAGGGGTGTACTTTTTGAACAATGATAAAAAAATGGGTTTTTATTTTTATTCAAAAAGTATGATGTTAATGAAGCGTCTGATTTATTTTATTAAAAATTTATTTCACTTTTTGACAAATATGTACGAAAATCAACTCCTTTTAAGAGTAAGTTACAAGATCCACCTTACGTAAGAAATATCGTTTTCAAGTTAAATAGTAATCGCTCGTTTAAAATCGCCTACTGCGCAATAAAGGTTCACTTCAGGTGAAAACCGCTCTACCAGAATACCAGGTAGTATGATATTTAATGGTGAAACGATTGACGAACCGTATAAAATTGTTAATACTTTTTCAAATTATTTCAAAGAGGGATTTCAAACATCTACACCTTCTTCAATTCCAGCAAAAGATAAGAGTATCTGGGTGACTTAGTTCTTAGAGATGACTAACTCAAAAAATATCTAAAAATGTAAAGGGCAATTTAGGCTGAGTCTTAACCTTCTCTGATCTTAAATAACTGGGCCTCTGTCATCACTGAACCTATCACTTAAATTTTTAATCGTATACTAAGGACTGGAGGCCTATTTTCGTTTTCACTCGAATTTTTGCATGCGAATAAATTCCAGTGAAAAAATTCGATGGATATCGCCTAATCATATTTTCGTGAAGTCGTCGAAGTTATGTTCGTATCCGGAATTAAAACTCGAATGGTCATACTTGACAACGTCGCAATTTAGGCAGTAGTTCGAATAACCCCACAATAAAAAGTAAATAAACCTTTCCAAAAAGATTTATTCTCTTTTATTGTAGCAAAATGGAAAATCAAAGATTTTAATTCAAGTCTAAAACCTTCCTTACAAATCATATGGAGCTTAAAGTGGAAAGTTTAACCAAGAATTTACATTTGAAAAAACACAGTAGTTATGGAAAGAAGTATCAAATTCCCTAAATTCTATCCATGAACAAAAAAGATTGGAGGCAATGAAAATAAATGCTCTTTTAGGTTCCTCAGTGTATGGGGACCACAAGAACACTTCTAAAAGCAATTAATTTTTCGTGTCTTTTTCTTAGAGCATGTCTTGTCGACTTTAAAAAGCTCTCGTTGTTTATGTCAAAACGTCACGTCGCTGTTGCTTGTATTTTCTGAAAGGTCGGTTTGAGATTAAGTAACCATAATTTTTTTTATATCTATCTGAAACAAAATTATATTAACATATTTTTTCAAATTACTTTATTAAATTTCAGTATTTTTTTTACATTACAGGAAATAATAATTTTAACTCTGGCTGTAGTAGTTCAAGGGGATGAAATATCGAGCCTAAATTGTGTTGGGTTGGTAATTTGTTTAAGTGGAATTGTTTTTCATGTTATTTACAAAATCAGGACTACACAAAATTTTACAGTTGCAAAGTCTTTTCACTTTGATTCCTCTGATAATCTTGGTGATATTGGATTAGAAAAGTCACTGATGGATGATGAAGTAACACAAATGAGTGTCTCGACTGATAGCGAAGGTGAGCATGATTCGCAGGTGTTATTTGACATTCTTAATCGCCATGAAAGATAACAATTAGACTGTAAGTGATTGTAAAATGTTAATAATTTAATTTCAAACTTAGGAGCCGTACTAAACTTATGTAAATATCTGCTAAATAAAATATTAATAACAACTATTTTTGTAAATACACCGGACGGAGTTAAATTACAATAATGACCCATTTTTAATTAATTTATTAACTTTAATAAGTTGTTTTCATAAAAATGGAGAGTAAGGGGTCAAATCCTTTTGAAACTGTAAGTATAATCAAAATTTATGAGATTTTAAGAGTTAGCTTTATAAAATAAGTAATAACCTATTTTTGTGTAAATAATTTTAAAATTTGTATCAGCCAACAGATAAATATTTTATCTAAATTTCAGAATAACTTTTCTATCACACTCTATGTTTGGCATTGCTTTGTATTCAATCTGTGTAAACCTTTCGCCTTTTTGCATTTTGTTTTTATTTCACACAAGTTAAATTATTGATGGGATCTTTTTTAAGGCTACTTATCACAATTCCTGCCAAGGCTGCAATCATTTCTATCCCCTAATATCTTCACACCTCGGAGAAAATGGGTAAAAAAGGTGACTACTTTATAATTGTTAAGTAAGATAAGAATTAGCAGAAGTTTTGATAAAATAGTGATAATTTACTTACTTGTAATAAACTGTTGGCGGGAACAAATTTTTCTACCTCCTATTTACTAAAAATCACCCTTAAATAATTTCATTTTAATAAGAAAGCAAGAAATATATTTATTTTTTCACTCACTTTACAATTTTAAATTTTTAAAAGTAAAGTTTATTTCTTATCTTACAAGACTCTCCAAACTGATTTATTCAACTTGGTAGAGTAATTATGAAAATAATTAATTTAAATTAGTGTTTAATAATATGTGCAATATTTTTTATCATTGAAAGTGATTGTGTATCATTCCTTATTTTTAAGTATAAATAATTGTATTACTTGCTTCCAAGCTTGATTTAAATATACATATTATGTATGTAGTACCAATTAATTGTATAACTTTATTGTTATGTAATTGTCTATTTATTAATGAATTTATTTTAAAATTGGGTATTTTATATTATTCTTATGCCTTATGGCTCATTTTTGTTCCTACTCCCTTAAATAAGCAAGATGTACCTAAACATAATTTCTAATAAATTAATTAAATTTAAAAATTTTTATTATTTTTCCTTTCGCCAATTTTTTTAGCTATAATTTTAACCTTATAAAATCGCAATATAAAATAATACAAATTATTTCAAAAATATTATTAAATAAATACTTAGCTGCAAAAATATTATCATGAATTAGTTATGTAATTTTCTACAAATTTATTAATATTGGACACTCTTTCCAGGACTTCATCCATAAACAAAATTCCTTCTTTATGTTGAATGAAAACCTTTTCCTTGTAAAGATTTGCTTCTTTACATTCCAGAGCAATTTTCAATTTTTCATCCTTTTTTGATAATCTAAAATATATGAATTAACATCAATAACTACTTAAAAAGAATTAAAACATAATTACATAAAAATTAAAACAAACGCAATAATATTCCAAACTGGTGGCTTAAAAATAATATTATTCGCTTCCAATTTAAAAGTTTTTGTAATCAATAAAACATCAGGGAGTACGCTTTCATGTAGTCTTAATTCCTCGACATGATTTTGTAGACTAAAAATATATAGATTACTAAATTTTTCATAATAAAACAATGAAAATAGTACTATTTGGTAATTGAATTACTAAAAATTTTCTTCCTCATAGCATTCTGGGAAGACATATCAGCTAAGGGCAATACAGCTGGACTACCTTCCTCCTCATTTTCTTCTACGTTAATTTTATCTTGTGGAAAATTACCGTCTTCTGCCTCAAAAAGTTCTCCCGAATAATAAGCTCTAACTTTTAATTTTAACTTATTTCCTTCTTCTTTCAATTGACTGTAGTCTGGAGGTAGTTTAAGTTCCTGACCTAAAGTAGATGATTGAAATTTATCTTCAGCCATTTCACGTAACTGAAGCCTCTTGCATATCTCCATGTATTTAATTTGTTGGGTTGTTTCTAATTGCATCACGTGTAGCTTATCATAATATTCACTTAAAGTATTTGCATTTAATACTTTTTTTACTTCTTCTTCGCCATATAAAGACATGTATGTGTTCAATGTAAACCAATTGGAAAAAGTATCTTTTAATTTTTCTAAAAGTGTTTTTTCAATTTTTTGGGGTTTAACAACTGGTTTATTGATAGGTTTAGGGTGGGTTATTAATGTTTCAGGATTTTTTTTTGTGTTTATTAAAATGGCGGATTTATTCTTAGGAGGGGGTTTAGTTTTTATTTTTGATATTATTTCGTTTATTTTGTCATCATTTTTTATTGACAATTTTTTTACTTTATTTATAACCCTTTCCAAGTTTTCATCTTTATTTGGTGGTTTTATTTTTTCTATTATTTTATGAGCGTATTTAGGTATTTCATTCTCTAGTTGTGCCTTATAATTTTTATTCGACTTTTCAGGATTTGATTCAGTATCTATTAAAAGTGGTTTCTGTTGTTTAGGGTTGTTATTGTTAACTTTCAAGATAGCAGCTTGCATTTTTTCCTCATCAATATAAATTTGTTCTTCAATAACCTCATCTTTGAATTCATTATTGTCTTTTTTTAAGTCTAAATTTATATTAAATGATTGGCATAAGTTATTAATACTATCAATCAATTCTTGTGTTTCCTTATCCATACAAACATTCTTTGATGTTGAAGGATATTCCCTTATATCAACATCAGAAGCGAAATGTACTTTTTTTCCTACTTTATTTTTTGTTTTATGCTCTAAAGTTGATTCCTCATGTAAGGTTTCTAGATTTGTTTTTTTCAACACCGGATTTAAGTTTTCATTATCCACACCTTCATTATTATTTTCAAATAACTCCCTTTCTTGCACTTCACCCAAACAAACTTCAGTGAAAGAAGCTACAGAAGTAAAATTGTGATTTGTAGTTTCTGGTTTAATAGAACTGAGAGGCACTTCAGGTCCAGGATATAAACTTTAAAAAAATTACTTTTAGTTATGTTAAAAAAAAATATTTTTTTATATAACTTACGGTTCATTTGACTGGTAGAGTTTAATATCAACACAATTTTCTGGTGTACGCAGCCATAATGGACTTGTATCTACTTGTTTTTTAATGTGCGAGCTTGCGTAATAACAAAAATTACTACAAAAGAGCTAAAACAAAAAAATTGTTTAGGTGTATTAGTAGGTATATCAGGGTGTATGATGAAAAAAGTAACAGCCAAATGTGTGTTAGTACTCAACTTAATTTTTAGAACAAACATTCATTTTAGATACAGAGTAAAGCGTTTCAAATTTACAATTTAAAAGTTAATAATTTTGAAATATTCTAAAAAAATAGAAAAAATCAAGTCTCTACAACTTTTCGTTTAAAAGTCATGAATTAAAAATGTGTTAATTATGCAAGATATTAAAAAAAATATTTTAATAAAACTTAAGAATTCTACCTACATCTTGGGTATGACTGTAATTAGAGAAAAATCCTCTATCGAAATAGGGGGTGGCCCCAGTATCATGCCATTTGAAAAAATAAATATATTTGCAAAAAACACATTTTAAAAATTATAAAAATTTATTTCTCAAAAACTGCCAAATAAATTTCATAATTTACAATTTATTTAAACTATTTAAGAGTAGTTTTAGTAGATTTCATTAAAAAAAATACCAAAAACAATCCAAAATTAAAAAAAAAATGTTTGTCACAAACTTACTTGGAACATACCAATGTTTAATAATAAGTAGAAAAAAATAGGGTGTAACATTTAAAATAAGAAAGTTGAGGTAATTTCCAGTGATACCGGAAGTGAAATTGAAAATTTTTTTACTTTTCTAGACCCATATAACATCTTAAAATTTCAAATTTTTATTTTTATAAATAAGAAAATTACAGGGGTGGCCCTAGTTTCGTGGTTTATTGTATTTTCCGCATCAAATGTGTAATTCTTTATTAAAAAAGTGTATTTTGTTCTTGGATTTTTTTTTCTTAAAATTACAACCTGATTAACTCCAAAACAAAAACAAAGATGATGTAAATTTATGATTAAAATAATCAAATGAAGGATAATTCTTTTGATCTACCTTTTTAATGGCAACGTGTAGCAAGCGCAATTACACAAGTTTGCGATGGAAGCTACATTTCGTGCTTATTAGAACTCATCAGCATCACATACTGCTCACTTGGGTCCTCTATGTAAGGTGAAATGAAGAGGACTGCATTGCCCTGGATATCTCGTCACGTCAACCTTTAGTTAATGTGCATTTATTATTTATGTTTACATTTGTGATGTCACTCGTGTATAACATAAGACGTCATCAAATGAAATCATAAATGTGGAGGGGGATCTTTTGAAAGTTTTTCAATTGTCTTTCTAATGATGTATTCAAAATAATTAAAATAAATAAAGGCATTCAGATTCATTAAAGGTATGAAATAAATTTGTCTATTTCCGAGCAAAAAACTTTTGAAAAATATCAAGAGGTACATAAAGTTTAATTAGAGGAAAATTACTTTGTCCGTTGTATTGTATGAATATTAGGAAAAACAACTATTGCCTTGGTAACGGATAAGTTTATTGTCATTTATAAGACTTTTCTTGTTGTTTTTCCTAATATTCATAAAGTTTAATTTTTAAATAGGTATTTTTGACATACATAGGTCTCAATATAATACTATACTTTTTTCTTTTTTCATGACAGTTTATTTTTCAAAATAATTTTTATTAATTCAATGAACGTAAGTAAGCACTCAGTGCCACCTTCAATACTAGACTCAACTAAAAAAAGCTTGATTAATGCATTATTGTTCAAATAACAAAATTTCTCATGGTCATGGAAAATGAATTTATTCGATATTCCATACCAAGACCCTCAAGGTCTTTATTTATTATCATTCCGCCAATTGCGAGATGCAATACACCCTTGGAAAGACAGTAAAAAGCTGTTTCGCGATTTTTTCAAGTGTATTGTTTGTGACTTTATTCGCTACTTTATGATGACTGATGACCCTGCATTTCTAAAGCTCGCAAGACAAAAATTTGATTTGTTTAGCTACATTTTCAGTCATAACTCTAAAATGAAAAGATAGCAAAGTGATTCTTTCTTGGTCTTAAAGACGACCTTAAAAACTTTTAAAATTGAAAATCCATTAAAAAATTTAATGACCTAAAATATTAAGTTAAGTACTGGAAAAAAGGCTTTCCACCTATTCTGTGCGTCAGTTTGATATGTCTGGTTTAAATCTTGTCTTTAATATTTTTGAATTACCTTCCTTTCAGATATATCGAAAATTTTATTTAGTTTAGATGAAATGTGGTACTGTTTATCAGGCATCGATGGTAATTTTTTTCCGCATAATGCATATCCACATAAATTAGTAACCGCACGCTCTTCTACAATATCTTGATAGTGTTCTTGGTTAATAAAGTTTAACTAAAAATGTTGAGCGTATAAAAAATCGTACAAATAATTATTACTTACGCTTCGCAAAAAAACCTGTGGATGAATTTTACCCTCAATTAAAAATTCAACAATCTTAAACGCATATTTTTCACATTTATTTTTATGTTCAAAACTATTTTGCACTTCTTTGCTGAAATTTTAATTTAATTTGTTTTGGTTGCAAAATTACTTTTAATTTTTAATTACCTTATTCTAACCTCATCTTGTTTCGTATTATTTATGATTTTAATATAATCTTCAATTGAATCTTGCATTGTAATAAATTATTTAACAATTTTTAACATAATTTTTACTTTATAACCTCAAAATTGAGTTTGATCTTTGATCATAGAAAAACAAAAATATAGAAGTTTATTAGGGCGCGTTCCACTAATGAACACTAAAGCCCACGACCGCAAAATTTTCCCGTTTTAATTTCATGGAGCGCTTTTAATGCAGGATAAAGGATAACCGGTATTTTTCAATTAAAAAAATTGTGATTAAAGTACAGTCGAATTTCCATATAACGTTTTATCACGGGAACCTTAAAAAAATTCGTTATATAGAAATTCGTAATTTTGATAAAAAACATTTGTTATTTACTTTATAGGTCTTTATTTTAACTAAAAATATGAAAAGGCGTTGTTTCTAATGCGCATATATTTTACAAAAACTAAATTTGCTCCAAGTCGCAGGTATAACTTATAAGTAAAGCTTATAAAAAGACTCGACAAATCTCGGAATTTAGGTTCATTTCTAAAAATTCTAATTACCTACCTGATTTTCTATTATTCTTTACATTAATCTCCGAAATTTTTAAAATTAGCCATTGACTAAAATTTATGAAAGATTCTAATATTTACGTAAAAAAAATCGTTACAAGGAGTAAAAAATACATTAAAAACGCCTTCAACGTGAAGATTCTCAAAAAAAATTCGTTATTTAGAGAAATTCGTTTTATGGAAGTTCGTTATAGGGAACTGTATATTTTTGTACCAATGGAGAAGCGGAATTCTAAAATTGTGAATTGGATCTTCAAAATCCCCAAGAATAGCTCGTCGCCCCACAGTCTTCAAAATTGAACAAATTGGGACTTTTTATAATGGATTATTTTGAAAGACAAATAATTGATGTGAAAATTAAGAAATTGATTTTTTTATTCACGATTACACTTGAAAAATGTACAAATTAATATTTTACAAGATCGTGCACCGTGCTGGAGATACTAAAATTAAATGGAATACATAAGGAGTAGTAAAATAGAAAATTAAATTAAATACGGGTTTGTATTTATAGTATTGTTTGACTTAAAACTTATTATTGTGTTTACAAAATAAAACTTACAATTAATAAAATGTACAAGTTATCCAATTATAAACTTACACTTAGAAACAATAACATTTATTAGCTTACTAGGTAATATAACAAGAAAATTCAATTTTCAAGAAAAAAATTAGACTTTAGATAGTAGGTGAAGCAGACCTACATTAAATTCATGAATCATCCACCCACACTCATATAAGGGCAGTTATGTGATAAATGTTATTAACAATCTATTCCTTTTTATATTTAAAATGCATTAAGGTCTAAATCTGTAGCTCTTGAAACCTTTATGGTGAAAATTACGTCTCCGGTGTCTATTTTCACCATTATATGCTTGATACGAGTTACTACTTTGGCTCCAATTTTTTGCATTGTGGTATTCCTTTAAAAAAATATATAAATCACAAGTTATTAATTTAATTAACAAATAATTACCTGTACTCTATTATATCCAGGATTCGACTTATATCCGTTACTACTTTTAACATGCTTAACTCTTCCCTGGTCTTCGCTGATAGATGAAAGAGTCCGTTTCCTTTCCTCTCTTTTTTCGTTATTCACCTCCTTGTCCAACTGAGCCCTATTTCCATTCCAATTGGAAACAGGTGCAGCGTATCCCCCATGGGATAATTTAAGCAGTTCACTGACTGTGTTGCTTTTATTATCCCATGGAATCCTTCTTTTTCCCCCATTCGTTGGCACATTATCAGTTGAAGAGGATACCTTCCATTCTCCATTTGCCGCTTTTGCACAAACTTTTTCTTCCTCCTCTCCTGAACTATTGGAGCTGGAATCATCCTCTTCATAAGGTACTAGCTTCATGACTTGGCTTGTAGAACTGACTATAGTATCTTTTGGGGAATCTTGGGTGCTAGATGGGTTGCAAAAGCTATTAGAAGGCGATAAACGGTTTGAAGTATTACCATTTAAACTTCTGGCAGATGTAGCGGTGGGAGCTGCATTTTTAACAGGGCTGGACTTTTTTGGTTCGATCACAAGTGGTTTTGTGGGTAAGATAGGGCGTTCTTTATCAAGAGAGTTTTTTGAAGGACTCTCACTTGAAGAACTATGTGCTTCATGTTTTCCATTTAAAGTGCTTGTTACTGTACCGTTTTGATCTTCCAGTCTTGGCTTTTTACTAGGAGGTAGTTCTGGTCCATAAACTCTATTTCTTTCAGAAGAATTGTTAGTCGGATGTGTGGGGATTATTTGAGGTTTGTTACTAGTGCTGGCAGTTGCATTCTTTTCAGGCGTTTTTGTACTTGTAGGTATTTTACCTTTACTTATTCCGTTAGGTGATGCTTTTTGAGTGTAAGGGGATCTCTCTAATTCGTAAAGCATAATGTAGGCATTTGTAGAAAAAACAGCTTGATGCGAAATAGGTCGCACCTAATGGATTCAAATTTTAGTATTTAAAGTATATTCGTTTGATTAAGACTTACCATACTATCATCGAATTGATAAAAATTACCACAAGGCGCTTGTGCAACAGCTGTGTAATGGCCACAACTTACAGTTGGTCCCATATGGGTGACAAGCGCCACTAATCTATAAACTAAAGGAGTATTAGGTTTATGCCTTGAATATTTAGTTAATTCTAATCTTTGTCGAAACTGTAAATGCTTAGTTATTTTATTATTGGTCACGGAAAATCGCTTCAATTGAATACAAAGAACCATAGGTGCCCTCTCCAAGGAAAATTGTTTATTCGCAGGAACCTAAGCAAATAAATTATATAAAAACCATAAACCACAACATGTTTCCCTACCTTCTTTTTACAAGCTTCGCAATGATAAGAATCATCATCTAATTGCTCTCTTGAAAAATATGCTTCGATAGCCTCTTCCAAGGTTAGGGCTTTTCGAATATCAATTAAAATATCTTGAAAATGCTGAAAGGTAGTGCTGACATGATTACAATTTAAACAACAAACTGCGGACCGTAAATATCCCCCCAAAATTTGATTTAAAGGAGTTGTTTCTTTTTTTCTAGCATCAAATTGATTACAGTTCTTAAATCGTTTCAAATACGATTTCTCCATTGCTTCCACCAAATACCTGAGGAACTCATGTGCGTCTTCTTGTCTACCAGGAATTAAATTTCGACACACCAAACGCAACTTATTAAAAATATGGAAAGGACGGATGGAATTTGTGTTTCGTTGTTGAGAATCCAACAAGGTTTTTCTCATTGCACATATAATACACGAAGTACCTACAATTAATTTAAATCATTTGAATCAAGTTAGAATGTTAAGGCGATAGTCGGCAAATTTGAGCGCTTGATTTTGAAATTCTCTTGATATTTGCGATTTTGGTCATAACTTTTTTTCCAGTGGAGCTTTTTTAAAATATCTTTTTTTGGTATAAAGAAGAGTCTTCTGGCTACCAATTTCTTCTTTTTTGTTTTAGTAAGTCAAACCAAATAATCAAACGGCAGCAGTAAAACGGGCTCTTTACAAAAAATGCAACATCAAACTCTTCGTTTATATCTTAACTTATTTCTAGCGTTGGAAAAAAAATATTATTTCAATTAGTTTTTTAGAATGTTTCAAAACGCCGGAAGCAAACATTTTTTGTAAAGACCCTGTTTTACTGCTGCCGTATGATTATTTGGTTTGACTTACCAAAACAAAAAAAGAAGAAATTGGTAGCCACAAGACTCTTCTGTGTACCAAAAAAAGAAATTTTAAAAAAGCTTCAATGGATAAAAAAATATGAGTAAAACCACAAATATCAAGCGAATTTCAAAATTAAGCGCTCAAATTTGCTGACTATCCTTTTAAGGAAGCTTTTAAATTACCTGAATCAACACATTCGGAAGAATGTTGTTTATCCGAGACTAGCCAATTAACGAGGGCGGGAACATGAAATAAAGCTTGCAGCGTAGAATTTAAATAACACGTATTGCCCATATTAACCATACCAGCTCCGACAGACCAATCACTATTATTCCACCCCAATTGTACGGCTTGGAGTGGAAATAATTCGTCTTTTGCAAGTGTAAGTGTTTCATCACCCCCCATATTTTCCCCTTTACTAAAAAACATCGAATTATTAGAACTTGTAATAATCGTCAAAATTAGAACTTACGTGTTGTTATTGCTTTTGCCTTCTGAAGACTTTAATACTATGTACTTAGATTTCAGTTTATCTAAAACAGTCGATTGATAACTTCCGACGAAATCAAATTCGATATTTGATAGTAGTGCTTTCTTGCTAGATCCTGCTAGTTGATTATCGAGGTTATTCTCCAGAGAATTTTTTGATAGAGCAGTGCGGAGGGCCGCAGAGACCGGCTCAAATGTGGATGCAGGCATTCCTACAAAAATAAGAGATTAAATTACCCTACCCCTACATATTGGTTAAAAAAAAAATTAAGTATTTCGGTATTAAACAATCCAAATCTAATTTAACTAAGGCTTACTAAAACTATTCAAGTCAGTGAAACTTCAGGAAATAGTTTTCTTTGGATTTTCAAGAGGTGCACACGTGCGGGAGGAGTAGAAACACCGTGCTGAGCGTTGTAAGACCACCTACCGTATTGTGTACTGTAAATAAAGTTATCTCTGATAAAATAGAAATACTAGTCGCCTCTTCATTCCAATCATTAAAAGGGGGAAACAATTCTTTGCCGGAACGTTTGCAAGAAATCGCGCTCGATTTTTATTTGATAAGCAACCTAACAACAAACCAACAAACATTCACGAACGTTCCGAAAACCGATCGAGTAGGCGAACCGCCAGACTGTTATTAACGCCACATTGCCAAATCTACTAATATTTACCTGAATTACAAGGATTGAAAAAAATTACTTTAATTTAACTTTTAAATAATTATTTAATATTAAATTTATTTAAAAGATAATCTTCACGAGTTTAAAATTTATCAGTTAAACAAAAAATCATTATTAGTTTTAGGAGTTTAAATATATATTTTTTTAATTTATTGTAAACAGTTTTTATAATGGAAACACCCTTATGGGGTATAACGATTACATACAAATTTGCCATTAATTTAATGAAATTTGAGTAATTATTTGATCCTGAATTTAGTTTTTATAATAACTTTAAGGTAATTTATGTAAAACGCATCAACCAAGCTATACGACTTGGCAACACTGTAGGTCATTTTGCGCATGACTAAAAATTTATTAATGAAAGCGACCTCTTTCTTTGCAAAAACTATTAAGGTGATGAATATATTATTTAAAAAATGCCAAATAAGCAAATTAGCTAAAAAAATATACATTTTGGTAATAAATAAACATGATAATTATTATGACGAATTTATTATCAAAAATGTCTTGTTTATATTCATTTGTTTTCGTTTTAAATTACGATAAGAAAAATTAAACGTCTTAACTTTTATTTTAAAGCTGTTTAATTTTTGATAGATTTAAAATTATATTATATAAATATTTTAGTTTTTGGATAATATCTTGTGTATTTTCCCGTTCTTTTTTGGTTACAGCGCCAGTGCTGCCATCTAAAATGTATAGTGCAAATATTAAGTTTAACAAGTTGCCTACTCGCAAAAGTGTTTTTTAAGGTGCTGTACCACGTTCCACTACACGGTGTTCGCCCACATTTGTTTGCCACAGTCATTTAATCCTACTTCGGAAACAGGATACTTGGTTGTGAACAGTGCGAAATAATTCGCAACATTGTGCATTAAGGTACTGATCTAAAATTGCCTCAAAATAAAAGCGGAAATTTTGAAATCTCAAGCAACAACTATTAAAATCACACCCGCAATAATTATAAGTCCTCTAAGAAAGTACATTTGAAATCGTGCCATTCAATTTTCGCCCTCATTTACAGCACGATTTTGGTTCCTCCTGTAGTATCCTCGCCATATTTTAATATCTATATAATAATGTATAAATATGTAAAAAGAACATATATGCTGTACTATTGCAGACAAATGGATTCTAAGATTTAGTTAATATTAATTTATAAATATTAATTCAGGAATACCAGGAAAACCCATTTAGGTCCAATAAAATTAAATATTGTAAAGTACTTAAGCAGGTACTCGAGGTGAAACCATTGTTTGGGTTTTCCCTATCATTTACTCCTACCCCAAAATATCTACACTTTTCGGGGTAGATCGGGAAAATGAAATGTATATTCATCAGTGCTGGAAAACCGAACTCTGGAACCCCGAGAACCCCGTCAAAAATTAAAAACCGGAACACTAACCCTTAATCTAAAATTTTCGGAACCCGAACCGGAACCCTATAACCCTAAATCTAAAATTTTCGTAACCTGAACCGGAACCTTTTAAAAAATATTGGGTTTTGTGGTTCCAATTGTCCAGTATCATATCGACTATCGACCACTTTATTTTCGGTCTAAAATTTTATTATGATTCAGCTCGCACGTGCGCGTTTTCTTTTTATTGTTCGAGCAGATGCCTGATGTTTTTATTTTTCTTATAGTACACGATTTGCGGGTACGTCTCAGTCTCAACCACAACTCAAAACCATAAAGAATAAGTTAGATTGTTTATAATTTATAAGCTTAGAAAGTTAAGAACATAAACACACCTATATTAAAATCCAGATTCCAGAACCGTTATTTTGAGGAACCGAACTCCGGAACCGGGGTTCCAATTTTATTTCGGAACCGGAACCGAACCCTGGAACCCCGTTTCCAAACTTTTTTTTTGGAAGCTAACCCGGAACCGAACCCTTTCATTTTTTTAATGGAACCTAAGCCGGAACCGAACCCTTTCATTTCTTTTTTAATGAAACCGAACCCATCGAAAATATTCAGGGTTTTTCAGCACTGATGTTCATACACTTTTATATTATTCATCTTAGCAAGCAACATTTAGTTTAGACATTCATACACTTATACCTTAGTCATCTTAGAATTCACTTATACAGGGTGTCCCATTTTAATCTTGTCAGGGGAATTTCTCGAAACGAGTACATCAGACAAACAAAGTTTCCTAATAAAAGTTCGATGGTTTGGAGGGGGACGTTCGATGCTGTAACAAATTTCACCCCCAAATAAGGGGGGTGACTTTAAAATCTTAAAAGGAACCCCCTATTTTTTATTACAGATTCCAAAAGAGCATCAAAAACCTTGTAGGTTTTATCCGGGAACTTTTTTTTTCGCAACAGGTGGCGCTGTAATCGCTAAAACTTGTTTTTTTCGTGAAACGTAAGATTAAGGTTTTGATGGCAATTTATAATTTAAAAATGTCATTATCGCTTAAAATGCACTTTTTTAACCCTTTGGAGGCGGGGTATCGAACAAAGTTGGAGTACTACACAAAAAACCAAAATTCTTAAAATGAATAGTCACAAGTAACTCTAGACTAAGACGATTTGTTTGAATTATACTTGATTATTTTATCAATTTAATTAATTAATTTAAATAATAAACTTAATTAATTAATTTAAAATATAAATTTTTAATAAGAAGATTTGTTTGTTTGTAAATTGATTAATTTATTAATTAAATTATTTGTTTGATAAAATAATTTAATTTACTTCAGTGAAGTAAAATTCGTTATACGGAAACTATAATTCGTTATAAGGAGTAAAAAATATATTAAAAACGCCTTCGAGGTGAAGATTCTAAAAAAAATCGTTATATAGAGAAATTCGTTTTATGGAAGTTCGTTGTAGGGAAGTTCAACTCTATTTTAATTTTGGAGAAGTTATGGATTTTTGAAATATGCATTTTATTTGAAATTTAAGTGAAACTCTCACAAACTTTAAAAACTTCTATATTTTACTTAAATTTAATTGAATTTAAATCAAATTTTTAAGATTATCTATCAATGTTATTTTTTCTTAAATTTCAAGAAAACTAATTAATGGTACAGAATGTCCCATAATGGCGGAAGAGTTCTTCAGTACTTTGTTGGGAACCCTTGGAAAAATAATAACGTATTGAATTGCTTTTTCATTTTTGGAACATTCTGTATTAAATTTACAAAATGCAATAGGTTTGATGATAATTTTAAACTGGAAAAATATGTTTTCTTTTTAGAATTGTACGACCTTATATTCGGATAGTGTAGATTTAAATAAGTGTTATATTTAAAACAAACAAAAAACACTAGATTTATTGTTGGCCAAGACTTTTTTGAAAGCGGGCCATAGGCCAGGGTCTTTTTGTCCTAATGGGTAAAACGGGCCTGACTTTTCAATTAATCTAGAATCTATTAATCTAGTTTGTAGATAACTAATTAAAACTAATTCCTTTTTTCAATATTAAACCAAAATATGTTATCTATTTTTGACTTAGTGCCTTTTGCTTGCTAGCCCACGATTTAGAATAAATTTTGATAGTTTTTATCAACTCATCCGGATGAAGAAAACATTGTTTTTTCTTAATTTTTCAAAAAATTAAAATGATTTTTACAAAAATTTTTTTTAATTGCTTCAATCTGAACTAAGCAATGTTGTTACATTAAATAATAAATTATGTTGATGTTATTTCCGGTAAAACAGGAAATGATATTGATAAAATGTTTAGAGCATAATTTAATGTTTATAAAACGTTTTCTTGAACCATAAAATTTCAAATTTTTATTTCGATAAATAAAAACATTATACAGGGTGCTCGTTTTTGGAAGCCATACATGGATTAAAAAGGAGTTTCATTTTCCATTTTCGTTCTCAAAATACCGCAAAAGAAATAAAAATTGCGATTTTCGTTATTATTCCAAAACCAATCTAGCTAAACATTGTTCCTTACTAATACATATATCGCGTTTCTATGCAGTTTTGAAAACGCATTGAATACGCTTAGCTTGATTCTGATCGACTTCCTACATAAAAATTAAAAACTGAAGATCAATCTTTATTGTAAGATTGTTACTCTCCTCTAAATTTTTTGGCATGTTTCGAAGTTGACTATATTAAAAGGCAGAAAACTAAAATTGTTGACTATGTGATTATATTGGATGTTCAATATATTAGGAGATTTTTTCAGGAATTTCTTCTCTATACGTATAAGAAAAAATTAAGGAAAAAACTGGCTCACTTTGTATATCATTTTTTATTCATATCGAGAAATCAAAAATGGGCCGACATATATCATTTCCCGGGCCGCGAGTCAGTTTCCCATCCGGCCCTGGCGTCAAGCCCCAGTCAGCTGATGTTTATGGTTTGTGGTTAGGTTCATCGTTTGTTATCAAACTTCTCATAATAGCAATGCTAAATAAAGTATTTTCGAATTATAATTATAATATGAATTTGTACTGATTATTTGTGTGTGATATTTATACTTTCTAAATAAAAATAAAATAATAAACCTAACCTCTTTTAAGATTTTGACATTTGACATAGATAATTTTTCCGTTTTCGTTTATTTGCACAAAAATAACCAAAGCGTTGCGCTCGGTGCGTCAAGCCCCAGTGCATGAAATCTAATAAACGAAAACGGCTATTGTATTATACCAAAGTAACTAGACTACACAAAACCAGAGGCGTAGGTCGAATTTTTACCGTTGTTTCAATATTTCAGATTTTTATATTTGAGTTATTGTGCCTTCTGTTTTAAAACATCAGTTTTTATCAACACTACTTTTTTTGTGTTACCATCTGACTCGAAAATGAAGGTCATAATTTTCAACATTTGACATTTGTTGTAAAATTAAAGAGCTACTTCCTACTTCTATGTTTTTTATTTTCAAAAGCACAAAACCTTAATAAATAACTTAAATTTGTATATTTGTTTAGATTTTTGATTTGTTATGATTATATTCATTTTGAAAAAAATATTTGCTACGTCAATGGATTTCTAGGGCGTTTTCTTTTTAAATTTTTAGTTGTACATACTACCCTGCGTATTTGGTTCCCTACATATCAAACCACAATCATTTTAACTCACCCTGTATTTGATAATAGTAATTATGCAGTGAGATTTTTTCCATAAATTAAATTTCTCAAAATAATAAAACTTTAACGCTAACAAATAAAAATTAGTGAGTGAGAAAATCTGTTATTATTTCAAATCGCACTCGGTCTATTTCGTTCTGGAACAGCTTAGTAAAATTCCCCAAAAATGATTAAAACCTAATTAAAATAGAATGTTCAAGGAATAGGAAAATAGGTTTTAAGAATCTCTTCGAAAGACTGATGATTGTGAGCACGCATTGATCAATCATCATTTAAAAAAAGGGAGTACTTTTAAGTAAAATTTTTGAGATAGAGCATTTCCTTGTGGTTCTTCAAAAATATATCAAAATCTAAAGATTAGAATTAGCAGTTGGCGACGTAATTTTTTAATAGTATCTAGGTTTGATACACAAACGTACAGTTGCTTTTTTTAATATTTAGTCGATGTAAACTTTTAATTTATGATAGAGATGAGTTAAATTCAGGTTTTTGTAAAAAGTAACAAAAATTTAAGGAATTGCTAAAAGAATCAAATAAAAGTTAAGGAGAGGAGTCACCTTAACTTTTTGGTTGGAGAACCAATAAAAGAACCTATTCAAAAATTTTGAAAATCATAATTCTTTGATAAAAGGTAAAACAAAAATGATGAATTAAATCTAGATGCAATTGGTTTTGTACTTTGACAGAAATGAGTTATAGCATATAAAAATCAGAATCATATCTAGGTGTTTTGTACCACCTTTTTATGGTTTTGTGAGTTATTAGTTTCTGCAGAGAGTTCATTTGAAAAAAAAATTAAAATAATTCTTACCTCTTGATAGAAATATCAGCAACTAATTAAAAAGTTCACTAAATAGTTTTACAATCCACAAATGTTAAAACACTTTTAAACTTTAAATCGCGTAAAAATGAAGATTTCAATTAACAAATTTATTTCCTACAAAATCGACTGGTCAGGACCAATGTTAAACTGAAACTGTCCTGTTTTCCTTTCGGGTCCTTCTTAAATTCCTTTTGGTTTTGGAAGGTGGGGATTGGTAAGCCATTATTGGTTAATTAACATTTAATCACCTTGAAACTTATTTTCGACGAATTTTGTTTAATCTTTTTCGTAGAGAGTTGAAATTTTATTGGTGGAATGAGGAGGAAATTTTAAGAAATAAGTTTAAATGTCCCTTTTCGATCGGACCTCCTCGAAAAACGTTATTCCACCCCGAACGAAAAATAGAGTTCATCCCCTAAGTGTCCGAAATTCACCCCCGATTCGCACCAAATTTTAGTTTGTTATGGGGGACCAGATTCTGAAGACTGTTTTGAACGCTGTTTTGACCTGCCCGTATCTATCTATTAAGGGGGCGGCGATACGACCCCTTTTGTATTTTCACCCCGAATTCGGACGTTTTTTGCGAGGAGAGACCGAAAGGGTGGTTTTTTCGTCCGATTTTAAGAATTCCTGTTCCGATGTAAAGAGGTATGTTGATTCCAAGTGTGGTTCGAATTTTAAATTTTTTGGACCTCCCCGACAATTTGAAAAAAAATCCAAAAAATGGTCGATTTTTTCCGCTTTTTTCGGGTTTTCGGCGGCGTTAATTTTGAAAAATCACAACTCCGTCGGATTCGAAAGGAAAGCGAAGAAATTTGGCCCCTTTTATTCAAATATCCTGGGGATTACCGTGACCGATTTTTAAGTCTCCCGGCGCAAAGGTGTGAAGTCACGGCCCCGAGACAAACTGTACAATTCTACCGTTTTTTCGGACGGCAAAAGTACCAAATTTTTTTGGCTTCGATTAGAAGTTCGGCAGGAGGAAAAATCGCGGTTGCTTTATTCCTCATCTAAATTTTACCTTAAAACGGGAGCTTTTTTGATGCGTTTACTCTTTATGTCGTTTTGGTGCCCCCAAAGTGACGCTTTATTTTTCACGTTATTTTGACGCGAACTTTGAAAATTCGTAACTTTTCATAGGAACAACCTATAATACTCGAATATTTTCATTTTACTTATTTGGTATTTACTTATGAAAGATAAGATCGGCACCTTGAATTTTTTACCCTGGACCTTGGAAAAAAATCGAACGTAAAATGTTTAAAAAATGGGGTAAAACGCGGTCCAACCTGGGCTCATCTGGCTCCCGCCGTTTTCAAAATTTTTGCAATTTTATTTCGCAACTTTAAAAAGGAATATTTTTTACAGTGTATAGGCTACTCGGATTTTTTATATTTGGTAGGGTTCAGAAATTAAGTACAATTAAACTCGATATTTTGATTTTAAGGGTGAGTGGCTCCCGCCGGGTTACTTTTTAACGGATTTTCAATATTAAAAACACTTTAGAATCTACTCTTTGAACCGAAAGCTCCTACACATAGGGTATTTTAAATTTCGAAGAAATAACGAAAAAAAATTTATATCGCATTTTTTAAAGTTGTATTTATAGGTCAAATTCACCCTTCAAATTACATTTAAACTCTACTTTATTCACCTTCCCTAAAAGCTCTTTAGGTCCACTTTACGTCAAAAAAAGAATCACTTCGCTATCTCTTTCCGTTTTCGAGTTATCACCGAAAATGTAGCTAAAATAAGCGAAATCTCCGTTTGAAGCCAAAATTTCGGTCTGAAATTTTTCACTTTTCACAAAATAGTCAATATCTTCTAAACTATTAGCACCACTAAAACGTTTAATAGCTTAAAATTCGCAAAGTAACTTTCTCCGCCAAATTCCGTGAAAGTTTCAATGTTCGGTTTAAAATTGCGCCTGCGCCGCCCAGAAACGAATTTGTACCAAAATTTTGCGAATTTTTTACAAAAAAACTATTTAACCGATTTTAAGCAAATATTTTTTAAAATGCGTTTATCCACGGTGTTTACTTTTGGTAAAAATTTGAAACCGGTAACTTTTATAGTTTTCGAGAAAAAAAATAGAAACCGATTTCCATTAAAAATTTCAAGCCTTTACTAAATTTTTTTTGCGGCCATATTGCATTTCTGATTTTTTTGTGTTTTTGTTTTCCGCAAATATTCCAGTTTAATCACTTTTGGAGAAAATTGTTAGAAATCCGCGCCAAAAGTACTTAAAGCGTAATTTTCAGGTTCACTATAAGTTTGATATTCCTCGAACAAAATGATTAAACCCTCGATAAAATAGCATTTTAACGAGATTTTAATTATTTTCGTACCTTGATGAGGTTTTAATCATTTTCGGGGAATTTTGTAAGTGGCCGTCAAAAGTTATCCTCCAGATTTGTAGCTGTTGGCGCCGCGCTTTCGCCATTATTGATTTTTTTACATTTTTGAATTCCTCAAACTTTCGGACTTGGAGCGACGCGCATTCGCAATTGTCAAGTCACTGGCGTGTCATTAAAACCTACTCGATTTTTGATTTTTTTGCGTTTTTGTATTCCTCAAGCATTCCAGTTTAATCAATTTTGGGGAAATTGTTAAAAATCCCCGCCAAAATTTATGCTCATTCAGACTTAAAGCGCCACGCGCATTCGTAATCTTCAGGTTCAAGTTTCATATTCCTCGAACAAAATGATTAAAACCTAGTTAAAGTAGTATTTTAACGAGGTTTTAATCATTTTCGGGGAATTTTACTAATAGTGGCCGTCAAAAGTTATTAATCATTTTTGGGGAAAATTGTTAGAAATGGCCTTCAAAAGATCAAAAGTCATCCTCCAGACTTGGAGCGCCGCGCATTCCCAATTTTCAAGTCGCTCGCGTTTCATTAAAACCTACTCGATTTTTGATTTTTTTGCGTTTTTGTATTTCTCAAGCAATCTAGTTTAACATGGTGTTAATCACTTTTGGGGGAAATTGTTAGAAATCCTCGCCAAAAGTTATGCTCCTGACTCAAAGCGCCGCGCATTCGTAATTTTCAGGTTCAAGAAAAACAATATACTATTGTTCACTTTTTAATATAATTTAGAAAAAAATTTGAAAAGTAAATATGAATAATAAATTTTATTCTGACATTTTTTTATAAATTTTATTCATAGGTGCTTTCCAATCTCCAAAATACGGAGCGAATATTACTGCAGCGCCCCCTGTGGCAGTAATTAGCAAAACATTCAGGGACGTCAAATATTTGAATTTACAGTTTTGTGTATTTATTCAAAATTCTTGTTATGAATTGGGAATTTTTAGATTCCGGTCACCCTCTGGTGACAAAATATTAACTTCGATATTCGGTACTTACTTTTTTGATTTAACGCATTGGTACATATGTTTTTTGAGATTTACTGAAGCTTTAAATAATAAATCTATTTGTGTTTGGTCGAATATGTAGTTAAGGTAAGTATCCCAGTTATCGACCACTTAAGACCTATTCGCAACTTCGACGTTAATTTAAAGCAATAAGAAAATTAAATATGTTAAATGGATTTCTGGATACCTCTATGAACTATCCTTTTAAATGTATATTATTGTCACGAAGCCGATTTTTTACCTAAATTTATGAAAACGCACGTTTGTCCCAATTATCGACCACCTTCATATTGCATTTACCCAAATATCGACCTAGACGTGATCGTATTATCGACCAATGACTTAAATAATTTACTTATAGATAATGGTAAACTTATGTGAATAAAAACTATTTAAATGTGTATTTATTAAACAATATTTATTGGATATAAAACGAAAAAAGAAAATTTATAAATAAACAAGTATTCATATTACCACAGTAAAAATAAATATAACATAAAAATAAAAATAAAAAATAAAACAAATTTCTTTGGAATAGAACTTATAAATTAAAAAACTCAGGTACTTCATATAATCCCCTTTTATTAACAATCTTTGGTTTTGCTACCTTTAAAATTACATCTTCTTTTTTGTAATTTAACACATTTTTTTTCGGCCATTTCCAATGGAGATTATTTTGCATCAAGGCTTTTACCGTATATTTTTCCCATCCTCTTCAACAATACTAATCACTATAGTCCAGCAAATAAAGATTCGTCGTATTTTGCAATAACGAAATCTCCAACATTAATTTCAGAGATAGTAGATTCTATTGGAAAATTCAGTTGAGGTGCATCATTCGATGAACTATTTTCATTTTCAATTTTCAACTACCGAAGGTTGATTAACTTTTTTTATTCTGTATTTTTTTTTCTTTGATACATATTTTCTTGTTTCTTATTTTTCTCCAATCTCAATTGTGTTTTCTGTTCATTTTGTTTCAATTCTAAATTCCTCTTTTCTTTTATGGTATTCGTACCATGCGAAAGATGAGGTAACTGAAGGAATTTTCTCTTTTCTTTTTCTGTTGGTAGTTTTATCTTTGTCGTCTTGTTTCCAAACAATATGTTTTTAAATACGGAAAGGGATTTTCCCTTTTTAATTATTTTAATCACATATTTGTATACTATATCTATCAAATAACTTTTCGATATGGGTATCCATGAAACAAGATGTCCTTCCTCTTTTAGGAAAAGTATTGGAGAGGGTCCAAATTTTACTTCTAGGGGTACTTTTCCCTTTATTTTATCTAGGAGCATTGTTCTTGGTACATTAAATGTACTACTCGCTTTTCTTGTGGACATACCACTATTTGTGGCATTTACGGCATTTAACATGTCATCCTGGGAGTATTTTGACGTCGCTTGGCCATTTTTAATAGTAGTTTGTAGTTTCTAATCTGAAAATAGAAATGCCCAGTTATCGACCATCTCATGAGCGTACTATCGACCCAGTTTTTATGATACCATTTACACTAATATTATTAAAAAAAACTTAGGTCGATAATTGGGTACATAACATTTTGGTTAATTTTAGATACGATAAAAAAAATTTTTTTGGATCAACACAATAGAATAATTTTCTAAACATTTAAAAATAAACCGATGATGTACGTATTATCGACCGGTCGGTCGATAAATGGGACACTTATCATTTTGTCTGTCCCAATTATCGACCAGCACTAAAATTATAATAACAAAAATGAGTAAACGTAAAAAATATTTTGAAAAAAGTAATAATAAATGCTATCATAACATAAAAAATAAAGAAAATTTACTTTAATTTCAAAAATAATTGATATTTCGATATAATTACAAAAGCGCATCGCTTAATTACCTTGGTTAGAAATCACAACCAATCTGCACGAAGTCTACCGCGCGACTTGAAAACTCAGTTAAAACATTAATAAAAATATAAAAAATTGAAATCCTTTTGCACTTTAGTAGAAAAATGTGTAAATTATTGATTAAAATTATTTTCCAGCTAATATTTGGTACACAATTCTTAATTTTGAAACAACTATTAAAAAGTGGACGATAATTGGGGCATGGTAGATAACTGGAACACTTACCTTATAAGGCACAAGAATGCACTTTAAACGCAATTTTTGACACTGATAAGTACCGAATATCCTCCATTTATAGCGCCCTCTACAGGGTGAGCTAAAATGAGTGTGGTTTGATATGTAGGCAACCACATACACAGGTTGGTACAACAGTAAAGTTAAAAAGAGAATCTCCTAATAATCCAATGGCGTAGCAAAAAATTTTTCCATAATCTCTAATTTCACAGCAAATGTCAAATATTGAAAATGTTTTTCTTCATTTTTGGGGTAGATGCTAACACAAAACAAAGATTTACACAAATTAATTTTGATAAAAACTGACGTTTATGAAATAGAAGGCAAAATAACGAAATTCAAAAATCTGAAGTTTTGACACAACGGTAAAAATTACACCTACGCCTCTGCTTTTGTGAAGTGTAGTTACTTTGTTTTGATTTTGACATGATTTTGTGTTACTATGAACTTGAAGCATACAAATTCCCCAGAATTTTGGGCGGAAAATTTGAATTGACCACAATCATTTTAGCTCACCCTGTATATGTAGTTAAAATTCCCAATACTACAAATAACAATAAGAGAGCATCTCATACTTCTTGTTCTGTTGTTGGATGCCAAAAAACTATTTCAACACAAACAGAGATATAAAATTTTATAAAGAACCTTATCGTTTTCCTAGGTGTTTTTGGGCAAACATGAAAAATAAGTTAAACCTACAAAAATGAACTAAAATACTTAAATAATTAGGCTCATCATCAAATATTTACTGAAAATACTACAAATAGCAGATTATACAAGTATTATTACTTGCAGTATTTTCAAAAAATATTTCTTCTTACTATTCTGGTATCATCAGTTAGTTGAACTTCTGATGAGCCTAATTATTTAAGCTTCCAGCTGCCAGCTCATTTATTATGTATTTCCATCTTTCGGTTTCTCATTCATAATTCAAGGTTTTTAATTTTATTCCAATTCAAAATATTCAGGGCGATTCAAAACTATTCCGCATCTTCTTAAGGTCAGCTTCCTCACATGAAAATAAGAAAAAAAGTTCATATAAACATATGTCCGATATCGCTTCATAAGGGAGCTACGGCCTTGTAAAGGTGTTGTCAATTAGCAGGTTTTTGTTCGTTTATTTCAAAACAAATTGAACTAGACTTTTGAAATTTGGTATGAATCATAATACAGCGAGTAATACAGTTAGGATACGTTTTCTTGAAGGGTATTAGATTTAAGGAGAGTTGAGGTTAAAAATGGTCATAACTTTTTTGTGGTTAACATTTACAAGATTTTTTTATAAATTAATGTTCCCATTTGATTCATAACAAAAAAAGGTAGGTACTCTTATTTAAAGTCGGTAGAATGCGCCATTTTCGAAGAAAATGCATTTAATTATCTTGTTGATGGTCAACCTCGTGGTCAACACAATTTAAATTTAAAAAATCATGTTAACCATGGATTATTTTATTGTATTAGTACATATTACCCGAAACTGTTTAAGAAATTGAAAAAGTCATGAAAACGTATCCTAACTGTATTAAATCTCTTAATTTGTCCTTCAATTTGTTATGAAGTAAACAGAAAAAAAAAAACTCTACTTGCTGACAACATTTTTAAAGGCTGTAGCTCTCTTATGAATGACCCTGTATATATACCACACTAATCGAAAAATAGATACGAAATTTTGATTGGAAAGATGTTGGAAAACCGTTTAATGGCAGTCAGAATGATTACATTTTCTATTGGCATCAATAAAATTACTACTTGCCAAATGCAGAGAGAATAGAAGATTGAGAGGTCCTAATCAGTAGAAACACGAAATAGTTCGTCACCAAGGGGTTTGGGGACACTGTTTACAACTGTTTATACTATATCGGATGCTCTCGAAACCACTCAATTCACATCCATTGGTGATTGTCAAAACAAAATTATTCGATCATGCGCAATGAATCGAAATTCTTTAGTTGCCACCAGTCCGGATACAAGCGCGTTGTTTCCTGACGTCTCGTAAAAGTAGTTGCCTATTTTTGAAAATTATTCCCACTTTTGGGGCCATTTTTTAATACTTAGGTCAAATTTCAGCACACAAAAAAGATGGCACACTCTTGAGTACATAAAAAACTAGCGATTTAACAAAAAACCTAGCTATGTTATATGAGGGAGACTTTAGTGCGGTTTTTAACTCACGGTTGTAAAAACGGCCCTTAATGAAATTTAATTATAATAAGGTGATTTTAGTTCTGGTTAGGTTAGCTTTGGTCAGGTTACGTTACAAAAACAATTAATAAACCTTTTTCAAATGAATGACAGTTGCTGGTGCCTGCATCGGAGACACCATAAATAAACTGATCCACCGCTGCCGGTGTGCGACGCATGCTCCGCACTGTGACGCACAATCTTCACAACAATGTTCCGTCTAGTGTCGTGGGTTTTGGATTTTGGAAGCATGAACAAATTGTTCGCGCTCTCCAAGAAAATGTCCGCGAACATTTGGAAAGATTTGTGTCGCACCTTTAAACTCACAATCAGTGGATACACCAGCCGTGTGCGCGCAAATTTTGTTTACGGTCTGCGACCGAAAACATTTGTGATCCATTGAAAAGATTATAAATTTTATTAAAAAGTTCGGTCAGCAATGTGGGATACATATCCTATGTAGATAATAAAGACAAAAGTATCAAACATGACAAGAATCTTTAGTTGGTCGCTTTTTAAAGAACCTTATCGGATTTTGGGTAGATTTCCTCCAACGACGAAGCTTATACTAATATATAAATACCACTCAAATATACAATTTTGAAGACATATTAAGCTTGATAGTGGCTGTTCACTCCCAAATAATGGATTTGAAATTAATTAATTTTTGCACAATTAGACAACAATGTCATTGTTTTCTAACAAATGGTTGCCCATCCCAAGTAGCATTTTAGGTCGAGTTTACGTAAAATTTACGTAATTTAGGTTGTATAAGTTATCGTGCCCTATTAAATTTACGTCCTGACGACGTAATCTTTACGTGGAGGTTACATATATTTGGGAAAAAATAGTGGTTGTCGGTACGTAATGTTTCCTTATAATTCGACCTATAAGCAAAATACCAATAAGTCAATTACGTTAAATTTACGTAATGACTACGTAAAATTTAGCACATATTTCCTTGAAATTACAAACACAAATATAGTAGTATAAATTCTAACCTCATTTTATTAACTAATTTTGACATTTAATGCCAAACACAACTGGTACCAACTTATTAAAATTTATTCCAATGGAGTATTAAAATGAAAGTATGCATAATATACAGATAATATTCAGGATTTCATGATGATTTAATTTAATTGCCATTTAAAGTAAGGGAATTAAAATTAGTTGCGAAAAATTTTTTACTGTGAAACATAACTATAATTGTTCCAAAAACAAAAGGGGCCCCTCGAAAAACTTTGTTTAAAAATTATTGTTATTATTTTTTTTTCATTCGCAACATTTTACTCATAGTTATTAATTTAATTTAAATATCACGAAACCTCATAGTATTTGCCCATTTTTTATCCTACTACTTTTATTTACCAATAAACAATAATTTATATTAATATTTTTACATAACCTAAAATTTCTTTTATTGTAAAAATGGCTTCGTTGACAAAACTTTACCTTACAGTAAATTTTCCTATTTTACTGCCTATCAGGTAATTTTTCCTTAGTGCTGGGTAATATTGCCTTATAAATTTGACCTTTAAGTAATTTTTCCTTTTTAAAGGGACTATTTCCTTTAAAGTCAAATGCCTTATAACTTTAATGTTTTTTGCCCTGATTAAGTTAATTTGCCTTAAATGCCAGCTGCCAGCTCATTTATTAGTTCTCTGGCTACTTCTTTCGTCAGTCTGTAAATTCGCTCATACTGATCATTCGATACATTTTCTATGGAAATCCCATACTACCGTCTGCCGTGTTTAATGAAAATGGCGTAACCAACATTTTCAGGCTTTTTACTTCTAACTTTATTACTAATATACTTTATTTTACCACGCCTGCAATCTTTAGATTTTTGGATTACCCGCATCTAAATTATTTGAAAAATAATCAAAATATTAAATCGATTTTTTCACTAATGACGACGCCATAAAATTATACAGTAAATGCTGTGAATTTAAAAACAGTCTTTTTAGATACGGCGTTTTCATCAAGCACGAAAATATAATCATAATCTCGTCTCACAAATCAAAACAAAATAATAAGGAAGTATTTAACTTGAATACTCTAGACAAGAATATAATACAATGTGAACAACCCCACAAAAAAAAGGATAATACCTCAAAGTACCAGATGTCAACTTTTTGATCACACGAAAACCGTAAATCCCTGTTTATTCACTATTTCAGTAGTGTTACTAGGAAGTTATTTACATGTAAAAGTGATCCGGAAATTGAAAAATTCGGTAATCTCAATTCGCTGAAAGGTTTTCGTTACTGAGAGGTTAATTTATTATATATAAATTATACATAAAAATAACTACGTATTCACCTCCCTGTAGCAAAAACCTTAGAGAAAATTCAGTATATTTAATAAAATTAAATTTACGAAAGTTGAATCATGCTTGGACCTATCCTCGGATCACTCAGCTATAAGAGTAACTATACAGGGTGTCATCAATACTCAATCAAGCAAAAAGGCGCTTGTAAAAAATCTGGCAGCAAACAAGATCTTCCGAAAATAAAATAAAACTCAACCCAACCACAAAATAATTGAAAGAAATAAACTCTAATTTCAAAAATTAAAATATTCAACACTACCTTGAAGGTCTGACCCCTACAGAAATTACGGGCTACTCGCTATTCGCTATGGAAATTGACAAAAAATTGAAAAGGTCTCAACAATACAATTCTCCTATTATAGATAATGAAATTAAGTGGGCAAGACATGACAAATAAGAAGCGAAAGTTTTGCTGAGCATTTACAAAAAGTCTTCCAACCATTTCCTTCTGAGTCAACCACAGAGGAAAAAAAACAAAATTAAGGAATACATTGAAGCTCCATTTCAGATGAATCTTCCCCATAAAAATATAAAAACAAGTAAAATAGTTAAAACTATAACTGATGAAATAAATATCAAAAAAACACCTGGCTTCGATTTAGTCACTGGGAAAATACTACACGAGTTGCCAGCTAAATGTCTCAAACTAATAACTAATAACTCACTTATTTAATGCTATAATCCGTATCAACTATTACCCA
The DNA here is from genome assembly GCA_963971135.1 of Stenus bimaculatus. Lineage (NCBI taxonomy): Eukaryota > Metazoa > Arthropoda > Insecta > Coleoptera > Staphylinidae > Stenus > Stenus bimaculatus. The sequence goes on along the minus strand of OZ020185.1, from coordinate 14,752,198 downwards.
TGTACCTGGAAATTTGCCCAAATTATTATGATACCAAAACCTGGAAAAAACTAGAAGAAGTTTCATCATACAGATCAATAAGTTTATTGCCCATACTTACGAAAGCATTTGAAAATATATACATAAAAAGGTTAAAGACAATAATAGATGAAAATGGGATAATACAACACCGCCAATTTGGTTTCCGCAATAAGCGTGAAACAACTGAACAGGTACACAGATTGGTAAACAAAATTAACAAAGAACTTAATGCCAAAAGATACTGCATAGTTGCATTGATCTATATAAGTCAAGCGTTATACAAAGTGTGACTAGAAGGACTGTAATACAAAGTAAAACAATATCTTCTGTACCCACATTACCAGCTAATTCAGTTATTCCTGACAGATTGACACTTTTTCGGCAGGTTAGGCAATGAGCAATCGGAAATATACCCGATCCTATCCGGAAGGAAGCGTCCTAGGGCCAATACTTTATTTGCTCTTTACTGCTGATATACAGGGTGAGCTAAAATGATTGTGGTCAATTTAAATTTCCCGCCTAAAAATCTGGGGAATTTGTATGCTTCAAGTTCATAGTAACACAAAATCATGTCAAAATCAAAACAAAGTAACTAGACTTCACAAAAGCAGAGGTAGGTGTAATTTTTACCGTTGTGTCAAAACTTCAGAGTTTAGAATTTCTTTATTGTGCCTTCTATTTCATAAACGTCAGTTTTATCAAAATTAATTTGCGCAAATCTTTGTTTTGTGTTAGCATCTGCCTCGAAAATCAAGAGAAACGTTTTCAATATTTGACATTTGCTGTGAAATTAGAGATTATGGAAAAAAATTTTGCTACGCCATTGGATTACTAGCAGATTTTCTTTTTATGATTTCAGTTGTACCAACCTGTGTATGTGGTTGCCTACATATCAAACCACACTCATTTTAACTCACCCTGTACCAACATCTCAGTTTTGCGATCTCTCTAAGGCCTTTGACTGTGTTTCGTACGATATCCTACTTGAAAAATGTAGGCAATATAATTAATCGGCAACAGTACGTAGTCACAGAACAGTAAATATCTAACCTGGGTAAAGTTGTCTTGGGGGTGCCTCAGGGTTCAGTTCTAGGACCATTGCTTTTACTCATTTTCGTGAATTATCTGACGGCTGCGGTCTCTGGATCGGAGGTCATCCAATTCGCAGATGATATCATAATTATAGATAAGCACGTAAACAGAGAGGGATTACTGTATGCAATAGAGGAAACACAGTCAAGGGCCGAACAATGGTTTAAAACAAATAAGCTACTATTAAATAAAAGCAAATCAGAAAAACTTATCTTTGAAACTAAAATCACAAAAGAAAATAATCAATGTGTAAAATTCTTAGGAGCTAATATTGAAAGAACAGAACACAGCTGTAATTGCCTCACATGCTCACACACAGATCAAATTCTAGCATCTAAAAATCTACAAGCCAATCTTTATAAAATCCAGGACTGATTACGACAGTGGAGAATTAAAGCGAATGAATCGAAGTCTATGCAAGTTTCAGACCTCCATAACTTTTTTATTTATGAAAAGAAAAATTTTAAATTTGGCTATGTTCTATGGTTCAAAAAAACAAATTTTATATGCATTTTTTTTCGAAATCACTTTCGGTTTCGCCGGAAACATCATAAAGTTTCTTTTTCATAAAATACTTTTAAAACAGATTTTTGAGATAAGTATTGGTTTTAATTTTTTTCGAATTTTTTTTTTAATTGTTTTCGAAGTTGGTGAATACTACTCGGGCACTCGGGCCCAAAATACAAACGAGAGTTCTTAATTAGTTTTAGGTTTTTGTGAAAAAAATATTAAGTTTTTCATATTTTTATTTTTGAGAATAAACATTGCAAGTTTACAATATTCAGATTTCAATTGACATAGAGTACAATAAGCTCTTCTTAGGTGATTTTTTACAATAACGATAATAAATTAGGTACGACCATCAGCATTTTATGGTTACAGAAAAACATACATAATTCTCTGTGGAATAATACATAAATACAAATATTTTATTTTTATAGATTGTTTAGTTTTGGGTTTTGAAGTCATCTTTATTATCAATAATACCAATAGGATTATTTTGTCTTAATTATACAAAGCAACGAAGCATAAATATTAAAAATTGTTACAAATTTCAGATTATTTATATTGAAGAAAAATGAGGTGGGTAGGAAGATTTTCAAATCCATAAATGAAAAAATAATTATTACTAATACGGTTATATATTATAACAATTAAAAATAATTATCATTTGCATTAAATCATATTATACATACATTAAATAAAATGTTAATTTTAATGTATTATTTTTATAATTAGAGTAAATTCTCCCTAAATAACTCCCATACTCTATAAATACAAAACTCCTTAAATGTAGCATGTGGCAATATTCTATGAAATCCAAAATATTAAAAGAAAAAACATTTTTTTCTAAAAGTAAAATTTAACATCAGAAAAGATTTATGAAAGTTCTTATATTTTATTGAACGTCAAATAAGTGATACAAAATATTTCTAAAGATAAAAAAATGAAACATAGATTGATGGATGTTGCATTTAGGGAGAATTTACTGTATTTTATTTTTTATAGTTAGTGCTTTTGTCTTTAATAAAAATAATCTTTTGGATAAAACTTATAGGTAAATATTTATTGTTGAAATAAATACTCACGTAGGAACATTTATAAAAAAATATGATGAAAAAATAATTATATTGTATAAGTATACGTTATTTTAATTATTGATTGTTAATAGCAAATGTGTACATCAATATTATTATCAAGTATAGACCAAATATCAAATATTTGCTCTTGTATAAATATATTTGTGAGTTTATAGAAAAAATAGTATATTTGTTTTATTTTAAATAATCAGATGTAAAATTGTGGATATGTTTTTGACCGTGTTTAAAATGAGATGTGTGTTTTAGTAAGGCTGCAGAAGGTTGTAAGATTTCATCACACAAGCAGGCGGGGTACATCAATTCCTATTTATTTTCAATGATTAATTGGACAGATTGCGTTTTACTTATATACATAGATTATTAGATAAAATTCATTTAAGTTTTAAAAGATTGTCTAGTGAGCGTTGTATTTTTTATTAAGAGTCATTTTCTGATCACTCCAACTGTCCAATTGTCCATTATTACTAAAACAATAATATAAGCTTTGAGAAATAATTGAAAAAAAATAAATAGTTTTCTAAATTTAAATAAATAACATCAATAATTTCATTAAATTTGATTATAAAAGTGATAACATGGCAAAACTACAATCAATCAAATTAGCTAATAGCTCATTAAATTAATAAACCTCTAATATATACATAAACGTAATATAAATACATTTTTATAAACTTTATTCATAATCTTTACCACGTAGAAAAAATAGTGGTTTTTTTATTGTATATAATATTATAAATAGATACAACCTTAGTTATATAGGAAGAGTTTCATTTTTTATTTTAAATTTTATTTATGGATGTGCAATTTATTATTTAACAGCTAGCCGTAGTTTTTGCTTCTTTACGAATTCAGTCGCCAACTTATCCGTCGTTCGTGATTCCAATATTTGAAGTATTGGTTGGTCTGAAATAAAACGAAACTTTTATCTAGTAATGGATTACTCTTGTTAAATATTTCTAAGCTCCTTTCCGAATAACGAATAACATATGTCTTTTAAAAGAACATACAAGTTTTATAGATTTACTCCGAATATTCATCAATAACTAAAAGCATTGAAGATTAAGTGCGACTGTGTATTATGTATTATTATATAACCACATAAAAAGTAATTAATAATATAGGAGTATTATTAAATGGAGTGCTCCTTATTTTTGATATTTTGTATTTTGTACTACACAGTTTCTATTTAAAACCTGAATTACTTATATTATATCAACTTGTTATGACTCCTTAAAGAATTTTGATGAAATACGACTCCTTAAAATTTATAACTCAATTGTCTCGGAAAGTAGAACATAAAATGTTTTACTACGTATTAAGGTTGAGCAGTTGTAATTACAAGAAATTATGTAAAAAGAACTAAGTAATAAATATTTTTTCTTGTAGTAGTCTTTCATAAATTTACATTCCTAATAATAAATTTTATGTGGAAAAAGGGTTTTATCGTTTTCTGATAAATTTCGTGTGTGAAATAAAATGGAGGAAAGATGAAAATACTTACTCTTTTGGTATTGCTGCATAAGTACCAATTCGACAGGTTTAAGTCCATGAAAGTTGTCAACTCCGAGGCCGTTATCTGCAACCCCAGGAATGCTCCCTAGAGCTAAAAACGATTCTCCTGCAAAATCATTCGCCGTCAAAACATCGTGATCCATCACCGTGAAGGCAATCATAGCTCTTGGTGAGCGACATTGCTCCAGCGACACGCTAAATTCGAAGCACTCATCAAAAATAGGATTTAATGTCTTCTTGTGCACATTTGTTTGCTGCTCATTGCAATGCGGAAATACGCGAGTTGGTAGCAATTCAATTATCACAAATGGGTCACTGAATCCGTTGGGATCTAAGGGAATTATATCTCTTGCATGAAGTACCTTTAAAATTATAATTATCATATTAAAAACGAATGTTTTAAAATTTCATAAAAGTAATTAAAAACTAAGTTAAGATTTTATGACATAAGGTATTTAGGTATTAAATTTCTAGAAATTCTCGATGCTTTGATACTCAGATTATTGAAGGCTTGATCTGATTTAATTAGTTCAATTATCGTCGATGTATGAGAAACTACAACGACATGCACCCTAAAGCCTAATCACAGGCACACATACTAGAAACCAATTAATAATGTAATTATGTTAGATTATCTCAATTTTGGTTACCTCAACGCAAAGCGAATCATGATTAAAATATGCCCGGACAGCCAAAACACCGTATTGTCCATTATTCGTATTCAGCTGTTCTTGGAGTCTTTGATCGTAGAAGATTTCTATAAGCTTTTCCGTGTCTGTTCTGTGATATTGTAATCTCTGTTCGACATGACAATAGATTTCCGAATGAATGGCTTCAATGGGTAAGCCCTGGCCCTCGGCATGGAAAAAATCAACCATCAATTCAAGTGCTCCGTGCAAACGTTCGTGAAATTGAGCTGGCATTTCATCGCTGCTTCCACCACCGTCCATTTGGCGGTTTAGTTCACTTAAAGCGCATTCCCACACCTGCAAAAAATATCAATAGCCCGAAGACTGGTTAATAAAAAAAACTTACCTCGTAAAGCACTCTTTGGAAATTCTGAGGAAGAAGCGCCAGATTTAAATTCTGGAGATTGAAATGCAGATACTCGAACAGTGGCTGAACTGCTTGATTAGTTGGAAGGGAGTCCGGGGACCAAGCTAAATGAAACATTGCTTTTCTTAATGGCTCCTGCATTTGTGGACCAACTCTACGTAAAATATCTATTACTCTCACTTGTAATTGACTTAGAGTTGTGTCTAGTTGATTGGTTAAAATGGCACATTGGGATTCCGGAGCTAAAGACTCTAGGGTAATAAAATCGAAGTAGTTTTCTAAAATTGTGATCTTATTATCATAAATGTAGCAATTTTATTGTATGGATTTACCTAGTAAAGATGTAAATTTAAAAACGTACTCTATATTATTGGCAGCTATGCACATTTCATCGCATAACTTGTAAGGACCTGTACGATCGAAATAGCCTGTCTCCATTAGTGACTGATAAACAATATCCGCATACAAAAGAGCCGCGGAACATATACAATCCAGAAGTTGTGAAAGGAGTGATATTGAATATGCTTTAGGCCATTGTAGCAGTCTCCAGAAATCTCTTAATTGACAGAACATTGCGACTACATCCACAGCGGAAGAATTATGCTTCACTAGCTTTTCACCCTCGCAATTTTTTTGTAATTCCACAGCTGCTCTCACCTACGTAATTAAAGTAATTTAATTAAGTTTTAATTTGGTTAATTCTTTATGTCACCCTTTGTAGCCCATTTCCTTTACAAATGGACAGCCAACAGCTTACCGACGGTTCAAACCACTCGTGACATCGAGGCAATAACAATTTGTGGTCTCCTCCAGACGGTAAATGTTGGTTAAACATGGCCAAATCCTTCACTTCCAAGTACACCGAAAAAATTAATCTCGTATAAGAGGGACTACGCTGCTCGTGCTGATTTAAAAATATAATAACTTCATCAGACAGCAATTTATCTAATTGCTTGAAAATTACGCTAAAGTAAGGAATCCCATTCGTGCTGAAAAAGTGCTAATTTAAAACGGTTAATTTCAAATACGCTTCACTTACCCTTCAAACAGAGGGTGGTAATAGGATAAGGCGTGCTGTAAATGAATATAAACTTCGGAACAGAAGTCGACGTATGTTGAATCGTATTCATCCATAGACATAATGGAATTTTTTAAATTTACAAACCATTCAGGCGTACCTTTCCTCAAAGTTGCTACTATTTCCCCACGAATCTCTTTATTGAAAGGACAACATTTCCAAAAAGCTTTCTATATTTAAAAAACACATCATTTAACAAAACCACTCTGTATTTAACTTTGATGCAAAACTCAAATAAAATAACATATTTGTATAGTTGACCTCTTGTGGGGGTTTCAAATCCTTTTGTTCGATGCAACTTTATGTATTTATTATTTAGTTTCAGAATATTTTGTGTCAGCTTAGTGATTTCATGAAAGTTAAAAGCATTGCATTTTAAATCGTTTTAGCGCTTACCCATCCGACTAAAATTACACTAGAAAAATTTAGTGGCCAAAATTTTAACTTTAAGAAAATCTGGAAATTCATTATCTTTTTTTTTAATTAAAGGAGACTGTTTTATGTAGTCTTTAAATATTAGGGTCTTATTAAGGTTTAATCTTTTGTCATACTTTGTTTAGTGTTTTACTAAAGGTGGCATTGTATCATTTTTTATTTTTTTAATTAAAAATCCTGCTTATGCGTGTCTATGAAATTTATCCATGTGTCTAACCAAAAATCCTGGTTACGACGAGTAAAGTATTGAAGTTAATTAAATGGTACTAAAAGTGTCAGCAATAAAAATTGCAATTATACGAAGCTAGAATGTTTTACAGCTTTAACTCAGATGACAGTAATAAAACTACCACACTTGGGCATAAAATATTACAACGTTAATTTAAAAAAGTGAAACTAAATCCTGCTAGGTGCTAATTTATTGTTTATTTTAATATGCTAAATTCCTTTCATAAAATATTGAAAATTCTTCTACTGAATATAATTGAGTAATTTTATTTCCAGGTTTACTAAATGAAACGTCTGGTATTGATTTAGGAAGTTCTAGCTGAAACTGACACAGTTGGGGACGAATTTTCTTATTAAAATTAAGTGATTTGTTTAGGGTGCAGCAAATATTTATGTACCCAAAATTAGATGAAACCCAATAGAAAATAATTTAAAAGTCAATTCATTACGCTCAATCCCTAGAGTCTTTTAATGAATAAAATTTTTCTATAAATCTAAGTGCTATCAGTTTGAAATTGGTTTTGTTTTACAAGAAAATAAAAGTTGTTTAATTAACTGTTAACTCTAGGAAAGTATTAAATAAATATTTTACTTTTTGAATTATTCGCAAGTTTGTATTACCAATTATAAAGTTTACAGTCAATTTAAATTCTTTATCGTGTACATGAATAGAGTGTCCCAGAGCACTGCGAGGAAGTAACAACAATACTCTAAAACAAAAAAAACATCGACATGCGGTTCTCGACAGAATATACAATAGTTTTAGGCACACACTCTAAAAATATTTTAATAATATACCGGGTGTCCATTCCAATAGGGAGGAAAAATGAACAAGTTTTGAAAATTCACTGCTCTAAAACAAAAAACAATTTTGGGTTGAAATTTTGACAAAAAATGTTTTATATCGTCAAGTTTACAGCTATCATGTCAAATCTGATAAGCTTTTATCAGGGTGCCTCATGAAACGCAAATTGACCAATTAAACGGAACACCCTGTATATGTCAACATCAATCGATGTTTTTTCTTTCTGCCCAATCGATGCTAAAGGATGGCTGCCGGAACAATGTACATGTTCCCTGAAAACTCGTACCTACAAGAATGTTTTAGGAGATATTAATAACCAAACAGAAAAGAGAAAAATAGACAAAATAGCGCTTTGGTGATTTTTGTTGAGGATTCTTTTTCAAATTTGCCTAACTTTTGTTTGTGTCTTTCTCTATTTTGCCTCCTTTATAATGCTATTTATCACAATAGTAATTTTTGTTGCTTTACAACACAAATAAAATCCAAACTCATAATTACCAATTTTGGTTTTCCAATGTCCGGTTTTCACCAACGATACTTAAAACTTAGGTATTGCTTATAGCGCTAGTTAATAGTTTATTGAATAATAAAAAATACCTAGCTAGCTAGGTAATATATGCTTTGAAAATTTAACTGATGTTACCAAGGAAATCCTTATTTTGTTGAATTTTGTTGAAATTAGTTTTTACGTAATTTTGATAAAAGCTAAATACAAATAAAAAACTTTTCTAAAGACGAAATGGTAAATATGGTGTATGCGATTGCTGAAGATGAAAGAAATCCTCTTCTGGCTATAAGAAATTATAAAGCACGTTATCCAAACGCCAGACAACCAAGAATTGATGCAATGAGAAAATTTATGGACCGATTTGAAAATTCGGGCAGTGTGTTATAACAATTAAAAAGTATTGACTAATCAAAATCGATTGGTACAAGAGAAGTATCCGCCCAGACTAATGTTTCAAAATCTTCAGTCAACCGCATTTTGAATAAAACATAGGTTTCATACATATATTGAATTGCACCAGACACTGTATTGTAATGACTTCGAGTGGAATTTCCTGATTTGATACAAAACATGATGATCGCGGATGTAAATTTAATAAACAAAATTGACGAAGCCACTTTTAAAAACAACGGACCTGTCAACAGGAATAATATGCACTTGTATGCACTATTATGCAACAGAAAACCCGATCTGGTTGCGCAATATTGATCTTCAAAATAAATGGTCCTTAAATGTTTAGGGAGGAATAATAGATAACCATGTTATATCGTTAGTTACCTCGAGATTTTAAAAGATTCACTACCATTATTATTGGAGACATGTGGTTTCAGCAAGATGAATCACCGTGCACTTTCATCAGATTGTCAGACAATATTTAAATAATTGGCTACCTGGACACTGGATTCAACTGGATTGGCAGAAATGGGCTTGTAAATTGGCCGGTTTTTTCTTTGAGGCCATGTAAAATATTTAGTGTATCAGACTCAATCCACAACATCGAATATCTGATGATATGGAAGACCGAATAAGAGACGAAATAATTATAATGTCAAACAAGTGAAGATAGATCCATAAGGAGTTATACAAGGTATGATAATTTGTTTTATAAGGAATCTAAAAATATTATAATATACTGGGTGTTCCATTAAAAAAACGTAACTTTGGTCCGCCATCTTGAAATGAATACCCGGTATATTATTAAAATATTTTTAGAGTGCGCCTAAAAGTATATTCTGTCAAAACCCGCTTTTCAATATTATTTTTATGTTAGAGTAATATTACTTCGTCAGCGCTTGGACACTCTTCATGTGTAACTATATGGGAAAATGAACTTACTCAACAACTGCTGTCTACCAAAATCCAATAGAAAATGGATTGTAGATAACAATTTATTTTTAAAATTGTAAAAGTTTATTTCATCTGTTTAATTAGGTTACATAAAAGAAGTGTAATTATAAGTTTTAGTTAAACATTCCTAAATAAATTTGATTATTTGTTTTTGGAACAAAACTTAAAGTTTGTCTCGATGTCAACTACTCTACCCTCTCTTAATTAGGCAAATATCTAGTTTATAGTTTAATGAAAATACTACCACATTGAACTAGCAAATATTTCCTGGTAATAATTTCTATTACAATTCTTTCCAGAAATAAAAATACAAGATTGAAATTCTTCAAATTAATCTCAATTTTAATGAGAAAATTAAATTATTTGAACAATATGAAAACAAGAGTGCTTTAACTATGAAATTTCAGTAATTTTATAAAACGTAATTGACTAAGCCCATCCAATAAAATTTCCAATTTATGCATCCCTACCGAACAATATTTCACAAGAATCGATTAAAATGAAATTACGACAAACTGATGAACCAAAAAGAATTATGAATACGAAATTAACCCCAGTTTTTCAAATTTTAAACTTTTTACCGTCAATAGTTTTAAACTAACATTGTTTAAATTTCACACAAACAAGTTACCGAAAAGATGTTCGACGAGAAAAAACATTATGTGATTTTCCTGGTTGGAATCCGAGACGCAAATCTTTTAAGAGATTATCGCACAACTACATTTGTAGGATTTTACGAAGCTGAGTTGTAATCTCATTCAGAATATACCACCTGATGATGTAAAGGACTATAACAAAGTTTCGCATTTATATTGCTTCACCGCCTTTATTTCAGGACCAACATGCGATACGAATGACATTTAAATAACCCAACATTTATAATATCCATGCAAATTTTTGTTTGTTAAGGACAACAAGAAAAAGTTTCGAAATTACAAACATTTTTAATATCTCGTCAACAAAAGTTGATATTAAAATTAAAGTAGGGGTTTTAACATGATAAATGATGAGGATTATTAAAGCTTTTTATTAATTATATTAAATTAAAGTATTTAAATTTTAATATTAGGTACTTATGTTATATTTATAGAGAGGATGAAGTGTTAAAGTTATTGTGTTAAAAACTTACCATATTTGAGAGATAGGCTAAGCACCTCAAAACGTATTCTAATCTTGTAAGAGAAGCTGTATGCAAAGCAGGGAATAGTTGTCTGTGGTGCCTTAACTGATGTAGCCACCTTTCTGAGAAATAATTACGGTGTAAATATTAAATTAGGCTTGTGTTAAATGTTATTATACCTAAAATGGAAGTAAAACTCTCAGCCAACCACATTTCCTCCTCTCGAGTTAAAGTTGAGCCCGACCAAGCTTGTTCAACATCTGTAAGTAGTTGTAATATCCACCTTGGATCTAAAGATACTTTTAAGTACACCCTCGAGGCAGCAACAAAACGTGCAATTGCTGTTTGTAGATCCGTTAAATCACCTATTGTACAAATAAATGATTATTTGCTTAGTGCCTTGAATTAAAATCTGTTGCGTTAACCTTGCACGGCATGCTGGTGAAGGATCGTTAAAGCAGGTCCTGGAAGATCCCCATTCCACGTCCATGTTTCCCTACTCCAATTCTTCAATTCATAATCTATAAACGTAGCATACAAAGTCTCATGTTGCATTAATTCCGTCCAATTGTCTTCCTCAGAAATTCCCCTGTCTTCACGTGTAGACAGCCACATTTTAAGTCTAATTCTACCCTGTACCGAGCTTCTTTGTGATCTCGCCTCCAATTTAAACCAACCTTCCATTCCGGTGGAAGGTATATCTTGTAAGGGTATTGTTACGCAGCCCAGGAAATCATCTTGAGAGCTTTGCCTTGCCGACTGACAAACTTGCTTGAAAAATCGACCCAACCCTCTAACCCCTCGCACCTCATTTAATTTACTTACTGCTTCCAGAACGGAACTTTCGTCATCATGATCCCATATATCCAAATGAACTGAGTCACTGTTAATATCATCGATGTCACTGAAAATAAAAGTTAATACTTAATATCCTTCAGACGAATGGCGAATTAATGTGAAAGAGATCAAAATTTATACCGTATATAGTTGCAAAATTTTATAAAAGTCTGGTGGATGGTAAAGGATAACGTTATGGATTTATCCTAAATTTTCAAGTGAACTAGATGGACTATATGGAATGTCCAATAATAATTGTAATTCCATAGTTGTAAAAGTTATAAGTTACGTAGAGGTATGAAGTTAAAACAGTTTTGAACTTACAATCGAAACTTCTCATTCCACCTAGGGTTGAGATTGTGGGGTTTTACAGTGGTGGCTCGAATAAATTTGGCAGGAAGTGCGCCTCCAACAGAATCCCTGTGTTCTCTAACGCGGCCATCCTTTCTTTTAAAACTCAGCTTAAAACTGTGATGCTTCCGTAACTTTTCATGATTGCCGAGGTTCATTTGATTCTGACCGTCACTGCATACATCCGATAAGGTGCGACTTGGTGTTGTGGGTGGAGGCGGTTGAGGAGAGGACGGAGTGGCCAAGGGGCGAATACCAAGCATGCAGTAAGGGTCGCTGAAACCTAAAAATAGAATATATCTAGAAAGGAATTAAAAGGAAAACATTTCATTGAAAGTAAATAATTTAGCTTCAAGGTAAATTTTAATAAGGGAAATAACTTGTATCAGAAAGTTATCCATTACGGTAGGCAAAAGAACCTTGAAATAAGTGGAAGTTTATTAGTTTGCTTCGAGTTCTAATGAAATTAATAGGGTCTGCTTTAATATTTAGGCTGTATAAAATACAGTTTGAGTTTCCTCAACAGGATGTCGTCGAGGGGGGCGAGAGTGCCTATTGCGATAAATTCAGGCTCCTATGTAAACGCACCGTTGGCATCTTTCGCTTCGAGTCCTTCAGCTTCAATCACTACTACACTAAGAACAACAATTGGTGGTTTTTCTTCTCCGGCCAAGTGTAAGAGACGATAATGTCTATCCGGTGGAACTACAAACGCCCGTTGTCCGTACAGAAACAAATCTTCTTTATAATGTCCGTATTGGCCTCCTGGAGCTGGTGCCCCCACCTGTAAATAACAGATTAGAATCCCACCTGGCGAATCAATATTTCGCGACCCCTTACAGTGTTAGCAATCGTGTAAAGCATTTCCACATATAGCTTTTCCTTTTCGCAGTGTGATAGGCTGAAATCTATAGGAGTTATCCCAAGACTTGACTCTTGAGGCGGTGGTTCACCCACCGCATTTTCTGCTGCTTTCAAGACTCCTTGTCTTTGATTTTCTTGCTTCCATGCCAATGCGGTGAAGCTTTCGAAATACGACCCGTCTATTTCTTGAACTCTGAATAAAATAAATACACCCTATGTTTCATCAAAGACTTCAATAATTGCCAATTTTAAAAAACACACCAAAAAATGCAATCCTTAAATGTCAAATACAGAAATTTTGATCATAAATAAACACATTATAAACTTGATTATTTTATAAATAATATAATTGGGGAATATGTACAGCTTCACTAATTTTTAATCAATTTAATTACAGACAACAAAGTTTTATATTTCAGTTAAAAATTTGATTGCAATTATTATTGCGCCTTTATTGATCAACCCGATGAAAAATATGCATTAATTTTATTAATAGCTTTTAAATTTCCCATGGAGAGTTTAATATCGCATAATTTTTATAAAAATAATAATAATTTCGATATATTTCCGTAGTATTATATTATAGAAAAATGCTAGGAATTTTCATTTACACAAAATTACCGTATATTGGATAAAATCAAAAATTGATACATGTTTTGGCACGCAAAGCTCTTCGCACACGCATTTGTGATAAAAATAATGATATTCCAGCGAGCACAAAAGCATATCTAAATAAATTAATTCATACCTTTAATAAAATATTTAAAATTACCAGCGATAAAATCTTTTAACCTTTGGCATAGGCTTTATACCTACACATATACCGGGTGTCCACGAAACTAGGCTACCCCCGAAAGTCCTTTATTTATAAAAATAAATATTTGAAATTTTAATAGATTATTATATGGCATAAGAAAAGGCATTTATGGAATTGAAAACAACCTCAAGTTTACTTCCGGTTTCAACGGAAATGACATAAACTTTCTTATTTTAAATGTAACACCCTATTTTTTGTAGTTATTATTAAACATTGGTAAGTTCTATGTATGTTTGGATTATTTATATATAAAATCTTCTAAAACTAGTCTTAAATAATTTAAATACGTAAAACAAATTGTAAATTATGAAATTCATTAGGCCGTTTTTGAGAAATTATTTTTTTGCAAATGGCCCCACTATGAGGCCACCTCCTATTTATATAGAGGATTTTTTTCTGATTACAGTGATACCCAACATCTAGTATATAAATAAGTAAACTTAAGGTTTATACCCACAGTGGTGGAAAAAGTATTTTGTGGTGCAATTCTGTGCAAAACTGTAAGTCCTTACGGGAAATATCTGTAAGGTAAACATGGAAACCATCCATTACAATCCATATAACAAACCTTATAGATTATTCCTGTAAGGAATTACTGATTTTTACAGAATTGCACCATTAATTTATTTTAATTATTTCTCAAATGTCCCTGTTAACTTACACTTTTTCTTTATTAAATGTTTATTTACAATAAAAACAAGATTTTTCTGGGTTTTATTTCTTGATACTGTGTTCAATAAATTTCATTTTCGTCATATTCAAGTTTTTGCTGGAAACAAGTATGGAAACTTATTTATATTTTAATATAAATCGCTTTATTTTACATAATTTGTTCAAAATAGTCACATTAGTAAAATTTAAAGTACCGAAAAGTTATTTTTCTAAATATTTTAAGCAAAAAATAATTGTCCTATAACAAAATGATAAAAGACAAGATGAAATTGAAAAATCATTAAGTATTACTAAAGGTGCTGCATCGTCAATTATAGTGAAATACCCTAGACGTGGACATATTGAAACGTCAGAAACCAAAATAAAATTATCAATACGATATCCGAAAAAAATCCTTGTAAAAGCGGCGAGGCACCAATTCAACTAGCTAATTTCCAAAACCACCAGAAATCATTTTATAGCTGAAGATTTAAATGTAGGTGTTGTTGTAAAAAAACCGTTAATTTCCAAGAAAAACACAAGAGCCCGAATGGAATTTGCCAGATCGCATTTGACATGGACCATGAAAAAGTGGAATACGGTTCGGAGCGATGAAAATAGGTTTATGTTTTTTGGTTCAGATGGTAGACAGTGTTTAATAAACCTAAATTATAACGTAAGATACCAAATGCAAGTTGCAGAAACAAATAATGTATTTTATTTATATTTTAAATAGTCATTGTAATAATCAATTAAATATTTAATTTTTAATCTTACCCTCCTTTGAAGCAAAGGAGGCTAAACTTTGGGCGTTTCAAATTTCTCCAATTCTAGGTTTGGCCAAATATACACGACCAAAGTTAGAAATCGACCTATATTTCGGGGTTTGGCCATATACAAACATCCAAACCTAGATTTGGCTAAAAAATACGGCCAATGGACGTTTACGGACTTTGCGCCCAACATATATACTGAAAAGACCGCCTTATTTCTTTTTTGCTATGTATTTTTGTATGAATTCTTATTCAAATTTGTATTATTGTGAGGAAAACCCACTTTTTGTTGACTAAAACGTGACTAAAACTATACATGTACCATATACCACATGCCCATGATTCTACACTACAGGAGACGGATATTGAACAAGAAATGGTCATAAATGGTCAGCTAAGAATGGGACTGAATAGTCCATTCAGTTTTATTTTTACCACAGCAGTGATCTACTACCAAATACACCAATCTACAACAACAACAAAAGAGAAAAGGGTGAACTTACGGGAATCCACAATCTTTTTACACCATTCTACCAATTATTTTTAATAATAAAATAATATTATCATTCAAAATAAACGATGTTTTTTTTTTCTTGCCTCATTATCCTATCCGAAATACTTGAACTACCTATGTCGACAATTATGGATGTAAAAACAAGTCGACCCCCTATTTCCGAAACGGGTGAAGATTTTCTGAAATTGGGCCTATGTGGTCTACAGCAAAATGTAGATATGTCATGAAATTTCAGGTCTGTGCGACTTCTAGAAAGAAAGTTATTGCAATTTGAAATCGCAAACGTTACGAATGTATGTACAATACACCAACTTCCATAAGTATTGCCCACCTCCCACCTCAATATGTGGCAAATTTGAAAACGTTCACCTATGTGAAAAAATAACCATTAATTGAAAATACAAACTTGATTATTTTAAGCCTTTTGATATTAAAATGTGACTTATTTAAAAAAAGTCATCTTAAGTCCAGAATTACATTATAAATACCACTAGTTTGATGTTTTCGAGTAAGAACTTTTAAATTCTTTATTTATTGAGGTTTTTCTAACATATTCAAATTCATATTTATTTTAAAATTATACGTTAATCTAAGTCTCACTTCCATTTTGTCTCTCATCGAGAACGCTTTGCCAAATATTGTCGAAAAAAATAACCACCAACGTGAACCCAAAGAATCATCTGTTCTAATTCCTATTTTCCGAAACAAATCGCAAGTTCCCGAAACTGGAAATAATATTTACTAAGTTTCCATGCAGAATTGAAAACCCGAATCCGTGTTTTTGATTGGTACACGTGATCATTAGCCAATCAAAAATACGGATTCAGGTTTTCAATACTGCATGGAAACGTAGTAATTAACATTTTAAATGGCAACCTAGGCCATTCTCAATGGCGGGTTGGTCTATCCCAAAAGGTCGAATCTCTAAATGCCGGCATGGAAATAAAGCCGACTAGGACAAAAGGCAGAAGGAGAAAAGGCCGAATGGCAAAAGACCAACATGCACAAAAGGCCAAAAGAAAAACCCCAAACGATAAAAGGCCGACACGCGCAAAAAACCGATTGAGAAATTGCCGAACCAAAAAAGAGCAAACCGACGTACGACGTAGACAAAAGCTGAAAGTAAAATAGCCAATGAAGACAAGAAGGCTGAAAGATGTTTATTCGCAAACCACCCTAACCTGTCCTGGTCCCACCTGAACGATGAAAATATGTATTTCCGAAACTAGAATTATATGAGAAAACGTTTTAAATAAAACGTGTTTGTATCAAAGGGGAAATATCTTTATTGACAATTATTATTGACGATTCAAATATAAAGAAACATATTCACCATACACGTTCACATTCCGTGTATCAAAAATAGTAAAATGAACTCGGATATAAGGCCGAACGATAAAAGGCCGTCGCGGACAAAAAGCCGAACGATAAAAGGTTGATGCGGACAAAAGACTGAAAGAAAATACCTAATAATAAAGGCTCATGTGCACAAAACTTAAAAATTTAGTTTAGTTTAAAAAATTTGTATATTTTTTTTATTTCAAATAAAATGTTAGTTTATGAACTTAGTACCTGATAAAAGTTAACGATATATGTTTTGCCAAAAATACCACATTTTTCCAAGAAACGGAAACTTCAAAATTTATTTAAAAATTGGAAATCATTTAATTAAATTTGTTTATTTAAAGGTGGGTTTGTTGATATGAATAAATAAATGAATACAATAATTTTTGATGTTTGTGTACAATAAGAAGAAAACAATTTTGAACATTTATAATTTATTATGGCACTTTTGTTATAAAATTGAGAATAAATTTAATTTTATACATTTTTTAAGCGTTTTACATGTTGTCGTATTAAAAAAAAGTTGAGATACAATTTCTGTTAACAAAAGAAAGAGGTGCCATTTGAAAAAGAAAAGTTGAAGATGTCTTCTTAAGGGTGGTCAAAGCCAATAATATTTTGAGGATCGAATTGGAATGCCAATTTAATGCCACAAAATGTTTTTGATTTGATGTTTTATGTCTTCAACTAATGGAGATATGGCCTATAAACTGAATTGTAGGATTTATTCTCGAAAATGGGAAATATGCCATTTTGTAATGTTTTACTGAAAATATAGCAAAGTGAAGTAATAAGTACATCTTTTAAATAATTATTAAAAATTATTAAACGGAACAATGTACATAGACGAAAACTTTAAAAATTTTAATATCATTTACTGTTGTACCATCTATACCAGAAGCAGTGTTGGGTTAAATATAATATGATTTTATCTAATGCAAATTCTGCTGTTAGGTTAAGAAATATAGAATTGCATATATTTGTCTTAAGTATTTGTAAAATATTGTGTCTTCAAGCTTTAATTTTATTTCATCCTTTAAGTGAAATGAATGTCTATAAACTTAAATCAATCACCAGTGACGTCATTAATGTTTTTTTATAATTTGCGTCTATAATATTGCTATTAAGACACCGCTAGCGGTTTCGTAATGGGCCATAGCGCGCTCATTTCAGCACCCGTTTACGAAGTTGGTAGCATTGATGTGTCAAATTTGTGGTATTGATTATAGTAAATAAATATCAAGATTTAAAGTACTTTCTATGTTTTTTATGTTTCCTAAATTTTTGGTAGGATACAGAATCACTCCTCACTCCTTTTAAATTATTAATTTCCAACAAAAAATCAAATTAAATTAATTAATTAAACTTTAAATTTAACTGTCAAATAAGAAAAGTCAAATATGTAGTATTAATTTTTGTGAAGATATGTCGAGATTTTTATCAAAAATTAAGGGCTTACTATTTTTTTGCAATTTTCGGAATATCTGGTAGGATACACGATAACTTTTCACTAGTTTTACACAACAATCTGCTACTTAAAATTTAAAACCTGAAGTGGGATTTTGTTTCTCTGGTGATAAATATCGCTAGCGATACGTATCGCCAATCATTTATCACCTCGTTCGATAAATCGGTATTTTGTTTCCTAACATATCGCCTTGCGAAGCGGAATGAATCGAGATATCGCCAAGCGACGTTGCCGATGATATTTTGTCTATATTCTATACATTCTATACATTTTCGTATACGGGGCGAACTTCACGTCGTTTAAATGTAAACACAAGAAATCAAAATAACCAAAAACATAACCTCAAAAAAGTTTTACAAAGTACATAATGCGAACGCAACGCAAGTTTGTGAATTGTAATTTAATTATTTATAGTGCAATTACTAAGTTTTTACCTACAGTGAATGAAGTCGAAAAAGAGAAACGTTATTTCCAGAGGAAAAAGTACTTTTTATAAAGTTAAATTGATTTCTTCAACCTTCGAGTTGCCATATTATCGGCAAACTACTAAATTTCTAATAAAAATTGTGTCGTACCATTAAACCAGTCTGTTTTACTAAATAATGCAGGCATTAACACATTAAACAGTTAATAAAGAAGCGACTACTGGTAAAAATAAATCTTAAAGTTTGCGGTTTACTCTGATTTACTCGAACTGGCAACAAAAACATTTCTTCTACTTAATGCTAATTCCTGTAGTCTCTAGGAAAAATATCTGTTGACCAGCATCACTTTTGTAAGGTCTAAAAGAAAGCCAAAAGTAAAACAAAGTACACCACTAAATTAAAGGAAAAGCTTAAGAAGTTTCAAGAAGGTGGAGGTTTGAGCATTAGAATTGATAAAATGGATATACAAAGTGGTAGAGATATTTTAGATTTAAACAATTATTTCGTATCAACAAGAGGTTGAGGCAAACATTCACAAGATTCCAAAATAAACAAAGATTTTCACAGCGATGATGTTTCTTGGTCAGGGTAGTTAAAAGAGATGGCATTAAACTGTCGCAGCTCAGCTATCGCTGGCTATCAATGAAGTAGCAGGACTTATTGTGACCAACATGTCCCCATGATGTGAGACATTATGGCCCAATAAAAGAAAGGGGTGAGAGTGCTGAATAGCGCATTCCTTAATAAAACGCGTTTCCGAAAGATGGCGCCACCATGCGGCTACAAAACTTTATTCAAATTTATATTTATTAGCCAAAAATAACCATATTTTTCTAACACAAACCTAACTAAATGGGAAAATATATTATAAAAATCTTTGCCGTTTCAAAAAAAAGTAGCGTAACATTGATAAAAACCAAAGTAACATAAAAATAAAACTAAACTATCCCTAAACTATCTCCTCCGTATTACCAGAATAAATAATTTAAAAACCTTTACCGTCTCAAGAAGTATCAACCTGTACCTAACGAAACTAACCAAACCTCCCCGTATCACCAGAATAAATAATTTAAAAACCTTTACCGTAAAAAGAAGTATCAAACTATACCTAAACTAACCAAACCCTGAATCACCATAATGAATGATACTATAATTTCATTTTCAAAAGGGTAAAAATAAATAAGATGGGCTTATCAAGACAGCTAAAACGGTTATGTTTTTTAAATATCACAAAGGCTCCGTGTTATAAGACGTTTGCGGGATGCGCTATTCAGCATTTGGACCAAGAAAGATACCAAGAAATTGATAAAATCAAATCATTTTATTTACAGTTTCTTTTTTAGGTTTATACAAAATTAAAACTTTCCTTGAATTATTAGTAGGAGAACCGACTGCACTAAAGTCTCCCTAACATAAGACAGAGATGTTTCTTGTTTTTTTATATTCAGAAATGTGCCATCATTTGTTTCTGCTGAAACTTGACCGAAATATTAAAAAATGCCTCCGGTACCTCTTTTGAAACCCCAAATTCACTATACAACATCACATAGCTGAAACTTGTGCACATATTTCTATGAATTTGCTTAAAATTCTTAACTGACTGGTACAACTTTCAATTTTATTTTCTATAATAGAGTTGATGTTTAAAAAGATGATGGCACATTCTCGAATACATAAAAAAACTACCGATTTAACAAAAAACATAGGTATGTTATGTTGGGAAGACTTTACTTGAGTCGACTCATGAACTTTATATCAGTTGCATTGATTTTACTCATGTGCTATTATGGCAATATGTAATCCAGGTAAAAATCTTGAGCATAATTACATCAAAAGGAAAAAATACCACTCCAAGCTCATCCAGATTGTTGCATCTATGGTTAGGGTCTAAAAAAATTAATATACATTATTATTTATATAAACATGTTTATTCAGTTTGTACTAAAAAATATACTTCTATAATTTTGATTATTATATCTTTTTTTGTTGGAAAAGACAACATTCACCCAGAATCCTGCCTGCGTGCCAATATTGAAATTCTACATATTGTGTTGAAAAATAAGGAAATTCCTTAAATTTCAAAATTTAATCTATTGAACAAATTAATCATTTTGAAACCATCTTTAGAAATTGCTTTCTTTATTATTTAATGCAGGGCGATTTAGACCAAACGTTATAGCTTTTTATTTTGAAAATCATCGGTTAGTCTTGAATGGTATTTTATTTATAAAGTAATCTCAAAAAATATATTGATCTACTTTTAAAGTCAAGAGAACCACAAGTTTAGTCCGAGTCTCGAATAAGTCACCTTTTTAGTATCGTTCTTACTAAGGTCCCACACTTGAGTGGGAGTTCGATGATAGCCTGACTTATTTGTTACATGGATTTTAACTATAAAGTTTAAAATGGGAACATATTCGGTCTTTCATTATTGGAAATTATAGGTTTTTTGACTAAAAGTAAATTTAAAAAAGCTATTAAACAATACCAAACCACACTCGACACCTACCTAATGTAACTTATGATTTTCTATTATTTACCCGGTGAGAGAAAAAACCTTAGGTCTAAACCT
This sequence comes from Stenus bimaculatus, assembly GCA_963971135.1. NCBI lineage: Eukaryota > Metazoa > Arthropoda > Insecta > Coleoptera > Staphylinidae > Stenus > Stenus bimaculatus. Next base: position 14,730,779 of record OZ020185.1, on the reverse strand, counting down.
AAAGACAATTTGTTACCAAAATTTTGTTCCCAAACCGACTCGGATGCAATGTGCAATATCCTCCTGTTTACCTCAATTTTTGTTAAATTTTAGCATTTTTGCTTTAACTCTGCCTGAATGAATATTAAATTTTGGTATTATAGAGACTAAAAATTGTATCCTACCTTTTTCAACTGTTTTACAGTCTTAATGTCTCTAAATCAGTGTTTAATTTTTGTTACTGCTCCTCCCAAAGCATATTATCCATCCTCAATTACCTCAAACTTGAAAATCTTTTAATAATACACTTTTGGAAAAAAATCTTTATACAAACGAAAAGATATTAATTTGAATATGCATAATAATTACATTTCATAGTATCTTCATTCCATTCATTTTACAGTTGTTTGCACTTTTCTTCACACACAAATTTTAAATTTTGAGGTTATGTGTACGATAACGAACGAGGCGATACGCGTTTCGCCTGTATTACTCCTTGCGATAGGTATCCATGGGATACCGCATGTAAATAGCGATATTTCGAGAAACAAAATACCGATTTCGATATTTATCGCTTGACGCGGGAAGTCATGACGTATTGGCGGAAAACCATGACGTTTTGGCGAAGTGATAAATATCGCCAGAGAAATAAAATCCCACCTCTGATACTTTAAATTACACTGTTACTATCCAAGAGTTCTATGCATAGTTCTATGTTTCTTGTTGTTATAACAACCATTCAATTATAAATCAGTGTAACAAACTGCTAAAAAAATAAAGAAATATTTATATGTCGAATAATTTCCAAATTTGGTAAAATTTCGCGCAAATAATAAATAATAGTATAAGCAACTCGTTCATAAGTCAATTATTGCACTCGTCCAAAAGAACAGCGTAGCGGCGAGTTTTTTAACTTGGACGCGTGCAATAATACTTGACTTATGAAACTCGTTGCTTAATATACGATTTTGTACAAAAGATGGCATTTTAAAAACTAAAATTGATCTGTCCGAACGATTTTCTCAAAAAGAAATAGATACGGCAGTTAAAAATATTGTTCCAAACTTTATCATCACCTGGAACCTGGAATAGCTACCTTAAGTTAGGTGAAGAAAGAAGCGAGTTGAAATTTTTATAATAGTAAACAATAAATTATGATATACTTTTTGAGTAATCTATTTTTATGTATTTTTTATGAAACAAAACTCGCTTTGTTTTAGATACACGTTTGAAAAAATGATTCAGGACGATACTCCCGTTTGTATGGATCCAGATGCGATGCCTTATTCAAATGTGATTATTTCAACTTGAAAAAACAATTGAATTATAGAATAAAAAATACAAGAAATGTGTCAGCGCTCACAAACCCTTATAATGTATTTATGCTATCTATCGACCAATTTAAATAAAAAATTACGTTTACTGTTTTGAAAATGGGGTTTTAAATATTTTTGTTTAATCAGATTCGATGATGACAGAAAATTTTAATTAATACACGATAAGATATTGTTTCTAGGATTAATTTATAATAAAAGTTTTTGAAAATTTTTTTAATAAATTTAATTTTGTTTTAATAAAGTTGGATACAAGAAGTTTACTCAAGAGTTTTACTCAACTATTTAATAATAATCCAGATCAGCAGTGTCACTTATTACCCAATTATATAAAAGTTTTTATTTAAATTTGATTTTATTAATAATTTTTTTGTCACGTTTTTTATTTACTATTGGGATTAATCCAATGATGTGTGAATAAATTTGATTAGGTGTATTAAAATTATTCAAGCATTCTTATAAATGTTCATTTGTCTGGACAAAACAGGAAACGTTGGAATGATATTATTGATTTACATCAATATTTGAATGTTAAAATATGTTCCGTAAATACGTGTTTTGTGAAAATCTGTATCGCAAATTTGTAAACATGTCAAAATGCACTTGATGAATATATTCTGTAATGTCTTGACTTTATTCAAACTGGCGTATTTAGATTCCGAAAATTGATTATCATTAAATTTTAATAAACTGCACCTACATATATGCATAATTCTCATTACCAGTATTATAATTTATAATAAACAAACTAAAAATTCAATGTAAGAAGTTTAATGTTTACAATTAATTTTCGACATGTAAAGGAATAAAAAAAGCTCCTAGAAATAACTGAGGTTTTTAATTTTCTTCTGCTGTTTCGTAATTAAGGTAGTATATTGATTTCAACGGTTATAATAAAGAGATGGAACAACATTTTTAATTTATTTAGATAAACTTGATTTTCAAAGTAAATAATATCTCATTGTTGGTTCATTGAGGGCCGCAGGGAGTTCTAAAAAGCTCAGATACAAAATGCAAATATCTATGCGATACAAAGCAATAAACAACATGGTCGCGACCAAAATACAAATAAAAACTGGACATACAAAGACCGAAAAATAAAATTATAAACCATCAGAATACTGCAACAATAAATTTAGTATGCAGGGTGGGCCGAAAGTCTTGCACCAAACGAAATATTGTCCAACCGGGTTGGATTTAAGAAATGAAACTTTACAAGTGTCAATGTAATCTACTTCGCCACATTTTGACAGTATTTAAAAAAAATAGTTTCCGAGTGGTGGCTCCACATACAGGGTGAGCTAAAATGATTGTGGTCAATTCAAATTTCCCGCCTAAAAATCTGGGGAATTTGTTCGCTTCAAGTATATGGTAACACAAAATCTTGTCAAAATTATAACAAAGTAACTAGACTATATAAATAGCAGAGGCGTAGGTCGAGTTTTTGCCGTTTTGTCAATACTTCGGGTTTTTGAATTTGAATTGGCGCTTCTGTTTCATAAACAACAGTTTTTATCAAGACTAATTTGCGTAAATCTTTGTTTTGTGTTAGCATCTACCTCATAAATGAAGGACCTTCATTTATGAAATTTTTAACATTTGACATTTGTCATAAAATTCGAGAGCAAATACTACGTTTTTTATTTTCAAAAACACAAAACCATAATTAATAACTTAAATTTGTATATATGTTTAGAATTCTTGATTTGTTATGATCATTATATTCATTTCGAAAAAAAATATTTGCAACGCAATTGGATTACTAGGGGGTTTTAAAATTTGTAGTTGTACAAACCTGCATATTTGGTTGCCCACATATCAAACCACAATCATTTTAGCTCACCTTCTACATTTTTTAAATGACAACTTGGGTCGTGTTGCATATCATTACAAAGCTAATGGTGCAATTCTGTCCAAATCTGTAAGTTCTAACAGGAACTATCTGTAAGGTAACCAAGGAAACCCTCCATTACAACCCATATAACAAACCATACAGATATTTCCTGTAAGGACTTACAAATTTTCACAGAATTGCACCATAAATTTTTGTGATTACGGCGGTGTATTACAAATAGGGTGTATTCTTACAAAAAATAAAATTATAAGAAAAATTAAATATTTTATTTTTTTGCATTTTTAGATAATTGAAATAATTATTACCGTGATAAAGTCACAAAAGATGTACAAATTACTGAATATTTCACAAATACTTAGGTAGGAATTAGGAAACTAAATTATGTTTTTTGTGTGGATCGTAGGCTCTTAAGCGTTGAGTAATAGAAATAAAATTATTTTATCTTTTGTGATTTATCAGACAATAATTATTTCCATTGTCAAAAAATGCAAAAAATTTAATATTTAACTTTTCTTTTAATTTGATTTTTTTTTTGTAATACACCCTATTTTTCTATTTTGCGTCTATAAGAAGGCTATACAGGGTGTTTCACTTTTTTTCCAGCAATTTGTTTAGATTGAAATTGTCATTCTGAACAAAAAATTTACTATGAACTATTATGTTTTATCGACTCATTAAAAACTTACAGCAATTTTAAAATTCATGATTTTTGTGAAACATCCTGTATAATATTTTTTGTTATTATATTTTTTTTTATTTAAATCAATTATTATTTGGATTTTTTCTTTGCCAAATTGGTTTTTTTGAACATGATTGGCTGTTTTTAAAATAAGTAAACGACGAGGTTTCCCTCGATAAAATTTGGCATCTTATTGGCTTAAAGATATACAAAATCCAAAGCTTACTTGATTTAAATAAAAAAATTAAAATTAAATGAAATTTATACAGGATGTCCCACAAAAATCATTAAATTTATGAAATTTTAAAAAACATAATAGTTCATAGGAAAATTTTTGTTCAGAATATAATTTACTATCTAAAAAAAATATTTGCTGGAAAAAAGTGAGACACCCTGTATACGCATTCAAAACAGTTCGTTTATAGCAGGGGTGTGACGCCTTTTGTTTCGGCGCACCGATATGACGCGTTACAATAACTTTTCAACGGGTTGCTCGAGCGCCAGGCTTTTAATGTGGGTCCCCACAATAGCAATCGCACGCTTCGGTTGCGTCGACTTTTACAGATCACAAGGGTCAGGGATGGGCTGGTAATAATTAACCAAATCGAGCAGCTTAAACTAGTTTATTCTTGACTGCTTCCCAAACAATAAAATTATAATTGTGTAGTTTTCCCCCCAAAAATACAAAGTACAAATTTACAATTCTCTACTGTGCGCTGTATTTACACAATTTATACAAACGCCAATATTCACCTTCCTTTCAGTTCGGTGCAACAAACTTTGTACGGTCGGGTCTAACGTTCTCTCTGTACACGGATCTCAGTTCAATTAACATTAACAGGAAGGATAAAGGCTACAATCAATAACTTTCGACGAAACGTAGGTTTGCTAGGCAAAACATCCACGATCGACGGAGTTAATTAATAAAAGAAAGAAAGAAAACCGAAATCAATCACTTTCGACGACACGTAGGTTTGCAAGGCAAAACATCCACGCTCGACGGAGTTAATTAATTGGAAATTTAAAGAACGTGAAATTCCACCACTTTCGAGAAACACAGGTTTGCAAAGCAAAACATCCGTGCACCCTAGAGTTAAATGAAACACACGCCGGAAGAGTAGGGAGTTCAACCACTTTCGGAAAAACGTAGGTTTGCAAGGCAAAACGTCCACGTCAACCAGAGTTAGTTAATCTCGGAGGTAAAGAATTAGCAGGTAAAATCACTTTCGGCACAACGTAGGTTTGCAAGGCAAAACATCCACGCCAACCGGAGTTAATTAAACCCGAAAAGAAGATTTAACAAGCTTAATCGCTTACGGAAAAATGTAGGTTTGCAAGCAAAACATCCACACTAACCGCAGTTAATTAAACCCGAAAAGAAGATTTAACAAGCTTAATCGCCTACGGAAAAATGTAGGTTTGCAAGGCAAAACATCCACACTAACCGCAGTTAATTAAACCCGAAAAGAAGATTTAACAAGCTTAATCACTTACGGAAAAATGTAGGTTTGCAAGGCAAAACATCCACATTAACCGCAGTTAATTAAACCCGAAAACGGAAAAGTAAGAAACGAGTAGGACGGAACAATGTTAATTTAAAACGGAAGAGTAACGTTAAGTACACAAAACAAAAAAATGCAAAGGTTTTTCCCACCTAGGGAGACCAATGTAAATGTGGCTTACCGGTAACGGTGTTGCACCTCTGTAAACTTCTATTTAAATAAAACTAAGAAAATACTCCCGCAAATAATTATAATCGCACAGAAATCTAATGTCGCACTAGGTATCGGCCAAGGCACTGATAACGAAGCAAGTTCTGCTCCTGGCGCGATGCTCTTGATTTTATAGGATTTTGGACGGTGACGTCAGCCATTGAATTTGGGCTTATCCTACTCCGAGTAAAATCACTCGCGCATCCAAATTTCCCAAATTTGGATATGCAAATTGACCTCGGATGAATAGCGCCAAATGTCGCAACGGTCCATTGTGAGCAAAAATTTTATCGAACAAATAATTTCTAAGGGCCATTGAAATTGAATTTACATCTCAACTAAATTTTAGTAAATTTATGTATTTTTACAACAATCAAATTCAAAGAGTTCGAATTTTGATCAATGGCCACGCGCGGATTTTTGCTACAATACGGAACAATGACTGTAAACATTGAACGCAACAAATTTCTTATTATCAAATTAAACTTTAAATTTAATTTAATTAATAAAAATTTCATAAAATCTAATTTAGGGGGCACCAAAAAAATCACTTCGTTACATCCCCCCCTTACTTCGGTGAAAAGAAATGAGCCAACATTTCTTTTCCCCTTACATCGAACAACTTATACTAACATTCCAAGTCCTAAGTCTTCTTGTAAGGTTCCTCTTCGGTCTTCGGAACTGGGTGGCGATATAACCTCCTGAACGTCTCTCGGATCCCCTAAGCATCGGAACGTCGTTAAAGGCTTCAATACCATCTCTGAAGGAGGACGCCTCACCACTCCTTGGGAACCCCTCGGGTATTCTGGCCAGGATCGGTGATGAGGGTTGCTTCTTTTCTTCAACCTTGATTCGACGTAGACGGTGACGACATCAATAACTTACTCTTCGCCGGTGTTGAATACTGGTACTAATTACATTGGTGCCACTATTTAGGCGAGCGCTAAATGCACCTGTGTTAGCAGCCCCTCCTCGCTGCCAACCGTGGGGTCCATCCGGTAACAATTTACTTTTCGGTGACGATGACCCCTCCGTCCGTTCACCTAGACTGAGGTGATGATCAGCAAAGTCCAGCTGACATTTTCCAGATGATAACGTTGCTGGTGCTAATTCATCGGTAATAATTTGTTTTTCCCTGGTGTTAATGTTGCCGGTGATAACTGGCCGGTGATACACAATTGTGTTTCCCTGGTATCAATGCTGCCAGTGATAGTGGCCCCTCCTCGCCACTACCCGTGGGACCCCTCCTCGGTCAGCCTCGGTGGCCCCTCCGTCCGTGAACTGCTGATCTTCCGGGATAGTTTTCCCGTTGATAGCTTTTCCGGTGATAGTGGCCCCTCCTCGCCACTACCCGTGGAGCCCCACCACGGTCTACCTCGGTGGCTCCCCCGTCCTTTCTTCCCCCTACCAGGGTTCTTCAATACCCTGCGGGGGTGTCCTTGGTCGCCTCGATTCGACAGTCTTCGAATTAGCGCCCTTCAGAACCGTTTTCCTCCTGGGCGTGGGTGATAATCCCACACAACCACATTTCGTCCTGATACAACCACTCCCTGGGGAATCCGGCTTCGGGCAGGAGCATCGGGAACTGGTGATCCCCACCCGGCCGCAGCGAGAACAGAACACCGTGGTTGCCTTTTGTGAGCACTCTAGCCGCATGTGGCCCATCTGCCCACACCTCCAACACAGCTGCCGCTCCACTGCCATTCTGCGGCGGCCCGGACGTCCACAGGAAACGACTCCCACGTCGTTCTTTTCGGCCTCGGTCTGCGTCCCCTGGTCCACCAGACACGCAGGTTCCTCCATGGCCCGGTTAATATGGCTCAATATTTGGTTTAAGGCTCGTCGGCCTCGCCCAAACTTTACTTCGAGAGGTGGGATCCGGAAGTGGCCCGTGAGCTGGCTGGTGGCCGCCAGCGGATCAGCGTCGTGCAGTGCTGCATCGAGTTCACGTATGAGCTCCTCGTCCGTCATCCACGAACTGGAGGTTCCCGTGTGTTCCATGCTGAAATTATAAGAAAATTACGGTTACCTCCCGGCAGTTACATATTTTCATCCCTTCCAACAAAACGGTCCCCACACGAATCTTACTTAGGGCGGACGGTACGCCGGTAACCGGACTCTCAGGCAGCCGCCCATTTCCGTCCGCAGCGTCGTTATTTGCCTACGCGCTGGTCTATTTTCGGCACCCCGGAAGATTCGGAGCTCCCTTAGGAGGTCTTCGGGGTACCCCTCCGGCTGGCCATGGTACCGGCGGAACTCCTCCATGATCCAGTCCGGTACTAACAGACCCCGACGCGTAGGCTTCGCAACGGACGGCCCCATCTCCTCGTCGCTGGAGATGAGGATGGCTTCCTCCTGACGGAGCGAACCCTCCTCCGGAGCGAACTCGACTTCATTGTACGAGGTCTCCTCCTCATTCTCCTCATTCTCCTCCGCGGCGTGGAGGAGCACTTCCTCCAGCTCTTCGTCCGCAGTCTCCCACGCCATGTGGTTGAAGAGGACTTCCTCCTCAGGGGTTGGCTGGTCGTCCTCCTCTACCTCTGCCGTGTCGTCCTCCGACACGTCCTCCATGGCCTCCTCCTGGCCGCTCCCTACGTCTTCCTCTATCTCTTCGACGGTCGCGGTACGGGGCCTATTCTCGCCACTAGGCTCCCCTGGAGGCGGGTACACCACCTCCATGGACACCCGGCCGGGTCGACTAGCGATCTCCGACGCCCAATGCAAGAGTTGAGGGTAGCCCAACTCCGGCTGGAAATCAGAGGCCTGGGGTGTCCACCTCCAGGTGCCATGACGAGGAACATCCTCCCACGTCTCCCACGTGATGTCGACGTACATATCTACGGAACAGGTAACGGTTAAATTTTTAAACAAACGGTTTTAGATCTTTGACGTGCACACTTTTCAAGATTTTCCCAGAAGAATCCCTCAGACAATACACAACAGGAGATATTACTTTTGTTACTTGGTACGGTCCGGAGTACTTCGGTGCCAATTTGGCGGCGAAGTTCTTAACGGCAGATGAGAGGTGAACATCCTTCTTCATCACTTTATCTCCCACATGGCATCTCCATTCCCGTCGGCGTAAGTTATAATGTTTACTCTGGCGGTTGAAAGCACGATTCAGCTGAAGCCGCACCAGCTCGTAAACTTCTTTCAACTTGCCGACTCGGGTGGCATGTTCTTGCCTGTCTTCAACGGTAATCTCGGTATCTTCAACGTCCTCCTCGCTGCTACCCGTAGCTAAGTAGTTGAGGATGGCACTCGGTGGTTGTAATTCCCTTCCAAAATTTAGGAAGGCGGGACTGAAACCCGTGGAGTCGTGACGACTGGTGTTGATAGCAAACGTGAATTCGCAGATGAACTGATCCCACGTCCGGTGATCCATCTCGCAGAATTGTGCCGCCATCGTCTTCACCGTACGGTTCGTCCGCTCCACCGGATTATCCTGTGGTGTATAGGTTGGGGTGAACCTCGGCAGTATCCCCATCTCCTTGAGCAGGCCCTTGAACAAACGACTATCGAACTGGACGCCGTTATCGCATATAACTATCTTTGGACATCCAAATCTCAAGATAACCTCCTCGTGTATGATCTGGGTGACTGCCTTGGCGGTTGCTTTGCGAAGCGGTTTGCATATGACCCACTTCGTGAACCTGTCCTGCATAACTAGCAGAAAGTTATGTCCTTTCTTGGAGCGCGGCAGTGGTCCTACCAGATCAATACTTACGGTTTCCCACGGAGAATGATTCTTGGACGGTTGCATCTTGCCCGGTGTTTGCTGCTGTGACACTTTGTAACGCTGGCAGGTCAAACACTTGCGTACGTATTTGGTAACTTCCCGGAACATTCCGGGCCAATAGTAACGGTAGGCGATGCGATTGATAGTTTTTGCAATACCCAGATGCCCAGCGGTGGGCAAGTCGTGGTTCTCGGCCAAGACAGTTGCTCGCAGCTTGGTTGGCACGCACAACTTCCATGGGTCTGACATGCCTGGTTCGGCGAAGTCATTCGCTTCCCAAAAATGTCGGTATAGTCGATCATCTTTTATGATGTAATCCGGATGAGCCGTTGGATTTGACACTACCTCAGCTTTCTTCCTCTGGTACCACGAGCAGCTTAAGTAGTTATCGTCCCCTTCCGAGGGCTCACTCGCCGGCCCAGGTGCTCCTTCACCTTGGGTGGCGCAACATTCCTGCTTCGTGAAGGGATCCCCTACCTCGACTCCAGCTCGCCGGCATCGGGAGTCTTTTCCGAGGTTTCCAGGGCCCTCTTCACTAGACGAACTATCTTTTCCTGATTCCGGAGGAGGTACCACGTCGACCCTACCTTTCCGGTTACAAGGGTTTTCCCCAACGTCCCCGGTACCCTCCTCCACACCTCCCGGCTGTCTCATCCTGGGACATGGTTCTGGTGTGTTTCCAGGAACACACGGATCTCGCGACAGAGTATCCGCCACTCTGTTCAACGCACCTTTCCGATAAACAATTTCAAAATCGTACTGTTGCAGAAAGACGCTCCAGCGAGCAAGACGGCCAGCAGGACTCTTGATGGAATGCAACCAGTGAAGAGATTGATGATCCGTTAGGACTTTAAATCGATATCCCTCCAGGTAGGGTCGCATCTTCTCGATTCCCCATACTATCGCCAGGCATTCTTTCTCTGTGACGGAGTAATTTCGCTCTGCGCCAGACAGGGTGCGACTGGCGTATGCTACAATATGGTCCTTGTTCTCCACGGTTTGCGTCAAGGCAACACCCAATCCGTGATCGGAAGCGTCGGTTTGTAGCACGAATGGCCTAGCGAAGTCCGGTGGTATTAGCACAGGGGATTCAGTGAGTGCTTTCTTCAATTGGTCGAAAGCCACCTGCTGCTCTTCTTCCCACATCCATCTTTGCTTCTTTCGCAGGAGCTTATTTAATGGCGTAACGATTTTTGAAAAATCCGGTACGAATCTCCGGTACCATGATGCTACTCCCAAGAAACGTCGTAATGGTCGAAGGCCTGTTGGCGGCGGTATCTCCATTATGGCCTTCACTTTGTCCGGGTCGGTTCGGATTCCTTCGGGAGTGACAATGTGTCCTAAGTACTTAAGGGACTGTCGACAAAACTCGCATTTTTCCGGATTGAGCTTCAAGTTTGCCCTTAGTAACCGGTGAAATACTTCCTTCAGGTGTGCCAGATGCTCTTCAAACGTATTGCTTACAATGATAATATCATCGACGTACGCAAACGCATTTGGCTCCATCTCCGGGCCTATCAGTGTATCTAGCAATCGTTGAAAAGTCGCGGGTGCCGAATGAAGGCCAAAGGGCATCACTTTGAACTGAAACAAGCCTCGTCCCGCCACTGTAAATGCGGTGATGGCCTTGCTTTCCTCGGTCAGCGGAACCTGCCAGTATCCCTGCTTCAGGTCCAGCGTTGAAATGTATCGCGCATTTCTCAGCTTTTCCAGGGTGGCATTGATGAACGGTAAAGGGTAAGCATCCTTCTTGCTGGCCTCGTTCACCTTCCTGTAATCGACGCAGAACCGGTATTTGTTGTCTTTCTTTCTCACTAGAACTACAGGCGAACTCCACGGACTACTCGACGGTTCGATTATGTCTCCAGCCAGCATCCGAGTGACTTCCTCGTCGACAACACCCTGGAGTTTAGGGTTTTGTGGTCGGTGCCTCTGCTTAATCGGTCGATGATCCGTGAGCCTGATTTCATGTTCCACCAACGGGGTAGGTCCGGAAATTCCTTCGAACGCTGCCAGTTCTTCTTCCAGAAACTCGTTCAACTTCCGACCTTCTACCTCACTGAGACCTTTAAGACTCTTGTTGATAGAGCTTTCAGGTTCCTTCGGTTGCTGGGGGTGGTGTACCCTTGGTCCGGGGTTCGGGTGACTCTCCCCTTTCTCTGCGGTGACAGCGGTAATCGTACACACGACGGCCCCCGGTGAACTCTCGGTCCCCTCCGGTGCAGTCGCTGCGTCGTTCCGGGTTTCGGTGACGGTAACTCTCCCACGATGATACGTAACCGATAGGGCAGCTTTATTCATGAAGTCTACACCTATTATCATGTCAGTGGTCAGGTGAGGAACGACTGGAAAACTGTGCAGGAAAATTTTTCCTTTCAGGTTGACAGGCAGTCGGTACTGGTACTCAGTGGTGATTGATTCTCCATTGGCCATACTGATTGAGCCTTCCTCGGAGCGTTCCTTGAAAATTCCGAACGGATCGAGACGTCGCATCAGCTCACGGCTTACGAACGACCGATGGGCTCCCGTGTCTACGAGGGCTAGTGTCTTCTCGACACCTAAGCTAACCTCGACGTGGGGCCTGGTCTCCGACGGCGTCATGAACCTGACTCTTTTGGTTGCGGCTACCATATCCGGGAGCTGTTCCTGCCGCTTTATTGGGCAGCTCCGGGGAAGTTTCCCGACCCACAAGCACAGTCGCGGCTCAGCACACCTTGCTTCCCGCATCTGGAACAGAAGATTGATCCCTTCTCTCTGCACTCGGTCCGGTAATGTCCGGTTTTTCCGCACCTCCAACACACGTTCGTTGACCCTGGTTCCTTTCTAGGATTATTATTCCTGGGCGGTGCCGGTGACGGGTCCGCTCTACGCTCGGGCGGTTTAGGCGGATCGGGTCGACTTGCTTCGTGGCCTGCCCGCTGGTATCCCGGTGTACGTGCCTCCTGGCGTGGTTTAGCGGTAGCTGAGGGCACGCCACCCTTCACAGATTCGTATTCCAGGATACGATTCACCAGTTCATCTAAACTTTTCACGTCCTGACGCCGGATGAATAGACGGTAACTGATTTGCATGTTGCGGTACACCCAATCTAACTCTTGGGATTCGTCCATTTTCCCGTGTCTCCGGATTAAGGTCTGCAGATCGGTGATGTACTGCATCGCGGGTTCATCCAGGCGATGCAGGCGTCTAGCTATCTCGGTCTCCAGGTTAAACTGATAGTCCACCGGGAAATAGCATTTCTTAAACGCCTCCGTAAAATCCTCGTATGTCTGCCATCGCCTGCGGTTGTTTCGGAACCACATGAGTGCTTGGTCCTTCAGGAGATCAGGCAGTGATGCCAACAATGCGTCAGCATTAAGGTTGTACCTGAGTCGGTTCTCTTCAACTGTCTCCAGGAAGGACACGGGCTCCTGTCGCCCGTTAAACGTAACCTTCCAGATGTTCGGATGGATGCCCGCACGGTTCCCTGGCAGCGGTACGTACGCGGAGTTAAAAGTATTCGCCATCGGTACCGTCACCGGCAGAGGAAACATAGGTGCGTCTTGTGTCACAGGATTTGGCGACCTATTTCCACTAGTCAGGAATTTAACGAGCCTCTTCTGTAGGGCTTGGATGTTACCCGTCGTATTCAGCTGAAACTTTGTTAGCTCTTCTTTCAGCTCAACGCGGTTCAACTGGTTCGCCCAGTCAGCGGCACGATCTGGCTGTAACCCTCCGGCCGCGGTTAATAGCGTTTTGGTTACCTTAGCCGCCTCGCTGGACGGCCCCGCGCCGTCGTCGCACACATCCAATTTATCGAACGGATTTTCGAAGTCCGGTAAACTCATCACGACAATTTTACGGTTTCCCGCACTATATAGTTTCTTTTCACGGAACAGTCTACACACAATTTTAATTTATTCATGTCCCTGCTCGGGCGCCAGTTTGTGACGCCTTTTGTTTCGGCGCACCGATATGACGCGTTACAATAACTTTTCAACGGGTTGCTCGAGCGCCAGGCTTTTAATGTGGGTCCCCACAATAGCAATCGCACGCTTCGGTTGCGTCGACTTTTACAGATCACAAGGGTCAGGGATGGGCTGGTAATAATTAACCAAATCGAGCAGCTTAAACTAGTTTATTCTTGACTGCTTCCCAAACAATAAAATTATAATTGTGTAGTTTTCCCCCCAAAAATACAAAGTACAAATTTACAATTCTCTACTGTGCGCTGTATTTACACAATTTATACAAACGCCAATATTCACCTTCCTTTCAGTTCGGTGCAACAAACTTTGTACGGTCGGGTCTAACGTTCTCTCTGTACACGGATCTCAGTTCAATTAACATTAACAGGAAGGATAAAGGCTACAATCAATAACTTTCGACGAAACGTAGGTTTGCTAGGCAAAACATCCACGATCGACGGAGTTAATTAATAAAAGAAAGAAAGAAAACCGAAATCAATCACTTTCGACGACACGTAGGTTTGCAAGGCAAAACATCCACGCTCGACGGAGTTAATTAATTGGAAATTTAAAGAACGTGAAATTCCACCACTTTCGAGAAACACAGGTTTGCAAAGCAAAACATCCGTGCACCCTAGAGTTAAATGAAACACACGCCGGAAGAGTAGGGAGTTCAACCACTTTCGGAAAAACGTAGGTTTGCAAGGCAAAACGTCCACGTCAACCAGAGTTAGTTAATCTCGGAGGTAAAGAATTAGCAGGTAAAATCACTTTCGGCACAACGTAGGTTTGCAAGGCAAAACATCCACGCCAACCGGAGTTAATTAAACCCGAAAAGAAGATTTAACAAGCTTAATCGCTTACGGAAAAATGTAGGTTTGCAAGCAAAACATCCACACTAACCGCAGTTAATTAAACCCGAAAAGAAGATTTAACAAGCTTAATCGCCTACGGAAAAATGTAGGTTTGCAAGGCAAAACATCCACACTAACCGCAGTTAATTAAACCCGAAAAGAAGATTTAACAAGCTTAATCACTTACGGAAAAATGTAGGTTTGCAAGGCAAAACATCCACATTAACCGCAGTTAATTAAACCCGAAAACGGAAAAGTAAGAAACGAGTAGGACGGAACAATGTTAATTTAAAACGGAAGAGTAACGTTAAGTACACAAAACAAAAAAATGCAAAGGTTTTTCCCACCTAGGGAGACCAATGTAAATGTGGCTTACCGGTAACGGTGTTGCACCTCTGTAAACTTCTATTTAAATAAAACTAAGAAAATACTCCCGCAAATAATTATAATCGCACAGAAATCTAATGTCGCACTAGGTATCGGCCAAGGCACTGATAACGAAGCAAGTTCTGCTCCTGGCGCGATGCTCTTGATTTTATAGGATTTTGGACGGTGACGTCAGCCATTGAATTTGGGCTTATCCTACTCCGAGTAAAATCACTCGCGCATCCAAATTTCCCAAATTTGGATATGCAAATTGACCTCGGATGAATAGCGCCAAATGTCGCAACGGTCCATTGTGAGCAAAAATTTTATCGAACAAATAATTTCTAAGGGCCATTGAAATTGAATTTACATCTCAACTAAATTTTAGTAAATTTATGTATTTTTACAACAATCAAATTCAAAGAGTTCGAATTTTGATCAATGGCCACGCGCGGATTTTTGCTACAATACGGAACAATGACTGTAAACATTGAACGCAACAAATTTCTTATTATCAAATTAAACTTTAAATTTAATTTAATTAATAAAAATTTCATAAAATCTAATTTAGGGGGCACCAAAAAAATCACTTCGTTACAGGGGAATGCATCTTTTCGAAGTTGGTAGCACTGAAGTTTGTTGATTTTAAAATGGTAGTTGCCAAGCAATTTACAGGTTATTTGATGATTTGAGAAACCTGACACTAGAATTACCAACTACCAGAAAATTTACTAATATTGAAAACAACAATACTTAATTTTAACTAGATAAAAAGGCGCAAAATAGAAAAATTAGTATAAAAAAACTCGTTTCATAAGTCAATACTTGTTCATTTAAATACTCACCGCTAGGCGGCTCGTACTTTACAAATCCAACCCATTTGGACAATATTTCGTTTGGTGCGAGAGTTTTAGCCCACCCTGTATAATTGGCCTTTCCCAAGAAGAATATATTTTAATGGTTTTTGTTACATAGGTCTAAGGGAGATGATTCTAATGTACCTGATCACTTATTAATTAATGCAGCGGAAATTTTTTTATTTTAATATTTTTAAATTCAAGACATCATACGTGAGATTTTGGAGGGAAACGTTGAACATTAACGTTCTTTTTAAATTTAGGATACCATTTTGTTTATTTAAACATTTGAAACACGTTTTTGGCGTCTTTACTCTATCATTTAATCACTTTTTGCCAAAACTTCTATGTTTTCTATGGTAATAACAACAGAAAACATAGAAGTCTTTGTTATTTGAAATTATTTTAACCCTTATTTGTAAATATCAGAGTATAAATAACTACCAGTAGCGACACTCTCCCGTGTCTAACCTAGTACCATTTCTATGGTGCGTATCTGGTACCATTGAGTTTAGAACTGCAAATTACAAATGGTAACATTTCTCTATGATCAAAATAATTTTAAAGGCGTCGCCGTTTGAATTTATATACCGTAATTAATGTAATAATTGATGAAAACTGTATATTATTACATTTAAGTTTGTCAAAATTATTAAAAACTTCAATTTTAATCAAAACTTTGCAAATGTATGTTACATTTTTATGGTTAGAAAAAGTGACGTCAATTTAAATTTGCCGCGTGCGTATCTGAGTATACATATATATATCGTCAAGGTCACCAAAAATTGTCCCTTCAAATTACATGTAATTTGCATGAAGTGTCGCTACTGGTAGTTGCCTATACTGTGTAAATATTATGACCATAGATAACATAATATGTATAGAATGGTAACTCAATAGTACCTTTTGATAACATAAAAGCGCCCTCTGGTTTTTTGGGGCCAAGTATTTTTAGACGCGCGGGAATTTAGAATCTGCAATTTTTATATTTGTATTTTGTAGTTTTATTATTTTATAAAGATGTATCTTTAATTTGAAAGGGTTATTTTTAAATTTTTATACAAATTTATTACTTATTAACTATAATTAAAGATACATATTTACACAAACCACCCAATTTGTAGAATATAACATAATAAACAAAATTTTATATTTAAACATTTTATTTAAAAATTAGAAATTGTATAGACTTACATACAAACTGTAAATCATTAAAACAGATTTAAAGAAGATTTTTGATGTTATAAAAGTAAAAGTATGATTTACTCAAAAATAAATTAGAAAATATAAATTTTAAACTTTTGAAAATCGATATCCATTCTCCTAGGATTATCTGGAAAACCTTACAATGTCTCACTTAGATGTTGCAAGGACCATTGTATAAACCCAGTTTAAAAGTATTCTTGAAAATTAATAAAATATTTTAAAAATGTGAGATGTAAGCATTGGATGTAAGTAGAAAAAGTAAACATACCTAAGTAGATCTAGAATTAAAAAAAATGCTGAAAATCCAACGGTAACAGTAACAAGACCCTTTTAAACTCAAGTATCATTTCTCTAAAAAACATAAAACTGATGCATTTTGAAAGCTAACTATAACATAACTATCAATTCCGACAAATAAAAAATGATTCGCCAAGTTGATTTTTTCTTTAGGTACATAAAGCGCCATCTATACTATTGGGGCCAAGTTTTTTTGTGTTATCAAAATTTAGCATTGAGTTTACATTCTATATAAATTATATTATCTATGATTATGACATAAATATTATAACTGTCAGCTGCCAAAATAGTTTGTGGGCCTTACAAAGGGTGAGACGACGGGGGAATGCTCCAACTATACCAGGTCGCCAATTCGAAACTATGACGTCACGAAATTTAAAATTTTTGTTTTTTAGCGCTTCCAAAAACGATATCAAAAAGTATTTACATATTAAGATTTAGTTAAACTTCGTCTATTTAATGAAACAAAAATAAAAAAAATAGGGGAAATACCAATTGTACGTATTCATAAAAAGTATAAATAACTTCTCAAAAATTATCACAAACTATTTTTGTGAATATTGGTTGTATTTTTGAGGATTTTGATAGTTTGATTTCAACGGCTACATTTTGGTTAGGTAACTATGAAATCATGTCATTTTACACGGTAACTCTTGCTTGAGTCAAGATGATCAATTCAAGGTCCATTTTCGATGATTTTGCTAATTGTTAAACAATACACAAAAAAAGCTTCTAGCGGAATTGAAATTATCATGCAAGACAATTTCCAACCACCATTTAAAAAAGTTGAGTGAGGATTAATCAACTTTTTACCAACTTTGGAGGCTTACAACTGTTCAGGGACGCATTTTTGGATATAGATAAATAGGACCATATCAACTTATTTTTTACTGGGGATAGTAGTCTAGTTAATAGTTGTCGGTCGAATTTTCGGACACCCTGTATAATGATAACTTTAATTTTAATACATCATTTGCATTAAAGATAATTACTTGAAACTTGAAACAACTCTGTCGTAAACTAGTCAGTAAGGGCTCGAATGAATGAATAATTACTGAGACAAATTTAAATGTTTACGTGGAAGTATTAACTGTTAACCCTTGGACATAAATCAGCACTCTAAATTAAGGAGAATTAAAATAATAATAATATTATTTTATGGGAATTATACGGCAGAAAAAGCAACTCTCTTACTTGAAAATGAGTATTTTTTCATTTTTCGGTCATATGTATTTTATTTAAATAAAATCGCGCAAAGCTTTTAAAGGCATTTTTAATATTTCGTTGCTATGAGTTGGATTTTATCGCTGTTCAAAATTCACAAAGAAAAATTCCATTTTCATCCAGAAATTATGTTTTAATATTCCATGCTTTGGTTATCTATTTCACTTTGGAAGTAAACTAGTTGATGTAGACATAATGTGAAACCTCATTGCTCTGTTTTGAAAATTAAATTAAATTAACTTTTTTATTAAAAGCATTCACGAGGTCTCTTATTGTAAACAAAATATGTAATTAGCATCAATAACACGCAATTTAATTTATACGTAATAAATAAAATTGTCGGTGGTAATTTAATATGAAACATGATGTTCGGTTTAGGATTTAATAATAACTTTAAATTTGAGTCACGTAGTTATAGTAACAAATTTTGCTGTATCGTATATCTTACCCAGAATTGATGCGATGATCGATTTCTGGCCAAGATAATCTTCTGCAACAAAAGGACTGCATCGGTCGATCAGGTGTAGTTTTAGGAGTCCGTTGCCTGAATGATCCCAGCCTACGGTTAGGTGGTGCTGGTACTAGGCATTCCAACGTCCTCCTGCGATTTTGTACAAGAGCGCTGGCTCCTGGTGCTGGTAGTACCTTAGGAAACCCTGGTGTGTTGCTGTCACCAGAGGAACTCCTATTTCCCGATGGGGTAACTGGTTCAGTCGTGTCAGTTCTGGTAAGGGAAAATCTGCAGGCACCATTTAATATATTTCATCTCACTACATCCTATTTTAAAATCTTTGAAATTTATTCCAAACGTATCGTTTAATATAACATACACAAGCCTGGTTTATCAAAGGCTCTAAATGCAAAATGGAGATTCCTTACAAACGCAATTGATTTCTGTTAACAGTGCAAACAAGCCATTAAAAACATCCTTGTTTGCAGATAATTTGCATAAAACAAGCGCATTTAAACAACAATAAGGCTATTAAAAGCTTCCAGTATTTTCATTTTATTTAATTGGAAGGCTTAAGTGTTGAATTTACCTTTTTGGGCTGAGGGATAATCCAGCGACGCTATTGCTGACATATTCCTGCAGTGAACTAAAAAAACTCATTTTAAATCTACCAATTTAAAACCTGCAACAAAAAATTAATCAAATTATACTTTACTTACTCCACTTTTAGGAAATTAGGGAAAAAATAACTTGACTTAATTGAGCTTGAAAATCTCATAAAATTTAATTTATAAAATTAGTCCTTGATGAATATATTGTACCGTGAAGCCTGGTAGCGTTCAAAAAACTTTTAAAGTGAATTTCATCAACATGTCCGAAGAGAACTTGAAACATACAAACTTCTAGTTTATAAAAGCCGCTACGAAGACAACTTGTTAACCAAAATAACGAGCAATTATTATAGGATTTCAAGTAAAATCGATTTCAAGTAATAACTTTCGAAATGACCTTTCCTTGATTTTTTAATTTTTGGTTCATTAAATAGACGAAGTTTAACTAAATCTTAATAAGGAAATAGCCTTTTTATATCGTTTGGATAAACGCTAAAAAACTAAAATTTTAAATTTCGTGACATAAAAGTTTCGAATAGACGACCTGGCAGTGCATTTCCCCGTCGACTCACACACCGCTAAGGCTTTTATCTATGGCAAAGGCCGACTGAGGGCGACAAACTATTTTGGCAGCTGACAGTTATAATATTTATGTCATAATATTTACAAATAAATATTCGCGATTTCGGAATTCCGCTCGCCCTCTAGTGGAATTTTTTAAAAGTGAGGTAACGTCATAGAGAAAAATTACGTTCAAATTATACATTAACGCTTATTAAAAGCGAAAATTACCTGTTTTATTAGTTTCGTGAGCTAAAATCATTAAATCATGTAAATTATAAACAAAATAAGTAAATTTTTACCTCACTTGGATCAGCTGTCTCTGTCAAAACAGCACCCCCTACAGGTAATCGAAATCGCGAATAACAATAAAAACATAGAATGATACCCATAATAAGGATGATGGTAGGTTTTAATTTTTCCATAATTTAAGATACCATTTGTCATTTGTTTGCTTATGTCTTTTCGTTTAATTTGTTAATTATGCGAGATATTAAAAAAATATTTTAATAAAAGTTGTTTCTTTTTAAAAGACCTTTCAAACGATACCATACTCGAGCTATGTTGCCATTTAAAAAATCAAAGTTACCTCCGGTTCCGGGCACTTCTGGTTTATTCCGGAAAATAATAAGTGCACCAATGGATTCTTTGGGTTCACTTTGGTAATTAAAATTTTTATTTTACCTATGTGCGACGAACTGTTTTGGAGATAAAGGCTGTTACGGGTGGTCTGACTCACCCTGTATATATGTATACCAGCTGTTTATTTCGAGAACCCTTTGTCATACATTGATGAGAAAAAAATTACCATCAAAGTGAACCTAAATAACCTATTGGTGTAATTCGTAATTTCCAAAACAAACCGGAAGTAACTTGGAAATTTTAAATGACAACCTAAGTCGTGCATAGTATTGTTGGAAAGGTTTTTTAAAAAGAAACAACTTCTATTAAAATATTTTTTAATATCTTGGACTATTCAACTCACAAGTGATTATTTTTTGTGACAAGTAAAACGTCAAAAATATTAGCGATTATTTCATGACGTTTATATCAAACTTCAATAAGTTTGAAGTTGCCTGTCAAATTTTGCATAAGAAAGTGAAAAATGTTCGTTAAATAGTCCCTTAAATATGCACCCTTGTTCAAATTATAAGTCGAATATTTTTCATACATTACCACTCATGTCATTTGGGGTTAAAAATTAAAACTTAACCTCAAATGACATTCGTGGTAATGACAGTGAAAAATATTTGACTTAAATTTGACCACTCGTGATATTACATATATGTTAAAATCTCTCCTTATTCCTTGAATAAAAATAAGGATATTTCAACTTAAATGCAAGAAATGTTATTTTTGTTAATAAAAAAGTTATTATAATAGCTATATTACTTTGAAAGTTTGGTAATTGTTTCCTGATATTAGGGTGCATGTTCTAGTCCAATAAAGGAGTTTAAAAAAGTTTTCGGGGATGGTAAGCCTAACAATTTTTCCTCTAACTTTTAAGATTTTAACATTACTAAAATAATCCCTGCTCATTTATCCACAGAAAAGGTCTCTTGACACATGTCGCCAATGTCTTTCGTTTTCTTGTAAATGCGGATTTTATTCCACTACGTCAGGTGGTCAAATTTCTAATATTCTAGAAAACCATAAAGTAGGCGTGATACTTCTTGCTTGTTTCGGAAATTATACCAAAAGATTCACTTTAGGTTTACTTTGGTAGTTATTTTTTTATCCTCAATGTAAGGTAGGGTGCGCGAAATAAAGAGTTGGTACGGTTAGTCTGGGACACCCTGTATATATATATATACCTAATGTATTTTTTACGTTATTCTCTTTTAATAGGCTAATGCCCGTTTTCACCAACGATTCAAAAAATTTAGGCATTACTAATAGAGCTTGTTGCTAGGAATTTTTATTTATTTAATAAAAATGTCATAATATGCTGGGTGTTCCATTTAAAAACCGCAATTTTGGTCCGCTATCTTGCAATGGCACACGGTATAATATTAAAATTATTTAGAATGTGCGCCTAAAAGCATTGTATATTCTGTCGAAAACCAGATGCCGCTTTCTTTTATCATTTTAGAGTAATTTTGCTTCCTCGCAGCGCTGGGACACCCTGTGTATAAGCAGATCAAGGTTAATACTGGACCAATCAAGATACACATAATGGAAATTTATTCATCCGATTCGACATTATAATCAAATGTAATGAGGCTGAATCTAAGACAATTTCTCACACCAATCAGCACACCACCATCTCTTTTTGGAGACATCGAAATCTTCAAAAGAAAAGTAGAAACCCTCTTATTTTTATTAGGTTCCAGAATTAAAGCGATATGACTATTTTTATTTCTTTTCATTAACAATTTTTTACCCAGTTACCTACAGGAGGTGTGTAGCGGTCGGATGTATTTCATATCCTTATGCTGCGTATCACTCCGTCCGACCGTGTCGGACGACCGTGTGTAGGACCTTAATACTTTATCGCAGATACAAGTAAGGCGCATGTGTTTTCTTACTCCTTACAATATACTAAAATTTCTTTTTTTTATATTCATAAATAAAAAAATGAGAAGGGTGGCTCTTGTTTCATTTACAACCGGTATATAATTAAATTTCACAAGCTTATATTTTCTGAGAAGTATTATTAAATCCAATTTTTGTATCATAATTTCAAAAGGAAATCCAAGCTTATAAATATCGAATTATTTTCGAATGTTACTAAACTTTTTAATGTGATCTGGAGTTTTATTACTTTCATTTCCGCATTTGTCGTTATAAATTCACAACGCATTTCAAAGGTTATTTTAATAATTAGAATTTTGAATCATTTCTGGAAAAGCTTTTAAAATAAATTCCATAGACCAGTCCTTTATTGAACAATGTATGCTATATACTTCATATTTGGCTTGAATGAACTAGAATTTAAATAGGGCAGATTATATCCATTAAAATAAATATAGAGGACTGGTACAATACAATTTCGAGAAATATTTTGATTTAAGCAAGTTTTATAATATGTATGTATAGTAAAACCTATCCCAAAAAAATATTTTGTTAAGTATTTGTGTATATCGTGCTTGCGCTTCGGTTCATAAAATAATTTCGTTGGAATTAATACATTATTATTGTTGATAGCATAATCATGTAAGTTGCATAGGAGTAATCTTGGAAATCTCATTGTTGAAATTACGCCAGAATATTGTAATAATTAGTGATCCTGAGATGCAGTTCATGTTTGAAGCATCGGTGGAAAATGGAATTTAATTGCAATTTAAATATAAAAAAAATCTAAACACTAAAGTAACACCAATTTTTTAACTTTTAAGTTAATATATGTTCTTTGATAACTGCTGTGCCACTAATGTTGAGTCATAAAAAGAAAACAAAGCCAGTGAATGCTAAAGTAACTTCTTTTCACACAAAAATTATTAAAACTCTTTTTGGGACAAGTAAGAGTCATATTAGTAAGTTTTTTTAATGTATTAGCCTACAACTATGAACCTTGGTGTTTTTATTATCCGAAAACAACTTTAATCAAGTTGGCGGATGCGCCGGGCGCACAATTTTAATTTTAATATTTAACCATTCAACCATGTATAAATCGTTAATGGTGATTTATTAATGATAAAATAGGAAATACCAGAGCTTATCTAAAATTAAAATGTAAGCATGAGTATTATTATTAGTTATTCCTCAACGTTAACAACTATTAAATAAAGGATTAAACATATACGCGTACACGAAACGTCAAAATGTTACATATAATTAATCTGTCATGAAAAGCTTTTTAATTAACTATTTAATAAGGACGAAATTAGATTATTACGAAAATGGGTTGCTTTAAAATACTGACAGAGAATTAAATGCATTGAATGTAATTTACAGAACACTTCAAAAGTAAATAAGGGTCCTATCTATTTCAAAACAGCTCGTTATTAATTATTGCATATTTATGCTAATTATATTAAAAACTAGTAATTATCTCTAATTAATTAAAAGCAGATTACCATTAATAATCATGTACGATACTTTATTAATTATTACGTATCAATAACGATTATTAAAAAAACGAATCAATTATTTAAATAAGCTTATAATGCTCTTACTTTACTTTAAACAGTTTTATTTTCAATTTTTACTAGTTAGTAATTCTGGAACACTAAAATATTTACTCTGGAAATTCGTAATTATACATATTTTTGATAAATAAATAGCAACTTCTGTTTATGAATTTCAATCTGTTCAAACTTTCTCATTTTCGGCGAAATAGTTTAGTTACAAACTTCCTTTAAATTATTAGAATTTAATTTATTTAATTAAAATAAAATTCTTTGAATGCAGCGACCATTGATGTGTATGTATTTGTAATCAAAATTTGTAAAGGTTTTAAACGATATAAAGGAATTTAATTCAAGTTTTTTAATATAAATTACCTGAAAACATTAGAGAAAATTTAAAAGGAGATACATTCCTGGTTTTATTTTATTTATTTTCTAATTTGCTCAAATTTTATATATTTAATAAACTTGGTAATAAAATTATCTGAATTAAAACTAAGACTTTATTTTACTATCAAAAAGTTTTTAGGAATTTTAATGGCTCGATGCGTTAATAAAAACACCATTTATGTAATGGTAGAATTGTGCAATCCTTTGATTAAAAAAGTTATAAGTTTTAAATCTGAAAGGCTTTTTATTACAGAAATCCCTAAATCTTTGATTTCAGTTTATAAGAAGCCAATATAATTGAGCTCGCTAAAAAGCTAATTCAAATTATAAAAAAAAAACAAAAAATAATCTTTATATCGCTTTAATTTTAAAATTTCTTTAAATATAAAATTTAAATTAGATTTAAGTAGATATCCTCACCAAATGTTGTCAGTGGTTTCTTCCTACATTCAATAAATTATCTACATTTAGAGTAATTGAACTACATCTTTAATGAGGAAAATCTTTTGGGTAATATAATATGTAGTTACCTTACTCCAATTTAATTTACCTTACTATTCCAAATACCTTAGTGAATCATCTTAACTAGATTAAATAAAAAATGAGTTTGTAACGTATTTTTTTAATCTTATTCACTAAATTTATTGCAA
Organism: Stenus bimaculatus; assembly: GCA_963971135.1. Classification (NCBI taxonomy): domain Eukaryota; kingdom Metazoa; phylum Arthropoda; class Insecta; order Coleoptera; family Staphylinidae; genus Stenus; species Stenus bimaculatus. The sequence continues at coordinate 14,705,997 of OZ020185.1, read as the reverse complement.
TAAAGTTTTTATGAACCTTATTAACGGTCATTGCTACGCCGATGTAGGCAATTTTAAATATCTGATTTAAATAAAAAACAGAACCGATTGCCAAATTTTTGCACATTCATTGAAAACTATTATGTTTTTCGGTTTTGCTTGGCCATTGCTTTTGAATTGGAGTCATTTTGGGGGTAATATTTTTAAACCAACCTGCCAAGATATCTTTATTTCTTAGTATTTTGAAATGCAATAAAATGGAATCAAATCTGCAAAACGTAATCTAAATAATAGCTGGAACAAATATTTAATTTTAATTGTATTTTCTTACGTTTCAGCCAAATATTTCCTTAATAATGATATGATTTTGATTTAAAACCTCATGTTCAATATAATTTCAGTCATTTTTATATATAAAGGTGAGTTTAAGCTCAACTCACAACTAACCACTAACAATTACCACTAACAATTAAGGTGGGTTTATGCTCAACTAACAACTAACCACTAACAATTAGCCACTAACAATTAAAAAGATAAATCCATACAATTGCATTTGACTGTTTATATTGCCACTAACAACTAACCATTAAGCATTAACAATTAGCCACTAATGGGGAAAATTTTGAATTTATAATTATAAGTTGCTAGTGGTTAGTGAATCTAGAAATACGCATGCTTGATCTTTTAAGTTGACAGTGTCTGTTTAAATGCCTCTGGTGAATATTATAATATCATATAATGGATAGTGAAACCTTTAATGGGAGTGATTTGGAAATGCTGAGGAGTTGGTGAAGCTTTTTCAATTTGAAATATCGCGTCGCATATGTCAAATTTCTTAGAGTGGTTTTCATCTGAAGAGAACCCTGCTCAGAAATCAATGTTTAAGAATATTTAGATTAACTTAGTTTATGATTGATGTGAGTGGTGATGTACTGGTCATCTAGAATTAAGGTTTCTCAATTAATCTTAATTCCTGTAATGTATGAATCGACATTATTTAGTTTTTATAATAATCGCTCGGGTAAAAGCGCTCCCGGCGCAGGAAAGGTTCACTTCAGATGAAATCCACTCTAATGCTTAGTGGAGTATAAACGCTCACATTTTACGTTAGTGGTTGGTGGTTGACTGACATTAGTGACTAATTGTTAGTGGTAATTGTTAGTGGTTAGTTGAGCATAAACTCACCTATAGCCACTAATCAAATATTGTCTAAAAAAATTACCCATTGTAAATCTTGCTGACTTTCAACCAATAAGGGACGTTAATTTTTGGCATTTTATCGCGGGAAATTTAAATCTTTCCTCCTAGTTAAAAATGAAGTTTAGTAATCTAGAAGTACGCATGCTTGATCTTTACAGTTGAGAGTGTCTGTTTAAATTTTTGCTTCTAGCGAATATTATAATATCATATAATGGATAGTGAAACCTTTAATGCGAGTGAATATGTCAAATTTCTTAATGCTTAGTGGGGTATAAACGTTCTCATTTTACGCTAGTGGTTGACTGTTAGTGGTTAGTGGCTAATTGTTAGTGGTTAGTTGTCAATTGAGCATAAACTCACCTTAACAGTCAACCACTAGCGTAAAATGTGAACGTCTATACTCCACTGAGCATTAAGAAATTTGACATATTCGACTAGATATTTCAAATTGTCGATTTGATTATAAAAGTGTTAAAAAGTTTCACGAACTCCTCAGCACTTCCATATCACTTCCATATCACTTCCATTAAAGGTTTCACTATCCATTATATGATATTATAATAATCGGCAGAGACAACATTTCTCAAAAACTACCGAATGAATTTCATAATTTACTATTAATTTTACCTATTTATATTATTTAAGAGTAGTTTTAATAAATTTTATTAAAAAAAAAATACAAAAACAAATCCATTTTTTTTAAGTTCAGAAAGAACTTTTTTAGATCAATAAATGCATTTTCTTATGCCATCTAAATTTCATAAATAAAGAAATTACAGGGATGGCTCTAGTTTCGTGGACACCCGCTATACAGGGTGTAACAGAAGAAACGCGTAATAGAATTTAAAGAGTTACATAAAAAAGTTAAACACAAAAGTTTTTCAGTTAATTCCAGAGCATATTTTGACATTTTTAGTATTTGTATATCTTTCTCTATTTTGTTGCTAGAGCAACCAACTCTTGTTTTTTTGCCCATTTAGGAAAAGTTTTCGTGAAAAAATTTTACTTTTCCTAGATTTTCCACCCTTGAGCCAATGAGGGGCGCATGCCAATTTTTTTATGGGGGTTTTATGATACAAACTTTAATTCCTTTCATTGGCATGCAGTATGGAAATGCGGAAAATCATATTTTTTATTACAAGATCACATGACCGTTTGAACCCTTTGGGACCGTGCGAATCGCATGCCTATAATTATCAAGACTTACATTTATTTTAATTATCTTTTCCTAAAAGGGCAAACAATATTAAATCAGAGAAAAATACAACATGGAAATCCAATTTTCCATATGATCAGAAAGCATGCAGGTTTAGTAAAAACGTGTGATTTCGAAATTCAAAAAGAAAATTTGATCGAAATTTTATTGTATTAAGTGTTAGCGATAAATCGTTACAAGAACAATTATTAAATTTTGAATTAAATCTAGAAAATGTATTCGATGTATGTAGAAATAGTGAATAACAGAGCAATTAAAATAAATTCAAAATACAGGATGACCCAAGAGTTAATAAAATCACGGTTTAAAAACTAACCCATGTTAAAAATATTTATTTAAAAGAAAATATGACGGCCGTATAGAGAATAGTAGGAATTTTAAAATGATGTATCATTTGACTTCTATTGCCATTTAAGATTTCTGAAGTTCTGAAGGGGTAATTTACCTGCATATTAGCACATTAGTATTTGAAGGAAAATGAAGAATTTATTTGTTGGTTTATAGTCATTTTGTAAAGGTTTGTCGAAAAATATTATTAATAACTTAAAGAAGTCTGCCGTGCTTAATCAAAATGCGGTAACAACCATTCATTTTGAGTTGATGAGTTATTGATAAATTATACACGTTTTTCAAAAATGATTGATACTGTTTACATATTGCATGGTAGGAAACCTAAGTTTCTCACAATTGGCTACACTAAAATGAATACGGTGTGCTCCACCCGAAAAAAACATCATTTATATTTTAACGGCACTAATTTTAGTTTTGAAAAAAAAAACTGTTTTTTGTAAAATTTGCAATACACAGAGAAATAGCTTTAAAAAATACCCGAAGAAACACCGCTGAGAGACGGTTTGGTTAAAGTGACAGATCAGATTTAAATTTAAATGAAAATGAACAGGTGCATCAACTTGGCAAGTCTAGAATCACTTTAGAGTATATTTGGTTGCATAGTTGCGGTATCAATCTTATTTGAATTCACTGTATCTTGTATGAACATTTTCCATATTTATTCCTAGCTATTACAAAACAATTTATGTTAGTTCTATCTTATCTATGGTTTTACCCCAATTTTTAATAGCTAGCATGATGATTTGTTTGTAAATAGTTATTGTGTACAAACTATTTAAGTTAGATACAGGTGCTTAGGTTAACATTTTGCCTATTAATATTATAAAATATATTACTCCAAACACTTATACCTTATCGGATTTTGGATAGATTTCCTCCAGCGATGAAACTTATACTAAATATGTAAATACCACTCAAATATAAATTTTGAAGACACATTAAGCTTGATAGTGGCTATTAACGGCCAAATAACGGATTTGAAATTAATTAATTTTTGCACAATTAGACAACGATGTCATTGTTTTCTAACAAATGGAAGTATACGCATATTTTAATAATTTTTTTAAATTAAACAATTATTCCATTGTTGCAGTTTTAATTGCAATTTTTAAATTTTTTAATAAAATACGAATTTTCCAGTTTCCTGGAGCTCTAATATTTTTACTTTAGAGTAATTTACAATTTACATTAAGTAGTAACGGTCCTAGTAGATGTAATAAGATTTTTAATAATACGGGGCCAAATAAAAATAAAATAACTTTTACAGGTAATCTCAATACTTTTTTGCACAATCAAGCAACATTGAATTTTTTACCTGCTGAGATGAAACGTTAAAATTAAAATTTAAAATCGCATTTATTAATACAGGGTGAGATAAAGTGATTATGGTTTGATATGTAGGATACCAAATATGTAGGTTGGTAGAACTGAAATCTTAAAAAGAAAATCTCCTAGTTATCCAAAAGCGTAGCAAAATTTTTTTCCAAAGACTCTAATTTCACAGCAAATGTCAAAGATTGGAAGTGTTTTTCTTCATTTTCGTGCATATGCTAACACAAAACAAAGACTTACGCAAATTAATTTTGATAAAAACTGACGTTTATGAATAGAAGGTACAATAACAAAATTAAAACATTTGAAGTTTTGACACAACCGTAAAAATTACACCTACGCCTCTGCTTTTGTGAAGTCTATAATACTTTGTTTCGATTTTGACATGATTTTGTGTTACTATGAACTTGAAGCAAACAAATTCCCCAGATTTTTAGGCGGGAAATTTGAATTGACCACAATCATTTTAGTTCACCCTGTAGAATTTGATTCCCAGATTCTGGTCAAATCATTTAAGTTTAATGGCCGATCTCACCGACACGACTTAAAATTTAAGAACTACTTTAATGTCTAAATTGACAGGAACACAATACAAAATCTGTCAATTCAAAATTTAAGTACTACTTAGGGGCCTAAGTCGTGTCGGTGAGATCGGCCATAAAGGCCTTTAAATTTAAATTTGTTATATGGGTTGTAATGGACAATTTCCATAATTTGTGTCTAATTAAAGGCCTTTAATTTTGACCAGAATCTACCTATTAAACTGATATTTCAAAATAATTACCTTTCTTTTAATTTAAATGTAAATTAAAAATAAAGATTATTTATCTGACAGAAGTGTTGTTAAACTTGTCAAAATTTGAATTCTAGCGTCCACTGTTGCAGAGTTAAATAGTATATTATTTATTAGGAGTAAAAGTTCTTTTACTCTGAATAAAACATGCTATTTTTTCTTCAAACGTTGATATTTTTAAAATAGTAATATAATAAATAATTTTAAAATTTGACATTTAATTTACATACAACACACAATACAATGTTAGTGTATATTGGGTTGCCTAAAATTCATTTCTACTCCGACCTTTTATTCCTTGTTAGTGCAAAGTAGTAATTTCTACTCTTAGGCAGTACAAAGTGACCATAGAATCAACGCACATAAAAAGTGACATTTTAAAACCTGTCAAACGTCACAGAAGACTGTACTTTAATGACGTTTGAAGAAAAATATTTTTTTAAATAATGTAAAATCTTACAAAACTGTTTATAAGGTATATTTTTTACAGAAATTAAGTATATAATTAATATTAGGAGTATATTCGTTCATTTTGATAAGTTTAGTGTATTTTTATTTTTACCAAAAAACCCATATGAAAACGATAACGTCCTTTAATTGGTGTACTTTTTTATGGTAAATTGATTGAAGATTCTGAAAATCCAAACAAAATTATAAAACGAAGCACCAGAACCCGTTTCTACGCCACTGGATAGTTAAATTCAGAGAAAAGTAAAAGTCAAAGATGACTGCCCATGAGAAATACTCATCGTAAAATTTTTATTAATGTTCATTTAACCGATCCAGAGAAAAAAAAGAAATTTCAACACCCTGTATCTGTAACAGTTTTAAACAATGTTTACATGGACCACCATTTTAGAAACACCCTGTATTTAGGAATCCAAAACCAAAAAATCGGTATTCTAATATCTGTCACCTTAATATTTCTCAAATATTGCTCAAAATTACATTTGTCAAAAGTAATTATCGGGTGTGGTTAGTAATCATAAAAGACATACTACCCCCTTAACTATCATACCAAATTCTCATAATAGTATGATGACGGGAATACGGCTAGGTTGATGATAACAACTTGAATTTAAATAATGTGATAAATGAAACTGACAATTATAATTTGCCTAGAGCTTTCAAAAATTTACATAAAGGTAAATTAAGTTATCAGGTAAATTTAAAGGACCTCCACACGATCCGGTTTGATTGGACGATCGGATGGAATTTTTGTCAGATCGGAAGGTAAATCGGACCGCGTGGAGGCAAGTTGTCAACCAAATTATTAAATCCATGTGGAGGCTTCTGCCGACCAATTCAAAGTTCCATCCGACCGACCCACAATGTTTGTAATTATGTATTAGAAAGAGCCACGTTTTATTACCCAACAAACTAAATGTCTCATTACAGGTTAACATAAAAGATAGCACTACTATTTTTGCAATTTTTAATGATTCAAGCCACGTGCAAATACTGCTCATTGCTGTAAAAATTGTCGGGCGAAGTAAAAACCCTCTTATTTTAATTAAGTTCTTGAATTAAAACCATTTTGCCCACTTTTTTTTGTTATTTTCTTGCTGTTTCTCAGACTACACCGATTTTTTCACGTTTTGTTAAAACGGGAGCCATAATTAATATTATGGCTCCCGTTTGAAAAAAACTTAATATGTATTAATATATGTACATATTAATTTATTGATAGCCTCTTAACGCAAATTTCAAAATTGAACTGGTCAAATTAATGTGTTAGTACAGAAGGTGCGCAGAAGTGGCGATCGGTATGATGGGCTGATCGGACCGTGTTGATGCGGCTTCCGATTTAGTCGTCGAATCTGACCGTCCGATCAAATCGGATCGTGTGGAGGCACATTTAAATATTTCGATATGTAGTATAGTTTTATTATTTATAAAAAAGGGAGATGTTAAGTATTTATTGTTTTATAATTTTAATATTATGTTAACTATGATTGTTATTAATTAATTTATTTGTTAATTTAATTTATCTTATTTGTTATAAAGACAGTTGATTGTAATTTTTAATAATAAAGTTGATGAACTTAACAAACTGTATTTTTTATAGAAAGATATTCCGGTATTAAATACACAAGAGAATTTTAGCGAAAACTAATTTTAAATAAGTATAGTTTTCTTCGCGTTTGAGTGAGCCCATTATAAAGAATCGGAATTCACGCAATTATATTTGTTGGTTGTCGAAGCTATTGGAAACTAAAATATTTCGATTTAAAATCACCATTAGTTTTTCTCAAAGAGAGCTGTTATTATGTTTCAGTGAAGAATACTTGGTCTTCTTGAGCCGTAAAGGTCATAAATAAATATCAAGGAAAGATCCAACTAAACTACGTTAGGAGCTTTTCTTAACGAGAAGAAGGCGTCTTGAATTTCAAAACTGCTTTCTTATATGCAGATTGTTGTAAAAACTTGGAGAATCTGGTGGAAACATTTTCGGTATTTAAAAATTTAATGGGTACAAAGTTTTCGCAATAAAATATTAAATTAGTGAAAGTATTGAGGAAGAATTAGATTTGCATTAACGAGGCCTGCTGTTATTAAAGTAGCAGGGAGATTTTAATTAGCAAACATCACTTTAAGGCGTGCATGAATATATTTTACCGTTTCTCGGGCAAACTTTAAAGCCCAACCACATTTTCATAATCTACTGTATAAATAATTTCAACCCCATCAATTATGTTTCATCATCGTCTACTCTTACACAGTAATAAGTTCATGCACTGTATAATCACAAAATTAAAACAGATGCTTCTGACGGATAAATTGTGCAGAGTTTTTTGGGATTTAATTTACAGATGAGTCTAGTTTTGAATTTTAAATATCATATAGGGGTTTTAATTTTTTTAGTGCACGCTAGTATTCCTGCTTAGTTAAATATAAACCCTGAACATAACTCATAACATATTGATTTTTAAGTATAACTTTCCACTTGTTGATATTCACATGTAAAACTTTACTACCTGTATGAACGCTCTTTGAAAACTGTCGAGTATTAGAGTAATTTACATGTTTCAAATTCAATTTATTTAACTTTAAAGAAAAATAAATTGGGTGAAGTTGTCTTTAGAATTTTTTCCTTTTCAGATTAAATTAAAAAATTGATGTATTCTAAACCGATTTGTTGAAGTATCGACGTTGAAATCCTTTTCTGATAAATATTCGATTACTTTAAGACACCTCTTCTACTGCGTTGTAACCAAAGAAAAGGTGAAATGTAAAAATGTATCTAAAAGCAGATTCGGTTTAAAGCTTGTAACATACAGCAATATTATTTTAATATTTCGAAGTAATATAAATTGCTTTAGTGAACATAAAAATAAAATTCCTTTGAGTTTTCTATATTCGCGATATTTGTTTGTTGTTTCGATTGATTGCTTTTCACAGATCATGATCAGCATAGCATTTGAGATGTTTCTCTTCGATTGATTAGATTGGACAACCAATTTAGTTTCGACACGTGGATGAATTACACGAGGTTAAATATCAGAATGGGGCAAATTAATATTGTTACTTTATTTATAGCTTTTATGGTTATTTTTAATTACACAATAAGTCTATTTTATGTCATCATTCATTATACTGTAAATTCGGGTTATTTGTACACCAACTGGTTATTTTTATGTAGGTATTATTTCTGAAAGCAGAAAAAGATTCAATTAAAAAGCTTTTTATGAAAGTGTTAAAACTCTGCATTTTTAAATAATTACAACAAACACAATTGTTTTATTTTCATATACGGTTTTCGCTTCCTAAGGGGCATACAGTTTTTATAACAGTTGCTAACGAAGAGGTTTTCACTTGTACACTTTAAAAAGTTTTTTCATAGAGTACTTAAATTTTATACAGGGTGATCATTTGAAAACGATCCACCCTTAATAACTTTAGTATGACGAGATATATACAAATTCGACGAAACACGTCAATTTTTATTTCGAGGGGGAAACTTAATTATGTATAAAAGTAACCGCTAGATGTCTCTAGTTTTGCTATAGCCACCTTGACTTCAAAATTTTAAATGGCAACCCCTAACACGCAATATCTCATTTTAAAGGAAATTAAAAGCCTTTAAATTGGAGTGAAAAATTTTGGAATCGGATCACCAAATCAAAAGTTATAAGAAAAATGTCAGACAAGAACTACAATTGTGGGGTTAAATTTGTCCCCTATAAGTCTGTAAAAATTGATATAACATATTCCTCAGACGAAAATGGGATTATTTAATCAAACTTATCTTTATCCAAAAATGATTCGTTGAAGCGCAATCGAATGATAAAAATCTGCAAATTTTGTTATCTTTGAGTTTCAATATCGCCTTAGCAAACTGATTTGGAATAGAGATAATATGGGGTAAAAAAATCAATTTTGGTCTCAGGAATATTATTTTATACTAATTTATACCGATTTCTAGGGGGCAAATTTTACACCAAAATTTTTAGTTATAACTTGTGATGTGGTGATCCGATTTCAAAATTTTGCACACCAAATTCCTTTTAATTTCCTTTAAAATGAGGTATTCCGTGTTAGCGGTTGCCATTTAAAATTTTGAAGACGAGGTGGCTATGACAAAACTAGAGACATCTAACGGTTATTTTTATACGTAATTAAGTTTCCCCCTCGAAAACAAAATTGATGTGTTTCGTCGAATTTTTATATATTTCGTCATACTAGAGTTATTAAGGGTGGATTACCCTGTATGTATAACTACATAGTATTATACAGGGTCTGGCAAAATTCCCGGAACAGCGCTGCATTTTTTGATTGCGTGAATACTTCAAAAATTTGATTTCTTAAACAGTATCATGAAAACTACATTCGGAGGTTGTTTAGAACCCCATTTTTTCGGGTGTCATGTTGGGAGAGCTACCCCACTTTTTTAAATTGCAGCAACTATCGAGTTTTAATTCACTTTAAAGAGAATAAAATCAAAAACACATTCCTGCAAACCAGAAACCATGGTTGATTAAAAAGTTATATACCCAAAAATTATTACCTTTTGCTACGGGAAAAACCTTCTAGTTTTCTAAGAGGAGGAAAATTAATTGAAATGTTTAATTTAATTATTACGGGCAGTAAAGAACATTTTGAACTTTTTTCCATCATTTAAAAAATTAGAAGGTTTTTCCGGTACAAAAGGTGGAATTTAATCCTTAAAAACTTTTTAACAAACCAACATAATAGCTTCTGATTTGCAGGAATTAGTTTCTTCTATCATTCCCTTTAAAATAAGTTAAAACTTAATAGGGGTTGCAATTTAAAAAAAGTGGGATAGTTCTCCCCACAAGATACCCCCTAAAGACAGGAAAGTACAAAACAAGCCTCTGAATGTAGTTTTTATGATACTATTTAACTTTTGAAAATAAATATTTACGCAATCAAAAAATACAGCGCTATTACGGGGCTTTTGCTGGACCGTGTATATTGTACTTTACCTGTTGACAGTAATTTTTGTTTTTATTTTATGCATTTTTAATAAGGTTGTGCTAACAAAAGTTGGAACTACGCGATTCTTTTTATGGTACAATTGTAAATAAAAATTCGTTTACTATTTTTCAAAGCTGAAACTCTTATAAATATTCTGGTATTCGCTACTTTTAATTTATTTTTTTCGCATCCTTAGTACTTCCATACAATAAAAAAGTCTTGAAATCGATTTAAGGTATATTAGTTACACCTAATTTAAGCAGACCCAATTAGATAAAACTGATTTACTGTTTTTATAAACGTAATATATTGTGTACAAATATTGTATGTATAAAATGCTTTCGGTGTGTTTTTATTACTTGTGTGTTATCTAAAAAAACATAAATTTAAATATTGATTATGTTTGTGATGCATCAAATTTATATTTGGTATATTGGAAAGTATTGTAAAATGTGTGCAAAATAAGCACTGAATATTTTGATGCCCATCGTTGCGTAAACAAAATAACGGTCATCGGTCACTACGCAAAAGCTTTTTATAAAAACTGAAACTTCATTTTTAAAACAACCATGGAGAATTAGCAGTAAATTAAAGTAACTATATTATTGCACATACAATACAATACATAATTAAAATTAGATTAAATGTGGTTATAATAATGTTTATAAACATTGTATACAATGTTTTCAAAATATATTTACAGGAATCCTTTGAAATAGTATATTGTTTTATTAGGAGCAAAAGTGAAAATTTTGTCGCAAGTACATTGCAGTTGCAGGACGACCTGGCGAAACGGCGAGTCCTGCAAATTGTATTTGCCTCAAAAAACACTTTTGCTCTGAATTACACATGCTGTTTTTTCTTCAAACTACCAAATATGCGTGATCAAAGTAAATACAGCATGTCCAGAAATTAAGCGGCAAAATTGTAGGAGTCGATTCTACAACTAATTTTAAGAAAAAACTTCCTATAAAAATATGTCCCATTTCGTTTCCTAAGGGAGCTACAGTCCAATAAAGATGGTGACAAAAAAGAGGTTTTAGCTTGTTTATTCAAAGACGGTTTATTGTGAAGATTGTAGATTTGGTACGAATCTTAGTACACTTCAGATATGACTTCGTGATTTTTTCAGATCTTTTGCGAGCTTTTAAAGGGTATTTATGGAGAGGGTTCAGGTTAAAATTATTGTTAACTTGTTTATGGTTAACTTAAAATTATTTTTTCTCATAATATTGTTCCATTTTTAATATTTTCTCGAAAATGGTTCCTTCTACCGAGTTGGTATAGGAGTACCTTTTTTTATTAAAAATTAAAAATGGAACAATATTATGAGGAAAAAATCAGTTTAAGTTAACCATAAAAGCGTTACCAAAAATTATAACTCCAAGCTTCCCCATAACTACCCTTTAAAAGCTTGCAAAAATATGAAAAAAATCATGATATTTGAGTTAGACTAATATTTGTACCAAATTTAAAATCTCTACAATAAGCAGTCTTTAAATAAACAAGCAAAAACATCTTTTTTGACATAATCTTTGTTGGACTCCAGCTCCCTTAGGAAACGAAATAGGACAGGTGTTTATAGGAAGTTTTTTCTTAAAATTAGTTGTAGAATCGCCTCCTAAAATTTTGACGCTAAATTTCTGGACACCCTCTATAAATAACAGACATAAACGTGAAAAGCTTTAGCGGCACTGAGTGTGGCACATAAAATTTCGATAATTACGTTATTTAATTTTGTTCTACAGGGTGTTGCACATTTTTTAGATAGTAAATGTCATTCTGAACAAGGAATTTCCTTTGAACTAATATTTTTTGTTCGACTTTTTATGTTTTTGTGCAACACCCTGTATAATTTTTTTTTCTTATCATAATTTTTTTATTTAAATTAATTATGGTTTAGATTTTGTCAACTTACTTCTTTGAAGAATATTGACTATTTTTGAACAAAGTGGATTTGGATAACGACAAAATCCAAAGTATACTTGTTAAATAAAAAAATGTGCCCGAAAAAAAATCATTAAAATTTTGAAATTCCAAAATTGCTATAAAATTTCAAGGAGTCGAAAAAAATATATGTTGACATTTATTTGATGTATTTTTTTCCTTAAAAGACATATGTTTAAAGTAAACTGAATTCCAAATGAAAATAGAAGGTACCGGTATTGCTGCATCAGCTTTGAAATCGTAACAATGTGAACATACTCCTTCAACAAATAACAAATATTGGAGGAACGTGGGAAGAAGATAACGATGTGGCAGATAGCAATAATATTGGACTGAACAACAGCAGTGGGGTGCGGGTAAAAATGCGAATACAGGAACTATGTGGGATATGGGATGGGCAAACAAAAAACAATTGGTCTGCATCCCCAATCAGCACCATAGATGGGATCACACCAAATGCATCAATGGCTACATTCTCAGGAACCCTTGGTTAAGTACTGAAAAAAATATTTAAAAAAATCTAGTCACGATATTTTTAAAGTTATTAACCAAAAAAGGAATGGGTAATTTGGATACATCTAATATAATACCTGCACCACATAGACAGGATCTTCAAAAAAAATTGCGTTACCGGTGATGTACATAGTAGGACACCTTTTGGCACAGTGAAATAAGAAATAAAATGAGGTTAATTCTAATATCAGTATTTCTCTTTTTTTATTTAAGTAATACCCAAAAGGATTTCAACAGGTATACAAACCTACTAACATTGGAATCCCTAATAATTACTGCCCAGTGTATTTGGTTGCCTCTTTTCAGTAACAATCCGAATTGATTTTCCTGTACAAAGTGCAAAATGTATTAATTGTTATGGTTAATTATCATTTTTACTATGAAACCAGTTATCCTACTGTTTTTTTATCGCTGTAAAATGTCAATTCTGACATTTCCCAGTATAAACGTCATATTATTGGACAAGACAAACCAAATCTCGTATTTTAATTGGATCTAAAATGAGGTGTTTATTAATCATAGATTTTTTATAGAGACATTCAATGTTATAGTACCTAGAATGAGGTACTAGCATAGTAATAGTATATTACGTAACGAGCTGGAAACTGACGAATTTACCATTATTAATACTCAAACTCAAAAGTCATAACATAACCTGTGTTGACATGACGTTACTCCTATATTTTTATTTCAATGTACCCATTTGTAGGTGGCGTGGTTTGGCGGAAGCAGCAGATCGAAATTTACACAAAAGTCCATTAGTTAGGCCCGGTTGAAAAGTTGAACATTAAACTTTAAGCGACACCTAAACTAAATTGACAGATTTCCCATTAAATTTTATAAATGTATAAACTCTTTCTACAAATTCTAATGTTTTGCCAATTTTAAATAACATACTTGTCCAAATTTCAACAAAATTCTTCAAAATATCCAATAATTTTTATTTATTTTTTTAACAATTTTTTTGTTTTTCGAATTAATTCTAAACTATGGAAAATATAAAAACAAACCTATCAAACCGTACCAATCTCCTATTTAAAAAATCAAAGTGCCGGAGATTCCGGATAGTTCCGGGTTGTTCCGGAAGAAAATAAGTTCACCAATGGATTGTTTGAGTTAACCTTGGTAATTAATTTTTTTATTTCAGTCATGTACGATAACGCGCTCTCGAGATAAATGGGTGGAACGGGTGGTCTGATACACCCAGTATAATTTTTTGAACTGTGCTCGTTTCGGGAAATTACAAGAAGTAGTCTAAATTACAAAACAAAACCCAAACTCGCTAGAGTTATAGTCGTAGGAAAAATAACAAAACACTTTTGGTACAATTGTTCTTAGTAAAAATAAAATTGGTGCCAGATTCATTCTCTTGAAATGCCATTCTAAAAAAATCATTTGAAAGCTTATTTTCCCATAGAAAACACATAAAAGCTACTTTACTAAGAGTCCCGAAGAATGTAACGAGAATACGTCAGTTTTGGGACAACCTGTATATTAAAATTATTTAATTTTTCATAATTCAAATTCGGTTATGCGAGGACATATTAAAAAAATTATTTTAAATAATTAAAAACGAAATAATTTCGTTTTCGTTTGATAATTTAAAAGGAATCTCTTTAATTTAGTACTTTTATTGATTTAAAATAATAACTAAAGGTGAATGAAACCGGAAGCAAAATCCCTCTGGCGATTCGTGATTTTTTGGGGGAAATGTAAATAAACCTTGGGAAGATGGGGACGCTTAAAATGCAAAACAACTTTTAAAATATGCAGTTTTAATGGTCGCACAAGTCCGCTTGACTTGAAGAATTTGTTGAGTAAGTTAAGAAAATTTAAATACATTTTTGGTCGATTAAAAAAGGTTCCCACAAATATTTTTATAAACTAAAGTGTAAAATCAAATCAAATCAAAAGAAGTAACAAAACTTTGTTAGAAATTTAAACAAACAGGAATGTTTATTTATTTAAGAGACCTTTGACGTTTTCTGGTGAAATTAATAGATTTTTTATTTATTGCACAACAGTGGGTAAATGAACTTGTCAATCTCAAAGAATTGGATTTTCGTTTCTTGTATAAAATATATATTTTATTAAAATTTATCATGAAAATCTTTTATGAAATCAGAAACCGCTATCTGAATTTATTGTAGTATTTTGAGAAATTAGAAAAATAATTTCCAATATAAAATAATAATAATAAAAATTAGTCTGGGAGCCAGTAATACAAAAAGGGTATTAAAAAGAATCCCCAAAACCTTAATATGTAGAATATATACAGGGTGCTCAACTTTACAAGTGCACACCATATGGAACTTGGAAACATTTTGCGCCATGGGTGCCTTTCTTGATTTTTATACCATTGGACAGAGAAAAAAAAAATACAATTTCAGTGATGTATTACAATTACTTATTTTATATTATTCATGACTTAAAAAATATTTAAGTTATTATTTATTTATAAAATCAATGTGTCATAAAATAATAAAACAATAAAATTTCAATACTTACAAAATAAAATTTCCATAAAATACGTAAAGAAAAATTGTATTAATTTATTTAAAAATTAACAGAAAAATTATAAATAATTCAAACTGTGCCTATTTTTAGTGTTGATCATAAATATTTTTGAAGTTATTCTCAGTCGTATTTGGTAATTTAAGCCTCGCGATGGCAAGTTACATCACTTATGATAGGTTAGATATGTGCAATTTCTACATTCGAAGTGTGGCCGCAACTAGAAGCTTTTATGGAATCGTATGCAACAGTTTGGTACATTAAACGTTAAATGATGATTAAAATCAAAATCAAATTGCAAATGAAATTGAAATTTTGGCTCAAGTAAATCTAAATTCAGAAATAATTCAAAGAAGTGTTGCATTCATTTCTAACCATCAAAGATTCTTAGGAAACACAAGTATCATGACTATAAAATATCAACCTCTACAAAAAATACTTGAATTTTGTAATTGGTTTCGTGCTAAACTGAGAGAAGATCCTATTTCTCCTACTACAATCCTATGGTCTAATGAAGCTTTAGCGGAATAACGGAATGTTTAATTAGCATTATTATGCAGTTCAAAATCCTCATTTGATATGGGGAAATAGTGCCGCAGATTCGTTTTTCTTTAAATGTTTGTTGTGGACTTTTATACCCAGATTCTGGTCAAATCATTTAAGTTTAAAGGCCTTTAAATTTAAATTTGTTATATGGGTTGTAATGGACAATTTCCATGGTTACATTAATGATGTCTAATTAAAGGCCTTTAATTTTGACCAGAATCTGCCAATTAGACTTTAAAGCAGACCGTTTAACTGGTCAATATTATACGAATTTTGGAAAATTAATTAGAGGAAATGTTAGATACATTAGCACTTATGACGTTGAGACATCTAAATTGAGTTCATCAAAATGGGATGGGTTCTTATAATGCAAGAATTGTTTCAGAATATTTAGATGAGCGGTTTCCAAATATGTAGTTGATTAGAAACAAATGGTTCCGTGCGCTGGCCCCCAAAGTCTCATTGTTTAAATCCTTCAGATTTGTTTTCTAAGGTTCGATAAAAGATAAAGTTTTTGATACATCAATAGTCATTTGGAACATTTGCGAGGAAAAATCGAAGACGTTTTTCATTCCGTTAATCCAATAAGCAACAAGCATTAGAAATGCCGTAAAAACATGGATAGGAGAACATAACTCTACATTGAAAATCAAGGGAGACATTTTGAACCATTTATGTGAATAGTGTTACTGTGTATTTTTTTAATATTGAAATAAAATATTAAAATTTTGTTATTTTATGGCACAACTTACTTTTGTAAATAAATGATTAGAAATCTCAAAAGTAACTTCTTACGTCCAACTTTGGTAAATGATTAAATTTATTTTAAAGTAAAATAACTAAGTATGTTACCTCACAGAAATTGTATTTTTTTCTCTGTCTGGTATAAAAGTATAAAATGGCATTCATAAGAAAATCAAAACTTGGTTTAAAATTAGGAAAATCCAGTTGATGTGGATATTAACTTAAGAAAAACGAAAACGCGAAATTTCAGTTATTTCATGGTATTTGGGGAATGGAGCATAATATCCCGGATTTCTAAAGGGATTCCATAGAGCTGGAAATGGGGAAACTTTTTTGTAATTTAAGCAACTTTATATCTGTTGGGATTTCCAAGATTCGAATGGTGTGCACTGTAAAAGTGAACACCCTAATATCGCAAAAATTGATTGGCTAGACAAATTCGCTGGCTAGCGGTTTTAAAATTTCCCGAGGAAATTGTTTGGAAAATCTACAATTTTAAATCATCTTGCACCATCTGACATTCAATTTAAATTACTTAATCAGAAAATCCCAGTAGAAATTAATCGCCATACATTTTGGGCGGATACATTCGCTACATTGTAGTATAGCGTTCATTTTTTGACAATGTGCGATTTTGTCTCTTTTACAATTTATATATTTATTTGGGACATCTGGCAATTTGATAATTTCATCGACTTTCGCCCAAAAACCGAGATAATATGATCGCTATAAAATTTAGTTGACCAAAAAACTGTGCGTTTAAGTCCGAAATATTGGTATTTTTGTATAATATTGCACTTCCTAATTCGAACAGCTCTAGAGTTAATTGTACCAAACCAAGAGGTATGGCGAGTATTTTCCATTGGGTTTTTTTTGTAAAAGTAATTTAAATCAAATGCCAGATGGGGCCAAGATAATTTAAAATTCTATATTTTCCAAACAAGTTCTTTGGGAAATTTTGAAACCACTACACATTCTACAAATTAAGATTCCTAATGGATAAGTCTAATATACTTTTTTCCTATTCGTACTACATTTTTAGATTTTATTTTATAACTAAAACAACTTTATTTTTAATTAACCGTCCGATGGTAGTTGAGGTAAAGAAAATTAAATACAAGCAACATAAAACCGACATTACTTTAAAAAACAAGAATATTACTAAATAAAATATTAAGTAGAGCCCAGAGGTTGTTAAATTAAAAACCCTAATGTACACAATTATTAAAACTACACATATAAAGTTGATTATCTGTTTAATGGGTTTTCAAAAAGGTTATTAAGCCGGTTTAGTAGACATAAAGTAAGAATACATTTTAAAAAGCTACTTTATTAATATTAGATTTGATATTTAAGTAAATCATTTTGACGAGTAAAAGCGTTTTATTGAAGAATTTATTTACACAATTGTTAATATTATGAGCTCTTACGGATTATGGACAAAGGATATAGTTGTTGCACAAAATATTTATCACTACATAATACTTCAGGTACTTAAATGATTCAAGGTATTTAATTATGATAACATAAAAGCTTATTAAAAGCAGTTGTTAACAAAGGGTCTGTCGTTATCGATGTGATTGGAAATAGGTAGCAAGTAATTGTTATTTTAGTAAACATACGCTGCTCACCTTTCCGTCAAAATTGGAAACAAAAGTTTTCACTGACCTAAAAATAACGCCACTTCCTAATAAAGCATTGATTATTTAGGGGTGAAATAACTTAAGACTTGAATCGAATCGAAATAACAATCTGCGTGTATATGATTGGCATAAAAGGTAATACGGAATATCTACAGGTTGTTGAATGACTTGTTTCCCCTTTATTACGAGAAAAATTGAGTTATCCGAAGCTTTTAATTTATTTCTCTTTCTTTGACTTTGTAAGTTAAAAACTTTTCTAATAAATCTCAAAGACATCGAGGAACAGGAAAATTAATTTTAAATTTTTTGATTCATTTCTGGAAAGTTTTATTTCATGGAAGAGGTTTGAAGCAGAAAATAAACAAAAGCACGCTTACAATGAACAACACCTGTGGGTAACATGCGTTTATATTGAGAAAAACGTGCTTACCTTTTTAGAGGTGCATGTCGCGATTATGAACGAGATGATCTTCCAATGCGGATTTTCTTGAGGTACGTCCACATCATATAATTGCGTATGGATTTATGAGGAAAGCGCGAGATGAATCGGGCCCATGTAGGAGGACTTTGGGCCTTCAGGTGCGCCGCGCTTGCGTCCTCATTTCTGTATCATTGATTGGCAGTCGGGGCCTAATTTTCTCTTTATTTTCCACGCACACCAATGAACGCGTCACGACCATACAAACAAAGTGAGACACTTTTTAATGCAAAATTTCCATTGAAAGATTATATCGCACTCACTGTTATCTTCTTAACAAAATCTACCACTCGCAAATTATTTCAAACTGCGCATTGCCGTGCACTCATTCTTCACTCTTACCACTCTTTAACAACTCTTATAAAGTTTGATACATTTTCCGAACAAAATCTAGAAGTATTTTGAAGAAGTATTAAGGCGGGAATAAAGTTTTTGTTAAATATTTTTATAATGCACTAAAATGATCCAGACTCATAACTTTTATAACTTATATTAATCTATTAAAAGTTTTTTCATGTCTACTCCACACCTTTATTTATTGCCTCTGATACTTATAAATTTTACACAAAACCACTTTTTACGTACACCACCAAGAAAATTTATCTACCTCACTCAACAAAAAGGAAAAGTTAAAAAATTTACATCGAAATAGTAAAACTGAGTGAAAGACTTTTCACTCACTTGACATCTGTTTCCATTGTCAGTGCTTTTTCATCGACAACGGTTTCATCGATATGACTTTTACATGGACACGGATGTTCATCGACACAGACGTTTCATCCACACTAGTTTTTCATCGACACAAATGTTTCATCGACAATACCTTTTCATCGACAAGGATATTTTATCGACATTACTTTTTCTTCGACAAGGACGGATCATCAACGTTACCTTTTTATCGTCTACCGTTTCATCGACACTACCTTTTCATCGACAAACAATTTCATCGTCATTACCATTTCTTCGACCTCGAAAATAGTTATACACAATTTTTTAATAAAATTTGGGTATAGGCGATTTAAATTTAAATTTTTGTGAATTTCAGACAAAGTATAGCCATACCAATCAAAAAAGCGATTAGGGTGATTTTTAAAAGTGCAATAAAACTTCTAAATTTCCAACGCCTATAATGATGGTATATGGATTATTTATATTTTAAAAGTAATACAAAACATGCCTTGGGAAATCCTTTTCAAAATAAACTTTGAAATAATCTAAAATTTTGTTTTGAAAGAAAATACGAGCAATTTTTATTTCACAAAAATAGAAACTGCAAAAAATGATAGCCTGAAGATTCATTGCACCCCATAAAGGAATTAAATTAAAAAATCTTTCGAAGAAAACTTTTTATGATCAAAAACACAAAACTCTACCGAAATTACCGGCTATCTTAAATAAAAAACGTGGCCATTTGTGGTGCTCGTTTTTAATGTCATAAAGGAGGCTTTAACGAATATGATGTAATTAATACTAGAGCGGGAAACCGTGGGAAATTTAACATTGTGCTTTTTGAATTTATATTTCTTGGAATAAAATCGACAAAAGGATATTTTACAAGCTAGATTTCGTTATTACTAAACGAGTTTTAATAAATTTTAAGGCACCAGTTAAAACCTATACAGGGTTGTCACAAGATTCAGTTAACAGGCCACAACTCCGTTAGTTGAAGAGATAAAAAATCAAATGAGAAAAAGTTTTTAATGGCATCAAATTGGCATTCCAATTCCACCCGTAAAATATTATTGGTTTTTACAACTCTTAAGAAGCCATTATTAACTTTTTTCAAATGATACCCCCTACTTTTATCAATAGAAATTGGATGTCAATTTTATTTTGAATACGACACCACGTTATTTACTTTAAAAAATGGTATAAAATTAAGATTTCTTCATTTTATGATAAAGTAAATACCAAAACAAATTATAATAAATGTTAATAATTGGATCCTGCACATTGTACACAAATGTAGAAAACGATTTCATTCATTTTTTATGCATTTGAACAAAGTCACCATGGAAAAAATATCTCTATTGACATTTGGCAATTCAAATCCAAGAAAATATTCACAATACACATTCACATACTGTGTATCAAAAATAGTAAAAAAACATAGGTCGTATTCAGTATAAAGTTGAGATCCCATTTCTGCTTACAGTTGTAGGGGGGTGCCATTAGAAGAAAAAATTATGATGCTTCTTAAGAGTGGACAATGCCAATAATATTTTAAGAGCAGACACCCGCGATAATTTTTCCGTTGGAGATAATAACAAGGAATAGAAAATCCATCCCACTTTTCTAGAGCTTCTTTGCAAGTTATGACCAAATAACTGATAATTAATGCGAATCCCTAGAGGGCGCGCGAGTTTTGGAGGAAAAATTTGTGAAAAATCATGAAATCGAGCATTAGTTCTGCAGTCATAACTAAAGTTTCCCTCGTTAGATTTCCAATTTTTTTCTGATTTATAATCTAAATTGATTAGGCTACATCCTGCCAGAGACTTACCTTCTGCAACCTAGCACAAAATTAATTAGAGGGGTCCAAAGTTAAGGTACTTTTAGATCATTTTATTTCTTTTTGTATATTCTCTATTTTTTCCTTCTGGCAGGAATTAAAGAAATGACTTCTAAATCATCTACAAAAAAATATACAAAAATGTTGTTCGTACTAGCTTTTATGACTGCAGAACTAAACCACTATATTTTCCGTTTAGTAAATTGCTCTTAAGGACGCAATTGGAATGCCAATTTTTGATCTCTTCAACTAACGGAGATATAGTCTGTAAACTGAATCTTGGGCTCCCTGTATACTTTCATAAACAAAATCCATTTTTCAAAACCATTCGGACAACTACAAAACAAATAGTAATCAGTTTAACGAAGTGCCAGAAATGCACTTTTTTATTAATTAATTCCAAGGGTAGGAATGGTCACAGAGCCTTGTAAATGGTCACGTAATATTCCAAAAATATCTGACGTCACGAACTTTGTGGAATAAATCTCAATGTAAAACTGTCCTTGGCCAGGATTCGAACCTGCGACCCGCAAAACGCATATTTGGTGTGATAACCACTACACTAATTTATATTCAATTCACAATCCCAAAACTTTTTGATTTTCTTATAGCACATCAGATTAGTTATTTGTCCAGAAACATAATCATTGATGAGCAGCATGGCTTTCATTCTGGTAGTAGTCAACTACAACCGAATTGTTGATTTTTGAAACTTTTACTTCTCGGAAGCCCTGGAGAGGGTTTGTCAAGTTGATGCAATTTATACTGATTTCTCTAAGTCTTTTGATCATCTCAAACATAATGTTTTGGTTTCCAAGTTGGATGAGTTGGGCTTTGGCGTTGGTATAGTGGCGTGGATACAAAGTTTCTTATCGGAAAGAGAGCAGTATTTAAAAATTAATGGTTTTGTATCAAATCTAATTAGGGTTTCCTCAAGGCTACCGCCTTGGGTCATTTTATATTCATTAATGACTTAGCTGATGTAATCTCATATGCAGAGTATCTTTTTTTGCTGATGAAGTAAAATTTTTTTCTATTATTAATAACATTGATGATGCTTCTAAACTACAGGAAGATATTAATAATATTATTAACTGTTGTTGTCTCAATGCAGATGCATTTGAACACACATAAGTGTAAATCGTAAATCTACTAGTTTTCACCGTAGCAAAAATTGTCATTAGCGTTCAATCATCATATTTCTATTTTTACCAATAAGGTCAATAAATTCAAGGTGATTATCTTAAGAATTTTCCGTGAATTCAATATTTACATTCTTAAATCACTTAAATTATTCATTAGTTCGTCGTATTATTGAATATGCATCACCTATTTGGTGCCTCATCAAAAATACTTAATTAAATCAATTCAAGGTGTTCAAAATAAATTTCTTCGTACTGTGGTCGTTAAAATGGTGTTTTCAGGAATGAAATTTATTACGAGAATTTGATGTTGGTATTCAGCTCTTCTTGGTAAAATTAATTTCTATTTCCCTAATTTTGGTACGTCTGTGAGTCAATATCAGCTATTCAGGTTGTACACATACAAACCAATTACTTAAAATGCAACTGTTAGGACCTAAATGTGATTTGCTTGCGGTTAATATCTGTATCTATAAAAATAGTCTTCAACACATAATTATTGATATATTTTTTTCTCAATTTCTTTGTTATAATGTTTGAATTTTTGTATCTTTTTCTTTCTAGTTTGTATCCTGCCTATACAGGGTGTATCAGACCACCCGTACCATGTACCATCTCTTTATTTCATGAACCGTTTGTCGTACATTGATGAGAATAAAAGTACCACCAAAGTGAACTTAAAGAATCGTATGATTTAATTCGTAGTTTCTAAAACAAGTTGGAAGTGTGGTATTCTTGAAAAGGGCTTTTCAAAATAAACAACTTTACAACATTTAAAATTTCAAAGTTATTTCTGGATTTCTATTTGGTGCTTGTTACACCTTCACCAATAAGTAAGGCAGATCTAAGGAATACCCTTTCCGATTTGTATATTGTATATTGAAAACGATATTGGCCGATAAAAAACTTTAGCGATGAACATGTCTTTTTGCCGATAAAAAGATAGTGTCGATGAAACAACACTGTCGAAGAAATGGTAATATCGATGAAAATGTAGTGTCGATGAAACGTTAGTATTTAGTATCGATGAAAGAGTAGTGTCGATGAAAGAGTACTGTCGATAAATCTGTCGATGAAATGGTAGTGTCTATGAAACGGTTGTCGATGAAAAGGTAATGCGATGAAACATCTCTGTGTCGATGAACATCCTTGTCGAAGAAACGTTTGTTGATGAAATGGTAGAGTCTATAGTCTATGGACCTGGAGCTCGCGACAGTTTTTGGTCTCCGATCTCACACAGCATTCTTTTTGGAGAAGAGAATATTTACCCTATAAGAACAAAGAAAAGCGGGTACTAAACCCCTGCACGCTTTCCGATCATATGGAAAATTGCATTTCCATTTTCACAAATATTTGGTGTTTTTCTCTGATTTAATATTGCATGCCGTTTTAGCAAAAGAACTTTAGGAAAAGTTTTGTGGAATGACACTGAAGTTTGGTGAAAATTTTAAACTTTTCCTAAATATCCACCCATGAGCCAACGAGGGGCGCATGGCAAATTTATTATGGAGGTTTTATGACACAAACTATTGGCATGTATCATGAAAACGCGGAAAATCATATTTTTTTATTACAAGATCACATGAACATTTGAGCCCTTTGGGACCGTGCGAATCGTATGCCTATAATTTTCAAGACTTAAATTTATTTTAACTATCTTTTGCTAAAAGGGCATGTAATATTAAATCAGAGAAAAACACCATTTTTTTGTGAAAATGGTGAAATGGTTGTCTA
Source organism: Stenus bimaculatus (assembly GCA_963971135.1). Lineage (NCBI taxonomy): Eukaryota > Metazoa > Arthropoda > Insecta > Coleoptera > Staphylinidae > Stenus > Stenus bimaculatus. The sequence goes on along the minus strand of OZ020185.1, from coordinate 14,681,914 downwards.
TGAAAATGTAATGTCGATGAAACGTGTCTGTGTCGATGAAAATGTAGTGTCCATGTAACTTCCTTGTTGAAAAAAGGTTATCGATGGAAAATTAATGTAATGTCGATGAATTGGTCGTGTCGATGAAATTACATTCGATGAAAAGGCTACGTCGATGAAAGTGTATTGTAGATGAAACGGTATAAAACCGTATCCATTTGAAAGCTCTTGCATGTGCAAAATATTCATGCAAAAATAAAAATTACACATTTTAGTAAGACGCCTTTTAGTTCTCGAATGAAATTTGTAACAAAAATTGTGTCAAATGACCAAGTTAATACCAGTACAAAGAGCTCGTAATTTACTCCCTATTACAATAAACGAAGCAAGTTTCTTGATTATTTTACAGAAAATTAAAACTCTATACTTCACTAATGTTGAAAATTTATGCTAAAAGCTATATGCTAAATAAAATGTCTGCTACCAGTACTCTCATCAGTATAAATCCTATTACGAATTATACTTAGTTTTTGTGAAAGCTTAACTAGGGAAAAAGCTTAAATAGGTACATTTAAAAGCCTTAATAAGATTAGCAATATATTTTATAAAGTAAATCTAAACTTAATTTATTGATTTATAAGAGGTCTACTTTTTTCCTAGTAGGTCAAATGAACACCTGTGGAGGGGAAAGTTTCAAAAGTTTATGGCTGTTTAAATAAAACAGTCATGCTAGAATTTCGTACGATGCAGTTAATTAAAGATATGAAAAACAATTTATTATTTTACTGAGGTAAGTTCAGTCATGGTTTACTGCAGCACGTAGGTACATAAAATAAATGTAATCACATTTTATTATTATTATTCATATTACCTACACAAACTAACAAAATAATAAAATGGATAACCACATTTAAGTCCTTTTTTATAGAACCATATTATATTTTCTTGTAATCTGTACTTGACCTCAAGGATAGTTTTCCATTGAAAAAGTCCCCCAATTCTACCCTCAGCAATAAATGCTAAATATTTGATACTCCTACAACGGTTTCTTAAAGGGCCTACTCAAAGTTTAAAGGTGTCCTTTTAGCTTTAGTTAAATGTAGGAACAAGTTTCCCCACAAGACCTTCGTTAGTGTCTTCCTCTTTTTTAGTAAAATAAACCAAATAAGAATATACTTACCTTTGAAACTATAATGAACACAAATATTATTTCTGTTTCTTTGATCCTACCGCCTTTACATGTAGTACTCTTAGCAACTTTTCGTAAATTTTACCTAAATTTCGGTTAAATTACTTTTAATAAAAGAAATTTTGATATGAACCAGTAAATAAATTACGGGAAACTACAAACTAGTAGTATAATTCATGTTGAGTAATTTACTCTGCTCCAGTATAACAATTTAAGTTGATTATACAAAGCTCTCATGTTTAAGTACATCGATCCCACACTCTCCAGAGTATAACCGGGCGTGATTTCATTTAAAAAATAGCGTCTAGCCACATCGACTTCTGAAATTAAAAACGCTGCATTGATCAAATGTATTGTTTTCTGGAAACAGGCTATTCACATTTCCGAGAATAGGAAAACTCATCTATACTCCATGTAAAACTAATCAAACTCGATATTTAATATACATACATACTGCTTATTAAGTTATTCTCGTAAATCTCAATTGTGTGTTCAAACTAATAGTATTTTTTGTAAATGTAATCAATATTTAATTTGATTACAACTAGTAAGTTGTAAATTCTTTAACTGTAAGGAGTCATTATATTTTATCCCAAATAGGGCATCCACACGATTCGATTTGGTGAGATCGCAAGGTAAATCGGACAGTGTGGAGGCTTATTATCAACCAAATTATCAGATCGGAAGGTCGGCCTCTTTCGACCATTCGAGCGTCCGACCAAATCGGACCGTGTGGAGGCTCGCTCCGACCAATTTGAATACTTCATCCGACGGTCCCAATATTTTTGCAATTTTTAATGATTCAAGCCACGTGCACAAATTGATGCGTGTTGTAAAAATTAAGTTCCCGTCTTAAAATCATACGAATATTTCTTTGTCTTTGGATTCCACTGTATCTAATGATAACACAATTGCTGCTGTGCAGAATCGGCGGTCGGTTGGATGGGCTCATCAGCATCACTGACCGTCCGACCAAATCGGATCTTGTGGAGGCTATAAACTCTACAAACTATAAAGGAAGAGGGGTAAGTCTAGGACGTAAAAATACACCGAAAGGATTATTAATTTTTTAATTAACAAAGGTCGAAGCATTTAATCAAGTTATTTGTCATTCAACACGGAAGAATTGTAGCAAAAAATATTTATATATGTATATAAAACAAAAAATACGACTAAGTGAATGTTTAAACGCATATCATTGTATTTAAGGCATCTTGTTCATACATAATATAAGTAAAAATAGGCAATTATAATAGCAAGACATTCCTTCTTTAGGTAGACAGGCTGCTGCCCAAAATACAAATTCAACAAAACAAATTTCTAACATTTTGCTCGTGTAAATAATTTAACAAGTTTTAGGTGACTTGGTCACATAAAACATTCTGTACAGTATAACATTGTCATTCGCGGTCTCTCAATTTTTATACAAACATACAAGCACACATGCCGTATATCTAAAATTAGCAATATCTAAAGTAGTTTTTACTTAATAATCTTAGTATGTACAAGTAGCTGGTGTGTTCCCTGGCCGATGGGGCCGCCCTGGTCCCGTGCCGTACGGCGTTTTGGCGGTCGTACGTGGAATGTCTAACTCTTAACCGAGTGGAATCACACATCACTGGAATAAGCGGCACAATTGCATGCATTGCTTGCTACGCGGCAAAATCCACTTTGTCCCAAGGTAGAGACGAAGTCAAATCGGAAGTCGTACGGAAGTCATCCAGACAGAATGGATCAAAGGGGTCTTGCGCTATTGCCAAAAGAGGATCATAACCCAAATCTGTATCTTGCACTGATTGAAGACCGTTTAAATCATTGCCATTTTGATTATCACTAGGTAGCAAAGACTCCAACCAATCATCAGTATCCATAGGTAAACTTGCATCATGCTCTGTAGCACCATTATTATTACACCCAACCTGTTGTTGACCACTCAACTCTATCAACTGACTGAAATCCATATTTTCCAGGGTATCAAGTGTATCCAGTATATCCGCAGAATCTAGCCCCAGTGCCGATTCGGGACTCTCAGTATGATTATTAACGACATTCATTGGAAATACTGGTTCTACAACTTTAATATTAGCCGAAGTTGGGGTTGTTGGATCTTGAGCAGCGCTTGGAGGCAATTCCCCATTCTTAATTAAAATTTCTAAAACATCATCAACAATTTGGCTCTTTACATTATTTTTAATTTTTCTATGTTTAGCAACATCCTCATATACTGGAGGAGGACTTTTGATATCCTCACAATACTCTGACTTAATTTTAGTGATAACTGGATTTAAATCATCGGTATTGGTTATTACGGGATTTACTATTGAATTTATGAAATTAGGAAGAGAGTTAGCACGTGCATGTCCATTAATTACTTTATTTTTATTGCCTTGGACTAAGTGGTTAAGAACGATTGCTGCGTCTGTGCCATTTAGCACTAAGCTACCAGTCAAGTTCTTTTGGTTTTGGAAAGCAACGTGCTGTTGTTGCTGTATTTTCCTTTGTTCTTCATTGGTTTGTTGTGCTTGTAAAGCCTGTAATTGTTGCATTTGCATAATCATTTGATTTTGTTGCTGACGCGCTTGAAGGTGTTTTTGTAGAGCTAAGAACTGTGCTTTTGGTTCAGCCCTAGTAGCTGCCTGTAATTTAAGCTGCGATAACGTCAGTTCTCTTTGCAATTCCTCAATTTGACGCTGTTGTTCTCTTACTATTTCTTCTTGAGTTTTAAGCATTGGGTCATTTTGTTGAAGTTGTGGTAAAGGACTTGCAGGGTCACCGATATCCATGTGCTCCATGTGGTCATCGGCTGATTTCATGGTAGATGGCGAGGCCGCTTCTGATTGTTGTGGGGAGTTATGGGAAAAATCATCACAAGATTCTGTATTGCTAATATTTCCGTTAGTGAACGGTTTTAATCTTTCAATCAATTGTGGTTTTGATCCAGAAACCGGTAAGTTTCTGCGCTTTAATTCAGCTTTTAAGTCACTAACTTTCATATCCTCCAACCTTCCCACTAACCTTGTTGCTGGGACTGATGATTCGGAGGAAGTCGATGGTGCGGGGGATGGGATGGGATTGTTAATTATATTGTTATTGTTCAATTGGCTATCATTGTTGTTCTTTTGGGCTGCGGGAAGAATAATTTGTGGGTACTTGTGTTGTAACTGTAACTGAAATTGGAGTAGCAGCGTTTGTTGTTGTAGTAATAACTCATATGAACTCTCTCCTGGGGAAACGCCGCTAATTGTCAAATTGTTTTTCTGAGCACTAGGGGGGCCTTTGTATTCATGAAATTTAATTGTGCGGGTTTTGGGTACTGCTTTCGATTTGGATTTTTTACGGTTTTTATCTTTGCCGGGTGCGTCACTTCTTGTTGAAATTGATCGTGAAGTAAGTGCAGCTGGAAGTGGCGGAGGTACGGGCGTTGCAGGTTGAGATACAATGGAAGGTACAGGACTAGCAATGGAAGATAGTGGACTTAGGGTAGAAGTGGAAGACACTAAGGAAGCAGGACTAGAGGCTGATGTGTGGGGATGAACTAACGGTATCGTAACGTTCCGACACAGATCCGCGAACACTATTTCACTATTGTCTTTAAGGACCGGGGTAGCTGTGGTTAAAACTACTCCTCCTTCAATGGCGGGTATTAAGGAGACTACAATTCCCGCAGACTTGGCCGCCGTTTCAAGAACATCAACCTGTCCGGGGCTGGTGGTGCTAACATTATTATCCTCCGAGCTTTGGGAATCGTCTTCTGGATTAATGTAGCTTAATGGGTGTTGAGGCCTATTGAGCTGGCCTTCGCAGGTTGCTCGGTACGGAATGTGTCCTGCTTTAACTGCATGCTCTATAGGCTCTTCTGTGTGTAAAATGTTTTTTTGAATTAACTCCAACGGGCCGGGGCGATGAGATAATTGATCATTTAATTGGTCCGCTAAACGTGCTTTTTTAAGCATGCGTTGTTTTTCAGCTAAGCTGGGATCAACATGCGGATCAGCTTCCAATATATGCCTACTCTCCAATTCAAGCCTCGATGGTCTTTGTTGGATTTTTGTTTTTAATAAGTCTCCAGTTTTTGCCCGTTCTAATTGTTTTCTCTGCCCGTGAAATGCAGGTGGAGTTTTGAGGGCTAAAAATAAGGTTTGATTAATGGTATGGTTTTTTGATAGTAATATTTAACTTACGAGGCATGATTCCTTGTGCTACCAATTGCTCGACCGGTCGCCGAAGCATTAGTTTGACTTTCAGGGCTGTAAAAAAATTTAAATACATAACTGACACACAAAGACGTGTTGATGATATTCGTCTTTCCGATCACGTTCCCGGAAAGGTTTTTATTTCCGATACTGACCTACCAAGGGTCAACAAACATGTACTTCTATTTCATCCTATTTTTATACAGGATGAAAAATGAAAGCACGTACCATCAATATAATTATGTTAGTTATTAATGACATGGGGGTTCTTGTAATTTTGAGAAATTCTTTCCGGGATCGTTTATTTCAATATAAGTAGGATTTAAAAATTTACTTACACTCCTTGTTTTGCTCCAGCGAATTCAGCAGGGGTGACGTATCTACCACCGCCTTGGGTGGAGACTCCCGGGGGATCGCGGGTGAGCCACCCTCCGCCATGCTTGTTTTGAACCAATCCGGATAAATAGCTGATATTGTTTCAACCAAATCTCGATCCAATTGTAGTTGCCAATACCCGGAACCAGACTCACTTCGGTGACTGGACTCTAAAAATAAGCAATTACTCTTAAAAATAGACAATAAATATATTTTAAGAGGTTTATATTAGGTTGTAAATTGACAAAATAAAACTTTTGCGTCATTATTTTTGAGGCACTTATAGTTTTCTCCCACATTAGATTTTCTGCAGTATTGGCAACACAGTTTACAGTAAATTTTGTGGTTGTTTTTACTTAATAATTATGTTCCTGCATGTGTATATTTCGTAAAAATAATTTATATTCTTGAAAGTATGTACGTAAAGTAAGTTACAATTTAAACGTTCGTTTTTGTATGATGAACGATTTTTCAGGAAGGTTTCTAATGCAGACTTGTCATATATGTAGTTGATTGATGTTCCTCATATTTTTAAAATTCCTAACAAAAAACAAGTATGCAATTTATGAGTGAAAAAAGTAGGCAATTAGTTTCAAACTTTTAAAATAAGATGCGATAAATAATGTTTATCGTAAAATATTATAATATGGTAGACAATATTTTTTTAATTCAGCAATAAATAATGCGGTTGGTACAAGCTGCCAAAATTTACGCTAGTATAGTGGCGAGTATAGTTTTAGAACCGCATGTGGCAGACATCTCTTTTTAGACTCAAACTACATAAATCGAATGTTTTGAGTGGAACATATAAATAAAATAGATAGTGATTGACCTTCGGCAGACACCCAAGACAATAGCCTGCCAAGAATTCTGGCCGAAATTTTTTCTCGATTGGAAAGATACATTAGTGCATGCTGGTCTTTCCTAACTCTTCTAGTTGGAAGAAAAGCGGTCGTATTTTTTTTCAATGAGTTGTTTGAAACTAGTTGGCAAAAGATGCTATGCACTCCCTCGCACTCGCCCGTACACACTAATACATAATCACGCACACAAACATTTCTACCACACACTTGTGTAAAAATAGTAATCGTGGCCCCTGGAAGTGGCCAACACTCGTCGTCAGAGCAGCGGTGCTCTTCAGGCCACTGGTTCTTTTGCTGTAAGATGAAATGCACGCCGCATGCTTCTTCTATTAATTTTAACAAAAAATGCTTCTAAAACTAACCAACAAAATTATACGCACCTGTGGAATACATTGCAAAGTGGAATAGATAATGAAATTATGCAACGAATACCTTGGCGCACTATGTGCATGGCGCTTCAAATTATGTGAAGTTGGCCAATATTTTATTTTTTAACAACTATCCTAGCAAAATTAAAAGAGAGGTTAGTTGCGTCAAAACATTGCCAAAAACAATAAGTTTTCCTACAATAAGCACCTAAATATTATTTTTGAAAATTCTTTGTTATTTACAAACGGACTTGAAAATTCAATTTTACAACACTTTTATTTTCGTATAAAAATAAATATTTTGTCTTCACCTATCGACAATTTATTAAAAACACCTTACATTTTCAAATCTTGATGAAAAATTAAGTGATTTAATCATTTTAAAATTAATGTAATTTAATTTTAAAACAGGATGTGGAACCAATCCAGTGCGGACATGGCTTTTACAACTTTTTAACGCAAGTTCAAGAAACTGAAAAGTACTTATCCAATATGTTGCCAAAAAAATATGACCTGAAAACCTATTAAGCCATTTTTTAATGGTTAAAAAACGTCAAAAATTGATTCGGTATACAGCATGGCTCACGACATTGGACAACATGTCTGCATGGATATTTCTGTTATTTTTTGAGATTAAATGGACAACATACAGTGGCGACTCCAGGAGATATTAGACATCAGATATTAGACAGATCAAATAGGCGCCGCGGTATCCTTTAATTTATTAATATGGGAAATAAAAACCTTAATTTTTGAGTTCCGAACAAAAACGTGCAAAATCGCGCTTTCAACTTAAATTTAGTCCAGAAATTTTAGATTTAAAAAAAAAAACGAAAACTACACAAAGTACAAAAATAGTTGAGAGCTCAAAATTTAAGGAATGAAATGCTCTTTCCGAATATTCTAATAAAATGTTTAAGTCTTCAAATGAACTTTCCGGGACTGGATGTGTGCCCAAATTTTAGCAAATACATTGCGATTTTATTATGGGAAAACGAATCCATCGATTAACACCAAATATTTTTTAAGTACATCTAGATGCTACATATTTTTCTGGTAAAAAATATGTATTGGAGTTGGTATCTTTTATAGTTTTCAAGAAATTTATTAAAAACTTGGAAAATATTTATGCAATAAAGTCTTAATAAAAATTTTAGATTAATTAAATTAAACTTTTATATGTTTTTGGAAAGGGCTCTAGATGAGTTTCCAGACAACAATCATATTTGGTTACCACTTTTTCTTCTTGAATTCTGAGGAAAAAGGTATAAAAACCCACTTTTCAAGTTAAATTGAGTCCAGAAATTTATTATTCAGAGAAATGTTGATTGTTCGAAAATTATACAGGGTACAAAAACATTTAAGGGTTTTCCGAAAAAAAGTGACAAGTAGTCTCTTCAATTATGGAAATATTAAAAAGTTACCATCATCATCAATGTGCGCCAGAGAATTTTTTAAATGGAAACTCTTCTTTTCTCTTTTCGCTTTATTTGTTAAAACTAATCAACTTTTTTTAAATTTTTTGTTTAAAGGGAAATAAATAACCTAAAAAAGTTGATTATTTTTAACGAACGAAGCGAAAAATGCGAAAAAATACAAGTTTCCATTTAAAAAATCATTTGTGACTTGCTTGCATATATTTTTTCGTTTAATTTGTTAATTATGTAAGATATTAAAAAAAAATATTTTAATAAAAGTTGTTTCTTTTTAAAAGATCTTTCCAACAATACTATACTCGACCTAAGTTGCCATTTAGAAATTTAAAGTTACTTCCGGTTTCGGGTACTTCCGGTTTGTTTTGCAAATTATGAATTACACTAAAAGATTCTTTGGGTTCACTTTGGTAATAATTCTATTGTTCTCATCAATGTATGACAACGGGTTCTCGAAATAAAGAGGTGGTGCGGATGATCTGGGACACCCTGTATATCAAATAACTATACCTTATGGATTATTTTATTATAAACTAATTTTTGCTGTAAATTTTAAAATTTCAGGTTTTGTATTTTTCTAGAAGAATATGTATAGTTCGGCATATAAGTATAAGTGCTCATCTCACAAAAATTAGTTTTATCGTATGCAATAAGTAGTGCTTAATCAATTTTAAAATTTGTGCTTTTATAATTTTTAGAAAAATATCGAAAAATAATGTTATCGTATGTTATAATTAGTGTTAATTTGTGCAGAAAATTTCAAAATTTGAGCTTTTATATTTTTTTTAGAAAAACGTAATATAGTTGGTCTATTGTAATTTCAAGCTAAAAGTGCTCATGTTACCAAAAATAATTTTTGGCGTGATCAACTTTTACGTTTTAAATTAAATTGTTGTTATTAATTAATGCATAATCAGTGCTTATGTTGTAAAAAATAAATTTGGGCTAAAACAATTAAGAAAATTAGAAAAATCGTTGGCCCCGCAAATTTCACACTATCCTAACCAACTTTTTAATTTTTGTCATTAACTATTGCTTAATTTTTGTTAATTTGTGCCATAAAAATTAGAATTTGTGCACAACCCTTTTCAGCAGAAATGAAAACATTTTTGGCCCCGCCAACTTATTCTCACGCTTGCTGGAGCAACATTTATGTTTAGTTTTAAATTATGTACAGTGAATTCAAAAAAGGCTGAAACCGTAACTATGTAACCAAACATACTCTGTAGTGATTTTACAGTTGCTAAGTTGGTGTACCTGTTAATTCTTATTCAAATTTAAATCTGATCTGTCACTTTAACCAAAGCGCCTTTCACCAGTTTTTCTTCGGGTATTTTTTTAAATAATTTCTCAGTGTGTTGCACATTTTATAAAAAAAACTAAAAAATATTACTACAATGTAAATTTGGTTGTCTAGTTTTTAGGTATTTCCAGTTCATTTCTATTATCAAGTGAAATTAATAATTTCGATTTGATTAGTTTTTTGTTTTAAAGTTATCCCAAGATTTATGTTACGAATTGAGCGATTCTAAGTAAAAACTATGGGATTAAAAGTTTAAGTATGTAACATGATTCAGGACATGTGAATCCGTCCGTCCATAGGAAGCACTAATTTAACACAAAACTTCAGCCAAAAGTCAGCACAAATTATTAATAAAATTGTTTTTTGTATGATTAGCATTATTGCGTGAAATTAAAAATCATCAACTGTAATGCGATTTTCTAAACAAAATATAGAAGAACAAATTTTAAAATTTTCAGCACAAATCAAAACTAATTGAGCACTAAGAATTACTGCATATAATAATATTATTTTTTCACTGCCCAACTAAAATGCGCTTTTCTAAAAAAATATTAAAGAACAAATTAGCACTAATTATTGCTTAAGATTAAATACATTTTTGTAAGATGGTTACTTTTAGGGTGAAGTTACATTTTCCGAACTACAACGCGTTTTTCTAAAAAAATACAAAAGCAGAAATTTTAAAATTTGCCGCACAAATTAGCAGTAATTAAGTGAGGTATGTTTCGTGGATAAATTTTTTAAGTTAATAACTTTAGTAGTAATAAGTTGTATATGTTTTTGGAAAGGGATTTAGATAATTTTTGGCTAAAAAAAGAATAATTTTGTTATCACTATTCGGTTTTGAGTTCTGGACAAAAATGTGTAAAATCCCACTATCAAGTCAAAAATCAAGAAATTCAGAAGAAGGTTGATTTCTCGAAAACTACATAGGGTACAAAAATGTATAAGAGCTCAAAATTTAAGGAATGAATTGTATTTTCCGATCATTCTAGTAAAATGTTTGAAACTCTTCAAATAAACTCTCCAGGGTAAATATTTTTTGAAATTCGTCTAGGTGCTATATCGCCGGTCTAAGTCAAATTCTACATAAAATGGGATAGGGTCAATTTACAGTTCAAAATATGACGATTTTAATGCAGAAACATCAATCTAAACTTTAAATTAATAAAACAAACTAATCTGGATAATTAATGTCCTTCGACATCCTAATCCTAATTTTGATATATCACTAAATTTTGAAAATACCTACTCCTGAAAAGAGTTTTTTGTCTTAGAATAGTTCTGCATTAGTCCGACGATGTGTTTCTGGTATAAAATTTTGGGTTTGATAATTTTAGAGTGGTTTTCATCTGAAGAGAACCCTGCTCAGAAATCAATGTTTAAGAATATTTAGATTTACTTAGTTTATGATTGATGTACGTGATGATGTACTGGTCATCTAGAATTAAGGTTTCTCAATTAATCTGAATTCCTGTAATGTATGAATCGACATTATTTAGTTTTTATAATAATCGCTCGGGTAAAAGCACTCGCGGCGCATGAAAGGTTTATTTGAGATGAAATCCACTCTAGTATCTTTTAAGAAAATTATTGAAATCGTAAACTCGGAAAATACTGGAATAAAAATTCTCGAAAAAACTTTAAATTTACTAGTTTTTAGAATCAGTTTGTTAACACTTTTCGTTTTTAAGTTCTGGACAAAAATGTACAAAATCCCAGTTTATGTTCAAATTTAGACATGAAATTTTTGGACTTTTTAGAAAAAGGTTGATTTTATCGAAAAATATTTCTCGCAAATTAAATTAAGTACCGTGAATTTGAAAACATTTTAGTTTAGGAGGTGTTTTGATCGGAAAATTTGGATATATGAAATTTAAATTATTTAATATTGCGTGGGTTTTAAATCATATAATTTAAAAAAAAAACTGAATTTATTATGTTTTTGCTTACACAATGATCACAAAATTAAAGTGAAATTTATGTAATACAATTCTACTCACTTGCCCGAGATTATTTTACATACAATTTCTAAAAAAATATTTTTTTAAACTTTTTTATTTTTAAGATTTTTTTTTTAAATATGATTCGATACCTTCATAGTGTCTATAAACAAAGTGAATAATAAAATTTTAATACGTCAAAGTTTTTTTTATCAAAACCTCATAAACTAAACAAAATTTCTTAACCTTAATATTTAAATCTTGAAAAAGGCGCCATAGGGTAATATGTCTTGTCAAGGGGTGAAATCACTCATTGATTCAGCTACTCGGATTATAGTAAAATTCTATGGGGGTGTCCCACTTTTTTTAAAAACAATCAAAAAAGTAATTCGGAGAAATTAAAATCAAAAGTGCACTTGAGTTAAATTAAAAAATATAACGAAAAGAAGGAAATTATATAGGGTGTTCCACTAAATCAATAAAAATTTTAAACTTTTTTCCTTTTTTGAAAGTCGACAAAATATTCATAGTTCATAAAAATTTTTTGGTCAGAATGACATCTACTTTTTTGAAAAACTTTGCCGTACGATAGCTACAACATCCTGTTTATAATGTTTCATTTAACATAAAATTAAAAAAAATATTTAGTTGTAGTATCGGTTGGTATTTTTCTTGGTATTAATATTTTTGTACTCATGTTTTCACTTGAAAAACAAAACATTTTTCGGATATATTTTAGCAAAACTGAATCAGATTACAGTTTTCTTTGTTTATACACTCCGTTTGATAAAAAAATTAGTAGGTACATTTAAGAGGGTTTTCACCTTCAAAGTTTTTAACTGTCGAAAAATTTAGGTTTTTTTTTAATATTTCTAGTTTTTATTGTATATTTAACAAAAAGTTCATCAACCTTCCAGTAACTTTCATAATAATTCTGAAAATCCTACCGTAGGTGCTTAAAAATGCATGGCACCTAAATCTATGCATAATTGGAATTACGCGCTGATTCAAAAAGTCTTTAGGTTTTGAAAATTTTACTGGAAGCTGGATGAATAAGGCTATGGAAGCATAGAAATATTAGCAAAAACGTAAAAATTAACACAATTAAAAACGACAGGGGCGATCCTCCACTGCAAACTAGTTGTATTTTGTTATTTTGAAAAAAATATGAGTCTTATTACCCATGTAGTTCAATGTTTCGTAAAAAACCCTGTATAAAGAAGCAATTACTTGCACATGTTAAATTTAAATTCAAAAGATTTTAAAATTAAATGATATGAGGAAATTTAATAAAATTAAAGTAAAAAAAGTGATGTAGCATTAAAGTACAAAAGTATACTTGCAACATGAAAGTTGATGGAAATTTAAGTAAACTTTAATTAAGTTTCACATTAAAAAGTTTGGAGAAATAGAGGACTTGCGAGAACTACAAGTAAAATCAGGTAGAAAACGTTTGTTTGAACTATATAAAGGTTCATAAGAGATGTTTGGAGTAGTTTGGAAAAAACATCATAGCATTAAAAATAAATTCCCAGAGTAAAAAATGTTGGATTCATTTGCAGTGTAGTAGTCATAGAAAGTGTCATCAAATACATGAGCAAGTGATGAATAAAACGTACTTACAAATTGAAAATAGAATCGTCTAGGTCTAGAATGTAAATAAAGTACGTAGCCTTCCAAATAAATAGAATGGATTTTTGCTACTGCTACTTTTTCAAGTTCTTTTTTGCTGTTTTAAAGTTTAGCTATTATACGTGATAAAGCACATTTTGGGTAATAAAATTATTCTAATTTTTTACTTACTGTAAGTTATTTATTTTTAAACAAAGCCAATTTAAAGTGAAACTAGGAAAGCGTGGCTTTTGTGTGTTGGTGGGTTCCGTAAAAGTTGGCAAACTAAGTTTGACTTACATCGAAATATAACAATTTTCCTCGAATATTTCAGAATCATATGAACATTTAATTGGGAAACTTGAAGTTATTAAGCGTTTAATTAAATTCCGAGTTGACGAGGGCGGTCACAAAGCGTTCGAAAGCGTGCAAAATTCGAGTTATCACGTACATATAAGCAGGAACAATTCTGCCAAAACAACGTCAAAGTTGAATGGATTATAAATAATTATAAATTCTTGCAGCCAGGTACAAGGTGCGTCCAGTGCGTAATTACGATTAATTGAAAAGTCAGAGTGATTAGCGTAACAGTTGGCTGGAAGAGATGCCAAAATATTGTAGAAGCAGCCGCCTTCGCGCCGCGCGTCTCAATTAAATCAATGCGCCGCATTATTTATAATCTCACATTCTTATCTCTACATATTTTTATTTTTTAACGTAGTCGATTCGTGCTACGTCCCAAGACACAAGTTTAAGGTTAATGGGTATTATGATTTATTGGTTGTAGAAAAAGATTCGCATTAAATTATTCATTGTTTCAGTATCAACTCTAATTAATGAAGAAGAAACAGCCGGTTTCTGGAAAATAGGCTGACTATTTTGGGATTTTGACATCTTTAGGCCACTGACTTCGCATTCCTCGACGATTGGTTAATTTAAAAGCAGTTGCCAACATAATGGCGTACAATGTGTTACCGAACTTCCGATAAAATGTTTTTACGTGATTGTTCTTGTTAATATTTCATAGCTTTAAACACAAAACCCACGCTATAACACAATGAGCCGTGGATAATTATTCTCTTTTACGACATGTTTGATGATTTGATTTGTATCTATTGGCGCCTTACGCATTTCTGCACCAGCTAAAAAAACAAATATTACCTGGCATGTGTTATTTTTATGGAAAATACAAGGATTTCAGTTTATTTTCTCAATGACGTGCTCTCTCTCTCCACTCTCCACACTCCACCTTCTAATTATAATTCAAACCTACACTAAAAATTCGTTTTATTAATTTATTAAAAATACATTTGTTGTTTACCAAAATAATCAGATAGGAGTGAATGCAATACCTGGCACACTGCCACAGCTTTTTCACTAAAGAAATGCAATTTACAACAAGTAAATCATCATGTGCGCCCACGTCTTAAAAAATATTACTGTGATGTAACACACTGCAATCATAAAATTATTTTTCAATTCATGTGCACCAAACATTATGAAAACATTTATAATTGAACTTTTTGTGGAAAATTCGATTATTATAAAATAAAAAAAATTAAACGCCTATAACCTATAATAAAATATTTATAGATATAGAAAATTATGTTCGTTTGTGGTTTGTTTCATTTATCCCACACGTTTAACAATAATTAGTTCAAGGTGTATTGTTATTACTGTTATTACACCACATAGCTTAAAGGTTTGTTTTTTAAGCTAACGTAATTTTTCAAACTTCCTAGGAAATTTTACTAAATAGGTCATTAATACAGCCGAAACCGATGTTTTTTATTTCGTGCCAGTTGTCACGTAAGCAAAAATCTTATAAGCTTCAGAAAATCAAAGAACTATTATCATACTTAATGTACCATTATACAGGGTAATCATTTGAAACTATACATCCTAAATAATTTCATTTTGATGATATGTATAAAAATTCGTATAAAACCATCATTTATCCTATTTCTCATGTCTTGAATACATTCAAATGGTCTTTTGAATAGAATTGTTTTTAAATGTTCCCAAAGAAAGAAATAAACTCAATAGCGAAAGATAGGGAGACCGTACTGGACACTATTTAACATTGCCTATTTAAAATGCTGCAGGTAAAGGAACATTTTCAGTTTTACGACGAGTTATAAAATCTCTTTAAGTCAATCGAAATTAAGTTATTTAGCTGAATTATGCATAGAACAAGATGCTATAGACCAGTGGTCCCCAACCTTTTGGACATCACGGACCACAAAATTCATAGTTTTAAATCTCGCGGACCACTTTAGTACAAAAAAAATCGTTTCCAAAAAATAATTGCAGAACCTATTTTTATTAATATAACATGCAGTTTGCAAAGCCTATGATCGTACTACACCTTTTCCAATTGTATTTCAGAAAAGACCAACTCAATTTCAGAAATCATCAATTATGATTTAGAAATGTAAATTGTATTTTAGAAAGCATCAATTGTATTTCAGAAAAAAAAAACAATTTAATTTCGGCAAGTTGTCAATTGTATTTCAGAATCATCAATGTATTTCAGAAAGCATCATTTGAAAATAAGAATTCATCAATTTAAATTCAGACATTATGATTTGTATTTCAAAAGCAATATAATTACATTTTAGAAATAATCACTGTTTCATTAAAACAGTTTATTTCAATTGGGTTTAACTTTGGTGATTAAAAACCTAAGCGTAATATTGTTACTGGCATAATGTTTAAATTGCCAAAGCACATTGATGCCAAAAATTCTTGTCTTCCTCAATATTTATAATTGGAAATTAAATTGACTTTTCTCAAATACAACTGATGCTTTCTGAAATACAATTGATGCCTTCTGAAATTAAACTGATTTATTTGGAATGCAATTGATGTTTTCTGAAATACAATTGTTAATTCTGAAATAGAATTATTTACACTTTCTGAAATGGATTTATCTGAAATAATGCTGAAATACAATTGATGCTTTCTGTAATAAATTGGAAAAGGTGAAGAAACAAAAAGTGTCTTTCGTGAATGAATTAATTGCAACGTAAAAACGAAAATGGTCAATGAGAATCTTATTATAATATTTTAAATAAAGTCCAGATTTTTTTACGGACCACCAGTCGTCCATGGAGCATCGGTTGGAAACCGCTGCATTTAGACAATATTAATTATGTTGAAGCACTTGATAAGTTTGCAGAAGTAAGAGCAAAGAAAAAGGAACTTTAATTTTTTGCAAATTTTGATTAACTACTTTTAGTTTAGTGGTATATGCAATGTCGTAATCATGATCAGAATGATTATTTATTTTAGACCCCCCGCCCCCTCCACTCTGGCAATAGAGGACCCGGGAGTAAAAAATGTCTAGGGCCCCGAAAAAGGTTAATCCGGCCCTGGTTGGTGCTCCGTCTCTTTTGAAACTACAAATTTTTTGCGTTAAGAAACAAGTTTTCTTCCTCATCTTGCTGATTCTCAAAATTTTCTGTTATAAGAGGATCAATTATATTCTCAAGGATGTCTAAATTCGTTCTCCATTTAAATTTTCTTCCATACATATTGACCCTATTATAGCATCTCCTAAAATTCCAGTCCAAATGTTCACCCTGTATATAAATAAAATTAATTATTGCACGAAAGTACAAGAATTATTTTAAAAATCCCTTCACACTATGTTTTATAAGAGACAGAATAGTAAACAAAAGCTTGAAGAATAGTATAAACCATTTGTTAATTTGTAAAAATAAATAAATCGTTTTGAAATCTTGTGACCTTGAACAGAAAAATAATTCTCGTTGAATGTAATTAATAACGAGATGTTTACGTTCACGTTCAATGTATAATATGTTGTATAGGATTTAGCAAGGAATTATAAAGTACACAAACAGCTGAATGCAAACTTGCAGTGAACTTCATGAAAACTTTATTAATTATAATAAAAAGCACGGCGTGTTTAAAATTTCGAAAAAATATTGATTCAATTAAACCTTTTATTTTTCATATATGAAAAAAATTAAAAGTCAAGCGACAAAGATCGAACCTATACTTTGTATTATTTTCGTTTAAAGGTCTTGTTTTGAAAATTAATATATACAGGGTGTTCCGTTCGTGGTTCATCAAATACCAGGGTTAGAAATTGAAGCAAATTTATTTGCAAAAAAGCGAAATAAGTAGGGGTTTATCTTTTTTGTTACATCGGTTTAATTTTAATTTATGTGACTAATATTATATTTATAATTTAAATAATCACATATGTCCTAATTAATAAATTAATTACAAAAATTTAACTAATGGGTTTGCCAAATTAAAAAAAAAAACAGAAGAAAAGAAATTTTATACAGCGCATTCAAAATAGCAGTTTTTTAATAATGTCCTTCAAACAATTTGAATTTCATATTAGAAGCACTGTTCAGGTTTCTAGTAACGTGTAGGACCTTTATATTTAACGTAATGATAAAAAAATTACATTAAGGAAAACAGCAAGTTATTCGAAATAAATTTATTTAAACCAAGTGGTCCAATTGTCCAGAAGATTATTAAGGTCCCAGAATTTTGTCAATAAATATAAAATTGGTAAATAGTATATTATTCAACGAGCGAGTAATGATAGCCATTACTCACGAAGGCCGAAATTGCGTAACAGGCCTGAGTGAGGAGAAAAACTTAAGACACAAATTGTGCTAAAAAGAAAAATGCTTTAGACAATAATTTCTTCTTTTTTTGCTGGATTCAGATTCAAATAAAAAAATATGGGTTTCCATTTGAAAAAACTGAGTTAGGGTTAGAATGACCATGAAGAAGTCCTCCAGGTGAAAACTAACTGTTCTCATTCTTTGGCCCCTTTAAGACCAAATAATTTTTATTTGAAACGTTTTTTTTTTCTAAAAATCTTACTTTTGGATATATTTCGACTATTCACTTTATCTCGACCACCCTGTATAGACTTCTGAAGTTACTCATCGATTAATGTCGGTTTAGAGTTGACTCGTTAGATATTTTCTATCTTACTCCACCTTACATACCAATCCATATGATTAAAAGCTAAACGTAAATCGCTACCATAAAAATGTAGTCAACAATCTACCATTACAAACTTCCACCTCTGAGCACAGTCTGTTACGGGTGGATAGTCGTGAAACTGTTAAAAACACATTCCATTAGATCTCACATATAGCCTATTTGACAAACTATACATCCCTTTCTAATTTTTATAAACTATGCTCAGGGGGGTTATGCTTGAATCACTCGACAAAATATCGCATACGACATGACAAGGATAGTTTTTTATTTGAATAACAAGGAAGTCGTATATGACATCATTGTGGTTCGAGCATATGCCCCCAAGACCACTTCTAATAGTAGTAATTTCAGAAGATTTTAGTAAGTGAAAAAAAATAATTACGGTTTCAAGATTTTCCCCGGCATGTTAAAAATATGAAGAAGTTTCAAGGAACCTTAAACTGCAATGGGTCTTACCTTGGAAAAAATCAAATCTTTAAAAAAATATTTTCTTCTTTCAAATTTTAACAACTATTTTTGTATTGCTGTTGTTACCAATTGAATCGGTGATTCCGAAACAGTACGAGCCCAAAAATTGTGGTTATGAGTTAAGATAGTTAAAGTATTTAAAATTCATTCTTCTACAGGGTGTTCCGAAATAATTGTGACAATTTTTAAGAGTGTTAGAGGAAGTGAAACTAAGCATTTTTGACTTATAAAGTATTGCCCGGAAATGCTTCCTTAAAAAGTTAACCATTTCAAAAATTTAAAAAAAATATATTTTTTTGTAAATAAAATAAATATTATAAGAGATATTAATTTTAAATTTTGGCCACAGTTTTTTTCATATAAGGATACACATTTTCAGCCAATAAAAGTTAAAAAAATATTTTCAGGGGCGTTACATGTGGTGGGGTCATCAACTTATTTGGATCATATCTTTTGTTTCTTTATGTCTTTGATAATTTTAAAAGTACTAAAATAATCCTTAATCAATGTTCTACAGAAAAGGTATTCTTATTGTATGTCGCTCCGGTGTTTTCTTTCGGAGTAAAAGTGGATTTTATAATTTTTAGCCAAAAATATGTATTTAAAAAACATCATCAAATTAGGCTTTTTAATGAAAGTTTCATGATTTATCTGAAAACATACAAATATCGAAGTAGGCGAATTACCACAATATTTTGTTAATTATAAGTTCTAAGCAGCCTTTAATATTTTATAATTAGTGTTTGATAGTTGGTCGTATTATTGCAATATTAAAAATTCATAGATTTTCAAATGCGGAATTACCAGACATGCTTCTTGCATATGGAGCAGCCCACATATTTAGAACATGATATTTTAGGTAGATTAGCCTAATTTGAGTTGTTTTATAAATTCATATTTTTAGCTAAAAGTTATAAAATCTACTTTTACTCCGAAATGAAGCACCGGACCGATATACAATAAGAGTACCTTTTATGTAGAACATTGATCAAGGATTATTTTAGTACTTTTAATATTATCAAAAACGTAAAGAAACATAAGATATGATCAAAAAAATTTGATGAACCACCCACATGTAACGCCCATGAAAATATTTTTTAAACTCTTATTGGCTGAAAATATGTATCCTTATGTGAAAAAATTGTGGCTAAAATTTCAAATTAATATCTCTTATAATAATTATTTTATTTACAAAATAATATTTTTTTTTTAATTTTTGAAGTGGTATAACTTTTTATGGAAGCATTTCCGGGTAATACTTTATAAGTCAAAAATGCTTAGTTTCACTTCCTCTATCACCCCTAAAAAATTGTGACAGTTATTCCGGAACACTCTGAATATTCTATAAAATTAGCTTAAAAACAATAAGCTAGGGATTATATTAAAGCCAAATGGTCTCTAAACTTTAGAAAATGAGTAGAAGAACACTAGGAGTCCAGGATCCCTCTCCCCAATTTTGGGAACAAAATACTAAATAATTATTGGTTGTTTAGGCCAATTCCCATAAAACGGTGATCTTTTTCCTATAGGAAATTTTATCCCCAAAAGTGAGGATAGGGCACTTGGGGGGTTATACAAAAAAGAAGTAACATAATGTTTTAGTTATAGGTACCACATTGTATTATACCTGAATATACCCAACTTAATAAAAGTTTGTATTTGTTTTTATGGTAGTACTAAATCTAACCTAGCCAAACCAATTTTCTTGCTAAACTAAGTAATTAACACAATTTAAAATAATAAATTCATAATTTGAAAATATATTGAGGTCAATAACAGTACAAGGCCATAATATTTTTTGAAAGATTGCTTAGTGCAGAATATATTTATTTCTAAAAATCTTGGCATGAAAAAAATCGTTTCAAGAAGTACTACAAGTCTTCTGTACATACCAGTTTAAATTGATTATCTCGAAATTAACTTTTAGGTCTCATACTATTCCTGGACTGGCTGAGTAACGATTCCTGCGAATTTACAATCCCAATTGTAAGTATATTAAAACTACCCTAATTCCTTGGGTGTTTTCCTCTCCAGGTTTTAATTAAGCACATATCTTATTAGTAAGTCGATAAGATTAATTTTTGCTTTACCATTCGGTGGAACAGATCTATGAATTTTTAAATGAAAGAGGGTCGTTTTAGCTTCCTAATAATAATTTTTAAAAATCCCTAGGTACATACATATTATATTAGATAAAATGTAAAATCAGTGAACTAAAATTCAAAATACTGTAGCTCCAAAACTAAAAATAATAGATATTTTGTTTTGTTTTTTGTTGATAAAAGTTGCTCTAGTTTCTTGTTTATTGTCGACAAAATTTGCTCTAGTTTCTAGTTTGTAACCCAGACGTGACGTTTGGTCAACCACGAACATCATACTCTGTGTATCAGGTTTTCCTGGTTATTGTGGTCAACTGAATTTATTGCGAACCTATACGAATTATAAAAAATTTGGAATTAGAAATTTTGCAAATCTCGATTTGCATGTATCTACTTCAAAATGTTTATCTGCAGATTACAACTAAAAAATAATATTTTTTTTTGCTGTGCAACAAGTATAAACAATAATGTTGGCAAATCCAATAGAGGGAAAATTTTTCTTTTGAAGTGTTTAATGGTCTATTTGTTGTGTCTGGCAAGAAATTTTAAAATACCTAGAAGCTCGAATGGAGGTAAATGAAGCGATAAAAATATTTTATTAATTTCAATCAAAAATATTTTAATCTTCGTAAATTTTATGAGAGAAAATAAAATTTAATAGAATGTTTGAAAATAAACATTTTATTTCATGGCTGGGTTGAAATTAATTAAATCGGCGTCGACGTTTGTGCAAATACAAAATAAATATATTTAATGGGAACTAAATTTTAATTACCGACTTTAGTAAACAAACTTTTGGGCATTATCAATTTCTATTGGTATTAAAATAATTTCAGCTCATAATTAATGATTGTACGTTGTTAATTTGGTATATCTTCTCATAAATCTGCTTATAATAACTAAGCTGCAAACACCCCATTTATTTTCCATAAGCTTTAATCAGTAATATTGAATAAAAATCAACTGGGTATGAATATTCAGATATTTTATTAATAAGTGCGATTACTTTTTTAAAACTATTAAGACTAATTAAAATTCTAATTAATAATTTATGCATTTTAAGGAATAATTTAATAATTCCGGATTGTTTCAAAACAAAGGTCAGTGTATTATAAATTATAATTTAATTAAGGATGAAATTTGAGTGCAACGTGTTATTTATTAGCATAATTTAGAAGTTTATTATTCAGATAACTGATGTGAAACACATAAATATTAAAAGAAACTAAGTTCAGGTTTATTGACGACTTTGTTTATGAAATTTTATATCGTTAGAAAAACATAGGAGTATATAACAAAAAAATAAACAAATATATTGTATTTCATTGACATTACCTCCTTTTCATAATTTATACTCTCTCCGTTCAAAAATATGGTGTACATTTTGAAATAAAATTGGTATCAAGTCATTAGGGAGATATGTTCAAATAACGACAATTTCTCCATATTTAAAAAACACGACGTTTGCCAATTTTTGTAAATCAAGGGTTTTGAAATTAAACACATTTTGATGTAAATATGCAATTAAAACGTAAAAAAATACTTAAATTTCAAAAACCTTTGATGTAAATTAAAATTCAAAATCATAAAAAAAAATTAATCAAAGTTAATTTGCTGTGTTTAGAAGTGGAAGCTGACTGGAACAATTGGACCGATTTAAGATTCTCGTCATCCAAAAGGTCTTCTAATTCGTCATCATTGTTTGTTAGCATATCTTTACCGTCGTTCAAGTTTGGTTGGTCATTTGCAGGTACTATTATTAATTATTTTGAAGGTTACTCAGACATATGGGCTGCTACCATTACCACCACCCGCCGAACAAGTCCCGCAAAAACTTATTAATAATAGTGCTTGCAAATGTTCGAAGAGGTACCGAAATGCTTGTGGTGACAGGAAGCAAGGGATGAAATACTCCTCAATATGGTATAATTGCAGAAGAGCATCTTGCACCAATATACCAGATAAAATTGATGACAAGCTAAATATTTGAGAGACGACAAAGATTATAGATAACACTTGCTCCAGTCAAAGGTTTTCGTACTTTACCAAATTGGATCTTGGTTCGCCAGTAAGAATGAAAGAGTAGGCGACGTAAATCCAAAACATATTTTTAGAGAAAATTGGAAAGAGTTGTCATTTTTTGAACTCGTATATCTTCCTAACGACTTGATGTAATTTCAAATATAATATTCATTCGATGCAGAATTTTAATTTATAAAAGAAAAAAATATTTCTAAACCTTTTGCAATTGTATTTCAGAAAAGATCAATTCAATTGTAATTCAGAATAGTCAATTGTATTTTAGAAAACATCATTTGAAAATCAGAATTCGTCAATTTAATTTCAGACAGTATGATTTGTATTCCAGATTAATCAATTATACCTACTACAGAAATAATTATTTGTGTTTCAAAGTAAATTTTGGATAACCTAAATATACTAGATATTTAGTATGTTTGTTTCCATTGCTGGAGCAGCTAGATGAATGATTTTAGTGTGTTGTGCTGCACGAACTTCATCAATAATTATAAGTAAACGAATATTTCCTCCATGATACATGGTGCCATAACAGGAGAATTCCGAAGTTGTCTCTTAACAATACTGCTTTAATTTTAGAACAGATTATTTCAATTGGGTTTAAAATTTCTGAATAAGGACCTAAGCGTAATGTTGTTACTGGTATAATGTGAAATTCCCAAATTAAATTTTTTATGAATTTTATGTGCTGTTATGGTTCACGTGTACAATCATCACCAAACACTCTTGGCTTCATATAATTTTTTTACAATTGGTTCTTTCTGAAATTAAATTGATTTTTCTGAAATACAATTGATGATTCTGAAATACAATTGATGGTGACTGAAATTAAATTGATTTATTTGAAATACAATTGACTATTTTAAAATATAATTGATACTTTTTGAAATTAATTTCATCTTTTCTGAACTACAATTAATGATTTTTGAAATATAATTGGAAATTTATTCTCCTAATGTGATGAGGAGCAAACATGCAAAACGTGTTAAATCCACATTCAGTCTTTTTTGACTTTTAACTCAGAATTGTGCTATACAACCAATCAACTAAAATACAGGGTGGAACAAAAAAAACGGAGCAAGCCATAACTTTTATATTCTTTGTCCGATTGTTGAGAAATAAAAAGCATCTATAATTATATGTTTTGTAGGAAAAACTGTGTTCAATACAATTTCCCAAACCGCTGTCATTTTTGACAGGTGTATATCAAGTTTTGTTTTTCAAATGGAACTGTCAATTTTTTTTCTATGATTTAATAAAGGGTATTTTTCTAAATAAAGTGGTGTATAACATTATTATTATTATTTAAAAAAACGAAAAAAAAAATTATTTAATTTTTTTTTTATTTTTGCAATGAGGTAAAAAACGATTTTTTTTTGAAAGAGGACCCCTCCACATGAATTTTGCAGTTTGATTTTTTCTCTAGCACTTCAATTGGCTTCACAATTAATTTCCAAAGTTGGGCAAAAAGTTTTTTATTGAATAAAAATAAAAATGAATGTGTTTCTAAAAATGAACTCTAACACATTATGAATAAAAACACCAATTTTATTTTTCGTTTTCCAACCTCATTGCCAGATGTTGATTAAAATGTGTCCCTTTGAATTTTTTAACAAAGCTTGCCATGAAATTAAAATAAAATGCGAATGTTTGGTAAGTAAAAAAGTTTACATTCTTTAAATCAGAGTATTGTAGCGTGTAGTTAAAATAGTTATCATTTAATTATAAATACCACACCCACATTATGGACTACAGTCAAATTACTGATATGATTCAAATTTACTTTGAATGTAGAAAACATAGTTATGAAGCAGTACGACTCTATCGCTAACGTTTTCCGAATCCACCAAAACCTCAAAAGTTTGCTAGACTTGAAGCAAATTTACGGGAATTTGGTGCTTTCAAGAAACGCAAGAAGCCTAAAGGTCAGTATAATAATGAAGGAATGGAGTTAAATGTTTTACTAATGGTAGAAGAAAATTAAAGCACATCCATTCGCGAAATGGCTCATAATTTTGGAATATCGCATACAGAAGTACTTAAAATATTTAAAAAACACAAACTGAAATCTTTTATCTCCCAGAAAGTACAAGCTCTTGAAGAAAATGACTTACAACAAAGACAAGTATTTTGTAATATTTATTTAAATAAAATAAATGAAAACCGAAATTTATTTCGTAAGGACTCTGGTCTGATGAACAAAAATGCCATGTTTAATCGAAGTATTCATCGAAACTGGAGTCTAGAAAATCCAAGAAAGATAATCGAATGTACTTATCAAAGAAGATTCAGCCCAAATGTTTGGTGCGGCCTTTTGGGAGATACTTTAATTGGACCTATTTTTATTGATGGGACTTTAAATCAACAAAAATATCATGAACTGTTGACAGAAAATTTACAACATTTTTTAGATAATTTACCACTCGCCGAAGAAATTCGCATATTTTTCAACAAGATGGAGCTACGCCACATAATGCAAAAATGAATGTTGAATTTTTAAATGCACAATTTGGAAGAAAGTGGATTGGAACACATGGACCAATTCGTTCCGACATCGTTAGATTTTTTCTTTTGGGGGTATATTCGAGATAAGGTATATTTAACTACCTCTAATACTGTTGAAATTTTACGACAAAAAATTATCGACGCTTGTCACTCTATACCACCGGGAATGATTTGGAATGCAACCTCAAGCGTAGCAAGAAGATGTCACATTTGTCTTAACCACGGTGGAGCCCACATTCAACAATTTGTATAAATTTCTTTTTTAATTTAATTTCGTTTGTAACTAAAATACTAATAAACTTTGATTATTTTTGTGATGTACGGAAATGAAAAAAAAATAAATTTTTTTTTTCGTTTTTTTTTAATAATAATAAAAATAATGTTATACACCACTGTATTCAGAAAAAAACCCTTTATCGAATCATAGAAAAAAAATTGACAGTTCCATTTGAAAAACAAAAGTTAATATACACCTGTAAAAAATGGCAGCAGTTTGGGAAATTGTATTTAACACAGTTTTTCCTACAAAGCAAATAATTATAGATGCTTTTCATTTCTCAACAATCGGAGATCCGCTTTTTTTGTTCCACCCTGTATAAGAAATAAGAAGTAAAATTTTTGCGATTTAATCAAATATAAATAAAAGGGATTTAACACGTTTTGCATGTTTGCTCCTCAATTGTTTTCCAGTAATTTTGTTTTATTCATTGTTATACTTATTATAATATTCAATGTACACCTTATTTTCGGACAAGAAATAAATCAAAATGTATACGATATTTCCGGATGGAGGGAGAACTTTTTAAGGCATAAAGAGATGTTTTTTTTTAATTTTTTTCTAAAATATTAATTTAATATAATTTAGGAAGATGCTGTTTGTTTTTCCAAAAACTTGGCAAGAGTATTAAAAATATGAGATAATTAATTTGTTTTCTAAGCCTTGAAAGAATTTCTCAATACCGCCTTCTATTTTCACTAATGAGACGGAAAACAATCAAAAAACACGAAAGCCCCAGGCGCCTTTATGATGCTCGTAATGATTTCATTAACAACATTTACTGTAAAAGCACGCTGTAATATAATTTATTTAAAAAAATAAATGAGGAAACCTGAAAACAAATTCGCACTTCCTAATGTCCTCATTTTAATTAAGGGTTATTGTTTCGTGTTGTATAATAATTTGATAGTTTAAAATATATTGACATGATTTCAAGTGTGTGTATAATTAAGTTTTAAGTTAGCAAGTACGTGACCCACTTCATTGACCATACGTGTGTTAAAAAAAGAAGTACATGTAATTATAATAGTAATAAATATAGAACACGTTGCGAGCCACTTAACAGTTAATGCTTTGGCTATTTTTTTAATTGTTTACTTGATGTGTTGTATGGAGTATATTTATTGCATGCTTCATGTTATTAGATTTAGTGAGTAATAAAATCTGTAGTAAATAAATCAGTCATGACTGAGAAATTTTCAATATTTACAAGTGACAAATAATCGAGTCCCCCTTGACTCGTCGAATAGGTGAGAGCCAATACAATTTAGCCAAATGTTTAAATATAGAAACGAATCTATAAATAATTTCTTGTTTATCTTGTCACACTTGGAGGAAATTAAAAAAACTAACGCAACGTGTTATGTATATTCTGGAGTGTTGCGTTGGAGGGTTTTTGAGAAAGCGTGGAGACGACGGCGAAGGAAAGTAAGTGCTCTCGGCTTGCGCAGACTGAAGGGCGTTGTCGCGACTGAGCCGAAGCAGCGCAGAGTTATTGCGTTATTGCGGAAGCGTTAAAAACAACACCACACCACACCACACTACTCCACACCATAGCAACGGGAGGATGGGGAAGATGTGTGGTTTGTCGATGGGGTTAATTTTGTGGGGTTGATGTTTACCGTCGCAGTGCTTGCAGCGCTTGGCGCGAGGTTCTCCGAGCGACCCCGTGCTCACGGGCATGGTCCTGCCTCAGCAGCTTTCAACTCACACGCCACCGCGTCGCATCATGGCCGCCACTCTATGCCTAATTTGATTGCAGAACATCTCTGCCCTGACGACGCGAACGGACGCTCGGCGTCGGTCAGCTACTAACTGGCGCGCTATGCCGGCGAGCGTCGCGCTCGCGCTCCCCGGAACTTCCCGAGCACAGGCGTCCATCCATAACACCCGCGTCTCCAAGCGAAGGGGCGCCCACTTTCCCAGGTGAAACATACTCGTTAAACGCCATCCAAAATCCATCCAAACTCTCCACAAAACTCACAGACGACACACGACGCCGACGCCATCTACTTGATTTTTTTCCCGACTTTTTTTCACATCTACTCCCAGAGCCAACTTTTCGCTCGAGAGCGTCGCGACGCTTTCAAATGATTCATACCTTCGGGAACCTTAATTTAATAACTAATAACAATAATATGAGTAATGCATTCCTAAATTAAGCTTATGCGGCTACACGTAATTATGTTGGAATAGATTATGACGTTTTTTTGATTTCATTCCAAATTCATACTAATTTAACAAAACATCCAATTGCTATAAATATTTAAATCTTCTAAATTTATACCAACTGATGCAAACTACTTTCAAAATAAATTCCGAATAATCAACCCAAAAATGTGAATAAAAAATATCTTCCCACGTACGATTTTCTAGTAATTTTTCTCGCTATTGACGTCTACAATCTAATTCTTACTATTTTGATGAATTAAATCCAACTGCTTAAGTCATTTAAACTAGAAATAACTACGGAAAAAGGAACTGAAGAAGCTATTATTAGACCAAAATATGTCGCCGCTTACCAAAAAACATTAATAAAATATCTATTTATGGTCATTACTTTCCACGTTCTAACATTTTTGTTGCGGTATTTTTGGAAGAAATAGATGTAATTATTAACCTTTTAAAAATAAAGATAATAAATATAAATAAATACCAACACTGAAGACTGAGGAAAAAGCCAACAATACCTAATAAAATTATTTATTAATCTGGTGAATACGCCGGGTTAATATATGGTTAATATAGGATTATTATTGCAAAGTCGCAAAGACAAAGCAGAAAATATTACAAAATACACAAGTAAATGGGATTTACTAAAACGAAACTGTCAAAGTTTTCATACTCATCCACAACTGTTATTAGAAGTCATAGAGACTTTGTTGTGTGCCCACACCTTCATAAAATCTCATTACTTTATTTGTAAATATTTAAACCATTTAGCCATAAATCCCTAAATATCCCATCAATATAAGTAATTTAGGTATTTCTAGTAGTAGTAAATACCTATTGACATTATATACAGGGTGGCCCAATTAAGAGTTCCCACCCAGGTTATTTTGAAAACAAGTAATTTTTGTAAAATAGCCTGAAACTGATCAATTGTTATTTAGTGGGGGAGCAATGTATGGTTGTATTTATTTTTATTGTAACTTCTAACAAAAACAAACTTTAAAAGCCCTTTTAACCCATGTTATCTGTTAAAAACGTGTCTAACGTGAAAATGCTATAACTTCTCAAATATTTCATCAAATTAAAAAAAAATATGACAGTTGTATAGAGAATTGTAGGAGCTTTACAATGATGTATCACTCGACACCTATTGCCATTTAAGATTTCTGAAGGGGTAGTTTCCCTGCATAACTGGGTGCGGGGTAGTCCCTTGCGTTAGCTTAAAAATTGGTCCCCCACCAAATAAAAATTGACCGGTTTTAGGGTTTTTTTCAAAAATTATTTGTTTTCAAAATAACCCAGGTGGGAACTCTTAGTTGGGCCAGGGTGTGCATTAACCCATAATAAAAATAAAAAAAAACAACTTCAAAACAATAACAGATCAAATAAACATCTTTGTACTTTTTTCCTCATACAGCCTCACTTGACGGATTTTTCCTTCGCCTCTTTAATTTTCCTTATTATATTCCACACTTCACAACTACCATCTAACACTCTCCCATTCCTCCACTGATTTTCTATCTTCCTTCTACCACCCAATTTCAGTACATTCTTCCCGCCAGTGCTACCAGGTCTCTTCTTTTCCCCACATATTGTGCATTTTCTTTGCTCCTCCGGCATCCAATATCGGTTACCTCTTTCCTCACTGCCACACCTAAATCTGGCCACGACCCGAAAGCCCACATTTTCTTCCTTCAACATCAGGTACTCTGGCCGTGCACTTCTCTAGCTTACTTTAGTGCTCTTGCATCTCCACCTCTTCTATTATCGTTCTCACATATCTACCCAACCTGATTCCCATTTCCTACTATGGACCACCCTACACTCTGATACACTTTCTTCCTGTTGTGTCCCCACGCTGTTTGTATTATTCCCCCTACTCCCTCTTTGTCTGCTTGCCTTAGCAGCTCGCAAATTATTCCAATCTCTTCCTTCAAAGTTTGTTAGCCTTTCCATTGCGTAGCCCCATACCTTATGGCTATTGGTTTCTTGCAAGACCTTTCCACTCCCAGTATTTGCTTGAGGATCGTAATCTGCACCTTCTCAATTTCCTTCTGCTCCTCTACTCCCCACACTTCGGCTCCTTACAGCAAAATACTTTTAATACATGCCTTCCAGATTGTAATACTCGCAAGGTATGATCTTGATATTCTCTCCTTCCATTCATTTCGCATTCTGGCCATTACTGTACATGCTTTTTTGCTTACATATCTAATATTATGTTCCTTATGCGATCCGTTTTCTGACACGATATATCCTGGGTATTTAAACTGACTCTTTCTATTTCATTTCCTTTCCCCCTAAAGGTTCGTCTTTTTTTCTGCCTCCTTTCACGCAGACCATTAACTTAGTTTTCTCCACATTTACTGTTAACTCTCTTTTATTCATATACCTTTCCAATCTCTTAATCATTCATTCCTTCTATGTTTTGGCTATTATACCAATATATCAACCGCATACGCCAGTTTCCAGATTTTCCTCTTCCCGATTACTACCCCTCCTGACTGCCCCTTTCTCAACACTTTTTCTAGATCTGCAGTAAACACATTGAAGAGCAGCGGGCTCAGAGGACAGCCCTGTCTTAGATCCTTTCATGTCTTAAATTCTTCCGAAACTTTTCCTCCCACTTTTATTCGACATCTCGTTTCTTCATAAATCCATTTTATTAGCCTTATTGTTTGCCCTGCGATTTGACATTGCTCCAGTTTTCTAACTCCTCCTCTAGCCTGTTTGCTATGATGTTGGCAAATATCTTATAATCTGAGTCTATTATTGTGATGCTGGTATATCTCCTAATCTCCATGAGTCCGGCCATTCCTCCTCTCCCCTTATTATGCTATTCATAATACTCCTTAATCTTTCCTTCATCCCTTCGCTAGCTTCTTTCCATACTTTCCCCGGAATCCCATTCGGCCCCACTGCCTTGTTAGCCTTCAGTTTTGCGATCGCTTTGTCTAGCTCTTCCCTTGTTATCTCTCCTTGATTGCCCCATCCATCTGTGTCTATCTTATTCTCCTCCCGTATCTCCTCTTCCTTATACAGATCCGGAAGTGTTCTTTCCATTTCTTCAATTCAATTCCATTTCCTTGTTAGCATTCGAGCCTTTCACCTTCTTGAGATAGTTCCACACATCTTTTTCACATTTAAGTTCTCTTATTTCTTTGAGTTCTAATTCACCATGCTCTTTTACTTCCCAATTTTTAACTTCTTCCATTGCTTTCTTTGCTTCTATTATACCTTGCCTTGGTCCCGTACCATCCTTGAACGCCTTGCATGCTTCTCTCACTTTTGCTTTAGCCTCTTTACAATCTTGGTCCCACCAAATAGCTCCTTTTTTCTGTGATCTCTTTTTATTTCTTATTATCCCCAAACTTCTTACTACTTCCTCCCCATATATTTTCATTCCTCCTTCTTTCATTATTTCGAGATTTATTTCTATAGTATAGAAATAGCAATATAGTATTAAACATAATTTTGTAATAGTACATATTTAATTTAAGTACCTGGGAGTTTAACCAAACAGAGAGATGCTACGAACTACGAAATCATCGGCTACGATCATCTTTAAAAGGGCTGCACATGCAGATCTCTCCCTTCTCTTTTTCTCTCTTCTTTCAACTTTATTCACTCTCTTTCAAAGCCAACGTTCTAGTGACCAACATCTTTGGTTAAACCAAGTATCTGTACAATTGTAAAAAACCAACTGTAAGTATTATTTTCTTCAAATAAATTATTGTACAGTAGTTTGAAGTTGATACTTGCAAAAATTATTTGCCGACTCTAACTACAACGCCTATCGTCCTGACCGAGTAGGTAAACAACATAAAATTGAGCAGAAGTGGGATCAAAATAACTTCATGCTTTGTCTATATTTTTGGTATAGATCACATAGACCCAATTTCAGAAAAAAAATCCTAACCCGTTTTCGAGATAGCAGGAAAAAATGTAGCAAGTGGCCGACGAGAGCAGTTCCGACAAACACACTGTGGTTAGGCCTTCATTGGATTTTTATTAGAGAATAGTCGGCAAATGTGAGCGCTTGATTTTGAAATTCGCTTGATATTTGCGGTTTTGTTCATAATTTCCTTTTTTGATACACAGAAGAGACCTATAGCTACCAATTTCTTCCCAAAAATTAAGTAAAATTTTAAGAAATTTTTGAAAAATTCTCATAGGAGTAAGTTTAGAAGGCTCTAGTGAGTGCATAAAAAGAGTTAGGGTTTCAAAGTTTTCATAATTTCTAGAGAATTTAATGAATTTTTAGAAAATTTAAAACAAACACGCCCTTAATGGGTCATATCTTAGAGAAAATCTTTAAAAACTGCTAAAAAATAATTTTTTTCTGGATTTTGTTTTTCTGTTCAATTTTTACTTGATAAACGATTTGTGTTTTATTATTGTTACCAATGGAAAGAGGATACTTTCAGCTTTAAAATTATATTTATTTTTAGATCTTTTTACTAAGTTTTTAAGCAGCTATTGATCATTTACTGATGTCTGGCAAAAACGGGCGATGCCAAATTCAAACCCCTGTAACTTTCAAATCATAAAAGATAGACCCCTACTTTTTTGGTTTTTTCGTAATAAAATTTGCTCTACTTTCTAACCTTGACGTGTGGTGAACCACGAACGGGACACCCTGTCTAGCCCTAATTTTAATTGAAAATTAAACAATTATTACAATAAATATCCACGAGGAACTAATTGTTGAATTTAAATAACGACAGTTTTATTTATTTTTATTATAAAACTTAATTTTAACCAAAAACAGAAATGAACACGTAAATTCCCAAAAAATAATAAAAAACTAGATTGAAATCTGATTACCACTGCGTTAATAATCAAGTTTGAAGATTCATACTATCGGCGGGCGCGACCGAACTGTCTCCCAAAAACTTGCGAATTGTCTCCCGCGAAGACCCTTACGGGTAAGGCTGCCGAACAGCGCATTCCCAGACAAATTCCGTGGCTACAAAACTTTAGTAAAATATCTATTTATTAGCAAAAAAATAACTAAATTTTTGTAACACTATAACCTCACCAAATTACAATGTATACTTTAAATTTTTTCCGCATCAAAACGTAACAAACTCTACCCAAACCTAACCTAACCCGACCACCACAGAGTGTGTTTTAAAAACAATAACCTAACCGAATCGCCTGAAATTACAGGAGACAATCCAGTCCCTTTAGAAACTACCTGAAATTACGGAAGACAGTTCGGTTTCGTTTTAAATTTTGAAACGCGTACTTGAACGAAGACCTTCTGTTCGACGCTTGCGTCTCGACTACGTGAAACATAGTGAATTTTTTAATTTTTATTAACATAAATAAAGAAATAACTAAGGTTTCGTATACACCTGGTACCTATATGAATACAATACATACATGTGCTGGGACTCTGATCAATCGAAAAGTTTTAGTAGACTCGTGTAAAGGCGATTCCATTGAGATTTGATAGAAAGTAGTAGAAATGCAACTTTGCTACTCTCATGAATACAGACAAGAACTCGAATCATAATCGGAAGCGCTCGAGTTTTTGGTTACAATCGACAGATATTCTGTTACACTTTACGGAAGGTAACAAGCAAATAATTACTTTCCTTTTTTAATTCAATAAGAGAAAACAAGACAGAAGAAAACCATAAAAAATAAATAAGCTTAATATTAATAAAGATTATAAATATTTAATTTTAGGTTATTTATTACTTTGAAATGTCACTCACGTCTCACCAACTTAAAATGTCTCTTTCTTACTTACTGTGGAATACGACAACCTCAATTTTTTCGATTCTATCGAGCATTTCTATTTATCAGAGTCCCAGCACTGGCCTGAAAAAGTTTTCATTGGTGAAGTTGCGATTTGTTAGAATAAAATATTCATAATTACTAGTGGGGAAGGCCAGGGATAAACTTACGCTACCACAGAGAAATGCTACTCTTCTCTACCAAAATCTAGTCAAATCTAGTACTCTACTCTACACTCTACCAATTGAATTTTTACAAAAACTAAAATGCGATCTTATCTTCTTTCGGTGCTTTCTCCTTATAGAAGGTTGGCGATCGTTCTATTATTCAATCTCCTATCAGTGCGGCCATTTCTTTGATGTCGAAGTCCCGAGTCAACGTTACCCTTCGATTTTTCTCTCTATGATAGACTGCATGAGCTTGTATTTATCGTTTCTGAAAAGTACGCAGCTTTCCTTCGCTTCACGCTTCGGTCCATCTATGGAAACCTTAGCATTCGTCGGAACATCGACATTTCAAACGTTTCGAAACGGTTCATTTAGATAACCTTCAGGGTCCAGCCTTTCATTTACCATTGTGTTTAAAAGTGAAGACTGCGATTGCATATAAGATTTTTCATTCTAAGGAAAACTCCTCTTGCCAGCTCAATTCTGATTTTTATTTTGATATCAAGGTCCCATTTCTCGTTGAGCTAGCAGCCAAGATATTTAAACTTTCGTACTCTCTCAATGTGTCTATCGTCTAGACTGAGCACGATGTTCGGTATTGTATGTTTGCTGATTATTATAATTTCGGTCTTGTGTATGTTCATCTTGAGGCCATATTGTTTACTTGCCTCGTTTATTCGATCCATCATTGGAAATCTTCTGCATTATCAGCAGTAACGGATGTTGTTGAGGCACTTTCTTTAATCTTAATTTCTTTCTCCACTTCTAGGGTAGTTTGAAATATTTCTTGCGAGTATAAATTAAAGAGTTGACGATAGGACGCATCCTTCTCTCATTCCCGTCATTATACATATTCCATCCGTTACGTGGTACCCGACTTTAATTTCTGCTGTTTGATTTCATTACAGCTTCTTGATGACACTTATATATTTGCTGTAAAGACCTATACTCTTAAGTTGTTTAATTAGAATTTCGTGCTTTACATTGTCGAAAGCTTTTTCATAATCGATGAAGCAGCAATATAAATTTTTCTGATGATCGAGACCCTTCTGTGTGAGAACTTGAATAGAGAAGAAGGCGTCTCTCGTACCTAGCTATTTCATGAATCCGAACTGTGTTTCACCGATGTGCTTTTCTATTTTTCACCATAAAGATGCGTTTTGCTAACAACGGAAATTTTCCAACGCTAGCAAAAAACACACCTTAAACCTAAGATGTATTTGAAGTGCATGGCTCTTAAGGCTGATCAGCTTGTGGTCACAGCTGAGTTTTGCGTTAAGTTTTTTTGAAAGTGGATCTCGGCCAATCGTAGGGATATTACCACTGTTCACCTCTTCAAAACTTTTCTTGTCTATGTCAGATACTCGTAAAAGTTCCGCATTCAATTCGTCTAGTTCTGCTGCCTTATTGCCGGTTTTGCTTGACTCAGAGCTTTTCTCAATTCCTCATTTATTATTTCTGGTCCCTCTAGCTCTTCTTCTGTTTCTTCGTATTCGGACCGGTTGTCGTGGAACAAATCCTCAATATAAGCTTTCCATATTTCCGCTTATAACTCTTTCGTTTCCAAGATAAGCTTGTTTTCCCTCTCTGGTGGCGATTATGTGGCAACTTACAAATAAAAAACAAAAAGTTGAGACAAAAACTAAATTTTGATAAAAATTTAATATTACATCTTTAACACTGCCAATTTTTTTCATTAAAACTATTTACTCTAGGAGAAAAGAAATAAAACCAAGTCTTTGAAAAAGTTCCAAGCATAGACCGGGAGATAGTGACAGAACAATGGGTATCATTTTTTGCAAGTATGGCACCCCTTCAGGGGTTAAATATCATAATTAAAGAAACGAAAATCATAGCCGCACCGCTGGTCGTCGGGGCCTAATCTCAAAACAATCAATCAAATTTGTCGGAAAATTAGGGATTTCAAACAATTTTTTTTTTTAAATATTCATGTATTTTCAGGTAGTCTATAAAAAAAAATCGGAGGAAGCGTAATGCCATACTGATCGGTTGGGGCTAATAGCCCGCCATTTTTAAAAACTTTGGGAAACTATTTTTTACAGGTTCGCGTATTTTCCAACTAATTATATTCACATAGCCATTCACAAAAATCACCATGCCATACCATTTCGACGGTTCTAAATAGTCGCCATACTGCCCTAAAAAGTCAATTTTTTCACCTGTCGATTTTTTACGGCAGTATGGCGACTATTTTGAACCGTCGAAATGGTATGGCATGGTGATTTTCGTGAATGACTACTTGAATATAATTAGTTGCAAAAAACGCGAACATGTAAAAAATAGTTTCCTAACATTTTTTAAATTAACCTGTTTTAAATAGTATGCCAGGTTATTAGCCCCAACCGATCAGTATTGCATTACGGTTCCGCCGATTTTTTTATTGACTTTGAAATCCGTAATTTTTCGTCAAATTTGAACTCAAAATAAAATGGCGACCAATAGTAGTGCGTTGAATGACATCTGCGGTATTTGCAACGAAAGCGTGACAAAGAAAAAAGTTCAAATTGTGGGGTCTACTACCACCTAAGTTGTGCCCAAAAAAAGAAAATTGAATTTGTGAGGGAAATGTTGGTGAAATGTTCTAATAATACAAACCACGTGGAATCCGCCCAAGGAGATACATACAGTGCGCGCCAAAAGTAAGTCCCCCCCCCCTGCTAACTTTTGAACAGCTTAATTTTTTATTCTGAAAATTTGGTGACAGGGGTAGTTGATTGCGTGGTTTCTAAAAAACGTATTTTTGTTTATATGAACCTTCCGGTTATACCGGAAGTTGACAATAACTTTCTTATTTTAACTGTATATTTTTGGATGTTTCAAATCTCCGGGAAAAGCTGATTCAAAAAACCTACTATAGTAAGGGTAGAGGGTTGATAGTTTTGGAATTACGGCAATTTGAAAATTGTATGTTGTGTCCAAAAAAACCTTAACCTAACCATAATAATCTGGAAAACAAATTCATCTTGTATTACAATTTTCAGTCCTTTGGTCAGAAAGTTGTTGAAAATTAGAGACATTAAAAAATCTTTTGATGTAGCAAAAACAGTTTTCACAGAATTTCAAAACATAAATCGGAGACTTTTAAGACAACTTCTAGAACGCCAAAATAAAGGTATATACGAGTTTCCAGCATATTATCTCTCATTCCGAGGTTAACCCCATTTTTTTGGTTAATTTACTGGGCTATGCAGTAATGTGTCAAATATCAAAATTATCACTGAATCGAATATAGACATTCAATAGAGAAGGTCGTCTGCAAAGTAAAAAATACTTTCAGTAATCGACTTTTGAAGAAAAAATAGCATGTTTTATTTGGAGCAAAAGTGTCACTTTCATCAGCGGAAAAACAAAAACTAAAGCTGCATATTGACCTTGGGTATTAGAGAAAAACCAGTGTCTATTTATATGAAAGAAATCAATAGAAACAAGGGATTTAAAGCCAGACTTGAAACGTTTCAATTAAAAACCCAATTAGAGAAAACTGTATATTTTTCCAGGTGCTTCGTAAATGGTAATACCTTACTAAAATTTGTTTTCCTACGTGCTTCCCCAATTCATATAACTGCTTTGTTGTAAAAAAAGGGGATTAAGTGTTTATAAATAATAAGATCCATTATTACTTAATACCGCAACATAAAATGTATTCAAATTAAATTTTCTGTAAAAAATATTCAAATATATGGGGCACAGGGTAACCAATTAGTCCCATTCTTTTTTTTACATGCAATTCCGGCATTATTTGAATAAATTATTAAACAGATTTTGCCTCAAAATTTGGAAAGAAATAAGAAAGTTAATGGTTTCTTATCAGCGGTAAACATTGATTGATCTTTTTTTCAGTTTATTCCAATAACTTCCAGGAACAAGGTTTGAGGGTAGAATACGCACTGGGTAGAGAGTTATGACGTCATTAAGAGGTTTACGCTCCGTGCTTCATTTCTTCTGGACGCTTTGGAAGGTAAGCCGGTCTGTTGAATTTTTTCCAACTCTTAATGTATTTCCTCCATTTTTTGGTAGAGGAGGAAAGTTATTAAGTAATAAAAATGAACAAGCCTATTAGGATATTAAATTATATGGAAAGAATACATACAGGGTGGCCCAACTAAGAGTTCCCACCCAGGTTATTTCGAAAATCAATAATTTTTGAAAAAAACCCTGAAACCGTTCAATTTTTATTTGGCGGGGGACCAATTTTTATGGTAACGCAAGGCACAACCCCTCACCCAGTTATGCAGCGAAACTACCCCTTCAGAAATTTTAAATGGCAATAGGGGTCAAGTGATACATCATTGTAAAGCTCCTACTATTCTCTATACAGCTATCATATTTTTTTTTAATTTGATGGACTGTTTGAGAAGTTGTACCATTTTCACGTTAGACATTTAAAACCCGTTTGTAACAGGTAAAATGGGTTTAAAAGTTACAATAAAAATAAATACAACCATACATTGGTCCCCCACTAAATAACAATTAATCAGTTTCAGGCTATTCTGGCTATTTTTCAAAAATTACTTGGTTTCATAATAACCTGGGTGGGAACTAAAAGTATTTTGAAAAGAGACTCTGAAACCGGTTAATCCTTATTAAATGGGGAATCAAAGTACGATTGTAATTATTTTTAACAAAATTTTTAGCCCATATCACCCGTTAAAAACACGTTTTACATGTCTAACGTGAAAATGCTATAACTTCTCAAATATTCCATCAAATTAAAAAAAATATGACAGTTGTATAGAGAATAGTCGGAGCATTACAATGATGTATCACTCGACCCCTATTGCCATTTAAGATTTCTGAAGGGGTAGTTTCCCTGCATAACTGAGTGAGTGGTTGTCCCTTGCGTTAGTATAAAAATTGGTCCCCCGCCAAATAAAAATTGACCGGTTTCAGGCCTTTTTTCAAAAATTATTGGTTTTCGAAATAACCTGGGTGGGAACTCTTAGTTGGGTCACCCTGTATATCGGAAATTTAGAGTGTCTCCAAAAGCGTTCATAAAGTAAAGATGAGACTTAAGTGGACAGAGTAGTAACGGTTTTGCGGAACTCGGAACACCGGCGTAACTCTGAATTTTCGAACGCACTCCTGATATAATACTTACACTGAGAGTGTTTCTGAAAGCACTGAAGATGTTGCCAAACACATACCTTTAATGATTTAATTGCAACCAGATATTATATAAGAATTAATAGTTATTTAACCAACGAGTTGGTTAAAACGTTCCGCTCGTGCTTAAAAATATCTCGATTATTAATCGCATTTTAACCTACGAGGTGGTTACAACATTTCGTTGATCGTGCATTGGATTAATTAGAAAAAACAATAATTTTTACAAAACATTTTCGAAATGTCACCATTACAAAATACGAACCTGATCGATCATAATCGAAGTCGAATTAAACGAATAGGGTTGTCTATTATCAGAGAGTTCTATAGTCAATTAAGAAGATACTCGGCGAAATGTTTGAAAAGCGTACTTTTCGCCGCTAAACATTGTTTTTTGGGCATTTTTAATCAAAAATTTAACAAAAACGATGCCTAGTTCCAATCAAATTGAATTTAGTTTTCATATAGAATTTTTGTTTTTCATGTAAGAGTCTATGATAAAAATGAAGAAAAATAAAAACGCATTTTATATCATTGTTCAAAAAATACGCCCCTATCACTCTAAAACTAAATTCAATTTGATTGGCACTAGGCATTGTTTTTGTTAATTTTTTTATTACAAATTACAAATGCCCAAAAAACAATGTTTATTAGCGAAAACTACGCTTTTCAAACATTTCACCGAGTATCTTCTTCATGAAGACTTGATCTGTACATAACCTCATTTTTATAAAATGAATATAAAATGTATTGGCGTACCAATTATTTGAAGTGTATTTAAAATTACATGTATTTATTTTATTTATAATTTTAATTAGGTTAAAATAAATTGTCGTAAACTTCGTAGAAAATTTCGTCACAAACGTCATCAACAGAAGGCACCTCCAAAATCATTCATTAAAAAAAATCAATAGAGGTCATTAATGAATGATTTTGTATACATTAAAAATGCTACTTAACAAACGATCAACGAAAAATTGGTTTCAATGAATTAAAAGTATTAATTATTAAAATCCGATGCTATTTTATTGTTCTAATAAATACTTATTATTTTTTTTCAAATTAAAAATATTCGTCGTACCTACAGTGTAAATAGTGAGAGTTCAAGTGCAGTTCATTATAAAAAAAGGAAAAAGCTATTAGCATCAAGTCGAAAATGCGTACAAAGTCATTAATCAATAAGTTAATAGGACCGAATTACAAAAGAAGGTGCGGATTTTATTTGTAGAACAGTAAAACATCCTGTAAATACTGAACAAGTAGTACTCCTATGTATGCGTAAGCTTTAAAAAGCAAAAGCGACCTTCATTTCGATTATTGAATAATACCGTGAAGTGATTGACCTAAAAACTGTATTATAAATTATACTCCTATACGTTTTTAAAATTACATGATGTAAATAAAAGGAAATAAAAAAAATTGAATTAAAAATCATTTTTATTTGATTGATTGATTATTATTAATACAGTTAAAACTACGTTGGAAGTTGACTATACCGGATATTTTATCACATGTTTTACGGTCATTTTTATATACAGGGTGATTTATAATAAGGTGTAAAAAAAATCGTACACATTCTACATAATATTTGGAACAATAAATGTTAAGAATTTTTTTCTATCTATCTTCCTAAGAAAGTTATTTAAATTCAAAAATCAGAAAAATCTAACTAATTTTACATTTAAGAGCAATTTCCTAAACGGTAAATATAGAGGTTTAGTTCTGCAGCCATAAAAGCTAGTACGAACAACATTTTTGTATAATTTTTTTGTAGATGATTTAGAAGTCATTTCTTTAATTTTTTGCCATAAGGAAAATTGAAGAATGTACAAAAAAAATATAATGATCTAAAAGTACCTTATCTGTGGACCCCTGTAATTAATTTTGTGCTAGGTTTCAGAAGGTAACTCTCTGGCAAGATGTAGCCTGATCAATTAAGATTATAAATCTGAAAAAAAAATGAAAATCTAACGAGGGAACCTTGAGTTATGGGTTATGGCTGCAACACTAATGCTCGATTTCATGATTTTTCACAATTTTTCCTCCCAAACTTGCGCGCCCTCTAGGGATTAGTATTAATTATCATTTATTTGGTCATAATTTGAAAAGAAGCTCCAGAAAAGTGGGATGGATTTTCTATTCCTTGTTATTAACTCCAACGGAAAATTTATTGCGGATGTCTAGTAAAATGCTCTTAAAAGAGAATATATTACGGTATTTCCATGAAAACAAACATACAATGGTCAAAATCGTCGTTTTTAAAGTTCCTTGGGGTAAAATCTCCCATTGAATAAATAATTCTTAACACTTTATTGTTCCAAATATTATGTAGAATATGCGTACGATTTTTTACACTTCGATATAAATCACTCTGTAT
Organism: Stenus bimaculatus; assembly: GCA_963971135.1. NCBI lineage: Eukaryota > Metazoa > Arthropoda > Insecta > Coleoptera > Staphylinidae > Stenus > Stenus bimaculatus. The sequence goes on along the minus strand of OZ020185.1, from coordinate 14,640,685 downwards.
ATTTAATTTTTAATTTAATTTTGTATATTTAATTAATTTCTGAGAAATTCGCTTATAATAATAAAATAGCGTAATTTGGTGGCATGAAATGATATTATTAGAAAATAATGAACATTCTATCTATATGCGGTTTGTAAATTTAAAACATAATAGCTTTTTAGAATTAATTCAAATGCAAATCAGTGAATATGTGTTTGATTAGAAGAACAACTAATCAACTAATAACAACATCAATTAACATTTTTATATGCATAAATGAGAACAAAGTTGCGAAATTTTTAAGGTCGTAAAAGTGAAATTAAAATGCATTATTTTAGTTACCTAAATGTAAAATGAAAGAATTAAGAGATACAATTACGTTTTTACTACACCTTGTTTTGTAATTTGAGATTTAATTAAACATGCAACTTAATCTACATAGAAAAACACGCATTAGTCTCAATTTACTTGTAGAGGAATTCATTAGTCCATAACACTGATTGAAAGTCAGATAACAAATAGAAGTCGATCCGATTTCTATTAAAAATAATCCATTAAATCCAAAATTTACGGAATAACCATGTTTTCTGCCAACTATTTGCACCTAGCTGTTTTGAGTTAGAAAACATTGTACAATTAATCCTCGAAATTATCACAGACAACAGAATAACGGAAGATGTTTATTAAGACGAAACATGCTAGTCGCATCTTTCACTATCGTATCATTGCAAAATACGAACACATACATATACTATTGTATATTTTTTTAATATTTTAGATAGTTTTATACTAATAAACTTGGTCTAAAACTAAAAATGCTGCTGTAAAAAAACCGAAAAAACGTGGAAAATTTAAATAAAATAAAAATCGGATCAAACTAGGTCGTAGAATATTGAATTCCAAACATATGTATGTAATTTCATCAGGATGGTCATTTCATTAATAGGCTACATAGCGTGGACTTGATGTTTTGCAATGATTTGTATGAGCATGAGAGAGAAAGATGCGATTGGCATGATTAGACTTAAAGCTAATCAATGACCTTCCCTTCAAAGCAAATATTTTTGACAGTATAGTACTCAAAATTATTTTATCAGATAAAATTGTAAAACTTTCCTTATAATCAAACATAAAAAATACAGATAAACGATAAATTAAATAAATAACTAACCTGATAAACACTCATTTTTTAAGAGTATAATCCTATGTGTAATCTGAAGTAAATCTATATAAATCGAACCTATTTTTGTGAGAGGCGAATGTTTTTAAAACGAATTACCAATAAATAATTGAAAACCGTATATGTACAGGGTGTTTCATTGAAAACTTCAAATGTCGTTTATTTCATAACCAAATTTTTTTTCAAAAAATTAACCGAAACCGCGAATTTTTGTTTTGAGGGGGACGCATTATAAGACCGATTTAAGCACTCTCACGTCACTCCCTTAAGCGGGGGGCGTTAACCCCCTAATTTCTTAAATGGCAACAGGGGTTGAGTAATATATCATTTGAAAGCTGCTTTTAATTGATCGATTCGTTTTAAAGAAAAAAAATAAAAACCTATTGTAATACTCAAATTTAAAGTTTGCAATAATTTGTTTTTAGTTATAAAATAATTTTATTTTTAAATAGACAATTAAAGTAAATGTTCGAAATGTTTTCCAGAATTTTCCAAGCAGAAATAGAGACGGTCTTCAAACTATACACGAACATTTTGTAGCATTACTGGTGTAATATTTCCACATCCGTTTATGATCCTTTGACGAAGATCTACTAAAGTATCAGGTTGGTTCTTGAAAACCTTATTTTTTAAATAGCCCCAAACGAAAAAATCCAGAGGTCTGAGGTCAGGTGAGCGTGCTGGCCATTCAATAGTACCTCTACGGCCAATACAACTAGGAAAAGTTCTGTTTAAATATTGATGAACTGGTAACGTATCCTGTTGAAAAATTATCATATTTTCGTCCAGCATATCATCATTTTCTAAGACATGTGTTATTGTAGGTTCGATAATATTTTGCAACATATCTAAATATTTTTCGCCTGTTAAGTTAAGTCAATAAATATTGGGCCTATAATATGGTCCCCATAAATACCAAGCCAAACATTTAATTTTTCTGGATATTGACAGAGCTCTTCTCGCATCCAATGTGGATTTTCTGTACTCCAATAATGACAGTTATGTTTATTAACTTCACCCATCAAATTACATGTTGCTTCATCACTAAAGCAGATGTTTTGTAATTGGTTTGGAGTATTTGATAGTCTATTAGACATAACTTGACAAAACTCTGTTCGGCGATCAAAATCATCTTCACTTAATTCTTGATGACAAGAAAATTTATACGGGCGATATTTTAAATTTTTTAAAATTCTCCAAACCTTGGTACTTTGAAGTCCTGTTAATGTAAATAAGTTTCTTATGGAAGTTTGCGGATTTATGGTGCAATTCTGTGCAAATCTGGAATCTGTAAGGTTTGTTATATGGGTTGTAATGGACGGTTTCCATGGTTACCTTACAGATATTTTCTGTAAGCACTTACAGTTTTGCATAGAATTGCACCATTAGAGATGTTTCGCCTACTACAGTCAACGTTTCTACTTCATTTGGGGGGCCGCCAGTTCATTTTTTATTTCCTACTGAATCCGTTTCACGAAATTTATTGAACAAATCTAAAACAAATCTTGCAGATACATTTTTATCTGGATGAAGATTATTAAAACGAGTAACTGCTCGAAGGGAACATCTTCTTTCTTCACAGTATAGCATAATAATCTCAACTCGATCATCCTTAGAATAAACCATTTTGAGGTAATAAAGTTTGTATAATCTATTTAATTCGAAAACTTGTAATACACTAAATTAAATTATTTCAATTTTTAAATCACATTTTATTTAGATTTAAACACCTGTCAAATCATGTGGATAACATAACAAAGAAATTTATTTATTGTTCTTTTGCGTTTAAATTTTAAATTAAATTATTCAAGAGAACCAAACGGGACATCTTACCTTCAATTGTTTATTCAGTATTTAATAATTTGCTAATTGAAAAAGGATTTGTTGGGTTAATTTAACATTTTTTAAATTTATTTATAGCAATGAGTTTTAAATTTTTTTCTATAAAACGAATCGATCAATTTAAATTTAATTTATACCGTTGAATTATAATTAAAAGCAGCTTTCAAATGATATATTACTCAACCCTGTTGAGGGAGTGACGTGAGAGTGCTTAAATCGGTCTTATAATGTGTCCTCCTCAAAATAAAAATCGGCGTGTTCGGTTAATTGTTTGAAAAAAAAAATTGGTTATGAAATAAACGACATTTGAAGTTTTCAATGAAACACCCTGTATAACAAATCATCAGGTATTTACTGTAACGATTTTACGGATTTGCACAAAATCTAAAAATATTTTTTTAAATATGTAATGACTAATAAACACCAATAAACAATAAATGAACCATAAACACCCCATTTTAAAACCAATCAAACGAGATTTGGTTTGTCATGTCCAATAATATGACGTTTATACTGAAAAATGTCAGGGATGACATTTTACAGCGACAAACAGCTACTTGCATTTTATACGCGAAAATGCATATACGAATTTTTCGCTCATAGAATGCACATTCTGATTGGTTCTAACTTGTGACTCGTCTCCTAGATGCTTTCATTTTCAGGTGTCATGTGTTTCTTACAAAATTTTGAGTTGTTTATTAATCTTCCTAAAACAAACTCGAGGTTGAGCTTTTTTCTATAATATTGTTGCTTTTACTCAACTCAAGTTTAGCTGTCTCTTTGGTAATAATCAGGGGCGGATTTGGCCCTTAGGAAGGGCCTGGGCTAATTGTCGATGTGGGGTCTCGGGTGGAAAATAAAATTTATTTCTATTTTTAATACATACATACAGTATACAGTCTGTTTATAATTTCAAGGGATTTTTTATAATTAAAAAAATAACATTTTAAAAATATTAGATAAATAAAAGTTTATTGGATGTAGATAACAAAACATTATTTTTTTAATAAGTAAATAAACAAAAAATTCTATACCGAATATATGTATACACATAAATACATATCTATATATCTATAGATATATCTCTAAACCCAAAAAATTGTAAAATCACATCAGGATAAACGAAAAAAAAAATAATAAAATACAAATAGAAAATTTCCTATTTTTTGTTCAGTATTTAATAATTTCCTAAGTAGAAAAATATTTTTTGGCGGCAAGGGTTAATTTAACATTTTTTGAATTTATTTATTGCAATGACTTTTTAATTTTTTCTTTAAAACGAATCGAACAATTTTAATTTAATTTATACTGGTGAATTCTAATTAAAAGCAGCTTTCAAATGATGTATTACTCAACCCCTGTTGCCATTTAAGAAATTTGGGGGTTAACGCCCCCCGCTTAAGGAAGCGACGCGAGAGTACTTAAATTCGTCTCATAATGCGTCCCCCCGAAAACCAAAATTGACCTATCCGAGCGTTTTTCCAAAAATTTAAGCAAAATACCAAAACCGGGCTGATGAAGTTTTCGGTGGGCCACTCTGTATGTACCTATATGACATTCGCGAAAAGCGAAAAAGATCTTTCTGCTTCATAATTTGTAACATGTATAGTTAAGAAAAGTTTTAAAATTGCGTAGTGGTTTAGGAAAGCGCAACTCATATTTTTATCATGCATTATTCGTAACATATTACTGCATTGAAGGGAATTGTCTTTATTTAATTTTGAAATAGTTAAATGCCCTTTAAAATGTATACTTTCGTTTTTGAAACAATTGGTTGCATCTTCCTTATTATAAAAATTAAAAGTAGTTTTTAAGCTCAGGAGATCAATATCACTTTTCTTCTCATCTAGTATATCATGTAGTAATTTAAATTTATTTATTTCTTCATAAATTTTGCCTCTTTTTTTAGTTCAGTATAAAGTTTATCTGTTTCACCATCAGCAAATCTTCTGATTTTTTTCTTTGGATTTTATAACTTAATAAATAAATTAAATATTAGGTTTTTATTGTCCGCTTTAATATCCGCATCGTTGTAAATGTTGTTTAGTGTAAGTAAAATCCTGTGGTAACCAATTTTTAGTGATCTATGATCTAACAGCATCATAGTGGCTACTTCACCTAGTTTTTTCCATTTTTTTTTAAGTATACTGCTTTTGATCAGTTTCAATAAAGCTCTCCATCAAAATAGCCCAATTTCTTGTAGATTTGGAAAAAGGACAACCTGTTGTTGAATAACACCAAAGAATGAAACAACGTCATTTGTCACTAAATTTAAAATATGTGCAGCGCAATTAGTATAAACGGCAAATTTATTTTGTCTTTGGAGATGTACCTCCAAACCATTCTATTTTCGCGACATGTTTGCCGCATTGTTGTAAGATTGGCCCCGACATTTTATTAATGGCAAATTAATTACCCAAAAGCAAACTGCTGACAAGAAAAATCTCAAAATGTTGACCCCTGCCGCGTTATTTTTAATTATAAAAAAGTTTTAATTTAGCTTTTTAGGGGCCCCAAAATGAGTGGAGGCACTGGGCTGCAGGCCAATTAGTCCTTCTATAAATCCTCCCCTGGTAATAACTATCAAATCAAAGATCCAGAAAAAATCGCTCTAAACTTCTCAAAGAATGTTGGAAAATCTACAATTTTAAATCAACTTGCACCATCTGGCATATGGTTTAAACTCGAGTTTAAATTACTTAAACAAAAAAAAAGACTAACAGAAACTAATCGCCATACAATTTCGGCGGGTACAGTCGATACAGATTATTCCAACATTCGTTTCTTGAAGTTGTACGATCTTTTGACAATTTTGTTGGGCCAGCTGGCAATTTAATATTTTTTTTAGATTTCGTCTAAACGCAGAGATAATATGATTGCCATACAATTTAGGTGGCTAAAATACTGTTCGATGTAGTCCGAAATGTCGGTACTATTGCAGAATGTGTCAGTGCGTAATTGGAAAAGCTATATAGAGTTATTTGTACCCAGCCAAAAAGTACTATTTTCTGTTGGACTTTTTTTAAGTAATTCAAAATAAATGCACATATGGCAAGATGATTTAAAATTATATTCTTTCTAAACATTTTCTTTGGATAAAAAAGCAAAAGCACTATTTTGGCGAACGTAAAAGTGTCGAAACGCAAAATCGACGAAACGTAAAAATGTCGAAACGCAAAAATGTCGAATCGGTGATACGTCATTTGCATCAAAATTTATAACACATTGCCATTATTAGTTAATATTTAATATTAAAATAAAAAAACTCACTCTATTTAAAACATTTTTATTTTAATATTAAATATTAATTAATATCATTAATATAAAATTTAAAATTTCATACATACAGTGAGGACAAAGTAAATCACCACCTAACCCCCCCCCCCCCCTGCTAACTTTTGAACGGTTATGTTTTTGATTCTATTATTTTAAATAGAACACCTAGTATATTTTTGCATTTTCGTGTTCTCCATAATTTACGATTCGACAGTTTAGCGGTTCGACACGTTTGCGTTTCGACACTTTTACTTTCGACGATTTTACAGCGAATTTGTTTGGCGAATCGATGTATATGTTTTACAAAATAAAATTTTGTGGGTTTCTATTGGCTCTGTGTAATACACTTTTTTATTACGGGCTCCCAGTCTAGCATTACTGGAACACTTTTTTGATCGTGTTGAAAGTAAACACACGATCAAAGTTGCGTCCTATTCTAGTTTCTACAAGTACCTACTCGAATTACGTAGGAATTGTAGGAATCTGGAATTTGCATGACCTAATAGTTTCAACAAGTATACTTGGATCGAGCGAATCTATTAAGTCGGCTAAAAACTACTTACTTTTGTGCCTGGTAATGAAAAGTATTGTCTAACTACGTCGGAAACTTAAATATACTTAATAATTATAATCCGAAAAAAGGCGGATAAGCTTTCCAGTATATTGTTGGGGATCCTTCAGGGATCCTGAGAAAAAAAAAGATAAAAAAATCCTCTTGACCATTTAAGTGAGATATCATGGGTCAAAATTGGAAATTCGTCTTCTTTATTTTAATGAATTTTGAAAAACCGCTGTAAAGGTTTACGTTCTTCATCGTTTGGTAACAAATTTAATTTAATTCATACTTTTTTGACTTTATAATTATTTGTTTTTTAAATTGAAAATTACTTAAAATTATTACAGTAACTAATGTTGCCAAATTTACCTTTTAGTATTTTATTACTAGTTCAAAAAATGAGGTTGATAGAATTTTTTTACAATTTTTCTAGGGTTCCCTAAAGGGTTCTTAATAACGTATGTACTTGAGACAGCCTCGTTTAGAGCTTATTCTCCATATTCCGAACACCCTGTATTTTATTATTAAAATTGAAATTAATTTTTCTTTCTTCAAACGTCATTAAAGTACAGCTTTATGTGACGCTTGACAGGCTTTAACAATTCACTTTTATGTTGCATGATTCTATGGTCATGTTCGTGCATTTCCGAAGTAAATCGGTTACATTCGGGTCTACTTTGCACTGACAAGGAATAAAAGGGCGGAGTAGAAATGAATTTTAGGCAACCCAATATACACTAACATTGTATTGTGTGTTGTATGTAAATTAAATGTCAAATTTTAAAACCATTTATTATACAGGGTGGAACAAAAAAACGGAGCAAGCAATAACGTTTTTATTCCTTGTCCAATTGTTGAGAAATAAAATGCATCCATAATTATTTGCTTTGTAGGAAAAACTGTGTTAAATACAATTTCCCAAACCGCTGTCATTTTTGACAGGTGTATATCAACTTTTGTTTTTCAAATGGAGCTGTCAAAATGGGGATTTTCCCGGTTGGCCGGTGGGTTAGAAGCTCGTCGGGCCGGTGGCCGAAAGAACCCAAAATCTTAATTTATTAAAAAAAAAATTATTTGCAATTTCTTAAAAGAGTAAAAAAAAAATAATATCTCAAAAACTGCTGGAATCATTTTAATTATGTATACTTCTATTATTTCGAGGGCTAGCAAGCAAAAGGTACTAAGTCAAAAAATTGGATTTGCGTAATTTGAATTTCAAAGCTTCATAGCATTCGAAACAGTAGTCAGGGCCGCGTTTCCCACTAGGAAAAGTAGGCACTTGCCTAGGGACCGCAAATTTAGGGAGCCCGTTTTTGAGATTTTTTAATAAATAATTTATTTTCATTTTGCACAGATTCTATTATAAAAAAAAATAAATAAACAGAAATGATAAAAAAATATAACAAAGTAGAATTAAAATATAACAAAATTTTCTATAAAATAAGAAATTTAAATCAACATGGTTAAAAAGTGTTTTTAAAAAGTACAAGTAGGTGCCAGGGGCGGATTTATATACGGTAAAATAATAGGGTTGAAGCCCATAGTGCCTTTTGCTTGCTGGGCCACGATTTAGAATAAGTTTTGGTAGTTTCATCCGGATGAAGAAAAAAAGTTTTTTCTAAATTTACCAAAAAATTAAAATGATTTTCACAAAAATTTAATTTTTTTTAAATACCCTCAATCTGAACTAAGAAATGGTGTTACATTAAAAAAATATGTTGATGTTATTTGAGGCAAAACGTTTTCTTTTTTAGCCATAAAATGTAGACAAATTTCAAATTATTATTTCGATTTTCGTTTTTATTCCAAAACCAATCTAGCTAAAAGTCGTTCCAAACTTTAACACCTATATCAAGTATTTAATACGTTTAGCTCAAGCTATCAATTCTGATTCAATCTTCATTTTAAGATTGTTACTCTCCTCTAAATTTTCTTTGACATGTTCTGAATAGTGAGAATATATTGGATGTTCAATATATTAGAAAAAAAAGGGATAAAACAGGTACTTTGTATATCCTTTTTGATTCATATCGAAAAATCAAAAATGGGCCGACAAATATTTTTTTCCCGGACCGCTAGTCAGGTGCCCATCCGCCCCTGCAAAGTTTATTAGTATTTTAGTTACAAACGAAATTAAATTAAAAAAGAAATTTATACAAATTGTTCAATGAGGGCTCCACCGTGGTCAAGTCAAGTCATCTTTTTGCTACGCTTGAGGTTGCATCCAAAATCATTCCCGATGGTATAGAGTGACAAGCGTCGATAATTTTTTGTCGTAAAATTTCAACAGTATTAGAGGTAGTTAAATATACCTTATCTCGAATATACCCCCAAAAGAAAAAATCTAACGGTGTCAGATCAGGGGAATGGGCCGGCCATCGAATTGGTCCATGTGTTCCAATCAACTTTCTTCCAAATTGTGGATTTAAAAATTCAACATCCATTCTTGCATTATGTGGCGTAGCCCCATCTTGTTGAAAAAATATGATTTTCTTCGGCGAGTGGTAAATTATCTAAAAAATGTTGTAAATTTTCTGTCAACAGTTCATGATATTTTTTTTTGATTTAAAGTCCCATCAATAAAAATTGGTCCAATTAAAGTATCTCCCAAAAGGCCGCACCAAACATTTAAGCTGAATCTTCTTTGATTCATTCGATTATCTTTCCTGGATCTTCTAGACTCCACTTTCGATGAATACTTCGATTAAACATGCCATTTTTGTTAAAATGGCATTCATCAGACCAGATTACTTGCCGATAGAAATTTCGGTTTTCATTTATTTTATTTAAATTAATATTACAAAATACGTCGTCGTTGTAAGTCATTTTCTTCAAGAGCTTGTACTTTCTGGGAGATAAAAGATTTCAGTTTGTGTTTTTTAAATATTTTAAGTACTTCTGTATGCGATATTCCAAAGTTATGAGCCATTCCGCGAAAGGATGTGCTTGAATTTTCTTCTACCATTAGTAAAACATTTAACTCCATTTCTTCATTATTATACTGACCTTTAGGCTTCTTGGGTTTCTTGAAAGCACCAAATTCCCGTAAATTTGCTTCAAGTCTAGCAAACTTTTGAGGTTTTGGTGGACCTCTATTCGGAAAACGTTGGCGATAGAGTCGTACTGCTTCATAACTATGTTTTCTACATTCAAAGTAAATTTGAATCATATCAGTAATTTGACTGTAGTCCATAATGTGGGTGTACTATTTATAATTAAATGATAACTATTTTGACTACACGCTACAATACTCTGATCACTTGATTTAAGGAATGTAAACTTTTTACTTACCAAATATTCGCATTTTGTTTTAATTTCATGGCAAGCTTTGTTAAAAAATTCAAAGGGACACATTTTAATCAACATCTGGCAATGAGGTTGGAAAACGAAAAATAAAATTGGTGTTTTTATTCATAATGTGTTAGAATTCATTTTTAGAAACACATTCGTTTTTATTTCAATTCAATAAAAAACTTTTTGCCCAACTTTGGAAATTAATTGTGAAACCAATTGAAGTGCTAGAGAAAAAATCAAACTGCAAAATTCATGAGGAGGGGTCCTCTTTCATAAAAAAAATCGTTTTTTACCTCATTGTAAAAATAAAAAAAAATTTCGTTTTTTTAATATTAATAAAAATAATGTTATACACCACTGTATTCAGAAAAAAACCCTTTATTAAATCATAGAAAAAAAATTGGCAGTTCAATTTGAAAAACAAAAGTTGATATACACCTGTCAAAAATGACAGCGGCTTGGGAAATTGTATATAGGTACACAGTTTTGCCTACAAAGCAAATAATTATAGATGCTTTTTACTTCTCAACAATCGGACAAGGAATAAAAAAGTTATGGCTTGCTCCGTTTTTTTTTGTTCCACCCCGTATTACTATTTTAAAAAATTTCGACGTTTGAAGAAAAAATAGCATGTTTTATTCGGAGTAAAAGAACTTTTAAGTACTCCTAATAAAACAATATACTATTATCTCTAATAATTTTAATTTACAATTTTTTAGGTCAATTTGGGGTACTAATTTTTTTTTTCCTAAAAAATAATTAAAATGAGAATTTTCTGTTTTTAAATAGCTTCGCCGAATATTCGGCGAAATTTTAAACCGAATATTCGGTCTAATTTTATTGAAGTTTGAAGGAAAATTATGTTTCGTTTACACCCGGTATTTTTATAAAAAAAATAAGCGACTAAAATTCGTGTAAATAAACATTTTCAATTAAATTAGATACTATAAATAAAAAAAGATGAAGTTTCCTCAGTTATTACAACCAAATCTAATATCAAATAAAATTTCCCTTCTCACGGCCCATAAATAACTATAAAACCAATTAATAAGTAAGATAACGATATCATTTATTTGATTTCCTTTGATCATAAAGGTGCACTTAGCACTTAAACGAACTCGTCTCGCGTTTCGTTTATTTATCTTCTAGTTACTTTTTTTTTAATTATCAGCATCCAGTTGCTCATTGATTTAAAAACATTGTTACCATTTCAAAACAATATTAACATAACGTGTTTAATTAAAGCTATACATAATACACCATAAACTTATTAATAATGCATGATATAAAATCTAGTGGGATTATTAGGCCTTCTGCGATTTAAATGCAATTAAACAAAAGAATAATTTTCAAATTTCGTAATTTGTAATTAATTTAGTAATTAATTAAAAAAATCATCAGAATTCTTAAATATCAAAAATTTACACAATAAATTTATTAAAATATTGTTAACAACTAACTTTAGCAAATGTGTTATAACCTAGAATTTTATTTTTAAAGCAATTTTTTTAAATACCCTAACAAGTTATTAAAAAGTAACTTGTTTGTAAAACTATTTTAAACAGTAGTGATTAACATGGGCTTATAAATTATTTATTTTCGTAAACAAATTAAAAGATACACCTCACAAAAATATCATGTGTGCCTTCAAAACCTATGTGGGCGGATGAAATAATCATAGGTTAGTATTATGTTATATTTATTTACATTACTCTGTGCCTTGATAATGCGTTTCTTCCATCTATTTTTCCTAAAAATTCTTCGAGTCACTTCTTTCTCTAGAATCACTAATGCCATTCGCCGAAATCATCACCGGAATTGTCGGAATTATCACTTTTGACACTCATACGACCAATGTGAATGATCAGACTGCGCCATGTTTGTTGGATGAAAATAACAGAAAATACTTAGTTGTAACAGAAGTTGCCTAGCTCAACAGTACATTGTTTTATTCGTTTTATTCTTGCGTGAAGTTTGCGACAGACTTGAAACACTAACGTTTTTTTTAATACATTCACATCTTTAGGGCAACAATTGGGAATTTTAACTACGTATAGATGGCGCTCATACGCTTACAAATATTCGGTACACTGTGATTGACGTTTCCATTTGTTTACATTGGGAGAAGTGTGTTTACAAATTGTTTTAGTGCCTTTTTTCTTATTTCAGGATTATATTAACATCAAAGACTATTACACTAGTAATCAGTGAATTTACGGTCCCTTTTTCGAGATACTTTTTTCAGGTGCGTGAAGTTAGCGACAGACTCGAAGCACTAACGTTTTTTTTTAATACATTCGTTAGTGCATCGTAGATGGTCTTTAGTGCAACAATTAGTAAAAATAGCGGCTAAGTATTAAGCGAGTAAATGTTTATTTAAATTTTGTCGCTAACTTCACGCTCAGCGACAACTTTTTTTTATAAATTTTCTTTTTTATTTCATTAGTGCTTGTAAGTGCATCAAAAGAACTTACTATTTTGGGAAAATTAAAAAAGTTACAGACCTTCTATTTTTTTCGACCTAGCGACAACTTTTTTTCTTTATTATTTTTTTTCAAATTTTCTTTTGTAATTCATTAGTGCTTCGTTACTGATTGTTAGTACATCAAAATAACATACTATTTTTGAAAAAATAACAAAGTTACTGACCTTTTATTTTTTTCGACCTAGCTACAATTTTTTTTACTTATTATTTTTTTTCAAATTTTCTTTTATATTTCATTAGTGCTTCGTTAGCGCCTGTTAGTGCATCAAACAAACTTTCTATTTTTGGAAAAATAACAAAGTTACAGACCTTTTATTTTTTTCGACCTAGCGACAATTTTTTTTATGTATTATTTTTTTTCAAATTTTCTTTTGTATTTCCTTATTGCTTCGTTAATGCTTGTTAGTGCATCAAAAAGACATACTATTTTTGGAAAAATAACAAAGTTACAGACCTTTTATTTTTTTCGACCTAGGGACAATTTTTTTTATTTATTATTTTTTTTTTCAAATTTTCCTTTGTATTTCCTTAGTACTTCGTTAGTGCTTGTTTGTGCATAAAACAAACTTACTATTTTTGAAAAAATAACAAAGTAACAGACCTTTTATTTATTTCGACCTAGCGACAATTTTTTTTATGTATTATTTTTTTTCAAATTTTCTTTTGTATTTCCTTAGTGCTTCGTTAGTGTTTGTTAGTACATCAAAAAAACTTACTATTTTTGGAAAAATAACAAAGTTACAGACGTTTAATTTTTTTCGACCTACCGACTATTTTTTTATGTATTATTTTTTTTCAAATTTTCTTTTGTATTTCCTTAGTACTTCGTTAGTGCTTGTTAGTGCATCAGAAAAACTTACTATTTTTGGAAAAATAACAAAGTTACAGACCTTTTATTTTTTCGACCTAGCGACAATTTTTTTTATGTATTATTTTTGTTCAAATTTTCTTTTGTATTTCCTTATTGCTTCGTTAATGCTTGTTAGTGCATCAAAAAAACATACTATTTTTGGAAAAATAACAAAGTTACAGACCTTTTATTTTTTTCCACCTACCGACAATTTTTTTTATGTATTATTTTTTTTCAAATTTTCTTTTGTATTTCCTTAGTGCTTCGTTAGTGTTTGTTAGTACATCAAAAAAACTTACTATTTTTGGAAAAATAACAAAGTTACAGACCTTTTATTTTTTTCCACCTACCGACAATTTTTTTTATGTATTATTTTTTTTAAATTTTCTTTTGTATTTCCTTAGTGCTTCGTTACTGCTTGTTAGTGCATCAAAAAAACTTACTATTTTTGGAAAAATAACAAAGTTACAGATCTTTTATTTTTTTCGACCTACCGACTATTTTTTTAATTATTATTTTTTTTCAAATTTTCTTTTGTATTTCCTTATTGCTTCGTTAATGCTTGTTAGTGCATCAAAAAAACTTACTATTTTTGGAAAAATAACAAAGTTACAGATCTTTTATTTTTTTCGACCTACCGACTATTTTTTTAATTATTATTTTTTTTCAAATTTTCTTTTGTATTTCCTTATTGCTTCGTTAATGCTTGTTAGTGCATCAAAAAAACTTACTATTTTTGGAAAAATAACAAAGTTACAGACCTTTTATTTTTTTCCACCTACCGACAATTTTTTTTATGTATTATTTTTTTTTAAATTTTCTTTTGTATTTCCTTAGTGCTTCGTTACTGCTTGTTAGTGGTTACAGAGGTTACAGACCTTTTTTTCGATCTAGGGACAATTTTATTTATTTATTATTTTTTTTTTCAAATTTTCCTTTGTATTTCCTTACTGCTTCGTTAGTGCTTGTTAGAGCATAAAACAAACTTACTATTTTTGAAAAAATAACAAAGTAACAGACCTTTTATTTATTTCTACCTAGCGACAATTTTTTTTATGTATTATTTTTTTTCAAATTTTCTTTTGTATTTCCTTAGTGCTTCGTTAATGTTTGTTATTACATCAAAAAAACTTACTATTTTTGGAAAAATAAGAAAGTTACAGACCTTTTATTTTTTTCCACCTACCGACAATTTTTTTTATGTATTATTTTTTTTCAAATTTTCTTTTGTATTTCCTTAGTGCTTCGTTACTGCTTGTTAGTGCATCAAAAAAACTTACTATTTTTGGAAAAATAACAAAGTTACAGATCTTTTATTTTTTTCGACCTACCGACTATTTTTTTAATTATTATTTTTTTTCAAATTTTCTTTTGTATTTCCTTATTGCTTCGTTAATGCTTGTTAGTGCATCAAAAAAACTTACTATTTTTGGAAAAATAACAAAGTTACAGACCTTTTATTTTTTTCCACCTACCGACAATTTTTTTTATGTATTATTTTTTTTCAAATTTTCTTTTGTATTTCCTTAGTGCTTCGTTAGTGTTTGTTAGTACATCAAAAAAACTTACTATTTTTGGAAAAATAACAAAGTTACAGACCTTTTATTTTTTTCCACCTACCGACAATTTTTTTTATGTATTATTTTTTTTAAATTTTCTTTTGTATTTCCTTAGTGCTTCGTTACTGCTTGTTAGTGCATCAAAAAAACTTACTATTTTTGGAAAAATAACAAAGTTACAGATCTTTTATTTTTTTCGACCTACCGACTATTTTTTTAATTATTATTTTTTTTCAAATTTTCTTTTGTATTTCCTTATTGCTTCGTTAATGCTTGTTAGTGCATCAAAAAAACTTACTATTTTTGGAAAAATAACAAAGTTACAGACCTTTTATTTTTTTCCACCTACCGACAATTTTTTTTATGTATTATTTTTTTTCAAATTTTCTTTTGTATTTCCTTAGTGCTTCGTTAGTGTTTGTTAGTACATCAAAAAAACTTACTATTTTTGGAAAAATAACAAAGTTACAGACCTTTTATTTTTTTCCACCTACCGACAATTTTTTTTATGTATTATTTTTTTTAAATTTTCTTTTGTATTTCCTTAGTGCTTCGTTACTGCTTGTTAGTGCATCAAAAAAACTTACTATTTTTGGAAAAATAACAAAGTTACAGATCTTTTATTTTTTTCGACCTACCGACTATTTTTTTAATTATTATTTTTTTTCAAATTTTCTTTTGTATTTCCTTATTGCTTCGTTAATGCTTGTTAGTGCATCAAAAAAACTTACTATTTTTGGAAAAATAACAAAGTTACAGATCTTTTATTTTTTTCGACCTACCGACTATTTTTTTAATTATTATTTTTTTTCAAATTTTCTTTTGTATTTCCTTATTGCTTCGTTAATGCTTGTTAGTGCATCAAAAAAACTTACTATTTTTGGAAAAATAACAAAGTTACAGACCTTTTATTTTTTTCCACCTACCGACAATTTTTTTTATGTATTATTTTTTTTTAAATTTTCTTTTGTATTTCCTTAGTGCTTCGTTACTGCTTGTTAGTGGTTACAGAGGTTACAGACCTTTTTTTCGATCTAGGGACAATTTTATTTATTTATTATTTTTTTTTTCAAATTTTCCTTTGTATTTCCTTACTGCTTCGTTAGTGCTTGTTAGAGCATAAAACAAACTTACTATTTTTGAAAAAATAACAAAGTAACAGACCTTTTATTTATTTCTACCTAGCGACAATTTTTTTTATGTATTATTTTTTTTCAAATTTTCTTTTGTATTTCCTTAGTGCTTCGTTAATGTTTGTTATTACATCAAAAAAACTTACTATTTTTGGAAAAATAACAAAGTTACAGACCTTTTATTTTTTTCCACCTACCGACAATTTTTTTTATGTATTATTTTTTTTCAAATTTTCTTTTGTATTTCCTTAGTGCTTCGTTACTGCTTGTTAGTGCATCAAAAAAACTTACTATTTTTGGAAAAATAACAAAGTTACAGATCTTTTATTTTTTTCGACCTACCGACTATTTTTTTAATTATTATTTTTTTTCAAATTTTCTTTTGTATTTCCTTATTGCTTCGTTAATGCTTGTTAGTGCATCAAAAAAACTTACTATTTTTGGAAAAATAACAAAGTTACAGATCTTTTATTTTTTTCGACCTACCGACTATTTTTTTAATTATTATTTTTTTTCAAATTTTCTTTTGTATTTCCTTATTGCTTCGTTAATGCTTGTTAGTGCATCAAAAAAACTTACTATTTTTGGAAAAATAACAAAGTTACAGACCTTTTATTTTTTTCCACCTACCGACAATTTTTTTTATGTATTATTTTTTTTTAAATTTTCTTTTGTATTTCCTTAGTGCTTCGTTACTGCTTGTTAGTGGTTACAGAGGTTACAGACCTTTTTTTCGATCTAGGGACAATTTTATTTATTTATTATTTTTTTTTTCAAATTTTCCTTTGTATTTCCTTACTGCTTCGTTAGTGCTTGTTAGAGCATAAAACAAACTTACTATTTTTGAAAAAATAACAAAGTAACAGACCTTTTATTTATTTCTACCTAGCGACAATTTTTTTTATGTATTATTTTTTTTCAAATTTTCTTTTGTATTTCCTTAGTGCTTCGTTAATGTTTGTTAGTACATCAAAAAAACTTACTATTTTTGGAAAAATAACAAAGTTACAGACCTTTTCTTTTTTTCCACCTACGGACAATTTTTTTTATGTATTATTTTTTTTCAAATTTTCTTTTGTATTTCCTTAGTGCTTCGTTACTGCTTGTTAGTGCATCAAAAAAACTTACTATTTTTGGAAAAATAACAAAGTTACAGATCTTTTATTTTTTTCGACCTACCGACTATTTTTCTATGTATTATTTTTTTTCAAATTTTCTTTTGTATTTCCTTAGTGCTTCGTTAGTGCTTGTTAGTGCATCAAAAAACTTACTATTTTTGGAAAAGTAACAAAGTTACAGACCTTTTATTTTTTTCGACCTAGCAACAATTTTTTTTATATGTATTAGTTTTTTTCAAATTTTCTTTTGTATTTCCTTAGTGCTTCGTTAGTGCATCAAAAAAACTTACTATTTTTGGAAAAATAACAAAGTTACAGACCTTTTATTTTTTTCGACCTAGCGACAATTTTTTTTATGTATTATTTTTTTTCAAATTTTCTTTTGTATTTCATTAGTGCTACGTTACTGATTGTTAGTACATCAAAATAACATACTATTTTTGAAAAAATAACAAAATTACTGACCTTTTATTTTTTTCGACCTAGCTACAATTTTTTTTATTTATTACTTTTTTCAAATTTTCTTTTGTATTTCATTAGTGCTTCGTTAGTGCATCAAAAAAACTTACTATTTTTGGAAAAATAACAAAGTTACAGACCTTTTATTTTTTTCGACCTACCGACAATTTTTTTTATGTTTTATTTTTTTTCAAATTTTCTTTTGTATTTCATTAGTGCTACGTTACTGATTGTTAGTACATCAAAATAACATACTATTTTTGAAAAAATAACAAAATTACTGACCTTTTATTTTTTTCGACCTAGCTACAATTTTTTTTATTTATTACTTTTTTCAAATTTTCTTTTGTATTTCATTAGTGCTTCGTTAGTGCTTGTTAGTGCATCAAAAAAACTTACTATTTTTGGAAAAATAACAGAGTTATAAACCTTTTATTTTTTTCGACCTAGCGACAATTTTTTTATGTATTATTTTTTTTCAAATTTATTTTGTATTTTCTTAGTGCTTCCTTAGTGCTTGTTAGTGCATCAAAAAACATACTATTTTTGGAAAAATAAGAAACTTACAGATCTTTTACTTTTTTCGACCTAGCGGCAATTTTTTTTATTTATAATTTTTTTTCAAATTTTCTTTTGTATTTCCTTAGTGCTTCGTTAGTGCATCAAAAAAACTTACTATTTTTGGAAAAATAACAAAGTTATAGACCTTTTATTTTTTTCGACCTAGCGACAATTTTTTTATGTATTATTTTTTTTCAAATTTATTTTGTATTTTCTTAGTGCTTCCTTAGTGCTTGTTAGTGCACCAAAAAACATACTATTTTTGGAAAAATAAGAAAGTTACAGATCTTTTACTTTTTTCGACCTAGCGGCAATTTTTTTTATTTATAATTTTTTTTCAAATTTTCCTTTGTATTTCATTAGTGATTCGTTAGTTTCGTCCCTTTTATTCTCACATCCTGAGGATTAACTAGTACATTTTTTAAGTCACTAGGCGCAACGGTGTGACACATCATGCTCTGCGCAAATTTAGCGTTTTTTTCGGGCGAAAAAAGTACCAAATTGGTACCGCTTCGATCTCAAGATCCACCGCTGCAAAAAAATCGCCCTTTTTTAATTTACAAAGAAGATACCCGTTATTATGGCCATCCGAACCCATTTTTTGATATGTTGATTTTTTATATTAATTTGGGGCCTTTAAATTTGCATTTCCTTTTTCTTACTTTTTCGACGCTGACTTTGCAAAATCGTAACTTTTGACGTGGTCTTCTATAATATCCGTATGTTTTTTGTTTTGCTTACTACCTTAATATTTATGAGTAGAAAAATAATCTCTGTCAAATTTTCACCCTGAGCTTCAGAAAAAAATCGACCGTAAAATGTTCAAAAAATTGCGCCAAACGCGGCCGGATACTGGCGCTCACAGTTTTCAAAAATGATTAATTTTTCTACACTGCCTTATAAAAGAATAATTTCTACATCCGGTAGCGCGTAGAAAAATTTTTTTTTTCAAAGGGGTTCGGAAGTTATACCTAAATAAAGTCGAAATTTTGAATTTAGTGATGACTGGCTCCCGTCGGGCCATTTCTTAACCGATTTTCGATATTAAAAGTTCAGAATCTACTCCTGACTCCTGAAAACAAAATCTCTCATGCTTAGCGTATTTTGAATTTCGAAAAAATAACGAAACAATTTTTTTTTAAGATCGCATTTAAAAAAGTCTCTCCGTTTTGAGCCAAATGAAACTTTCTTATTTTTTTCAATTAAATTGTGTTTTTCTGGTGCACTAATGAAATTCGGAAGAAAATTTAAAAACAATTGTAATTAAAAAAAATTGTCGCTAGGTCAAAAAAAAAATTAAATATCTGTAACTTTGTTATTTTTCCAAAAATAGTAGTTTTTTTGATACAATAATAAGCACTAACGAAGCACTAATGAAATACAAAAGAAAATATGAAAAAAAAATTGTCGCTAGGTCAAAAAAAAAATAAATATCTGTAGCTTAGTTATTTTTCCAAAAATAGTAAGTTTTTTTGATGCAATAATAAGCACTAAGGAAATACAAAAGTAAATTTGAAAAAAAAAATAATAAATAAAAAAAATTGTCGCTAGGTCGAAAAAAATAAAAGGTCTGTAACTTTGTTATTTTTCCAAAAACAGTAATTTTTTTTGATGCACTAACAAGCACTAACGAAGCACTAATGAAATACTAAAGAAAATTTGAAAAACAAATAATAAATAAAAAAAATTGTCACTAGGTCGAAAAAAAACAAAAGATCTGTAACTTTGTTATTTTTAAAAAATAAGTATGTTTTTTTGATGCACTAACAAGCACTAACGAAGCGCTAATGAAATACAAAAAAAAAAATTATTAAAAAGTGGTAAATAAAAAAAGTTGTCGCTGAGCGTGAAGTTTGTGACAGAATTTAAATAAAGATTTACTTGCTTAATACTTAGCCGCTAATTTTACTAATTGTTGCACTAAAGAGCACTAACGAATGTATTAAAAAAAGCGTTAGTGCTTCAAGTCTGTCACTAACTTCACGCACCTGGAAAACATGTCCACAAAAAGTTCTTATATAATAAATCTATATAACGCCAAAATTTATGTAACGTTTATAACAATAATTTTCTTGAGGCGGCGAAAAAGAATCAGCTGATCGAAATGAGTAAAAATTTTACCAATTTTGTTTAAAATTTGAATAAAAGGATAATATTTTATTATTTTAACACAGGAAACAAATAAAACTGGCAAAATTTGCTTTAAATCTTGTCAAAACGTAAATTTTTCTTTATCTTTTCCATAATATCATAAAACTCTGCAGAGAGCATCTGGAATCTATACATTGACGTTTGAAGAAAAAAACTTCAACATTAGAATTTTTAATAAAAATAAGGACTTTTTAAAGCAAATTATTACGTTAACCTATTATTTTTGAATTTAATATATATTTATATGTATGATTTTATTGTAGGCAACCAACAATACTGTATATCAAAACTACTTTCCAAACTATAAAAGTGACACGTGGCAACAGCGCTTTTATTAAATTTCTTGTAATTTGGGTTGCCTTTAATAATTTTAGGTTATTCTCTTTATAGTAAATTAAAATTTATAAAAACAACAAAATGTACCTAATTTATACGATATTTGTTCTTCCAATACTAATAACAGTAAGTCATATATTAAAAAACAATATAATTATAACACCTTGCATTTTAGTTGAGTGCTTCGCAGTTTACCGCAGAAGACTGTTGGGCTCTTGGATTTAATAAAGCTAATTTATTGTGTTCTTCGTGTGATCAATTAGACAAATTTAACTTACACCTATTAAAGTATTTACCACCAAACCACTTAGTTAAAACAATACTCATGTTTGTTAATTCTAGGGATCATTGTAAAGAATGCTGCCACATCGATGAATCATTAACAGAGGAAAAAAAATACGCGAAAGCAATACTTGAAGTATGCACTTGTAAGTTTGGTGCATATCCTCAAATTCAAGCTTTTATTAAAAGCGATCGACCTTCCAAATTTCCAAACTTACAGATTAAGTATGTTCGTGGATTAGACCCGATTATTAAATTATTCGATAAAGATGGTCATTTGAAAGAAACTGTGGCAATTGAAAAGTGGAATACTGATTCAGTAGAAGAATTTTTAATCACTCATTTAGAGCAGAAAGAAGACGATTATTTAAAAACTAATATGGTGTAATTTTTTGTAATTAGTGTTTTTTTTTTAAATAAATACAAACATAAGTTATAATGTTTATTAATTTTCCACTAAAATTACATTATCATCTTCAACTTTTATTTCTTCAATCTTCTTTAATTTTTTATTAAACTTCTTGATAATTTTAGGAGTTTCTTCTGTTAAATTCTGATGCTTTAGATATGCATTAACTACTTTTTTCTGCAACTTTTCCAAAGAAATCGACTTCTTTTTTTGCAAAATTTTTAATATTTTTTCAGGAAAATCGAATAAACTTGCTTCAGTTTCTTCGTCATTTATTTTAATGTTTTTAGATTTTTTGGTCTCAGATTCTTCATCATCTTCTGCTTTCCTTTTTTTATTTTTATTCTCTTTATCATTTTTCGTTAAACCATTTAATTTATCACCATTTTCTTTAGTTCCACCGTTTGATTTATCACCATTTTCTTGTGTTCCACTTTTTTTAGCTTCTTCAACTTTAGATTTCTGAGCTTCATTTTGGGTTTTGTATTTTTCAATTATATTCCAAACATACTCCATATCTTTTAAGCTTACTCGATTTGCTGTAGCACTCTTAAGAAAATTCTAAAAACAAATTTAAATTAAATTAGTTCTAGCATTG
This sequence comes from Stenus bimaculatus, assembly GCA_963971135.1. Classification (NCBI taxonomy): domain Eukaryota; kingdom Metazoa; phylum Arthropoda; class Insecta; order Coleoptera; family Staphylinidae; genus Stenus; species Stenus bimaculatus. Next base: position 14,618,617 of record OZ020185.1, on the reverse strand, counting down.
TATATAAACACTATAGTAAGCCAATGAGCATGTAATCTTTTGCAATTGATAATATTGGTACAAAAAAATTCAATATGAGGAGCAGCCAGTATCTAATCTGTTTCTAACAAAGTCGCACTCAAGCGAAATAGCGGTACTTTTATTTTACTTATGGGCTCCGCTAGAAACTCCTGTTCCTTTTCACTTCTGTTGTATCTCTTATTCATTCATTGCTTTGTTGGTTTAATAATGCCGTGCACAAGTATAGAATAATTAAAATATTAAAAATAATAATATACAGGGTGTCCCTAAAAGGTCTGTAGAAAACGATACCACATGCCCTCAGACCAAAATAAAATGATTTAACCCAACTTATCTCTATCCAAAAATGCTTCGTTAAGGTCTTAAAGTTCTTAAAACTATTTTGTATTTTTTAAATTACTAAAAATTGGCTCATACGATCATAACATAATTTGGTATGCGGCTATGTAATGGAAAATGGTATTTCCAGACAATTTGTTTTTGCTTTTTCACGTTACGTAAGTGGTCAAAAATAGGTCATCGACATGCAAAATTTCTTATAACTTTTTAAGATCCGAATAAAAATTCATAAAACTTTACTTGTAGCTACACAGTATATGTATAAACTTTTTTTGTCTCTTACAAAATTTTTCTATCTCCTTTATTTTAGGCAGAAAAACATGACTTTGGGAAAATATTTAAATTTTTGGCCAAAACGTCTGTACTAATTAATACAGAATATTCCTGATACCAAAATGAAACGATATAACCAATTTTATCTTTATCCAAAAGTGCTTCCTTAAGCCTCTATCGACCATGAAAGTTATTTAAAAAGATAAGATTTTTCAAGGTCGCTAGACACTTAACGAAGCACTTTTCGATTAAAATAAGTTTGGCTAAATCATTCTATTTTGATCTCAAGAATATGTGGTGTTACTTTGTACAGACCTTTTGGCGAAAAATTTGAATGTTTCGAAAGTTAGGTTATGCACCACATGGAAATATTTTTTTCTGCCTAAACTAAAGAAGGTAGAAAAATTGTATAATAGACAAAAAAAGTTTAAAATTACACTATTTAGCTATAACTAAAGTTTTATGAATTTTTATTCGGCCATTAAAAAGTTACAAGAAAATTTGCATGACGATGACCTATTTTTGACCACTTACATAACGTACAAAAGTAAAAACAAATTGTCTACAAATACCTTTTCTCATTACATAGCCACATACCAAATTATGTTATGATCATATGAACCAATTTTTAGTAATTTAAAAAAAAAAACAAAATACTTTTAGGAACTTTAATGGTCTGTAGCACCTTAACGAAGAACTTTTGGATAGAGATAAGTTTGGTTAAATCGTCTTATTTTAGTCTCAGGAGTATGTGGTATTGTTTTGTACAGACCTTTTAGGGACACCCTGTATATAAATAATTTTTTGTAAATTTTTGTAATTTTTTATAATTTTAATATATACAAGTTTTTTAAAGGAAGTAGTTTTATTAAAAGTAAACTCACTATAAATCTAGGTTTTTTCCTAGGAACGTTCGGGTTGTTGGAAATAATTTGGCATATTTCTTTTTTAGCAAATTTTATATCCGGATCTTCTCGCATGACCTTCTCAATCATTTCCATCCACGATTCTTGCTTTACTTCACCTTTCTTCATTCCTTCAACTTGCTCTCCTTTTGCAGAATACCGAGCACTTTCCGATATACATTTTGTATGCGTCGCAAATTCTTCTCCACTAAAATTAATAGAACCATGATAAATATTAGTATACCACAAAAGATAAGTAATTATTTAAGAAAAATCAATTGCAGAGATTTATATTTACCGGAAATCCTTTAAACAATCAACACAAGTTAAATTTTTATGCTTTGGACACCTTGAAAAATTGTAATGTTTTTCTACAGTAGGTTTTTGTAAACTATCTCCACAATAATTGCAAGTAAATACAACCATCTTAAATACACAAGAAAATTAGCGTTTTAGGGTTTAATTAGGGAGTTAAAAGCGCTAAGATGTAAGACCGAAAAGTTTAGGTTAAACACAACACGTGGTTTCTGTTTGTGTTGACCATAGAATACAAATACATGTGTTTTGAGCTGCCTATGTTAAGACTTCAAAAATTTAAAATTATTATTAAAAGATTTAAGTCGATCTTCTAGTATAATTTGTTTCAGCAATAAATGTAAAATTAGTTTCAATAAAGTTGACTTTATTCATAAAGTAATACTTCAAGGTGTCCATCGACAAGTTTATGTACAGGGTGTCTCATAATTGATGCATTAGCTCTTCGCCAAGTTCATAAATCTCCCAAAGGGTATCTAGAATGTAATCTGTTCAGTATTAGCGATTTCGGAAGGTCCAATTTAAAAAAAACCTTAATATTTATTAATTAACAAAATGATTATAAAAATAAAAGTTACAGAACAAAATTGAAAGACACATAATATGAATATTATTTATTGCTTAAGGGGGTGCGATATTGGTGTCATTCTGAAACGCTACATAACGCTAAGATAAAATATTTAAAAGAGTGGCAAATCATTTCATTTTTCATCATTTTAAAGTTGGAGAATAATAGGTTCATCATCTTTGCATTGTCCCCATGTAAATGGGAGTAAACCAAGGTGTAGGCAGATGTTCTGACTAAACTGTAAACTGTATTGTTTTTTCATTATTGGCGATTCAAATTAATATTTCCCGCACAAATGTATGTTTGGTTACATACTCTAATGACGTCACATCAGTGACAAAATAAATAAAAAATTTATCTTGCAAAGAAATAATAAAACGCATTTAATAATACAAAGTAAATTAGATAAGTTGACATTATTTACTTGACTATAACAGACGTTAACAAACGTTAGTCGCTAAATTCGTCTGCACAACTATCACCGACGTGACGTCATTTCATAGTTCCGCGCTATGCCGCAAGAGAGAGATCGCTTAGCTAGAATCGCCAATAGGCAACTAAATCAATCGTCCATAATAATAACATATGGTTACTTTTTTAAACAAACCTCCGAAACGACACAAAATTTTTGCAAACGTCTAATCTTATGAAATAGCTTTAAGTTTCCTTTATTCAATAAAACACATTTGACTTTACTAAATTGTCTGAATCATCAAATTTGTTCAATTAAAGTAAATGAAAAATCTAGGTATCGCCCCCCTTAAATAATTCTTTTTTCTGCTATTTGCAAATTGGCAAAATTCATAATTAAATCTTTTCTATCTAATTTTTCAGCTTCTTGGCCTGGCCTTCAATTGAAATTAATGATATACATACAGGGTGCCCCTGGTCACCTTCTTATTTCGAGAACCCTTTGTCGCACACTGATGAGAAAAAATAATTACCACCAAAGTGAACCTAAAGAACCTTTTGGTGTAATTCTTAATTTCCAAAACAAACCGGAAGTACCCGAAACCGGAAGTAACTTTGGAATTTTAAATAGTATGGTGTTGTTGGAAAGGTCTTTTAAAAAGAAACAACTTTTATTAAAACATTTTTGTAATATCTTGCATAATAAACAAATTAAACGAAAAAGAAATATGAAAACAAGTGACCGTTCGTCTCTTAAATTAAGGAAAAATTAAAACATTAACATCATACGCAAATAGGCGAGAGATAATTTCTTAAATGGAAACTCTATTTTTGAATTTTTTACTTTATTCATGAAAAATAATCAACTTTGATGATCATTCTGAGGTACTGAGGTAGCAACTGTTTTAATTTCATCTTGTATGAAATTATTAGATATTAGTTCCAAAATTTAAATAGATATATTTATACTAAGATCATTTCAATAATATTTTTTCCAACGACCATATGAGGAAATCGTATGTGTCATTCATATTAGTAGTTTAGAAAATCTTTCATTTCAACACTAGTGACTTTGAGTTTCCGTTTTGTAACTGTCAAATAGTTCTTGTAATTTTCGATAGAAGCGCTGCGAAGGAATTACGAAAGTCCTCCCTTGGATTTTTTTTGAACTTGCAAAAAAAGGATAGTTCAAATAAAAATTTATATTTAACCCCGCCAATATTACTAATTTTATTATTAAAATCATTATATAATTCACTTTTCTGTAAATTTTAAATAAAATAGGAACATTTTTTATTCGTTTCGATAAGTTGCTTCCGTCAAAACAGCGCCACCTACAATTATTTATATTTAACTAAAAATAATCGACAACTTCAATGTCAGCTGCTGTTAACATAGGTTATGTTACTACAAAATATTAATAATGGTCGCAAAATCTCCGTGGTCGTCGGAAAAATAGCGTACACAACTCGCAGAAAGTGAATTTCGTTGCTCGTGTAATATCCTCACTCGGCTGGCGCCTCGTTCGGCTATTTTCACACTCGCACAAAATTCGTCACTTTCTAGCTCGTTGCGTAATATACTATAACAAATTATTTGCAGTTTCAAAAGAATATGTTTCTGGCTGAGAAACTAAATTATGGGGTTCTAAAAATGAAAAATTAGTAACATTTCTTTATAAACTTATAAATCTTTAGTTAATTTGGAATGTGGATACATCCAATAATAGGTAATATACAGGGCGAGTTTAAAGTAAGGAATAAAAATCATAACTACGTTATCTTTTGGAATTTTTAAAAACCGTAAAAGACGTGAAAACCTTTATTTTGAACCCAACAATATTTTTTTTCTCAATTGACATGACGTCACTATGACGTCATAAATTGTTTTTTAAATGGATTGATGTGGTTTTTACACCATAAACTAATACCTTATTAAGACTGTTTTACAACGGCACCAAAAATATTATACCAGCGCCATCTTCCGGTTTTTAAAAAAATTATTAAATTAAAAGTAGTTATGAATTTTATGCGTTACTTTGGGCGCGTTCCAGTAATGAACACTAAAGCCCACGACGACCGCAAAGTCGTTCTACATAAGACCGCGATTTTTTCTTTCGTGCATCGATGGCGACCGCAAGAAGCTCACAACGACCGTATTTTTTCGTGGATTTATGTGGTTGTTTGTTGATTACTGGAACGCGCCCTTTATGGGGCAATTCTAAACAAAAAATGTTAGCCGTAACAGCGATGTTAAATTTGACAGTCACCCCAATGTCAAAAAACGCTATTCTGTAAACTTTACTGTAACCTAACGCAATGTAAAATAACATTTTCGGTATTAAAATGCATTGTACATTTATATAATGTATAATTTTGATCAATTATACATTAATGTATTATTATTACTTTGCTGTATATTTTTTAACACCGAAAATTTTTATTTTAAATAACCTTTAAGTTGCAGTAAAGTTTACAAAATAGTGTTTTTTTTGACATCAGGGTGACTGTCAAATTTAACATCGCTGTTACGGCTAACATTTTTGTTCAGAATCACCCCATTAAACTATCGTTTTGGGTGATAAAAAATTATTAAAAATATTTTTTTTAATTTCATCTAGATGGCCCTAGTATTAACTGTTTTTTACTGTTCTAAAACACTCTTAATATTAGTAACTATTGTTTTATGCCATAAAAACAATATCAATCCCTTTAAAAAATTAGAAAAAAATTGATGAATTCAAAATAAAGTTTTCCAAAAACAATACACGTCTTTCAATTCCAAAAAATAACGTAGGTATGATTTTTATGTGTTACTTTAAACTAATGTTTAAGGGGAAATTTAATAATTTTTTTAAAAACCGGACGATGGCGCTGGTATAATCTTTTTGGTACCGTTGTAAAACAGTCTTAATAAGGTATTATTTTATGGTATAAAAACCATATCAATCCATTTAAAAAAATTCATGACGTCATAGAGACGTCATGTGAACTGAGAAAAAAATATTGTTGAGTTCAAACTTCAAAATAAAGGTTTTCAAACACAATGCGGCCCGTCTTTTACCGTTTTCAAAAATTCCAAAAGATAACGTAGTTATGATTTTTATTCCTTATTTTAAACTCACCCTGTATATTTACACGAAAGAATATCTGTTCAGCATCAGCATTATTAAATTTTTATTCCGTTGCTTTCTCCTCCAAAAATCTTTTTGTAACAGGCTTTCGTCTTGCCGCCAATTCCCTTGGACACAACAAGCATTAATGTGAGAGTCTAATTCCCGTTTTCACCAACAATTCCTAAAACTTAGGCATTGCTTATAGCGCTAGTTGCTGGGTATTTTTTATTATATGTTTAAAAATACCTATTTATAATTTTTAAGGGGCATCCAGCGATGGATTGCCCCCCCCCCCCCCTGACCCCTGACCTATGTTTGGAAGAAAAAATCCCGCAGTTTTTCAATAGTTTTGAGTTTGAGTTTTGAAAGGAATAATGCTTAACTTAAGATACACAACAAATTGAGTATTTAATTTTAAAATCGGTGCGCGGTAACATTTGGATATTTTGCAAAAACCTTCATTCAGTATCGGGTATTTCTTTGAAAAAGGCAATACCTAGGAATGGCGTAGCCAGGGTTTAGATTCTCACCCCCTTACGCCCAATACCAGTTCAAGGCGCATTTTTGAGATTTCTATAAAAATCTAAATATTTTAGAATTTAGAAAATGGTGTAACTTCTTAAAGAGTCCAAAAAATATTAGTTCATAGGATATTTTTAGTTCAGAATGACTATTTTTATTTTAAAAATACATTAGAGACCTGGAACTATTGCTTTTGCAATGGATAAGAAAATTTGTTTGAGTTTAAAATTTTTCGTTTTTATCGCCGTTTTTTTTAGAAGTTGAATGAGCTAAAAGTTACAAAGTAAAACGAAATTACTACAATCAAATTGAAAATTAAATCTTTTGATTTATCACATCAGATTTTAAACACAAAATAAATCAAGAATAATCATAATCGGTTGATAAACAACAAAGTTATGCAAGAATTTTGATTTTTAGGACATAAATCTGCAATTTTATTGTAAAAATGGTTTAAAATCGAAATGCAATTTAATAATAATTCCCAAAATTACTCGAATTAAAGTTCTTACTGTAATTGAAGCCACAATTGTAGGTTTAGTAATTTTAGTTCGTTTTTAGACCTAAAATCGCGAGTTAACCTACCGAAAAGTATTATCTTTACAGTGACTTATTAAACTCTTTTGTGGTTTCAATAGTTTTGATTTTATTGCCGATTTATTAAGAACCTGCGAAATGTTAAAATTACAAAAATCTAAAGATTGCACTAATACATTAAATTTTATTTTTTTTACATTTACACCACGGGATAATAAGAACTTTTTGTCTCTAAAGTATCAGGAAAATGCTTGACCAAAACAATTTCAAAAAGTTTCGCCTGCGGCGGTAGATCAGAGCGGCAGCCCCCTTACCCCCATGCACACCAACATCTAAAACTCTTATTTCTGCAATTCTAGATTTTCCCTAAAATAACGCCTGGCCTACTTCCTCAAAACCAATATGAAGAGCTGCCCCTCTCTGGATTAGATCCTGGGTATGTCCTTGTTTCAAAGGTAAGTTCTTCCTCTGGTAAAGTTTGATGGGGTTGAAAATAACTAGCTTGGTTCACAATATACTAAGTCCAACGTACAGAGTATCTTATCCATTTTCTTTCTATAAATCCATAAGATGTGTTTACTTTATAATAACTATCAGAAAAGATTTCATTTTCTTGACGTTTGTCTTTCAGAAAAGCCCCATTTGGTCTACATGCTCTTGAATTGATGATTCATGTTGGGATATTGCTTGCTTCAAAACCTATACTTTCTATATTTCCAGTTGAACAAGGCAAAGTAGGAAATTAGTTTTGCTTTCCCAAAGTCTTTTCGTCTTCTAATGTATTTAGATTTTTTGAATATGAAGGTGTATCAATAGCTTATTTGATGTAAGCTCAGTTGTGTGTCTGTGATCTCTAATGTGTTGTTTCCAGATTTTCTTCATTTTCTTTTATTCATTAGTTAACCCTCTAGTTCCTAAACCCGCCTTGAGGCGAGCGATATAAAATCTTATTTAGAATTTCCGTGTATTGAAATTTTGGCGAAATACCCGTCCTTGCCTGTAGACGATTGTTTACAAAACAAATAAAACTGGGTCCTCAGACTACCAGGTACAGTTTCAGTTAAATTTTAATAGAAATTTAGTATTAGTGACCTTAAAGGTGCCTATTGTAATTTTATTAGAAAAAAAAATTGTTCATTAGAGGGTTAAGTTAGACCCTTAGCCTCGCGGGCCCTTAAGCATTACTTAAAAACTTACTTACAAACTCACTTTGAATCTAGTTTTTTCCTAGGAACGTTCGGGTTCTTGGTAATAATTTGGCATATTTCTTTTTTAGCAAATTTTATATCCGGATTTTCTCGCATGGTCTTCATCAGTTAAGTTAGGCCTTTAGCCTTGCGAGATCTTAAGCATTACTTAACCTTGGTTATAGAGAGTTACGCCAATGTAGACATATTAAAAGCTATTAGTGGAGTAATAAATAAAAACCTATTTATATGTAAACTTTATATGAGTGGGTAAATTGATTTTTAGTCACCAATCACCAAGAATGATATAAACGCTGGTGCAGTTACAAAAACCAATAAAAACTCAAAGCACAACAAAGCCTTTACTCGCCTTCCTCCATTTTGTTTCAAAATTGATTTCAAAAGTATTTGGGTTTGCTGATAACGAATAAAGTAATATTCAATGATAAAAAAATGCGTTTTTATTTTTATTCAAAAAGTACGCCCCTATCATAGACTCTACATGAAAAACAAAAATTCTATATGAAAACTAACTTCAATTTGAATGGCACTAGGCATCGTTTTTGTTAAATTTTTGAGTACAAATGCCCAAAAAACAATGTTTACTAGCGAAAAGTACGCTTTTCAAACATTTCGCCGAGTATCTTCTTAATAATTTTACTTTAAATTAAGTGGTGAAGGTTCTAATAGTTATAATAAGGTTTTTAATAATACTGCACCAAATAAAAATAAAATAATTTTTACAGGAATCTCAAGACTTTTTTGCAATGCAACACTGAACTTTTGACCTGCTCAAATTAAACACTAAAATCAAAATTTAAAATCGCATTTATTAATGGAATTTAAAACCCATATTTTAAAATTATTACCATTCTTTCAATTTAAACGTAAATTAAAGATAATGAATATTTATCTGACAGTAGATTTATCAAAATTTGAATTTTAACATCTACTATTACAGAGATAAAAATGATTTTTAAAAATAATGTAAAATCTAATCACTTTTTATAGGGCATATTTTTTACAGAAAATAAGTATAGAATTAATATTAGGAGTATATTAGTTCATTTTGATAAGTTTAGTGTATTTTTATTTTTACCTAAAAACCCACATGAAAACGATAAGCTCCTTTTCGAATTTTATAAAAATAATAGGATAATTAGGATATTGTATAGATTTGGGCCTGGTGATTATGGAGCAGAGACGTAACTAGCAATTTTTGGCCCTTAAGCATGATTGTAAAATTGGGCTCCCTTTACAGAATTAGGGGCAAACGTAAGTGAAAAATAAATGGAAACAATCAGTCGAAATTTAAAACAGAAAAAAAAATCACATTAATAATTAATAAATAAAAATTTTATGATTATAAAGTATTATAAGTACTTACACATATATTTATTACGTTTATTCAATTTTACTTGGAAATTAGGGATCTTAAAAAAATTAAAGTAAACTTAATCAATACAAAATATTATTATCACTCCTTACTAAAAATATTTTATAAATTGGAAATAAAAATAACAATGCAAGATTCTACCCCCAAAAGACCAACATTGACAAAAGACCCAAAGAAATGAGGGCGAATGATAAATGGACGAATTGGAGAAAGAAAGGAAAGACAAAAGACCAAAGGCCTTAAGGCGATAGTCGGCAAATTTGAGCGCTTTATTTTGAAATTCGCTTGATATTTGCGGTTTTGGTCATAATTTTTTTTCCAGTGGAGCTTTACTAAAATTTCTTGTTTTAGTGTGCTAAAAAGTCATGTGGCTATCATTTTTAGAAATTTTTATCTTTGTGGAATAAAATCAACAATTTTAGGAGAGCAACAAAGAGAGTGCTAAATTTTTTTATGCTAATTAGTAGAATAAAATAAAAACGTCTAATTGCCCTTTCTACTAAACTAAACTAAAAAATGTAAATAAAATTTTACAATTTTTTCAAAACCCCATAAAAAATAATAAAAACTCGTAAAGCAAAAAAAAGAACCAAACGTTTTTGTTTTAAGACGATAGTCAGCAAATTTGAGCGGTTGATTTTGAAATTCTCTTGATATTTTCGTTTTGGTCGTAGCTTTTTTTTCAGAGGAGCATTTTTAAATTTTAAAATAGCTTCAATAGAAAAAAAATATGAGCAAAACCGCAAATATCAAGCAAATTTCAAAATCAAGCCGTCACATTTGCCGACTATCCTTTTAATCCCTTTCTACTAAGTAGTACCCGACAAAAGATGTTATTTTTTTCTTTAATTCACCCAATTTTTACGAAGTACTCATTTTGCTGTTTTCTTAAAATTGTTGAGTTTATCCCACAAAGATAAAAATTACAAACAAAATGATAGTCACGAAATCTGTTAATATAATTAAAAAACTAAATTTTAAATAGTAGAAAAAACGCAAAAATTAAATGTGACCGTTGGAATTTACCGACAATCCTCTTGGTAAAAATCCATTGGTAAAATACCGCAAGAAGAAAGGCCAAACAAACCCAACCTAACCTGAAAGTTGAAAATATTTAGAAAGCTGTACTAAATTAATAAAAAGTGATTGGTTTAAGAAGATAGTCCGCAAATTGTTTAAAAAGCGTACTTTTCGCTAGTAAAAATTGATTTTTGGGCATTTGTAATCAAAAATTTTAAAAAACGATGCTTAGTTCACTTCAAATTGAATTAGGTTTTCATATAAAATTTTTGTATTTCATGTATAGTCTATGATAGGGGCATACTTTTGGTACAATGATAAAAACGCATTTTTTTATTTTTGATTACAAATGCCCATAAATCAATTTTTACTAGTGAAAAGTATGCTTTTCAAACATTTTGCCGACTATCATCTTAAAGGGTAAACAATGGACATATAGGTACCTATTTGATTCAACCTAGGTTTTTTTAAAAATAAGTTTCCCGTTTGTTTGCATCGACATTTTGTCCATTTTAGCATTTTAGCATAGTGCCTTTTATCAAATTCGGTTATTTTTCAGTCGGTAATTTGTCCAATTCCATTTAACGTTCGGCCTATTTTACATTAGGCCTATTGTCCGTGTGGGCTATTTGTCCAAGTCGGCCTTTTATTGTTCGGTTTTTTTCTTTTGGTGATTTGCCCACAGCGACTTTTGTTTTTCGATCTATTTTGTTACGGCCTTTTGTCCATTGTCCCGCTCCAATTCCAATAATATAGGCTACTGATTTTAAATTATGAAAGCCAAAACTTACAAGGCAACTTATAATGGTAAAATAAAAAAAAATAATAATTGTATTCAATTTACATTTTCATGAAAGATTTGTTTTTTATGGCACAACCAGTAGTTTGGAAGTTACAGCCATTTTTGTATAAATAAGAAAAATCATTGAAAATTGGCTTGAACTTGTACGATAGTAAAATCATTCATATGAGTTTAGGACTGTACTGGGCACTAATCCGCCCACAGCTCCCTGTTGAAAATTGTCCCTAGTAACTTTGTTATTAATAATAAAAAAGAATTAAATTTTGCACATTCAAAGGCGAATATGTCGAGAGTTTTATGGAAGAGGGGCGTAAGAAACAAATTTCAAAACTCTACAGGAATAATAAAGAACGTCTCAAAATTTAGTGTTCAACTTTTTGAAATGGTTATATTATGTAAAAAGATTATTTTTGCACATTGGTATTCCATGCATATACTTATTAGCTGTGCACATTTTTAGTGAGGGATGTACCTAGTAGTGCAAATTTTTTATCAGAAATTATAAAAAACGATTTTTCAAAAAATGTGATATGAGTTCTTTCCAATAGTAAATAGTAACACTACTTTTTTTTGATATTTTGACTTTTACTGTCATTTACACTAAAATTAATTTTAATTTTTTTTTAAATGTAGTTTGTTTTAAAGATCAATGAATGCACTATTAAACAAAAAAAAAACATTAAAAATAACACGTTTTAGGGTAAACGTCTAAAAACGATTATTATAGGGCGCGTTCCAGTAATGAACACTAAAGCCCACGACCACGACCGCAAAATTTTCCCGTTCCACTAGCTCAAAAGGTCACCATTCAACAAACAACCACGGAAACCCACGAATAAATACGGTCGTTGTGAGCTTCTTGCGGTCGCCATCGATGCACGAAAGAAAAAATCGCGGTCTTATGTAGAACGATTTTGCGGTCGTCGTGGGCTTTAGTGTTCATTACTGGAACGCGCCCTTAGTATCTGATATTATGTAGGATCAAATCAATTTTGCTGTGCCTGTTTTTAAGTTTCTAGATTTATAGGCAGATTCTGGTCAAAATTAAAGGCCTTTAATTAGAGACAAATAAGGTAACCATAGAAATTGTCCATTACAACCCATACAACAAATTTAAATTTAAAAGCCTGTTAACTTAAATGATTTGACCAGAATCTGGGTATAAAACAGTTAAAATATGAAAAATGACCAAATGTAAATTGATTTAACCACCCACAGAAAAAAGCGCACGGCTATAAATGCGCACAAGAAAAAAGCGCACACTCAAAAAAGAGCAGAACGAAAAAAGCGCACATCGAAATCACATTGAAAAATACGCACACGGGGAAAAGCGCATTTCACATGAAATAATGACTATGAAACTTATGCTTGTATAAGTAAACATTTTTTGACGATTTTTGTTGAAATCTATTATTATAATTTAATGAGCATTAAATAATACTGTCATTATCTAATTTGAACTACACTATTGTGACGGAACAGCATTGTGCGTTCCTAAACACATCTTAAGAGCAATTTCCTAAACGGAAAATATAGTGGTTTAGTTCTGCAGTCATAAAAGATAGTACGAACAACATGTTTGTATAATTTTTTTTGTAGATGATTTAGAATTCATTTCTTTAATTCCTGCCAGAAGGAAAAAAAATTGGAGAATGTACAAAAAAATATAATGATCTAAAAGTACCTTAAATTTGGACCCCTCTAATTAATTTTGTGCTAGGTTGCAGAAGATAACTCTCTGGCACGATGTAGCCTAATAAATTTAGATTATAAATCTGAAAACAATTGAAAATCTAACGAGGGAAACTTCAGTTAAGACTGCAGAACTAATGCTCGATTTCATGATTTTTCACAATTTTTACTCCCAAACTCTCGCGCCCTCTAGGGATTCGCTTAATTATCAGTTATTTGGTCATTTATCATGGGTGTCTAGGAAGATGTTCTTAAGTATATTCCAAATTTTAAATATTTTCGATACTTTGAAAATTACGTAAAACTCAAGTAACTCGCCTTTTATATTTCATTGTAAAATTATTGCTACATCAGATTTATAAAAGTTCACTGTGATATTTCTTTAATGTGAATTAAATGCATTGCGGTAATTAAAATATCGAAAAGAGATCCTGCCGGTAGGTACTGCGAGGATTATGTGTCTAACGAAATTTAAAAAAAAATCCAGTCGTATCTATTTGATCCAGAAATTCATGTAAATTAAACCTAACCGTATTTTGCTATGTATGTGTAAGATGTGCTTATTACCATATCATTCTTAATTTTTTGAATCATATTTTGTAATTTTTTCAATAAAACATAACTTTAGACTTATTTCATGTATTACTAACACATTAGTTCCAAAAAATAATCCTGGGACACCGTTGTCCCAAGTACTTCCGAAGAACTTATTAGAGATTTAAAAAAATTACATTTTTTTTCACCATTAGAAGCCTGTTTATTTTTAAAAATCATTGAATATAACATCAGAACGGATTCCGTTCTGAAAGTGTGTTACAAATTTAAAAGAAACATTTGAGAAATTCTTATAAAAAACTAAATGGCTTCCGCATTTACTAAATTTTTGACATGTATGCTACTATTTATACCACTTAAGAAAAAAATTAAAATTCCATCACTCAAAAAAAATTGAGGCAAATGATTAAAACAAATGAAATGTTTTCCGCCTTTTTGGCCATATAGAGGATGTCCCTGCGCAGCGAGGAAGTAACATTACTCTAAAATGAAAAAAGATATAGGTATGCGGGTTTCGATAGAATATACAATACCTTGAAGCGCACATTTTAAAACTATTTTAGTAATATACCGGGTGTCCATTCCAAGATGGCGAACCAAAGTTAGGTTTTTTTAAATGGAACACCCAGTATACTATGACATTTTTGGACTCCTTATAAAAAATAATTATACTATTGAAAACTTACAGTTTCTGGTTTTAAATTAGTATCGCCATGTAATTACGTTTAGAAGCTTCTTCATTGAGTCAACACAAATAAAATCGAAACTTGCAATTATCAATTTTGGTTTTCTAAACCTCAGTATATTTTGAAATTTTAACAATTATTGGTACCAGAAGCGGATTTCTTTCAGCTTCACCAAGTGCTTACAGCATATTTTCCATTTCTTATTTAGAAGAGTTCATTATTTCGGTTTAGTTATTATCAAAAGTACAGAAAAGGGCGTTAAAACAAAATTCCACAAAATAAGGGTTTCCTTGGTAACATCAGCTGCTAAATTTTTAAAACATGCTGAGACTTAAGATAGAAAACCAAAATTGATAATTGCAAGTTTCGATTTTATTTTTGTTGTAAAAGAAGAAAAACTACTATTGTAATAAAACAACATTATTAAAAAGCTAAATAGAGAAAGACAGAAATAAATGTTAGGGAAATTAACAAAATTCATCAAGAGGCAAGAGGGCTATTTTGTGTATTTTTCAATGTTTCTCAGTTTGGATATAAATATCTCCTAAACCATAGACATTCGACCATTCAACCATTATATTAGTAGAAAGCTTGTTAAAAATGCCATCGAATGATGCTAAAATATACTGGGTGTTCCATTTGAAAATTTCGTTTAATTGTTCATTTTGCATTTCATAAGGCAGCCTGATAAAAAATTATCACAAACTTAAATGTGACATGACAGTTGAAGACTAGACGATGTTGAAAAATTTTTGAGAAAATTTCAACTGAAAATGTTCATCTGTTTTAGAGCAGTGATTTTTCAAAAATAGATCTTTTTTTTGGCTTAAATGGCAAATATCAGCAAAACGAGTGATGATAAAAGTTTATACAAAGTATAATTATTTTTTTATAAGGAATCCAAAAATGTCATAATAAACTGGGTGTTCCATTTAAAAAAACATAACTTTGGTCCGCCATCTTGCAATGGACACCCGGTATATTACTAAAATATTTTTAAAATGTGCTCTTAAAGGTGTTGTATATTCTATCGAAAACCGCATGCCAATATCTTTTTTCATTTTAGAGTAAAGTTACTTCCTCGCAGCGCTGGGACACCCTGTAGATTTAGGATCGCGGATACAAAATCAAGAAATATGATTTGGAACATTTTATAATATTGAAAAATCTATGCGATGATTCTGAAAATTGGAAAAATTTCAAACTAAAATTAAAGATTGATTTAAATTGAATGTTCTCACGATCAAATAGTTTGAGTTTCAAAGTTTGTTATTAAGATTACTGCATGTGGTAATCAATAATCAATTCCACCTAGACCAGCAGTGATAAATAGAATTGAGGTGAAGTGGAAACATAAATATCAATTGATTTATTGTCTAGTAGTTTTCGGTTATTACAAGACCATAATTTAATATAATATCTTACTTTTGTACTTTCCCAGCAATAAGTAGTAGATAGTAGATACTTAAGTTTCTTTTTTACGTGTTGAGTCTAAAATTGAAAATATACGATGTACAAATATACAAGTACGTAATTTTTAATAGTATATTGTTTTATTAGGAGAAAAAGTCTTTTACTCCGAATAAAACAGGCTATTTTTCTTCAAACGTCGAAAGTTAAAATGTAGTAATATACAAAATAATTTTAAAATTTGAGATTTAATTTATATGCAATACACAATACAATGTTCGTGTAAATTAATATACACTAACCCAATTGGGTTGCCTAAAACGCATTTCTACTCTGCCTTTCTAATCCTTGTCAATGCAAAGTATACCCGATTGTAACCGATTTACTTCGGAAATGCACGAACATGACCATAGAATAAAGTGACAGTTTTCAGTGGCGAGTTCGCAAGGTCTGGAGAACGAGACGTTTTTGTAAATCAAATTCAAATTATTTTGCTTAAATTTAATAGAATAAAAATGTAAAAATTCAATTGATTTGACATATGGTACTTATATTTATATTTGACAAATTTGAGCGGCAGAAAAAGTAACTTTAACAGCCTAGGTATTAAAATACATGTTTAACCTTTTGTATTGAAGTATATATAATGACAATGACAACATATATGTTGACGTTTCAAGAAAAAGAACTTTATAACATTTAGGGACGGTTTATTCACCTTTCAGTAAAGTGTTCATTAGCGTTACTGACAGGATTGTCATCTGTAAGTGTATATTCACCTGTCAGTAATAGCAACCTTTCAGTAAATTTCGGTTACTGGATAGTTTAATTTACTGATCAGTTTGACCACTGTATAAATAACTACCAGTAGCAACACTCTCCCGTGTCTAACCTTCTATGGTGCGTATCTGGTTCCATTGAGTTTAGAACAGCAATTTCTAATCCAATCCAATATGATGATATTTCTCAATGATCAAAATAATTTTAAAACCGTCGTCATCTGAATTTAAATACCGTAATGAATGAATGAATTGCTGAAAAAAGTATATTATTTAGTTTAAGCTTGTCAAAATCATTATAAACTTCAAATTTAATCAAAACTTTGCAAATGTATGTTACATTTTTATGGTTAGAAAAAGTGACGTAAATTTAAAGGACCTTATCGTTTTCCTAGGTGTTTTTGGGCAGACATGAAAAATAAGTTAAACCTACAAAAATTAACTAAAATACCACTAATATTAATTATATTTCCAATTTCTTCAATAAATATGAATTATAAATACATTTATGAGATTTTACATTATTTAAAAAAATATTTATTAACACGACAACAGCGGATTTTAAAATTCAAATTTTGACAAGTACTGTCAAATAAATTTTAATTACCTTTCATTTACGTTTAAATTGAAAGCAAATGACAGTTAAAACTAATAGGGTGTTTTCCTTGTGGAACCTATGTTAATAATCGAATACAATCGCCAAAAAGATTAACCTGATGGTAGATATAAATGACCTTTATTATAAGACACTTTAGAACAATGGTTGCTGTTACAAACAAGAAGTAATGCCCGGGCTAACAAATTCGTACGCGCTTTACAAAGGTATCTGGCGACTGACTCACTGTGACTCACACTGGATTGAAATGTTTCCCACATTTGGTGTTATTGTCATGCGCACACATTGCTTGCGTTCATACGTTTATTTATAAAAACAGCTAAAATCGGCGCATACACATAAAAAGGAATCCGGTACGCGCTCATGTAACATACTGGAATGAAACATTCTAGCAAAGGAGAAATAATTTGCCGAATGTCGTAAATAGTATCTTGCCTACTTGATAGGAGGTGCTTAGAAGTGCCAGAGGGTGTCCTACAAAAATAGAAGGAATTTACAAGCCCTTTGCCGCCACCGAGGTCCCTTATCGGTTCTACTTTTTACTAATAATTATTGTGCATTTAATTTGGACGTTTCGTTTGAGAGGTAATAATTTCAATGTTGCCTGATTGCGCAATAAAGTCTTACGATAACCTGTAAAAGATATTTTATTTTTAATTGACGCCGTAATATTACAAATCTTATTACAACTATTAAAACTATAGCCATTGAATTTTCAGTAAAAGTTTCAGAGCTCCAGGGAACTGGAAAAGTCATTTTTTATCAAATATTTTAAAAATTGCAAAAAAACGACAACTGTGTAAAAATTGTTTAATTGTAAAAAATATATTCTTAAATTATAAGTTTATTTGAATAAAATATATACTTAAAAATTAATTTCCAATCAAGTCATAACAAATATGTACTTAATTGTATATTTTTTATACTATTAAAGTCAATAAATCATAGTAAATAAATGGCATAGGCAACCAAACTACTTTGTTTGTTAGAAACACAGAGGAAAACAACAGCATCGTTGTCTAATTGTGCAAAAATTAATTAATTCCAATTGCGTTTTTTGGCGAAAGCGGTCTCCTAAAGAGCGAAATATTTTACACTATTGTATATTTATTTCTTATTTATATGTGGCATAAGTTTCATTCTTGTACAAAATGCTCCCAAAACCCGATAAGGTCCTTTGCCGCGTGCGTATCTGAGTATACATATATATATCGTCAAGGTCACCAAAAATTGTCCCTTCAAATAACATGTAATTTACATGAAGTGTCGCTACTGGTAGTTGCCTATACTGTGGTTTGACCTCCCAGTAAGAAGATAATGAGAAGATTATAACCTCAAATTTGAAGAAAATAGCGATTTTTTAAAGTATTCTCTTTGTTTTTCAGTTTTATAAATCAAAATAGATATTATTATTGATGCCATGTATATAATTCTCGATGTCTTAGTTCAGTTGGTTTCAATAATGTTATAATTTAAATTATTGGGGTGATTTGGAGTTTTTCCTTCCGGGGTATACTTACTGGAATTTCTGCAACACCACCGGTTTTAATTTTTTCAGACTTTCCTTCGCGATATTTTAGTTTTTTTAAATCCACCATATTTAATTTTTAGCATTACAAATTTTTGATTCCCCGAAATAAGCGCGAAAAATTTTATTAGTTTTTTATAATCTTTCAAAAGTCGGGAACTTTCAAACTCCTAATTTTTATTATGAGACTTTTTAGTATTACAAAAATATTTAAAACGGAAATCGAATGCTCAAACCATAAATTTAACCATGTTCTATTGTAATATGCGAAAAAAATCATTAATCATTAAAATTGCAAAATCGCCCAATATTTAAGATACATGATATACTCTTTTTGTTTGGTTTGCCCCAACAAAGATAAGAAGACACAAGACTTTAGACTTTTGTATATCAAAAAAAGAAATTATAAAAATAATAATTAATCTCTGATCACTTAGCACATTCAACAAAATATTTTATAGAAAGAAATTATTTTTTACTCATAAGTAAGTCATAAATGCAAAAAAATTATAGAATAAACCTGACAGATAAAATAGAATGAATACACCCATTTTTTTATAGGAGACCTGTAACTTTACTGACACTTTACCTGACAGATGAATAAACTGACTGCGAAATTTACTATTTACTCAGTAGTTTAAAAAAACTGACCAATAGTGGATTTTCATTTAACATTGTTGATCTTGACTTTTTCCAAAATAACTATTGAAAACTTACAGTTTCTGGTTTTAAATAAGTATCGCCATGTAATTACGTTTAGAAGCTTCTTCATTGAGCCAAGTTCCATTCACATGATGGATAACAGAGTATATGTTCTTAGTTCTTATGATGGAGAGAGTGTAGTGTGAAGTGGTAAATTTTGGTAATTGGTAGTAAATATAGGACGTGATGGTGTAATTAAAAGAAAGTGTTGGTTAATATTTAATGGCGGGCAATTTAAATTTTTAGCTGGGGTTGTAATAACTCAGGGCAATTTATTTCAGAAAGAGAATTATACCTCCTAAAACTGTTTAATCCGCTTTGAAAAATATATTTATGATTTGAATAACAAAGGAAGCGCGGTAATGCGTTTTACTTCCAAGCAAAAAGTTATGCAAGCAATAAAAGGACTAGTCTTAACCACAAGCTTCCTGGTGGTATCTGCGTTACAGATATGTTCCCAAACTGTCAAGATAGCGATGCGGTTTTGTGCTCACACAAGGAACGCACGGGATATACATATAAACGGTCTCATTATTTTACAGGTTAACTGCTTTTTTGGGGAGCATTTTTAGGAGTAATTTTAGATTATATTTGGATTTTTATGATTCCGCCCAAACGATTGGTTTTATTTTTCGGGTGACATAAAATCGAGGATGTTTTAATGTCTTTTTTAACTGTTCCGTTCACTTTGGGTATTCCAGTGCCAGATTTAATACTAGTGCGCCTGTTAAGATTGATAGTAATATCACACACGTAGAAGCAGTATTTCATATCGAAAAATCATATCGCATAAAATCTTAAGTAGCTTTAAAAATTGTAATAGTCGTTATTGAGAAGGAAGTGGCCATAATTGTTATCAGCTTCATTATTAGTCGCCTTCATACATAACCATAACTGTTTGTGTTTAACTTCGAAACTATAGTTTCACAATCGCAAACAGCCATTCATTTACCCAGATTGTTTGTTAAAGGCAAAGCCTCGCATCTTATATCTTGAAAATTGGATACAAAGTATGCATTATTTTTACGGCATCGAGTTTGTAATAAAAATTGCAGACATCGCCGTAAAATGTGACACTGCCAAATAAAAGGATAAAATTAAAGTATTTTATGAATACTGTATATGCACATGAACGGCGTTTGCTAGCATCCAATCACAAATAGCAAATTACAATGCGTCAAGAACATAAAATACTATCGAACACTGAACATAAAACATCATCACGCGGACGCCCAATAACGTATTTTTGGACTTGTTGTACCCCTCCATGCATGTCCAAATATGCACCAAACTAACAAAAGTAGAGAGGTGCTCTCACGTTATAAAGCAACAATAGACACATTTGGATTAAAAAATGCCACCACATCCGATAGTTCATTAATACACACCTATAAATCACATACAATTTTAAATGAGCCAAATATGAATTTTCGTTTGTTTTTTAAAAAAACCTACGCTTTGTAAAAAAAGTCATATTTATTACACTGATCAGAATCACCATTGACATGGGAATAATTAACTTACTTTGAAAGAGTAACGCTAATGCAGTTTTTATTATAAAAGATTTTCAGAAAAACGTGAAATATTTATACTTTACACTTAATAATAAATTACTTTGACAAAGTAGATTCAGGGGATAAAACGCACGAGCGATCTTTTTTATATGTAAAATATATTGAACAATTTCACTCTGAGTTTTTGTTGAGTTCTTCAAGTTGAGCTTCAAGAAAAGGGTAGTTTTTTCCACATCTTCCTCTTTCCGACGATTTCTTTTTATTTTAAATTTTCAATTAAATTTCCCAAAGTCTAAACATTCATTGTTTTCCATCATTTTATGTTCGAGTAATAACCGGTCCGTTGTTATTAGAAAAGCTGCGCATGATATCACAAGTTTCCGCCGAGTTTTCTTTTCTCCCGCAGAGTTCGTTTATTAGTTTTGAAGGACGTGTAACCTCCTCCATCCCTGCATCCTTGCATCATCCACCTATTTTTTCCTCCTTCATTTATAAGTCTCGACGTGCTGTAGCTATCTAAACAACTGTTAGGGTGCCAGATTTTTTCATGCGCCCCAAAACAATCATTATCTCATTTATTAAAAACTTTTCCTGAACTTGAAGTTTTATTACTCCTTAACCCAAAACTTAAGCTTTTAATATCGGAATTTTAAACGGTGAATTGTCTCTAAGCGTGAAATAGTGTAAATGTAATTGAATTGAACCGGAGAAAAGGAAACGACCAATTACTTCGGTTAGCTAATTACAATTTCCCCTGCCGACGACGACTTTGTTTGCCTAGTCACGGGGGCTTTAAAACAGGCGGCAACGGGGTCAGCATGGAATTTCAGGGATCGCACAACTTTTTTCTTCAGAGCCACTGTTAAGTAAATAGCGTTATGCAAATGAAAAAAGTACGGTTCCGAACGAAATTGGAATTAAATTAAAGTATGGCCTTCGTTCTTTCTTATTTTTATTTGAGTTTCATTTGCACGAAGCACGAAACGCGAAACCCCCATTTAGTTTTAACTTAGAATATTAAACTAATTTTAAAAGATTTAAAACCCTTATTTATTTTTTATTCATTGCGATTCACCTACTTTGGATTTTTCGTCCATATTCTTGATTAGCCAATATCAAATTTTGAAAAAGATCTGGCAAACTTTTCAAATAAGCCAGCTTTACAAAAAAGTTTAGAGTTTCTTCTGGCTGTGCAACTTTTAATGTAGGTATGAAACCACCAAGTTTACTTCATCATAAATATTTGTTGGCTGTAACTAACAATATATTAAAACGCCTTAGAGGCAACATTATTTGTAAAATTCATAATTCAAATTTTTTACTTTTGTAACTAAAGTTGGGTTAATCATATTATGTAGTTTTACAAAAAAGTTATGAAATACTAAGGTTATTATTTTACCTTTTCCATTGGAGGAATAGAGTTATGTTGAAGTCAAAAAGACTGTCATATTGGAAATCTAGTCTTTTTTTAGGAAACAATGTAATAGAAGATAGAAGTCTATCTTCTCCCAACGAAAACGTTTTATAAAAATGATCTGGAAACTGGACCCTGCCATGAACGTACCTCAAAAATTAAATATGATTTTTTCTTCAATATGGGAAACTGGGGCATGTGATGATGTCACAAGTACGATCACAATATTCTGAGCACGGTGTATACGTAGTTTCTATAGCTGTGGTTTCTAGTTCCTGGAGGTAATTTTTTAGATACAATTGATGTTTTTGTTTTTTGTGCTGTTTTTATACCGGGTTTAAACGAAACACCTCTACAATTTCTTAATTTATGAAAATAAAAATTTAAAATTTGACCATGTTGTATGATTCAAAAAGACACATTTCATGCACTAAATTCTTTTCGATATCACTTCCGGGTTTACCGAAAATAACATACACTTTGTTTTTTTATATGCAACACCCCATTTTTATCCAGATTAGTTTAAAGCAATTTTAGAAAATAAGTACCTATGTTTGTGGTAAAATTTAATTCTTTTTTTGAAAATTAAAAAAAAAATCTTGAATTTCTTAAAAACTATCAAACCTCATTCTAAATAATACAAACACAAAAATAAAAATAAAATTGTAATTTGTAAAATTATTCAAAAAGTTTTTGAGATATTAGTTTTTTAACTCATTTGAAAACCATTTTTACAAATACTCTGTTTTTTTAAATAGAAAGGTACCGGGATACTCGATTTTTCAAAAAGTAGATTTTAGAATGATTATTTTGGTACCCCATATGGAGGATTAAATTAATTTGCCTGTTTTTCACATTTTTATTTTTTGATACTAGAAATTTAAAAATAGGCATGTGGGAAAATTTATTCGTCCCTATATATGGTCTACCAAAATAATCGCTATAAAATCTACTTTTTGAAAGACCGAGAGACCCGGCGCATTCGCATTTAAAAAGTAGAAAACAATTTGATTAATTTTACAAACACTTTCATTTAGATATTTGTATTATTTAAAATGAGTAGTTTTTATCAATTTTTTTTAAATTTTTTAATGTATCAAAAAAAAAAAATCAAAAGTATCACAAACATTCTTATTTTCTAAAATTGTTTTAAATTATAAACAAAAAAATGAGGTGTTGCATTTAAAAATAGAACAAACTTGATGTAATTTCCAGGAAAACCGGAAGTGGTATTCAAAAAAATCTTGTATAAAATGTGTTTTCTTGAACCATATTATACAACATAATTAAATTTTAAATTTCATAAATAAAGATTTTATTCACTGTGAATTAAATGAAGCATACCGGGTGTCCACGAAACTAGGGTAATTTCTTTATTTCTGAAAATAAAAATTTGAAATGTTATATGGTAAAAAAAATCCCATTTGAAATAAAAAAAATCAATTTCACTTACCGGAAATGACATCAACCTTTTTATTTTAAATGAAACATATACATAATATTAAACACTGTAAACTTCCAAGTATGTTTGCGATAAAAAAAATTTTCTTCCTGAACTTTGAAAAATAAAAAATTATAATTTTTAATATGCGTTTTTTTGCAAATATCTTTATTTTTTCAAATGGCACCCCCTATTTCAATAGAGATTTTCTTCCGATTACAGTGATTCCTAACATGTAAGTATAAGTGCACTTACTCATTTTTTTAAAACATTTTTATTTTATTAAGTTATCAACAGCTGTTTATAATCACGCATTTTAAAAATTATAAAAATTAATTTCTCAAAAACGGCCGAATGAATTTCATAATTTACAATTTATTTTACGTAATTAATTTATTTAAGAGTAGTTTTAAAGGATTTTATTTAAAAAAATTACCAAAAAAATTTTTTTCATCACAAACATACTTGGAACTTACCAATGTTTAATAATAAATATTATTTTAGTCATGAATTCAGTTCCGAAACGTCGACTGGTTATTGTGAACAAAGTCACCAGTAAATCTTTCTGTTCGAATTCCTGTATTTTCATTTCCATTATCTACAAACGAACATAAACTTTCTGGATCAACGATGATTAAAAATACAGGGAGAACGATGACAATTTACGATATACCAGAACTTCTTTCTCGAGCTTATCCTTTTCAGGTTCCATTAAATTCTGACACATTTAGAGATGCTGATTTTGGACCAAACTATATGACCGATAGAGAACGAAGAAACTTCTGGAACAGCTTTTAGAATAGCCAAATAAACAGCTTCTAGAGATGTCTCAGGATAACTCAGATGAACATCAACCCGGATCCAGCAATGTGCGAAAGTCATCTAATGTAGTAAGACGTTTACCAAAACCTGGCGATAGATTACAAATAGAATTAACTGCCGAAAAAGAGAGAAAGCAATTTTAACAGATTCGCCAGTTATAAGAAAAGTGGATCCAGTATACAAAGACGAAGTGGATTCATGAATTATGTACCTCTGGGCCAAATAACTTTTATACATCTAAAAATTGAGAGAGTGAGCTCGAAAGTGACTTGACTAAAATAAAACTTTTTCTTGAATATTTACTTGAAGAACTATTTAAATTTAAGTTTGATTTTTGTATACTTTTTATTTTAAAAAATTATTTCTTTTTTTCCAATCTAAACAACCCGTGACAACCAACCCCAATATATGTGAAAACCATCCCGGACTCTCCTATCTAAAGTTTTCACATTTTCCAATACTTGAGCCACTTTCAGACTTTGTCCTATAAGTTTTTGGGCAGTCTTTCACCCAGTCCTCTTATTAAAACCTCTATACACTTCTTTTTATAGGTGAAATAGAAATTGTTGATCATTTATAAGAGTAATCATCAAACACATGATGTACTACATTATAGTTGGTACTGGTCAACAAAAGGTTGATTATTTCTTCACAAAAAAGTCTTTTTTCCAAAAATCTTTATAAATGCTTCAGTTGTCATGAAGATGAAACTTTAAAAATTTCTTATTTTTTAATTAATGTTAGTGACTTTTACGTTTTAATAATGTAGGGGTGCCCTTCCCATAAGAAACAAGAACACCTTGAACAATTACATAATTTTTAAATACTTTTACTTGTTTAAAATTTCCGTCCCGGGACTTTTGGCACACCCTGCATGTTAAAAATAGCGTGGTTCTGAAAATTGTTTAAGTGAGTAATAAAATGATAAACTTTACTATTTGATAATTTGCTAGGAAGAAAGATATTACTTTATGAATTTGTTTATGCCTTTAAGTTTTGGTGAGACATTCACTAATTAATTAAGTTGGCTAAAACTTGGGAAATTACAGTAAAGTAAAATCTAGCGTCGATGTACAAAAGTGTAGATATAATCTCAAACAAATAATTCGCTCCTAAAAGGAAACCTATTCAGGTAAGCATTTCACTTATAACTTTAGAGAACCACAAACACGTCAAACTCCACACTTAATGAAGACATCGAGGTTCTTGTTTGAAGTTGTCGCTGGTAATACTCGCGATTTCCGCGAATTTCTAATATTGACGTAAGTTTAGTAAATTCCGCGAATTCGCAACTATTTAAGCTATATCCTCAAGATTTAAGTTTCCACCGACAATCGGGATTTTATTTTACTTCCGTTTAGGCTCTTATCGATCAGACGGAGTTAAGTGGGCCAGAGGGAACAAAGATTGGGAAGGATAAAATTGTTCCTGCTATTAACAGTTTCTAATAAATAAATATTTTAGGAGATGTAGCAGGAAGTTCGCTGCAGCGTCTTTTGTAAATTAATGGCCTCTGTCTTGGGGTGGAAAACTTTTTTCGCCCTGCAAAGCAAAACGAAATAATTTGCGAAGGAAAGGCGGAAAAACGCGAATATTAAATTTCTACGATTAACTGTTAGGCGCGTTATTGTATTATAGTTCCTGGTTTGGCCTGTTGAATTAAAAATGAAGCATTCTTGTTTAAAGACCCCGAACTTTTGAAAAGATAAATCGACCGCCACAAAAATCTCGTAAACAACTTTTATTAAAGGAGTTACCATGCTACGGCTTAAATTAGCGATTTTTCAAACTAATTACTTTTTAGGCTCTTGCATCAATGTTGCATTTCATTTTCTACCAAATTTATTTCCTCCGTTCGATAAATAATTTTCCTCCTACTTAATAACTCTTTACGCCTGCTTCCTAACAAAGAAACTTTATATACATAAAATTGCACTGAAATTTTTATTATTTTGATTAAAATATTTAAATTTTTATATCTTTACAAATCTTCCATGGTTAAGATTTAGGTTTTAATGAAAGCAAATTATCATTACCTAAAATAGTTTTTAGTATATCCCTAATTTATTTATGTTTTCTCTTTACATAATTGGAGCAATTTCAAGGTATTGTGGTATGATTTTAATTAATTTACTGGACAGTGAGTATGAATGGAATGGAATCTCTTGTAATTGCACTTGATGTATGACAATTAACATACAATGACAATTGATAATCGATTATCAATTATTAGGCTTAAAGTGTGATAATATCATAATTTAATTTTTTTACTAGTATATTATTTAATGATCTAGAAATTATTTACGAAGATCGAAATTACAGCAGTTGTCCACTTGAATGAACAAAATATCGTTTTTTTTTGCCACCATCATTAGCAACCAACTTATTGGTCCAATTGAGTTACCAGATAGGTTGAACGGTCCAAGATATCTACAATCCTTGTAAAATGTGTTCCGTGATTAGTTGGACGATCTGGCACTCGCTACCAGACGAGACATGTGGCTGCAACTAGATGGTTGTCCTGCACATTTTGCTAAGGAGGTAAGACAATATTTGGACCATCATTATCATCGTTTGATAGGTCGGGGTGGTCCAATTGCATATCCACAAGATCTCCAGATCTTACTCCACTGGATTTTTTTATGGGACATGATGAAGCAAAAGGTGTTCGCGGAAATCGTGAACACCATGGGTGAACTTCTGGAACGAATTCTTTTTATCGGTAATGAAATTCGGGAAAATCCAGAAATACTACGACATGCTACACAATCAGTAAGCTTTAGGGCCACAGCTTGCCTTCAAAATCAACCTTCTTAATTAAAAACGTTTTCACTTTACATTTTTTGAAAATAGAAAATTATTAATCATTCACCCCTAGTTTTATTTTTACTCCAAAGGTTTTCAATTGGATTTAAATCCGGAGATTGTGATGGCCATTTCAATAAATTAATTTTTTCTTCCGCAAACCATTGTTTTACAAACTTTGATGTATGCTTCGGATCATTATCCTGCTGAAAGAAGTGACGTAATGGGAGAGTGCTATCAGCATATGGGACCATAACGTTCTCTAAAATATTTTTATACACAAAACGATCCATTATGCCATTTATACGATAAATCCACCACCATGTTTTACTGTATGTCGAAAATATTTAATGTATGTAATCTTTTGCCCTCAGGACGTCTGACATATTGCACTCCATCACTACTTATCAAGGTATAGTTTGATTCGTCACTGAATATTACCCTATTCCAATCTTCCAAAGTCCAATTAATGTGGTCTTGAGCAAATTTAATTCGGGTACGTCTGTTTTTCTTTGAAAGTAGAGGTTTCTTTAGTGGTCTTCTAGCTAGATTGTTCTCACTTAGTCTATTTGTGACAGTGCGAGATGTAATATTTGAAAACTGTTTGTTATCAAATTGGGCCTTAATTTGGTTTGAAGATAAAAATGAGTTCTATTTTAAAATCTTCACTTAAGAGGATAGTCGGCGAATTTTAGCGCTTGATTTTGAAATTCGCTTGATATTTGGGGTTTTGCTCATAATTTTTTTTCTATTGAAGCTTTTTTAAAATTTCTTTTTTTGGTACACAGAAGAGTCTTGTGGCTACCAATTTCTTCTTTTTTTTATTTTTGTAAGTCAATCCAAATACTCATACGGAAGCAGTAAAACGGGCTCTTTACAAAAAACGTTCGCTAAGCGGCGTTTTAGATTTTTATAAAAAACTAATTGAAATAATATGTCATTTCCAACGCTAACAATAATTTAAGGTATAAGCGAAGAGTGTATAGACTTGTTTTTTGTTATAAAAATATTTTTAAACTTTTCACAGCGCTCCACTAATTAAGTAAAATTTTAAGAAATATTTGGAGCGCTGTGAAAAGTTTAAAAATATTTTTATAACAAAAAACAAGTCTATACACTCTTCGCTTATACCTTAACTTATTGTTAGCGTTGGAAATGACATATTATTTCAATTAGTTTTTTATAAAAATCTAAAACGCCGCTTAGCGAACGTTTTTTGTAAAGAGCCCGTTTTACTGCTTCCGTATGAGTATTTGGATTGACTTACAAAAATAAAAAAAAGAAGAAATTGGTAGCCACAAGACTCTTCTGTGTACCAAAAAAAGAAATTTTAAAAAAGCTTCAATAGAAAAAAAATTATGAGCAAAACCCCAAATATCAAGCGAATTTCAAAATCAAGCGCTAAAATTCGCCGACTATCCTCTTAATGTTGTATTATTATTCTGTGATAAGATTGTTCCCACTTAGTCTATTATTTCTGACAGTGCGTGATGTAATCTTTGAAAACTGTTTGTTATCATATTGGGCTTTGGTTTGAAGATAGAAATGGGTTCTGTTTTGAAATAATCACTCTATCTGCACGTAATGTTGTTTTCGTGGCCGCCCAGACTTTTTTTGAAATCTACTGTTCCACTTTCATTATACCTCTTTATAATTCTGGATATAATGCATCTAAGTAGCGAATACTTTCTGGAAATATCAGCTTGTGACACTTTAAACCTCAAATTGGCAGTGACAATTCATAACCGGTGTTTGTAACTTCAGGTGTACCGACGATGATATTAAAATATTTATGGCCGATCTCACCGACACGACTTAAACTTTAAGAACTACTTAAATGTCTAAGTAGTCCTTAGCGGGTCTCACCGTCATTGGAAAGGCGAACTTAAAGCCTAAGTTGAACTTAAAATTAAGTCGTCGATATCGGCGACTTAAAACTCAACTTAACCTAAGAAATACAATTTCTCGTGAAAATAAACTAGCAAATGGCATTATAATTAAAGAAGCAATTTAAATATAATTTATATGATTAATATTGATATCCCAAGACAAGTTTACACTAGAAATAACCATTTTAAAACCATGCCAAATTCCCATGTTTTTTTCAATATTTTCGTTTAAAAAACGACACATTTCTACAGTTTTTATTTCAAATATAAGACAGTAGATAAAACACATGATTATAAAATTTTATATATTATCACAGAATAATCTAGTATGTTCTAAGATTATATTGTGATTCTGTGGTAAAATAATAAAAATCATAGAATAAAACGAAGCGACGGAAGCCGAACGACGCCCGAATACCAACCGAACACCAAAATCCAATCTCTACTAAACTTAGCGTAAGTATTCGTTTTATATGACTGGAGAGACGACTTAAAAATTTAAGAAGAACTTAAGTGTAAGCAAGACTTTGTTAAGTTTTTCTTTAAGCACTGTTGGTGAGATCGGCCAATAAAACTGTAAACTCGGTTCATGATGCCAATGTTGTTCAGAATCATATACATATATGTATATGAAACCTTGGTAAAAATTCACTATAGGGTGTGGGCGTGTTTTATTCAAAAAAGTTTTTCGTTACCATGGTTTAGTGCCTACCGTCAAATCTTAAAATAATGAAGGAGAAAGGAATAATAACCCTCTTGAAGTTATAATTATTATTTAAACTAAAACTGACCATCGCCTATTCGCCATCAAAAGAAACACTAAAACTCCTCTAGCCTATACAAAAATTTGGCTGTTATTTTAATATTTTCCATTATTATTTTACAAATTTAATTTATGTGACTGTTTGAGTCTGAACGAATACTGATAATTGCCGACAGCAGGTGACAGCTATGGCTGACAGTCTATGCTGACAGTTAATATTTTAAATACTTGTCGCCAAGATACGATTCTCGCTAGTGGACACGCCCACACCCTATAGTGAATTTCAACCGAAACCTTTTTAATTGGTGTGTTAAGAATAACAATGGGAATAATATAAGATTACAGAGTCAAGAATAATAATAAAAATGAATTATCCCAAATTTTTAGAACTCAGAAAGTTAATAGCTCAAATGAATGTGGTAGTGTTTCTCAGCAATCTAATGTAAATCTTGATGTAGGTATGCGATAGTGCTCACATAGAAATAACACTCTTGTTACGGAAACTAATACTTTTCAACAAAATATTGTGTCCACTGATAGACTCATAATTTACCTGTAGTTAATCTAAGCGCAAAATATACTTCTAATGTAACTGTAAATATTTACAATAATTGTACATTTATAGGCAGATTCTGGTCAAAATTAAAGGACTTTAATTAGAAACAAATAATGTAACCATGGAAATTGTCCATTACAACCCATATAACAAATTTAAATTTAAAGGCCTTTAAACTTAAATGATTTGACCAGGATCTGGGTTTTAATGGGCATGCTCTAAATTAACCATATATTGATTTATTTTATTTCTAGCATATACAGGGGTTGGACTCTATGGGTATATTTGTTATTATTGGAGATAAAAGGTCGGTTAAATGGACAAAGTAGTGCATTTTTGTATCTCCAATAATAATTCGTTGACAAAACAGTTGAATTTTGCAGCGTTTGGGCGCCATCTTGAAAAAACTAAAAAGTGGCTATCCACAATATGACTGTAACTTCTTTATTTAAGGCCATACCAAAAAACTTTGTTAAGAAGATAGAGGCAGGTTTTCATCTACAATTCAATAAGCTAATCAGAATTTGTCTTAAGTCACTGGATTGCCAGGAAATAATCCAAACTTTGTTTTTTCTTATGGCGGCCATATTGGAATTACACATATTTGGAATCAGTGTATTTTTTGAGAATTTTGATATACCACATATCACATTTAATAAATATTTTACCGAATATGGGACAATTAATAAGACACCATGGAGTGCTCGAAACTTATTAACAGAACAAAGTATAAAAAAATGAACAGTTCTAAACTGTCAATACCTTGGTGTTAACTTCGTACTTTTTATTTTTGTTATTGTTGACATTTGTATAAGTTTAATAATTTTGGATTTTAAAAATAAAATAAATTATCCAAATTGTCACAAATACATTATATGTACAGACAGTTGACAATTGTTCATTTTTTATGCTTTTCTATGTCAATAAGTTTCGAGCACTCCATGAAATCATTTATGCGTCTTATTAACTGTCCCATTTTCCGTAAAATATTTATTAAATGTTACATGTAGTATATCAAAATTCTCAGAAAAACACACTGATTCCAAATATGTGTAATTCCAGTATGGCCGCTATAAGAAACAACAAAGTTTGGATTATTTCTTGTCAATCCAGTGACTTAAGAAAAAATCTGATTAACTTATTGAATTTTAGATAAAAAACTGCCTCTATGTTGTTAACAAAGTTTTTTGGTATGGCCTATAATAAAGAAGTTACAGTCATATTTTAAATAGTGCACTTTTTGGTTTTTTCAAGATGGCGCTGAAACGATGCAAAATTCAACTGTTTTGTCAACGAATTATTATTGAGCATACGAATATGCACTACTTTGTCCATTTAACCGACTTTCTATCTCCATTTGGGAATTTTAACTACGTATAGATGGCGCTATAAATGGAGGATATTCGGTACTTGTCGTTGTCAAAAAATGTGTTTAAAATGCATTCTTGTACCTTATAACTACGTATTCAACAAAACAGAAATAGATTTATCATTTAAAGCTTCAGTAAATCTCAAAAAACATGTACCAATGTGTTAAATCAAAAACGTAAGTACCAAATATCGAAGTTCATATTTTGCTACCAGAGGGCGAGCGGAATCTAAAAATTCCCAATAATAACAAAGATACCCATAGAGTCCAACGTCAAATGGGACACCATGTATATTATGACATTTGCTTTCTACCAACTTTCAAAAAATAAATTTGATACTTAGTAAAACACAAAAAGCGGTGCTTTACTGAATATTTACATGCTATTGACACTGTCAGTCTGACTAGCCGTAGTAATCATGCAAAATAGAAAAAATAGTGTATGCAACTCCTGAGAAATGCATATTTACACTTAAAGTATTTTACAACTCGACCTACGGTATCGTTATTTACACTTGTTGCATAAATAACTATTTTTAATAAACTAAGATTAAGGTTTGCAAAGCACATAGAGATTCTTTCGGCCACCGGCCCGACGAGCCTCTCGCCCTACGACCCATCGAAAAATACACCATTTAGCCTTCCCATCCGCCTCTACCTTAAAAACAAGTATATAAAAAATATTTTTCAGTGGTCGTGGAAAAACGAAATTAAATCGCTGTTTATGATATATTTTTCTATTGCTTAGTTTCGGCCTAGAATATATAGGAAGTTTGAAAATATCGATGAAATTGTATTTTTTATGATGTCGAAAAAAGTTGTAATGCAATCGTATAAAGTTGGATCAAGAGATTTTTTTAATCATAAGAATCTGGAGGAAAAACTTAAATTGCCCACATACTGTGAGCGATGAGGACATAAAAGATTTCCAAGTCAATACATATACAATTCGTTGAATTTATATTAAATTTTATAAAAATATAAGGGAGATATTTGAAATCTGTTTCATTGGTATTTGATGTTTTGAATTTTAGTAAATGTTTATTAAAATTAAAATAAATATTTTTGTTAAATTAATTGATTCTACGTAAACAAACCGTTGAGTAATAATAATTAATAAACAAGCTGTTATCAGGGCTGATTCCGTTCAAATTAGAATTACAAATTGGGAAGTATGAAGGGGTGTTGGGTGGATGATTAGCATTGCAAAACGAATCGCCTGTCAGACGGTAGAGCCGGATACTCGGACATCTTGTATGCGGGCCGGAGGCGCGCGGTATTTCCTTCACCCCGCCAAATCGAATTTGCGTACCCTTTCCTCCAGTGGAAAACTTTTACCAACCTCAAAGCGCTACTCAAAAACTACGACATTTTTCGCTTACCAACAAAATTGAGAGCGGAACTAGTATTCAGTAACAGAACACAGACATACGTTCTTATTTACGGTGTGTTATAGTGAGCAAAGATGAAAATTGTAGAAGTAGAAAGAGGAAGCGGAGAGCCGATGTTTTGCGGAAGCTTTTGTTATGTAAATTATCTCCGGAAAAGTTTATCTCAGAGTGTCACGACTCAAAGGTTGAAAACTAACCTTGTATTTGTATACAAAATATAATAAAAGTTAAATAGGGATTTTCGTAATTTCATTTAAAAAAATTTAATCTAAAAAGCTTGCTTGTAATTGGCCTAATAACTTTCACAAAATAGTGTTTAATATTAATGTTGCGGGTATGTTGTAATTGTCCTTTTGCAACATGGGGGTAATAAAGTGGACGAAATATAGGGTGCTAATATGTTTGCTTGTGTAGGGGTTGCGGGTGCAGCTAGCAGGTCGAGTTTAGCCTCACCGCAGACTTTATTATCGAAACAATGTAAAATTTGGCTTTATTAAAAGCATCATAGTAATTTCAACATCAAAGCTTTCTAATAACTTCTTCGAAATCAAGAAAATTATTTCTCGGCAAGTTTAAATTAAATTTAAAAGCAGATTTTAATAATTTTAAAGCCGGTAACTTCGTGTCATCTCTACTTTTCTTAAAGCTTGCAGCTCTTACATGTTTACATTTTTGCAACTAGGACAAGGTAAAATTGTTATTTATTTCGCACATCTAACACACCAAAGCTACAATAATCGATATAACGACCTACGCCTGTCTTCATTATCTCATTCATCACGCCCTCTTTAAGGCAAACGAGCCAAACTCGAAGCACCTTTATTGCCGTCATAAGGGCCTTGTATTTATCAAGAGACTCGCTCGTAATAAATTTTCTCATCTTGCACGGGGTGGCAAAGGAAAGGGTAAACAGATTTATAAGCGGCGCCCAAGAGCTTGTTACAAATGGGCCAGTTAGTAAAGGGCGAATTTATTGTTTATGAATATTCAGCAGATTGCTTTCTTTCAACGACGCAAAATTGTTTGACGGACTAACAAGCCTTTCGGCTAATAATCTATTATCATATCTTCTTCATAAATAACCAAAACGACTTAAATTATGTTTACCTAATGTCCTATATTCTTCCTCATAAACCTTCTTTATCTTCAATCTTACCCTGTTAGTAGGTTTAGTAAGGTAAGCAAAAACCTCATCACCCTATAAACTCATTGCTCTATTTTTGCCTATTATAGAATTTAGGACATTGTTTCTACCAACCGAAAACACATTTATATTGAAATAATTGAATCCTTACCACTTACCATTAAAAAATTTAAAACTAAAAAGATAAAAAACTTAATGTCAACCTAAAACTAAGGCAAAGCGCACACGGAGCTACTCAAAAGAAACTAAACTGGTTTGTGATTCAAATTACTAACTGATTAGTAACTTATTAGTGATGAGGTACCACACACACGGGCTACTCAAAAGTGATTGAAATCGGTAGTTTCTTTTGTGAAATAATGTAGAGTGAAACGTCATCGAAACCTTATGTGTCACTCATGGATTCCAGTGATGATTCCACTGATGAAGAAATGTTAATGTATTACTATTATCGTTATAATAGAAACAGAATAAGAAGAAGATTTTGGGTTCATCCATATCTGGAAAATAATTTCAACCTGCGTTTATTCGTTGCAGGAAGAGAACTTCAACTTTCGGATACTAAATTTGTATGTTTTTATCGAATGTCTAAAGAAAGTTATTTAGAATTGGTTCAACTTATCACCCCTGCCTTACAGACGCAAAACACAAACATGAGGGAGTGCGTGGATGCTGAGGAACGGATATTAATCACTCTCAGGTAAAAATATGTTTATTTTATAAATATAGCAACGTTTATTACTATAAGTTAATCAGTATATCGCTTCCTTCTCCTATGGATACATCGCTCAGCTGGTATGTGGTGATTCCTGGTGTCTCACTGGACTCTCATGTATAATGTGATGCTGTATTTAGCAGGAATATTTCCGAGTGTGATGGTGTCGTAGATCGGGATGTAAATTCAGGAGAGATCATAGATCGTGCTGAGAAAATTTTATTAAAATTCTCGCAGCTCACTATCAGTCATTTTCTGGAGATCAGGTAGCATGCTAAGAAGGAATATTTTTATTGCTTCTGTTTTTGGATCTTTATCGACTTCGTTTGAACAGTTCACCGTTTTCTTTTTTTTTCTAGGAAATAATCAATAAAAGCTTTATCCACTTCGTCGATCTTAAAAGCACGCTTCTTCTTTGGTAAAAATGTTCGCGACGGCTCCGACTGTTTTTGAGACCTTTTCTCAGTATCAGTAGTTAAAGATGTGCATGGTGATGGAGGTGGAGTTGCTGGTGGCATAGGTGAGAGACTCGGCTGCTGTGATGTCGGCATTTCTGACAATGAGTTTTCTCCGGTGGCATCATTGTCGTTCTCTACTTCTTCAAATTCAGTCTCTCCTTCCTGCTGTGGTGGATTGGGCAGATTTCCTAAAGGCGCACCTAATGCCTTAATGCATGGGACAGCAAACTGCATGGCTTCTGATAAATAATATGCCTTTTTTGACTTCGCTACTGCACCACTTTTGGGAGGTTTCATGTTTCTTACAAAAACGGCACGAAGGTCCTCCCATATGTCTTTGCAATCGGCCGCTAAAACAAACAAAACTTCAATGAATGTCATATGAAATCAATAGTACAAATCAATGAAACTTTCTCAAACATTTTAATCTTTTTTGTTTCAGATATTTGGGTACTGGTGAAATATTTGCATCGCTTAGACTTTATTTTGCTAGAGGGGAGACTACAGTTGGGGGAATTGTGACGGAGACAGCAAAAGTAATTGGGCACGTTTTAAGGGAAACATACATGAAGGCACCAAATAGAGAGCAGTGGAAATCAATTGCAGAACGTTTTGAATCAATCTGGAACCTTCCAAACTGTATAGGTGCATTAGGCGGTAAAAATGTCAGAATCGATAAATTTGCAAATGGTGGTTCTGCTAATTTTAACTACAAATAGTATCATGCTATGGTATTGATGGCCTGCTGTGATGCCGAGGGATTATTTACCATGATAGAAACCGGTTATGCTGGAAGAAATAGCGATGGTGGCATATTCCGAGCCTGAAATGAAATATTTGACCAACCAGCCGGCTTGGATATTCCTACCCTCTCACCATTGAAATATGAAGAAAAGGGCACCCCCTTTCCTTATCACTTTGTTGGGGATGAAGCCTTCCCATTATCAATGAATGTGCTTTCGGAATGGCGTGTAAAAAGTTCGCCGTTTTAAATGGCCTTATTCGCATCCAGGATCCTGAAAATGTGAAGTTCATCATGAAAGCATCATGCGTTCTTCACAATTATGTACGAATACGAGATGCTATTCAGTACACGCCTACCTATTCTGCAGATTGTGAAACCAATAACTACAGTACAACCTATACCACAAAACAAGATAATAAATGAAACTTCTAGTGTTTACGATCTAAGGAATTATTTGGCTAACTATTTTCTTACCCCACGAGCATCTCTGCCCTGGCAATGGAAATGCTATTAATTAATATTGGCAATAGAAAACTGAAATAAAATTTTTCTTACGTGACATGTGTACTACTTTTGAAACTGCACTCCACGCCTTTTCTCTTTCATCTTTTCTTGAGTATCCTGGCAGCCTGAAGTTGTATAAAACTTCATGTTTTTCTATTTCACTAACTAATTGAAGGTTAAGAAATCACACGAGACACTGGTGACTTGGCGGGTTGAGTCCCTTGAAACTGATTACTAACGCGTTACTAACCGGTCAGTAACAAGTAACCCCGTCTGCAATGCTCCATTTAAATACATGTGTCGTGGACTGGTTTGTGATTTGCGTCAGTAATCAGTTTCTTTTGAGTAGCTCCGTGTGCGCTCTGCCTAAGTCATAAAATGTTTAAATATTTTGGAATTTCCATAATGTCAGTTTCTAGGAAAGGTCTTTTTTAGATTTTATTTGAATTAGGATTACTCTTTTAGATTCTTTCATAATGCAATATGTTCCAGCTTTTATTTTGGATTTTCAAATTGCTCAATAGATATTGATCAGATGATGCAACAATGTCAATTATCGAACCAACATTCAAGACAGTTACCAGCGAGCTTTTTCGGGTTTAACTGGGTTTACCCCCGAAGTATTAGGAAATACTTCATGATATGTTAAGATTTACGAAAATAAACGTTTTTTCAGTTACATTTCACCTATTTTGCTTTAAAAGATAACATTTTACCTGAAAAAAAAATCAAGTACATTTAATTTGTATATTCTGCTTACGTAGTCAATCTCTTTTTATGTCTCTCTCACTCATTTTAGTTCCTGTAAAACGGCAGACTTATTAGGTGGAGCCACCATTCGTTCCGTTTTTTATATTTTACATTGTATCAACCTCTCTTATACTATTCTTCTCTGCTTGTAAATGAAAGGCCCGATTATAATTATTCAGGGTGTGCCGTCATTATGTGGACAAACATAGTGGAGCGGGTGACATGTTCCTCTAATGCTTTGCCCAAAAATGCTTCCCTGTAAAGTTATACCCGACGTAACTTTTCTTCCTATGAACCTATCTTGATAAAAACCGCCATGGGGTGCAAATTTTAAGTTCTTCACGATATGGTATTGTATTTTTGCAATTTTTCATTCATTTACTATCAGTTTACCTAAATTTAGAATTTAAATATTACCATAACTTTTTGTATTGTCAATTTTTTTGCAATTTAAATTGATTTTTTTAAAAAATAAATAATGTACTATGAAAAAAGTATACCAGTTTAGATTCGCCAAATCCAATCGTTTTCGAGACAATCACAATTAAAATTTCGTAATAAAAATAAAAATTTGCTTTTATTGTAAATCAAGTAGGCCATTCCTTAAATACCATCATTAAGACAATGAGTGGGTGAACATTATTTTAGGAAATGATTGGAAAATACAAAAACGAGATTCTCTTTATGT
Organism: Stenus bimaculatus; assembly: GCA_963971135.1. Taxonomy (NCBI): domain Eukaryota; kingdom Metazoa; phylum Arthropoda; class Insecta; order Coleoptera; family Staphylinidae; genus Stenus; species Stenus bimaculatus. Next base: position 14,580,270 of record OZ020185.1, on the reverse strand, counting down.
GATCAAATCGAAAAAACATTATAATTTCTATAAACGTTTTTAATGTTACTTTACTTGATTTAATAAAAACAAATAAATTTTACTTTATTTGAGATTATCTTTAAAACTAAATGATTTATCGATTTATGGACTTACCTGCATGGAGAGAAAAGTCATGTGGGTTTTTATTTTTTGAAAAGTGAATTTTAACTTTGCATGGAAGGATTTGTGGGCAAAGTGTTAGCGGAACTTATCATCTTAATTTAAGGTGATAAACCCGTTCCACAATGTCTGTCCACAAAATTACGGAACAGCCTGTATTTATAATTATTTTTAAACATGGAGTTTTTCCTTGATGAAATAGAAAGTGGATCAATTGCCTAATTTTTTTTTTGTTTTTGGATTAAATTATAAAAGTATTATATCATTTAATGCACTTTAATTACATAAGATTTGATCATCCAAAATAAAAAAAAAATCATTAATAAATTTTAAAAATAACCTAACCTCGAAAACAAACTAAAGAGAGAGAAACTATCGCATCTTACCCGTCTACTTAAGTTGGTTATTGAAATTTATTATTAATCGGTTATGATGACGTAATTGGTAATGAATCGAACATGAAGCCTTGAAACGTAACGCCTCATATTTCATCTTCGCGAGGTCTTTTGAAAATCGGTCATGATATGATTATTAATCGTTGCTAATTGTTCATAACAAAGTTTCATCGAATGATCGAATGGCTAAATTTATTATTTATCACTTGCAGTGCATAATTAAATTTGATTATTATACCAAAAGACTCTGTAATTATTTAATTTAATTTTAAGAATGATTTCCTAAACGGCAAATATAGTGGTTTAATTCTGCGGTCAAATACGCTAGTGCGAAAAACATTTTTGTATAATTTTTCGAAGATGATTTAGAAGTCTTCTCTATAATTCCTAGCGGTGGGAAAAAATAGAGGATGTACAAAAAAAATATAATGACCTAAAAGTACCTTAACTTTGGACCCCTCTAATTAATTTTGTGCTAGGTTGAAAAAGGTGACTATCCGCTAGGATGTAGATTTAGATTATGAATCTGAAAAAATCTAACGAGAGAAACTTGAGATTTGACTGTAGAACTACTGCTCGATTTCAAGATTCCCAAACTCGCGCGCCCTCAAGAGATTCGCATTAATTATCAGTGATTCTCTGATAATTGGCAAAGAAACTCCGGAAAAGTGGGATGGATTTCCTATTACCTGTTATCATCTCTGACGGAAAATTTATCTCGGAAGTCTAGGAAGATGTCTAATATTTTGCAAAATCAACACAATTGAAATATTGTTGACAATATAAAACAGTAACAAAATCGTACTGATTTTAAGTCGATTTTTATTGTAAATGATTAAAGCATGAACTTAATTTCAATTTGTAATAAGACGTAACATTAATCATATTTTTAACAAAATGGGCTTATCTCACTTTCAAAATCAAAGGCTCATATGCATGTATACAAAAGTACCTTAAGTTTGGACATTGTGGGTCACTCAGGACTGTTCCTGACATATTCGTGCGACGGGTAAGGGGGGCAATAGACCCCCTGGAAATGCGTCGAAGACGAAATTTTTTAAAAATTTCCGAGACCCAGCATAATCTGGACACTCGAGGAACATTTGGTATTGTTTTTTTTTCAAAAAATTGTATGAACGACTTTAAAAAAGTTAAAAAAAAGAGAAAGAAAACTCTCAGTACTGGTTAGAAGCTCGATACATTTAAGAAATATTACTTACAATTAAAAAAAAAAATTAAACTAGCATAATGTATTTCCAGGGTGCATATGCCATACTTTGCCTTCCACCCCCCTGCAGACCATCCAGCGGGCGCTTATGACTTCGATTGGATGAATTGCGTACTGTAACCTGCTGTCCGATTTATTTAATTATTTTGATCATTTATAGTCCAAACGACATCCTAAAAACGCCACCCCCGTGCCCTTTGCACTCAAGAAAATCCCGCACCGCCAATATTGGACACATAACACCGCCGAAAAATAACAATTCCAAGAAAAATATAGCCGGCTACATAATTGACGTTTTTTAATCTTTTTATTAATAGATATATTATGAATCTATAATAAATACCGTGAATGAATCTGCTTTTTTAAAGTTTTTAATTTATTTAAAAAAATAGTTAAAATCGGCAGCTCAATGGTCTTAATTTAAAATTATAACCGCTATTATCATGCATGAAGCATGAAACAGGTTTGCTTGCTGCGTTTCAAGAGAACTAAATATTGGTTTCAACTGCAGAACTTTGTAAACCAATAAGTTAAACCTACTGTCACCAGGTGGCAACACTTTAGTTTAAATACGCAAATTGTTTGTTTATCTTATTGTATCCATACTTCATGCTGTTATTTACCTACATGTATTCCATGAAAATGACGCACTACATTGTCGATCGTAAAAGTGTAGAAACATAAACGTGTCGAACGGGTAAATTGTCGAATCGCACGTCGACCGTAAAAACGTCCAACGCAAAAATGTTGAAACGCGAAACGTCGAAATTAGTAATGAGTCGAAAAAGACCGTCAGCTCACCGTAGAAAATTTGGTGCTGATCGTACCCAGTATGCCCTTTAGGGTATTGTATATTCGGTATGCGCTGATCAATTATCCGTAGATTTTAAAAAATGACTCCAGTAATTTTCTTAGATAATGGATCTGAGGGCCGATATATGCCCTTAGAGCATGCGCTGAACGTATTTCAATGATTTTGCGATGAAATATCAATCAAAAGCATTCACTAGGAATGAATGGCATACTGGGTACGATTGGTCCAAACTGGATTATTGTTTAACAAATGTAAGAGTCGATATCAGCTCTTGTACCACACTACCAGCGCGTATGTCAATGGTTTTTCACTAGAATGTTTTCATAACGAACGTATTTGATTTCTAAAGAATACTGGCATACGTCCAGGGCTTGCTCTAAGGGCATAAATCGGCCCTCAGGTCCATTATCTAAGAAAATAACTAGAGTCATTTCTTTAAGTCTACGGATAATTGATCAGGACATGAAGAATATGCAAGTCCCAAAAGGGCATACTGGGTACAATCAGCACCAGATTTCCTACGGTGAGCTGATGGTCTAAAACTCAAAAATTTGGAATCGGCGATCCGTAAACTCGCAGAACGCAAATTTGCCGAAAAGTAAAACTGTCGAAATGCAAATACGTTGAAATCTGCGTTTCGACGAATTTGAGGTCGACGTTTTTACGGATTTGCATTCGACAATTTAGCAGTTCGACACGTTTGCGTTTCCACACTTTTGCGTTCGACATTTTTACTTTCGACGATTTTACAGCGCACCTTCCATCGTATCGTATCCTTAACGTTAATGTTACCAACAAATATCCGGTTTATTTACCTTAGTTTTTGGAGTGTCAGGAAATACTTTATGCATAACGACCTAAGTTCGGGGCTACCCATTCAAAACTTCACACTATATGAAGTAGTGGGTCGGTACCACTTTAGTATTAGGTACTTCGTATCCACGGTGGATACATAAGACAAGTGGTGGATTATTATATGTACTACTTTGTAGTAGAGTCTATGATAGGGGCGTACTTTTTGAACAATGATAAAAAAATGCGTTTTTATTTTTATTCAAAAAGTACGCCCCTATTATAGACTTTACATGAAAAACAAAAATTCTATATGAAAACTAAATTCAATTTGAATGGCACTAGGCATCGTTTTTGTTAAATTTTTTATTACAAATGCTCAAAAATCAATTTTTACTAGCGAAAAGTACGCTTTTCAAACATTTCTCCGACTATCTTCTTAAGTATATTCTAAAACTTTTTACAGCGCTCCAAAAATTAAGTAAAATTTTAAGAAATTTGTAGAGCGCGATCTTAAAAAAATATGTTTTCGTTATTTTTTCGAAATTCAAAAAACCCTATGCGTGGGCGATTTTGGTTATATGAGTAGATTCGAGTAAACTTATAAATTTGAAAATCGGTTAAAAAATGGCACAAAATTTCTATTTTATTTAGGCATAACTTCCGAACCCCTTCGAAAATAAAAATTTCCTACGAGTTACCGGATGTAGAAATTATTCGTTTATAAGGCAGTGTCGAAAAATTTAATCATTTTTGGAAACTGGTGGGCCCCTTGGGGTAAAAACCTCAAGGTGGTTTTACGAAAAAAAAAAAGGTTTTGACATAAATTGTAGAAAATTTTCTCTAGTTTAATTTTAAATATAAATGTTTTTAACTTAAAATAAGACGCAAAGGAGATATTGTCAAAAAACTCATTTTAGGCGCCATATTTCCAATATGGCGGCGCGAGCGGCAAAGATACGAGGTGCCAAAGTTGAAATTCGGAAGGAGCACATCGAAATATATGTATGTACAATTACCCATTTTGAAAACTCTCGGAAAACTTTCCAGGCAAAACTACCAAATGACTGGACTATTAAGCTTAGTAAACGTTTTCCTATTTTAGTAATTTTATAGTTCACTAAAATGTAATCAAGTTTGTTCTTTGATGAGTTTTTTATTTTAATTATAGGTATAAAAGTAGCATGGAAATCTAAAGTTGTCATCGTTCGCCACAGTGAAATAAAAAATACTTCAGTGATGTTTATCCCAGAAATCCTCCTGAGAGGTCCTTTGCTTAAAATAAAAGATCAGAAGTAAAGTTTAGTAGTATTTCCACAAGGGTATACAAACGTAGTAACATTAAAATCCCTAAAAATTACTACGAAGTATATTTGATTGCCTTGTTTAGGTATCAGTTCTAATTGAATTCCCTGTAGTACAGACTGGGACTATTTCGAAAATTAAAATTAACTAATTATAATGAAGCATTATCATTTTCTCTACTAAAAGATCGAAGTCATGATTGTACTGATACACATATAGGAAGCCATAAATAACTACTGATTATTAACATTTTTCCATATAAATTATTGAATCTTATAATTAAAAATATACCATAAACACTTTTTTATAATTAAAAACGAGTATTAATCATGTAGTGTTGTATTATTAATTTTGAAACTGCGTCATATTATGTGTCTTCTTATTAAACACTATGAATTGTTAATTAAGTACCTTGTGTGAGACTATACAAACAAATAATAACTGTTTGCAAAACAGTACAGTGGGTGTAATGGACCAACATAGAAACGAGCAAACTAACCATTGTAAAATATTTTGCGAAACTAAATATGGTAATTATTTGCAAGCAATATAATAAGCGCAGAGTAGTATATAGGTATTTACCTCCGTTTCTCATTAAAAATTTTATAATTTTCATTTTGATATTCTCTGTATGCAAAGTTTGGTTATTCAGGTAATAATTTACCCTAATAATTATCCCAAGTATGTCCAAGTAGAGCCCTGGTGGTTCGTTAATAAGTAAGAGTAATGAACAGTAGTGAGCTCCTCATGTTTTTAATTAAAATGATCGATATAATAATTCTGACTGTTCTCTTCTTGGTTGGTGGCGTGCGGACACGAATCGTATCGCTTAAACTAATTACCACTTACATGAATGACGCGGAGTGGAAGGTTCCTAGTAACAGGGGGCGCCAGTTTGATTGACCAATTTACCAAGGATATTAAGGAAATGTCTCTAGGTAAATGCTTTGTACCACTGCTCTAATAATTTAAATTTTAAATATATTGCTCATACCATTAAAGTTTCACCAATTTTAATTACAAAAATAACCATCCCCAATGCACTCCTATAGTTTTATAATTAAACAAGAGACATTTTCCCACTAAATTATCTACATACGACATAGACCATTACTTAATTCATTATTTATACGAAACTGTCTTGATAATTTAATAATTAATCAAGGAAATAACTTTATGAATTAATAATATATTAGATCAGGCGGAACTAGATAAAAAATACCTTTATTTATTTTTTATTTTCCATTACCCTATTTAGTCCAAAATATGATGCTTCTTATATACGGGGTATCCCAAGATTCAGTTTACAGTCTAACTCCGTTAAAGTCTATTTATGCTCGAAGATTTAAGATTAACAAAATTAAATCTCTGAGCATAAATAGACCTTAAGAGTCTATTTATGCTTCGAGATTGAAGACCTATGATCTAAGATTTAAAATTTATAACTTTCCAAAATCATAAATCTTAAGTGTCCAATCTTTGAGCATAAATAGACCTTTACTTGGAAATAAAAAAAAACACATCAAAAAAAGTTTTTAATAGCATAAAGTTGGCATTCTAATTCCGTCCATAAAATATTCTTGGCTTTAACCATCCTTAAGAAGACATCATCAATTTTGTTTTTTTAAATTACACCTCCCACTTTTCTAAGCAGAAATGGGATCTCAACTTTATACTGAAACGACGATGTTATTTTTACTATTTTTGATACCCAGAATGTGAATGTGCAATGTGGGTATTTTCTTCGTATTTGAATCGCCAAATGTAAATAATGGTATTTTTCAAAGCTGGCTATGTATGTACAAATAAATGAATAAAATTTTAAAATTGTTTTTGACATTTTGAAGCTTATACAATGTGCAGGAGCCAATTCTGAACATTTACTATTATTTATTTTAGTACAGTTAATGATGACCTCTTAAGGAGGCCCTTAATGCCATTAAACTAAATCTTGGGACACCCTGTATACTTAAGTTATATTTTTACAAAAATAATTGCATATACAGGGTGTTCCGTTCGTGATTAACCAAATGTCGGGGTTAGAAACTAGAGCAAATTTAATCAAAAAAAACGAAAAAAGTAGGAGTCTATCTTTTTTAGTCATGGAGCTTCAGGATTTTTAATATTAGTTCACCAATTTTTGCCAAAAATCACAAAATCATAAAATCACTAATTACTTTTTAACCAATATGCGTAGAATTATAAGAAAATTATCACTAGAAAGCTGAAACCATCCTCTTTCAATTGGTAACAACAGTAATACAGAAATGATTGAATAAAAAATCGCAAAGAAAGAAGAAGAATAATTAAGTATTCTTTTTTCAGTTCTAGAAATTTTTTCTGAAAATACTTCATATTTACAACAAATCAGGGAAAAATTTGAAACCATTGCTCTTTTCGTTCTCTAACTAAAACCTTCTGAAGTTACTCCTAGAAGAAGTAATTTGAGCACAGTATGTTACCATCGGCATTGGCATGAAACTGTTATAAAATATTTGGCAATCCATCTGAATCTATCAGGTATGCCTAATTGACAAACTATGCACCCTTTATGATATACCGTACACCGTATAGCCTATTTAACAAACTTTGCTCAGGACTACTTCTGATAGAAGTAACTTCAGAAGGTTTTACTAAGTGAAGGAAAAAAGCTACGCTTTAAAAATTTTCCTTGGTTTGTTAAGAATGTGAAGAAGTTACAGAAAATTAAAAAATATCACGATCGTAATGGGTCTTATCCAAGAGAAAAATTAAAAAAATAAAAAAAAATAGATTTTTTTTTGTTTTTCTATTTTTGATTTTTTTTTCAACAATTTAACATTTGTTTTTATATAACTGATATTATCTATTGAAAGAGGATGGTTTTAGCTTTTTCTAAAATTCAAATGCCTATAGCTCTAAAACTAAAATAGCTACACCCCCACTTTTTTGGTTTTTGGTCGATTAAATTTGGTCTAGTTTCTAGCCTGGCATTTGGTGAACCATAAACGGAACACCCTGTTCAAGCGTTTCAAAAATTATACAAAAAATATTTGGATAAATTACAAAAACAAATATTAAATGAATTCATAGGCACTGATATTCATAGGTCATCTTGTATTGAAGTATTAAAATTGTCAAATTATATTTTTTGCATTTACCAAAGCTACATACGAGGGTTGTTTGAAAAGTCCTGCAAATTCCACTGATGTATATCGTGATTAGAAGGGGCTTGTATCTCCTAAAAAAGTTGTTAAGTTCGGGGTCAGATCGGAATATTACTCCGCCTTTGGTGTTTGCTTAAATCCAGCAAATGACGCTATTTTCCAAAAATGGACGAAAGAGATTTCATGTTCTGATAAAATATTATTTTATGAAAGACAAATCACTACAGGAGGCTAATGGGGTAATTCTGAACAAAAAATGTTAGCCGTAACGTCGATGTTAAATTTGACAGTCACCCTGATGTCAAAAAAACGCTATTCTGTAAACTTTACTGTAACTTAAAGGCAATGTAAAAAATCATTTTCGATGTTAAAATACATTGTACATTTATAGAATATATTATTTTGATCAATTATACTTTAATGTATTATTATTATTTTGATCGATGTTGTTTTAACACCGAAAATGTTATTTTAAATGACCGTTAAGTTTAGAGAATAGCGTTTTTTTGACATCAGGGTGACTGTCAAATTTAACATCGACGTTACGGCTAACATTATTTGAATCACCCCATAAATTGGAACTTGATAATCACCTTCGAAACGAATAAACAGTTCCAAAAGGACGTTATCGTTTTCATATGGGTTTTTGGTAAAAATAAAAATACACTAAACCTATAAAAATTCACTAATAGACTCCTAATATTAATTATGTACTTAATTTCTGTAAAAAATATACCCTATGAACAATTTTATTAGATTTTACATTATTTAAAAAAATATTTTTATCTCTGCAACAGTGGACTCTAAAATTCAAATTTTGACAAGTTTGATAAAACTCCCGTCAGATATTTAATCTTTATTTTTAATTTACGTTTAAATTAAAACAAAGGTAATAATTTTAAAATATCGGTTTTAAATTCTATTAATAAGTGCGATTTTTAATTTTAACGTTTAATTTCAGGAGGTAAAAAATGCAATGTTGCATGATCCTGCAAAAAAGTCTATAGATTTGCTGTAAAAATTATTTTAATTTTATTTGGCCCCGTATTATTACAAATCTTATTACAACTATTAGGACCGTTATTACTTAATTTACAGTAAAAATATTAGAGCTCCAGGAAACTGGAAAAGTCTTTAATTATTAAAAAATTTGAAAATTTGAAAATTTGAAAATACGGCAACAATGGAATAATTGTTTCATTTAAAAAAATAAATTGTTAAAATATGCGTATATTTAACAAAAGTATATACTTAAAAATAAATATACAATGAAATCTTTACAGAGGTGGGCCAAATACTTTTTTTTAAGTATTTGAAATACAAAATACTTTAATTTTTAGATTTATTTGAAATACTTTGACCAAAATACTTAGTTATAAAGTATTTGAAATACTTTATAATTGAAATACTTTATTTGAAATACTTTTTTATTTGAAATAAAAATGAAGGTTAAAGGACCTTATCGGGTTTTGGGAGCATTTTGTACAAGAATGAAACTTATGCCACATATAAATAAGAAATAAATATACAATAGTGTAAAATATTTCGCTCGTTAGGAGACCGCTTTCGCCAAAAAACGCAATTGAAATTAATTAATTTTTGCACAATTAGACAACGATGCTGGTGTTTTCCTCGGTGTTTCTAACAAACAAAGTAGTTTGGTTGCCTATGCCATTTATTTACTATGATTTATTGACTTTAATAGTATAAAAATTATACAATTAAGTACATATTTGTTATGACTTGATTAGAAATTAATTTTTAAGTATTTATTTTATTCAAATAAACCTATAATTTAAGAATATATTTTTTAAAATTAAACAATTTTTACACAGTTGTCATTTTTTTGCAATTTTTAAAATATTTGATAAAAAATGACTTTTCCAGTTCCCTGGAGCTCTGAAACTTTTACTGTAAATTCAATGGCTATAGTTTTAATAGTTGTAATAAGATTTGTAATATTACGGGGTCAAATAAAAATAAAATATCTTTTACAGGTTATCGTAAGACTTTATTGCACAATCAGGCAACATTGAAATTATTACCTCTCAAACGAAACGTCCAAATTAAATGAACAATAATTATTAGTAAAAAGTAGAACCGATAAGGGACCTCGGTGGCGACAAAGGGGTTGTAAATTAGTTCCATTTTTGTAGGACACCTTCTGGCACTTCTAAGCACCTCCTGTCAAGTAGGCAAGATACTATTTACGACATTCGCCAAGTTATTTCTCCTTTGCTAGAATGTTTCATTCCAGTATGTTACATGAGCGCGTACCGAATTTCTTTTTATGTGTACGCGCCGGTTTTAACTGTTTTTATAAATAAACGTACAAACGCAAGCAATGTGTGCGCATGACAATAACACCCAATGTGGGAAGCATTTCAATCCAGTGTGAGTCACAGTGAGTCAGTCGCCAGATACCTTTGTAAAGCGCGTACGAATTTGTTAGCCCGGCCATTACTTCTTGTTTGTAACAGTAACCATTGTCCTAAAGTGCCTTATAATAAAGGTCATTTATATCTACCATCAGGTTAATCCTTTTGGCGATTGTATTCGATTATTAACATAGGTTCCACAAGGAAAACACCCTATTAGTTTTAATTTGCTTTCAATTTAAACGTAAATGAAAGGTAATTAAAATTTATCTGACAGTACTTGTCAAAATTTGAATTTTAAAATCCGCTGTTGTCGTGTTAATAAATATTTTTTTAAATAATGTAAAATCTCATAAATGTATTTATAATTCATATTTATTGAAGAAATTGGAAATATAATTAATATTGGGGGTATTTTAGTTAATTTTTGTAGGTTTAACTTATTTTTCATGTTTGCCCAAAAACACCTAGGAAAACGATAAGGTCCTTTAATGTAAAATAACATTTAATTGGTGCCATTCTGAACAAAAATGTTGGTAACAGAGCTGTTAATTTCGAAGGGAAGGAAGGATCAAAATGTGTAAAATAAAAGATTGATTTTAAAAACCTAAAAAGTAATTGAAATACAATTTGGTACTTGAAAATATAAAATACAAAATACTTTTAGGAAATTTGTTCAAATACAAAATACTAAAAGTATTTCAAATACTATTTCAATTACTTTTATTTCAAATACTACCCACCTCTGAATCTTTATGAATATGTATTTACTTGTAGAATTGCTATTGTATTATTGTTGATAATTCAAAGTAAAAATATGACATAGGCAACCATTTGCTAGAAAACAATGACATCGTTGTCTAATTGTGCAAAAATTAATTAATTTCAAATCCGTTATTTGGCTGTGAACAGCCATTATCAAACTTAATATATCTTCAAAATTGTATATTTGAGTGATATTTACATATTAGTATAAGTTTCGTAGCTGGAGGAAATCTACCCAAAATCCGATAAGGTCCTTTTCAGAGTATCCATATGGACACAAGTAACGCTGAACGTTCAGGACGCCCGCCCTGTTGAGGTCTCTACTCGTGATATCATTGAGAAAATCCATGATATGGTGTTGGATAACAGAATAATGAAGGTTGGCGAAATTGCAAGTGCTGCAGGCATCTCGAATGAATGGGTACATAATATTTTGCATCAACATTTGGACATTATCAGCGAGACGTTTGCCGAGATTATTCACAGTTGATCAAAAACGAAATCGAGTGACGTGTTCCAAGGAAGGTTTGCAGCTATTTCAAGAGAATCTACATGACTTTATATGTCGTGTACGAAACATGGATACACCACTACACCCCTGAGACCAAGGAATAGTCCAAACAATGAGTTGCCAGGGAAGAAACTGCATTAAATAAGGCTGATCCTTCAGCTGGAAAAGGGTAAAACTATCACGGGAACATACTATGCATCCTTATTAGATCGTTTGAAAACCGACCTTCAGGAAAAACGTCCACGATTGGCTCGAAAGAACATCTTTTTTACCACGACAATGCACTAGATCACGTCTCTCCATTTGTGGTTTCACAATTAACAGATTTTAGTCTATCGAACTACTGTTTCTTAATATGAAGAAATCATATGAGCTACTGGTCGCGGAAACAAATGTCTAGATCTCTGAGTTGAACCAATAATCCTTAAATGGTTCTAGTATTACTTCCAAAACAGTAATTTGGGGTAAACTAAGTTTTTCATTTTTTTAACCTGGTCGCCCAAATTCATTTTTACCATTCCAAGTTTTAGCTTAATATATGATTCCAGATCTATCATTAAAACCACACTAAAAGCATTCACTGTTTATCGTTGATAATTGATTGTTACTTTTTTGGTGTTTTTGACTTTACCTTTTATATTTGTTGCTTCCGCGAACCCTTGATCAAGAATCCTGTCTAGTAGTTCTTCTACGACTAACTAGTTCTGCATTCGAAAGTCCAACCTTCAGATTTAAAACTGGTAATGCGTAATGTTCATAAATATTTACTCATTGATATAAAGAAAATACCGATATGCTAATTTTTCTCTCCTATTTTTATTGCTCAGCTGAATCGCTAAATTATAAACAGTTTACATCCAATGCAACGTTGCCACACGAGTGCAATAAATAACCCTAACATGTTTTTTGGTTTTCAGGGTAGTTAACATAACCTCAATTTCACGATCACGTGTTTGCGTACAACCACATTTGTTGACCATATTTGCACTGGGGCCGAGCAAAACCCATCACTAGCGTGTTGAGTGTTGGGGTAGTGTCAAAATAAAAAATAACTGAATTCAGTGCGACCTGACTGCATACTTTATCATAATTCGAACACTCGGCACTGTCGCACTGAAAATCTAATCTGAACACTCAACTCTTTTTCCGTGCAACCTAGTGCATGTCAGTGCGCATAATCCAAAAACACTAGTGTCAATCAGAGTACCGAGCACTATGATTTTTGAAGGTATATTAGCTATTTACGAAAACTCTTATTTAAATAAAAGGAGGTAAAATACAAAATTAAGAATTAATTCTTTATTAAAAATAATCCAATAATTCTAGGAAATGGTTAAAATATTTAACTATCAAAATTAAAATATTAATTAATTTTAAATTAGGTTTAGTTTGAGATATATAATATTTTTATGAAGTTTTAATATAGTTAAATGACAGCTCCAAATAGACTATATACATATGTCAAATTAATCTCATTTAAAATTAAATGACCGTTAAGCGTGTTTGATAATACTGGGGGTAAATGTTCGAAATGTGCATTATCCTGTTAAAGACAATAGGCGGTATTCAGCGACTGTGATGAAATATTTAAAGACGTTTGGGGAAATATCCTGAAGATTCCATCGGACCCCTTCTTTTGATCCATTTTGAAAATCCTGTAAATACTGTAGCAAATGCACATTGATTATTTTTTATTACATAATAAACTAACTAATTTGCAACAGCACAGGGGAGGATTATTCTTGAATCGCATGAAAATAGGATGAAATGATAAAAGACGGATGACATCGTGTCGTTTGATTCGAGAATCACCTCCCAGTTGATTTAAAATACTCCAATCGAATTTGGGCATTGAATTTTTTTAGTTTTTTTTTGTAGGTTATAATATTTTAATTTAATAAGAACTTTATTCGTCAAAGGTTGCTTTATTTTAAAAGTAGAAATTAATCTTTAAGGACATAGCGTTTTTGCTCTCGTTATACGCCCGCATCTGAAAATGCATATATTTTATGTAAGGGTGAGAAGGTCTTTGCTATTGGGTTTTGTAGTAGGTAGAAAAGGCTCACACTACAACTAAAATTTTTGTTGGAATATTCTATTGGAAATTATGAAAACTCGTATATAGTATTTTGTATACAGGGTGTCTCACATAAAGTGTTAGGAATTTTTATCTCAAAATCCAATCTTCTTAGATTTTTTTGGTAAATAATAGGGCATAGAAAATCCATCCCACTTTTCTGGAGCTTCTTTGCAAATTATGACCAAATAATTGATAATTAATTCGAATTCCTAGAGGGCGCGCGAGTTTGGGAGAAAAATTATGAAAAATCATAAAATCGAGCATTAGTTCTGCAGTCATAACTCAAGTTTCCCTCGTTAGATTTTCAATGTTTTTCAGATTTATAATCTAAATTGATTAGGCTATATCCTAGCGGACAGTCACCTTCTGCAATCTAGCACAAAACAATTAGAGGGGTACAAAGTTAAGGTAGTTTTAGATCATTATATCTTTTTTTGTACATTTTCAATTTTTTTCCTTCCGCTAGGAATTATAGAAATGACTTCTAAATCATTTACAAAAAAAATATGCAAAAATGTTTTTCGCACTAGCGTATTTGACAAACTTCCGTTGTTTAATAAATAATTTTATTATATTCTACGCCGAAAAAGAAACATATTTTGGTGAAAACGTTTTTTTCTTCAAACGTCATTAAAGTACAGTCTTCTGTGACGTTTGACAGTCTTTAAAATGTCACTTTTTATGTTCGTTGATTCTATGGTCACTTTGTATTGTCTATTATTATCCGCTTATTATGCAACCCAATATACATGTAGTATTGAAATTAAACAATGTTAATTATAATTAACATTAAATTATAATTTTAAAAAAGTAGAAACGAATTTTAGGAAACACAATATACGCTAACATTGTATTGTGTGTTGTATGTAAATTAAATGTAAAATTTTAATAGTATATTGTTTTATTAGGAGTAAAAGAAGTACTTTTTGTGGCAAGCATGTAGGTTTGAGGGACGAGCTTTGCGAGTCCCGCGGATACATGCGAGCCACAAAAAGTTCTTTTACTCCGAATAAAACATGCTATTTTTTCTTCAAAGGTCGAAATTTTTAAAATAGTAATATAATAAATAATATTAAAATTTGACATTTAATTTACATACAACACACAATACATGTTAGTGTATATTGGGTTGCCTAAAATTAATTTCTACTTTTTTAAATTATAATTTAATGTTAATAGTTAATACATTGTTTATTGGGTTGCGGAATAAGCGAAGTAGAAATTAAATTTCTACTCCTAGGCAGTACAAAGTGACCATAGAATTAACGAACATAAAAAGTGACATTTTAAAGCCTGTCAAACGTCACAGAAGACTGTACTTTAATGACGTTTGAAGAAAAAATTATTTATTATAACTATTTTAAAAATTTCGACGTTTAAAGAAAAAATAGGATGTTTTATTCGGAGTAAAATAACTTTTTGTGGCTCGCATGTATCCGCGGGATTCGCAAAGCTCGTCCCTCAAACCTACATGCTCGCCACAAAAAGTACTTCTTTTACTCCTAATAAAACAATATAAATAAAATAAAAAAATAAATAAATTCATTTCTATTGTTATCATTCGTTTTGAAATTTTAATTGAGTATGCTATGAAATAACAAAGTACTTCTCAACATACATTTTGTAAAATTAGTCCAAACACAAGTGTGAATTTTTAAATTAATTGAAAAGAAAGTTTTATAAGATGAATATCTTTGAAGAAGAGTTCAACAGGTTTATAATTTTGGGTGAATATTGACAAAATCAGGGATGCTGCTGATATGTTTAATAATACTTATCCTAACCAATTCTACGTGTCAAGAATTGATTTTGCGAAATGGATGCCAACAAATCAAGAAAAATAAGGCAGCAGGAAATATAACAAATGTTTTAGCGTTTGTTAGAGTTAATCCAAAAGTAGCATTCGACAAATTTCAAGAGAAAGCGGTGTAAGTAGGACATATATTTCAAAAATTCTGCGAAAAAACAAATATCGTCCTTTCCACATGGCTCTTCATCAAAATGTATATGGAAACGGTGCCTTAATCCTCAATCGTGTAAATTTTTGTAATTGATTCCACGACAAATTACCGTAAGTCCATTATTTACTTCGCATATGATGAAGCTAGTTTTTCAAACATTGGAGAAGTCAACAGACATACCTTGCATTACTGGTCTGATACAAACCCGCACTAGGTGAGAACTGTTCCTTATTCCCAAGGTCAATGTATGGTGCGGAATTGTTGACAATTACATTATTGGTCCCTATTCTGTTGAAGGCCGTTTAACTGGTCGCATATACGCATACTTTTTGAGAAATTATTTTAAGGAGTTAGTAGAAGAAGTTCAATTTAATGTTAAAATAAATATACCTACCCTTATTTTTTTAATTCGAGTATATTCAATATTTTATGAAGGGAAGTTTTGGAAACGTTTACCATTAGACATTATTTCCGTTTAATATTAATTTGTTCTTCATTTATGTCTCACACATAAAAATAAAAGTCAAGGAAGTTATAAAAAAATTATAAAAACTATTCATTCTGAAATAGATATCAAAAAAGCTCCTGGATTTGATTTGATCACTGGGAAAATACTTCAAGAACTGCCAAAGAAATCTATAAAATACTGACCTTCATATTCCTCGCAATGCTCAGGAATAACTACTTTTCTAGTACCTGGAAAGTTGCAGAAATAATCATGATCCTAAAACCAGGGAAAAACCGGAAGAAATTTCTTCTTACAGACCTATAAGCTTACTACCTATGATATCAAAGGTTTTCGAGAAAATTTATATTAAAAGACTAAACCTAATAATCGCGACTAAAGAAATTATTCCAAAGCATCAATTTGGGTTTCGAAACAAGCACGGTACTATCGAACAAATACACAGATTAGTAAATCAAATCAACAAGGACCTAAACGGCAAAAGATACTGCTCAGCGGTTTTTTTAGATATAGCACAGGCCACCGATAAGGTTTGGCATGAAGGGCTACACTATAAATTAAAGAAATACCTACCACATCCTCATTTTGAGCTCCTTAAATCATATTTGTACAATAGACACTTTTTAGTCACACAAGGTAACGAACAGACTGATATATATCCAATACTCCCTCAAGGGAGAGTCCTAGGACCAACTTTGTACCTGCTTTATACTGCTGACATACATACCTCACTACTCACAACACTAGCCACATTTGCCGATGATACAGCGATACTTGCGTCTCACAAGGATCCAATATTAGCTTCAAGAAATCTCAGGAAAATACTTAACAAAATCCATAGATGGTTCAAAAAATGGCGAATCAAGGCCAACGAATCCAAATCTACCCATGTAACATTCACTTTGCGTAGAGGAACTTGTCCACCAGTAACATTAAATAATCAACAACTACCTCAAGCGAATGATGCTAAATATCTAGGCATCCACTTAGAAAGAAGACTAACGTGGCAAAAACATATCTTCACAAAACGTAAACAACTTGGACTAAAATTCAGAAAAATGTACTGGATCATTCGAAGGAAGTCAAAATTATCACTAGACAATAAGGTTTCAAAATAAAGTTTTAAGAACCATAGTGGATGCACCGTATTACCATAGCAACGAAGTCATTCTGCGCGATATCCCAATGGACTCCATCAAGGAAGTTATTCATCAAAACAGCCATAAATATAGTGAACCACTGTTAGTGCATCCAAATTCGCTCGCAAATCAATTAAACATGCGTGACTGTAATGAAGTGCGACGGCTGAAACGTTTTCAACCAGAAGACTTAATAAAAGTGATCCGCTAAGTGAACTAAACTAATAACAAAACAATGCCAAATTTCTTTTAAGATATGCTTATCATACTGTAAATATTGTAAATTTATTACTGGAGAGCAAACGTAAATACCCATCTTATTGCAAAATGTTTGATTATTGAAAAATAAAAGCAATTGTGGAATCGAATTTGATTGGATTAAAAAAAAGTTTTTTAAGAGCTTTCGACAACAATTAAAGTTTTCGAATGTTGACAGCTAAAAAGAAAGTTGCAAGTGCAAAGATATGAATTATCGACCGAATCATGTTATTGGTCTTTTATTTGATCTAAGTTCGTCTAGCACTTAACCTTAAGTTAAAGTAGGAATAATGATGAAATCTTGTATAACTTCAGATTGAGTGCTGTATCAACTTAAATAATATTAAAGGTTAAAAGCGTAGATTGATAGAAAGCTTTTATTTAAAATAAAATATTTTCATTTTTATTAACCATAAGAAAACTGAAAAATAAGATAATTGCAAAGCAATAGATGTAATTATTATTTTAATTAATATCGTTTCATCTTTGGTTAACGTTAGGCTAGTTATTTAAGTTTCAGTCGTTTGATATATTAAATTATGTAACGTAATTAAACTTGAATAACTATATTGATGACAAAATGTGATTATTAGTAATTATAATTATATATTTTAATCAAAATAAAACATTTTTAAAATAAAATGTGATCCGTATCGATGTGGGTTGTAGGTGATGTAGTGTATTTATGTTGATTGAATTGATAAAACTTATTTTCTGATAAGCGAAGTTTTTTTTTATGATTGATTATATTTACCTGGTTTTCTTGATGGTGATGAATGAGGTGTTGAAGTTTTGGTTCAAGCGGTGATGTCCGAACACAGTTCTTGGTATAAGTGTACAAGAATTGCGTTTGGACAATCAGAGCCTGAAACTCATGTTCAATGTTCAGAATTCAGAAGAAGCAGAAACAGAACACGGGTAGTAGCTTCGAGCCCGTTCTGCGGCGACCCAGAGTTTTGACTGACCGAACGATGTGACATCGGCGCCCCCGTGGTCATGTCAGTTCGGACGACAGGCGCACACACGTCACACAAAACAACAAGCACATGCAGAATGAGGAAATATCGCAAGCAAGCTGAATTTACATCCGCATGCTATACACATGAATGCAAATAGCGTTGGAACTTTTAATTCGTTTAATCCTAGGGAGATTAATCAAGCCAAATCAAAATTTCTATTAATCCAATCCAAAATGTGGTGTGATTGATCGGGGTTTAAGTCGAAAGTCAGACAAACGCAAAAATATCTTTATAAGATGAGGGTCGAAATTAGTTCCTGAAAAAAAGAAGGCCCAAACTGAGGATTATCATAATTGCATCGTTCTGCGGGCCGGAAACGAACGGCATAAAGAAAATGGTGCATTAGTCCGGACATACATATTCACGACGTGTGCCACGATTGCGGCCTGTACGTTCTTTTTAATACGCGACTAATCCAATCTCTGCATACAGAACGCCTGATTTCAGTTCAAATAAATTTCGTGAGGATGAGGATGAGGATTCCCGGATACAGGCGGGGCACAATTTTCTCTGCGCTAGCGCACACTTTAACCTTTTTTTACCCCACTGTAAACAATTCAACAACATGTCACCGATGAAGATAACAACTATCTTCCAAAATTGATTCCACAGTCAACACAACCGTTTTCCTTTCCATATTTCTGGACATATATCAAATAACTAAAATGTCCTGGGAATAAGTGCGATTTAAAATAAAGAATACAAATCGTACAATTTAACCAATACAAAACATAAGACGCGGGAAGGAAAATAATGTCCTTCCTGATCGAAATCCTAAAAAAGAAAAGCATATTTTTACATAATTTAACAATAAAAACACTAAAAAATAGAACAGATTTATTTATAATGTAAAATTAGACTCCATTATCTTTTAAATAATAAACTATTGATATTAATATTATGTATCAAATTTATGTAATTTTAGTTTACATTTAATAATAATTGTATAAATATTTACTTATACGCTATAACAATTTGTAAATTGGTGAGAATTGGAAGGGTTATTATGTTGTTGTTGTATTATTTAGTTGTTAATATTTAGTTTTACTTATACAGGGTATAACAAAAGTATCAATTTCTGATCATATAATTATAAAATGAAGTTACAAACAATTTATCATTTACGTGTTTATAGAACAAATAAAATACGTGAAAGAAGAAGAAAAGCTGTACATTCATTAAACTCATAACTTCATTTTGGCAGTAGAATTGTAAAACTGCAGTCTGCCCAAATTTAAGGGGTAGAACACCTCTCGAGACGAAATGGTAGGGGTAATAAAAAATAAAAAGTTTTTATAGTAATAACATGAAAATAACAATTATTCCCGCAAAAATATTTTAGTATGTAAAAATGTCACAAGTAAAATTAAAAATGGGTACTTAATAATAACATCAAAGCGCATACGAAAATCGTTGGGATCATCATTGGGATTATCCAATTCATCGTATTGATCATCTTCGTCCTCCAGCAGAGTGTTGGTTCTATCAAAATCAGAGTAGGAGCAGGACTGGCCCTCGCAGGGTTAAGCAGTGTATCCCACTTTTGAAGCAAAAGCCGAGTTGTGGAACAATTACCCTCGCAGGAGCAAATTTTGAAAGGTTTATTTGAGTCTGGAGCTGGTGGTAGGGTCGTTCCAAACGGAGGTGGAATTATCTAAGAAAGACGATTGTTTTCGTATACGAAAAAAAATCGTTGGTTGACTAAGTTGCTTGGTGACAGATTTTCTATCTCTCCTCCTTATCCACGTCTTGCATTTGTTGAAATGAGACAAAACCCGTCACCATAGCAACGTATTCCTCGGATGCAGATGTGGAATTCTGAAAAAATCGTTTGATGAATAAGTTGCCGTGGTGATGACGTTTGACTCATACAAAAACTGCATAAGGAAGAATGATAGAAAATCTGTCACCAAGCAACTTAGTCAACAAACGATTGTTTTCGTATACAAAAATTAGTACATTCAGAGATGGAATTCTGTAAGGTCTAACGTACTGAAAACGGTAGATTGTTTTCTTCATTACTACGGTCATGATTTTTGTCTCGATTCCACGTTTTGAACATTGTTGTGTATTAGAGCGAAACAGAAAATATCTAACGAATCAATTCACACCCCATGTATATTTGTTAGCTTACAGAATTCCACCTCTAGTCAACATATTGACGGCTGCAATCTCACTCCTCCGGATTAGGCTAATTTCCAAGCCACTGGACTTGGTGATAAATCCTGAAAAAGTGCTACGCCGCACTAAAGTTTTCGATACAGAATTTTTAAAGAATTTTTTAAATAAATTGTACCAATTACATATTATATCCATATATTGAGTGACGATAGTTGGCACGCTATGTTCTGATTGTTCCACTGTTTGAAGAACCCTCACATCAGTATCACCTAGAGATTTTCTTACTTCAAAATTGTTACGCCTGAGAGCAATGGTCAACATCTTTATTAATTGCTTCCTGTTTTCGGAGTTGGAAAAGAATCGCATTTAATTTCCATAGAGTGGAGTGGTTTCATGTATGTTGAATTCTGGATTCAGGGGTAACATAATAATACCCTCGAAGTTGTTCACTCCCTTTAGTACTGCCTGGTTCATCGTAACTATAAAATACTACAATCGTTCTCTTTGATTGGTAATTGTTTTGGAGAGGCTTTACGTATATTTCCAGATATGTTGGGCGAGTGGTTTTATTGGTAACCTCCATCGAGGATGAAGATATCAGTTTGCTTCGTATCCTCATCGCCAACGCTCTTTAATCCTTTATACAAAACTAACTTAATGTTTTTTCTCATACTAGAACTTGTGATCATGGTCCCCCAAAAGTGCTGTATTTTTTGATTGCGTGAGTATATTTTTTCAAAAATTTGCATACTTATATATATATCATGAAAACTAGATTCTGAGATGGTTTAGAACTTCCCCTTCTTTTAGGGGGTCACGTGGGGAGAACTATACCGCTTTTTTAAATTGCAACCCCTATCGAGTCTAAACTCATTTTAAAGCGATTCTCAAAAAATACTAAAGATGAACAACAATTCCAAGTCAGTGTTGAAATGAGTAACAAATATTCTATGCCTACAATTGGTTATGTGTGTTCTTGTATGTCTGGATACATACAATTAATAATATAGTAGTATTTGAACGAGAATGAACTATATAATCTTTCAAATTTTCGGGAAAAATCTTCCATTTATTACAAATTTCAAAAAGCTATCCGCTTTGATCAACAATTAAACTATTTACTTTAGAAAAAAAAATGTTTGAAACAAAATTATAGAGTTTTTGTTCTATAATTTTTGTAAAAAATATTTTTGCTCTAAATTGTAGAAAAATGAGATATTTCCAAAAAAAAACAGATTTTCGGAACCATTTTTCCAAGATGGCAGGTTGCCGAAGTCGCAAACCTGGGGTTTTAATTAGGACTTCACACTAAATAAAACTGCAAGTATCAGCTTCTCATGACCTTTTACAAGGTAACGCCTTTTTTGTCTCTAGTGACTGGGCTATTATATTTATAAAAGAAAATATACCTCACTAAAAATTAAAATTGAGAAGTGGAAGTATTTTTTAATTTTACAAAAATAATTTAGAGTAACTCGTTTATATACTGGACCCTGCATAAATTCATTTAAACGCAAAAATAAATTAAATTAAATTATTATATGTTTGCTGTATTTACTGGAATACATTAAAATTTAATTCCACATTACGGATGGGTACACTATACAAACATTTCGATGTAAAAACAAAATCGTAGAATAAAATTTACATCAGGGAAGGAAAGTTATCTTTCACATGCGACAAATATAAAAGGGGTTTCGTTATGAAACCTGTATCAAGTCCTTTATTGGGTTGAATGGAGGGAGCGATATTAAAAAGTTCGCTCTGATCATTTTTGGAATGCGCTTTTATGTTTGAATCTCGGTATAAGGGTCGTTTAAAAATTTACGAATCGTTTATATCTGCGCGAGGAAACTGTAAAATATTATTAAAAGCACACGCAAGCGTTCAATCCAGAAAAATAAAATTGACAATGAAAAGAAGTTATATCATTTTCCGAACTTATATTTCCCTATCTTATATAAGAATTTTCGACGTACGTAAATTTATGAGACCGAGATTTAAAAGAACTTTTAATGAAAATTTTATTTGAAAGAGCATAATCGTATTTATTTAATGGTGCCAAAAACAATAAATAATAGGATATAGTATGCTATATCACGTTAAAGTCTTACCCTTGATTTACATTAAAGAATGCTTCCAAATATGTGTTTTAAACTTCGAAAAATGTTTGTGAATAAATTGAAGGTAAAAAAAGTAAAAACACATTTTTTCTACAAAATTTATTTTGCAAATACACTGTTGAACTTTACTCATTCTGTTTTTTTTTAATGAAAAAGATAAAAATACACTTATTACTCCATACATGGTTCAATAAAATAATATTAATATAGTTATTTTAGTTCTTCAAACATGTGCTATGAAAAGGTTTTTTTAAACAATCAGCTAGTTGATTCTCAGACTTAATTATTCTGACATTAATACTTCCATCTTGTACCCTTTCTCTAATAAAAAAATCTATAGCTGCATTAATATCTACATAAAGTCTTGGAGTATTTTTTTAGTAAAAAATTTCTAGGAGTATAGGGTTTAGGAATACCATATCACGCTTAGCTTCACTTGAATCATCAATTTCTGCTTCAGTAGAAGAAGTAGAAACTTTGACTAATTCAAGAAGTAGCTCCACCCGCAATAAAACAAACAACACCAGCTCCTGTAACATGATAACTTCCCAAATCAGCATCACTCTTAACTTCAAATTAAAATTATTTAACATTTTTTGAATAAAATAAGTAATAGTTTATTGTTCCTTGTAAGTAGTGAAAAATCCGTTTTACTTTAACAACATCTTTTTTAGTAGGATTTTCTAAAGTTCTTGATACTTCTTCTGCTGAACAGGCAATGTCTTGTTCCTGTCATTAAATATTACACATATGAGAGCCTACAGCTTATTGTTATTTTTATCAATATAACATTTTTCCTTTTTAAATTTTTCTAAAATTCTTGTGTACAACTTTTGCAATTAACCCATCATCTACATAAAATGTCAACATAATCTTATTTGGTCCTCTTTTACGAATAAAAAACAATTATCAGCTGGTACTAACTTCAAATCCTTTATCGCTAAAAAATTTATTAATTCTTTCGTTCTAACATCCAGGAGCTTGTTTTAAACCATATACTTAAACTATTAATTAATTCAAAAACATTATTAGATTCGTCATAATCAAATCCCTTCTATTGAGTATTGAGTACATCATTTTATCACCATCTTGCTTTATAACGTTCCAAGGAACCATCAGTATTACATTTTTTAGTATGTACCCACATTTTATTTTTGGACAATTGACATAAATACTATGTATAGTTTATAAGAGACTTTGCTTATGAATCATTGCTTTTTGCCATTCTTCAGCTTCAACATTTTTAATTGCTTCCTGATACGTTTGTGGAATCTTTCCATTATGCTCAGAAACAAAAACATAATCTTCAAAATATTTTGATGTACAAAGAGAACTTCTACCATGTGCACATGTATTTTTTTCAATTTTTTGTTCATTATCTTCTTGCTCAAAATTAATATTTTCTTCAACTTCTTGGTCATTTTGTTTTTCTTTTTCTTCTAGATTAAATTCTCTTCAATTTCTTCTAAAGTATTTTATTGAATTAGTTCTTCAATTTGTTGATCATCTATAACAACTTCATCTATACTTGACACTAATGAAACGTAGGAGATTTATGACTTTTTCTTTGTATTTTAATGATTTTAGGTTTAACTTTAAATTGACTTAAATTATTTACATTTTATGGTTTTGTGATATCTTCAGTTAGATTTAGACTTAATTCTTGGAAAATTACCAATGACGTTATAACCTATTATTATCTAGACACAATGCGCTCATAAGATAAATGGTTTTAAAAACGGCCCGAAAACTAGGACCAAACCGTTTGACTGGAACTACAATAGTGTGACAAATAGGATATGATGTATTAATGAGAGCAAGTGAGAAGAAATGAGGAACCCCTTGTAATAAATAAGGCTGATGATCGATTCCTCCCAATTTACAACCGCGGTTATGTTTTCCTCCCAATTTACAACCCCGGTTATGTTTTCCTCCCAAGGTCTTAGTAGGTATAAATTAGGCATATCCTTATTACTAAGCAGATAAGGTTCATTTTTGCTTTAGGGTTGGGAGGAACCCATATATGAGATTTTGAACACTAATTATCCCCTGGTGGGGAATAGTTTTAAAGGATTAATTTTTAATTTATTACGTGGAGGAAACCTAACGTACTCACAAAAATGCGTGTCTATATAATTCCAAAGTCTTTGAAAATTACATGTCTAGAATGTATTATATCAATTTCCAAAGGACACATGCTTAGAAACATCCTGTATAATCCAGCTCAAACATAGATAAAAACGATATTATTGTACAAATTAATATTGGTGTCAGAGTAATATAAGATATACGAGAGATTTTTAGTATAGTTTGACATGAGTTTTAGTATCTTTAGTGAAAATTTATATAGTTTAAGATATAAAATAGAGTGGGTGTAGCTACTGTAAATTAAGATTTAATAAAAGTTCAAAAGAAGCAATATGGTGTTGAGATATTTTTCGTAGTCACTTTTGAAAAAATTACTTTCAGATGATGTTTATTTAAAAATTTTTATACTGTAGCAGAGACTGTTTATAAACACGTTAAGTATAAGGTAGATGTCTTTTTGATGCTGTGTTCGCAAGAAATCCCCGCTTAATATTCAGTAAACTGTGCGAAGGTGTGATAAAGGCAAAAGGAGAATCCCATCGTTGGCTCATAAACGTGAGGCATGGATTCTCGTAAAACGAAGAGACATAACACGGCGCTAAATGAATGTAAGACAGGATGGCACAATCAATTTTAGCGGAGCCCCTCACATTATCACAGCTCCCACGTCTAAAATCAAAAATCAAGCACTTGCTCTTTTGCCTCGTTGTTGCCTCGTTTTGGCCATATTGCACCTATTTTCAGCAATCACCGTGTCGGAATATTTGACCTAAAGAAGAAAAAGAAAATGCATTTGCGACATAAAGTTCGCAATCTCTTCGTATCGAAACCCAAAGCCCCGACTAATGTTATTATTGACATTGGATTTACGGAGCGTGGATAATGGTCGACGGATTCATCCCCTCAGCTTGGCACTAGGACCTACTTA
This sequence comes from Stenus bimaculatus, assembly GCA_963971135.1. NCBI lineage: Eukaryota > Metazoa > Arthropoda > Insecta > Coleoptera > Staphylinidae > Stenus > Stenus bimaculatus. Next base: position 14,554,612 of record OZ020185.1, on the reverse strand, counting down.
TCGCGCCTACACTCACGACCTTATGTCTCCTCAACTTTACTGTTATAGTCGAGTTAGGTTTATACAATACTGGAATACAGTCACCCTAAGCTTACGAATTGAACGAGAAACACGAACTAGTTTCACATGTTAGATGAACTGTTTAGAATTTAATATTTGCGAATTTTATTTTAGGAAATGGCGCAAATAAAATGGAATATGTTTATCTAAAATAGTTTTTTAAAGCGAGATTCTCGAGAGAATATAATTTTATTCGAAATTGCAGCTTTATCGCCGCCTCAGGCGTATAGACATACGTATTAAATTTAAAATGCTTCATATTACAACTTACCATAAATGTTTAGTTTAAAATTATGTTGTTCAAATTATAAAACAAAAAGTTAACTGAGTTAGAGCTTTTCCATAATCATATTCATAATAACACGATTTTATGAAAATTGATATTTATGATATCACGTAGGGTATGCGGTATTGCATCGCATTTTCCTAAAACATTCTTTGTAGCAAGGTGGGCTCAAAGTAATCTCTTCATATTTTATGCAGGCTTTAAAGGATTGATTTGCCTAATTTATTAAATAAATCGCGAAGCAGCCCAACTTCTCAAATCGCTCTCGTTTTATCATCTCTAAACACCTGAGGTCTAAGTGCTAAACCTAACGAAATAACCAATTAAGTGTTTTAGATTATTTACAACCCCTAAACTTTACTAATGATCCTATTTGAAAATTTCTTAATATAAAATAAAATTTCAGATAAATGACATAAACAAAATTCATACAATAACGCCTCACAACTAAATGTGTTTTTTCGGGAATCGTTATCACATCGGAATCATTGTATTCATGCCATTCCTGTAAGAAAAGATATTTACAATAAGAATAATGTCCACTGTAAGTAAGATATAGGTACCAGTGTGATTACTGATAGTGAATACATTTTATCGACGCTTTGTTCCTGGGTTGGTACATTAATTAGTCAAACCTATAATCTGTCCAGAGGAAAATCAAACATTATATTTATTTTTTCCTTAACCTTCTTTTAATAGAAAACACTTCAAAGAAATAACTAAAATTTTAGGGAACTTATAGATCGTAAAGACCTTTGTACATTTTCTTCGATTTTTGCACTTTGAACTGGCAGACCTCTAACCCAATATTTCTTCAGTGGTAAAACTGTAGTGGCACTGAGACACTTGTATGCGCCCTATTTTATGAGGTGTTAGAAGCGACTAATCCCAGAATGTAACAAAAGTTACTGAGTAGTTACAACATTATGTGTATTTGAGTGTTGACTACAATTGACAAATAAAATAATTATAAAATCTCCATCCCAAAAATCCATATTAATTACTGAATCACATAATTTTTGAACAATTTCGGCATTAATAGGCCTTGGTTTGGTAGTAAACTATCCATAAATCGTGGTGCAAAATGATGAAATTGCAATTTTAAAGACGTTGTGTTAACTACACATTCAGAAAAATATTTTGACCACAATAATTATTTTATAACTTGCGTACTTGGTTTTATTAAACCTCGATTCATTCCAGAAATGGAGGTGTTGATGTAACTTAAATTAGAATTTTTTTAAGGTATTCTAAAAGAGGCCTTGTGTTGGAGAGGCATTGAATCACAGTATTCATGAAGCAGGTGTTTCCGATATTTTTTAAACACCTTATCCCAGTGTGAAGGGGCTAGAGCAGTAATTAAGATAATTTTCATCTTCCAAAATCATCATGTTTGACGGAATAATAAAAGTTTCTTTATCTAATGAAACTTTCAGTGTTGGTTGGATTCTGGGCCATTTCTGAATAATTTAAACTTGATACTCAATGAGGACCGAAATAAGTCTGCGTGAAAATTGTGAGGGAGACAAGTAAATGTTTCTAGAGAATTTCCTTTAAAAAGCGTCCCAAAATTAGAAGCAGAACTGCTTCTTTGTTTTACTATATTAATAATTCGTTCAATTGAAAAGGAATTTAATCTTGGATCTTTGATAACACTTTTTATTTTTCTTCCCTAATTTTCGTTAAATTGTAATCCAATGCATTCCCATAAGGCAAAAGTTTCAATATCATCAAATCAAATCCAAGACATTTTTGTTAATGTTGTAGACAATTTGACACAACGGATTCCCGACCAAGTGTATAATTTCATAAAACTAGTAAATAACATGCACATCGATTATCCAAAATTCTAGGATCAATAGCAAAAGATATATCAAGTATCCTAGAATATATTTTCAATTATTGTTTAGAAAAGGGTATATTTCCAGATGAGTTCAATGCTTTAGACTTTAGATGAAGCTAAATTATGGTTTACATCTAACAATCTTTTTTTAGATGACTCTAAAACAGAATTAATGACTTTTTCACTGATATCGCAGACCAACACTGAAGAATGTGTAGGATTTTATATTTTAGGTACCTGGTTACAACCCAAACTTTCATGGGAGAAGCATATTGAGCTCCTTGCATCCAAATCAAAACTCATCTGGGGAAATTCACCTGCTTTTAGAAGAAACTTGCAAAAAGCAATTCGCATATTATGCAACTAATTGGATAAATAATAAATTTCCTTGAATTATATTTAGATATAGGAACTAGATGAAAACTTTAAATAAGAAGGAACCAATGTGTCAACATTAGTAAAATCCCATATGAAAGACTTGCCTACTTCAAGGAATCATAGTCATTCCATCAGATCTTTTCCCATCACCTCTACAAGTTCCTAATGGTTCCAAAATTTAAGGAATATTAGAAGGACTTAGAGCTCTTTTAATTAGATCTTTAACTTCGTGATGTCTAGGAAGTATTTTTGCACTGAATTTACAGGTTAAACCATTAATGGAATAATCACAAGAATAAGATGCTATTTAATTTTTATAAAATATAATTAATTTCTCATAATTATTTAGAATTTAATTTAAATTTATCTTCCTATAGCTTAGGAAATATCATTTATCTCCTAAATATTAAAACAAACGCCCTTTGATGATTGATAGTCTACAATTATTTGTTCCTCAATTGTACAAAAAATATAAAGGTTTTAATAATTATTACAAATATTGCGGTGGAAAATACAATATAGGAGTAAAATAATAAAAAAATTCAGCAGTTAAAAAATAATGAAAGTAACTACTACTTTTGTAATGAAAAATTTAATAAATCTCAAAAAATAATAGTCAAAGGAAGTTATATATTTTTTCTTTAAGTTGAAAGCTTTTACCTTAATTAAAAATTCATTCTATACACTATAAAGATAAATGTATGTAGTAGCTATGTGCTAAAAAGACGTTATGTAATAATAAAAACATTTCAGTAAATTAATACACTCATAAATACATTAGAGCAACTTGAATTGATTTAAAAATTAAAAATAGCAATTTTATACAAGAATTACAGTATTTTGATTGAATTTCAAATATTGGATTGATGGGGGATGCGTATGGTGTATGGTCGGGGTATTTGGATGGATCGTGGACAAATACAAGCGGTCAATTTATCGGGCCGCCGGGTCAATTATTGCGCATATAATTCAATGGTATTTGCAATGAGATGCTTTGATATGCTAATTATGATGCTGCCGTGCACATAGAAACCGAGTGTCGCGATGAGGTTCGATCGATTCACACAACTAGGCGACTATCCTCACAATCAGGTCCTTGAAACACGCCTGTTTAAACCGATATTCATTCCTACAATAAACAAAGTACCTAATTTAATGAAAAGTCAATCAAACGTGACTATCGTCACATGTTTCTAAGGCACAATTAAGCGTCAAAGAAGTATCAGAAATAATTTTAAATAAAAATATATGGTTCATCCGTTTTGCAAACAGGATTCCTGATTGCACTCTTACACATCGTAGGTATAGTTACCGTTCATAAATGCAAGCGAGGGAAAAACCTTGTTCTTAAAACAGACAGACCATATCTAATGTGATAAAACAGTTATCTTGGGAATGTATACGTTTGGGTATCCCCTGTTTTACTAATGCTGTTAGTATTTGTTGAGTTTGTCTATAAATCCCGTCTTGATTTTTCCCATGCAATTTTAATGCCATCAAATTTAAAACATTTAAAGCACTTAAAAAACTCATTGAAAATATTGGAAAATTTAATAGAAAAGCGGACAAGACGGGACGAAATGAAAAATAAGGGAAAGTTCACCGAACGGTTCTTATAATTGGAAGGCCTCTAAAGAAAACGACGGCCAATCAATACCAACTGTGTTTCCGCGATTTTTAAGCATCTTAAATAAGATTGTTACGTAAAAGCAATTACAAATTTAAATTACAATTTCATTTTTATGTAGATAGGTTGCACTAATGAAGCGTGTCAGCCTAGGTACGAGACTTTCCCTCAACAGTCACTCTACTTGCCACCAAATTGCTGCGCTTTGTTTTGCCCCAGAACTTGTCACCCTCGTTGAAATTTCATTATAAATTGTAACGCATGCTGCCACAGGGTACATATTCATTCCAACCATTTTAAACAATAACTTCGCATGAAAAATGTAAATTAATTTTTCTTTACATTACTTTTTACACAAACTATTAACTTAATTTTAACGAAACGTTTTTCTTACTTTAAACAACAGATTCGTTTTCATAGCATAACTGTTTGTTACTCTAACAAAATTTCAAACAATAATCACAAAGACTAATAATAGTAATTCGTATTTTTACTGTAATAGTTGTGGTTTATTTTAAAATGCAGCGTGAGGAATTTAATACTTCACGTAAAATCTCTCACCCTTTGGTTATTAGTATTCCCTCTTGAGAAGGTGAATAAACAAAAGCTTTCTCTGATACCCGAAGAGACACAGTAATCAAAGCTTTTAAACTTTCTGAGCTTCGAAATTCATTATCGAAGGTATAAATTATTATACTGCGTATTCAAGATCATTTTACTCACACCAAGGGAAAAGATGAATGAAACATTAATATTTGGACCTTATTTCTTACAAATATTGATCCTGCGACTCAGACCTAATTTGGATATGGATGAGAAAAATATATACTATTCATTTTCTTTAATGTTTCAAACATTTTCTACAAAAAAGGTACAATTCTGTGCAAATCTGTAAGTCCTTACAAGAAAAATATGTAAGGTTTGTTATATGGGTTGACGGATTTGCTGTATGGTCTTACAGATTTGTACAAAATTGCAATACTACTATGGAATTATGTGCAAACCTGTAAGTTCGTACAGGAAAAATCTGTATACTTTGTTATATATATATAGTATATGAGTTGTAATGAACGTTTTCTCTGGTTATCTCAGATATATTGTAAAGGCTTACAGATATGCACAGAATTACACCAATATTTTCAGTAATTTTCCGAAAAAAGCTGTTATTTATAGTGTGAGAACTTCATGTAAGAATGTAATACAAAATGAGTATTTGGAGCCTTAGGGCAGTTGCTGGGTAGTTAAAATTGGAAATAATTCATGGTAAAGGTTTTATTGTTTCAACCACCAGAATAACTCGAAAACAAGGCTTCAAATCAAATAAGTAGTTTTAATGAAATTTATACCTAGAGCTTGAAATTTTGTCCACCTGAACAGAACATTAGACGCTAGGCAAAAATGTTTAGTAACACTGTGATAGATAAGAGTGTTGATATTTGATACCTTGAGTGGGTTAAAGTTTCAGTTATTTGTAAGATAATTGTGAAAACCAATTTTAATTTGGCTTCATTATCTCCCACGTTGGAAGCAGCACGCCAACAATGCTTATTTGGTTTGAAGCCTTATTTAGGAAAGTCTGCCAAAGCACACTATCTTAGGTAACTTTTTCTAACCTCCGAGCTCACTTAGGCGGAAAGGGAAAACCTAGGGTTTTTATATTGGAGCATAATTAAATTGATTAAATCTATAAAACCTTTACCATGATTTAGGAATTTCCGATTCATGTGATTTTTTTACCCAGCAACTGCCCTCCTTACTACGATTTATGAAAAATAATGATCTTGCGACCCAATTCAACTTATTAGTAGCACGCTTTAAAAACATGGAATTGAACTTATTACTCGAATAAAGTTTAATTCAAAAATAAGAACTGAGATTCTACCAATTCTCATGTTTTTGCAAAGTCTTATAACTAGTAAAACGTCAATAAGTCTGAAGTTGCCTGTCAAATTTTGTACAATATTATATTTTTCATGCATTACCACTCATATCATCTGGTGTTAAAATTCCAAAAATATAATAATATACCGGATGTTCCAGTTTAAATAAAACGTAACTTTGGTCCACCGTCTTGGAAAAGCACCCGGTTTTAAAATATTTTTAAAATCGTCGGTTTATTATTTATTATTTAATCGCCTAATCAGTCAATGACCAAAAATTCTATCTTTTGTGCAAATCAACTATTCAGAAAGATTTTAAAAAACTTTATGTACGACGCTTCAAAAAATCCCGGGAGTCAAAAGTTAAATTGGTTTATTTCAATAAATCAAAAAAGGTCCTTTGATTCATAAAAGGACTTTTTTCTTAATCATTTTGAATAGTTAAATAAAACCCTAAAAGATTCAATAAAAGATTCCAAACATTTTCTGACTTGTCAGAGTTATCACTTCGAAAAGTTTCGAGAGCAGTATATTTTTGGCAAGTCTTCATTATTGTACATGTCCACAATGCCTTATATTCATAATTATTGCCCTGCTTGAATTTTTAGAAATAATTACATGTGGCAAATAAGAACTTTACCCACAAATATAAATTCAGGATTATTCTTATATTTCGTAAATTTAGAAAGACAATTTGTCAAAAAAAAACTATAACACGAAAACAAGAATAAGAATTTTGAATAAAAGTGATCCTCTACAAACTACAAATCTTGTTTTGATGCTAAAATGTAATAATAATTGCAAAGGTATAGAGGTAAAGAAAAAGGACTGTTGTCGTTTTAATGGAATAAAAATGGTAAAAGCCCTGTATTCTCCTGCTGATACTAAGGGTTTGTAATCAGTATATCCTTTCCGGCTACTTGAGGAGATTAAAAGAAGTAATCCGTTACGGTCGTTAGTTGTTGATGTGGGTATATTTTTTCGGTCTAAGCTGGATCCCAATAGCGAACATTTTCCTCCATCGTACATGCGAAATGTCCGTGTAAAATCTTTCCGCCGTAACGAGTGCGCATGAGATGATTTCGTGGTTGAAACATTTTTATGACTTGAGTGTACACCCACATTTCAACAGGGAAACGGCCCGACTAAAGAGTTTCGGGGGAGAGAGTCTAATAAAAGTCGCTCGTATGCACAACACAAAACGGACGCAATGTATGCCTCTGGGTGATGTTATTTTTTGCGCCTTATACACTATCTGCTCCGAGGATATTACAGTCGCGTTCCGGGGCGTTGGGTGCTACCCGCACGAAAAACCACCCTTTTTATTTCCGGACATTTTCAATTTTATTTTATTGGATTCCGGGCGACGATCTATTTGAGAATGACGGCCGCGTGAGGTACATGCGTCCGATTTTCTAACAAGCCGCCCGGGACGAAATGAGGTGTAAGTCCTACAATAAGCCTTTATTTTCGTGATCGGGATAAATCTAGCGGCAGAGCAGCACAGAAAAACCGCCCGGATTTTACGGCGGCAATGAGGGGAAAGCTGAATGATGGTGCTTATGGTGCAAGTTGATATTTTCGAGCTCACCAGATGGATCCGATATACCGATCGAGCTTTCGAATGGAATACACTTTTTGTTTGCTCGTCCTTGCGGAAGTATTAGATGACCGTTGTGGCCGCCCTGTTTACTTTCCAGGAAAATAAAAATAAACACTACATTACAATTTATAGTGTATGAGCTCAAATTTAATCAACGTTGAATAAAACTTTTCTCGTCAAAACAAAAATATCAACTTTACTACATATAATAACTAATTTATATTAATTTTACCAAAACGGAATTATTTTAATAAAACGACAACATTTACATGAAAGTTGGAGTTTCTGTGATATCAGAGTTAAATTTCCAAATCGAGCAGAAACAAGGAAAATAAACAATGCCTTATTATCGCATATCATTAACTATGACGAGTGGTAAGATTTTAATGGTCAGATAGAAATGGAGTTACAGATGGATTAACAAATACTGTAATTAAAAGCACAGAATTTATTTTTCTAATTGCTGGAAATAGAAGTTCACATTGTACCCCATTTCCCACCCATGTTTTTCTTCTAAATTTCTCACCTTACTCGGTCATTCAGGCATAAGATAAGTAATAATTGATCATAATTTTCTGTGTTTGTAGTAGTTTTCATTTTCTGTAGTCTGCCAGGTCTTTAATTGTGGTTTCTTTCAGAGGAAATCTGCAGATCTGCAAGTAACATCTTCAAGAGTAACTGTTTTGCTTGAAATATCTCAATCATATCCATACATTTTTTTTAGATATTGCTAAAAAAATTTTCTCTTGAAGCTTTTAATTTACTTATTTGCTAAGTTAAGTGTAATACAGTTAATATAGTTTATAAAAATATTTGCAATTTGAGTTAGATTAGTTTTAGATTCAAAAATTATTGAATCTATTAACTCTTTTAGGATTTCACTCATTATGTATTTAATGTTCTCTTATAATCACCGTCCTATATTTTAATTTTGTTCAAATTTTGCCGCACCCAAAATTCTGCCTATTGGTAAATCGTTGATCTGAATACAAGGCCGTACCCAAGATCTAATCTAGAGGGGGCACCTCATCATATTGGTTTTTAGAAATTAGACCAGGCGTTATTTTAAGGAAAATCTAGAATTCCAGAATTAACAGTTATTGATGTTGGCGTGCAGAGGCGAAAATTTTAGAAATTGTCAAGATCTACCTTTTCTAGGCACTTTAGAAACATAATTCTGTATTGCCTTTTTCAAAGAACTATAGGGTACTGGATAAACGTTTTTGGAAAATATAAAAAGTTAAAACAAAATACCAAATTTATTTTAGGTCTATTTATGCATAAAGATTTAAGTCTTAGGTTTTTGATTTAAGCCTAATATTTATTTTAAGATTTATAATTTCTTAAAACCCGGTGCATACTTCCTATAATTATCTAAAATCTTAAATGTTTAAGCATAAATAGACCTTTATTTGATAATGCACAAAATTAAAATTAGCTTTTCCACAAAATGTAGTGGCGGATTAATACATTTGGGAGCTCTAGGCACCAATGAAATTATGTGGTCCCTCAATTTTTGTATTTGTTAAAATAACCTCTTTTATAGTTATTTAACCAACGAGTTGGTTAAAAGGGGCGATTAATAATCGCTTTTTAACCTACGAGTTGGTTACAATATTTTTTCGTTGATCGTGCATTTAATTAATTAGAAAAAACTATCATTTTTACAAGACTTTTTCGAAATGTCACCATTAAAAAATACGAACCCGATCGATCATAACCGAAGTCGAATTAAACGAACAGGGTTGTCTATTATCAGAGAGTTCTGATATATATGAAGTGTATTTAAAAATACATGTATTTATTTTATTTATAATTTTAATTAGGTTAAAACAAATTAAATTATTTTTATATTCACAGTTGTCGTATACTTCGTAGAAAATTTCGTTTGAAACGTCATCAACAGAGGGCACCTCCAAAATCATTCATTAAACAAAAATCATGCATTAATAGGGGTCATTAATGAATGATTTTGTATACATTAAAAATACTCCTTAATAAACGATCAACAAAAAAAGATATTAATAATATCACCGCAAGACTGCATTAAATAAGTCAAAATTTTTTGTTTAAAGTTTTTTAGAATATTGGCATCTCCAACTTTTTCCATAAAATTATGAATAACCCATAACCCTGTTTCAGTTTTCTTTTGTAGTTTTGGAAAATGATTGGGTTTCTATTCGAGTTCTACTTTTTTCCTCAACATTGTTACTTGTATCTTCTAAACAATATTTTATGGCATTGTAAATAATTTTTACTGCATTTATGACGTCATCTCTCGCTGACCAACGTATATCACAAATGCGTTTAATAGTAGTTGATGATTTTCTTATTTAATTTTTTATTGCAGCATATTCCATCTTCCGCAAGAAGCAGATAAAAAAGTGAATAGATTTTGAACATAATTAAAAAATGCAACAGCTTGATCAGATGTTCCTTCTGTCATATTTCTTTCAGATTTGCACAGAATTGTACCAAACAATTAAAGAATGATTTGTGCACGGAACTATTTCTAACATTTTTCCTTGCAACAGTTGCGACCCATTTTACTTTTCAGCCATATTCGAGACATTATCATAACTCTGCGCCCTACAATTTTGAATATGAAGATAGCAGTTTTCAATTTCTTCCATAACAACTTGAAATCTATTTCGAAACTTATAATGTTTAGGTAGGTTAGTGTATTTCAGTAAACTTTAGGAATCTTTCAGTATTTTTCCTTTATAAAAATAGCGTACAATAAAAGCCTGTTGATCTACATGAAATATGTCAGGGATAGAACCCAACTATCAGTGGTAAATAGGGCCTTTCGACAATCCGGGGCCCTAGGCACTACCCTAGATTACCATATGCTTAATCCACCACTGAAAACACTGCAGAGGGGGCCGGGGGGACTTTAAGTTAACCATGATTCCTTTCATAATAAAACTTAAAACTATTGAAAATCTTCAGGATGCGAAGATCATAGCCTTTTTTCTGGGGAATGGGGTGTCCCCCCTGCCCCTCGTTGGGTATGCCCTGGTCTGTATACATACTTCTTTTTGCTTTTTTTTGCAAGTTTTCGTATTTTGGTGTTCCATACAAAACAAACTCTAAAAACTAGTTTTATTGGGAACAGAGTAAACACTGGGAATTCCGTATATGCAACTTATTTATTTGTTTGAATTTTGAACATTGAATGCTACATGTTTCGCTGGTCTAGTCAGCATCATCAGGCATACTAAAATTAGTAATAAGAACAAAGATTGGAAACTAATAAGACTAATGTGATTATGTGACTTACATTAACGTGTTAGTGGTACCGTAACTTGGATCTTAATAAAAACATTTCGGTCTCACTAATTTCAAATACGAATCCTAAGGTTTAAATATATGTAGGTCTTAAACCAGCAAGTTGAAACATAAATATAACTTTAAAAAGTTATCGTCAATCTTACTTGGATATAGGTGCAGCTTTAAGAAGAATTGAAATTGAAGTGAACATCGATAGTTAAAACAACATTTAAATTTCAAATATGAATCCTAAAGTTTGGACATAGGTCTTAAACAAGCTATAAGTTGAAACATTAATATAGCGTAATTTTTTTTTATCGTCAATCTTACTTGAATATAGGTGCAGTTTTAAAAATAATAGAAATTGAACAACTATGGTCTAGAGCTTCGTACTTTCTAAATCAAAATTTGCAAAATGTCTGTAAACCCTCACATATTTCAGTCAAGCTAAGTACTTAATTTAAGTTTTGAGTTTAAACTTCAGTTTTGGTTAATCAAAACTTTGGTGTACACTGTGTAAACGGATCTTAAAGTAAGACTTGTGGGGTCGAATTATAAACACTCTAGTTACGTAGCGATCTACGTTACTTATAACGTAGCTAGTTATGAGTATTCAATCTGCCCCCGGGTTAATGGACGTAGAGCTTATATTATTTTTTATGAAAATATATTAAAATTTGATTGTATATTTCACGTTTAATATTTAAATAATTATTTATTGAAACAAGTTGATAATTCGGTTTTGTTTAATTTGATTATCCATTACGTTGCGGCAAACAAAAACAAATTAATTTAAATATTGTAAAATAACAAAAGTACTATTTTTATAAAACTGTAGCAAATATTTAAAAATTTCATTTTATTGTGTGGTCTTTTAATATTTGCTTAAAAGCTATACAGTGAGATTAATTTAGAATGAAAGAAAACAAATTTAGCTTTAATGGCAATGAAAGGTTAATTATCAAAAAGAAAAAATGTCATTAAGCATACTTAATAGTTAGTATATTTCAAGTGAAGCACTCGTTTGCGATGAGTGTGTATGAACTATCAATTAATTTGTCGTGTTTACATGGTAAGTGGAATCGCGATTATTTATGAGTTTACTTAAGGTTCGTTAGGAAACTAACGTTCCCTATAGAGTAAGCAATGTTTACATTAAAATCGATTTGAAAATGTGAATAATGCGCACGCGACCCTAAAATAAGAAATCAACTTTAAGGAACTAGCTAGTGGGAAAAATATAAAAAATGGTCACGCGATAGTTATCTAATATTAATTAAGTTATGAATATGGCGGTTAAATATGATTATTATAAATTATCAAAGGGTTTAAATTATGTGGCTTTTTACACACAAAGCTATAGGCTTTGGTACGTTGCGGCTATCTTAATGAGCGTTCAATTTATGGCGCTCACCGTAGCGGCTGCCTATAATTACTGCCAGATATCGACTCAGTTGAGTTAATGCAACTGCAATTGCATGCAGATTGTGCCTTCCTGATGATAATACATGGTTATGGCTGGTACTGATTTAAACCGAACGCACGAGCACTCGAAATTGGCCAATCGAGATATTTACGACAAAATATATTTTAAAACATACAACTCACAACTCTCAGAATATTGTTCTGCAACCTCGTTATTTCATCCCTCGTTTATACCATCCCACGTTCCTAAATCCCAACTTTTACTAAATGTTACGAGACTTGACAAAAAATACCTTCAAAATATTTTATAAACATGTTCATATGGCGAAGTTTTAATAAAAGATGGGTATTTTCAAACACGACTACGTAAATAGGATTTAAAAAATACATCAAATATGATTGTCGAAAGGTCAATCAAATTCGTTCAACTTTGGGTAGAAATCTACCTACGACGAAATGAAAATCTAAGAAAATCGGATGATTTTATGAAAATTCTTAAATTGAATTTTTCAATGTACACAATTTTAAAGGCCTTTATGGATAACTTCTAGACTTTAAAAGTAAACGTACTAAGGATTTGCCAAATATAATTATACGTCACCAGAAAAGTAGAGTATACAGTACATATCTTACAGCTTCTTTAAAACAACTTTAAAGCAAAGTTCCTAATAAGTTTTATGAGCTAAGTCGAGTTAATTTGTTTAAAATTTATATTTTGGTTCAAGAGAGTAAGAATTAATTTAGCATATTAATCTATTTTTTTGTTGTAGGTCAGCCTAGTCCTATCTGGTTAATCCGAAGCGCTTTAGAACGAATTGGTTTACCCTAGTCCAATCTAGTTAATCCTAAAATAAAAGTGCTACTTCTAGGAAAAACTGATTTATTCTGTAGTTTTTGAAGGAAATTTTGGAAAATGAACATTACAACGTGTTAATAAAGAAATACTACCAATATCTGTAGGTAGAAGGAGCTAAAATACGAAATAAAATACCCCATTACAACAAAGAAGAATAAAACGATTTGGTGTTCTGGGCAGTGGGGACGTGAAAAAAATTATTGCGCAGAATAAAGAGAATATAAAGTGGTTGATTCGGTAAATGTAGATGTGGCACTAATGATCGTGACAGAATGTTAGCTGACACATTTAAAAAATATTCAAAAGTTATAAAGGAAATGATATCCCTCTATTATCTATCTGTGAACTAAAAGAAAACTAAGAAGAAAATTGGGTTAGTTTCAAGACCGATTTTGCACTCGGAGATAAACAGTAGGTGCCAAGTCGACCAACCAGTCATTATATTCGAATTTAATATGGTTTACCAAGAGGTTTACCAAGTGGCCTACTATTTAAGTTACACATTTTTAACCATTCTCTTGTCTTTGGTCTGAGCTTAAAATTGTATACGACAAACCCAGAAACTGCCATAGCCAGAGTTCAGTCGAACGGGCCAATCAGGACATTGAGATTATGGTTAATGGTTAAGGAATCAAGTAACTGGTGATAGGACTGTCCAGTTTATGAAAAACCGTTTCCATTCTTGAACAAGAGAGTCAACTTATAAAGCCATGTTTGGGGTTGAGACTAGAGTATAGGTTTTTCTTCCACAGCATTGTCTTCGGAATTATTAAAATATATCCAGTACGAATATGACCTACAAAAATGTTTACAAAATGACAAAATTTTAGATGAATTATCGTTGGGGGATGATGAAATTTAAAAAAACACAAGCCAAAAAAATTTAAGCGAGTTCTGATATAGCACATCCGCCAGCAGAAATTGGAAACTACGTAACCATACCTATTCCCGACATGGACAAAGCCAAAGCCAAAGGAGATCTCAGATCGGTGTTGTACATACTACATATTAATGATGATGGACTTTGTAAAGTTGGTACTAAGCATGGCGTTCTACTAAAAGTGTATTGCAGGTATTTTTTATTTTGTTCTGGAAACAAAAATGATAAATTCTATCATAAATATTAAGTATAATAATTGATTCTTTGAGTTAGATATGAGTGACAAAAAACGAAAATTCAAAAGACGATCAAATAAATATTATTTAAGATATTTCCCTTCCTTCCACTTCTATGAGTTCTGTGCAATCAAATGATGTGTAATTATACACACATGGACATAGTGAGATATTCGACAATGAGAGACCATTTTATAATAACAGAGTAAATTTAATTGAATTTTTGTGGTATCCTGATGATTTTTTTTTTAAATTTCCAAAAAGCCGAAAGAGAAATTTGAAATTTCGTGGATACATAGATGGAAAACATTATTCTAAATTATATTATGGTGAATTTTTGAAGTACTGTGTGCTATTTCTCGTAAATAATGGCGGAGGAGGTAAGCTCATAAAAAGTCCATTTTCAAATTGGAGATGCCATTGGAGGTGTATACAGGGTTGCCCAGATTTTAGTTCCCAGGAAATATCTCGGTTATTTAAAGCGATAAATATATAAATCAAAATATCAAAAAGTGCTTTGAACGGCAGCACTTATACTTCATAATTTCATTTTGAAAAAAATATTGTTATTTACCACTCTTAAGACGCCATCATAATTTTTTTTCTTTAATGGAACACCCTATTTTTTATAATTGATATTTCATCTACAATTTGTTCTAGAAACAGTGATATGCTACAAAAATGTTTTAGTCTAAATCCATGGATAACAGCCAATAACGAACCAAATGATTTAAAAAATTTTATTTAAAAATTTTCCACGTTTCGATCCCCATGACTACAAAAAAAACACAAAAAAAGAAAAATGCAGTGAACTACCACATTTCTGTTTTTAAGACTTTTTTTTTAAATTTAAACTAACTGAACCTAACTGTAAATTACAAATTTTGTTAAAAAAACTAAATAAATAATTTTGCAAAATACATACTTCGATCAATATTTTAATTTTTTTATTCACAAAATGTCTACTTAAAATACTAAGTGTAGCATATCACTGTTTCTAGAATAAATTGTAGATGCAATATCAATTATAAATAATAGGGTGTCCCATTAAAGAAAATAATATGATGATGGCGTCATAAGAGTGTTAAATACCAATAATTTTTTTAGAATGAAATTATGGGGTATAAATGCTCCAGTTCAAAGCATTTTTTGATTTATATTTTTATCTCTTCAAATAACTGAGATATTTCCTGGGCCACCCTGTATACAGGGTGTCCCAAGATTCAGTTTACAGGACATATCTCGGTTAGTTGAAGAGATAAAAAATCAAATCAACAAAAATTTAATGGCATCAAATTGGCATTCCAATTCCGACCTTAAAATATTATTGGCTTTGACCACCCTTAAGAAGCCATCATCAACTTTTTTTTTCAAATTTTTGTCAACAGAAATGGGATCTCAACTTTATACTGAATACGAGAGTATGTTTTTTTACAATTTTTTATATACAGAATGTGAATGTGTATTGTGAATATTTTCTTGGATTTGAATTTTTATACAATAAAAAATCATGAAAATTGATAAACGCTGTTTTACAACAACGAAACCATTAACCAATTATAAAAAATAGAATAGAACATATAAATATTACTCTTAAAACATCTTTCGAAGAGCAAAATTATGAAAATCGATCTAAATTAATTCCAATAATTGAAATTTTTTGTGTTCGGCAAGGTCTTGCACTTACCTTAGCTGATGAAATGAAATGAAATATAGAGTAATTTTCGTTGTGCGTACGCTATAAGGATGACTTCTGTATAATCAGAGAAGATTTTTTATAATTTATACCCGTAACTGTTCTTGCAGATAAGGAACTGGCTAATGTTCTGATGGAAAATCATAAAAATATGGATTAAATTACATGATTGGTAAGTAATACAAATACACTATACATCCCATATCCTTAATTTGGCAATTTCTGATTCATATGAGGTGGAAGTTATAATTGCCTGTGTTCTCTAGGTAATTAATAACATTTTTAACACTCCTAAACGCAAGGCAGTATTAACAGCATCAATAGAAAATTTGTTAAAATCCATGTCACGATTCTCATTATCTCACTCCCACTCAAGAGTTGGTCCTATACTTCTGGTGAATAAGAGCGAGATAAATAAGCTGACTTTTTCGTGACATGGATCATATCATCAGCAACAAGATTAAAATAAATGTGTATTACGAGATGAGTCGAATGTAACGAAACAATGCTTGTTTTTCTAGAGCTTCAAAAAGCCACGACTGATGCTTTAGAAAACATTTCTTTATGAGATGTTTAAGCAAAAACTTCCACTAAAATTCAACTGTTGCATGTATTTAAAAGTGTCGAATCCCTTCAGGAAATCTCGAAGGTCTTTACCATAACTCTTCCTTTAAGTAGAATAGTAAAAAGTAAACATTTTGAATAAAATTGACAGAAGATGCAAATAATATTTTGAGGCAGATAAGAGGAAATTTTTAGGCAGAATTTAGGCCTACTTTTACCAATTTTACTAAGATGTGTGAGGTGTCAGGAGTGAGGATTTGAACATAGAAAATTATATTCCTCGCAGAACAAGAATAGGTAGGAAGTAGTAACGTCATGACTAATACTCCAGGAAACTAGTATCGGATATCGGCATTCATACCTTTCATTGATTCGGTCACAAATCAAATTTAGGAAAGGTTGTTAAAGCTTTTATGGAAAGTTTCATGTGTCTTCCAAATAAGTCTGGATTTACGACCACCCAAGAAAAGAAAACACAAATTCTCTTGCAGAAATATAAACACATCGATAATTGTGGAATTGAACAAGACATCGACAAAATGAAACTGTGGTGATAATACATTTCTAGTCATTAAACAATCCGAAAAGTACCCATGAAGCATAATTTAATATGTGACAAAAACCTGTTCCCAACAATAAATGTGTTACTACAGATTCTGGTAACATTACCAGTCACAACTGCTACAAGTGAACGGTATTTTCTACACCTGAAAACGTATTTGGGGAACACTATAAGAGCAAATCGTTTAAACAGTTTGACTTCATTAAATATTCATCGCGAAATAACTACTACGGCAGATGAAGTACTTGATTAACTAGGAAAAAGTTCAAAAAAACTAGCATCTTCCTAGACGCCCGCTATAAATTTTCCGTCGGAGATATTAAAATGGAATAGAAAATCCATCCTATTTTTATGGAACTTTTATGCAAATTATCGGCAAAATTGTAAAAAATTATGAAATTGAGCATTACAGCTGCAGCGAGATCTCAACTTTCCTCAGTTTCTAAGTCTTTTTTAGACTTATAAGCAAAATTTATTAGGCTACCATCTATTAATTAGAGGCGTACAGAGTTAAGGTACTTTAAGGTCATTATATGGCCAAACTGACTCATATTTTTTTGTTATTAAAAATAACAAGTAAGGTAATATATGTATAGGGTGTTCCATGGTTTTAAAAATCACCCTTTACTTACTTTCAACCCATAACGGGGAATTAACTCAATAATTTTAAATGGCAAAAGTGAAAATGTACAATAATAAAAAGAATTAGCTTTAAACAGTGCTTTGAAAATCATTGCACAAATTGCTGAGAAAATTAAATTGTGCAGAAACTACAGAAACAAGTATGTTAGTTGACTGCGAGATTTTGGGAGTGGGTATCATTCGCCGGGTCATTTTGCCCTAAGGGTGGCTATTAAGGGTTAATATATGTTTGGTTTCATATATAGGAACGAAATATATTCGGAAATTATTTAATAGGTAATAAGAGATTATATGTATGATTAGAACATTAATTAAAACTATCCCTTAGCATAAAGTTTTAATGACCAAATTTAAAGAATAGAGCATTAATAACGGATTCTACGTAATTTACGATGGCATTAAAAGTATTAATTGTGGAAAATTTTCATAAGACCACTGATTTATGAGCACATTAAAGTCTGTAGTTATTTTTTCAAAGCAAAGCAACATTGTAGTTTTTCCAGCTTTTATTGGTATATTATGGTCTTTTATTGATAATAACATGGAATTATTACGGTTAATCTTGTTGACAATGTTCTTATTGAATTGTGTGGAATTCCTGCCGTTTTCATAGTTTCAGCTTTATATAGCATTAAAAAAGCAAACCCAGTTAATACCTCGAAAGCGGGGTAGCGTTGGAACGTGTGAAACTCGTAGTTGGGCTTGCCTCAACCTCACGTTCGATAGCTTTCGAAATAATCGCTGCCTGTCCACAATTAATACAAAATTACATCATTGAAGCGTGAAATTGCTCCCGTGGTGCACAAACAAATCTCGTGCCCTTCAACCAAATGGTAATCGCAGCTTTAATTGCAAAAAAGTACATGATGAATAGCCGACGCATAAGTACACTTTACACCCGGAATAATCTACAAAATGTTTATTTAAGGTGACTGGTGTTGTTCTTTATCCTGGGGACTAACAGGTGCAAGTACACATGGACCAAAACATTAGTTAATTGCTTCGCGGCATTTATAAACTCCTAGGCGGCTGAAATTATCATATTCACAGAAGTTTAACCACTTCAAACAAGAACCAAAAACAAACCAAACCGTTTTGCGTTTTCTTAACAAACAGCTAACTCTGTAACAACAACCTATAGAAAAATCTAAACCAATCGCACATTAATCTTTATTTCGCTAGGTTATGATAAATAACAAAGCTATTAAGAATACTTTTTCAATGTATATTAGTATGAATTTCCAAGCAAACGGTTAAATTGATCTCGTTTTGTTTTCCAAATTTTGGAAAAAAAACACTGAAGTATAGTCCATTTCATTAATAGATCACCTTTTTAGTAGAAATTCCAACTCAAATATAGACAGTCTTTTCAATTGCGTCGTCGTCTAACAACACGAAAAGTATTTAGTCATAGTATAACTAATTAACTAAATGCTTTTAGTGTTGTTAAAAGAAGACGCAATTGAAAGCACTGTCAATTTTTGAGTCGGAGTTCCTGCTAAAAAGTTGATCTATTAATGAAATGGACTATAGTAGTAGATACAATGCGTTTCTAGCCCCATTCTCTACCTTTGCGCCTGAACTGGCGTACTTTACGTCATAAAACATGGCAAGCAAAAAGATTTAAGTGAAGACAGGATTGCAGATTCATTACGAGTAATGGTAAACACTTCTGTGAAAACCTTTGAATATAAATCGAGTGCGAGTGGTACTTGAAAAATCAAACACTGCAGCAGTAAAGTTTTATTGGGGAGATTTAGATGGTTAAAATGGAATAAATAAATGTGTTTTAAAATTAAATACCAAAACTATATTTTAAAATCTGTATTGGGGTTAAATATATATATTTTAATGTATGAATCAATGCAGAAAATAAATGAAATTCATAGAATGTCTTTGAATCGGCCCGGAATTAAAATGAAATTTTCTGCCTGAGAAAAGTATTAATTTTATTTGTGGAAAATTCATTCTACCGCCTACACTTTGAGATGCAAATTGCATTGGAATTCCTGTTCAATTAAAAGTGATTCAAGTGAAGCAGCTGCGGCGTCGACAGGAGAAAGGGTTGAAGGCGAGGAATGGAAACCCTAAACCGGTAACGCTGCGAAACTTGGCAATCAGAATGACGTCGGGTGTAGAAATTACTCTTAATGTAAGAGTCGGTAATTTAGATCTAAACAAAGTTTTCACGAAATAAACACATTTGGGTCGGCATTTTTCATTTAATTTGGACGAACTGGATGGAGCTTACTGCCGCGTTTAAGCGATAAACTTGCTTTGTTTTACTTTTATGTATTTTTTATTTTGTTTTTCTAAGCGTTAAGGAGGAATGTAAACGAATATTAATAGGTGTAAATTCGTTGCTAGAATAATAAAAAAACAATTTTAAACGAAAACTTGGACATTTTTATTTAATTAAATGACGTTCCCATTTTTAGAGATGTGTTTATGTCAGGTGTCATTGCAAGGTTTAATCCTCTCGTAAACTACTTTCAACGAACCCAACAGCAAAGTAACCAATCCTGTAAAAGGCGCACCACTTATGTTATTTCAAAAGAAATAGCAGCCAGATTAAAATGGCAACCACCTTCCTCTATAGTACCCATCCTTCAAAATATTACATACTTCTTAATTTATTTTACTATTAATTCTTACGAGAAAACAGAAATTGTATAAAACGACGCGATGTTGAGTGATCTGTAACTCCCGCCACTCGGGATAGCTTCAGGATAATGATGCTCGTCCTGCTTGCTTTTGTAAAGCAAACATCCGAGAACTCCAACCTAAAGCTACACCGTGATTTCACAATATACTTAATTGACGTGAACGGTTTTGCATGCATAAATTTGATAATAATATGCATTAAATTTCATAAGAAAATATTGAATTAATTCAATTTGATAATTTCATTATTCTAAAGTGGCAGTCAGGTTAGAGCAATGAACATTTGACGCGGATAATTCATTCAGGTCTCAGGTATATGAGACGTAAGGAATTACATCCTGTCCCGAGAGCGCGGGTGCAAATATCCTTCAGAGCGTACCACCGTCCCCTTTAGGCACTTAGGTGGTCCACATTAGAGAAAATGCCCCTGGAAATCTGTTTGCAGGATTAATTTGCGCCTGGCGTTTCTGTCGTGAAGATGTTCGTTTCACGCCCCGGAAACCGCACATACATGCGATATAAGCAAATAGTGATATAAAACGACGTAGACCAAGCTAGGCCGGAAATGAAGACGTTTCGACCCAAATTAATATTGACACAAGGGTTCAGTCTAAGCGAAGGCTCATGGCTTGATTGGGTTACGAGAGTAAATATTGATTTATTAGAGAAATACATATGTGCGAAAATTTAAGTTTCCTCAAAATGAGTAATTTGGAGTTATTAACGTATGCTTGAGTGGAATTAAATTCATATTATCGTCAATAAAGCACCTCGCTCTTTAGTAAGTACATACAGTTTTGAAAGGGTGGTAATGTTCCCTGTTCGTAATATTCCCGTTATTGTTTCGGCGTGTTGAAAGGAAGGATGGGAAGTGGAAGACCCTTTCATCATTAAAACGGTTTCGCGAAAGCGAACCATATTCCCAAGAAGTCTCAGGGCAAACATCCGGCTCTCGGCATCTTGCCGTCGGCACGTTTCCTCGCTGGCATTCTCTACAATCCTCTCAATAAGTTGGAGCTATTGTTTCGTCAAGTCTCGCTCTCCTCTAATTCCACTCCAAGGTAAGTTCCAAGCTTAACATCGAAATGTGTTCCCTGTAAAAATGGTGGGTAAATAAATTTCCTCCATAGATCCACTCCTATACTCCTGCCAACAGTGTAAACACAATATTTAATTTTAAGATTCACTTTACTGTGCACACAATTACCCAATACCCCAATATCCATAACCTTAGTCATTGACGCAATAAACGTTGCCTTTTTGAAGACGGTACACCACTCAACCGAATTACAATTTACTCACGCCAGGGGCAAATGCGATGAATAAAAAGAAGCATAATGTGGAAGCACTGAGGATGGCGGAGCTCGTTTTTACTATCAGACAATAAAATACAAAGTTGCGTTTCGAGAAGCGGTAAATTAAAGCTCCTTTATTAGTAGATAGAGGATAGAGTGCACACAGTTACATTCTTAAGATAAGATACTATTGACTTACACATAGAGCCATTTTATATTTTATTATCATGCTTCTTGAATTTTTTGCTTGATAAAATTTAATTGCACTTACCCAACGAACATTTCAATTACTATTTCACTGGATTTAAGTACCTTCTCTCCTTTGATCTGCAACAAAGACAAGTACATTTATTATCACCGCCTTATGAATTACATTTAATACGAAGTTGACATGCAAGAAATATTTTAATCCTTTTTTATAAAAAGCGACATATGCTGTACATATTAACAAATACATATTGAATACTGGACAACAATATTTTTGGATTGACAAAACAAATAATAAAATACGCCTTTAATAATTTTCAAAAACATTTTCGCAAAATAGCATATTACGTAACGAGCTAAAAAGTGACACGAGCGGATTTTTGCGATGTATCAAAACCGCGAAATTTTCCTGCAGATCAGATATACAGATTTTAGATCTCCTGTCATCAAATAACGTACAGACCGAGATTTTCTTTATCAAATTTCCCAGCAGTCTGGATCCGTTTGTATGTGGTGTAACTCGGAACTTTCATGTATGCTCGACAGACTAATGGTTTTCAGTGTTGTTTAGACTTTAGACCTGTGTGTATATATTGTCTCATATTACTATAAATTATGGACATGGGGAAGAAGATATTGGCATTTGCAGAAAGAGTATATGTTGTTGCAAAATATTGAAGTAGTCGAAGTCATGGATTTCTGAAAGACAGCAAAGCATCCATATGACTTTGCTTCGAGATTTATGAGACCTGATGACTACAGGAATTATTCATGGTGATTTTTATGTATGGAATTAAAGCGGTCATGCCCAAATGGCTAGATAAGATAATTTGAAATTGGACGGGAACATTTTTTTCATCGCTAGCATTTTTGACACGGCAGCCATCTTGAATTTTTTTAAATGGCAACATATGTCATGCAATACATCATTGGAAAGCTAATTTTTACTAATTTACAACAGTCCATAAAATTATTATTTAAATCTTTAACCTTTAAAAAAGGTCTACAACATTTTTTGACTGCTAAAACATTTCAAGGAAAATATAGAAAAACCTATTTTTTGTAATTTGCGACAGTCCAAAAAAGTTAAAGTTGTATAACAAAATTTTATTAATGTTTATTTTTTATGATTTAAATAATAATTTTATAGAGTGTCGTAAAGTACTAAAAATTAGGTTTCCAATGATGTATTGCATGACATAAGTTGCCATTTAAAAAAATTCAAGATGGCTGCCGTGTCAAAAATCCGGGCGATCAATTTTTTTTTTCATATTAAAATATTTGTACCAAGGTCCCATTTGATCGCACCAAATTTAATTTTTTTTTATTCAGCCATTTGGGCATAATCGCCTTGGTTCCATACATAAAAGTCAACCTATTTAAGAATCAGTCACCGCCAATTAGACCAAATCTGTAAATAAAAATCGACCGAATAAGTCTGTGCGTGAGTGGCGATGTTCGCCCGATCTGACATCTGCCAGCGATATCATCCGAAAAGTTTAACAATTAAATAATCGTAAAAATTTCGAAGTTCAAGGATTCATCTAAAAGTTTGCAACCTTACATTTAGACGAATCCTTGAAACTTTACCAATATAAGCTATCCCAGAACAAACTATCCCACTACCAAAATGTTTGTCAGACCCTGTCTAAGGACAACAATGTGGGAAAATTCTCTACAAAAGAACAACTGTTCAGGAGCTAGGACACTACTGTCTTATCCAATTTCAAGTTGGTTAAACCATGTTAATAAAAGAAATACTCCTGGATACACATCCGGAAAACAACCTGACAATAAACTTTAACGGTCACTCAGACAATACATACCACCCGGGAAAAACGCAACTAAATCTTGTTCATTTAGTCTGGAAACCAAAAATCATCATCGGGCCACCAAACATACACGAAACTGGGGCAATGTATAAACCAAAACTGGACGTTAGAAATACTATATTAACATCTTTAGCCGGAAGAACTGAATATAACGCGAACAAAAATTTTCATGGAGATATGTTGATGGTGGGTTGGAATTTAGTACTGACTGTGGCAGTAATCAGAAAAAAACCATTTGTGTTACTCTCAATCCCGACCAACTCACGCATTTCATGGCATAGGATGGACCACAATAGTTACAGTTCAGCTACGCCTTCTTGATAATAAAGAGGAAATATTGTAAAAGGAGGACGAAAGAAAATTTAGAGTACGGTCCGGAAAAAATAGAACTCCAACCGGCGAATAAATGTTTAAAAGCAGAAATACTGAAAGATAAAAGAATTGGAATTATTGTATTGAATAGGTTAAGGTTTCAAATAGCAGAAGTGATTATATTGTATATCTCTTCAAATTATTTACAGTTTTGCTCTGGGTCAAGCTCTAAGTATCGCTGAAATAAACGATTATATGATGTGGATGACGGATGACACTTCACAATTCTCGCGAATAAGCCCAGTTGTTGGGAGAAGAACAGCTAAGACGTGCCACTATGTTAAAAACTAAAAAGAAAAAAAAAGTTAAGCCCCTATGAAAAAACTAATAATACTGTAACTGTAGAAGTAAAAACCCTTCTGTTGATTTTCCACTCATAAAAGTAAATTTATTTTAATCTTATTAGAGAGAAACTAGGATTATTTTAGTTAAAGTAAATCAGTGCAAGGAAATGTGGCTGTAATAGTCATGGTTAGTCACCACTGACCACTAATGCCTAGTAATAATCATATCATAACCACCAGGGAAAAATAACACCGGCCGATATGAAGGAGGTTATTTCAAGCAGACGTCGTTAAACATTACGGCCCATTCTTATCATGGCCGATAAATCACACCCAAGAACTGCAATGTCCATTGTTTTAGCCCAGGATTAAATTTTTACAGACCTACGACGTGCTTAACAGGGAAACATCTCAGCCAGAAATGGACCTAAGTGCTGTCATTGACGGTTATTATCCCAAGGTGAGTAGAGCTTATGATGTTATATAGCTTATAAAACGAAAAGGGGGTTTATATGAGATAAAGTTATAGTTAATGCAGTTAATATAATTAATAAATTGGTTTTTTAATAATAAAGAAGAAACCATTAAATATAAACATTTTTATTGTGTTTTATAAATAAATCTAGCCTTTTTAAAAATTTATATAAATACCTAAATGGAAGAATCGGTAAGGATTTTATCACGATTAATGGATTACATGTCCAATCTGCCATCAACAGAGCCCACGCTTTCCTAAAAAATAAAATCACCAGGATTGTAGTTTTAATTATTTATTTAATTGTGCGTAATTTAAAATAGTAAATAAGTATTATTTATCAACTTAAACACGCCATAGTTAACTGTCAGTTTGATGAGTATTATAATTAAAACTGAAGTTCATTTTCGAAATTCATCGCTACAATTTGCAGTAAGATTACTGCCACTCTGCAATCCCTTTAGTAAACAAGTTATTCAGGGTGTGTCCAGTCATATAACCTTGTGGTAGGTATAACATAAGGCATGAGAAGTATAGGATTTGGTGCTGATCTCAACAGGATTTAAGTTGGTCTCGAGGGAAAAATTTCGTAACGCTGGAGTCTATCTCGACCAAAACAATGTTTGCCCGAGTTTTAACTGTTCCCAAAGCGTTTCCTTAATTTTAGTGAAAGTTAGTTAAAAATATCCCATGCGTTCAAAATGTTTGTTTTATGGTCGTATTATTTTATTAGGAATTTTATTATTTTTTAGGTATAAATATTAAATGGTCTTTGTTTCGCCATTTTCTTTGCGCGTAAATACATCGTAAAATTTTTAACTTTTCAAATAAAATTTAGTGACAAGCATAAAACATGTTTATACCTGCGTTTCTTTTGAATGCAATAATATTTATTAGAAGTGCACACCCATTTCACAGAAATGAACAACAAATAAAATTCGTACAGCATAAACTTAAAAGAAGAAGGTTATGGTCCAATTCCATTTTCATAACAATAAGCCTTTATAAAATTTATTGCGCTTAAAATCCCTATTGATTGCTATAATTTGGGAAGATTTTCATAAAAAATTATTGATGTGGAAATTAATTAAGTTTATCCTTTACAGGGGGTTTTATATCTGGGCAGCAAAGCGGCTATAACCTGTTCTTGTTACCCGGACAATGGGGCAATGAACGAGCGTACTTCGGGGATACGATGTCGACGGAGGAAGAAAATATTTTCCGAATTCGTTTGGCCTGAGATGAATGCCGGAAATGGGTGGCTTCTTTGCCGCCCACCTATTGTCAACTGCCGGCCGATTGTTGAAGTCAAATATTTCCAGCTGTCACCTAAAATCGCCCGGATGCCTTTCAAAATACTAGAAAATATTGCGAACCTCATTCAACCCTTCCCTTATTAGAAATTTAAATCTTATTTTACAAAAACCTTTTGAATTTATTTCTTCCAAACGACTTTATCATGAATATATATTTTTATATTCAAAAAAATTCTTATATTATTCCACTTTATACATAATAATATAATATAAACCTATAAACAAGTTTACTAATTGAATCGGTGAGTCGAAGAATAGTACGTGTCCAAAAATAGTCAAAGTACGTAAACTTCGTTTCTCTATAATATGAACAACCATTTTTCTTGATATACTAATAAGTATTTAACACAATTTAAAATAATAAATCCATAATATTTTTTTTGCAAATTGCTCAGTGTAGTATGTTATTTTTTTCTAAAAATGTTGGCTTGAAAAAAAAAACGTTTAAGGAAGTACTGTAAGTCTTCTGTACATACCAAAGCTGCATCTTTACAAAATATAAAAATATTAAGTTTAAAATGTTTATCTCAAAACTAACTTTTTGGACGCATACACTATTCTTGGACCAACCGATTCAATTAGACTTGGACTTTCTGAAATGCAAGTATGTTTTTATTTAAATGTGGCTTTATTATTTAATTCTAAAGTTAATTGATTAATAGAAATTTCAATTTAATTATCTAAATAATTAATTTATAAGATTAAACCTCAGTGGGAACCGTAATATAGCAACTTGGATAGCCGATCCCTTGACCGACAATTTCCGGGGGTGTGAAATTGGCTCTTCCTACAATTCTAATTGGGGTTGAGAGGAATGGGATTTCTCATTACAATCTTATCGAAATAAGTTACAACTATTTTATTTAAATAAATAAACATTTTTAATTAGTACAAATTTACGGATGTCAACAAAAGAAGAAAGCATAATATACTTAACTTAATTAAATTCATTTCCTAGACCCTAGACCACATCTCTTCCACTGAGAAGGAACACATTTCAACAAGAACTTACGCTAAGTGAGAGTTTATAAAAATGGTATCCTTAAATGATTTTGTCTTGCATTATGATTGTGGACAACTTTATTCGTAGTATACTCATTTATGTGGTGTAATCCCGCCTGTTATTCAGGGCATAACAGGTGGGAAGAGTTAATATTTTTAAATAGAGGAACAGCATCAACCTGATAATCATAAATTACTCTAATTGCGTCTCTTTGTAATCCAAAAATTCTTTTGGAAGCGGCGATATGACCTCAGATTAGTAGTCCATATCTTACAATGGTATTAAATAGTCTGTTGTATACTGTAAGAAGTACTCCACATGGTACATTTTTTTGTAAGGATCTATGTAAAAATATCACCGAGGTTAATTTCTTTGCAAGATAGTCAGTACGATAAGACCAAGTTAGTAGTCTGGTCAAGATAAATACCTAATAACTTAATGACATCATTTGAAATAGTTGGAGGAATATAACTTGTTGACATAATCAGATTTTGTGTTTTAGCGTCATTTAGACAGAGTTGTAGTGGTGTTAATATTTACAAGGAGCTTATTTAAATCTGTATGGCAATTTAGCCCACAGTCTCGTCTGGGTAGAGGAATAATTTTGTATCTTAAACGTGGTGCCGAATCGTTAATATAGACAAGGAAGAACATCCAAGAATCGAGCCTTGTAAAACCCCAAAATCTATACTAGTGATCACTAGTGATGTTGAAGAAATGTCTCTAGAAATATCAAGGCACTGTTTGCGAATGCAAATATATTATTCAAAAAAGGGTAAAGACTTTAAATCGATGCTATAATACAAAATCCAAATTGCGAATTCGATATTAAATTGTGTTTAGACAAATATTCACAGAGTATACTTTTTAACCCCATTTCAATAATTTTGCTCAGATATAATAGAAATAGGTCTGTAATTGTTAACATCATTTGAATTGCCCTTGAATATTAGAATGACTCGGGATGTCTTCAGATAATTGGGGAATCCATCATTAGTTATATTGACTGATATATCAGTAAAATTATTTAAAAGGGTAAAAATGTCTCTACTATTGCTGTTGATGGTGATATTCTTATAGCCATTCATTCTAAATCGACGAGTCTATGTTTAATGACAGAATAACTCGTCTCCATAATTCCATAATATATGTTAGATGGAATAAGTTAAAAAAAAAGTAGCAAGAAGAAGATTTCAAATGCTGAAGATTTCTTAGAAGATACATATTGGATCATAGTTTTTTGCCTATCTTGCCTTGCCTTTCTTCTTCATTAAATTGATAATGGTTAAACAAAGAGTTGGGTCCACTTCATTAATAGATCACCTTTTCAGCCAGAATTCCTACTCAAATATTTCAGTAGCGATATAAGTCTATAATTATTCATGACATTCATATTTCCTTTTATACAGGGTGTCCCGTTCGTGGTACACCAAACGTCAAGATTAGAAAGTAGAGGAAATTTTATCAGGAAATAACCAAAAAAGTAGGGATGTATCTTTTATGGTTTGTAAGTTACAGGGGTTTGACTTTGGCATCGCCCGTTTTTGCCAGAAGTCAGTAAGCGATCAATAGCTGCTTAAAAACTTAGTAAAAAGATTAAAAAAAAATATAATTTTAAAGCTGAAAGTATCCTCTTTCCATTGGTAATAATGATAAAACACAAATCGTTTATCAAGTATTAAAAAAAAATCGAAAAGGTTTTTTTTTAATTTTTTAAAAATTCGTTAAATTCTCTAGAAGTTATGAAAAAGTTTGAAACCCTAACTCTTTTTGTGCACTCACTAGAGCCTTCTAAACTTACTCCTTTGAGAATTTATTCTAAGCATAATTAGTTACAATTGAGGTGCGCCATCATTTTTGTTATTATTTAATAATACACCTGTTTCAAAAGCCATCAAAATTTAACTTTTGCTTATAAAAATTGATTATTAAGCAACTATTGATCATTTACTGATTTCTGGCAAAAACGGGCGATGCCAAATTCAAACCCCTGTAACTTTCAAACCATAAAAGATAAACCCCTACTTTTTTGGTTTTTTCTTGATATTATTCGCTCTACTTTCTAACCTTGACGTTTGGTGAACCACGAACGGGACACCCTGTATATATAGGTATTACTATTCACAGCTTAAGGACATTTGAAAAAACATTTTCTTCAATGCAGTTATTAATCAGCAATGTAAGTGGTTCTAGTAAAGCCTATTTGGTAGATTTAATTAAATCCTTATCTATTCAGTAAATATCTTTTGTTGTTGTATGGGCTTGAGAGAGTATCCCGAATATGAGCAATTGATACTCTAGTAAATCTAAAAATATCTTTAAAATTCGTAATGAAAAAATAAGTAACATTTATGGGTTTTATTACTGCTTTTAATAGCAATTCGTGTGACACGTAGTCAATTGCTTAAATCCAAAATGGTGATCTATCTGGAAAGGTGATATTTATACAATTTCCTTCATCAAATGTTACGTTAATTTGATCTATCAGTTCTAGTACTGCTTCAATAGTTAAAAACTCTTTCCTGAAGCGAAATAAGTTTTTATTTAGCAAGTTGTGAGAGTTCAAGAAAACTACAATTTGGACCCTTTTTCAACTATCTTCGATATTATGGGCAGTAGAGATATAGGTCCATAATTATTCATGACATTTCCTTTTCTATGTATAGATATTACTTTTGAAAGCTTAAGGACATTTGGTAAAACATTTTCTAGAATTTAATTAGCAGTAAGTGGGAATAAGAGATTCTGGTAAAGCCTCCTTAGAAGATTTAATTAAATCCATATTTATTCCGTAAATATCTTGGCTTTTGTTGTTGTTTGGGCTTAAAAGAGTATCCAAAACCTGAGCAGTTAATACTTTAGTAAAGCTAAAAATTTCTAAATTTCTTTAATATTCCTAATGGAAAAACAAGTAAAATTTATGGGTTTTATCACAGAGTTTGGTTATTTAAAGCGCTATACAGTTATATTTATAAAGTAGTTATTAAAATTATTTGGATCAAATATTTTTGAATTATCATATTTTAAAACTTTCCTCGATGAGATTCAAATTTGTATTCGGAATTTGGCTTAAAAAGTTTTACGCGATATTGGTAGAGAGTTGATTGCATCTAATTTGCCAAGTGCCACATGAATTCTTTGCATTATTATATCGTTTTTTAGGTTATTAATAGCGTTTTTAGATAAGGGGAAGAAGTCTTATTGGAGAAATCGCAGTTCATCACGCATAAGTATAATGTCGTTGTTAAACCACCCTATTTAAAGAAGTTATAAAAAGTTAATCGCGAATTCCCGAAAATTTGGCATTTTTTTAGTAAATTATAAGGTATATGTTTCTGAAAAGGACTTTTCTTGTCTAAATGGAATTTCCATTATTCGCTGTGTATTCGGGTAAAAATGTTGATAATACAAATGCTTTAACAGAAGCATGTATGATGTCGTGTCAAGACGTGTATTTATAGAGGGTGACACGGATTGGTGGAGTACGTGCGCTTGACATAATCTAAATAAAAAAAAAATCTTAAACATGTCTTGCTTAAGTTCGATTTTCGAATAAAAATTAAGATTTTTGTCTCGTCTTTCAAAGAAAACAAATACGCTATTTTCCTAAAAGCATCTCTTCCAAATAAAATTAAAATTTCGAAATTGATATCGACGATTTTAATGGACAAAGCATCAATCGTAGCGCGCAATACGATGCCATAGTAATAGCAGGACCGCTCCTGTTTTCTTTGCTTAAATAAATAAAGGAAAGCCTTGAGGAGCTTTTATTTGAGAGGTATTCTTCCCAGGCAGGTTTTATTTTTTATTAAACAGTATTTTTCTCGGTATCGGTATTAATTTCGCTTTAAGTAGAAGTTGGATTGAATAATGGGAAAATAAATATTCATTGACTTGGTTACTTATTCATGTGTAAATGTACGTATTTACTACGTCAACGTTTTATATTTGTAGCGGGTTGTTTCAACGTCAGTCAACAGCCGCCTCCGGTTAGTCCACAGCTGTATTTGCTCACCGGAGGAGAAAACGAGCAGCGCCACTTGCAATTTACATCATTTCAAATTACATCTAAATATTTGTCAGAGTCACAGCAAACCTTCCCTAAAACACCAATGTTGAAATAACCGACTCTAAAATTCTTGAGTAAATTCACGAATAGAATTTTGGATGTATGTTTATTTCCGGTGGTCTTTTAAAATCCTGCGATTCATAAATCTCAATGAAACGCACGTTTGGAGACTGGGGAAGGGATATGGACATTGCAATGCCCCTCGCCGGACGTTAAGTGTGCCGCTGGCAGTGTTAACACTATTCCCATGTCGATCGTAAAAACAACTTCAAACCCAAATCCGCAAAGATTTTCCGGTAGGGCGTGATGAAAATCTAAAAATAGGTTAAGATAAAAGTTCCTGTAGTCTTTATGTAACATCATACAGACTTAATACCAACAAAGTGACCCCACATTTATAGAATATATTTACGAAACAATATAAACAAAATAAATTTAGCAACTTATTTTTAGGTTTCATTCTTTTTGAAATTATAGTCCATTCAAAAATGACGATAACATATACTACATTTGGTTACCAATAATGATTAACTCTTATGATTTCTGTTACTAATGGTGGTTTAGTTCTGCAGTCATAAAAACTAGTGCGAACAACATTTTTGTATATGTTTTTTGTAGATGATTTAGAAGTCATTTCTTTAATTTTTGCCCGAAGAAAAAAAAATGGAGAATGTACAAAAAAAATATAATGATCTAAAAGTACCTTAACTTTGAACGCCTATAACTAATTTTGTGCTAGGTTGCAGAACGTAACTCTCTAGCAGGATGTAGATTTTATATTCTACATCCTTCTGATTTATATCTGAAAAAATTGAAAATCTAACGAGGGAAACTTGAGTTATGACTGCTCGATTTCATGATTTTTCACAATTTTTCCTCCCAAACTCGCGCGCCCTCTAGGGATTCGCATTAGTTATTTGGTCATAATTTGCAAAGAAGCTCCAGAAAAGTGAGTTGGATTTTCTATTCCTTGTTATTATTTCCATCGGAAAATTTATCGCGAGTGTCTAGGAAGATGCTCTTAAAGTGAATTTACACCAACGACAGCGTTTTTAATCCCTCATTTACACATATTAAGGCGTTCCAGATTCTAGAAGGAAATTCAATGACCGCGAGTCAAATTACCAATAGATTTTACGACATCTCCTACAGTTTCCTCGGATATCAAACTTAACAGACACTGGAGTCTAGCAGAAAATGACGACAGACAACATGCGTCGAAGGAGCTAATATAAAATACCTATTTCCATTGATCATCCATTGTTTAAGTTGCTTAATGAATATGTGTAAACGAGTGATTAGATACATCGTCTCGTGTGTAAATATACCTTTATGGACGGTAAAGGTGGTAATACATACGAAACAGCGTTTTTAATCCTCTACTTGAACAATGGTTTATGGCTGCTTCGCCGCATGTTGCCCTTCGTCGTTTTCTGCTTGACTTGTCAGATAAGTTTTGAAATCCAAGGAATAGTATTAGGTAACCTAAAATCTATTAATTTTCAACTCGCGCTCATTGTATATCGTTCTGGAATGCCTTAAACATAACCCAAACGAATGCATTAAAAAGCTGTCCAATACGTATGTTCATCTTGATACCGATCATAGGCTGAGAGGATTTTATGATCCACTTTAAAGATTTTGGAAGAAAACTACCAATTTTTTTACAAGTTGAATACAAAAAATGCGGACAAGGAAATTTGAGCAGCAAAACGTACTTTCATCCCGATCTTGATTAAATTATTAGAAATGAAACTATCAGTAATTGAGATTATTTTCAAATCAAGAAAATATTTTCATTGGCTTATGAAAGAACAAAATTTGATTAGAAAAAATATTTTTAAGATCGACTAGAAACACTATCAATTCTAATATTCAATAATGGAATTATTTTTCCTTATCACTTCTGGTATTCTGTTGGGGACAGATTAATAAAAATTGTATGATACATTTTAATTGACATTTTCTTACGCTGTTTGGACAATTTCTATTAACTCCTCTCTATTTTAGAGATTGAGATTTAATCGTTTTATTCGATTAGTCATTAATCCACACATTTTCTATAATATTTCTTGAATGGAAATAACTTACATTTATATTACAGGTAAACGTTGTTTTACGCCGAAGTTCCGTGTCGAGAGACACCGGCGTAAAAAAATCGGCGTAAAATGAACACACATTTTTGGTGCTTTTTTCGTACAATGATTGGGTTCTGACTCACTATTGTCGCCCATAATGAAACGACAAATTGAATTTTCTTTAATTTTATAATGAAATAAAAAATATAATCATATCTTTTTATTTTTCTTAAAAACGGAACGAAAACAAACTCGGAAAATCCCACGCCGGCATCAACCGGCGTAATTGTGAATCGGCGTATACAGACCGGCGCAAAACGACATTTACCTTTATTTTGTCTAAACCAGGTTTTCACTATATTAGATGTATGGACTGGACAATTATCTTGCTGGAAATTGAAATAACCATTTGGAAAAATGGTGTTTACAGATGGTGACATTTCATCTTCAAAAATATTAATGTAGAATTTAAATTTCCTTTTATCTTCCATTAAACAGCAGTTCCATAAATTGAAATCCAACCCCAAAAATTTACTTTAAACATTTGCTGATTTTCCAAATTCATATAATTTTCACTATTTATTTCATAATCAGAGGACGTTCGACGTTTCGGACATTACATATGTCCTTTTTCAAGAAAACTAAAAACAGAAAAAAATTACAATACAATATTTAAATATTTAAGTCTAAAAAACATTATTGTCAAAGGTGTAATAAAAATACTTACTCCTCTAATAGGATATTTAATGGGTACATAAAAAAACTAAAACTTTCCACCAACGTGGTTTTCTATAAAAAATTAACACTTGTGTATACTGCACAGGTCATATTACAATGAGCATGTTTACTTAAGTCATACAAAATTAGGCAACCAAAAACACTTTAAATATACTTAGATATCTATATCACCTTTGATGTAAATCGTTGGAAAATCTATTGTTAATTTTCTTAATTTTTGATATTAGATGATCATAAGCACTGTGTATGTCCTTCGTATCAATGTTTTCATTAATGCTATTATTTTCTAATTTTATGTATAATGACTCTTTAATTAGTCTTTTGTTTAAATTGGTTTCTCTGTTTAGCACCTTAACATTTTCAAAG
Source organism: Stenus bimaculatus (assembly GCA_963971135.1). Classification (NCBI taxonomy): domain Eukaryota; kingdom Metazoa; phylum Arthropoda; class Insecta; order Coleoptera; family Staphylinidae; genus Stenus; species Stenus bimaculatus. The sequence continues at coordinate 14,520,102 of OZ020185.1, read as the reverse complement.
TCAAAATTGTGATTTTGGTTTACTGCATGTCTGGCTAAGGAAGTATTAGCACTCTTTTTGATTTCTACTTTATTTTGCTTTGCTTTCGAAACGTCGAACGTCCTCTGATTATGAAATAAATAGTGACCTTTTACTCATGAGTTTTCTTTCACACACACCAAAAACAAGGTCGGAAAACCAAATAAAACAAATCATATAATTTTCCTCAAATTTTTCTTCTCTGGTCGGTATACATGGACTAGTCCATTCTTTTTGCTTCGGAAAGTGTGTTCATCTGCAAACATTGCTATTTCCCAAAACTCCATATTATGTACCGTGTGCTACAATGTAAATCGTATTCTATTTTCCTTATGGGTAGGAGTTAAATTAAATTTGTAGGTTGTTTTGAAAATACCGCATATTGCTTTATTTGATTCTTCTACCAGCGGTAAAATTTGAGCCCGGAAGTTAATATTAACAGCATTTACCTATCTATTCGTTGCTGGTCTTGGGCAGCTGCTTCTACCTAACTCATGTATTCTGGAAATCATATTGGGAATTTTAACTACGTACAGTAAAGAGGTCGCTATAAATGGAGGATATTTTGTACTTGTTAGTGCCCAAAATTGTGTTTAAAATGCATTCTTGTACCTTATAACTACAACTACATATTCAACAAAACGATTTGATATCTAAAGCTCCAGTAAAGCTCAATATTTCTTCAATATTTTTTTTACGGAAAATCGTTTTTTTCGGATAGAAAATTTGAACCCTCTTAGTAAAAATCCGAATAACTGGGTTTATGTATACTATTGCCGAAAGTCTTTCTAAATATCATCATTTCGAAATGTTAAATACTAAATTTTCAGACGTTTTTTGTTGTTGCTTTCAAATTCTGAATTTGGCTCATACACCCCTCTTCCATTAAACCCTCGATATCTTCGGAACGAGTGGGGATAAGAAAATAAAATTTTGTATGGCTACACAGGATTAGACTTCAAAATTATGAGTTTCCGTTAAAAAATGCGATGACGTCACTAGGACAGCAGAAGGAAGCCGTTTTTATTGATAATCCCTCCTTTCTTGTTACAAACTAAATTTTATTAGAAATTACAATAATTTTTGATTGATGATATATTTTGAACGAAGCAAGATATGTCAATGAAATTTTGCATGGGTATGGATATTTAGACAACCTTTCAAATTATTTATTTAAAATTGTAGGTTTCCATTTAAAAATGTGATGATGTGGCCAGTATACGATGACGTTAAATAAATTTTAAATAACGCGAAATATCCACAATTACAAGCAGAATTTGACGTGTCAATCCATTTTTTTTTAATCGAACCGTCTACTTATTCCATGTTATAGACTCACCCTGTATACAATTTGAAGAGTATTCGTATACATGGTGTTTTATTTTCAAGTGCATTTTTCTCTTTAACCTACCAGATTCATATAAAAGCACAGTTTTTCTATAAAATTACTTCAGAAACAATATTTTGATAAAATTCTGTAAAAACACCAAAGATCTCTTAAAATACCCTTTACAAGGAAGCAAAAAATCTCAAAAAAAACTTATAAAAATGAGTCTAGTGTATATCGGGTGAAACTAAATTTATAGGTTTAAAAGGTTCTAAAAGAAATTACAAAAAAAACACTTTTTTAGCAACGAGCGGTAGTACCACCCTTACAAAGCGAAAACGGACATGTGTTTATTTATATAAACCATTTTCATTATTTTGGTGATCTCTACCCATTGGCAAATTTTGTCCCATATATTATGATACATCTTGTATTGAGATCAGACATCTCAAAAGACTACGTTCATCAAAATTTGGATGATTCAGGTAATAACCACGTTACACGTTATATTAAAACTGTTATATCAAATAAAAGCAAGAACAATTTTCTGAGTTGCATTTAGTCTTTAAATTCAATATTTTTTTTGTATATTTAGGCCCGGTTTATTCACCTTCCATTGAAGTGTTCAGTAGTGTTACTAGGGAGTTATTTACATGTAAAAGTGATCAGTAAATTAAACTATTTAATATAATTAATTTACTGAAAGATCTTTACTACTGAGAGGTGAATAAATAGTTATTTTTATGTATAATTATATTATAAATTGACCCCTCTGTAGCGAAAACCAAAAGTTTAATTTACTGATCACTTTTACATGAAAATAACTCCCTAGTAACACTTCTGAACACTTTACTCAAAGGTGAATAAACCAGCCCTAAGAGATACAAACTTTACAACTTTTCAAATTTTAGTAGATTACCTATGCAAATAACTGCACGGTAACAAAAATATCAAAATTCAAAAACATTGGTAGGTAATTTTTTTCTTATCATTTGTAATGCAGTTGTTGAACTTTCAATTGGTTTCCACCCTGTATGTTCGAGATTTAAATGAGTTATTTATTTTTGCAAAAGAAGGAAATTGAAGCAAATTATTCTGGATCGTAATTATTTTTATTCGACAATAAAATGGTAAAAAATTTGAACGTGGAACTACAAAATACACTATCGCATTTAATAGGAAAAACGATTTTCATCAATGAGTAGCGGAAAACTCGATTAAAATACCCCAAATGTCGTAAAATAGTTGCATTTCAGGGGGAACATTTTATAGACGTAATAAAACGATATTAAATAAATCACTTTAGCTCGATTATTAATCAAATAGCTTCGTTATACGTCCACAATACGTGTAACATACAACATTTTAATTCAAGCTAAAATTAGTCAAGCATTGATTGATGAGAAAACACTAATTTTTTAGGTAGGTATGAGTATAATGAAGCAGATTTTCGTGCGATGAAATCGTAATAATTAAAATTATCCTCGAGGGATGATTAGAAGGAAGTCACCGCTGGCGTTCGATGCGAGGTTATAATCAAAGTGATATCAACAAGAGTTAATCAACAACTTATCAAGTTAATTTAATAATGATGGAATGTCGTAAAACAGAACCGCCTTTCCGACTACAGACTTCTTCGTTATTAGTTAATACTTTGCAACTCGCTGCAATCTAATTGCCATTAGATACTTCAACCCCCTCACAATTTTCTAAACTGAAATTAATGAGGATGCAAATATAAAACCTTTTGTCAAATTTACAACTAAAATCTTCCTTTAATAATTCTTTAATAACTTCTCGAAAAGGCGACATTAATTCTGGCCTCGTTTAAAAATTCAATTAATTTTTTTGAGTGCAAGAATGCTCAGACAGTTAATTAAATGAACTGAGTGCGACGGGTAATTATTAATCTCGGGTCATCTTTCTGGATTTTTGAGCCGACGCCTTTATTTTGTGATAATTATATTCAAGCTTGATTGGGAAACTCGGAAAGTTAGCGAATTTGCGTTTGATCAGCAACGGATTAATTTTTCCCTGACTAAGTCTTTTTGAACAAACACCGCATTCTCGTCAATAAAATAATGCCATTTATTCCGCATTCGTTTAAACACGTGTATTTTTATTAAGTTGTAAATGTATAATTTTATTAATATTTTTATGTACGTTTCATGTACTTAAGGATTTTCGTATCTTTTATTTTCTGGGCACAATTCCAAGTACAGACGGTAAATTCCACAGGGCACTTTGCAGCCACTGTCGACTGTCGTATTGCGAACTTTTCAATTCTCGCTCGTTCGAAAGTATTCATAACGAGTCTTCTGTGTAGTTCTGTCCGCATTGCGACTCCTGCCAACTCTCGGTTATCGGCAGACTATCCCATGCCTTGAGTGTTTGCTGCAGCAGCAAAACCTACAAAACATAATAGTGCTTTGTACGACTTTTAATTGTACTACAAAACACAACAAATTTTTAATTAATAAGAAAGCCTCTTATGTAAAATCCTTTTTTTAATAACAACGATTGTTCAAAAAGATTTTTAAACCTATCAAACTCTTTCAAGATTGGTGGTAAGTGCTTGGAAGAAGGAAGTAGAACAATTATTATAAAACTACTTATTAGAGTAGATCTAAAACCAGTATAAAACTGTGGTGAATAATCTACATATTCGTCTGCCATAAAAGGAAAAGGAATTCGTATTACTAATTTGAAATTCTTAAATCACCTATATGAAAAATTGAAATTATCTTCTCTTTAGGGTCTATGTGCAAAAAGCACAATGGAGTTCAAATTTTATTTTTACCAAAGAAATTAGCTCTACTATTTGTAGTTTAGCAGTGTCTTTTATTCCAAAAAATTATCACCTGATGACCTGATTGCAAACCTAATGCTATAAAATCTCTACATTATTAAATAGATTTCATTATGCAATTTTGAAAAGAGGAAGTGGAAAAAACTATTATTGGAAGATATAATAGACGGAAGTAAATCTCCTTGGCGAGCACAAGTAGTAATAACTAAAAACGAAAATCAAAAGAAACGAATGGTCAATTCTCAAACGATTAATAAATGTACCTTTGCCAGGAATAGATGATCTCGTACAAAAGATTTCAAAGTGCAGGTATTCAGTAGTATTGATTTAAAAAGTGCTATTCCGGAGGAAGACAAAATTTATATGTATTGCATTTTAAGGTAATCGATGACTTTTCCAATTTTGCAGAAGCAGAACGCTTTTGGTGTAACTACTTTTCAACGTGCAATCTTTTATTTATCGATTATTTAGATGATGTTTTATAATCTATGGAATATGGAATTAATCAACAATAACATGATTTAGACTAACAAAATTTTTTGTATGTTTCTAAGAAATACTAGCTGACATTAAATAGGGAGAAATGTGTTTTTTCTGCTATCAAATAAAATGATAAAACCAGATTCGTAGCGATTTTTACCTCTTTTAAAGATTCTTTTGCCTAATAATATTGGGGAACTTCGCAGAACTATAGATACAGGGTGGTGATAAAGTTTGGAACCAAGGTCATAATTTCCGTAAAAATTTTTTTTGTAAAAATCGCTCGGACAGGTCAATTTTTGTTTTAAAAATGCCATCTTTTGGAATGAAAAAAATATTCATGACGTCACTGATAACTTCACTATGACGTCATCATCAATTTTTTTATATGGAAACCCCTACTTTTTTACACATTTTTCATAGACCTTTTTATCGTATTAATGATCACATAAAAATATTTAAAAAAATTTCAACCATTTTTGAAAAAAAAAATAAATTTACTCAAAAAAAAAATTATTAATTCTCAATGAAAATATTACAAAAAAAAAGTAAATTTTTAATTTACAAGTAACAAATTTTAACGAAAATGTTCAAATTGTTCCCCATTGACCATTTGGCATTGTCCCATTCGAGTGTAGACACTCTGAATACTATTGTTAATAGCTTCTTCGTCAATTTGTTGCAATTCCGTCCTAATTCTAAGCTCCAATTCTTGTAAATTCAATTGAAAGGTAGCTTCATCGGAGAAAATTATACTACTTAAAAAATTTGGATTTTGATCACATCGCGCCATCATTTCTTCACAAAATTGCAGTCGGCGATCGGGATCATCTTCATTTAAGTCTTGTATGAGTTTTATTTTGTATGGGTGATACTTTTCCTTTTTTAATAATTTTGCGACATAGGAATGATCCACATTATTATTTCTTGAAATATCTCTTGTTGAAATATTGGGATTTTCTTCAATCGCAAGTAATAAATTTAATTTGGTTTCTTCATTCACTTGAGGCCGTCCTTGTCGAGGCAAATCTCCTACAGATCCTGTTTCTGCAAATTTGGTAACTAACTTACTTACTGTAGATCTTGAGATTTGCGGTCTATTTGGATATTGCTCATTAAACAAAGCACAAGGTTCCCCATGGGTTCTTTTTCTATCGCCGTATCCTACCATAATTAAAATTTCGATTCTTTCGCGTTCGCTTAAACGAGGCATTTTTAATTTCGCAAAACTTAATAATTGTTGATTATTATTAAACAAACGAAGTAAGCTATTCAAGCATTGGTAAATGGATTTAAAATTTTATTTGCCATACAAAATAACGTCAACTAAAGCACTTTTATAAAGGCAATTTTTATTTCAATAAATTTTGAATATCAAAATCATTTTCAAATTTATAATAAATTACAATTTTATTTAAAGTTTATTATTACTCAAACATTTTATTTTAATTAATAAAACAACTTATGCCTTAATACGGATGTATGTTTATTTCTTATTGCATGGTTTTTACAATATGGAAAACGTTTCGATTGACTTCGCAATCATCATCAGTTCCTACGAATTAGGTTTACATGAAAACTTTGTAACAATTAGACATAACAAGACAATTTTACAAAATGTAGGTTATAGTTACCTCTGTAACAAGGCGCAAACAAGAAACATGTCAAAACAATCGTAGAGTTGGGTGTAGTTATGGATACAAAATAATTGAAGCATTAACTTCTATTTGAGCACAGCTAAAATGTTTAAAACAGAAAAGTTTTTTCAAAAAATGTGGTTGAGGTTATATATACAATTTTTAATACCTTTACTTTCTTAAAAATATGTGTTGAAGAGTGATGTTACTGTCTATCATTGATTGATATAACCAATGATTACAAAAAATTCTTAATGATGTTAGAATTAATTGATGATTTAAAAATTAAAATTATATTCTTTTACTATTATTATTTTTATAACCTAACCTTCGCTACAATAACGTCAAACGTCATATCAATAATTTTTTTCCACAGAACAATTTAATATAGAAGGTCGAATTACCAATGTAATAGAGAACTCAACTAAGAATAACATACAGGGTGTGACAATTTTTTAATGTTTTAATACAAAGCTATAGATTTTACTAAGATTTTGTGTATCCGTTTTGAAATTCACTGTATCATTTCTATTAATATGGATCATTTCACTCGTCAGTCTTTTCCTGTAATTCATCTCCGTATCTAAGATTCTGACCTTCTCAAAATTGAAGTTATGATCTTCATTAAACTTGTGTTGACAAAGGGCCGTTTTTTCTTTCTTATTTACATTTTTAATCTGGCAATCGTTATTATGTTGTTGTACTCTGGTCTTTAGTTTTTGTGACGTTTGTCCTATATAACACAACGAACAATTTTTGCAAGGGATGGAATATACCACATTCGTTTTTTCTTCTTTAGGGATTTTGTCCTTTAATTTAGTGTAAATCGAGCCTACTGTTTTTGTTTGGTAACCAACAATACTAGTTGTTGAAGTAGTTAAAATCTTCTTTAACTTGGGCATTATTCCTTTTATATACGGAATTCTAAAAAACATTGAAGTATTATTGCTACTAGTGTTTGTAGTCTCTGTTATGTTACTGTTGTTATTCATTACCCGGTTGATTAGGTTAATAGGGTAACCGTGTTGGGACAAATCATGTAAAAGTATTTTCTTATTTTTACTCCAAAACTCTGTATGGCTTAACTTGATTATTTTTGAATGCATTTGTTTTATAATGTTGATTTTTTGATTCATAGGATGGTTGCTCCAAAAACTTAATAGAAGGTTCGTATCTGATGGTTTACGGTAAAGATCTGAAATTATTTTATGGTTTGAGTTAATTGTTAAAATATCCAAATATGGTAAAGCTTTATCAACTTCGAGTTCCATAGTGAACTGAATATGCTCATTGATGCTGTTGAATATCGAGAGAGTATACTCGCATTTATCCTTTGGTATTCCGGCGTGAATATCATCGACGTAAATGAATAGGTGTGTTAAGGTGAAGTCTAATCTCGTGGAACATTGTTTCAAGATGTTATCCATAATTATCTCGGCAAAAATTGGACTGATCGGTGCGCCCATGGGGCATCCAAAAATTTGCTTATAGTATGCACCATTAAATTTGAAGAAACTATTGTCAAAAAATATTTCAACCAAAGCCAAAAAATTCGTTTTTCCAATGTTTGTATGCAACTTTATACTTTCCCACTTTTCCTCGATGGTAGTTAAAACTAATTGTTTTGGAATGTTAGAGAAAAGACTCTTCACATCCAACGAGACTAGAACGTAATCCTCTGGAATCGTTATTTCCTTAAATTTTTCGACCACCTGATAGCTGTTCCTTATGCTATACTTAAATTCCTGTCGTAGGTTATTTAATATATTAGCTACATATTTCTGCAGATTATAGTCCGAAGAATTGATGCATGACACAATAGGTCTATACGGACGTCCTGGTTTATGCAACTTGGGGAGGCAGTATAGTCTCGGTAGCATTGGGTGTTTAGGTTTTAATGATTTATGGGTAACTTCATCTATCTCGGATAATTCTAACATTTTATTCAGCAATTTATTGATGTTTAAATTGATTTTATTCAATGGATCCTTATTTACCAATTGATAAAGTGATTCATTTTGTAACATGCTGCTCACACTATCAATGTATTCTTGCCTCGTGATTATTGCAGACTTCTTACCTTTATCTGCTCTAATTAACATTAATTCTTCATTGTCTGTAAAAAACTTTTTAGCTAATTGGTAGTTACGTTGCATAGTACTTAATTGGCAGTTCGATTTTTCTTTATGTAGATGGTTGGTTAAACAATTAACACATTTGGCCCGAATTTGATCCTTATTTGTACCAAATTCCACATTACTAATATAAAACTCAATGTCTTTAATAAGACTCACAACCGGGATTTCATCATGGGAGTGTTCAATGGAATATTTTGGCCCTAAGGCTATAATATTTTTTATGTCCTCTTTAATAACAGTGTTGGTGGTATTCACTATATAATTATCAACATTAATGACTCTGTTATTTTGACTGTCCTTATTCATAATACTTTTTAGTTTCTTAACATGTCTGTTCTTGATAGAATTATTCAATTTTTGACAACTGGACCTTTCAATACGGTCAAAGTTTGATATGATAATATTAGGTAGTAACCTCTCCGCTTTAGCTCTAAGGGAGTTAATTTCTTTCTTAAGGAAATTAACTTGATATGCAGCAATTTTGATTTCCACACTTAACAATTTTTTCTTAAAATTTAAACAAATGTTTTCGATATTTCTTCTGTATGGGTGATCTTTTACAAGTGCGCAATATGTATATTTGTAACTATTACCTAAATGTTTTGGTAATACCTGGTTGGTTTTACATCTCTTCAAAAACACCAGCTGGTTGTGTGCGTTCGTTAGTTTTCTGTTTTTCCTTGACCAATTTTTCAAAAGTGTGGCTGTTTGTACACCAAAGTTGTTAGCAGTATCTTCATAAAAACCCATTGTTGGAATGATTGGCAGTAATTAGATCAATATAGGTGAGAACTTCTTCCGTTGACTTCAATTAATAAAACAACTGCAGAAATATGTAGCTAATATATTAAATAACCTACGACAGGAATTTAAGTATAGCATAAGGAACAGCTATCAGTTGGTCGAAAAATTTAAGGAAATAACGATTCCAGAGGATTACGTTCTAGTCTCGTTGGATGTGAAGAGTCTTTTCTCTAACATTCCAAAACAATTAGTTTTAACTACCATCGAGGAAAAGTGGGAAAGTATAAAGTTGCATACAAACATTGGAAAAACGAATTTTTTGGCTTTGGTTGAAATATTTTTTGACAATAGTTTCTTCAAATTTAATGGTGCATACTATAAGCAAATTTTTGGATGCCCCATGGGCGCACCGATCAGTCCAATTTTTGCCGAGATAATTATGGATAACATCTTGAAACAATGTTCCACGAGATTAGACTTCACCTTAACACACCTATTCATTTACGTCGATGATATTCACGCCGGAATACCAAAGGATAAATGCGAGTATACTCTCTCGATATTCAACAGCATCAATGAGCATATTCAGTTCACTATGGAACTCGAAGTTGATAAAGCTTTACCATATTTGGATATTTTAACAATTAACTCAAACCATAAAATAATTTCAGATCTTTACCGTAAACCATCAGATACGAACCTTGTATTAAGTTTTTGGAGTAACCATCCTATGAATCAAAAAATCAACATTATAAAACAAATGCATTCAAAAATAATCAAGTTAAGCCATACAGAGTTTTGGAGTAAAAATAAGAAAATACTTTTACATGATTTGTCCCAACACGGTTACCCTATTAACCTAATCAACCGGGTAATGAATAACAACAGTAACATAATAGAGACTACAAACACTAGTAGCAATAATACTTCAATGTTTTTTAGAATTCCGTATATAAAAGAAATAATGCCCAAGTTAAAGAAGATTTTAACTACTTCAACAACTAGTATTGTTGGTTACCAAACAAAAACAGTAGGCTCGATTTACACTAAATTAAAGGACAAAATCCCTAAAGAAGAAAAAACGAATGTGGTATATTCCATCCCTTGCAAAAATTGTTCGTTGTGTTATATAGGACAAACGTCACAAAAACTAAAGACCAGAGTACAACAACATAATAACGATTGCCGGATTAAAAATGTAAATAAGAAAGAAAAAACGGCCCTTTGTCAACACAAGTTTAATGAAGATCATAACTTCAATTTTGAGAAGGTCAGAATCTTAGATACGGAGATGAATTACAGGAAAAGACTGACGAGTGAAATGATCCAAATTAATAGAAATGATACAGTGAATTTCAAAACGGATACACAAAATCTTAGTAAAATCTATAGCTTTGTATTAAAACATTAAAAAAATTGTCACACCCTGTATGTTATTCTTAGTTAAGTTCTCTATTACATTGGTAATTCGACCTTCTATATTAAATTGTTCTGTGGAAAAAATTTATTGATATGACGTTTGACGTTATTGTAGCGAAAGTTAGGTTATAAAAATAATAATAGTTAAATAATATAATTTTAATTATTAAATCATCAATTAATTCTAACATCATCAAGAATTTTTGGTAATTATTGGTTATATCAATCAATGATAGACAGTAACATCACTCTTCAACACATATTTTTAAGAAAGTAAAGGTATTAAAAATTGTATATAACCTTAACCACATTCTTTAAAAAAACTTTTCTGTTTTAAACATTTTAGCTGTGCTCAAATAAAAGTTAATGCTTCAATTATTTTGTATCCATAACTACACCCAACTCTACGATTGTTTTGACATGTTTCTTGTTTGCGCCTTGTTACAGAGGTAACTATAACCTACATTTTGTAAATTTGTCTTGTTATATCTAATTGTTATAAAGTTTTCATGTAAACCTAATTCGTAGGAACTGATGATGATTGCGAAGTCAATCGAAACGTTTTCCATATTGTAAAAACCATGCAATAAGAAATAAACATACATCCGTATTAAGGCATAAGTTGTTTTATTAATTGAAGTCAACGGAAGAAGTTCTCACCTATATTGATTTACAGTATTGTAACATTTTTTTTCAACATTTTTGGGTTGCGACTCTTCATGATCAACGATTCCATTTCATGGTTCATAATTTCAATAAGAGATGGAACGCTGTGTGTGATCTAATATTATTTTATTCCTTTTGTTGCTATTTTCAATTATTGTTCTCGATTTGATTTCGGGAGAGAGGTTTGCTTTCGAAGAGTGCAAATGTTGGCACGGTGCGCGTGAGAAGTGACTTAAGCCTTCATTGGATTTATGCTTAAGCAAATCGTTTTTTTACACCCCACAATTACCCAAAAAAACCCTTAATAGGATTTTGTTTTGTAAGGGAGGTGTCACATTGAAATTGTAAGTTGTTTTCTTATTGACTTTTTATAGTTGAAACAACACGTTTTATTTTAGGGCCATTTTGTCGTTTGTGATTTCCGTTCGAATTTCCTATCACTTTACCACTTGTTTTGTGGATCGAGTAAAGGTTTGCTCGAATTCGATGTTAATTATCGTACCACTGAGGTACAGTTTCTTATTTAAACCCCTAGAGCTGAGGGTAAGTTTGTTTAAGGGTAATAATTTCAAGGAGTGCAATGTTGTTTTATTTTAGGGTTTTAAGTTTACCTTAATTTACACAAGGTTAATTTTATCTACTGGAACATTCTTTATTTTAAGTGAGGCCTGGTTTGGGACTTCATTATTAATTTACGTATTCCGAATTCGAGCTAAGTAGCATCAGCGTGGAGTTGAACTTGCGCCGCAGGGAAATATTTCACCAGGATCAGCTGTTGGACATTACATCGCAATAACAAAGGCCAGATTTATAATAATATTAAATTCCTTGCACGAAAATTATTTTATGCTCGGTAGAATTTTTTGTATCTTAAACACAAAATTAAATTTATTTTTGCGGGATTCATGTAGCCGAAGTTTTAATATAATTTTTCAAACATTGGCCCACTTTGGACAGTACATGATTATTTATTTGTCACTCTTCAGATTTGTGGAAATAGTTATAAAATTAAGCAGTCAATATTTACTTTGAATAATTATTTTATTAGAGCATTTCTTGATCAGGGGTGGAGAATTTCAAGTTTTTTTTTAATGAGACTTAGAGTCAAAATTTTTATTGTTACTTTATCACTATTGTGTGTTTACTTTTGCTCGGCAAAATATTGTTTAATTTTAATTGCAGTATCTGCATTTTATATTCTT